>CM070828.1:7813663-9228663 GCA_036326025.1 Chrosomus eos | reverse complement strand
TATATATACACATATATACGGTTAAGCAAAATAAAAATAATTTTAAAAACGAAAACTGATCAAAATGACAAAATTCCCCAAATCTTAAACTAAAAAGCATAAATATAAAGTGAAATAAAATCCTATTAAGATCATCAATTATTAAATTAGTTCATTTCATCTATAAAGCAGCTCTGCAAAAAATGATTTCATTGTTCAGATCTCATACATATATATAGTATACATATATATGGTGTGTAAATACAGTAAGGTCAATAATATTGTTGAATATTAAGTGTCCCCAACTAAGCATTCCAGAGACAACAGTGACAAGAAATCTTTATCATCACCAAACAAACTTTTTTTGTAAAATGTTTTGCTTGAAAAGTGCTATAAATGTTCAGTGTTGTAGTACTCGAGTTCACCTCAAGTCTGAGTCCAAGACAATATTTTTGAGACTCGAGATGAACTTAAGTCTGAGTCCAGTCTTGTTCAGACTCAAGTATTGCAAGTATTTAGAAGTCGGGACTTAAAGAAAGCGTTGCACTTTTTCCCATTCAAAACAATACGAGTGCCGCATCTTGTGTTATTCTATAGTCTTTGGCTGTAGTCACCTAGTTGACTAAAAGGACATTTTCAGAGACAGGTATTTCAGAAACTCAACAGATATGAAATATGTTCAGTAAGAGAAAAACGCTGTCAATGAAAAGATGAGCACTGGACTGCTGCAGGTTAGTGGTCACATGTATTTCTTTATTACTCACAATGCACAGTTGGAAAGAAAATATATTTATTCGAACATTTCAGCAGGTTCAAGATAATTCATGTTAAAGGGATACTCCACTTTTTTTGGAAATAGGCTCATTTTACAACTCCCCCAGAGTTAAACTGTTGAGTTTTACCGTTTTTGAACCCATTCAGCCGATCTCTGGTTCTGGCGGTACCACTTTTAGCATAGCTTAGCATACATCATTGAAGTGGACAAGACCATTAGCATTTCTCAAAAAAAAAAAAAAAATGACCAAAGAGTTTCGATATTTTTCCCTCTTTAAAACTTGACTCTTCTGTAGTTAGATCGTGCACTAAGACCGACGGAAAATGTAAAGTTGCGATTTTCTAGGCTGATATGGCTAGGAACTATACTCTCATTCCTGCTTAATAATAAAAAAAACTTTACTGCCGTACCATGAGTGCTGCAGGCGTAATGATATGACGCAGCGCCTGAAAATAGTTCCGTAATGTTGACGGAAGGTAGCCTATTTATGGTCTTGTCCACTTCAATGATGTATGCTAAGCTATGCTAAAAGTCGTACCGCCAGAACCGTAGATCGGCTGAATGGATTCAAAAACGGTTAAACTCAACAGTTTAACTCTGGGGTAGTTGTAAAATGAGCCTATTTCCAAAAAAAGTGGAGTATCCCTTTAACGCAGAGAACATGATTCATTGTCTTAATCAATTGACAACCATAGTAATAATCACCGTTCTCGAGTACAGTGTGTATGTGCGCTGAACGCTGTTACCGGAAACTCCCGAGCTAACGTGGAAGCAGTTGTGCAAGTAGTTAATTGTCTTTACTCTGTCCAGCAGGGGGCGCCGTGCTGTGAGCAACTATGTCTCAGGCCTCCTCTGAAGGTCTCCATCTCAGCGAGGAGTTATTCTGGCATGTGAGCGGGGAACGTGTCAGACAGGTGAGCTGTGTGATGGAATGTCCCAGCTGCCCAGCAGAGCGTCAAATGCATGGCATCGATCATATGCGTGTGTCTGTAACTGCATTAGTGTGTGACAGACAACCAGCGTCTGTGTAAGTGCTTGTGAGACAGAGACTCCTCTCTGCAGATACAACACAGGGCGTTTTAACCTCCTTCTACTAACCCTTACATCACCCCACTTATCCTCAGCTACCTGCCCGTGGGCTGTCTCCATGACAACCTCACAGCGGGCCACAGGAGTTGGTTCCCATGGGAACGCGATGTGTGAGTGACAGGACGGCCTCTGCAGTATCCCGAGCATCCTCGCGGCAACCCAACAATGAGCGATGGAGTGTGTCCGAGGAACCCCAAAGTGACGAGCGAAGGACCCTGTCACCATGGAAACCTTGGTATAGGGGATGTAAAGGGGGGTTTCCATAGCAACCTCATCCCTGCATACAGAGTTAATAGTTTGAGAGATCCCAGAGCTGTCTGGAGCTCCGTCTCCCTCCACTTCTTCCAATCCATTTCATCTTCTCTTGCTGCCATACACACATTTTCCATCCTTATCTTTCCACCCGATTCTCCACTTCTCTCTCTTCCTCTTTCATCACACGTATCTAAGACAGCCCATAATGTGGGTAGCAGCTTTCTGCTGGTGTGCCCGTGGTAACTGTCAATAAAATACAACAGAGCACGGAGGAGTGAAGCGATGACTGATTCACACTCTTTTATCTCTCCGCTGAACACCAACTCATCATCACTCCTGCGTTCTTCTCATCTCTCACTGGCCCTTACAGCAGACTTTAGCCAACTCTCTCACTGCCATAAAGGCTGGTTCACACTGACTCAACAAACAGCACATATTTAAACATTGTAAAAGTAGGCTGTTGGATGTAGAGTGTTCAGGCTACTCCTAGAGCTTTGCTTTAAAAGGTTATTGTTACTGGTGAAACATAAATTATGTTCTCATCAGATGGCGGGAGAGAGAAGAAGCTTATAAAAAAAAGAGAAGCACACTGGCATGTGCTCAAATAAAAAACGGACAGTGGATGAATGACAGATATAATCATCTGTATGTGCAAGAAAAGATAATTAGATCCATATCCATATAGGATAATATATAATAAGTATATATACAGTATAACTCACCTAAAGGATTATTAGGAACACCATACTAATACTGTGTTTGACCCCCTTTCACCTTCAGAACTGCCTTAATTCTACGTGGCATTGATTCAACAAGGTGCTGAAAGCATTCTTTAGAAATGTTGGCCCATATTGATAGGATAGCATCTTGCAGTTGATGAAGATTTGTGGGAAGCACATCCAGGGCACGAAGCTCCGTTCCACCACATCCCAAAGATGCTCTATTGGGTTGAGATCTGGTGACTGTGGGGGCCATTTTAGTACAGTGAACTCATTGTCATGGTCAAGAAACCAATTTGAAATGATTCGAGCTTTGTGACATGGTGCATTATCCTGCTGGAAGTAGCCATCAGAGGATGGGTACATGGTGGCCATAAAGGGATGGACATGTTCAGAAACAATGCTCAGGTAGCCGTGGCATTTAAACGATGCCCAATTGGTACTAAGGGGCCTAAAGTGTGCCAAGAAAACATCCCCCACACTATTACACCACCACCACCAGCCTGCACAGTGGTAACAAGGCATGATGGATCCATGTTCTTATTCTGTTTACGCCAAATTCTGACTCTACCATCTGAATGTCTCAACAGAAATCGAGACTCATCAGACCAGGCAACATTTTTCCAGTCTTTAACTCTCCAATTTTGGTGAGCTCTTGCAAATTGTAGCCTCTTTTTCCTATTTGTAGTGGAGATGAGTGGTACCCGGTGGGGTCTTCTGCTGTTGTAGCCCATCCGCCTCAAGGTTGTGCGTGTTGTGGCTTCACAAATGCTTTGCTGATACCTCGGTTGTAACGAGTGGTTATTTCAGTCAAAGTTGCTCTTCTATCAGCTTGAATCAGTTGGCCCATTCTCCTCTGACCTCTAGCATCAACAAGGCATTTTCGCCCACAGGACTGCCGCATACTGGATGTTTTTCCCTTTTCACACCATTCTTTGTAAACACTAGAAATGGTTGTGCGTGAAAATCCCAGTAACTGAGCAGATTGTGAAATACTCAGACCGGCCCATCTGGCACCAACAACCATGCAACGCTCAAAATTGCTAAATATAATTTGCTTAAATCACCTTTCTTTCCCATTCTGACATTCAGTTTGGAGTTCAGGAGATTGTCTTGACCAGGACCACACCCCTAAATGCATTGAAGCAACTGCCATGCGATTGGTTGATTAGATAATTGCATTAATGAGAAACTTAACAGGTGTTCCTAATAATCCTTTAGGTGAGTGTATATATATCCTTATTCTGTATACTATATATATATATATATATATCAATATATATATATATATATAATATATATATATATATATATATATATATATAATATATATATATATATATATATATATATATATATATATATATAAAAAATATATATAGTGTGCTGTCAATTAAGAAATTAATTAATCTGTAAATAAATTAATCGCACCTAACATTACATCATTTCACACAGGCATTTTGGCAAAATTTTGTATTTTTGCATGCTGTCTTGAAACGGCATTCTGTGTGCATGAGTCACGTGTGTCTATACAGATCCCAGTATATGCGGTCTTTTTACCATCAAAGCAAATAAAGCTTGAAGTACCAACTTCACGTTTTTCTCCACAGGCAACGCGCCTCACAAACCACACTTACAGCGAGCAGACAGCTCAAAATGAAACAGAACGCGGGGTGTTGAGAAGGAATGCAAGAACATGTTCTGTGTGAAGGGCCTTTTGTCTACCGCAGACAGATATGGATTGCTGTGGACTGTACACTTGTGATAGGCTTATGTTCAATTACATGGAAATAAAACAAACAATGCATTGACTTCTAAAGTCATTTTTTGTGATGTCTATTCAATGATTTTGCACAATCTGCCACAGTAATGTCTTTAGATTATTTATGAACATCTTCAATATCCATAAATATTGATTCAAGTGTTTTATTCCTCATTTAGGGGCGGCAGTGGCTAAGTGGTTTATGTAGGTTGTCTACAAACTGAAAGGTTGGTGGTTCAATCCCCGGTTCTACGTGACCAAGTGTTGAGGTGTCCATGAGCAAGACACCTAACCCCAGCTGCTCCTGACGAGCTGGATGGCGCCTTGTATGGCTAACACTGCCGTCTGTATGAATGTGTGTATGAATGGTTGAATGAGAGGCAATATGTAAAGCGCTTTGGTGGCCAAAAAAACGCTATATGCAGTCCATTTAAAATTTATGTAATTAATTGAATTAAAATGTTCCTGATAATTTCTGATTAAAGGGTACCTATCATGGAATTTTGAAAATTACCTTTCATGTAGTGTGTAACATAGATCTAAGTCAGGGATGGGCAACTCCGGTCCTCGAGGGCCACTGTCCTGGAGAGTTTAGCTCCAACCCTAATTAAACACACCTGAACAAGCTAATCAATGTTTTCAGGATTACTAAAACGTATTTTTTGTCAGGGTTGGAGCTAAACTCTGCAGGACAGTGGCCCTCGAGGACCGGAGTTGCCCATCCCTGATCTAAGTGAACAAAAACATCCTGCAAAGTTTTAAATATGAAAGTTCACCCTATACAAAGTTATTGTCTCTCAAAAGTAAGAGTCGACTCTGAGTCGCTGATATGAATCGATAGACAAACGATGCTTTCTCTCTAGCTTTCGTACGTCACTTGTACAAGTTATTTGAATTCGACACGCCCACTCATTGGGCGCGCCGAGCAGACAGAGAAACCTGACAACATCATGTCGACGCGACTCTGTTCTGAAGTGCGAATCAAAAGCAAACTTTTTTTTTCACTGCCCAGGGACAAGCATGTGAAGACTCAGTGGCTAGAGTTTATATTTACAACTATACCACACAAGTATAGCCACCTTGAGCTGTGTTCGCGTTATTTTAATGACGATCGCTTCACAAACACAAATGCTTTCAAGTGTGGATTCGCGAGTCGGCTGATATAGGAAGGTTCAATACCAAGTTTATGTAGATCAGCTTCCTCCTCCGAATCACAACCTGTAAGTACTATTAATAATTGTTGCTTTTATGTGTGTGTGTGTGTGTGCGCATGTGTGCGTGCGTGTGTGTGTGTGAGAGTGAGAGTTATGCTCAGCAGCTTCTAGGTCTCCAATGTCATTTTTTTTGTTTTTGAAATATGTGAAATTATGTGAAGCGTATTGTAGTACTGCAGTGCTTTATCAATATGTTTAAGCTTTGGGCTAACGCAAAATATAACGGACTGCGTCATCTGACCAATCACCGCCGATTAGCGTCACGCAAAGGAGGGGTTTGGACAAATGAGTCGTCAAACGAATCATTAGGGAGTCGGTGAGCAAATCAGGTCAAAATAAATGCATATTATAAGACAACAAAAGTGTTTTTTGTCATTGCATGCATGTAAAACTGTTGTTGGGGACTCCCAGAACATTATTAGGAACATTTTAAATGCCATAATAGGTACCCTTTAAGTGAGATTATGGCAACAACAAACATAAAATGAACATCGGTAAACCAAGCGTGAAACCAATGGTGACAGCAACAACTGCCAACAAACACCAAAAGTGTTAAAACGCTGATTCAACAGAACCCTGCAACTGTAGTATGAAACTATTACTCTCTCTCGCACCCTTCACTCAGTCTCTGCATCTCTAGTATCTCTGAGCAGCTCCTCACCTGAAGCCTGGACCTCCATGATGTACTGGTGGAGATCCTGTCCCTGCTGTATGACCTCATAGGTCATGTTGTTCATGGCGAGTTTGCGCTCAGTGTGTCTGTGTAGTCTTTGTTCAGCCAGCGTGAGTTCCTCCGTGTTGAAATCAGAAGCCTGTCGCATCAAATCTTGTTTCCATGCGTCCAGCTCACCCATCACCTACGAAACAGACACCATTTATAATATAATGAAAAAAGGTCTGTGAATAGCTCAATTAAATTATCATTAAAGTCCAATATGATTCATGTTGTGAGACACAGATCAGAATTTAATTGCTGAAAATTTTTACATGCATTCCAACTCTTATTATTTGGCACATTCAATTATTTGCTAACAAATCAGAATGATCCAGTTCAACGCTTTAAAAAATTAGTTCACAGTGGTAAACAGCTTACTGGAATAAAAACGGAGTAAAACTAAAGTGAATGTGAACTAAACCTAAATGCTAAACTAAAACTAAACTTTCGGTAATTGAAATAAAGCTGAATTTGATATATATATATATATATATATATATATATATATATATATATATAATATATATATATATATACTGTATATAATTATATACAGTAAAGCAAAATAAAAATAATTTTAAAAACGACAAAATTCCCCAAATCTTAAACTAAAAACCATATATGTGACCCTGGACCACAAAAGCAGTCTTATGTGTCCATTTTCTAAAATTGAGATTTATACATCACCTGGAAGCTGAACAAATAAGCTTTCCATTGATGTATGGTATGTTAGGATAGGACAATATTTGGCCGAGATACAACTATTTGAAATTGAGAATCTGAGGGTGCAAAAAAATCTAAATATTGAGAAAATCGCCTTTAAAGGTTTCCATTTCTGTTGGTTATTGTGCTGCATCCACTTACAAAAATACAATTTAGATATATTTAAGGTAGGAAATTTACTAAATATCTTCATGGATCATGATGTTTACTTAATATCCTAATGATTTTTGGCATAAAAGAAAAATCGATAATTTTGACCCATACAGTGTTTTGTTGGCTATTGCCACAAATATACCGTGCTACTTAAGACTGGTTTTGTGATCCAGGGTCACATATATAAAGATGAAATAAAAAACCTATTAAAATATTAATAAACTCTGTAATACTATACTGTATATAATACTAAAATAACATTGCACATAAGGTAAAGATTATTAGTAGATAAAAATGTCTGTCACACAAAGCATGCATGGCTTCAGAAGACTAAAGTGAAGATAGTGTTTTAGTCAGATTAGTCGCCACTGCTGTGATACTGTAATGGTGCATTTGTTTCTTTCTTTTTTGAAGCTTGACAGCCCTAGGGCCCTATCTTGCACCCAGCACAATTGACTTTGTACACCGATGCATGTATCCTTCCTATTTTGCACCCGAAGCACAGCGGACATTTCCCTCCACAAATGCACGTCGGTACATTAGGGAATGAACTTGCGCTCCCGGGGCGGTTCAGCGAAAAGAGGAGGCGTGTTCCGGCGCAAACGTTCCCTGGTGCTATTTTGCAGTTTCCGAAAAAAATTCCGCCACAGACCAGGATAAACCTAGTATAAAGTCAGTGGCGCGTTATTCAGATGCTATTTTAAGGGCGCATACTTGGCCATAATGTAGCGTGTGCACAACGCATTCACTTTGCTTCTCTCATTTTTGCTTCACACTTTGCTTCGCAGCAGTTCCCATTTTTGCAAACCATACATAATTACAAGGAAAAATATTATCACACAAGGAAAAGCATTATGGTGTCCATGAAGATGTGAAAAAATAGGCATAAATCTAGCTTACACATTTACCCAAATTATTATACGTCTGTTTAACCGAAGCTAATTTGGGTGGGTTTCTCCCATCCCCATACAAAGTCACTTCTCTGTCTTTTACGGCCCTGATGAGAACGTCGGTCTCCTCGACTGTGAACCGCGCCTGCTTTTAAAGGGAATGTGAGATGACGCTCTGATTGGTTAATTGCAAGTTATGCCCAAACCACACCTATGAGTAACGTAGCTACTTCAGACCAACCCATTTTTTATTTGAGTC
Source organism: Chrosomus eos (assembly GCA_036326025.1). NCBI lineage: Eukaryota > Metazoa > Chordata > Actinopteri > Cypriniformes > Leuciscidae > Chrosomus > Chrosomus eos. Next base: position 9,220,130 of record CM070828.1, on the reverse strand, counting down.
GGGCGCAAGAGTCATTTATCCCGCCGGTATAATAGTAACATCGTCCGAGATCTGCCCACAAAGTTACTTGCGTTTTGCGTTTGATACTTGCGTTTCAGAACGTTAAAATAGGGCCCCTAGTCTTCATTTGCTTTCATCATATTGAAAAGAGTAGGTAGGATATTTCCAAAATAAATCACCTTTGGTGTTCCACAGAGGAAAGTAAGCCAACAAGTATGGGACAACATGCGGATGAGTAAATGATGGCAGAATTTTGGGGAGAACTATGAGATAAAGTAAATACAGTAAGACAAACAACACTCCTAAATCCAAAAACTGATTTATAGATTAAAATATATACAGATGTGCAAATGCAAATCGCACAGAAGCATGTCTGTTGAAATAAAGTTGCATTAATAAGGAATGGGCATCAAACACACACACACATTGACACACCTCCAGGGCGTACTGTTCAAAGATACGGAGCTGCAGGAAGATGTCCAGTTTGATTCTGCGCTCATGAAAAAGCTCCTCCATATGAGCCTGAGCCTCATCCAACTGCTGTAGAACACCCTCGATATGAGCCACTGAGCTGGCATGAGGCAGCTTATTACAGGCCAACGCTGAGTCTCTGTTTGAGCACACACAAACCCACGCCAAAACATCCAAGAGCAAATCAATATCAGTAGAGGGCATGTTAATCCAGAACCAGTATATACCAGCATGCCACCACAGGTAAAGACATGTTCAGAAGTAATCTAAAAAGAATATTAGTTTACACTGTTTCAATGGTCCACTGTAGACATTCTACTAACTATAAGTAACTTTGCAACTACAGGTCAACTAACTGTCATTAGAGTATTGGTCGACTGTAGTAGACTGTTGGGTTAGGGTTAGGTGTGTTAGTAGAATAAGTTGACAAGTAGTTGCAAAGTTACTTATAATCAGAAGAATGTCTGTTTGGGAGCATCAAAATAAAGAGTTAGCGGTTATAAAGCAGACAGTCCACTAATTCTTTAATGAGAGTTAGTTGACATGTAGTTACTATAAGTTACTTATTATTAATAGAATGTCGAAGGTGGACCATCAAAATAAAGTGTTACCGAATATTATTAAAATTGATCTGCAAACCGAAAAAGGTTGGGGTTGTAGCCTAGTGGTTACCAGATTTGGTCTTGAGACTTAAAGGATTAGTTCACTTTTAAAAAAACTTTTGCTGATAATTTACTCACCCCCATGTCATCCAAGATGTCCATGTCTTTCTTTCTTCAGTCGAAAAGAAATGAAGGTTTTTGATGAAAACATTCTAGGATTTTTCTCCATGTAATATAATACACTGGGTGCCAAAGGGCTCAAGGTCCAAATGACAGTTTCAGTGCAGCTTCAAATGAGTTTAAACGAATCTTTTTTCGAGTCGTTTCGTTCATTCAACAAACAGAATGAACGAAATGACTCGAAAAAAGACGAACGAGTTCGAACAGGAGAGTGACGACCAAGCATCACGGAACAGGGCAAGGCATAAACTTACTTTTTTATTTATTTATTTTAGAAATCGACCGATCGTTTTGCAAGATAAGACCCTTATGCATCGTCTGGTGTCGTTTAAACTCATTTGAAGCTGCACTGAAACTGTCATTTGGACCTTGAACCCTTTGGCACCCAGTGTATTACATTACATGGAGAAAAATCCTAGAATGTTTTCATCAAAAACCTTAATTTCTTTTCGACTGAAGAAAGAAAGACATGGACATCTTGGATGACATGGGGGTGAGTAAATTATCAGCAAAAGTTTTTTCAAAAGTGAACTAATCCTTTAAGTGCTAACCACCTAAGTTCTTTTGTGCTAAACCTTGTACTTCACAACTTTGTTACTTTTTCAAGGCTGTTGCATCCAGCCTTGAAAAGGCTGTTAGGAATACTTTTGGTAATCATGTTAGGAATATCATGTTAGGAATGTATCATGAATCTTGTTAGGAATACTTTTGGTAACTTCTGGAATGGAAAATGTGAAAAGACAAGAGTTGGGTTATGATGAAATGCTGTACAATAGGAGCGTGTTGTCAAACTCACCGCAGATGCTGAATAAGCTCCTCCCCCTCTTTGATGACATTGATTGTGGCATCCAGAGTGCTGCTCTGCTGCTGCTGAAACAGTCGGATCAGCTCCTGAACAGCATCCACAGACTCAGAGTTCAGCACCGGCTCCACAAGAGTCTTCTGAAAGTCCTCCATCCATGACCACAGCTAGAAACAGACAGGACAGGACAGGTAGATAGACAGACACGCAAGTCAGACAGATAGTTGTTTGTGTAACTGTATGTTCTGGGAATTTTTATCGAGTCTTTCTATATTGATAGCTGATTGTCAGTGTTGCTAGGCGGTTGTTGGTTATTAGGTTACTAGGGTGCATTCAGGGTAGTTGCTATGGCATTGTTGCAAGGGTGTTGCTAGGCAGTTGCTACGGTGTTCTGGATATTTTGTCTAGCAGCCACCCACAATACCATGAAAACTGCCTAGAAACACCCTTGCAACCACGTAGAACACTCTAGCAACAGAGTGACTAGGGTGTTGTTAGAGTGTTATAGGTGGATGCAGGGGTGTTGCTAGGCATTTGTTAGAGTGTTGTGTGGGTTGTTACTAGGCAGTTGCTACAGTGTTCTGGATATTTAGTCTAGCAACCGCCCACAACACCATAGCAACTACCTAACAACACCCTTGCAACCACCTAGAACACTCTAGCAACAGAGTGACTAGGGTGTTGCTAAAGTGTACTAGGTTGATGCAGGGGTGTTGCTAGGCAGTTGTTACAGTGTTGTGGGTTGTTGCTAGGCAGTTACTAAGGTGTTCTGGATATTTAGCAACCGCCCACAATACCATAACATCTGCCTAGAAACACCTTTGGAACCACCTAGAACACTCTAGCAACAGAGTGACTAGGGTGTTGCTAGAGTGTTCTAGGTGGATGCAGGGGTGTTGCTAGGCAGTTGTTACAGTGTTGTGGGTTGCTAGGTGTTCTGGGTTTTCGATAGAGTGTTGCTAGGTAGTTGTTCTAGGTAGTTACTAGGGCAGATGGGGGATTGTTGAGCTGTTGCTAAGGTATTCTAGGTAGTTTTTAGGTGTTTTGTTAGGTGGTTGCAAGGATGTTACTAGGCAGTTGCTTAGGTGTTCTAGGTATTTGCTAGATCACTGCTAGGAGATTGCAAGGCAGTTGCTAAGGTGTTCTGGGTGTTTGCTATGTGGTCATTAATGGTAGCCTCCTTGTGCTAGGCAGAGGATAAGTGTTTATTAGGGCACTTTGGGGGGTTGTTAAGGTGTTGCTAGGTGATTGTAGGTGGCTGTTGCTAAAGTGTTATGGGTGGTTTCTGGAATGTTGCTAGAGCATTGCAAGCTGGTTTCTCTACTCCTTTATAGTCAGAAATACTGCTCTCATAAGAAGTTGTTAAATAGCATCTCATTATGTTGACTTTGTCTACTTAGTTTAGTATTTAATTAGTGCAGTCAGTCAGTAAGTGGAGTTGAGAGCAACTAACAAAATCTCTCACGGATGAACAGAGATCAGTCAGAACTAGCTTTTTGGAAAGCACTGATTAGTGTGTGTGGGTGGGTGCACTACCTCTTTAGTGTGGGTGTGAAAAGACACTGAGATATCCAGCAGCAGTTTCCTCTGTTCCACCCTCCGTACAAACTCCTGAACTCTGACCTCCAGGTGATGGGCGGCAGCATAAATCTCTTCTGGATCACACTCTCCCGTCTGAGCCAGCTGCTCAGCTGCTTCCAAGAGCTTATCCGCATTAGTATAAGTGTTCTGGGGAGAAAGTAAGAGAGAGAGAGAGAGAGAGAGAGAGAGAGAGAGAGAGAGAGAGAAGGGGAGAGAGAGAGAGAGAGAGAGAGAGAAGAGAGAGAGAGAGAGAGAGAGAGAGAGAGAGAGAGAGAGAGAGAGAGAGAGAGAGAGAGAGAGAGAGAGAGAGAGAGAGAGAGAGAGAGAGAGAGAGAGAGAGAGAGAGAGAGAGAGAGAGAGAGAGAGAGAGAGAGAGAGAGAGAGAGAGAGAGAGAGAGAGAGAGAGAGAGAGAGAGAGAGCATGAGAGAGAGAGAGAGAGAGAGAGAGAGATACATGTAAGATGTCCTATAACAGGTCATAAAAAATCATGAATATTAACCAGGTACATCATAGCAAAAAAAGTAATGCTAACCTTGTCCTCTCTCATCAAAACAATGTTTATACCGTGTACACACACTAAACAAGTGGTTCTAACTGTGCCACCTCTGGTGTGTACAGACTTCCAACTCCTGTGTGTTTACTGAGGAATGCCTCTCCATGGTTTTCAATCCAGTCCAAGACCTAAGCACACACACACACACACACACACACACACACACACACACACACCAACATTGGATTATCTATTCCAAATTTAAAGGAACATTCCCGATTAAGATATCTCCAGTTCCTCCCTTGTGAAAAAGAAGTATGCTTATTTGCATTGAATGTGCACTTGTGGCGTACTTCAAATCTTCTTGACACATAAAAATAAAAGTTTTCTTAAAAAAAACAACATCTGGACATCCAGATAATATAACATTAATTAAATAAAATGCCACTTAAGTGTACTTAAAGAGAATAAACTTTATTAACTGTTTCTTAGCACACTTAAGTACACTTTTAAAAAAGTGCATTTTGTAATCATGTTAAATTAAAAGTACATTGAAGTTGTTTATATCATTTTTAATAATAATAAAAAGCATATGTAGTACTTGATTACAATTTTAACTGTAGAGTGTTATTTGATTTTATATTTAAATGTAATATTTTAAATGTACTAAATTGTGTCGTCATCATTATGTGTAATCACAAATATATTTAAATAAAAGTTTCAATAAAAATGACATTTGGCAGTACACTTTAGAAGTAATTATGAAATGACATAAAAAGACGTATTGAGTTCTAATTAAGTCAAAAAGACCTCTTAAGTTTAACTAATTGCGTTTAATATAAACAATATAATATAATATAAACTTTCATTTCATTTTCAAATAATATGCAATTAAGTTGTCAGAAAACATTACATTAAGTTACCATTTAAATATTTTCACTTAAGTATATTATTTCTGAAATAAGTATGCCAAAGTTTTTTACACGAGTTGCCTAATTTGTAATGTTTCTTTCCTATAGAAACATTTTACACATCCTAAAAGCAAGTCAGAGCTTAAATAATTTGTTGTAAAGAGGCTCAGTTGATTTTGAAAAGGTTCAACAAACTCCATCAGTAAGAAGTCAAAGTTCTTTAGTTCACTGCACAAGCTCAATGCTCGAGTGGGCCTCATTTCTGTCTAAAGAGTCCCTGGAAAGGATCCAGTCACATCAAAGAAACAACAGTCCTGACAGAGAACCGGTGAAGGTACAACAAAAAGCCCCCGAAGGCGACGGCCACAGGAAGTGGAGTGTATTGTTGGAGGAACTGACTATAGGCCAAGCACAATACTGCCGTCCCTCGAGGATGCTGAGGCAATCTCAGTCGACCCTATGAGTCAGAGTCCGTGTCACTTCCTTGTCACTTCCTCTAATACTCTGTGCAGTTGATATTTGTTCTGCCGTAGGAGAAACATCGTTACATGCAAAGATCTAAAAACAGCTACTGAAAGGTTGAGAGTTTAGGTCAAATCTGTCAGATGCTGAATTATGTGGGTATAGTGTATGTGTGTGTGTTGTATGCATGTGCACATATGAGTGCATGCATATCTGAGTGATTTTTATAGTGCATGTGTGCATTTGTGTGTGTGGACATGCACATATGTGTGATATACCTGCTGCACGTCTTGTTGAAACACACACAGCTGAAGTCTCTGGTGCAGCCGAAGCTTGCGATGTTGCAGGAGACCCTCCAGTCTGCGATACTGAATAACTACCTCATGGACCATCTCCAGAACCACCCTCACCGCCTGACTATAGTCGGCCCCTGCCGTCAGAGACCCCGAGTCAGCCGGGGGCTGAGGCCTCTGCAACACATCCAGGAGGGTCTTTCCTGTCTGACTCACCTGCAATCCAAAATATAAAATTCATTACTTTGTTCATTACTTTATTACTTTATGTGTTTTAAAGTACTGATTACTACATTACAAAGCATAATATCTTACTTTTTTATTCCTCTACATTTCATAAAAGCATAATATCTTATTATTTCAAACCTGATGTAGTCGCGTCTGCTCGTGTCATGAACAAATCATTCTTTTGATTCTTTTCAGTGAATCTGTAAAATCGCTTCACAAATTGCTCTGGACAATTCATTTGCAAATAACTGATCAAGTTGCAGCTGTTCTCAAATCAAATCACTGATTCAATGATTCGTTCGTTCAAGCCCTGTTAACAAATCACTGAATTGGTCCTGTCAGAATCAAAATGAATCAAAATCATATTTAGGCTATACAGTAGACTACTAAAAGTTGTTTGTGAACTACCGGTAAATCTGGTCTTCAAAGGCAAGCGTTTTATGCTTATTGTACAGTATGAAATACATCAATGTATTAAACAATTTTCACTCAGAAATTGCTAGTAAATTTTATAAATAATTAAAGATACTGCAAGTAACACATTTAATTAAATGTGAAATTTTAAAGTAGAAATACTTAAATAGTATATTATTGCATAACATACTCAATATGTTTCATGTACAACTTAGAATTTTTTTTTTTTTTTACAGTGTATGTATGTCCACTTGTATCACCGTCTATATGGGAGGCTACGTTATGTAACGCATCTAAATAATGTAAAAATAGAGCAAATAATTGCCTAATGCATCTTCTCCACTGTCTTAGCCATTTCAAAAGATGAAAAACTGATGCACAACATTGCACCAACCAACTCTGAAATGCATTGCCCACAAACATAGTAGGCTATATCTAAAATTTAAAAAGTGTACATTTTATGTGACAATGGTGAATGGTCACCTCTGTATATGCTGTGGTGATCTGCTCGTACAGATTCTGATGGTTGTGAATGGCCATCTCAAGCTCTTGTGTCGCTGTTGGCAATCCGCCCTCACCGCATGACTTCACCCATCCCTCCATGCCGGACAGAAACTAAGAACAGCACAGAGAGAGAACACGCTCTAAAACTTTACACAGTGTAAAAGGTCCATGTAATAAAACCAGAGAGGACAGAGGTGCACACTGCCAGTCGCACAAACTCATTAAAAACAAGCTCAGACATAATTAAACACAGTTGCTGAAGATCATTCAAATTGGGGTCATAAATCAAAAAGGCATGAAGAAGCTATGTGTGCACATTTAGACAAATGAGTTATTAATGAAGAATCAGACTGAAGCTGATAAAGGAGCCTTAAGTACAGTTGCACATAGAGAAAATCAGGAATTACTTAAAAAAAGGATCAAATAAATCAAGGAACCGAATTAATGACTGACAACAGAGGAACTACATAGGAAATATAACATCAACTAAATAAGCATTAGTTGGATTTTAAAAAGTAACAGTGTTGGTTAAAACCAGTTAATTTAATCTTACTGTACCACATTTTAGGTTACCTTTCAAAACAGTTTACAGTTTAGAAACACACAGGGTAAATCATTACAGTTACACTAATGGTGTCAAATTGAACTGATAAATCACAATGCATCGATCTGTAAATACAAATAACAATAGTACACATTAAAATATCACTCAAAATATAATACTTGATTTTAGTTGAAAAATTGTTATGAAACAACAAAATAACCGCATCGACCTGTATCAAATCAAATTGAGGCCATATTTCAGATTGATAAAGAATAATACTAATATTCTTGTCAGAGCTCATTTTTGCTAATACTGTCAAATAAAATTAAGTAGTAATATAATTGATTATAATAAATTAATTGTTTTAAATTAATAACATTAATAAAGTAAAATTAAAATGATCACCTGTGACAAAGAAATTATAAACTGAAATCTTTTCATAAATATGTGCAAAGGATTTTGGAATATTTTTAATCTATACATTTTGATTGCTCTTTTAAAATAATTTAGTCTGACAATGCTCACATTGCAAAGTTCGGTCCCTAGTCCACCAAATATAGAAAAGAATCAGCAAAAATGTCGGATTCATTAAGGTGCATTATTACTCATTACAAAAGCAAAGAGCAAAACTGATTACATAAAGTGTAAAATGTCACTTGTGACACAGACTCCAACTAATCACAGGAGCTGCAACAGATTTTAAACTGAACCTCAAGAATGTATGATAATGAAAAAGGTAATTTAAAACAAAATCATTACTAATTTATTGTAAAAAAAACAATACCATTTTTATAATAATAATAATAATAATATAATAATAATTTTTCTAAGAAAAAAATATTCCAGAATCACCATCTGACATTCAATTTTTTTATTAAAGTGCACCTATTGTGCTTTTTCAAATATTACCTTTCATGCTGTATATAAATTAATATTGCCATATATATATATATATATATATATATATATTATTATATATATATATATATATATATTCACTGCTTGTGAATGTAAAAGGTCTGCAGTTTTAAAGATCAAAGTGCACAACAAATTAAGTTATTGTCTCCTAAAGACAGAATCGATTCTGAACAACTGAAACGACTCAATTCCAGTCTTACTTCTTGTTACACGCCTATGTTACATAGGCATGAACGTAGGCAAAAACGAAATCACTAAAATTCAATACATTTGCATAATGCCATCCTATGGTCTTCATTGGCTGCCCACGAATGACATCTACTTTGACCCGCTCTCAAACACTGTAGTTGTAGCTGAGGCCTGGAAGAGTTCGGGTTGTGTTGCCGACATGTTTTCTGTGCAGCTAATACACTTTGCATACACTACTAAAGGATGAGGAATAGCGCTGGAATTAATATGGAGAAATACCATCAATACCAAATGCCATCGTTCGTATCACTGTGTATACAAGTGCTGAGGAAGCCTTCATAGCTGAAATTCAGATATAGTAATTCAGACACGCGCTGTAAGTGGTAGACCAATCACAACAGACTCGGCCGTCTGACCAATCAGAGCAGAGTAGGCTGTTCTTAAAAACAATAAGCAATCAATCAGCCCAGTTATTACCTGTTCGGTTTTTTGGTGGAACACCGAGGACATGGCCAAGATGGCACTGCGCTCCTCCAGTGCCGAGGCAAAGCTCTTCCAGTCCTGATCCAACTGACCAGAGATCTGCTGTATCTGAGCGGCGGCGTAATGACCCGCCTCACAGAGCCGCGTCGCAACCGAGACGATCCGCGAGATATTCACATATGCGTTCTGAAAAGAGAGACAGACGATGACACCATTAAATGAGTAACAAGAAGACACAAAGGCTGTCTCCTTTTGTCTAGTGTGAGTGCATCAAGGCGGTTTTCTTGTACAATTTCCCCATCGTACCATTGAGTTCATGGCAAAGTGGTCATGCTGGGTCTGTAGATCTGCTGCATGCTGGTAGCTCACTCCAATGTCTGTGTGCGTCTGCAGGAACAGCTCTTTATTGTGTCCGATCCATTCAAACATCTACGAAGAGCGAAAAAGATAAGAGAGAAATGCTGCATTGGGGAAAAAACTCTTAGACACACACATAAAGTAGCAAACTATGACCACAGGCTGAAGATTACCATACTGGACCAATCAAGATGGATATTTCTGCATAAATATTTACAAAGGCCCAGGCAAATTTGCTTAACCGTCATTCTAGGGCTTTGGGTGATTCGACTCCCTGCTAGTGTTCTTGTGATCTACACGTGAACCTTAATATACACAGATTTTCTCTTTGGCTGCTGTACAAGCAATAGCCCTTAGTGTTCTGGCTCTTGTGGAGCACAGATGGGCTCAGTCAGCAGGACCAGGGAGTGTGAGACTGTCTCTCCGTTTGGGCTTAAACGGAACACAAGGCCTCCCGCCGACATCAGGCCACAGAAGGGAGTACAGTGAACATTCCATTATCATTACGATCATTAATTATTTACACTTTCATATGACCTTCAACTATATTACTCGGCTACCGTTAGCTAATTGTTTGTCGAAACGTGCTATTAAAAATGTGAGTGGTGTTTATCCGTGCAATATATATATATATATATATGAGAGTATATGTACCTGAGGGAACAAATTAGTGCACATGGCTACGATGTCGTGGAAATTAATTATATTTTTTTCCACAATATTAATTTTTTATTTTTTAACTTTTATGATACGGGTCCGTATTTATAAATCTGTTGTCAACAAAAGGTCTTTTATGCACTGCATTTTTCCATCTATGGTTTAATGTCTGGAAGCAAAGAAATCCAGACATAAATATTAGCATTGTAATTTTATTATCACTACTGCTACTACTAATAATAATATTTATAATTATTATTATTCATTTTTTTTATTTACAGTTCAATATTATTACTATAGTAAATTATTCTTTATTAATTATTTTTTTTATTTAGTAAAATTAAATCAAAAAGTAAATAATAATTAAATGATTAATTAAATATTTCTTTATTGTTTTTTATAATTTTTTATTTTTTAAATAATTTATTGCTTAAATTAAATATGATTTTTTTAAAAAATTTTGTATACAAATTAAAATAATAATAATAATAATAAATGATTATAAATAATAATAATAATTATTGTTGTTGTAGTTGTATAGTCATTATCTGATCATGTTTACACATTTATAATTTTTGTTTTATGAATGTCATTGTATATCATTATTTAATAGTTTTAATAGTTCTTCCCAATTCTCCATAGCATTATTTTCCCTTCTACATATGTCATACTGATCCTATCCTCTAACCTTTTCTGCATCCTGCTCGTACAGCCGTAACTGAAAACACTGGTCCAGCTGTTGTTTGCGGTTGAGCCAGGCCTGCAGAAGATGCTGCCGTGTAACTTGAAGTTTATCCAGCAGGGCGGAAATCTTAGGCACCAAACTCTGGAAGTCGGCCCCACCAGACAGCCTTCCGTCTCCTCCGTCCCTGATCTTCTGAAGGAGTCGCTGTCCTTCATGGTCTAACTCCTCCACTGGTGCTTTCGTCATAGTCTTCCTCAGTCGAGCGTGCTCCTCCAAGAGTTTCCGCGCTTCCTCTGCGTTAGTGGCCAGCTCTTGGCAGGAAAGCACCTCCTGAAGCTCCTCCAGCCGGGAAAGGAGGTGAAGAGCGCCTCCGGTGAACTCCTCAAGAGAAACGCGGAGCTCAGTCCATTCCACGTGGTCGTACTCCAGGGTCCCTCCAGATCTGCCGTCAGCTGAGATGGGTCCACCAACTTAGTCAGACCTTCCACTGAAACCATACTGGTCTATGAGAAGAAAAGAGTGTAAGAGAGTGATCGACTGCACATTGTTAAACTAATTTACAAACAAATACACTCATAACATGAGGTTATAAATGATGCATAATTACATGAAACCCTAAAGCAAACCAAAACCTAATCTTAACCCTATGGTAAGTACAGGGGTTGGACAATGAAACTGAAACGCCTCTCATTTTAGTGTGGGAGGTTTCATGGCTAAATTGGACCAGCCTGGTGGCCAATCTTCATTAATTGCACATTGAACCAATAAGAGCAGACTGTGAAGGTCCAATTAGCAGGGTAAGAGCACAGTTTTGTGCCGTGTATCAGGATGACAATGCACCAATACACACAGCAAGACTGGTGAAAGATTGGTTTGATGAACATGAAAGTGAAGTTGAACATCTCCCATGGCCTGCACAGTCACCAGATCTAAATATTATTGAGCCACTTTGGGGTGTTTTGGAGGAGCGAGTCAGGAAACATTTTCCTCCACCAGCATCACGTCGTGACCCGGCCACTATCCTGCAAGAAGAATGGCTTAAATCCCTCTGACCACTGTGCAGGACTTGTATATGTCATTCCCAAGACAATTGACGCTGTATTGGCCGCAAAAGGAGGCCCTACACCATACTAATAAATTATTGTGGTCTAAAGCCAGGTGTTTCAGTTTCATTGTCCAACCCCTGTACATGTAGTTAATTAATATTACTCAGTACTTAAATGTATAATTACACTGTAACAAAGAAACCTTAAAATAAAGTGTAACCAAATTTCAAATAAATGCTGTTCTTTTAATGTATTGGCAGATTTTCTCTGGGTTTCTTATTTGACAAAAATTCCATTCCTATACCTCAAAGGTGAATTTGGCACTGCCAAAGTTGGTCTTCTGCTTCTGCCAGAAGTTGTCTGGTTTGATAATGAGAGCGACACAGATCTCAGCTGGAAATGACTCCTGTAGCGTCTTCAGCAACGGCTTGATTAGATCCCATTTAGACCCACGCATGTCTACGATCACTGTAAATCCTCGCTTACTTACATCCTCACTGCCCAGGAAACAGGGATTGACAGTGTTAGAGGAAGGCCAACAACTTAAGGCCATCCAGGAACATTTGGATACAAATCTTCACTGCTTATGTTTGCAGAGTTATACATCAATGAACCTAGCGAACACAAATATGTTTTAAGAACATTTCGCTAACGTTGTGTGAACTTTAAGGGAACATTCCATTTCATTATTCTTCAAACATTATAGTAATGTTACTTTTGAATGTTCTCTGACTACTCTGAATCAAGTACTGTAGTAACATTTTAAAAAAAATGTCCAACTAAAAAAATAAATCACATTTTTGTGAACATTTTGAGAACATTAGAAGACCATATAACTTAGAACGAACATGCGATTAACGTTAATGGATTAACATTTGTTCATAACTTTGCGAGAACCTTGCCAGAACGTTAGCTAAAGTTAGCTGGGAAGCTATATGATTTTAGAGTTGCATCACATTGCATCAGAATGCCCTAAAGATCGAATAGATGCTCTAATCAAACGCTTTAAACGCATCCTTTATGTCACAAACTTTAGCAATTATATTATGATAAAGTGTAGAGGTGCTGAAAGCAATTTTAGCTGTTTTGATAAGGTTTTTGAAGCCTAAACAAGCACTCTGTTTACAGAGTCTAGGGCTATCACAGAGACGCTTTCTTATCTTTCAGGGACATTTTAACAAATAAATGTTGGAATTTTATAACCTGGGCACAGTAGAGAGGTAGGTCACCAGTTTGCGCAAGTCTTCTTGCTTTATTCTGTCGTGATTACTTCGTGAAGGGAAGGTAAGGATGGGTCCCCCTCTCTTGTCTCTTCCTCCTGAAAAGAAGAGGATCATTTTATTCCTAATTTTACTACTCAAAGCACTTCAATGGCCCTAATTATGGTAATACCCATGAGTCTGTGTGTGTGCATGCTTAAGAGGCTGGTGAGACAAAGCTGTTCCACAGTGAATTAATGTGTGAGTGTGTGTGTGTGTTTACAATGCAATTATACATTTCCCACCTGAGACAAAGGCAACCTTCTCTCTTAAAACTGTTAGAACATCAGCCGCCTTTATTCCATCATTCCTAAGAGATCCTGATGAGAAAGACGGAACTGAGAGAAAGAAAAAAGAAGAATAGAGAAAGAAAGGGATATAAAAGTTATGTATAAATGGTAACCTAGACAAAGAAGGAAACACCTGTTCCAATTTATAGAAGAGTAATTGACTGAGGAGTGTTTTTCAAATGATTCTCATTATTTACTCAACCATATGTCCTTCCATCTAAACCCATAGGATTTAATTTCTTCTGTTTACAGAGATGTTAGACATCATGTTCATGCTGTTCTTTTTCATACAATGAAAATGAATGGCGACCAGGGTCCTGTCAAAACTCCAAAAATACATTAAAGGGATAGTTCACTTTGAAATTCATTTTTGATATGTTTTAGCTTATCTCAAGGGCATCCAAGATGTAGGTGTCTTTGTTTCTACAGTATTTTCAATTTTGATATTTTTAGGTCAAACCGTCAGTCATATAATGCAGGTCTATGGGGTCCACCTCAAAGAGCATACACAGAGAAGTCCAAATTAAACATGATTTAATGACTCATAAATGTAAGTACACATTGATGGCCTAAGACACGAAACGAGCGGTTTGTGTGAGAAAACGAACAGTATTTATATCATTTTTACCTCTTGTAAACACAGCCACGTCCAAGTGATCTGAGGTCGCGAGCACTTCGGTCTTTTCCGGAAAGCACCGGAAGTGATCTTTCGCACGTGTACGTCACTGATTGTTTACACAGAACAGAGATTGTAGGTAGGACGGCTAATTAAAAGGGTACTAATTTGCGCTTATCCGGGAGGTTTAAACCGTCGTAAAAGAAAACAATTAAAAAAATAAATAAATAAAAAAACAATTGAATGAGTGACGTACACGCGCGAGAGATCACTTCCGGTGCTTTCCGGAAAAGACCAAAGTGCTCGCGACCTCAGATCACTTGGACGTGGCTGTGTTTACAAGAGGTAAAAACGATATAAATACTGTTCGTTTTCTCACACAAACCGCTCGTTTCGTGTCTTAGGCCATCAATGTGTACTTACATTTACGAGTCATTAAATCATGTTTAATTTGGACTTCTCTGTGTATGCTCTTTGAGGTGGACCCCATAGACCTGCATTATATGACTGACAGACAAGAACGGTTTGACCTAAAAATATCAAAATTGGAAATACTGTGGACACAAAGACACCTACATCTTGGATGCCCTTGAGGTAAGCTAAAACATATCAAAAATCAATTTCAAAGTGAACTATCCCTTTAATGCATCATAAAAGTAGTATCATAATATGGATGTCACGATGGCTGTAATGAAGCATACGAGGAAAGAGATAGAGAACAAACATAGTCTTTAGAATAAAATAATTTTAAAAAGCCACAGAATAAAAATACAAAAGGTAATTGCAATTTTTTTATTGCGCAATTCTGACTTTTTCCTCACAATTGCAAGTTCATATCCTGCAATTCAGAGATTTTACACAGAATTGTGAGATAAAACTCGTACTTGCGATGAAAAAAGTCAGAACTATGAGATAAAAAGTCGTATTTATCTTTTTTATTTTTTATTCAGTGGTGGAAACAAGCTTCCATAAAGTATTAAAAACATTGGTAACACTTTATTTCGATAGTCCACTTTCGGCATTCTAATAGCTATATAAGTATATTTGCAACTGCATGTCAACTACCAGTCATTGGAGTATACTATCTGCTTAAGATCTGCTATATAAACACTTTATTAGACCATTCATTGAAAATATTCCCCTCCATTACACTTCTCATATTCTATTTCCTCAATTTCAATATGCACATATTCAAACTTGGCATTCACAATACATATGAGACAAGAACTAAGTTTAACATCATTCTTGATGTTAAACATGGCATGAGATATCTTGATGTGTCATATTTGATATGACACAAATGTGAGAACTTGTGAATACTGACTTAAATTACAGACTTTTTCTCACTCAAAGCTATCATATAACTTCGTAGTCTTTATATCGTAATGCTACTACAACAACTATTGCATTTTTGGTAACGCTTCCTTTTACAGTACAGTACTTACAGTGTACTTACCTAGAAAGTACTGGCTAATATAAGGTAAGTACATGGAACAGGGGTAGGTTTAGGGGTAGGTACAGGGTTAGTACTAGTTATTACCCAGTAATTGTAGTTACTAAAATAAGTGCATAGTATTTACATGGGTAACTGGACTGTAAAAGGAAGCGTTACCGCATTTTTATGGTTCTTTTAATTGTTTTTGAGACTGACAGCCCCTGGTCACCAATAACTTTCATTGTATGGAAAAGAGCAGAATGAACATTCAGCTAAACTTCTCTATTTGTGCTCCACAAAAAGAAAACAAACCATTCAGCTTCGGAACGGCATGAGCGTGAGCAACCATGTCAGAACTTTCAGTTTTAGGTGAACTACCCCTTTAATTGATTATGATCAGTCCCTACAAATACTGAAAATGTTTTATTTTATAGCATGTGCAAATACTGTAAAAGATCTGAAGCAAAATGCATTATAAAAGAATAAAAAACAGCACCAAAAATAAAATAAATGCCTTATAGGGACCTTACTTGTCCCAGTGCCTAAAGCCAACCCCTAACCATATAAGCCTGCTGATCAGTCAAGATGTCCTGAAAGATACAGGAATGATATGAGCTGCGCCTGCATGCACTCATCCGATAACGGCAAGGACACCACATCCAATTTCAATTATAGGCCTATTAAATTCCACTTTTCTAATATTTTCTTCATTTTCATTGAAAAGAAAAAGAAAAGGCAGAATTTGAACTTGGGTCAGTCGTGTCAACAATCAGGTCAACGTGTGATCTTCAACGAGTGGATCTCTGAGCTGGTGTGAGTGAGTGGAGGCGAGCTCATTTGCATATTCATAGAATATGCTACTATTCTATGAATAGCGTGCTACTACCATTGCTACTCTGTACATTTTGTATAAGGACCACAAGGGACACATGCATTCTGTAAACATTGAATGACAGACAACCGTATTAAGCATAATACTGCATGGAAAATATAGTAGGTCATCGAGCAGGGGGCAGGGATACCCAGCTGTTGGCACGTCTCCTTCTGTTTAGATTCATTAGTGGTGTAATCTGCCTGCTCTGTAATCCCATAGCCGACAGCTGGGCACCGGGGCAGCCGGTGGAGAAAAGTTCAATCACACTTAAACACATATAGACAGCAGAAACATCTACAGTATACACACAAGCTGCATGTTCACAGATGTGGCACATGCACTTGATCACACAAACAAATGCACACACACCCCGATACTAAGGTACATCTGTTGAGTCTGTATGAGTCTGCCTAAAAAGGTCTTTATACTGCTTATGTCTGCATTTCATCTCTCTAGCCCGCTCTCGTCTGCAGGCTACATAAACTATTAAACCTGAGTGGAAGAGTATGATGCTGAACATGGCATGTTAAATTTACTGTGAGAAGAACTGACTTTCCCCAGCCCCTGCTAGACTATTACACACACACACACACACACACACACACACACACACACACACACACACACACACACACACACACAACACACACACACACACACACACACACACACACACACACACACACACACACACACACACCACACACACACACACACACACACACACACACACACACACACACATGTTTGTTTTTGTGACTTATGAGGACATTCCATAGGCGTAATGGTTTTTATACTGGACAAACTATATATTCTATCCCCTACACTGCCCTGTCCCTAAACCTACCCCTTACAGGAGACATGCTGGATTTTAACATTTAAAAAAAAACATTGTTTTTTATGTTTTTTAAGCTGTTTGAAATATGAGGACGCATGCAATGTCCTCATATTTCACGTGTAAGTTGTAATACCAGTGTAATAACCCATGTCATTATACACATTTGTGTCCTCATATATCACAAAAACAAGCACAAACACACACACACAACACACACACACACACACACACACACACACACACACACACACACACACACACACACACACACACACACACACACACACACACACACACACGGCTCCTTAAACACCCTTGAACACAGTCATTTCCCATTTACAACTTGATCTAGGCTATTGTGCGCTGACAACATCTAAAGCTAAACAAGTCCTCCAACAGCTCACAACTAAATATTGGGGATGGTATTAACATTTAGTAATGTAAAGGCCCTTTCACACCAAAAGTAAAATTACACAGTAGAAGAAAGTTTTTACTTCAGGAATAAAACAAAAAAAAATTAACTGTAATGTTTATATAAAGGCATGTTTGCTTATGTGATTTCATTGGATCATCAAAGGTCAGGAGCAAAGACATTGAGACAGTGAGATTAATTACATAAAGTATATTTGTCTAATTTAACAAGTTTAATTACTGCAGGTTTGTGTAATTTCTGAGTTTGCATTTCACTGGTTTTTTCATTTTGAGGAATACTGAATATGTTTTTGTGCAAGTGAGATGAGAAAATGCCTGCTCACATTTAGTCTAGAACTACAATAAGCATCATGTTCACACAGCGCACACGCCTCTGCACCTTACACACTATTTCTCTTAACATGGGGACAGGAGAGGTGTAAGTCTATGGGGAAGCAAAGTAGCTTGTTAGTTATTTGAAAAAGTAACTCACATATATTTATATTTTGTTGTCAATTTAAAAGTAATTTGTTACTTTACATGTTACTTGAAAAATTAATCTGATTAAATAACTCACGTTGCGTTACCCACAACACCGGCTATGGAAAGCTGAATTTTCAACATCATTAGTACAGTCTTCAGTGTCACGTGATCCTTCAGAAATCATTTTAATATGATGATTTGATACTCAAGAAACATTTCCTATTATTATCATCAATTTTGAAAACAGTTGTGCTGCTTATAATATTGTTCCTCAAGTAAATGAAATAGTTTGTAACATTATGTCTTTACTGTCAGTTGTGGTTAATTTATTGTATCCTGCTGAACAAGTATTACGTAACTTATTTCTTAAAAAAAAAAAAAAAAAAAAATATATATATATATATATATATATATCTTACTGACCCCAAACTTTTAAACCATTAGTGTATTTGATCATAAACATACATTTGTGGTTTTAAAGGAATATCGCACCCAAAAATGTAAATTCTGTCATTACTGACTCAACCTTATGTTGTTCCTGACTTCCTTTTATGGAACTCAAAAATTTTTGATTATTGTTTTGGCCAATATAATGAAAGTTAACGAGGACTGAGTCTAACAAGCTCCCAAAAGAAAATGTGTGGGGAAAAATGCCTTTGATCACAAAAATATCCAAAAAGTAAAAACAAACAAACCAAGTATTGCAAAAAGTGGTCCATGCAACTATGTATTCCAAGTGGTCCGAAGCCATTGAGTTTATTGATCAGTTCACAGATCAGGACAGTTGTGTCCCACAGAAAAAAAGAAAGTCATACTGGTTTGGAAAAACATGAAAGTGAGAAAATTATTCACATTTCACATTTGTGGGTGAAGTATATGAAACTGACATGGAATGTCAGAATTAACAATCCAAATGAAATACACTTCATCAAACCATAGTACACCAAAATAAAAACTATATATATATTTTTTTAATACAGAATAATTGTGTTTTAAAATCTCTATTCTCTAGTGGAACATTTTTTTTTGGTTGTTATCTGTATTTAGGAAAGATGTGTTTGCATCTGCAAAGATGTGTTTGAAAAGGTCTTGACAAAAAAAACTTGCAGTATTTATTTGCAGCCCCATATGAGTAATACCTTGCTAGGTTAATTGTTTAATTAAAAAAACAAATGCAACGCTGCATCTTGACTCAATTCAAACACTACTGTATAGGCCTACATATCCTTAATAGCATGTCAGACTAGTAAATGATGTCTCAAATTTAGTTAATGTCTTACATTAACATCAAATGTGCCCAGAATCAGATTATATAATATTTTTGGATTTTAAAGTGTGCATACAGTACGTGAATGTTTTTTGGCCTAGTATTGCCCACAACATCTTGCACAACAAAAGAGGCTCTGTTCCAAAACCTACTGATGCCTCACTGCGGCCTACTGTGAAACTGTTTCTAAAGCAGCATCCGAGCTGAGATGCGACTGATTTGTAATGCTCTGCATCACTGTACATCACACAAAAATGCAAAGTACACTCTGCTCACAATTGATTATTATTGTGAGCAGGTAGCATATTAGCATATTGCTAAGCTAAAATTTTAGAGCATCATTTTTTGTACACATTTTTATTACCACTGAACTATTGAGTAATTAATACTTTTCAGTATATTTTTTCACATGTATTCAGTTTTTCAGAATGCATTGCAATTCATTGCGTTCTCTTTCAACCTTTTCTATTGCAGAAAAAAGTTATGCAATAATGAATGTAGCTACATGCTAATATTGATAGCTAGATAGTCCATAGAAACAAGATGCAATTTTATTGCACATGTGTCTGTCATACATACTCAGCGGTACTTTTCCATCATCAGCAAAGTACTTGTTGTGCATAATATAACTATGAAAATTGGGATGCAGCTCATTATTAAACTTGATCGACCATGTTGTTTCAAAATTAAACTCCCAAGCACCTAAACACATGCAAACCATGCATTATGTAATACGGTATTTGAGACGGTTTCTTTATTTTGCATACAACAAAAAACAGACTAGTGTTCATAAGGTAGAAAATGCTGGATCGCTGTTTTAGCCAGCACTACCAGAGACCGTTGCAAGTTTTGTGGATACTGACAGCTTTGTAACATCTAAGACGTCAGATGAAAGGACATGAAATTATCCTTACTGCATACCAAGTCCTGTATCCATATTTCATAAGGATGCCATGCATGCATTGTTTCCTGCATGTTTTATGAGTGAGTACACTGGGGTACATATTGTATAGGTTTAAGCATGCATGTGATGCAGACTAACTCTGTGTGCATTTTACTTCAACAAAAGAATCACGATTAAAACACAGAGCAGGAAACGTCACCCATAAAACCTGACAAGAGTGTTGTGATATGAAGCTTGTGAATTTCCCATGTTACAGGATCAGGGTGTATCCACATAAACAGTAACGCAACGCTCATAGAAGAACCAGGAAATAGCCAGCTCTTAGCAATTACTAAATGTAACCAATCCTGCTAAAAAGTTGCCAAATGGCCCCACAGGATCGAATCCTGCCAAGGGCGCCAAGAACAGTGACAAGGCCAGCAAAGCTATGTTTATGGCCCTTACAGTCCTGGGAAGTCAGAAAACAATGGCTGGCTCTGGCTGAGGTTTGGTGTTAGTATGAACTATTGTGTAAGTCTAAGCTGTGAGATCAGAAACTGGTCCCAGTCCAATAGCACTGGCCCGTGATCTCATATAACCCAATTTTATAGGTGCCCGGCTATTCAGGGGAATGTAGGTTTGAATGAGGCAAGGGGGCTATTTTCAGAAAAGTTGCTTTGTGCTTAGAAATACCACCACAAATGGACTACAAGACTAAAAAAACTATAACTAGTAACACCTCATCAAATATCAAATAGATGAAAATCAACTACAAAAAAAAACTTGGTGAGCAGAAGAGATGAACAGCCTTAATATTTTAAGATGAATCGCATTCAAACAAATATCTAAAAATAATCTCTAAAACACTTGTGTAAATCACACTCTCGCCAAAGCCTGTGAATCAAAGCAGAAATGTGTAATGTGATAAGACAGTCTGATAGCGTCTGATAATATCTTTTAATGGCTTTGAAGTATTACATAGATATACAACAATGGTATATGTGGTGGGCCTCTGAAATAAAGTCCCATGGGTTTGGCTTTTTTTAGTCCAATGTACATTCATGTTCCATTTCATATTTTTCCATTTTCACAAACAGTTTTTTGGTTAACGGCATGTGGAATAGAATCTACATTATCAACAATCAACCAATTCTATCATTTTTTTCTGTTTAGTATAGAGAATTAGGAGTTACGTCTGTCAGGGTTTGTGCAGGTGCTGAAGACGAGGACACGAAAGCTTCAATATAAATGTTTTAATAACAAAATGAAAACTTTCCAAACTTAAACAGGAACAAAACTCCAGGAAATCAGAAACACACAACCACACATGGACGACGATCGACAAACACTGGGAGAAAACACAGGGCTTAAAAGAACTGAACCAAACAAGATAATTAACTGAAAACAGGTGCATAAAATTGGACACAAACGAGGAGCGGGAAAACTTAACAGGACTAAACCAAAATCACAAAAGACAGGGGAAGACAAGATCACAAAAGATTAACAGAACACATCAAAACGTGACAGTACCTCCCCCCTCCCCGAAGGCGCGTCCTCGCGCCGTATAACATCCAAAGGGGTGGGAGGGTGGGCGCCCTGGAGGCTGACGAGGGCATGGTGCAGGTCCAGGAAGCCTCCAGGGCGGAGCAGGCTGTGGGCGTGGCCACGGCGGTGCAGGCTGTGGGCGTGGCCACGACGGTGCAGGCTGTGGGCGTGGCCAAGGCGGAGCAGGCTGTGGGCGTGGCCATGACGGTGCTGTGAGACTCTCGGGCGTCCAGGGCGGAGCTGTGAGACCCTCGGGCGTCCAGGGCGGAGCTGTGGGACCCTCGGGCGTCCAGGGCGGAGCTGTGGGACCCTCGGGCGTCCAGGGCGGAGCTGTGGGACCCTCGGGCGTCCAGGGCGGAGCTGTGGGACCCTCGGGCGTCCAGGGCGGAGCTGTGGGACCCTCGGGCGTCCAAGGCGGTGCAGGCTCTTCAGGTGGCCACGGCGGTGAAGACCCTTCAGGTGGCCGTGGTGGTAAAGACCCTTCAGGTGGCCATGGCGGTGCAGACCCTTCAGGTGGCCATGGCGGTGTTATCTTTTCGGGCCTCCGTGGATCTTTGGCCGGCCACGGCGAAGGCGTATGGCGCCCCCCCAAAATTTTCTTGGGGAGGACAGGCTCATGATCGGGAACTGACTTGACATCAACGGGCGCTGGGTCAACGGGTTCTGGGTCAACGGGCTCTGGGTCTGGGTCAACGGGCTCTGGCTCTGGCTCTGGGTCAACGGGCTCTGGCTCTGGCGCTGGGTCAACGGGCTCTGGCTCTGGCGCTGGGTCAACGGGCTCTGGCTCTGGCGCTGGGTCAACGGGCTCTGGCTCTGGCGCTGGGTCAACGGGCTCTGGCTCTGGCGCTGGGTCAACGGGCTCTGGCTCTGGCGCTGGGTCAACGGGCTCTGGCTCTGGCGCTGGGTCAACGGGCTCTGGCGCTGGGTCAACGGGCTCTGGCTCTGGCGCTGGGTCAACGGGCTCTGGCTCTGGCGCTGGGTCAACGGGCTCTGGCTCTGGCGCTGGGTCAACGGGCTCTGGCGCTGGGTCAACGGGCTCTGGCTCTGGCGCTGGGTTTGGCTTTTTTTAGTCCAATGTACATTCATGTTCCATTTCATATTTTTCCATTTTCACAAACAGTTTTTTGGTTAACGGCATGTGGAATAGAATCTACATTATCAACAATCAACCAATTCTATCATTTTTTTCTGTTTAGTATAGAGAATTAGGAGTTACGTCTGTCAGGGTTTGTGCAGGTGCTGAAGACGAGGACACGAAAGCTTCAATATAAATGTTTTAATAACAAAATGAAAACTTTCCAAACTTAAACAGGAACAAAACTCCAGGAAATCAGAAACACACAACCACACATGGACGACGATCGACAAACACTGGGAGAAAACACAGGGCTTAAAAGAACTGAACCAAACAAGATAATTAACTGAAAACAGGTGCATAAAATTGGACACAAACGAGGAGCGGGAAAACTTAACAGGACTAAACCAAAATCACAAAAGACAGGGGAAGACAAGATCACAAAAGATTAACAGAACACATCAAAACGTGACAACGTCACAATGTTTTCACTCAGCGTTGCATTTCGGGAAGGAGCCGCTATTTTTGGTGCGATGCAAATAACGATGCCTGGCGTTATTATTTAGTCTCTCCTGATAGAGCCCCTTTCCTTTCGCTTCCTCCTCCATTTATTCCCAAGAAACGTATAGCAAAATTCAAAAATATCTCTCACTCTGACGCTATTTCTCTCGGTCTCACTGTCGAAGTAACCATGACAACAGATAGCGTATCCTTCCAAGATGGTGGTGCCTTCCCAAAATGCAACGCGGAGTGAAACGCGTGACTTCACATTCTATATATTAAAAGGATAGTTACCCAAAAATGAAAATCTTGTCATAATTTTCTCGCCCTCATATAGTTCCAAACCATTTTAATCTTTGAAACACAAATTAAGATATTTTATTGAAACCTGAGAGGTTTCTGTCCCTCCATTCATAGGGAATATGAATTTTGTTCATAATCAAAATTAGAAGATCCATAAAGGTGTCCTAAAAAAATCCATCAATCGAGCAGTTTAATCCAAGACTTGTGAAGAGATCCACACAATTTATATGATGAACAGATATCATTTATATTTACATCACACATACATAGCTAGAGCACATCACATGGCAAACACAGAAGCTCAAAAGTGCATGTGATGCACGAGAACCAATGAGGTTTGTTCAAGCGCGAAGCAGGCACAAGCTTCCGTGTTTACCTTATGTGAAATGTACTGTATGTGTGTTTATATGTAAATAAAAGCTTAAATTAAAGTGTTTAATTTTCAGTGTTTATTACAAATGGTTTATCTGTGCACTAGTGCACATCATTATTATATTTTTTTTAATGCGCCCCTTGTATTCTTAAATCAAAATAACTTTCCCTCCCTCTTGCAGCGACATCTCTTCTCTGATGATGCGATTACTGGCACGAGGGCGGGACAATCACTCACATGACCAATAGCAAACCACAACCATCCAATCATCCAATCAATTCCCAATGGACAAAATCAAGTCCCACCCTAAATTTTTTCTAGTTCGAGAAGTCATTCTGCTTTTATATACGTCACAATATGAGAGAAAAAGATATCGCCACTTCCGTTTCAATGCGACTACATTTTTATTCAAACCACGTCACTAGAAGTATTTTTGGATTATATCCAGCAGGCCAAACTCAGTGGCACTTTTTTATTAGAATACTTTTACGTACTGTCATTTGTCATCACTGCACCAATTGAGACGTTTTCTGTAGAAAATCTTAATGGGACTTTAAGATTGGGACTCCCTTCAAGTTATTCTACAGAAAACGTTTTAATTGGTGCAGTGATGACAAATGACAGGAAGTAAAAGTGCCACTGAGTTTGCCCTGATGGATATAATCCAAAAATACTTCTGAAATTGATTTCATCCTGGCCAACATAATCACTGAATGTACCTATTCTGCTCAGAGAACTCCAGTCCTGAGCAGGAATCTTGGCAACAGTTGCTACAGCAACCTTTCTGGCCCTCTATCAGGAGAACGGCCTGCTGAGGATGAAGTGTGTGGCGGTAAGTTTGCCTCTCTGAAGACCAAATTTTAAGCACAGTCATTTTCTGAGTGAACGGGTGTTGAGAGCAACTCTTGCATCTTGTAAAATCCATATGTTCAGGGATTACAGTAAGCTAAATCATAATAATACAAGGTTGTGGTTTTGATCTAGTTGCACTTTTTCAAATCAGTGCTCAGTGAAATATGTTCAGCAAGCAGCTAATTTCTTTCCTTTTATCTTATAACTCTAGTAATTATTTACTGTACTGTTCATTTTCTTTTCAATGAAATATGTTCAATGTCCAACATTGTTATATGACCCCAAGGTCATGTCATTATCAAGTTCCAACAGATTTCCCGGAAGACGACATCTTATCTCCACTAATTTTCATACTTGTGTACTATGGCACTCTTGGAAGAGGAGACACGCTTTCTAGTTCAATGTGTGATGACACATCCAGAGGAAGCTGCATGACAAGTTTCTAAGTTCAAGTTCCCAAGTTTTTTTCTGGTTGACTGGCCACAACCTCAACAATGTGTCTCCACAGAACACATTCACAAGCAAAACATCATGCATTTCATTCCAAAATAAAAGAAAACTTTACAATTACTCATTTACTGAGGTCACTTAGTCAACAAAATTAGACATGGTGTGATTAGTGGACATTTCTATGTAAACAGACAAAATTTTCACTTAGCAGATGAAAAAATCCCATGGACTTCAATTGAGCAATATCCAGAAACCCAAATATTATAGAGAATAGGATGTGAGCTCTTTTTGACACAGGCTATGTTTCCATCCACACGTTTTTATCCGCATTAAAGGGATACTCCACTTTTTTGGGAAATAGGCTCATTTTACAACTCCACCAGAGTTAAACAGTTGAGTTTTACCGTTTTCGAATCCATTCAGCTGATTTTCTGATATTTAGAAGAATATCAGTAAGCAGACAGTTTCTGGTCTCATTGACTTCCATAGTAGGAAAAAAATATATACTATGGGAGTCAATGAGACCAGAAACTGTCTAGTTACTGATATTCTTCTAAATATCAGAAAATCGGCTGAATGGATTCGAAAACGGTAAAACTCAACTGTTTAACCATGGGGGAGTTGTAAAATGAGCCTATTTCCAAAAAAGTGGAGTATCCCTTTAAGTGATATTGAATGAAAAATGCCTCATGGAAACAGTAAATTTCGATTGAATTTCATGAATATCGACTCAAATGAAATACGATCGGTCTCATCGGATTTTTATCTTGATCGATATACGGCTTATGCGATAAACGCGGATGGAAACGTTATTATGGCGCGATCCAGTTTGCCTAGTAAAACTTTGTTCGCAAATGTTTGCTTAAATGTTGTGCAATTCGGTGAGAAAATGAATGGAAACACCTTAAAATGTCTCAAATCAATTTGATATACCAATTTGAGCGCAAAACAGCATGTGACGTCATTACGCACAGGTTTTTTATCCTCTTTAAAGCTGTTTGATGGAAACACACTTTCACCTGCTTTACTCGCATGAGTTTTTTTTACCGAACTTCAGATAATTCCATTGACAAGTGGATGGAAACATGGCTTCAGTCTAGTAAGCAATCACCTTGAAACACCCTAGCCACGACCATAAACTCTCTAATGCCTGCTAAAGACTGTGAGATTTCGACAATCTTATAAGATCATTACAAATCACACTGTACAAAATGGATCAAATAAACTTGGATACGTATGTAGACTGTACGCTGATGACACCTATTGAACCTAAACAAGTTAGGTATAGAAGAATAAAACATCATTAGTATGCGCAAGTGGTAAACAAATTGACCATGATAAATCACACTTTGGCAATTGTGGTTTTTACTGTATGTGCGCTGAAAAAAAAAGAGGAAGCGAAAGAGGAGAATATGGATGCGGTGGCTAGGGAAAAGAGGCCAACTTGGCATGCCAATCTTACAAATGGAGCTTGAGGTGAGTAGTTTTGTTTTAGAGCCATTGGCTAGTCAGTAGATGTAGGTCATAGCAGCAAACACACTGCGAGATGATCATGCTAAATTTCTGACACTGTCAGCAAATCATAACAGGCTATCTTTGGTTGCAAGAACGTGACAATGGAAAAATGTTTCAGATATTGCAGGATTGCATAAATATTGAACTTATAACCGTAGTCATGTTTAAATGTTAATTTACCAATGTACTTGAAGTACAAAATCTGCTTTTTACCTTAAAATGTACTGATCACCACCATGATAATACAGTTGGTACAACAGTAAGCCACATGATGAATGAATCAGAGTTCAGCGTCTACAAAAGATGGCCAATACTCGCACATGGTCAAAATTTTACAGTAAAATGGCACACAATGCAATGTTAAACCATTTTACTGTGAGCTAGTGTCATGATCCTAGCCTGTGTTTCCCTGTCTTGTGTGGACTTTTATGTAATTTTTCATGTTCTGTACCATTTTTTTGTAGTCCTTTTGTTGATTGGTTCCCCATTCATTATACTTGATTGTTCCCAGGTGTGTCTTATGTTGTTAGCCTTTGTGTATTTAAACCCCTGTGTTTCCTGTGTTCTTTGTCAGGTCTTGTCCTACTGGGCTGCGACTCACTTTTGTTCCTGAGGATTTTTCTGTTCTGTTCCTGGTTCTTGACTGTGTGTTTTTATTAATAAAAACAACTGCATTTGGGTCCCTCTTTTCTGAGGTCTCCATCATTACAGGTAGCTTGCAAATCAACCAATCAACAGGTTTTTACTGTATCATTTTTACAAGTTTTTTCCCTGTAAAAAATTACAAAAACATTTTCAAGTGCAGCTTTTCACAGTTTTAAAACTGATTGGTGCCCAACAGGAAATGGAAATCCTCTTTATCTGTGAACTTTGAATGTATGAACATATTATAAGAGCAGTCATATTCAACAGCTGTTTGCTTCACAGTACAAAATCTGTTTCTTTAAAATCTGGTTGTTGGAGCTAAGAATTTATTTCATAACAATCTGTGAACATTTGTTTTCTGGCAAATCTCAAGCTTTAAATATCAAAAAACTCTATGGGTTAGAGAAGCATAATAGCCATTTAAAGGATTAGGAATCATTACGTAATCATTGCATTGAGAGATAAATATCGTCCTCACACATGACCACACATACACATAAGCTTACGAGTCCCATGATACTTTCTAAAAAATATATTTTTGACTATGATTTCATTGGCCTATATTATCAGAAAGGAGACTGTGGTTTTACCACATTACAGACAACCGTAACATTTTGGCCATAGCCTAAGCAAGAGAAACCCACAAGCTAAGCAGCTTAAAATTATTCCAGCTATAATACACAAGGGGCCTTCTTGGTTTTTAGGCCAACTCTCTGTCAACCCCAGTTACTCTGGGCATTGACCATATTCAATTACTTGGAAATAAATCAACTTGCCGACTTACATAATTCCAAATAGCACCTAATTTTTGCATTATGTTTATCTATCTATCTATCTATCTATCTATCTATCTATCTATCTATCTATCTATCTATCTATCTATCTATCTATCTATCTATCTATCTATCTATCTATCTATCTATCTATCTATCTATCTATCTACACTGTAAAAAAAGTTAACTCATTATTTTGAGTTATCTTTTTGCATGGGTTTTTTTTAGTTTAAATAACTTATTTCGATAAGTTGAGGACAGGAAAACTTAAAATTTCTTGTTGTCTGGACAATCTAGTTAAAAAAATAAGTTGAAATAACTAAATTGCTAAAATATTTTTTACAGTGTATCTATCTATCTATCTATCTATCTATCTATCTATCTATCTATCTATCTATCTATCTATCTATCCTATCTATGTATAATCTATCTCCAACCCAATCTCACAGAAAAACGAAGTGGGGATTTCGTATAAAACCGTACAATGTGAATAATACAAAAACAAAAGATTTTTAGAAAAAAGTAACCATGAAGGACCCCTAACTCTATCCATAAAAACATACCTGTCACTGGGGTGTAAACAGATCCTTACAAAATACATACAATTAAGTTTTATACGGATTCATACAAAATTTTGCCAATTTGCCAAAATATAAAATTGTTACGAATTGTGTTGAGATCTATCTATCTATCTATCTATCTATCTATCTATCTATCTATCTATCTATCTATCTATCTATCTATCTATCTATCTATCTATCTATCTATCTATCTATCTATCTATCTATCTATCTATCTATCTTCAATTCGACTTATGTAAGAGGTAATGAGATTATTAATGTTCATAAACCAACATCCATTCTCTGTCCAGATTCTGCCTCCCTCTTACACCTCAAACAAGATGAGCATCTGCAGGGATGCTGAGCATGAACGAGACGCTCGTCCCCAACAGAGATTGTGATCTCCCACATTGGCACAGCGGTGTCTGTCTCTGTTGCCCTCTCACAGTGTCTGACATCCTTGCGGACAAGGGACAACCTGATTCCCAGACGACCAATCCTGTGCATGATTATCCCACCCAGTGTGATCATGCTAATCCGATGAAGAGACCAGAAATACAGGCACTATTAGACTATGAATATGTTGGATAACAGCACAGGGGGTGTGGGAGGGACGTGCCGGAGAATCTCCATCATAGGAGGAATCACAGGGTGAAGACAAACTGAATTTGCTCAGTGCACACACCTCCTGCTAAAGGAGATATCAGAGAGACAGACTGACAGTCTCGAGGGCTACCGAGCAACTAAGGCTTTTGAGTCAAAAGTCCTATTACACAAATGCCTCATTCTAGCAGTAGTTTTGTATGTTTGAAACCGAAACCTTTGTTTTACAGTTTAAAATGAGCCTATAATATGCTATTTAAAAGCAAGTTCTCATTGTGACAATTTTGCTCAAATAATTTTAACTGCAACTGGGGCATACAATCACAAATGTGGGTCTAAGTGGGTTACCTGTCCAACAATGATGGAAATGATCAATAGCAAGACTTTGAGGTATGTATAAATATAATAAGTCCACTCTGAGAAATATTCACAGGGGAGAAAAGTGTGACAACTAGCCCCAGATTCCCCTATATTCTACACAAACACTCATCCACATATGGTCAGCCAGCTCTGAACATATAATAATTATCTAAATTGTAAAATGACAAAAGTATTGGCATGATGTGCAGACACTGATGTCAGTGTATGGAGTTCATATAAACACACAAACACTGTATGTGGCACATAAGGTTAGATGTGAACAACACATAACATTTGCAAAAATAGCATGTGCACACCATATATGGAGGGCATTCACACACATGACATAGATGCATGTTCACATTCCAACACAGAGCTTTGCATATAGAGAACATGCAATATAGCTGTGCATTATTGGCTTATGTTGTAAGGCAAACCAGAAGTGGGTCAGTTTTAAGGGTTACAGTTCATGCTCTGGTAAGTGTCTAGTAAATAAAAGTGAATAAAATCACTGAACCACAACTGGTGGAGGTGTCAGAGTTGACATTAGCAAGGGGTTATCTGGATGCAGAAGAGAAGATGCCCTTCTTTACTCTCTCCGTGGCAGAAAACGCTTCCCATTCTCACATTAAAGAACCTTTCTGTTTCTCGTGTAAAGGAAGTACAGTACTGAGACTATATGCTGTTTGTGTGAATCAACAGGCTTCAGGCTCTGAAACATGAATCAATGTCACGACCGACAAAAGGCTGAGCCACTCCCGCGCCCGCCGCGGCGCCGCGCTGCGCGATCCCCGGCGCGTCCGGAGGTGATCGTAACGTAATTAGAGAATGTGTTGAAGGTGTGAGGAAAAAGTGACAGGTGAAGAAGTATCCTATTTACAGGGGGATTCCTTGCTCTTGTGCACAATAACCCAGACACAAAATATAAGGGCGTTGAACGTGCCAATAAAAAGCACTGCTATATGAGCATCTCTGGCTTTTGAGGAATAAGGCAGTTTTATCACACATATGCATTGCAGGCTCTACAGTGTATGCAATGTGATGTAAAGCGTGTGATGCATATCCAACACTCTAAATACAATTCAGACAGCTTCAATCCTGTTTAACTCAGTAATGCAACCTCAAGGTGTATGCACGGATGGATGCACCTATAGTAAAATAAACTCATTGACATCCATTGTAACAATAGCATAGGCTATAATAAAACTACCTGTTTTGAAAAAAGGCTCCGTATCTGCATCGTTCGGTCCTTCCTCAGCCGCCTCGGCAGAATTCATCATTGCAGAATATGTTTCCACGGGTGATGATTATGATGATGGTAAGATTTTACACCTACAGATCTTTGTAATCTATGTGTGAAGAACACTAGAGCGCGTGGCCGTCTCCATTGGTGAACGCTCGTAGTAGTGAATGATGATGATGATGATGATGATGATGCCGGAGGTTCTGCGCTCAGCGATACTTTATCCAGCGCTCCACCGGGCGCTATTGTTTAAAGCCTCCCCGCCTCTGCAAGACAACTGCTGGCTGGGGGAACCCCGATAGAGAGAGAGAGAGTCGTAAAAAAACGCGCGTGCAATGTTAATGCAGGTCTTTTAAAAAATCCCTTATTCATTCTTTCCTCCTCCACCCGTAGTATATTCCTCCATTCGTTCGATGTCTCGCACAGCCCAGTGGGTATAATGGCAGCGCTCCACTACACTGACCGAACGAACCGCAATTTGCCTCCCACGATGGGCTCCCACTATTAAAGATGAAACATTGCAGCTAATATAACGACTGTTGTGACGTTAGATTATATGTATATACAATCGTTCGCGCGAGGGAGGTTCTTTATTGTGGTGCAGCCAGTCTGGAGAACTGAACCAATCTGTCCTCCTGATGCGTTCAAGCGCTTCCTAATAATGGGGTGTGTGTATCTTTTAAGAGGCCGGAGAACCCCTACCATCACCATACGGTCCTTTTTAAGGGATGCTTACTAATTAGAGTCAATGAATCGCGGTCTGTTAGGACGCTTTTATCATTGGAACATTCTTTAGATTCAAACTTTGCAGTTTTTTCTTCGCTGAATATCAATTAATATTATTTAAAACTAATATTGGTCATGTTATTATTATATATCAGTACATGCTTTTGCTTTATATGTTATCTTATATATTTTAAATAATAATGAATATTTTAAATAATAATTTATATTGAATTATGTTGTATTTTAGAAAGAAAAAAACCCGCCAGTTCATTTGTACTTTTAGATAAACGAAAATGGTTGCAAACAGAAACCAAAACTTCATGGTCTGGAACAATGTGGAGCGGAGCCAAGATGTCCCCTCAAAGCGAGCGCGTTCTGTAATCACTCTTCCAGCTCTAACTCCACTCCAGGTTTTCCATTTCCCACTCTCTGCTGGCTGCTGACTGAGAGAAACCCTGCTAAGCAAGCGAGAAAACGAAAAGTTATAGCCTTCGTTCTATAACAAAAAAAAAAAAAAAAAATCAAAGGAAACCTCCAAACCACTCTGCTTAAAATGGGCAATCACACCGCTAAAAATAAAATAATTATTCTTAGATACGTCAGCGTACCTGGAATGACAGCCAGCCAATCAAATTGGAGGACCGGAACTAAGCCTATGGTTAAAAAACAAAGATTAGTAATGATTAGTAAAGTAGGCCTAGTGCATCAGTGTATTGTGTTAGAGATTCTCAATATGGTCTTAGTATAATTGTAACAATACTATTTTGTTTGGTGAGAATTTGCCATCAGCACTATAGGCCTACTCGCAAGCACCACACCCCCTTATGAATGAGAATGTTTATTTAGAAATCAAAAGTATGCTTGAAAGTGGACACAATTGTGTTGTTTCTGGAAGTTAAATAGCCTTGTCGACTCTAACCAGGAAATTGAGTCCTTCCTGTGATTCAGAGTTTGCACATGTGTGAATTCAAAATCTGCGAGAACAAATGATTGTATACTTAATAATTGCATTCCCAACAGTATGACTTGCAGATTTGGAGGATAACATTAAAACGATTAAGCATTCTTTCGAGTGCATAACCTAAAGCTGCAGTCCGTAGTTTATCCTTTTTGTCTCCATCTCTGTTTGAAATCTGCAATTGCAGTTATTCGCGGAATTATCAACTTTACGTGGGTTGTGCCTCGGCATGGCACAACGAGGATGAATCCAATCCAATGTTTTGAGGAGAATGAGCAGCTGTCAGTCACTGCGGGGGTGTGGATACTGTCATTCGGAATCACAGATTGGAAGTATGACCTTTTTTTACAGTCTATGAGTATGACCAACATAAGAATATTCACTCGAAATTGTCACCTGAACAAGTTAGTAACATCCACTTTTGTTCTGACCAACTAAGGAAAAAAAAATGTTTTGCAGTAAATCGCGCTGATTAAATCTAACAATCACAGATCATATCACGTCAAACCGTGCAAATTATACTTTGTTCTCAAATCGTTAATGTTAACAAAATCAGCATTGCGTGATACATTTAATGCCCTTCAGATCTTTATCCTTGTTTTCTCTGTAGCCACTCCGAAGTCCGAAGTCTTTTGCATTTTACAACGGGTGAATCTCCAGTTGTCACTGGTGATTGTCATTTAAACCTTTCTGGATCCGCCATCAAATTGATAAGTTTTATATCAAGTGCTGTGAGAAAGACCTATAAATCTCCACCTCCAACATCCTCACACGCAATATAGTCTACTAGCCGAGACACTTTCTTTATGTGTACAGATGTGACGTAATGAAGACATACTCGAATCTCCCGCGGAATTAAAAACATTATTACAAGCTTACTTTTTGAATCGAGCTAAGGCAAGCAGATCGTTTTGAACTCTGGCTGGTTATGTACTTGCTCAAATTTTTATTTTAGATAATTTTTAACCCAAAAAAGTTACGGAATGCAGCTTTAAATTCAATGACTGAGAAATGTTTTCTTAGAGAGATTGAGGCTAGAAAAAGGATGGTGAAATGCCGCCCTCTTGAGGAAATGTGTTGTCATGGCCTCAGCTTCTTAGATACAAAAATACATAGGCTACAGTTATTCAGTATTTTGTCTGAAACAGCCAATGAATTCAACAAAGCACGCAGTGTTTTAGTAGAAATAATTTATTTGTGTAATTTTGCTATTTATTCAAATCAACCTGATTGCAAATTGTTAATCTTGTCCATAATGCCTTACACCAAAGCAGGTGATCATCATGAAGGATGTCATCAAATCCTAGCTGGAGAACATCACTGAGTGGACAGCGCTGTGAGGATCAAAACGAACAGCTTCACATCACTTTATGTAGATTTATTTAACCTGCTGAGAAAGCAGAATAAAAATCTATACAAGTCATCAAACATTCATAAGGATTAATTTAAATTCTTGAGGTACTTTAGAGCACTGGTCCAGTAAAACCCCAGAGCATTTCTGATTTTGTGAATCTCAAACCTGAACATTTCACTGCTGTGCATGTACAGGTGATCATATTCTTGACAGAATTTATGGTTTGCATAAAATTCAATAATTTGGGTAAGTGATGATTGTCTGCAAAATGCTATTGTTGTTAATGGCTTTTGCTTATTGTTTTAAGACATTCAGAAATGCCATGGCTCATGTATGATTTATGCTGAACGACGATCAGCTCGCCTGCATGTTTGCCATTTGAGATGTTCTGTGACCTCTGACCTGTACATCTGTCAGTGGACAGAGAGGTTTCACAGACTCGGGATGACATGGCACTCTTTTACCTGGATGCATGGGAATTATACATATTTCATTTCAGATATCTGTTTCTTATTTTATTATAGACTATCTCTAATTTTAAACACAAAAAGTAAAAAAGTGTATTTTACAGATTTCAACGATAGTTTATAGATAACAGATTATAAACAAGCTAACATATGAACCTGAACCCTGACTCAATATTTTTGTCCGCATAAATCGATTTATCTCTAATTTCTTTCATCACAGGAAGGCATTTAATGGCATGATGAGGTGTCTGATTTCATCAGTAGTCCTAAGTGTGTTTGGGATGAGCATTTAATGGGATAACGAGAGGAAGAGAACAGACTGAAACCTCATCTACCCATTTCCCAGGAGCCTATAAACACCCCAGTTCAAAAATAGCATTCAGGGTTTTTGTCTTTCTTGTTCTGACTCAAGACTGGATGTAATGTAGGGTATTCAGCACTCTTTCTGCTCTGATATGTGGTCAGCAGTATCAAATCAACAAAAACTGTAGACCACCACTTTAATTTGTGACTGATTTAATTTCAGTAGAATTGATGAAAACTGAGAGCTATTGACACTATTGACAAAGAAAATCATTATACATAGGCCTACATACATACACAGCCTACATACATACATACAAAGCAGCAAATTCAAAATAAAAAGTAGGCCTATGTTCATTCACCTAGGAAGAGATGAGTCTGCAGCTTGGACTCGAGTCGCACTTAAAGGGATAGTTCACCCCAAAAAAAAAAAAAAAAAAATCTGTCATCATTTTCTCACCCTTAAGTTGTTCTAAACCTGTTTGAATTTCTTTCTTCTCCTGAACACAAAGAAAAATATTTTGAAGAATGTTTGTAACCGAACAGTTGTGGGCACCAGTGACTTCCATAGTATTATTTTCCATATTCCTATGGGAGTCAGTAGTGCCCCCCACACGTTTGGTTACTTAACTTACATGTTCAAATCAAATTATGACAGGATTTTCGTTTTTGGGTGAACTATCCCTTTAAGTCGCCAAAAAATTACTTGGACCCAAATATTTGAGACTTGACGTGACTTTTTTAGAGACTCCAGAACTGACGCCTAAAGGATATTATTTTACAAAACCGCGAAGTATCAGTACTGATTATCTGACACTCCATCTCCATAGAAACACATTTTTGGCATCTGAACTGACGTCTTAATGGGCGTTAGCCAAGTCCGAGGAAACGATTGGCTAGTGTTCATACGATTGACATAGTCTGAGACCAATAGACGAAAGGTTTACAATGATTTGACCGTAATCCACCAATGAAATCCAGAGATTAAAATGAACTAACGTACTACGGCACTCGGCTTCCGTTTTGAACGCAACGGTTGCGTAGCGGTGATTGTAACAGAGGCAGTTTGTTTTGCTTTTCATCCATTCGTTTTTAGATTCCTAGTTTGATGTGTCATTGGGTCTTTACGTTTTTTAAAGTTAATTCACGCAACAAATACAAGAAGCAATGGTAAACCATTATTAGACCTATGTGATCATGATAAATAAATATTTTGCTATGTGTAACGCTACTAGGTGAACTTGGTTAATTCTGAAGGTTTAATCGCATATACATCACGCATGGCAAGACAGGGAGTATCAAGACCAAAGGTAGCGGTTGTAAACGATTATATACGTTTTAATTATTTTATATATGATACTATGTAAGTTATTATGCTGTGTTTTGTTTTAGCATTAAAGCAAATGGTATTTTGCAGCTGGTCACATCAGGCAGACTGACGGGGTCCGGGAGGGGACAAATACACAAAAAACGGTAACAAACCGGATAAAATAAATCCTGTCCATACTGAATGCATTTTAGATGCTATTTGTTTTACACATTTAACAAACATAAATGTTGTCTGGTTTAGTCTTGCTGGGAGATGTGTGCCTTCTCTTGAACCAGCTTATTCTCTATATTCTACAGACTCTGAAGATCAGGTAAAGAAGCCACATACATGAGGTTGGGTATAGAATCAGTATCATGATTTTTAAACTCATGTGACATTTTCACATTAAAAATTGCTTCCAGGTGACAACAATACACAAGGGACTGGACCGATGTGCTGCTTTACTCAATGGAATACTACAAGCTGAACAAGCAGGTATTGTATTTACAAAATCAGACCTTTTTTTCTGTGTTTAGCAATTAAGTAGTGATGAGATTAATAATCGTCCCATAACAGACTCAAAGCCCAAACAACAGGAAACAAAAACCTGCACCGTCAAATCAAAACCCAAGAATTTATCAAGAAAAATCGAGACTGACAAGAAAAAGCATGGGAAGAAGACAAACATGGCAATACATGTGAAAAAAAGGGCAGGTAATGTACTCTAAATTTTTTTTCATCTTAAGACATATTTGTAGAATGTCTGTTTTTTATGGAAGCTGGTTTCCACCATGGAATAAAAAAGGTAAATGTGACTATCTCACAAATCTGAGAAAAGGTCAGATAAATTCACAATTCCGACATTATTTCTCCCAATTGACCCTTCGCAAAGACCCGCCCTCCTTAGTTACTGTCGCTATGTTCCGACAAGCTAAGCCGCTCTCACGCAGTGAAAAATACATCGCGGAGCAGAGAGGAGACTGACAACACGCGGACAGACAGGACAGACCAGGTTACTTTTCGGTTACTTTTGATATTAAACATATTAAACAAAGTCTCAGCTTTCAAATGTGGTCATTTTTTGAAAGAAATTTAAACAATAAATACCGTTTTGGGGCTCTTTAATGTGCCGTGACAGATCGCTGTAGAGCATCCGTCAAAGCTGCTCGTGATCCGATCATCTCTTCCTTCTAGTTCATTTAAAGCATCAAATAAACATGAACGAACATAAGAAGTAATGTTGTTTTAACCGCGGAAAGGCGTCAGTATATTCATTTTACCAAGTTCAAATCCTCCTAACTCTACTGGCTGCTTTTTCGGACAAAATGGCGGATGGCGAAGTATGATTGGTTAGAACACCTGTCAATCAAGCTCCACGCGAAGGGTCAATTTCTCCTGAAAAAAAAATCAGATTTGCATGATAGCAGAATTGTATGATATAAACTCGCAATTGCGAGTTATAAAGTCTGACTAACGAATTGCAAGAAAAAAAGTTTTGCTTCACAGCCTGTTGTATTTATCTTACTGTAGCTGCAGTGCAAAAGACAAATCCATCCTCCAGTTGTCAGCTGAGTTCAGCAGGGCAGCCGAGTTGTCGTGATGATCAGAACCCTGGGGTCAGACGGACACAAGGATCACAGGATCAACCTTCAGCACTGACCCGTGTAACACAAGCAGAACATGCCCAGCAAGACTCAGTTTCACTGGCCTACTCCCAGCCTGCTGCTAGCTGTAATGTGCCGACTTCTGGTAAACCGACACACTCACTAACACCTTATATAACAACTGTTACTTTTAAATATATTAATAAATTACATATCTAGAGTATTTAATTCTGTGGGTAGTGTAAAGGGCCTGCTCAAATTATGATAATTTATAAGAATGTCTTACTGTAATCAGTGTTAATATTAAAAAGTGCAGAAAGTGCAGCTGGTTCAATTTTTTTTTCGGAAATCGTGCATCTATTCTGGGGAAATTGAGTATTGAAAGCATTTCAGATCGATATTGAAAAATCAAAATTTTTGACGACAGTATACTGCATTTAGTTTATTAGATTAAGAATCCCTTTTTAAAAGGCTTGTATGTATTGTATATAAAATTCTACCAGCCAAAGTGGCTAGTAATAGTGACTGTATTACACGACACTGCTGAAATCCACCCTCATTTGGCGGGTGTTAATGTCAAGCCCTGATGATATCATATCCAAGTGGTTTCTCCCTCTGTTTTGCAGGTCAGGTTCACACATCCACTGTATTTAACTGTCGGCTGACTACATCCACTCCTGCATTGAGCCCACAGAGACCTGGATCAGCTCACAGTGAACCTGTAAATTTACTGCACTACTTTGCAAACTAAAATAGAACAGCGAGGGTTGTTGATCAATTACAAATGTATTAATTGCATAAAATACATGATATGGCAATTAATCAAATTATTTGCAACATATATCAGACAGTTATTAATGATAAAATCAACCAAATTAAGATAATTCATCAACATTACTTTGGCAGACAAGTAAAGCATTTAGTAGAAAGGATCTATTTGTTTTATTATTATAACTAAACATAAGCCTATCACTTTAACACATTTGCATAGTCTTTTGGTCTATGTACTGTACATATGTGTCGAACTTACACTGCCATTTAAACATTTGGGATTATTAAGAATTTATTAATGTTTTGGAAAGAAGTCTCTTATACTTAACAAGGCTGCATTTGTTTAATTAAAAAGTACAGTAAAAACAGTAATATTGTGAAATATTACAACAACTTAAAAACAACTCTCTTTCTATTTGAATATATTTAGAAATGTAATTTAGTTCCATGATGTCTTAAACTGAATTTCATCAGCCATTTATCCAGTCTTGAGTGTCACGTTATCCTTCAGAATTTATACAAACAGCACTTAATTATTGTTTAAAATAATTTCTTTAAAAAAAAGAAATTTAAATGATATGCTGACTTAGTGCTGATCAACAAACATGATTGCCATAAACGTGTCACATATTTTTGCAACCGTGTTATATTTTTTCAGGATTCTCTGATAAATTGAAATTTGAGAAGAACAGCATTTATTTGGAATAGTTTTTTGTAATAGTGTGAAAAAATGTACTTTCATGTTTTATCAATTAAATGCATACTTGCTGGATAAAAGTATTAATTTAACTTATTGACCTCAAACTTTTGAATGATTTTGATGACTTTCTTTGAAATGCTGTGATGATTCTTATTATTGAATATACACACTGGATGTGTTAAATTAAACAATTAATTGTACTAAATTAAAACTTAAAATTGATATCTCTCTCTCTCTCTTTCAGTCTATTTTCTGGTTACTTTTATGCTCTTGAGACAAGTAGGGAAACAGATCTAATGAT
The DNA here is from genome assembly GCA_036326025.1 of Chrosomus eos. Classification (NCBI taxonomy): domain Eukaryota; kingdom Metazoa; phylum Chordata; class Actinopteri; order Cypriniformes; family Leuciscidae; genus Chrosomus; species Chrosomus eos. The sequence goes on along the minus strand of CM070828.1, from coordinate 9,180,662 downwards.
TAAAAGTGTCATTCACCTTGCTTTCGTCTTTCTCTGTTGTTTTTAGTGTACTTCAAAGTGTTTACTGAGCAGTGGTGGCTCATCTGGGGAGTTTCATCAGTCGAGGGCCAGAGTGCTGCCATCCCCTCCTGCCCTCATGCTTCTGAAGAAATGTCTGCCACTCCTAATCCGTATGCGGCTTCTTTCTCAATGCCACCTGCAGTCCAACGACAGTCTCCAGTTACTGTATCTCCTGTCCAAAATGGATCCTGCACTCCAGTAGATGGGCTACCTCTAATCACCAGCCCTGTCTGCAGTGGTCCTCGGGTTAAATTGACATCATCCACTGGGTCCTTGACCTGCCACTCAGTAATACAGACGCACAACCAGCTCCGGGTCAGCCAGACTCAGCCTGATCCAAATGGACCAGTACATGAGATCTGCTCTGAGGAGAGTGCAGAGGATGAAGATGATAAAGATGAGATGGACAATACACCTGTCAGAGACATCAGCTGTCAGACCAGCTATGAGAAATTAACAGTTCTGAGTCACAAAGTCAAACCCACCAGTCCAGAGAAAACCGCACAGAAAGTGGTGACCGTTAAATATCTGCTGGGAGAGCTGAAGACTTTAGTTGCTGATCAAGGTGAGAATGTTTGATTTATTCCCCCCCCCCCCCCCCCCCTCCCTTTGACTTTTAATCCATCTTAAGTACTTGCATTTAGGAAATCTCTTCTTTAGTCTTTTCTTCCCTGTTGTGACGTACATGTAGAGTGAAACAAGTAAAAATGTAGGGCGGGACTGGATTTGTCTGTGTGAAATTGATTGGATGGTTGTGGTTTGCTATTGATGCGATGTCATGCGAGTGACGTCCTCGCACTAGTAAACGCATCATCAGAGAAGAGCAGAGATGTCACTGCAAGTGGGAGAAGTTATTTTAGTTAAAGATTATAAGGACACATGAATTAAAAAAATATATTACGACGTGCACAGATAAGTAATTTATAATAAATGCTGCAATATTCCACAAAAAATAAGAATTGTCAATTTTGATTCCATAGTGACTTAAAAGTGGTATTTCACCAGAAAATTAAAAGTCCTTGTTCCAAACCTGTATGACGTTCTTTCTTCTGTGAAACTCAATTTAAATATATTTTGAATAATGTCTTTGCCCAAAATAGGGTTCAAAACAACATTGGATGTCACTGACTTAAATTTTATAGACAACAACAGTGAGACATTTGTCAACATATTTTTTTTTTTTTTTTTTTTTAATGTCATCTTTTTCTCTCTATGTTGTTGTCAGGGTCTTATTACAGGGCTGTCTTCCAATCATCTGGAAGTCATCGTTTATAAAAGTTGATAACCTGTTTAAAACTTTTAGATGGGTTATCTAATTCACTTTTTTTAACAATCAAAAAAGGGGACCTTTAGATGCCAAGACCCCCAATGATTGAGTTGCTGTATTTGCAGATTCTTAAACCTTGGCATTTAGATTTTCCCCCTCTGTGTTTTATTACACGTTTTCTCTTCTGTGCAGACAGTGATGCTGTGCGCCTGATCTCTGAGGTGGAGCAGATTATTTCACTACTTCCTGTCATGGTGGGCAGCACCAACATCCAGGCTGAGATTGCGCTCGCTTTACAGCCACTCAGGAGTGAGAATGCACAGCTTCGAAGGTCAGCGAGAGTGTATACAATCCTAAATATTAACAACTGCTGCATAGAATATAACACAATTACAGACATGCATGCCAGTGTGTTGCAAGGATCCGTGAGAATTTGTATTAAGGCTATTAACTGATTAAAGACTAATTGAATGAATAACATGATATGTCAATTAATCGCATATATCGATATGTGTTGGGAAAAGCTCCCAAATAAGCCAATTAATTTGACAATGTGGCATTGAATAGATCAGTTGGGTGTTTGTAAAGAGCGATGCTGTATTTTGTGGGCGGAGCCTACCTGGTAGCAGAAAGTGACAGTTCTGCTCTAGTAGTCCTTATATATTTACAACATGATGTCTTCTCCAGTTATTTGAATGGTTTGCCAGTAGAATACAGGTTGTAATACATTAATTAAGCTAACCTTTAGCAATGGGATACGTTTCCCTGACCTGTACGGTCATATTTGGATCAAGAAACCAACTAAATGACCAAAATTACAGTGCCTGGACATCTACATATACTTTGTGGAAGAACCCAGCGTCTAAAGGCTCCATACAAATCTCTTCACGCATATAACTTTGTACTTTGGGCATTCAAATGTATTCTGGACCGAGTTTAGGTACTGCCTAGTCAGCGGCAAGAACACAAAACGCAGCTATTAAGCTAATAAGACTATTATAAATGAGTCAAGCAACAATATACTAATGACGAACTGGAATCAGAACAGTAGGCTAAAACTGTTTTTCACAAAAAACACTTGAACTTCTATTTCTTCTACTACATTCTAGTCTATGTAAAATGTTTATTTCATGCTGTAACTGTAGGCCGAATACATTATTCCCTCTATGAACTGTATTTGTGATTATGTAGATCTAATGTTTACTAAAACAAATGTATGCTTTATTCATCAGTCCAGTTTGTCTAGAAATGGTTTGCACTAAATGTCTGTGTTTAGCTTTAAAGGGCGTCTTTGACGATGGTATTGTATGAAAATTAAGACCATTTTAAAGGCACAAGACATTTTTTCCATTATTCCATGGATCTCACCAGTTTTTTTACCACTGTTTTTCTGGCACCATGATGCGCACACAACTGCAGTGACGTAATTGTGACGTTTACTACCAAATGAGATGGCATACAAAAAGCGGCTTTAGAAGTCAATATATCGTTTGCTTTATTTGCATGACATTGGACATAAGCCTGATCATGCAGAATGTGTTCGTTTTCTATCACGTTATTTTCGTCATAATTAATCATACTTAAATTGACAACCCTAATTTGTATTTATTTGCATGTCTCCCAGGCGTTTGCGAATACTCAATCAGCAGTTATTGGAGCGAGAGAGAGCAGAACGGCGAGCCAGACCGGAGGCCTGTGACATGGAGGGTGAGTGGAGCCATGCTGTCGTCTCTCGGTTCTGTCTGTAAACGGCTTGACTTAAGAAGGAATACATCATATGGAAGAGTAAATGTGCAAATATCAAATATATTTTTTAGAATTTAGCTTTTTATTTTATGTCTAGTCGAGTGGATGCATGAAAACAACCTTTGTGTTCATTGACATGGTTGTGTTACAGTGGTTACGTTGCAGTCTCTAAACTTAACTCTACAAACTCAGTTAAATGAGAGCCGTAAAGAGCTTGATGATCTACAGCAGGAGAACACGAGACTACAGAAAGCCAAGGAGGACAAAGACAGCGAACTGAAGCAGCACAAAGAGTTGTGCGAGTTGGAGAACAGTCGGCTAAGGCTGGGTAAGAGTATTCTCGTAGACTGTTGTATTTTAGCTTTAAATCATGTTAGCATTTAAAAAGGAAATTCATATTATATTAACTTGGTTATTTAAAAAAATATATATATATATTAATAAATGTTATCCTTCTGTTTCGTTTTATATTATCCCATGTCTTAAATTTTAAAATTGACATGGTAACACTACAATAAGGTTTTTATTTTTTAACATTAGTTAACATGAACTAACAATAATTAATACTTGTACAGCATTTATTAATATTAATGTTAATTTCATTTTTTAAGATCAAATGTTGTATCTGTTAACATTAGTTAACTCTTTCCCTGCTAGCATTTAAAACGCAGCCACCGCCCACGTTTCTGATCATTTTCTCAATTTTATGGCACCCATAATATTTTGTTGTATGAATATCTGAACATGCAATATATCTAAAGAAAGGACCCTCTGCTTTTAAGCAAAAAAGTGTTTTATTCTAGCTTCATGCATTCTTTTTTATCAACGCTTGAATGTGGGTAAGTTTCATTAAAAAAGCAACATTTTGAGGAAAAAGCTGAGAAATATCTGGGTTTTTTTTTAAAGACTACGTCTGGATGGGATTCAGAACGTGATCAAAACACAGAGATCGTGTCCATCAACACCACCAAAGCTTCACAGTCCTATAGCTCGTCCTGAGTCACTATTTCATTCAGTAACATTAGGCGGGTTGTATATGCTGTTGAATGTTGATGATCGCGTTATTTTACATATGCTTATGATTACATATTAGATCGCTTGTTTTTGCATCTTCGCATTAGTTTTGATCAGGAGATTCAGTAATCTTTCAGAAGATGCGTTATAGAGCCCCCTACTGTATAACAGGGAAAACACGGAAAAGCCAGAAATTTCTGTCAATGTCGGGGAAAGAGTTAATGCAGTGTGTTCGCGGCATCCAATAGCCACATAGAGGCTATGTAGCAGGATGGTTCGTGACTCGCTTGCACTCGGTCATCATGTCGTTATTAAAACAATAGACTGACGATCTCACTTGATTTCACCTTTATTTCAGCTTGACATATGAAGGACATGATTCAATGAACGCAATACGGTCAACAGAAAGTTGGCTCCCGCAACTCACCCCTTCCAAACACAGCATCAAACAATCCGCCAAAGGAAATAATAAATAAAATGGAAGTGATCACCTGTGCCCACGTGACAGTGAATAACCAATAATAAATATAACACTACACACTGTGAACTAACATGAACTTTTTTACATTAAACATTAAAAATAAAATAAATGCTGTAAAAACATCTCGTTGTTTGGTCAAGTTAATGCACTAATGTCGATGGAATAATCTGGTAACTAATGAAAGTGAAAAAAAGTGACGTGAAGGCCAGGTATGTTAACCCATAGTTGGAATTTGTCCTCTGCATTTAAGCCATCCAAGTTAGTGCACACACATTAGGAGCAGTGAGTAGTGAAGACAAACACACTGCAAACCGTGGACACACACACCCAGAGCAGCCATGTGGAGCCACTTAGGGAGCGATTGATGGTTTGGTGCCTTGCTCAAGGGCATCTCAGTTGTGGGTATTGAGGATGGAAGAGAGCACAGTTCATTCACTCCCCCACCACATTTTCCTGCCGGTATTAAAGGGTACCTATTATGGCATTTAAAATGTTCCTAATAATGTTCTGGGAGTCCCCAACAACAGTTTTACATGCATGCAATGACAAAAAACACTTTTGTTGTCTTATAATATGCATTTATTTTTACCTGATTTGCTCAGCGATTCCCAAATGATTCGTTTGACGACTCATTTTTCAAATCCCGCCTTTGCGTGACGCTAATCTGCGGTGATTGGTCAGACGACCCAGTCAGTTATTTTTCGCGTTAACCCAAAGCTTAAACATATTGATAAAGCACTGCAGTACTACAATACGCTCTATTCTTTATGACAACTCCAATAACAACGACAAACATTTTACATATTTCAAACACACACACACACACACACACAAACACACACACACAACACACACACACACACACACACACACACACACACACACTTATTGAGCATGCTACAAAACCCATAAAAGCAACAATTATTAATAGTACTTACAGGTTGTGATTCAGAGGATGAAGCCGATCCAAATAAACTTGGTACTAAACGTTCCTTCAGTATCAACCGGCTCGCGAATCCACACTTGAAAGCCTTTATGTTTGTAAAGGAATCCTCATTAAAATAACGCGAACACAGCTCAAGGTGGCTATACTTGTGTGGTATAGTTGTAAATATAAACTCTAGCCAGATTCTTCACATGCTCGTCCCTGGGCAGTGAAAAAAAGTTCGCTTTTGATTCGCACTTCAGAACAGCTCATCGCTGCGTGTCTTATTCAAATAACTTGTACAAGTGACGTACGAAAGTTAGAGAAAATGCATCGTTCGTCTATCGATTCATATCAGCGACTCTGAGTCGACTCTTACTTTTGAGAGACAATAACTTTGTATACGGTGAACTTTCATATTTAAAACTTTGCAGGATGTTTTTGTTCACTTAGATCTATGTTACACACTACATGAAAGGTAATTTTCAAAATTCCATAATAGGTACCCTTTAAGAATCGAATCTGACTCTAACCATTAGACCGAACATTTACAAATATTAATTTTTTTTTAAACAACAATTTTATTTGTCAAAAATTGTCACACAAGTTTAAACAGCATTCCCATTTTCCATTACAATTAGACTTTATTGTAAGGTGGCGTTATCATTGACTTTATAATCACTATATTGGCATTATATGGACCGGTGTGGCTGCATTATAACATTTGTTACACATTCCGAGATATTTTTATTTCACAAATATAAAAAACATGACATTTGACATTCCAAGCCCTTTTCTTTTTGCTGTAAGTGATTGTCATGCTATTATACCCACGCAGAGATGAATAAAGCATTATCTGAAATGCAGAGCTACCGGAGTAAACTCCAAGAGTATGAGATTGAGAAGACCGTACAGTCTCTGAGTCTCCAGCAGAGAGAGGCAGAGAACAGCAGACTGCAGGAAGTCATCAGGTAATGAATAAGTGGTTCTGATAGAGTCATGGATAACAGTGAAAAAGTATGCTAAATGCAAATGATCATATAATTGTTTTTCTTAAGATGGTAAAATAAATATTCTTATTATCTGTTTTGTTGTTAACATCAAAGGCTGTGCATCCCAGTCAATCAAACGCTGTTTTGATGCACGTTCATTTGTCACGTAAAGGGATAGTTCACCCCAAAAAAATTCTGTCATTTACTCTTATACAAACCTGTATGAGTTTCTTTCTTCTGTTCAACTCAAAAGAAGATATTTTGAAGAATGTTGGTAACCAGATTTTGACTTCCATATTACTTTTTTCCTACTATGGACATCAATGGCTACCGTCCACTGTTTGGTTACCAGCATTCTTCAAAATATCTTTTGTGTTCAGCAGAACAACATGAGGGGGAATAAATTTTGACAGAATTTTTATTTTGGGTTGTATGACAAGCTCTTGCAAGTGTGGGACAAGCCATTTTGATACCATAATGTTGCCTCTTGATGAATCACTCATCTAAACTATAATGAAATTAAGTCTTTAAATAAAATCTTGAAAATCTAGCATGTACCTGAACATGTAGGCGAGATTCTAGTCATTGTAACCTCTGTTTTTTTTCATGCACACAGAAATCTGGAGAGAAGTCAAACAAAAGACACTAACAAATATTCTCCTCAGCCGGACTTGTGCCAACCAAACTCTCAGCTTACTAAGAGTGTTCTGGAATTGCATGAAAATGCACAGAGAGAGTCCACTGTGTCAGATCAACTTTCAAACTCTGTAAAGACCTACCTTCAGACCCTGGAGGGCATCGGACAGGCCTCTCCTCTCCACCGAGATCACTGTAAGTCCCAGACATTACAACCAGTCTCCCCTGCTCAGATTAATGGTGGAAAAGACAACTTTATGCCATCAGATGCTAAAGTCTGCTTATCAACGAATAGGGATATACACAAACCAACCCTGGAAACCATAGCTGAGAACATTCCTCAGTCAGAAGAGCAGAAAAGAACAATGTTTGCTCCTTTAAAAGAGACTCTAGTAGTGCAACTTCCCTCAGGAGTTACTCCTAGTAAACCGCGAGCTCAGTGTAATGAGCTGATAACAGCCAAGAATCAAAGGGAAGAAGTGGATGCGCATGTTGGGCTGAAATATATGGGCCGTGCTTTTGAAAAGCTGGGCATCTCTGATGGGGTCCACATTCAGGATGCAAAGAATGATGGTAGAGATTTCCTTTCAGAACATCAAGGTGTGGCCTTACAGTTAATTCAGAAAATTAAGGGCCTGAATAATCAATCGGTGCAATCTCAGCGTGCCCAAAGGATGGGAGTTCAGTCAGCATACTTTGGACGCCCTTCAGTGGTAGAGAACACCTTTTCCTCTTGCGATATTAAATCTTTAGCCTCTGATTGGAGCATAAACTCCTGGTCCACGTTTAACACACAGGATGAACAGAATTTTAGGGATGGGCTTGCAGCACTAGACGCCAGCATAGAAAGTCTGCAGAAGACTCTGAGAGTTGATCGAAACAAATAATTATTTCAATGTGTTCTGAGTGTGTTGTGTTTTTAATTTGCTTACTTGTTATTAATAGATATTTTTACGTGTCTCTTTATTTTTTATTAAATTATGTGAAACATCAGTGAATATTACATTTCTCGTTGTATTCTTTCTTTGGTCCTAAGACTATATTTCCACTAGGGTTCCCTACCATCTCGTATTATACAGAATCATCAGGTATTTATATTAAATCTCTACAGGGCAGTTTGTCCTGTATTTTATCATTATACTGTACATCCAAACGACTGACATTAAACCTCTGGAACACCTAACACATTATTTAAATATCCCTAGGCAAGTTAAAAATGCCAGACACTAATATTAGGCCGTCAGACATTAAGCTGACTGGAGGGCTTTGGAACTGGTAAATAGCTGGTAAATAGGGGAAATTAAATGTACATTATCCCCTTTTCACTTATGATTTAGTGAACTGAAACAAACACACACACGACACACACACACTCAAATCAGGTTTGTCTACACGTAGAATAGATTTGGCCTCAAATTTCTTCCCATGTCAAAATAAACAAACATGCTGTATAGAAAAACAAATGTGCAAAAAAAAGTATTTTTTACTGTGATTTTGGATTGTCCTGCTGCCAAAACAAAACATTCACATCTTTTTTCTTAAGTTACAAAATAAGAAGAAATTGGCAGTCAAGAAAAAATTTATTCCGGCCCCAGAGGCCCATCACGTCGAGGCCGTTGCTGTCTGGAGGGTCTCTGCACACTGATTCGAACATGAACACTCCCAGCGCAACATGACATCATGACTTTTGCGTAAACATACACGCCACTTTCAAGTCAAGTGGCGTGTTATTTATACGCATTTTGAGCTATCCGCGTGTATGCGTGTATATCAACGCCGTTATGTCCGAGTGATTCCGCGTGTATGTACACGCTGTTATAAATCCGAGCGAAATAAAGCCAAATTTTGATATACATCTGGGGGAGCGATATTTTTCTTCCTAGGATGGTAGGGAAAGACTCATAAATGGTATTAATCAGTGACGGGTAGGTTTAGGGACGGGGTTGGGGTAGTTCATATATTTATATATACAGTAATGTAACGTTAAGTCAACGGCGTTCATAAACACGCTGAAAAGCGATTATGCGTGTTGATAACACGCCAAAAATGGAAATACGAATTGGCGTGTCATACATACGCAGTTTCATGAGATCAGTCTGCCCAGCGAACATACAGTTGCGGATTTACCATGGTACTTGCTGTTTGTTTCAACCTCAGGATGGCAGTACAGTTCTGTGGCTAAAAAGATTTTTGATTGGTTACAAGAAGAATGCATATACACTAGAAGAATGTATTAGGAGTATACGGTGTAACTGGTCACTAGAATTTGAAGTCCCAACTACAGGTTTGAGGTGTAATACATACCCAGATTGTCGTCTAGGCAGAAGTTTTTAAGGAGGTCTTTGCACCTGAAGTCAGGATTGCTTAGATGGAGAGCTCTGTGACTGGCATGACTGGAAAAGGTTTGTCAGGAACTTTAGGTCCCAGGACGCCTTGACAGGGAGTTCTCTGTCGAGGATAGAGTTGAGCGCTGGAGTTGCTTTGGGAACCAAATTCAGCTCTCACAAGATGCTACAGGCATTACACCTAGAAGAGATTTGACTTCAGATTTATTTCCATGTCACAATAAACAAACAACATCCTCAATTAAAAAATGTTATCCTCAATCTCAATTAAAATGATTACCTTAAAGGATAATTCCGGTATTTAACACTTTAAGTCTATTTTCTAGTTTGTTTTGGATGAACTAGAGTGGTGGACTTAGAAATTTTGACGATGGGTCCTCCTGTCTCGAGTTTTTGACTATTTTAGGATCGCATCTGGGCGCTTCAGAGTGGCTGCCTACGAGCATACTGAAACATGTCCTTAAAACAACACTTAACATTAGCTCTCAAAACTGTGCAACTCACCGAGTGATTAGTGGTGTTCGTTGATGATTAAAAACAAATATATCGGCGCAATGTATCCGTTCAATCCGTGTTATTTACTATAGTGGAACTATATTTTCAGATACCTCACAACCGCGTATAAACTTCCGCTGGATATTTGAGTCTGAAGCGTTAGCACACTCCCGACCACTTGATGGCGACAACCACTTTGCCGCAGTTGCTCTGCTCGCGCTAGCCTTCTGAGAGACGGAGAACCAAGCGAAGAGACTACAACCAAATGTAAACAGACCCCTTTCGGTATCCGGTAGCGCAGTAATATCAACGAGCACTGAGGCTCCAACAGACATCAATGGAATTTTAAAAAATGGCAAATAAAACACGACAGAAACTGTATTTCGCTACGCTACTTGTTTTGGATCATCAACGAACACCACTAATCACTCGGTGAGTTGCACAGTTTTGAGAGCTAATGTTAAGTGTTGTTTTAAGGACATGTTTCAGTATGCTCGTAGACAACCACTCTGAAGCCCTCAGATGCGATCCTAAAATAGTCAAAAACTCGAGACAGGACCCATTGTCCACCACTCTAGTTCATCCAAAACAAACTAGAAAATAGACTCAAAGTGTTAAATACCGGAATTATCCTTTAAACCAGTCATGGAGAATTATTTTTCCCAAACCAAGCCGCTGCTTGGGTTTCTGCTGCAGGCAAGACTGAATCAAATGGCAGTATTCTGTGCAGAAAGATGGGAGAGAAAGAGATTGGAGAGCCTGATTATCTATCTATCATTATGTCAGTATCAGTATTTGCTTTCTACCATGCACAAATATTCTTTTCCAGGTAAGTGAGGTAACGGTCCTCCGGTCTGTCTGTCGCCGGTTGGCTCTGCTCCATGCAGCCAGTCCTCATCCTCCGCGCAAGCACGTCTCCAGGGTAACGGTCCTCCGGTCTGTCCGTCGCCGGTTGGCTCTGCTCCATGCAGCCAGTCCTCATCCTCCGCAGCGGCTCAGGTACGTCCTCCGGTCTGTCCGTCGCCGGTTGGCTCTGCTCCATGCAGCCAGTCCTCATCCTCCGCAGCGCCAATCCTCCGGTCTGTCCGTCGCCGGTTGGCTCTGCTCCACGCAGCCAGTCCTCATCCTCCGCAGCGGCTCAGTACGTCTCCGGTCTGTCCGTCGCCGGTTGGCTCTGCTCCATGCAGCCAGTCCTCATCCCCCGCTAGCGGCATCCTCCGGTCTGTCCGTCGCCGGTTGGCTCTGCTCCATGCAGCCAGTCCTCATCCTCCGCAGCGGCTCCAGTACGGTCTCCGGTCTGTCCGTCGCCGGTTGGCTCTGCTCCATGCAGCCAGTCCTCATCCTCCGCAGCGGCATACTCCCGGTCTGTCCGTCGCCGGTTGGCTCTGCTCCATGCAGCCAGTCCTCGTCCTCCGCAGCGGCTCCAGGTAACGGTCCTCCGGTCTGTCCGTCGCCGGTTGGCTCTGCTCCATGCAGCCAGTCCTCCTCCTCCGCAGCGGCTCCAGGTAACGGTCCTCCGGTCTGTCCGTCGCCGGTTGGCTCTGCTCCACGCAGCCAGTCCTCATCCTCTGCAGCGGCTCCAGGTAACGGTCCTCCGGTCTGTCCGTCGCCGGTTGGCTCTGCTCCACGCAGCCAGTCCTCATCCTCCGCAGCGGCTCCAGGTAACGGTCCTCCGGTCTGTCCGTCGCCGGTTGGCTCTGCTCCATGCAGCCAGTCCTCGTCCTCCGCAGCGGCTCCAGGTAACGGTCCTCCGGTCTGTCCGTCGCCGGTTGGCTCTGCTCCACGCAGCCAGTCCTCATCCTCTGCAGCGGCTCCAGGTAACGGTCCTCCGGTCTGTCCGTCGCCGGTTGGCTCTGCTCCACGCAGCCAGTCCTCATCCTCCGCAGCGGCTCCAGGTAACGGTCCTCCGGTCTGTCCGTCGCCGGTTGGCTCTGCTCCATGCAGCCAGTCCTCGTCCTCCACAGCGGCTCCAGGTAACGGTCCTCCGGTCTGTCCGTCCCCGGTTGGCTCTGCTCCATGCAAGTCTAGTTTTAGTGGACGAAATACAATAAGATTTTAGTCGACTAAATTTACAGTAGATTAAACTCAGTAATTTTAATTGTGTTGTCTTGTTTCTTTGGTTTTTTTTTTTATGATTTAGAATAACAGTTGGCCTTCTTTGCTTTAGTGAATGAAGGCTTACATTTCGACAATCCAGGTTTAGACCGGATGTCCGCGTCGATCATGTTCTGGAGGTTCTCCGCACATCAACTCGAACATAAGCACTCCCAACGACCATACAGTTGAAGGTTTCCCATGGTACTTGCCACTCGTGTCAAACTCAGGAGGGCAGTACACTTGTGTGCCTAAGGGAAGACATTTTTTGCCTGGTTAGAAGAAGAATGCATTTAGGATATTGTCTTATACAGTCTTGAACAATTTGTTGTTAATGGGAGTTTTAAAAAGTATTTGTAGTCTATGATTATTATTAATATAAGAAAAAACATGGACACAGGAGCCTGCTTACAATTCTGATATATTCCGTGGTGCCCGTCTTCAAGGAAAATTGCATGTGCAGAGGTCATATAATTATTCAACAACTCAAGTCCCCTTACAGTCATATCATTTTCCCTAAATAGTGGACATAATATATATTAAGAATGGACTGGAAAGGATACAATGAGACAAAACAATTGGCTAATTAGATACTGAGAGTAAAATATAAAAACTCAAGGCCATCCTTCAAGCGAATCCCTTCAAAGACGGCGCCAAATCCTCCCTCACCAAGCTTACTGCCGATTTCATAGTGGCTCAAAATGTCACCTACAAAACAATAAATCATTGGAGTTGACAACATAAACAACATTTGTTATAATTGTTAAACTTGTAGTTTAATGTATGAATAGTAATTTGAGTATTTGTCTATTATTTTGAATATTTTTCTTATTTTACACACCTGCAAAAAGAGCAGTTTGTTGTACAGGTGAGGTGGCATTACCTGATCTGGCTTTCCAGCCTGTCGCACCTCCTCCGGTGCCGTTGGAACAGCTGCAGGGTCATCAGTTGGACACTGCCGTTCATAGATGTTTCGCCCCCACGACCAGTACATCTCCAGGCGGGGGGGCGGGGGGGCATGCTGGGGACGTCTCTCCGCCACCCCCTACACCTAGAAGAGATTTGACTTCAGATTTATTTACATGTCACAATAAACAAACAACATTCTCAATAAAAACAAACAAAAAACATTTTAGTACTTAGTACCTTAAACCAGTCATGGAGTATTTTTCCGCCAAACCAAGCCGCTTCTGCTGCAGGCAAGACTGAATCAAATGGCAGCATTCTGTGCAGAAAGATGGGAGAGAAAGAGATTGGAGAGTCTGATTATTACTCTAAAATGTAAACCTTCTGTCTTTGATCAACCTAATCTTAAAGGGACAATGTGTATTTTATTTAGATATTTTATTATCTAAAATCAATATTTTTATTAATAAATATGTCCTCAATGGTGTACAAATACCTCTGCCAATTATCCGACTTATCCTCGTAAACGAAGAATTTATTATCTTTATATACATGGGACGGTAAGTCCACGGAGGCTTCCATGTAGTTTTGCCATCTTGAAAAACTATAATAGCAGAGAGGGACAAAAAGTACTAGGCCAACGCGTTTTCGTTCAGAGCCAGCGTCACGTAACTGACAGCAGCAGAAACGGAGGAGCAGAGTAGTGAGAGGTGCTTGTCACTGCCCCGGCAAATTTAATTCCCTCTCTGTCTCGCATGCACGCTCGCTCTAGATTCCGGGAGATTTTAACTAATTTGCGGTATAACTAGTCGATCATGAGTGGCTTAACAGGTAGATATATAGATAAACTCATCTTTCAGGCATTTGACCGACCGGGTTAACACTTCAGCGTGAGAAATCGGGGGTGTGTGCGTGTGAAACCAATCAAATGCGGGTGTCTCACGGCCAATGCGTGACAGTTGGCAGCTCTAGTAAAGTAGAGAAGGCGCTAAAACTCGACGAAGTGCATCCTGTACATGCTTTCTGGTACATACTGTAAAGGCTACCGTAGATGCAACACGCATTTGAAAAAGCGAGGCGCTGGAGAGCACAATTCGTTTGAATGCAAAATACTATTTCACCGCTAGATGGGAGAAATTCCCACACAATGTCCCTTTAAACTGTGTGATTGATTTGTTTGTCCTAAGCTGTAATGTCAGAAACTCAGTAATTTTAATTGTCTTGTCTTGTTTCTTTTTTTTTTATGATTTAGAATAACAGTTGGCCTTCTTTGCTGTAGTGAATGGAAGCTTACATTTCGACAATCCAGGTTTAGACCAGATGTCCGCGACGCGCAGGGCCGTGCACAGACCTTTTGAGGGGCATGTGCTGAAACAAAAAAAAAATGTTAAAAAAAAATAAAAAATATATATATAAAATATTTGAGAAGTCAATGCACCAGAGAAAAAAATAATATATATATATATAATTTTTTTCTCTGCTTTGCACACATAAAGTTCAAGATTTTTTTTTAAAGCTATTCTGTTTAGTTTTATAAGCTAATTTGTATTATTTGGTTAACATTGCTCTACCTTCCCCTCGTCTCAATGTCACACATAAACATGACTCAAGTATTTTTGACAAACTATTTAGAAATATAATTTAAATAATTATGTCCAACTCAATTCCAGATTATAAGACACTATAGCCATATACCATTACTATAGCATATCCAACATGTATCCGCCTACCTGGCAAAAACTGGCCTGTTTTTTTTAGTTAGGCTACTACTACAACATTACTGTAGTAAAACCATGTTTTACTCCATTTATACATGTGAGGACGAGTGGAGAGTATTGAATAGGCTACTATAGATTAAAAAAACGATATAGCAAATATGTGCATATTAACAGCCTTGAATTAACCATAATTTTATATTATTACCATAACAAGATGAAATGTTAATAAATCAAGTGTATCAGCAATCATAAATCAAAGAAGAAAATATCTTAAAATTATACGTTACTAGGTGACGAGAATCACTCAGTCGCTTTGTGTAGTTTCAGTACAAAACAGCGCGGGGCGCGCCTGTGCTTATGATTTTTTGATGGTAAAAAAGAATTATATGTTGTTGTATTACTTATCACTATATTGTTAACATTTTACAAAAGTCAAACTCAAATACAGTTACGGGGTTTTTGACCAGCGAATGTGTGCAAATGTGCATTTTGTCCGTCATTAAAACGGTTCCGGCGGCATCATTACATTTTCATCTACTAGTGAAGGTTACTAGTTTGTTGTATAGGCGCTCATAGGCGCTTTCCCTGTTGTAAAATACATTTGGCCAAAATCGCATTTTATAAAAGATGAAATGCTACCGTGTATGCACAGGCTATTTAAGTATATTTGGCTATGACTAGATGGAAAATTCTAGACTAGGCCTCTCTCTCAGGTTCCTCATGTCTCAGTCAGACATCAAATAAATAAAATATTAGCTTTTATAGACAAAGTGTTTAGTACTTATTCAAACAACAAGATGTTTACCCTTGCAAAACTTCGTTCAGCTGCTGTCTGCTGTGCGGCTGCGGCGGAGCTTCATTTCATTCAGTCAAGATAGCGGGGGCGGAGTTATCAGCTTTACTGACAGTTTGAGGATCGAACAAGATTTACACAAGCTCTTTTTAAGAACTGTCATTGGCTAAATATTTTAAAACAGACAGACAGACGTAAAGGGTGACCAATAGCATTGATTTATATATATAAAAAAAAAAAAACACCACCAAAGAAAGGGCACTTCGAGTGTAAGAGCAAAAAGGGCATGTGCTCTGCACAGGTTGAGCCCTACCTGTGCACGTGCCTGGCGACGCGTCAATCATGTTCAGGTCGTTGCTGTCTGGAGGTTCTCCGCACATCAACTCGAACATAAGCACTCCCAACGACCATACAGTTGCAGGTTTCCCATGGTACTTGCCACTCGTGTCAAACTCAGGAGGGCAGTACACTTGTGTGCCTAAGGGAAGACAATTTTTGCCTGGTTAGAAGAAGAATGCATTTAGGATATGGTGTTAGAGGTCACTAGTATTTAAGTCCCAAACTACAGGTTTGAGGTACAATGTCTTACAATGAGGCACAATTGTTGACCAGCAGGTTCTCGGGCTTGATATCACGGTGGAGAACTCCACGCCGACAGCACATGTGGGCGGCCTGCACTACCTGCCACAGGAGAAGTCGTGCTAAGTTCTCACTGAGGATGCCTCCGTGGTGCTGCAGGATATCAAACAGATCCTCGCAGGGTGAGGGGTAGACCATGATGTAGAAGCCCATCTGACCGTCTCCCCGCCACCCTCTGCAGCTGCCTTCACTGGGGTGATGATCCCCACCCCATTTCTTTCCTCCTCAACCAAAGCCAGTAGCTTCTTCTCCCAACACCCCCGTGGATTTCCTCAGCCTTGAGCCTGTTACGCCCACTCCATGTAGCAGCCGGACTGCCTGCTGGAATCCCTTCGAAGACGGCGTCAAATCCTCCCTCACCAAGCTTACGGCCGATTTCATAGTGGCTCAAAATGTCACCTACAAAACAATAAATCATTGGACTTGACAACATAAACAATTTTTTTTTTTTTACAATTGTTAAACTTGTAGTTTTAATGTATGAATAGTATTTTTACTTTTTTTATTTTACACACCTCCAAAAAGAGCATAAACATACTTATAAAGTGACCTAAAACCTAAAAGAAATGTTACAGCTTCTAAAACATTATTTTAACATAAAATCTTGACTGACAAATAACATGAACATTTTTGACAAAGTACATACCAAAGGTCTATTACTGTTGGGGACTTGAGCTGGAGGAGGCTGAAGCGGCTGAAGATGGTTCACCGCCACATTAGTGCTGATGTTGGAGGTGCTTTGATCGAAGTTGAACACCAAATCGCAATCATTCTCAGCTTTTGCGCTGCGAGAGTAACTTCTTTTTCTCTTCTGTAGATTCACAAATCTGTCTCGTGCGCAAGTTTTTTTTTAAAAATATATATATATATATATTTTTTTTTTTTACTTGTACATTTAGTGTTTATTTTGATAACAAAGAATGCTCACTTTGCAGTGCTAACCCAAACCCTAACCCTAACCCTATCTGCATTATTGTTTTGTCTGCTCCTTCAACCGCCAGGCAGAATCCATGTATTTAGTGATTTCAGAGTTCTGCCGTGGAAAATGTAATCTTCTGTCACTGCGATCTGAGACCAGTAGAGGAGTGGATATCCATCCTATCTCTTGTGCTTCAGTCTGAGGGTGAGAGTATTTCTTTGGTGGCTCCAGACTGGCCCTGTTTATGGCCTGTAAGAAAGCAGGATCTTCCTCTTCCTTTCTGATTTTGGAGAAAGGTTTGTCAGTCAAAACATGCCGTTTCTTGAAGGGGTTGATGTTAAACTCCTTGTAAAGCGTCTCGGTTCTCCGCTCCTTAATTATTGTCTCGACATGAATAGCATCCTGGTGAACTATGTCCACGGGTGTTTTTCCTTTAGGTTTTGCCATATTGACTAAGGTGTTACCAAATATTTTTCAGTTGCAAATGTTTGGTGGTATGATCATGAATCACTTCCAGCAGCTTCCCTTTCACCTACCTCTTGCGCGCAACCCTCTATGACGTATTTGCGTTCCATATCAAAGCGATGTTGGGTTTTGTTGACGTTCGAAAAAAAAACGGAGGCTAGCTCGACCCAGAGCCACAGAGAGAGAGAGTTGCGACAACGGAAGTTCGAAATGCTTGGTTGTCACGTGATTCGCGTAGCGTAGCCTTCAGATAGTTCCAGGAAGTGATTCGGCGCCAATTCAAATTAGGCTCATAGACAGTAGGCTTGTTTGAGATGAGCAAAATCTGCGCAGAATCGATCACCGGTGATCAGCGCGAGATGCATGCCGGTTAGAAATGTGTCCGAGAGCGGTCCGCCTTGCTCTGATGTCATGCTGACGTATGTCAAAAAGCTCTCGCGAGCGCAAGCCGCACGTGTCGGATTTTGCAGTCGGGCGCAGTTGCTCTCCACCGACTGCGCTGATCAAAAGCATGATGGGAAACGACTTACTGACGACACAGCTTAATGTTGATTGGTTTAAACAACCGTGATGTATTGTTCTCTTTTAAAATGTTTGATTTTAAAACTCGGATATCATGTTTTTTATATGTTATGATGTGTGAATATTCCCAAACTCTCGGACAGTGCGATCTCTATGGGATATGTCATTTTATTATAGGCCTATATAAAAAAACACATAGCCTATGTCTGTATTAAAGAAAAAATGATTGATAAACACTCATTTGGAATGGAATTAAATATCAAGTACTTTCGGCGTCTTGTTCATTATATTTTTTTCATATAAAAGCAACAGAACTTAAATTACATCCAGTTTATTAGCAACACTGTGCACGAGCGTGAATCCCGTGATATCCGCCTTTGATCTCACAGGTGTCTGATGACTCAGATCCACTGCGAGAAGAGAGATCTGTCCGTCTTGCCTGTGCTTTTTTCACTCCTCCTCTCACTGCAGCCGCCTACTCTCGCCTACATTTCAGGCGAGGCAAGGCGCATCTCAAACGAGCCTAGTGTGTGCTTCTCAATTCTTATTTGAGATTCCTCGTTTCCTTTTCTCGCTTCCTTTCCTCGCGTCTTAGCTCCACCTCTTCAGGATGCGAGGGAAGGAAGCAAGGAAAAGACGCGAGGACGGATGAATTGAAGCAAGTGAAATAATAGGCTTGTTTGAGATGCGCCTTGCCTCGCCTGAAATGTAGGCGGGAGTAGGCGGCTGCAGTGAGAGCAGGAGTGAAAAAAGTGCAGGCAAGACGGACAGATCTCTCCTCTCGCACTCGCAGTGGTTTTGACACCTGTGAGATCAATGATGGATATCGCGGGATTCACGCTCGTGCACGGTGTTGCTAATGAACTGGATGTAATTTAAGTTCTGTTGCTTTTATATGAAAATAAATATAATGAACAAGACACACAAAGTACTTGCTATTTAAACGTACAGTATGTAACTTTTGGCCACCAGGGGTCACTCAATCAAAATGATAGCAAAAGACGTATTCTGATGACGTCGTGAAAGAGCGTGTCGCGTGTGCTCATGGGAGTTGTTGTCGTTGTCGAGAGAAAGAGAGAGGGGGAGAGAGAGAGAGAGAGAGAGAGAGAGAGAGAGAGAGAGAGAGAGAGAGAGGGAGAGGGAGAGGGAGAGGGAGAGGGAGAGGGAGTGCGCGCGCGAACCAGCTATACGATGTTCATTGGGACACGCGCGATCTGTCATTCCCCAGCCATCTAGCATCTCCAGCAGATAACATGTTTACTGACGAGGTAATGTGTTATTTATATTATATCTCTATTCTTGTTACGTACGTTTAGTTACGGCTATTAACTTTATGTAATGCCATTGTAATGAACACGCGCGCTCTGTCGCTCCCCACATTCCTCACTCATTCTAACTTAGTGTTTTTAAAATCACGTCTCTTCGAACAGAGAGATATATGAATTATCAGGGCTATTAAATCAATATTCCATCTAGCTAGTATTAATAGATGTTAAAAAACACGATCACCTTTCGTTAATAATTATAATTACGTTTATACTATGATATTGAAAAAGATGGTGAACTGCATATGAAGCTACTTTCTGCAGCTATATCTACAACAAATGTGAATTTACATTATACTGTACATGAGAGCTAGTCCGTCTGCGTTTTGCACATGCCATCATCGTTTCACAAAATATAAGTTACGGATAGATATAGTTAGCTGAATGGGTGCTTACTTGTTTATAGGAATGCAAGCGAGATCGGCATCTCTCTGTAGTTCCAGTTTGTCACGAAGCTCGTGGAAATGCAACTCCAATGTTAACGCGAGTCGTGTCTCTTCTCCTGTCCCAAACCCTTCTCGGGTCATTTCTGTCACCCGTGCGTTTCCGCTTCACGGCTCTGCCTCCAGCAGCAGAACGTGCAGGCAAAGCATAATCATGGTCCATTATTGATATCCAACTATTGATTCTTTATCGTCTTCTTTTATTTTAGTGACGTGCGTCCGGTGTTTACATTTGCGTTTGGCGGTTTTTCGCCGGGATCCGCACGAAGTTAGAGAAAGTAGAGTCAAAGGTTATATGACGTCATAGACGGGCGACGAAACGGAAATAAAGACACGGCCCGTGTCTTCAAATTAAAATATAAATTTCTCCGGATTTGAAAGTTGGTGGGAACTTTTGGGATAATGTTAGTACACAACTAAAAGAAATATATAACATAGATACAGTTATTTTTGCTATTTTGAAAGCCGAAAATTCCATATTGTGCCTTTAATTCCATTCCAAATATGTGTTTATCAATATTTTTTTCTTTAATACAAACATATCTTTATAATTTTTGTTTTTATAAAAATGACATCACATAACCCATATCGTACGTATAACCTACACATAACACATGATACTGTAACCCACCCAATTAATTGAGGCTGTGTTATGTATTTTCATGTAATTTTTTTGTTTTTTTTGTTTATTATATAATATATATATATATATATATATATATATATATATATATATATATATATATTACTTTTTTTTTCTTGCCTAATGCATGAAATGTTCAGACATATGTTTTAGTATTATTTTATTTTAATTACTATTTTGTTTTGAAAATAGTGGTGAAAATAATGCATTGCGTCGATGGGTGCTGACGTCACATGCGCACCAAATCATTGAAGAGAGAGACGTGAGCCACATGTGTGAGCTATCGTTAATCAAATCCATCGTCATAAATATTGTTCTAAATAGATGTCTGAACTGTTTCATTGTATTAGGTAAGTCACATTTGTCTCATACAGGGGCGGAGCCAGATGATGTAAACATTCGGGGCTTAGCCCAAACCAAGGGCATATATCTATTTTCATTATGTGGGGGTGCTGTTCCTAGGGGGGTACGGGGGTATGCCCATAGACATCATATAGGTAGACGCCCTATTGAGTGCTACTGCCTATTGGCACGGACGAGAATTGGAGCCGCCATCTTAAACCGGTCATCCGCTCCGCTCAGTGTAATCTGAATGGCAGGTGAATGAGCTGTCAGCGCATTAAATTAATCATATCTCACTGAATACTGAACTGATTTTCACGCGTTTTTTTTTTCCTGCAAAGGTAATTCATGTAGCTATGATACAGGACTATGGTTCGGCGTATTTTAATATCCATAGTAGGCTTAACAGTAATATAATATTCTGATATAAGTTATAAAGTGACCAGACACAATATGTGTGATGAAGGATATAATGTATTTGATAAATCACGCTATAAATATAATAAAGAAGCAGAAACAGATAGTTGAAGTAAAGTAAGATATTTTAATAAGTTGAAGAAACAATTTATGATATGTGACACGCACATACACACGAACAGACACACAAACAAACACGAACAGACAGTCTCTCTCTCTCTCTCTCACACTCACACTCACACTCACACAGCAGCCGCGAATGTGGGAGGGGAAAATGTCGAGACCAAAGCCCTATTCGGATTAACTTTACTTGGGTAGATGGAGTAAGTTAATGATGTAATTTTACCACAGGATTTCTGTAATATCAATAGCCAAATCGCATGTGATAAGATATAGGTTATTATCAATAAAACTAGAAGTTGGAGGGGTAACTCAATTTGTGCATCGCTGTCATGCGTGTATTAACGTTACATTGCTTCCTGATATCATGTGCGCAAACACAAATAACCTATACAACAGGGCAGTTGAATGCTTATCTGATAACCTAGAAGCTCTTGTAATTATTACTTTAACAGTTACCCCACCTCTCCATGCCGGGTGAACACAGGCTGATGCAGTAAACAGCATTTCACAACCATTTCAGTACAGTAATAGCAAATATCCTTGCTGCTCCTCGATTATCTGGTAATATTCTATTCACAAAATACAACCAATAGTACGGTAATGTTAAGACTTACTTGTGAAAAGCCCTATTTTCGATGGTCCGGCGATTAGAACAGGAAAATGCTCCACAATGCTCTGGCATCTAATCTGCTGCCACGCAACGAAACTAGGAATACGACCGGTTCAAGATGGCGGCCGGATTTTTCGGTTTCCAGCGGCCAATAGGGCTTCTAGTCTCTATATGATTTCTATGGGTATGCCCCCCCGGGAATTTTTTTTTTTGAAAAATAAACCATTAAATGGCACTTTCTGGAGAGTTTTGTGCAATGAAATTGATAAATTGAGTATTATATGAAATGTGAAAAACTGTAAGGTTAAGAGCATATTTGCATTGTTGTAGAAGATTTAGCGTTTACATTACTGTTAATCAGTCATCACTTGATTACACATTGTATTACCTTGTTATATAGTGACCCATACAATGTGCCAAACATAATGTGCCACATGAAGAGAGATACACACATACACACAGCCTACTCTGCGAGTCTTGGTCTAGCAAGTCTTATATTTCTGTAATTCACACAGATCAAACACAAATATGCTGACTGAATAGATTGCTAGTTTGTTTTAAATAGCCAGCTAGCTGTTCTCTTGGCAGTTTGCTGATAATCTGGTGTCTGAAGTAAAATGCTCAAAACATCTCTTGAGAAAAATCACAAGGACAACCTAGTCTTGGTTATTTAATTGTGATTTAGTCTTATTTTTCTTTACCTTGTCATTCAAGGCCAGGGCACTTTTTGTACATTTCTGGAACTTTTGCGCGCTTCCACATCCCGCGCAACAATCTCGCAGGAATATTAATTATTGCTGCGTACATTTATCCGTGTCACCTAGATGCGCATGCACAAGAATACGGCCGTGTTGCGACTGTTCTCATCTCAGCTCCGCAGAGACAAAATAGACATGCCATTTTAAAAATCCTTCATTTATTGTCACAAATATGTTTTCAAAAGCATCACTTTCATCAAATTTTATGTGACATAATTTCCAGTAGGCAACTGGCTGCAAACATGTGCCGTGGCTGAGCCAGTGAGCTCGCTACGACGCCGGTCACGGTGAAACATACTACAGCCCGCCAACGGCAAGCCCCTGATGACAACGACGACGAAGACGACGATTTATATTCTTCGTTAGTTTTTATTGGCAGTTGGCATACAAGCTGAGTGATGCGCGATGCAATGCATTACCGTCCGCCACCACGCACTGTGGTAGAGCTTTTGTTTGATTTTTTGCCGCTCCAGTCAGAAAGACTGAGAGGAAATTAAAAAAAGTTGAAGTCATTTTAAAAAACCTAAAAGATTCGGGGCTTTTGACAAAACATTCGGGGCTTAAGCCCAGGGGCGATTCTAGGATTTTATAAATGGGGGGGGGGGGGGGGGGGGGGGCACTGGGGGGACCAAGAACCATTTAGGGGGGGCCCATGGGAAATCAGCTAGAAAATTCAACTAGAAATAAATACTTGTTTAGAAAATATTCAACGCGATTTAAAAAATCTTTGCAATGTCCAGTGCCCTATTAAATGTGGCCTACTGAACAAAAGCCTGAAAATTATTTTGTATTTTACATGTATTGGACCACACAGTTTTGTTCTTATAAATACAAAAAACATCACCTAGGCTTTAATAGTCTTTAAATTTTCGCAAGAAAATTTTGTACATTTTAAGGTTAAATGCATCAATCTGGTGCACTTTGAGAGCTCAAAATTAAGAGCTTTAACCGGCTTCAACCCATGAACTGTGACATTGAACAAAGGAAAAGCATTGACTTGTACCTGGACATTAAAGAGGGCTCAAACATCTTTTTAGTTATGATATAGAGTCTCAGTCTACATTACATCATCACTGGTGTTTTAGGATGCCAAACATTTATTATAATAATGTAATAATGATTTATATAATTATTCCTATTACGTAAATCCATATTGACTATAAATGTAGCCTACTGTATAAATGAAAATGAATATTTCAAAAGTATATTTTACTTACACTATTGTATAGGAAAATGACAATACTCTTGTCCTAATTTCTTCACTTGCAAGAAATAAACCTTTGAGCTTTTATTTTGGAGAAAACACCAAATCACCATGCTGATCGCGTGAGCAAAGAGCGCCCTTTTCTTTCAATCACGCAGCACAAACAGAATGGCTATATAGGCTACTTAATTACAGTCTTGTGCTGTTTTATAAAGGCACAAAGCCATATCACGGTTTTTATTTTAGTTCGTTGGCAAAATATAACGCTAGAGACCTTTATGGTTTAGGCTATACATTTTACATCTGTGTTGGGAAAAGGGAGAAGAGAGAGAGTTCGGCAAAAGGCGGATTCGAACTCGGGTCGAACGCATCAAAAGCTGCTTTCAAGCACCTCACGCCCTCGCATTACGCCACTGTAGATTTTTAGTGCCTTTAGTCTTTAAAACAATAGATAAAGTAAACTATTAAAAATGCATAAAAAAATATATTTTTTAGGTCGTGTGCGCTGCCGCGGAATAACACTGACAAGTCAGTGGGGGGCAATCATATTCCAGGGGGGGCCAGTGCCACCCCGTGCCCCCCTTCTAGACACGCCCCATTAGCCACCCCCCCGCTCCGCCCCTGGTCTCATATTTTCATGTTTAAGTTGTGTTCGATCATATAAGAAAATGTGGATGGTTAATGCTGTTCGTGATGGAGTATATATAGTGTGCAATAGAACATGTAAAGCGTTTATGCTGCAGTAGTATACTTGTTAAAAACTGATTGCACATTTATGTAATGGTAATAATTTAAGTTTAAACGTTATTGAATGTTAAATGCATAGCTGACGTCACATGCGCGCCAGATCATTGAAGAGAGAGACGTGAGCCACATGTGTGAGCTATCGTTAATCAAACCATCGTCATAAATATTGTTCTAAATAGATGTCTGAACTGTTTCATTGTATTAGTGAACTGTTTGCCGAGGCTGTGAATTACAGTGAGGAAGAACATCGCTGGATTCCATTTCAGAGGAATTTCGTCATCGGGGATTTTGCCTTCGAGGACCAAAAAGATTCACATCGTTCATTGTTCATTCCTGCAGGGATTGTGGTGGGCATTCGCATTCCACACGAACTGAACCGAGTAAACTGCACTTCTGAACTGAGTCTCTTACATTTACACATGAACTGAGTCAATTACACTTCCACACGAACTGTGTCATTTACACTTCTAAGTTACACGAACTGAACTGAGTCACGTTCAAACGAGTTGAACTGAGCCCAATACATCCAAACAACCTGAACTGAGTCAATTGCATTGCACTCAGACTTCAGTCTACATACGGGTTGATTTTATTTTATTTTATTTTATTTTGTTTCATTTTCTTTATTGTCATTGACGAATGATATATACATGTTTTTTTTTTTTTTTTTTTTTAAAAGTGGAGATTTGTAAACGACAAAGATAGTTTTATGTGATGTGTGTATGCAAAGTGATATGTGCAAGTTGAACTTAAGGGAAAGAGAAACTTCAGTGAATATAGTTACAGTTACTGTTCAGTGAATTGGTTTTCATTCATTCATTTCATTCATTGGTTTAATTATCATTATCAATTTTCTTTATTAATCCGTTTAGGACTATAGGCAACCGTTTAAACGAGTGCAGACACATTTAAAATTATTTTCTTTTTAAGGTGTGAGACCCCGAACCCGGGACTCCAGGTACTTCTATAGGTTGAGATTTATAGGTATTTGGTGAGCTCAGACCCAGTAGATATTTTTCCTCCTTTTCTTAATTTTTTATGTTTGGGGTGTTAGATCCTACTGATGGGTTACATCCAAGAATAGAGAGAGAAAAATTTGGCGCCCAACGTGGGGCTGCGCTTGTTTGACAAAATCAGGTTTTAGTCCTAATTGTTCTGAATATTTTTTTTTATAATTTCTTTTCTCTCACAATGGACTTGTGCAAGCGGCACAATTTTGATCCTGAAAGATCTGTACTACTTACAAAAGTAGATCAGAATACTACTCTTATGGAAGTGAGGAGATGTTTTGATCATCTTGATGAGGTGAAGAAAGTTGAGTGGTTAGGTGACAGATCCTCAGGAGAGCTTCTTTGCGAATTTCAGGAGGTTACTACCCCGTTAATAGCTGAAGAAGAATATTTGAATGCGGATGGCCAAAATGTATGGGGTGTTGCGCCGCTAGAGGGTAGACAGATCGAAGATATGCAACCTCACCCTAGCTCCCCAACACCAATACAGAGTGAATATGCAGGTCAAATCTTGGATGACATGGCTGATCAGCTGTTGTTGCAAATAGAGAGTTTGGCACAACTTCACTGTGTAAATGTGAATGATCTAAGCCAGCAGGTTGCGACTAAGCTTGCACACAAAGCTGATGGTGTTGACAAGGGCCCCTCCACTTCAACCCCTGTTCCAAGAAAGTTTTCTAATGTAATGCCAGCAGGAATGCCTACTGTAGTCGCCAATTCGGCATCCAAAGTGTCTTTTGCGATTCGAACTGATTCACCTCCTGTGGAGAGGAACACAATGCATGAAACCCCTATCATTTTCACTATACCCCGGACGTACAGCGTGTAGTGGTGGAACATGTAGTGAAACATGACTCCGATTACCAGGGACATGTTCCTTCACTCCCTAAGTTGAGAATGTTTTCCGGACATTGCCCCAAGCCTAGTGGGGAAGTTGATTTCACCACGTGGCAATTGTACGCTAGGCAGTTACTTTCAGACACTTCTCTAGTGGAGAGGCATAAGAGAAGGCACATTTTAGATAGTCTCCTTCCCCCTGCTCTTAATGTTGCCCTAGGAGTAGGTACCAATGCGCCACCAGAAACGTATGCACGGGAGCTAGATAAAGCTTATGGTAGTGTCACTGGGGGGAGACGAGCTGTACATTCAGTTTATAGAGACGCACCAAAACCGTGGTGAAAAGCCCTCTGATTATTTGAGGCGACTTCATTCCTTGATGCAGGAGGTGGTCGAAAAGAGGGGAGTGGTTGGCAAACATTCTGACACTTTGCTTCTCAAGCAGTTCATCAGAGGGTGCTGGGATGAAGTCCTGATAACACAGTTGCGCCTTAAAGATTTTCTATCAGATTCTATACAGCCTGACTTGAGCTATTCTAGCTTGCTCTTCAAACTGAGGTCTTTCGAGCATGAGAAGCAGCTTAAAGGGTAACTAAACCCCTGGTCATAGCCTGACTCCACCCACTGGCAATATTTGAAAAATGCTGGAAAAGTGGGCAGAGCCCAACGGAGATAGAGGGGATAAATCGAGGGCGGGGCTGAGCGGAGGGGCGGGGGCCTGAGACCCGCAGTGAGTGACAGCTGCTGTCAGACTCGCTAAAATGGAGTGACTGGAGTGACGCAAGTAGCTTTGCAACAGAGCAGTCATTTTGAAGACTTTTCTCCCCCACCTTCACCTGAAGTGGAGGATGTTGAATTGTTTGTGGACACAGGGCCAGAGCCATATCAATTCGAGCCGCTCAAACTGCGGTCTTGACTCCCGCATCGCGATCGGCATCCGATTATTCTTATATTCAGTAATTTTGAGGTAATTTACTATTACGTTCAGTATATTTTGCTGCTATGTGAAAAAAATATCCAGCAAATCGTGCCGGCGGGTCACCAGATGGTTAACTTTAGCCTAATAGGAATGAACATAAATTGTGGTTAAAGTCGGCATGAAATCAAATTTGACAAATCTTCTTTTTATATGTAATATTGTAGTGTTTATTATAAATGATTTATCTGTGCACTTCATTATTTTTTTAAAATTCATGTACCCTTATAATCTTTAATCAAATACATTACCCTTCCCTCCCCCCTTGAAACGACCTCTCTTTTCTTCCGGTCACATGCAATGGCGAAAGGGTGCGGCCAGAGCCGATGAGGGTGCGGCTATCGGAGCACAGCCTCTCAGAGAACCTGTCAGTGTCAGTGTCCTCCAACGATCCAATCAATTCCCGAAGGATGGAATCAAGCCCCGCCCTACATTTTTTCAAATTTCAGAAGCCGTTTCACTCGAATATACGTCACAACAAGAAAAAAAATGACAATCTCAACTTCCGTTTCATGCCGACTTTAAAAATATATGCTCACTTACATCATGACGCCGCTGCGGTGGTGGAGTACATGCAGGAAGAGCAGCGTTTGGCAGCGCTAGCTGTGTGGAGAAGCCCATTTCCACCTCCATTGCGTTGGAGAAGCAATCCCGCGTAAAATGCAGGTTGCACACTCGAGCGATAGGCGAGAACTCCCGGTCTTCCAGGCCAAGTGCATGCAACCACTGGCGCCTAATTTCCAAGTCTAGTGGAAAGTTATGCAGTCCAGCAGTGCTGTTGCAACCAGCAAAACTACACCTACGTACCATCCTGACCACTGTACTAAATACAGATAAAGCTAATGCTAAAAATCTACGCTATTCTAACTGATGCAATATTATGCTACTAACTAACTATGCTTCTAACAATATACTAACAACTATGCTAATTAACTACCTAGGCTATACGAAATAATCTAAATAACTATATAAATGCTATGCTAACTAGATGCTAATATATGCTATCCTGATCGTTTTCAATACTCATAAATCCAACTTCTGGTTCGCTACAGTAGTTTTGAAGGAACCAGATGCTTTTATACCAGGGGCTGCCAAGGGCGTGGTGAGCTCGCACCAAGGGCGTGACAGTGACGTCAGAGAGTTCACTACGTCAGAGAGTACCCCTACTGCAGGAGCTTTCCGTTTAACCTGAAGAGGGCAGCACTCAGACGTTTTTACACCATATATTTGAAAATTAAAACACTTTATACCCAATTGTCAAAAAATTTACTCGAATCAATGAACAGCATTTATGAAGCTCCATTCTTACAGATCATTAACTAAAAAAAGTTGTTTTGGTGTTTAGTTACCCTTTAAAGAGAAACGTATGAACCTCCATTTATGCAAGCCGCCTGTAAGAGCGCAGAGCCAGGTGCACATTACTGCCGGGCAGGGATTTGCAGCAAACCCTGGGGATGCACAAGCCAATCTGGCCTTGACAGAACGCATTAAAGAGCTTGAGGCTGAGGTAGCTAAAGCAAAGGCACAGAGGCCAGCTTCAGCTAAGAAACTGCCATATGATCAACACCCGTCAAATGTGCCTAACATGAAAATGGGATAAGACGGGAAACCATCACGCCCTGTGCCTCAAGCTAAGTCGCTGCCCATGAGTGGGTTTTGCTATCGCTGTGGTGAGGATTCTCATTATTTGCAGCAGTGCACTAATCCAGTGAATGCAGCCTTGGTGCAGAAAAGGTTGGTGCAGAGACATGAGCAAAGGAGTTTTCCAAACAAAGTGACAAAACCCACTGCTCATTTAAACATGGAGTAGCCTCTGTTGTGGAACAAACAGAGGCTGTAGTTGTAAAAGGTTCCATAGAAAAGATAGACCAGGTTCCTAGGGGCTTAGTTGGAGAACCTTGGGAAAGTAAGGCTTGGGTGGACTGAATTGAATGTTGTTGTCTAATTGACACTGGGTCCCAGGTTACTTGTGTAGCTGAATCTTTCTACAAGCAGTATTTACAGCAGGGGTATTACCCCCATTGTAGAGTTACTCCGTGTTGAGGGGGCTGCAGGGCAATTAGTCCCTTATCTAGGATACATTGAAATCGATGTGCAGTTTCCCAAGTCTGCTTGTGGGACAGATGCAGTGGTTGCCGTACTAGCGCTGGTCTGTCCAGATCAAACCTACAGTGCGCGTTTGCCGTTGTTAGTGGGTACAAATGTTCTCCGTCATCTTGTACAAGATGGTAATATGCTGCAGGGAAAGAAATACCTACCGCAAATGCCCATTAGCACTAGGGCTGTCACTTTTGAGAAAAATCACATTCGAACGGATATCGAATATCAAGCAATAAATTCGAATATCTACGAGTAAAATGTAAAATGAAGTTAACTAACAAACTCGATCCATCAGGAAATGCCACATGGTCGCTGAATTTAACTGTGCTTCATGAAGAGTTTTTCTTTTGCGTGAAGAAGCCGTTCGCCGGAGATGTGTTAAAAGATAGCGGAGTACATTCATGATACATGATACACACACATTCATACCAGTATAATAATCCTCCTGGCGCCGGATCTGGGTGAGTTATTTACTCTCTTATCTTTGCTCTTTGACACTTTAAGACCAGCCGTTGCTGACAGAGATGCGATCTGACCACACAGAGATGGATCTGACACGCGTCCCATTTTCTCGCAAATCTCTACGTTCATTTAAGACTTTATTTAAATAATTTAAGACTGCTCTTACGATGACACTTGACAAAACGGACATTTGACATAATTTGTGTGTTATGGTTTGTTCAAGCCCGAAAGAGAACTCGATCTGTGGGTCGCGCGTGTGTGTGTGTGTGTGTAATAGGCAGGAATTATAGCGCGGTTTCTTTCGTCTTGTCTTTATCTTCCATTTTCAAAACAAGCTGGCTATATTGGCTATTATTCGCTTGATTTGGACTCATGGGCCTACGCTACAATACGTTTAGAGCGGCCGCTACTGGATGAGATGGCAAACAATAAATAAAAAGCAAACGATAGACTGTAAAAAATGCGCAAAACATGGCACTTTAAAAAACGGATAGGTTATTTATAGTTCGATTTCGGATATTTCACGTCATGTTCGAATGCATATTCGAATATCGAATAAAAAGTGACAGCCCTAATTAGCACTAACTGGATGTCTGCTTATCAAAATTGTGGCGTTACTCCGACCTCTTGTAAGAAGGCACAGTGCCTCACCCCAGTTAGACTGTCAGGAAAGAAATCTGTAACGATCAGTAAAGGGGAAAAGTGTGAAGTGACCGGGGTGTATCGAGCTAAAGATTGTGGACAGAGTAAAACGATGATCATTGATGAATCACTGATGCATCACATTCCAGGTGGCTTAGTCGTGGAATGCAAGTTAATACAAGTTGAGGCTAGAGCTCGGAATAAAGTCAAAGTAGTCCTTCGAAATGTTTCAGACCACAGTGTAACCTTGCAGCCCAAGGGAGTTCTCGCTGAGTGTTCAGTAGTGGACTGGATTAAGTCTGTGCCTATCTTCGATAATGATAGTACTTCTCAAACTACCACTTCCTTGATGGCAAGTCTTATGGTAAAGGCAGACGACCCTGTGATTCTAGATTTTATTTTGAGAGTTCCCCCATTTCTGAGGAGCTCAAAGCTCACATAGTTGGAAGAATAAACTGTGAGGTATCAAGTGCATTTGCCAAACACGATCTAGATGTGGGACGGGTGTCAGGCATGGCACATAGAATAGAGCTAATGGAGCATGTTCCTTTTAAAGAGCGTCGTGTCTCTCCAGCTGATTTTGAGGATTTGAGGAAACACTTGTTAGATTTGCTTGCTAGTGAGATTATAGAAGAATCCAATAGTCCTTACGCTTCACCAGTAGTACTGGTGAGGAAGAAAAACGGTGACTTGAGAATGGTGGTTGATTACCGCAAACTAAATAAGTTGACGAAGGGAGATGCGTATCCTCTCCCCAGGATCGAGGAAACCTTTACATTGCTGTCAGGTTCAAAGTGGTTCACGGTCCTAGATTTAAAGAGTGGATATTACCAGTTGGAGGTGGAAGAGAGTGATCGTCCCAAAACTGCATTCACTACGCCGTTTGGGAACTGGCAATTCCGGCGTTTACCTCAAGGGCTGACGAATTCTCCAGCTACTTTTCAGAGAACCATGGAGAAAGTCATGGCTGGTTTGAATTTGCAGGAAGTTATAGCTTTTCTTGATGACTTGATCATTTTCTCTGCAGGCATGAAAATCACTCACCTTTCGGCGAAATTCGCCGTTTTGAAACCAAAATAGGTGACCTACGTGAATCGTGTAGATTCGATGAGAAAATGTTTGGTGGGAAGTGGGGGGGGGGGGGGGTATACTATATGAAGCCATACTATAGTATAATGTGAGATAGAAATGAATATTTAAGTCATTAAATAAACGTAAACTTTTCCCTCCGCTGCGGCTGTCAATCATTCTCCATTCAGTGTTCAAACAGCGCGTCGCGTTCGGTTCCGACAGTCAACATGATGAAACTCTCTCTGCTGGCGCGGTGGCTCGTGTTGCTTCAAGCGCATCAGTCTGCGCTCGGGATGCGCATAAGCGCTTTGTGCCGCACTGTATTGGAGACTTTCATAATCATATCATAATACTTTTGCGCAATGAAAGATTATTAGTAGCCTTTTTTTGTTCTGTCCTATCTATCATATGTTGCTGCCTCGTTAAACAGCTGTGCTATACATTTAAAAAATGTCTTAATTTTATAGTAGCTAGACTATATAAAATAATTGATCTTTCTGATTTTATCTTGTTTTTCATGAATGTATTTTACAACAATACAAAGAGCAATGTGTGACGTTTGACCAGATTTAGTGCTACACTTATTGTCTCTTATTTTGTCCCCCAATAAATAATGTTTTTTTTTCACTAAATGTTCAGATTTTATACAATTATTGTTTTTCTAGACTAAATTTTAGTTATCCACTAATCTAGTTTATAATATAATTTTTGTCATAGGTTATGATCATATTATATTTTTTTTGATTTGTTGTTTTTCTTTATAATGAAGATGTCTGTATTAAGTAGATTGTGTGTTGAACTGATAATCACTATTTGTGTGTTAAACACAGAGTTATAGAAAGAAATTCTACTTGATTCTTTTTTAAAAAACTGCACTGGTATCGGATCGGTATCGATCGATACTCAGAATTGTTGGTATTGGATTGGTTCAGAAATTTTTTTTATCGGGACATCCCTAATATTTTCTGGTCGGCTATATATCGAAGTTACCCAGGAGCTCTGTTGACATAGGCTAGCTTGATGAATAGAGACGTTGAACACAGCAGGAGAGAACACAACGTTAGCCAGCTAGCTAAAGCTCCGGTGGAAAATTATTAGCTAACGCTACGGAGGCCATAATATTTTTGACTCATGGCTGAAGTTAAGTTTCTCCAGCTCTCCCCAGGATGGCAAAAAATGCATCTCAAAATGCATCAGATTGATGCTTTAAAATATGAAATATTTAATTTTTTCTTACGGGGGACATGCCCCCGGACCCCCCTCGGAGGGTAATATCCTTATCACCTTTTTCACCCCTGACCCGTTTTCATGCCTGTCTCTGACACACTTGAAGAACATGAGGCTAGGCTCATGAAGGTCCTCCAACGTATCTCTGCTTTTGGGCTGAAGTTAGCACCTTCCAAGTGCAAGTTCTTTCAAACTTCGGTTAAATATCTAGGGCATGTTATTTCCGCTCAAGGTATACACCCTGACCCAGACAAGATTTCTGCTCTAACTGAATGGCCCCTCCCAAAGACTGTCCGAGATCTGAGGTCATTCCTAGGCTTTGCTGGGTATTACCGGTGATTTGTTGAAGGCTACTCCCAGATACTTAAGCCTCTGAATGCGCTATTACAGGGTGAATTTTCTACTAGAGGACGGTCAACATCATCTTACCGTGTTAGGAGTAGAGCGCAATCACTAGCTGGGAAATGGGATAATGAGTGTCACGTTGCTTTTGACACTATCATTCACAAGCTTACAACTACGCCCATTCTAGGTTTTGCGGACTGGAAGTTACCATACATTCTACACACTGACGCCAGCGTCACTGGCATAGGCGCTGCTTTATATCAAGTTCAAGATGGAAAGACAAGAGTGATCGCCTATGCCAGTCGTGGTCTTTCTAAGAGTGAGAAAAACTACCCAGTCCACAAGCTAGAGTACTTAGCACTCAAATGGGCTGTGTGTGAAAAATTTCACGATTTCTTGTATGGCACAAAGTTTACCGTGTTAACAGACAACAATACATTAGTGTATGTGCTCACTACGGCTAAATTGGATGCGGCTGGCCATAGGTGGCTTGCGGCTCTATGTATGATTTCGATATTAAGTACAGAGCGGGCAAAACTAATGTCGACGTTGACGGGCTGTCACGTCGTCCTCAAAAACAACTTATGGATGATGAGGAGGCCATACAGATTGTGGAACGAGTAGAAAACTTGATAAGCAGAGCAGAATGTGCAGCAACTGAGTTTGAAAACATTGAGCATCAAGCAATCAAAACTGTGTGTTTGCGACATTTAGTGCATTGCGAGACGCATGTCGTACAGCCGTGTGAGGAGGGAGACCTGCTGGAAGGCAGAGTCATCTCAAATCCCGCTGTCGAGATGCTTCTTTGCAATGATGATGTGGTTCCTGATGATTTGATAGAACCTGAGCACTGGCTTGGACAGACTGCTTTACCCAGTATGTCTCCAACAGATTGTTACAAGTTACAGAGAGAGGATATATCTATCATAAGGGTAATTGACCTTGTGGTGTCAGGGGGAACTTTAGCTCATGCAGATAGACTCAAAGAATCCAAAGAAGTGAGTCTGATGCTGAGGGAAAGGCCCAGACTCACCTTAGTCGATGGCGTTCTGTATCGTACGGTATCTGATCAGTATGGACAGAAATACAGGCAGCTGGTGGTTCCCCCGAGTTTCAGAGACAGGGCTCTTAAAGGAGTTCATGACGAGACAGGGCACATGGGGTATGAAAGGACACTGGAGCTCGCAAGAGGCAGATTTTATTGGCCTAAAATGGCAGAATATGTGGAGAAAAAGTGCAGGACTTGTGAGAGGTGCGTAAAGAGAAAGGCTCATGCACAAAGAGCTGCAAAACTAGTGAACATCAAAGCCTATTCTCCCTTAGAATTAGTCTGTATTGACTATCTTTCATTAGAGCCGGATTCAAATGACACCCGCAGCATATTGGTCATTACTGATTTTTTTCACTAAGTTTTCTTGGGCATTTCCCACTAAAGACCAAACAGCCAAAACTGTGGCTTCGGTGTTGTGGGAAAATTTGATTTGCAGTTTTGGTTTTCCTAAGAGAATACATAGTGATCAGGGGGCCAATTTTGAGTCTGAGCTTGTGAAGGAGTTGTGCACACTAGCTGGAGTTAAGTCCCGCACTACACCTTATCACTACACCTAACCCGCGGGGAAACCCAGTAGAAAGATTTAATCGAACCCTACTGGATTTACTAGGAACCCTTAGTGATAAGAAGGAACATTGGAGAAAATATGTCCGTCCGGTAGTGCATGCATACAATTGCACTAGGAATGATGCGACTGGTGAGACTCCTTTCTTTCTTATGTTCGGACGCCAACCTCGTCTCCCAATCGACCTTTGTTTCGGGATTAACCCAAAGGGGCACAATTCCAAAACCATACTCATTATGTCAGTGAGTTAAAACGAAGGCTGAGGTACGCTTATCAATTGGCCGTTCAAAATGCGGAAAAGAGGCAATTGATGAATAAAGCTAGATGGGATAAAATCCGGTTCCGATTGGAAGGGTACGCTGGCGCGTTTTGGCTGCCGCTCCTTTCATCCGTTTGTTTGTTTTATTATTATTATTGATGAGCGTTCATTAAGAGTTTTGGAGTATGTGAAGATTGCCTATTTTATCGTGAGGAGGATTTACGCTTCGCCCATTGGATTACTGCTTCTATGATGTGGAATTACGTTTCACTCTTTGGATTACTGCTTTTATCACTTACTGTTCTTCGCTGGAATCGCCTTTTCTGCTGTCCATCCCAGGATTTACACCACTGTGAAGTCCCGGCTGGTGTGGACTTCTCCAACATGGCCCTAAGGTACACTGTTCGCCAACTGTCGAACCTTAAGGGTAACTTTTATCTGGCGAACGACACATACACTCTTTGCAGTCATGCTGGAATACTACGACCGACGCGTTATATACATCGCTCTTCAAGATGTAGCTTTTCCTTCTCATCTGTTACATCCACTGTTGCATCCTCCGTTGCTTGTCCTGCATTTCTGCGTAAATCTCAAACGCAGTTGGGTAGACCTAGGGGGGTTAATTCCAACAACTTGTCGTTTCCCAAGCGCGAGGTTGCTTCTCTGGTTTCAACTGCTCCCCGTCTAGTAAACTCTGCGCTTTTCAATACACGATCTGTCAATAACAAGGCTGTGATACTATCTGACATTATTACAGAACGTAAACTGGATCTTGTGTGTTTAACGGAAACCTGGCACAAAGAGTCAGATGGTGTTCTTTTCAATGAACTTACTCCTGCTGGATATGGCTTATTTGATCTCCCACGTTCCTCTGGAAGAGGTGGGGGCATTATTGTGCTATATAAAAACCAACTCAGCTTGAGTCCTGTGGTTGTTCCACAGTTTAACTCATTTGAATGTCTTGTTTTGAGTGTACCTGCCCACATTTCTACTGCCATAGCTACAGTCTACAGGCCTCCAAAGAAAAATAAAGACTTTATATCTGAATTTGCAGATATGTTGTCCTTGCTATGCCTCAAATTTGAGAGAACTTTAATCTTGGGGGACTTTAACATCCATATGGACAAAAAAGATTCCATAACAACAAAAGAGTTTTTATCTTTATTGGAGTGCTTCGATCTGAACCAGCTCGTGGACTGTCCTACACATAATAAAGGCCATACTCTTGATTTAGTGATTTTAAACGGCTCATTTGTGTCACAGTTGTACACCTCTGACTTGGGGCTGTCTGATCATCTGTCACTCTTTTTTAATATGGAACTGCCTGATATAAACACTACCTCTTCTCGCATTATTAACTATCGCAAATGGAGATTGATTGAACCCTCTGATTTCTCCGATTTTATTGATTCTTCCTTGAGCGCATTTTCTTCATCTGATACCCTGGAGGACAAAGTTCTCATGTTAAATTCTGTTCTCTCATCTGGCCTGGACTCATTTGCACCTTTGAAATCACGTCTGGTCTCCTTTGGTCGACCCTCTCCTTGGTACAATGAAAACCTGCGTGCTATGAAGACATCCTGTCGTACAATGGAGCGTAGGTGGCGTATGTCTGGCTTGACTGTCTTTTACCAGGCTTGGAAAGATCAATTACTTGAATATAAGACCCAAATTGCATCGGCCAGGTCTGCTTATTTTGCACAGATAATTGATAACAATCAGAACCACCCAAGACAATTGTTCAACTCTATTAACAAACTCCTTAAATGTAACAGTTATTCAACTGCTCCAGCTTCGTCTCACCTCTGTAATAGGTTTCTTAATTTTTTTAGCTCAAAGATTGAAAACCTACGTAAATGTATCATTTCTACTCTTCCTTCACCTTCTTCTCTCACAATCACTCCTGAATTTTCTGGTACCCCCCTATCAAATTTTTCCATATTGGACCTTCATTTTCTTTGTAATGAGGTTTCAAAAATGAAAGCTGCCACTTCCATAGTTGATCCTGTACCAACTTGTCTGTTCCAATCATGTTTTGCTAGTTTATGTCCTATTGTACTAAATATTATAAATGATTCTCTGTGCACTGGTGTGGTGCCAACAACATTTAAAACTGCTGCTTTGACTCCTGTACCAAAAAAAAAGACACAAACGTTGACAATCTAAATAATTTCCGCCCCATTTCTAATCTTCCTTTTCTTGCCAAAATTTTAGAGCGAATTGTTGCTATTCAATTGCACTCCCATCTAGCTGCAAATAATCTCTATGAGCCCCTTCAATCAGGATTCCGTAAACTACACAGCACTGAGACAGCATTAGTTAAGGTTACTAATGACTTGTTAATCGCTTCTGATTCCGGCAGTCTCTCTATTTTTATTCTTCTTGATCTTAGTGCCGCTTTCGACACTGTTGATCATAATATTTTACTTGCTCGGTTAGAATCTGTTTTTGGTGTTTCTGATACTGCACTAAGCTGGTTTAAGTCCTATCTTTCTGATAGAAAGCAGTTTGTTGCTATGGGTGGTTTCAGGTCTGCTATTGGTTTAGTGCATTCTGGTGTCCCTCAAGGTTCTATCCTGGGCCCTATACTTTTTAACATATACGTTTATCCTCTTGGCCAACTTTTAAAATCACTTGGACTCAGTTTTCACTTTTATGCAGATGACACCCAGGTTTATATACATTCAAAACCTGATGTAGATGTGGCTGTGTCTCATCTTTCTTTTTGTATTTCTGAGATAAAAGAATGGATGTCTAGAAATTTTTTATGCCTAAACAGTGACAAGACGGAGGTAATGCTCATTGGTTCACCTCATCAGCTACGGAAGGCTGGTTCCCCCACTTTTAGTGTAGAAGGTTCTACACTTCAATTTCAGACTAAATTAAAAAATCTGGGGGTGATATTTGATAATAATTTGACATTTGTTCCTCATGTTCAGAGCACTGTCAGGACGTCATTCTTTCATCTCAGAAATATAGCCAGATTGCGTCCCATGTTGTCTCTCCCTGTGGCTGAAAAGCTAATCAACATTTTTGTATTTTCACGTATCGATTACTGTAATGCTGTGTTGGCTGGGGTTTCAAAAGCTACCCTTAACAAACTACAGTTGGTACAAAATTCTGCCGCTCGAATTCTGTCTGGAAACAGGACGAGGGATCACATTACTCCGGTACTGGAATCTTTACACTGGCTCCCTGTCAGATTCCGTGTTGATTTTAAAATCTTAATGTTTACTTATAAGGCCTTGCATGGACTGACACCTCATTATATAACTGAACTTTTAACACCCTACACACCAGCACGTGATCTCCGTTCTTCGGAAGCTGGCCTTTTAATTGTTCCGCATACCCGACTAAAATCGATGGGTGATAGGGCATTTTCGTCAAATGCTCCAAAACTCTGGAATTCCCTGCCTATTGAGATTAGGCAAGCAGAATCGCTTAGTGTTTTTAAATCATCACTTAAAACTTATTTGTTTAGGGTAGCTTTTAGATAATTGTTGTATTATTATTATTAATCCTATACTTCAAAATGTTTTTATTTTGTATTTTATTTCGTCTCTCTGTCAGCAATTACTAATGCATTGTTTGTTTAATTGTATGTTTTATTATGTTTCTATATTTGTGAAGCGCTTTGAGATAGCCTACTTTTTAAAGGCGCTATATAAAATAAAGTTTATTATTATTATTATTATTATTATTATTAAAAAAGTGACGGCTGCTACAGTAGAAGTTGGCGATCGTGTTCTTGTAAGAAATGTTAACATCCGGAGAAAGCACAAGATTGCAGATCGTTGGGAGTCCACCATCTATGTAGTGGTAAAGCAGCCTAATGTAGAGATCCCTGTGTATGTTATTCAGCCTGAGGATTGCGAAGGTCCTGAGCGTGTTCTGCACAGAGTTCATTTACTCCCATGTGGGTTTCTTCCAACCAGTCCTGATGAGATTGATGAGGTTCCGGCTGTTGAAGGAGCAGTTACACGCAGGAGGCGTAAACGTGAGCTGGAAGGGGACATGGAGGCTGAATGTTGTTATGAGAATGTGGAAACTGAAGGTCCCCATGTGTCTCTGAATCCTTGTGCCCCAGAGTTTCAGTTGGGGACAGCCTTGCGAGAAGTCTCTGAACCTTTTCTGTCACAGTTTGTTGAATGAGCAAGAAGAAATCTCTGAACCTTTTCTGTCACACAGTTTGTTGAATGAGCAAGAAGAAATCTCTGAACCTTTTGTGTCTCACAGTTTGTTGAATGAGCACGAAGTTGAAATGCATCTAAGTGATTGGCAGAACACAGAATCTGTTAAGAACAAAGCGGAAGAGAGCCATGAGGCTGTAATTCAACAGGAGGTCTCATCCTTAGTGGATGATGTTAATGAGGTGTCAGTACATCCTGATGAGTTGAGTGCTGAAGAAAAACTTGATTCTCATGTTGAGTTAAGGAGGTCCCGAAGAGAGAAGAGACCCCCAAGTAACTTGAAAGATTTTGTTTGGAAAGCACAATGTGGGATGCAGAGTGCACATGTAGAACCCAAATCTAATTATTTTAGTCAAGTACTTGAAATGATGCAACAACAAATGAGAGTGCAACAAACTCAAAGTGAATTGTTATTTAGCCTTGTGGGTCATGTATCGAATTAAGTATCTGATGAGGACATCAGAGTTTCAGCAGGGGAGGATGTAACCCACCCAATTAATTGAGGCTGTGTTATGTATTTTCATGTAATTTTTTTTGTTTGTTTTGTTTATATATATATATATATATATATATATATATATATATATATATATATATATATATATATATATATATATATATATATATATATAATTATTATTATTACTTTTTTTTTCTTGCCTAATGCAATACTATTTTGT
This sequence comes from Chrosomus eos, assembly GCA_036326025.1. Classification (NCBI taxonomy): domain Eukaryota; kingdom Metazoa; phylum Chordata; class Actinopteri; order Cypriniformes; family Leuciscidae; genus Chrosomus; species Chrosomus eos. The sequence continues at coordinate 9,140,618 of CM070828.1, read as the reverse complement.
TTTCACGGAGTGGTGAAAATAATGCATTGCGTCGATGGGTGCAAATGAAAAACAATAGTGTCATGATTGCACAAGTGGCCAAAAGAGTGGAGTTTAATGCCAAAGAAAATAAAAGACTGCCAATCCAAAACTCAAACTTTGGAAAAGGAGATGAAAAGGATCGGGACAGAGAACGTCGCTTTACAAGAAAGAGTCCGTTACAAACGGCGCTGGAATCTGAAACTGCGCAGGATGAAAGAGCAAGAAAAGGAAAACACGAGAGAGAGGGTGTTACAGATCCTACTCAAAATCGCTCCACATTGGGCTGACAAGATGGACAGTGTCGTCGACTCTGTGCACCGCCTGGGCAAAAGAGAGGAAGCTAAACATCGACAAGTGATAATGGAGTTCACCATGAGGCACTACCGAGATGAGGTCTGGCGTCTGACCAAGAGATCGGCAGTGTGCAAGGAGTTGAATGTAAGTTTCGCCGAGCACATCCTACCAGCCGACCGGGAGGCGAGAGCAGCAGTGTGGCCTCAGATTAAGCAGGCCAGAGAAGCAGGTCAGCGGGCCTACTTCAGGGGCCCAACTGGATACATAAATGGGAAAATAATTGTGGTTCCTTAATCACACTCTCACATCGGTTCACCTACATCTCACTGTCTAATGTGAAAGAATTTGTTTCCATTTCTATGAAGGACATCTAAGTTGACTGTTCTTAAGGGGACGTTGCCTTATGTTCACATTCCAAAGCAGTTTTCTCCTACTGATATACCTCGGGTTGTTTTTCTTTAGTGGTAAGTTACTGTATAATGTTCACTGTTGATTCTAATTTGTTTCATTTCATTCAATGCAAGGGGCCTTAGAGATAGTATCAAACGAAAGGCAATATTCCTTTTCTTTAAAAGCAAAAAACCACACTGTGTCCTGCTGCAAGAGACTCACTCGACTGATATGGATGAAAAATTTTGGTCTAATCAGTGGGGTGATAAAATTTTATTTTGTCACGGAACTAATCGCTCTGCAGGTACTGCTGTCCTTATGAACAACTTTCCTGGGAAAATTGTGACATCCGAAAAGAGCACAGATGGTCACTGGATCTTATGCGTTCTTTCAATCAAAGACTCTTTTGTTATCCTGGGAAATGTCTATGGCTATAACAACATAAACCAAAACAAAAATCTACTCTCTGAAATTGATGATCTTGTTAAAAATTTCAAATTAAGTTATCCAACAACTAATATTATTTTAGGAGGAGACTTCAATATGGTATTTAATGAATGGTTAGACCACTCACCCACCAAGTTTCATAACCATCACTATAACCCTCATTTAGTCAGTTTCTGTAGTACTCATAACCTGTCTGACCCATGGCGCTTTACACACCCCAATTTAAAAAACTTCTCTTGGTTTAAGCCGGATGGTTCAATCAAATCAAGGATTGACTTTTGGTTACTCTCTGACAGTGTAAAAGACTTAGGCCGGAGACACACTGGCTGCGCGGCGTGAGCGTGGCGTTTCTGTTGCGTTTCAGCTGCGTGGCGGCTGCGTCGCGTTTTCTGTGTCTTTGCACATCAGAAGCGTGTCTGACGCGGCGCTGCTGACACGGATCACCCTTGTTCAACGTATGGGAGAGAGTTGTGCAAGCCCTATACTTCGTGTTAAGCATAAATATAAAGCCTTCTGATAAAGACACTGTCAGCACAGCAGTATTGACAGCAAAATAGACTACAGAATGTTTAGTTCTGGTGCAATATTTGAAAATTGATAATTATGCCTATTTATTTAGCCTATTTATTTTTAAATTAGGCCTATAGGCCTATTTATATCTGAATTTGTCAAAAATGTAATTTATTAATATGTATTCGTGTACAAAATAACATATAAACATCTTTTCCTATTCTATTTAGCCTGGAAACGCTTCCAACACGCTTGCGTGTCGCGTGAAAAATAGGCGTCGGTTCTATTTCTAGCATGCACGTGTTTTCCGCGTGTCGCGTGTCGCGCAGGCAGTGTGCAAGCTCTAACCTGTTAACATGGGAGCCGAAATAAAAACGGACACGCCACGCAGCTGAGACGCGCACGCCACGCAGCCAGTGTGTCTCCGGCCTTAGTATCTGACTGCTCAATATCTTCTGCTCCCCTATCTGACCACTGCTATATTAATCTCACCCTGAAACCCAGTAATAATCACAAACGAAACAAGGGTTATTGGAAACTCAATGCTGGCCTGTTACAATCCGAAACGTATAACCAAGGGGTTAAAGACATAATTTATGAAATTACTCAAGACTCCAATCTTCTGTCTTATAGCTCCAAATCACTGTAAAAAGTTTAACTATTATTTACTCAATTTTTTTGGTGAAACATTTTTACACTCAAAAAAATTGAGTAAATTTTAAAGCTGTGAAATCAATGAAATATACTGTGCGAATTGAGTAAATGCAAGTAAAAAAATTAAGTAAATCGAAGTAACTGCATCTGGTACATTAAGAAATAAAATTAAGTATAATTTAACATTTAAAAAACAATATTTATGAGTAATATTAACTGTTTTTATTTATAAGTAATATTAACCTCTTTTATTTCCTCAAAACCTTTGTAAAATAGTAGCCTATTTCATACAACAACCAGTATACGTTAAATGGCATTGGCCTTTATTGTCATTGAGTACAGCAATACACCACATTTTACACTGTTTTTAACATGTATACAATATTGCCTACATTTAAACTCAATTAACAAACATTTTTGAAGTAAAAATGAAACATTTAAACATTCAGGTAGCCTAATTCAAGTGTAATCAACCAGTCTGTTATCCAATGTCCACCGGATCAGCGCTGGTTTTCGTCCCGGAGACGGACTCGCGCTCTGCGGACTGCGGGTGAACTTCGAACTTTAGACCGCTGTCCTGAATACCATCCCACTCATAGCCGAAAGATACTGCGAGCGACTGACGGACTCCATAACCTGCCAATAAACAAACAGTGACAGTTCTGAGGACATTTTATCATCCAAATGAATTATATTCATTATCATTAGAAAAAAGAATAAAGTCGTGTGTTTATGCAAGGCGTTTCAATCACGCGAAAAGACCATAACGTTACTGTAAAGACAGGCGCGACTCTGTTTAGGTGTCGAATTACGCCTCTGTATGTTGTTTTGCATTAAATAAAATGATTTAAAGCACAGTAATGATTGTATAGATAAGATAATATATACACAAACCTGAATTTCACAGAGGAAATGCACCAAATCTGCGACGCTGAGAAGAGAGATGTTGTACTGGTCTACTGGAGACCGGAGAGTTCAAACAGCCCGCGCTCACTCAACCAACCGTCGAGTTGTCGTCACGCCAGAGAGTGGGGGAGGGGTGCATTGTTTTAATTGAGTAAACTTACTAAATTTCTTTTAGTGTGAAATATATTAATAATATTGATTTGAATTAAGTAATATTTTTTGTTTCTTGAAACAAATCAGTTTAATTAAACTTCTCATATTTTTTGATAGAAATTTCACAAATATATTAAGTGTATTATAAAGAAATAATTGGTTAGTCAAATACTAAATAATTTTATTGAAAAAAACTTAAATATATCTGTAAATTCTAGATAAAATTAACGGTTGAATTTTTACTAAATTATTTTGGTATGTTTAACTCAAACAATCAAGTTAACGATATTCAGAGATTTTATTAAGTTAATAAAGTTAAATATTTCTGTAATATTTACTAAGCCACAGAATTATTTTTTACAGTGTGGGAATTTTTAAAATTCAGAATAAGAAGCTTTTCAATCTCTTTCAGTAAACAATTGCAACAATCTGCCCTTTTAGAGGAGACCAATTTGACAAGAGAGATAAGTCTCTGTTGTAATAAACCCACGCTTACGGATACTGACAAAAGAAAACTACTTACACTACAAACCAAATTAGATAATATTTATACAAAGAAAGCAAATGGAGCCTTCATCAGATCCAGAGCAAAATGGATCGAGGAAGGAGAAAGAAACTCCTCTTATTTCTGTAGATTAGAAAAAACTCGCCAGGAAAGAAATAACATAGGAACACTGATCACTAATGAAACTGTATACTCGGATCCTAAAACTATAACCAATGAATTTTTTTCCTTTTACAGCAAATTATACTCTTCTAATTTCTCAGCTGAGGCAACAGAGGCCTTCTTTAATAAAATCAGAGGTTTTATTCCCCAAATAAATGAGGACTTCCAAAATTCATGTGAGGCAGAAATTACATTTGATGAGCTTGAAAAGGCGTTGCAATGTCTGACTTCTGACCGCTCCCCTGGCCCAGACGGTCTGACAGCCAACTTCTATAAACATTTCTGGGAGAATATCAAAGCACTTTTATTTGAAACACTTAAAGAAGCTTTAAACAACCAATCTCTTCTGCAGACGTTGAGGCAAGGTGTAATTGTTCTCATTCCAAAACCAAATAAAGATCCCAAAATTTTGGACAATTGGAGACCGATAACACTTTTAAACAACGATTATAAATTGCTAACACACATATTTTCCACACTCAGTCAGGATTTATGAGAGGTAGATCAATACACAATAACGTTCGCCTTGTCCTTGACTTACTTGAATATAATGAGCATATAAAGGATAATGGATTTATTCTCTTTTTGTATTTTTATAAGGCGTTCGACACGCTAGAACACCCCTTTATCTTTAAGGTTCTGGGAAAAATTTAGAAACACTATAAAATGTTTTTATAATGACACCAACAGCTCAATAGCTCTCTCAGGTGGCACTACGCCTCGCTTCACCATCAACAGAGGTATAAAACAAGGCTGCCCCATCTCACCCTCACTTTTCATTATTGCAGCTGAAATGTTATCAATCCTTGTCAAAAACTCAGCTATTGAACAGTTACATGTCTTTGATAACCAAATAGTTATAAGTCAGCTGGCTGACGACACCACCCTATTTCTTAAAAATGTTGAGCAGGTCCCAAAGGCTACTGAAACTATAGACTCATTCTCAAAAGCATCTGGGTTACAACTGAACCTGAAAAAATGTGAGTTGTTGTTATCTATAAATGACTGCCACCTTGAGGCAGCATATGGTATCCCTATTAAAACTACAATCAAATATTTAGGTAAAGATACTAAATTAAGTGAAACATTAAATGTATGGAACAAAATGGATGAATGTAAGTCAAGATTAGACAGATGGTTAAATAGAGATCTTTCTCTTTTTGGTCGCATCTATATAACCAAAATGGAAAGCCTTTCAAGGTGCATTTACCCAGCCTTTTCTTTATCTATCCCCAAAAAAGTGGCTAAAATCATCAATACTTTAAACTTTAATTACATCTGGAAAAGAAAACCCCATTATCTGAAAAGAGCCACAATAGTGAAAGACTATGAAGATGGTGGGCTACAAGCCATAGACTTTGATTGTATAAATGGAACCTTAAAGACTAAATGGTTCAGATGCTTTCTTGAAGACAGTAGTAGCTTCTGGTATTGTGTTTCCAGGGAAATGTTTAAAAAAATTTTTTAAACATTTCCCTGGAAACACAATACCAGAAGCTACTATTGATTTTCTTTTACGCTGTGATTTTGAGGTTTCAAAGCTCCCTGTAAAACTGTCTGCATTTCATTCACAAGTTCTGTTATATTGGAGACTACTGTACAAACACAACTTTACTCCCCATGATGTACCCATCTGGAATTGCAGATTCAGACTCTTTAGAAATAAGTCCTTGTATTTCAGTGAATGGATGCATAACAACATTTGGTCAGTCACACATTTACTGGACAGTCATGGCAATGTTTTATCTTTTGAAGATTTTGGTGCAAAATATAATTTTCAGTGCAATCGTAAACATTATAATATGGTTATCCAAAGCATCCCTTCTGCCTTCCTTTTGATGGCAAAAAATGCACTACCTCATCTGTTCAACCCCCCTCTTCTCCCCTCATTGATGATTGCTGGTCAGCAGTTCTGTAGTAAGACTTTGCAGAACAAATTGGTCCGTGATCTCTTTACTCTGACTTTATACCCATTGCAATACAGCCGAAATGCTGCTTCTCTCATCTTCAATCATTCTTCTCTAAAGAAACTACGCACAGTTTTCTTAAAGTTACCTTTATCACCAAAAGCTAAAGAGCTCCATTTCAAAATATTTAATGATATATATCCTTCAAGAGACCTCCTCTCACTCAGATTTAACTTAGAGCCAACTAACTGTATATTCTGTGATGAGAACAAGGAGACCGGATCATTTGTTTTTCTTCTGCTCTTACAGCAACACATTCTGGTGTGACATGTTTGATTGGCTGGAGCCGTATCTCCAGTCACTCTCCAGTTTCACTAGAGATAACATCACTTTTGGAATTATAATGAAAGACAAAAACTAGGGCTGGGCGATATGGCCTAAAAAAAAAATCCCCGATTTTTTGACAAAAAATCCGATTTACGATTTAAATCGATTTTTTTCTCTCCCTACTTAAAATCAATCCTCAGATGACAAAGAAATTGTTCAAAACAAGTTTTTACTTTATTTTGTTTTGATATTCCCTTCTGGGATATTATCTGGATTAAAGTGCAATCAGAAACAACAAGCCAAAAAGACCAGAGGGTCCTGTCATTGTAAATAGCCTAGTGTAAATGTAACATAACATAAAATGGGTGGATTGGGGGGGATGTGTAAAGAAAAAAAAAACTTGCATCACAAGAAGTTTATTGTGATTGTCAAATTATTTGGTAACTAAACATCATTTTATCAAGTTTATTAACTATGTAAACACAATGTTTACATGCATAAAGACTGGTATGCTACTGTTTTTATTATTGCTTAACACAAATTTCATAATTTTAATTCATGTGATTTTGATTCTGATATTGATTCAATATCAATTCTTTTGGATAACTATTAGGTACAGTAGATGTTACATGTTAATGTGTTAAGTTAATTGTTCTCCAAAAATAAATCACCTAATGCTGTAAACAGAGAGCCCTGTCAGCTGGTATTATTAAAGGTTAAAACTAACTCAAATTAAACATAATGCGTTTTTTTTATGATAACAAACAACGTTATAATATTTTAATGATATAGGTAAATATAATAAATGTGTAATATAGTTATCATATTTAGCCAAATACTCCTCTCTATAGCAATTATTTTAAGTCCAGCTAACATGCGTGCTATGGGTCATTAAAAGGCATCCTGAGGTAAATGTAACGTTACGTGACATGTTGTTCTCCAGCTGTTTTATGGACATCTTTCCGCGGTTGAAAAACACTGATCGATTGATTTCATTAGCTACATTTGGGTAAGTTAGTAGTGAAGAGTAACAGATGATCGGTTCATGTGCCGCTTGAACTGAGATCTGTCAGCGATCTTTCACGTCACATTTACAAGCGCCAAAACGGTGTTTATTGTTTGAATTTCGTAATAAAATTAACAGAATCTGAGAGACGAGAATCTGTTTCATATCAACAGTAACCTGCTCTGTCTTGTATGTCGGTGTCAGTGTCCTCTTTGCTTCGCGATGTTTCTCTGCGTGAGGAAATGGATGTGTGTGAGAGCGTGTAAAAAGTGACAATTGCGTGTCTCTCAGTGAACTCGTGAGAGTTGGCGGCCCTGCAGATTCAGTTTGTAAATGTTTTCGGGGGTGTGCTTCTGCTGCCGCGGTTTTGTTCATTTGCCATGTTGTTTGTGTATCTCTATCATGGCAAGCGCTGAGCGCGGTTGGAACTACGGGAGCCCATATGGGCGCGTCGGCGGTTGTTAAAGAGAAAACCGATTTTCATTCAAAAAAATCGGCGTAAACTCGCGTAAACTACACATTCGAGTTAATCGATAAAATCGATTTATCGCCCAGCCCTAACAAAAACCATGAAATGCTTTTAAATACTTTAATTATCTTGGGTAAATTTTTCATCCACAAATGTAAATGTTTAAAGGGGTCATATAATGACATTTTTGTACAAGTTAATATGAATCTTTAGGGTCTAAATGAAAACTTTGTAATATACTTTTATTAAAAATTTTCATTCGTATTTTAAGAAAACACTAATTTTACCTGCTCAAAAAACAGCTCTGTTGTCAGCACGCCGTTTAAAGGATTAGTTCACTTTTTAAAAAACTTTTGCTGATAATTTACTCACCCCCATGCCATCCAAGATGTCCATGTCTTTCTTTCTTCAGTCGAAAAGAAATTAATGATTTTGATGAAAACATTCCAGGTTTTTCTCCATATAATGGACTTCAATGGTAGCCAAAACGGTTCAAGGTCCAAATGAGTTTCAGTGCAGCTTCAAATCACTTTAAACGACACCAGACAATGAATAAGGGTCTTATCTAGCGAAACGATGCGATGACTCGAAAAAAGATTTGTTCATTTTGATGAACGAGTTCGAACAGGAGAATCACGAACGTGCATTTCAGGACAGAGCAAGACGAGCATTTGTGCTAATAATACTTAAACTGTTTTATTTATTTTCGAAATGGCGCATCGTTTCGCTAGACCTCTAAATATGTGTCAAATAGCCTTGTGTTTCTGGGAGGCCTATAGGCCTACTGCCTAAGCAGAACATGGTCAGGAAGGACGAGAGAATGGCAAAAAAATATTTTTTGATGCCATATATAATTTAAAAAATTGTAGCCTACTGGCAGATCAATATCACTGAAATAAAGGCTCATTTAAGTGTATTAAAAGAGAGTAGCCTTACCACAACGTAATTTTTTACAAAGTGTAAAAAAAGTACACAAAATGTCAAATTTATTTGGTTACAACCAGGTTACAACTAGACCACGCTCGACTCAGACAGTTAGCGGGCGCTGTTTTCAAGGAAACAGCGACAGACATTAAGAAAGATTTGTTTTCCGATAAGTTGGCCAAAATACGCAAAAATGTTCCCTCTTTTTAATTCATAGACAATAAGATTGAAATAGAAATGTTCCTAAATCTGGACACCTTAAATTTTAGCATAACATGAAATTAATTTATGTGAATAGCAGATGCGCCGGACGGTCGCAGGGAGATGACGTAAGGTCGCCGTAGAAACCAAACAGGCGCTTGTTCGTCCCTGGTTCGTCCTTCCGCTTGTCCTGTGCAGAAAATCATGCAAGTTACATCTTCAAACAACCGATATTCGACATGCTCTTTTATCGTCCTTATATTTGAAATCTGAAACGAGCCAGTCATGATCACAATGGTTCCACCAGGAGACGAAATAAACCCAGAACTAAAGAGTCTTGTCGCAAACACCAGAGAAAAATCGGAAAACAAGTTTAACGACGTGCTTTCAGCTTTAAAAGGTAGAGTCCTGTCCGTTCTAACGTTTATCACTGTATACTTTCGTTTACTAGTACAATTAAAGTTTTGACAAACAATGACAAATACTCTTTAAAAGTGCCAAATATAATCTGTCATTATGAGCTCGTAATTATACATATGTTGTTTAAAGTAGTTTTAGATGAAGTACATGTTACATGTCAGCTATCCTAGAACACAAGCATGTATCTTCCACATCTCCTTTCACACGAACAGATCTTCTAGACAGAAAGTGTTCAGGAGATCAGAGGGACCTGGAGGCGTGTAAACAGAGGCTTTACTCGTACGGTGTGCTGCAGTACTGCTCATCTTCACTGACATTCAGTCCAGTCAAGATTCAAGGGGGCTATGCAGTCCTCACACAGATGGCAGACCTCCTCAGGTACTCGCATTCAAGATGATTTGTTTTAAATACACAGTGAATACTGCTTTCATTCGCAGCCTCACAGAGGTTTAATGTTTGTTTCCATCCGTCCAGCACATGCTGTGTGGGTCTGGGTGATTTCAGACACATTGAGGCATTCAGTCAGGAATTTCTGCCATCGGTGGTGGAAAGTCTTCTTTTTCTAGCAGACCGTCTAATGAACAGAGCTTTGCGGGTAAGATATTACAGTTTCCTGAATCACACAGAATTGGGTTTTTAAACTGGGGTCCAGGGACTTCCAGAGGACACAAGTGCTATGGGGTCTGTAGAAAATTTCCAAGAAAAAGTGTAAAAATGTATTATGTAAGTATAAAATAAATATAATATAATAATAATTTGTTACATTTATATAGCGCTTTTCTGGGTACTCAAAGTTATTTACACGGGGCGAATCTCCTCCACCACCACCTATATAATACATGTTTGATATAAATAAAATAAAAATATATTAAAATCATTATATAACAAATATCAGGTTACAATATTTTTTTAAAAAATGAATATATATATATATATATATATTACATAACATAATATCTTTTTACAGTATAAGATTAGGCCTTTACTGCCTTATAAATTTTAGGAAGGGAGTCCTTTGCATTAGAATGATGATATATGGGGGTCTATGGCATCTAAAAGATTAAAAACATTTAACATGGAGAACGAAGTAACAGGGTTTGGGTTATTTCATGTACAGTCAGCTAGTTAATAATGCTAAATAAACCCTTTCTAAGTAGTTCTATCACCTCTGACTTTTATTTGAATTGGTAGAGACTGCATATATAGCAACCAGTTATTTAATTTCTCTCTGCAACAGGACAAGGCACATAATGAGCTGATTCGTCTGTTTAGAAGAGTCTTTGATTCCATTGGCTGGCTCCTCAGGGCTCACAGACATCTCATTCATCATGGTTAAACAACTTGTTCTATAAATTTAGTGGCGTGTAATCATCACAAGATGTTTTGAGATGATGAACTGAATGAAACTGTTGTTTTCCCTTTGCAGTATTGAGATCTAAACATTATGAAAGCATCCAGATCTGTGAAGACGATGACGTCTCCATTGTTACTGTCACCATGTGGAACAATATCTTCAGGGCAAACGGGTACTACAGAAAGCTACTTGGTTCATGATACAGTCTTTATCCACATACTTTGGAAAATCATTTCCCTTGTTTTTCTGAAGTGCTGTAGTGGCTGAGATGGGAAACCGTTCTCTGACTGACATCATGGATGATATTGTGTATAAAATGTCCAGTAGCTCGAATCCCGTGATTGGCAGAGCAGCTGTAAAGACCCTTGTTCTGATTATGGACCACAGCAGCTCAACACATCAGCTCATTCACAGACGATACAGAGGTACAATCGACTCAGATCTCAGAACGTCTTCGAGCTTTAGAGTTTAAAAAAATCATTCTAGAGTCCACACTACAACTATAACAAAAGACTTGAGTACAACAGTTGGATCCCACAAGTACACAGTCTTGTAGTTATTTTTTCAACGATGCTAAAAAAGTGGGCAGGCACTGTTGCACTCTAATACGGCACAGAGGGATAATATCATTGGCATCACTTTCAGAGTTTTTTTTTTCTAGCTGATGATGATTGATAAAAACATTGAGAGCCAATCAGAAACCATCCTGCTGAAAAGTGTTTGAGCATTTAAAGGTACAATATGCAGGATTTTTCGCCACCAGGGGTCGCTAACCTCTTACAATAACAAAGGCGTATATTGATGACGTATATTCCGCATTAAGTGTAATAATATGGATCTTGTCGTCGATCTGATGGATCTTTTATGGATAAGTGAATACATTGATGTTAATATGACTGGTATGAAGCAGGGCGCGATTGCTAGACATATACCAGCACTACACGCAACGCGAGTCCAGCGGATATAAAAAAATTAGGACATTTCATTCTGTGCTGAATTAATACTCACACAGGTCAGTTTATTAGACTAATTAAACTTGAGGTAACGCAGCGCTGTTTCACTCGCTCTAACAGTTACACTATCACACTAAACGCCATTTGAGTGTGTTAATTGTTGTTAGTTAGGTTGTTTGTTGGCTTTATGAGACTAAGTAAGGTAGATCAACATTAGAATAACATACAGATCATATTCTAACATTTCATCATGTTGAACTAAATAACATTGATTAGTTTAGACTGGCGACTCCACACCCCTGCTCACACCCCCGTTTCCTTGGTTAAAATCGCAATTTTCTCACTATTTACAAATAGTTGGAAACATTTGGGATATTGAAAGTAATCACCTAAACAAAATAAATAACATTGGCCTAGTGGTCTTTGGATATTTTACTGCAAAAATCCTACATATTGTACCTTTAAAGCAGCAGAAGACAGAACTGCAGCGCATGCTTATAATGAACAGGACGTTATCAGGCATTGGTTTAGACGGTGATTAAGTTATTATTCTTGGTGTAAATGAGCCTTTAGTCTCTGAGTGTTTCCATTGTATGGTCCTGCAGGTTTGGGTGATTTAGCTGCAAAAGACTGGCGTGGTAAAGGCTTTGACTCTGCTCTGGATCAGCTTATTGATCAGCTGCGGTCAGACGTCTCATGGAGAGACACTAAGGTCAGCAGCCACAAGTGTAAAGCATCTGATAAATACCTTAATGGAGACAACTTTAACATTTGCATTATTTCATTTTTTCCCCTTAGAAGTCCACCTATAATGATAGTCAATGTGGACCCAAAATGGTCCCACTTTATATTAAGTGGCTTTAAGTACTATGTACTTACATCAACAAATAAGTACAATGTACTTATTGTGTTCAGGTTGTATTGTAAAACACTTTTGCTGCTATTGAGATGTGATACTGGTAAGGTTAGGGTCAGGTGTGTGTGGTATGGGTCGGTTTAAGGGTAGGTTAAGGTGTAAGGGAAGGGTCAACTGTGTAATTACAAATGTAATTACATAAATGAATTACAGCTGTAATTACATGCAGGTATTTTCAAAATGTAAGTACAATGTAAAAACATGTATGTAAACAATAAGTCCATTGTATCAAATTATTAATTTCAATGTAAGTACATAGTACTTAAAGCCACTTAATTTAAAGTGGGACCTTATTTTTAAATTCACATACTCGTAATTTTTAATCAAAATGACTTCCTCTTCCTCTTGCAACGACATCTCTTCTCTGATGACGCTAACTGGCGCGAGGGCGGGACAACCTGTCACTCACATGACATCACAGCAATAGCAAACCATAATACAATGATCCAATCAATTCCCAATGGACAAATTCCCTACTTGTTCAGAAGCTGCTTCACTCATTTATACGTCACAGTACGGAAGAAAAGCCTATCACAACTTGTTTCATGCCTACTTTAAGGTTGTCACGGGTTGGTGTAGAAAAGGAAAGCGAGAACTCAATAGCAGAGAATGAAGGTTTAATAAAAATAGAAAATAAATCCAGGTACAAACTGAAAACAAAAGCAGGCAAACAGATAAGCAGGTCTAACAGCAGGAACACTAGGAAACATAATATAACGAACAAGCACAGGACTACAAACACAGGAAGACTAAATAGGGAAAAAACAAGGAGGGTAACGAACAAGGCAGGTGGGAAAGATTAAATTAATTATCAGGAAACGAGATGGGAGGGGTTAGACAATTGACAGGAGAGCACATGGCACAATGAATACAAGACAAGCCATGTGCTCACAATAAACCAGACCAACACAAACACATGACAGACCGGGAGTGTCACAGCTCTGTCACTAAACCCAGAGAAGACACAGATAAGGGTGACAGAACTGTGACACTACCCCCCCTCAAAGGGACGCCACCTGGCGTTCCCAAGGAGGGACACCAAAAACAATACAGGAACATGAAAATACAAAGCACCCCAACACAACAACGGACCAGACAGACAGACACCAAGACAGGGAGGGGAGTGAGGGAAGCCAGTCCAGTCACTACCCGCCTAGCAGGCCACAAAGTCCTTAGCATAGACCAGGGAGGGACGGCAGGGTTGAGCCAGGGAGGGACGGGAGGGTTGAGCCAGGTAACCTCAGGCTTGTCAGGAGTCCTGGCTGAGGTCCAGGGTGGTGCAGGCTGGACAGTACACCAGGGCGGATCAGGCTGTGCCGGACACCAGGGCGGATCAGGCTGTGCCGGACACCAGGGCGGATCAGGCTGTGCAGGACACCAGGGCGGATCAGGCTGTGCAGGACACCAGGGCGGATCAGGCTGTGCAGGACACCAGGGCGGATCAGGCTGTGCAGGACACCAGGGCGGATCAGGCTGTGCAGGACACCAGGGCGGATCAGGCTGTGCAGGACACCAGGGCGGATCAGGCTTTGCAGGACACCAGGGCGGATCAGGCTGTGCAGGACACCAGGGCGGATCAGGCTGTGTAAACCCTTCGGGCAGCCATGGTGGAGATGACCATTCAGGTGGCCATGGTGGACAAACAGGCACCGGTTCAGGAACAGGCACCGACTCAGGGACAGACACCGGCTCAGGGACCCCAACGCAAACAGTCTCTTGTGCAGCAGGCACGACGTGAACGGTCTCTGGATCGACAGAAGTGACTCGAACAGTCTCTGGATCGACAGAAGTGACTCGTACAGTCTCTGGATCGGCAGAAGTGACAAGCATTGGTTGCGCCATCAGGATGAGATGCTTGGGTGGCGCCGTCAGGGCGAGACGCTTCGGTGGCGCCGTCAGGGCGAGGCGCTTGGGTGGCGCCGTCAGGGCGAGGCGCTTGGGTGGCGCCGTCAGGGCGAGACGCTTGGGTGGCGCCGTCAGGGCGAGACGCTTGGGTGGCGCCGTCAGGGCGAGACGCTTGGGTGGCGCCGTCAGGGCGAGACGCTTGGGTGGCGCCGTCAGGGCGAGACGCTTGGGTGGCGCCGTCAGGGCGAGACGCTTGGGTGGCGCCGTCAGGGCGAGACGCTTGGGTGGCGCCGTCAGGGCGAGACGCTTGGGTGGCGCCGTCAGGGCGAGACGCTTGGGTGGCGCCGTCAGGGCGAGACGCTTGGGTGGCGCCGTCAGGAACCTCCGAATCAGGGGAGGCAACAGTAGCCCTCCCTCTCCTACGCTTCCGAGGTTGATGTGGTGTGGGGGTAACCACCTCTGGAGATGCTGCCACTTTTGGGGAAACCATAATCCCTTTAGCTGGAGAATTGTTGTGACGATCAAGGAGGCTTACAAAGTCCTCAAAAGTCAAAAACGACAATCCTCTCATGATCCCAAAGGATACGGGCTCATCAAGGGCATAACTGAACAAATCCTTCAATGCTGCATCACCAAGATTCAGTCCCTCAGCAGCAGCACTGAACCTCTGGGCATACTCCCTTACGTTGGTCCCCTGTTGGCGAAGAGATGTCAGATCTCTGACTCTCAATATGCGTTCATATTGAGGGCATGACACTGGAGAGGCCGGTGGTTTGAAAAAAACCTTCCTCCGCTGAGTCCTCATAATGGCTTGTTCGTTCTGTCACGGGTTGGTGTAGAAAAGGAAAGCGAGAACTCAATAGCAGAGAATGAAGGTTTAATAAAAATAGAAAATAAATCCAGGTACAAACTGAAAACAAAAGCAGGCAAACAGATAAGCAGGTCTAACGGCAGGAACACTAGGAAACATAATATAACGAACAAGCACAGGACTACAAACACAGGAAGACTAAATAGGGAACAAACAAGGAGGGTAACGAACAAGGCAGGTGGGAAAGATTAAATTAATTATCAGGAAACGAGATGGGAGGGGTTAGACAATTGACAGGAGAGCACATGGCACAATGAATACAAGACAAGCCATGTGCTCACAATAAACCAGACCAACACAAACACATGACAGACCGGGAGTGTCACAGCTCTGTCACTAAACCCAGAGAAGACACAGATAAGGGTGACAGAACTGTGACAAAGGTGTCTTCCATCAAAACTCACAATATAGTTTTATGTGATCATTTTATGCCATCTCTCTGACCCTTTTAAATTAAACTGGCTGTTTTTTCTACTCTACCTTTAATACTTCTATCTATCAATGATCTCTGTTTTAATTGTCTAACCTCTTTTCTGTAGAAATGACAACATTGATCGATACCATAAGGATTTCTGAATTTTGCATCATAGTTAGTGATGAACTGTAGAGGTAGTTTCTCATATTCTGACTCATTATGTAATTCTTCACTCTGCATTATATTAAGGAGTCATCTGAGGAGTGTGTAAGAGCAGCTTGTATTATCCAGGCAGCCTGGAAAGCCCATCAGACCAGAAAAAGACTGAGGAAACTCCCCAGAGCGGTCAGCACATTACAGCGCAGCTTCAGGTAAGGAAATAATACAGTCAAGTCCCTCTGAATAAAGGAGATGAACACAACAACTATGCAATAAAGAAAAGCCAGAGGCTATTAGCACTAAGCTAATGCTGCCTGACTTGGGGACAGATTTACTAACAGCTTGTGCCAGCGCAAACCCTCTTTTGGTGTTAAAGAACTACAGTCAGGATTTACTAAAGAAATGCAGTGAAAAATTTGCTGTTATTTTTGCAGCTGACTTTTGCTACATTTATGGGATCTACATTTATTAGGGCTGAAAACACGGCTCTGTGATCAGTAGTTAACGCTGCTTTTTCTGAAAACATGTTTGAGTTGCTTATAACGTGCATTTGAAAAAGCAACATGCGTCAAACATCTTTCCAAACATGAGAAGCATTTATGAACCTCTTGTCCAACAAAAGACAACATTTAATAACATGTTTTTACTCAACTCGCTTCATAATGTCAGCTGAGTGTTTGAAAGCATCCTTCTGTGAGATGTGGCTTCTTACACAGAATAAGGCACAAAACATTATTTCATAGTTTCTATACAGTGATAAAGGCGATGTCGATTAGCATTGAAGTATAGATATACTTTATTATCATGAAAATACCCGCGAAGGCTTGAAGAACTCAGATAAACCATATATTGTAGTAGTTTATTAGTCATGTTTAATCAATCAGAGCGTTTCAATCTTCTGTTTTATTCAGCTACAGTGATAGTATGATGCTCACAGGGATTTCCTGGAACGACATGCGTTATCGTACTTCTGCGGGGCATATTTGGAGTTTCTGTGCGAGAGCGCCCTCTGGCTTTCAGATAGAGCAGCATTTACTACTGATAACAGAGCCGTGCTTCACTGACAAGCTGCACAGAAAATAATCCCAGCTTTTGCCAATTTGTGTGCGGTTTAATTTTTTGCGCTGCTCTTGGTAGATTGCGTCGGTCATTATGGAATGGTTCAGCTGCGTCTGTGTTCTCTAGTTTGCGCGTCGTCAGTAGATCATGTACTTTTTTTGGGAATTGCTCTCTCACGCTAATTTTCCCTTCTTACTAAACCCGGCCCTTACTCTCCACACCACTCCTCCTGTTATCAGATAGATTTCTTTTGTAATTTTCTCTGGCTCCAACAGACATTAGCTAGTGTAAACAGCCTCTGCCGACAAGGCGGGCTATTTGCACTTGGTGTAAAATTAGACACTCCTTAAAGGAAATTCCAGTTTAGTGACACTATGGTAAGTGAGATTTATTTATGTGCTTTAGGGAAAAGCGCAGACAGCGACAGGAACACGTCGAAAGTCAACGCGCAGAAGAGGAATTACGTCATCAAGTGTGTCTGCGTAGACAGAGAGCCATGAGACAGTTCCGCCAACACCAGCTTCATCTGATGGAGATACTACCAGCCGGTAACAACACAAAATTAAGCCTAATCAATGAGTAAAATTGGAATGAGTAGGGTAACCATTGTTGTGTGTATCAGGCGCACACACGCACGCACAGGCGCGTGTGTGTGTGGCAGCGCGATAATGATTAAACTGACTGGAACTACCTACGCATTACATGGCTTGAGCGCATAAATTTCAGCCAATTAGAATCACTTATTCTGACAGACCATGGTATAAAGCTAAAATAAAATTTACATATTAGATGAAAAATGAAAACTAAACAAAAATTAGAAATGATGCCTTGGCAACTAACTGAAGTAAGTATAAGTTGAAGTTAAATAATTAAACTAAAATTGAAGTAAAAATAAATTAAACCTGCATAGTAACACTTAAGATGAAAACTGAAAAAATATAAATGTAATAAAAACTATAATAGTATATAAATAATACTAAACAACAAATTTGTGTATTGAGTCTAAAGTTGTGTGTGCGTGTAATCAGCATTATCTGTCAAACACAGAAAACTTTGTATTTATTCCCTCTGTTTGTAAAAATGAACAAATTGTTTATAATATTTCACTTATGGAAAAAAGTCGAAAATTGTTGTTGATGGCTGTGACGTAAACTAAAGCGTATAGACTATAAAAACCTCATTGAAATGTCCTGCCTCAACTTACCGTTTCAGTTGAAAGAATAACACTTGAAAGAAAACTGGGTCAAGCCATTTCATGAGGTCTTCAATTGCTATGATTATCCACCTCTCTCAGGCCAGCTGGAGAAATACCTGGGGGAGCTGGAGAACACGGCAGCCGTGCGGATTCAGAGAGTGTGGAGAGGACACCGAGCGAGACGCAGCTTCCAGCAGCACAGATACATTCTCAGACGGCACAGAGCTGCCGTCACTCTACAGAGAGCCGTGAGTGGACAGAGGCACTGAGGAAAACATTTACACACTTTTTACAGTGATATTTCAGTATCAGTGAGATAGTTTTATTAAAATGTTTATTTTTATATTTTCCATTCTTACTTCAATTTTAACGTTTTAGTAATTTTGTTGTGCGTTTTTGTCAATCTATACATGTCTGAATAGTTTTTCATTTTTATTTAAGTTTTTGTTATTTTGGTACATTAAGTTAAACTAAATGAAAATGAGAAATCTATCTAATGTAACTATCTGATTTTTATTTTTATTTTATTCCAATTAAGGTTTATTTAATGTCAAAGAACGAAAATGATTTTTATTGTTTTATTTAACTTAATAACCCTGGAAAATTATAATTTATCATATACACTACCATTCAAAAGTTTGGGGTCAGTTAGAAGACCCCAGACGTTTGAACAGCAGTGTGTGTATTAATACATTAAAGTGGTTTTTCCCTGATAATCTTGATCACTTATGGAAGAAAGAGCTATCAATCTGTCAATCCTTTCCGTGTCCGGACCAGGTGAGCTTTCCCGTGTTGAGTCAAATTAAGCCCATTATCTTTTTGTCAGATTCTGCTGTTTTTAAAACGTCGTAAAGCACAAAGGAATATTCTCATGCCATTGAAAGGACCCAAAGGACTGACTGACAGTAGAAGAACAGAGCTCAGGCAACAGATACAGGAGCACATCTCTCTACATCCTGTAAGTCACTATGATGAAATGAAATCTGGTGTTCTCTTGGTGTTAAATGTCTTTGGAAGTTAAAGAATCAGTTAAAAAAACACAGCCTTAAGCTATTCATCTTATCAATGATGATGTTTTTTTCTGATGTGCAGTCATCTGTGATGTCAGCAGAGGACAGTGTGGATCTGCATCAGAGAGCTCAGAGTCTGGTCCACCAGCATCTGCTCAGCAGAGCATCTGATCGGGCACAGGAGCAGCACAGACAGGCTCTACTTGTGCAGATCAACACAGACCTGGAGCTTTTATTAAGTACGTACCTAATTCAAAGGCTGATCTGCTGAAATGAAGTATGACATCATGAAGTCTGCAAAGCATAAGGCCTGTGTGATTGCGAATTTGAAAGCAAAATTGAAAAGCGAGAAAAACTATTACAAACCCTGTATTATGCATGCCAGGCGATGTCACTTTGTAAAGAACCACTACGGCCTATAGACTGAACATATAATATGCATGATGTCACTGTTTTCTCAAATTTGCATTTTTGTAGTTTACATGGATACGGTAACGGTATCGTTTTCAAAAACTTGCACTTTGTAACCATTGTTGTTAATGAATGGCTAAAACGCATAAAAAGGTCTCAGTTTTTAGTTGTAAACACCCCCTAAAACCACTCATTTGTTTTTGATTTTAGATGCGCCGTCCCTGAAGGATGCCAAAGCGGATGATGCTAGTCTGTTCCTGAGTCGTTCCCGCCCTGTGGCCACAAGCGCCCGTCAATCCCACAATGCCTTGATGCAGAGCATGCGTCTCCCGTGGTGGAGGATGCTGGGAGAAGAGTTCTCCAGTCCAGAGGAGCCTCCCAGGAAAGACTATGACATGGACATTGAGTCACTGTATCTAGGTGGCAACTAAAAGATGATGAACTTTATTTGCAGTATATCTTTCATATCAGTATATTTGAAAGAATGGTAGTTGAACAGGTTTTATAGCACACTAGGGCTTCCAATATGATTACATGTATTTTAAAAATACAATGCAGTAACAGGACAAATACAGTGAAGCTGGAATCTTTTTGCTACATAATTACAAAAACAGAATTGTTCATATTTAAAATGTTTCTTGTTAAAGGGATAGTTCACACAAAACCGAATATTCTGTCATTATTTACTCCGCCTCATGTTGTTCCAAACCTGTATGACTTACTGCTGAGGACAATTAAATATTTTTTAAAAATAAAGTTGGTAACCAAACAGTTTGTTACCAATGACTTCCAAAAGTACTGAGACATTTCTCAAAATTTGGAATGAAATGAGGGTGAGGAATTTTATTTGTATGTGAACAATCCCTTTAAGGAACAGCAGAATAATACAAGCACTGTCTTGTACACAAGTTCATATTAAAAAACAAAACATCTCAAGTACATAGTACACAAGCAGTCAGGTTACTAGTACTGACTACTGTAGTCACTATTTTTCTCATAAGTGCTAGTTTAATTTTTATTTATTTTTTAGGTCTTTGGGGTTTAGATATCAGCTGTTTTTTTTGTTGACATTTTCATCCTTTTTAAAAGCCTAAATGTACACTATGTAACTTTTTTGTTAAAAATTAATCAATACATCATCAATCCTTCTTCCAAACTGTGTTTTTGTCGTACCCTGAATCACTATGGTAAGCCTATACAGTAGGTGTTTATATTTTAGACCTGTTGGGACAAGTTAGTTGTCTCAAGCAAGAAAGGTTGACATGGAGCCGCTAAATCTTGAACCTTCGGGGAATCTCACGTATTTGAGATTCAGGGATTTGAAATGTAAAAGTGACGTGGAGATGGCGTTCGTACTACTCAACAGGTGAGTATGGTATTTTATTGAACAGATAAAATTGCCATATGTAGCTCTCTAACAGTTTTTAAGCATTATTTGTTGAAAGGGTCATTTCATTATGGGTTGTTGCTGTGCTGGAATTTATTTTCAAGGAAGTAAAGCTACAGTAACGTCTTCAGCTAGTCAGCTTGAGATCTTCTCCATCTAAACTGGTTATATCTCTTAAGCCTAGCAGTGAATGTTTATGAGCAGTAACCATCCATATTCCTCTGCACAATCACACAGAGCCGAAGCACAACCAAGACAATGCATGCGCTTTTTGTTATTTAGCCGTTAGAGGGACAAAAGTTACATAGTGCACCTTCAAAATAAGATTTGCCATTACAAGCCATAAACAAGGTCTAATATGAAACAGGTCAGTGTTGGAAAATAAAAATATAGATCGAGGGACCAAGAAAATATTACTTTTTTTTAGTGGTCCTTTCTGAAGCTGCTTAGACACTCTGTTGTGTGTGTGTGTGTGTGTGTGTGTGTGTGTTGTGTGTGTGTGTGTGTGTGTGTGTGTGTGTGTGTGTGTGTGTGGTTGTGTGAGAGAGTTTACTGCATACCCACCAAAGTGGTCTAAACTCATGCCAAGGCCCCATTCACTGGACAGCCGTCATTATTTTTTACACTTGTGTGAAAACAACAGAGTGGTCCACTCCACCAGCACAATTAAAATAACATTTTCAAGAGTGGAAAAATATGATGGGGGAATAATTTCCTTCTCTTTATGCAACGTTTTAAAACTACGGATAATTGAGGCCTGCTTTTGGAGGAAGCCGAACTGTGTGTGTAGTGGTGTGAAATCTGTGAATGCAACTAATGTGTTTGTGTTTCTGCCGGTGAAAGTGTGAATGCAATGAATGTGTGTGCGAGGAAAAAAAGAGATTGTAAATGAACGTGTTTGCAGTTGTGAGCTCAATCGAAGGTAAAAAAAAAAAAAGTCCAGGTAAGAGCGAAAGCACTGTGCCTGCCAAACACTGCCTTGTTCCACATGCCAAAGTGTTTTAATTGATTAACTAGACTAACTATTTATGCTGGGGCCTAATTGTCAAGTTTTTACCTCAGTTGTAGTTGTATTAAGCTCTCTGTATGAGTCACTCCAGTCAGATGTTCTGTGTTCAGATAACAACTGAACTTTTGACCAGACTGCTGTACAAATAGACTGTTAAGAGAAACTAAATGTAGAGATTTGGGGTCAGTACGATTTTTTAAAAAAAATTATTAAATCTTCAGCAATGACTCATTAAATGAATCAAAAGTGAAAGTAACATTTACAATGTTACAAAAGATTTCTATTTGAAATAATTGCTGTTCTTTTGAACTTTCTATTTATGAAAGAATTCTGGAAAAAAATTATATTCGGGTTTCCACGAAAATATTAAGCAAAACCACTGTTTTCAACACTGATAATAAGAAATGTTTCTTGAGCACCAAATCAGCATATTAGAATGATTTCTGAAAGATCATGTGACACTGAAGAGTAATGATGCTGATTGCTGTTTTTCATCAAACAAATGCAGCTGATGAGCATAAGAGACTTCTTTCAACAAAAAAAATCGTACCGACCCCAAACTTTTGAACGGAGGTGTACATTTACAGTTAAGCAGTTATATGACAGATGGTTTTATCCAGACGTATGTGTTATTGAACACATGACATTGCTGTTATTAGATGATCACTGACTTGATGACAACATTCACACTAAAGCTTTGCTCAGATCTATTGTATTGACTCGCAACATACCAAATTACGATATTGTGACAGAAAACTGCCAAGCACAAATACTGAAAGCACAAAAGGTTCCCCCTAATAGATGGGCAATAGAGTGCAACAGTTGGGTTCCGGAAGTAGAAACATTCATTTTCTCCATAGGAAAATTGATTTTTAATGATAACTTATAAACCTTTAAAGACAGCTTTGTGAGCTTCCGAGATTTGTTAATCGATGATAATTGCTTCTGAAGCTTTAGCCTATATTATTTCAACTTATTTTTAAAATAATTGTGTTTAAATGTGGAATTTGCAGTGAAAAACGAAGGGCTGGGTGGTAATAATGATATCGTGGCGACTATATTATTAGAGATATTGTTATATAGAGTATATTGCGGTATGTATAGATTTAAGCGTAGCACAGCACTATTGACACTTTAGAGTGATGAAATGCATAAATGAGACAATAGAGCGTGACTGACGTGCTTGATGTAAAAAGAGTTAAGGGCGGTGCTGTGTGGATATCCTTAATGTTATAAAGACTTATTAAGGGCAATAAAGCTGTGAAAAAGAAGTCAATGTGGTACACGCGCTGACACACAGCGTAATAACGTGCACAGAAAGCACGTCACTCAGCATGCGATGCCCAATTCAGTTCTCTTTTACGTCTTATTGCACTTGAATCCTCGAATACACACAAAATGATGTCAAAATGCCCAATTTGTGGAGTATTTATGTAAACGCAGCTGGTATGTCTCAAGTAAAATGAAACAGTTGGGTGAAAACCTGATGTGTATCAGTATAATGGTCATAAAGTGACAGCAGCCTAATATTTCTGCTGCTCTCTGTAACATTAATGTTAATCAAACAACAAAAGACAAATAGAAAAGCTTTAATAAGCATAAATGAATACATACAGTGCTGTTTTTTATTTTTACATTTCATTTCTGTACTATGTCTACATATTAAATAAAGATATAGTACCTGAAAAACTTATTTTTGTTTGTCCTATTGTTAGTAATTTGCTTCTTATTTTTAATAACAAAAATAAAAAAGATAAAAGCATCAAGATCATGATATCGTTGTTGTAAAATAAAATTTCTCATATCATGAAGAAAGATTTGTGATATCGCCCACCCCAATTACCCATGACGCTGTACATAAAATTCCACCAATTAGAGAGTCAGACAAGCAAAACGTGCCAAAATAGCTCTTTTGCTCCGCCCACTCCCACTAAGAATGACATAATCGAGACGGTTTTTGTCAGAATTTTAAAATAATATTTGCTTCAAATAAAGGTTTGTAATATTATGATTGTAACCCTTTAACAAATACTTTTTAAAAATCCTTATGGGAGAAATGAAAGGGAAAATTACTTCCGGAACCAACACCGCTGAAAAAGTGATGCACTTTTGCACTCTATTAACACTTCAACACCAGTGTTATGAATACACTCATATTCATTAAATATCATGTACGTACACCTGGTTCTTTGCTAATTAATGAGAGCGCTCAAAATGAGTGGGTGGTGACAGAAGACCAGCTCATCCCGCCTACCCTACTGTGATTGGCTTGATCTACAGCACTCTCGGAGCTGGTTGGTCCGTGTCCCTGCAGTAAGGAGCAGGGTGATGTAGAAGTGGAGCCATCACCTGCGGGCTCCTCCTGGCTGTGTGTGGCGCTCACAATGCCCCCTGGAGGACTGGAGGAAACAGTGCAACTGCTCACAGTCCACAGGCATGGATACTGACTGAAAAATCACAGATGAGCAAACATTACTTTACTTCAGGTTGGTATGTAAAACTGCTTTTGACATATTGTCAATAAAGTCAGTTCTCTTTCTGACCTGCTGGCTCCGGGTGAGCTTGGACCAGGAGGCATCGACAGCATCGCAGCAGGGCCAGGAGGAGACACACCTGTCCAGCTCTCGTGACCAGAGAACATCTGCACAGCACCTGGACTCAGATTCTCAGATAGAGACACTTCAAAGAAAAACAAAACAATTAGGAAGTTAGCAAAGAAAAACTGACATGTTTTAGGTTGTTTTCTTTGCCTGTGGATACAAATATAAGTAGTTTTATAACTATACAATAATACAATGTAATCTAGTTAATCTAATAAATATAATAAAATGAAATATAATTGTGGCGAGCAGGACGAGGCTGAGGGCCGTGAGAGAGCGGCGCGACACCTGCGCGACGCACCGGTCTCGTGTCTCTCACAAGCAGATATTTTTGAACACTGGCTGGTTATGTTTTTTAAAATTATTATTATTTTGGATAATTTTTAACCCAAAAAAGTTACGGACAGCAGCTTTAATGCAAAAAGCACAGTGGTCTGTAGCCATTGCTGAGACATGATTGAAATGATGCCGTGTCACCTGAGTTATGGCCACGGTGATGGGGGTGGTGATGATGATGATGGCGGGGCAGGTAGGGTGAGGGTACGGGGTTGCTCGGTGCCCGTGCAGACTTGGGTAGTGTTTGTACCCATGGTGGGGAGTAAGCGGTAAACCTCCTGGGTACGGGAAGTTGCCACCACTAGAACACAGAGTGTCTGGGTTTGATATGAACCATCCGCCTGCAAACCAACAAATGGACACCAATAAGCGTCACATAACACTGTTAGGGTAATGCTATAAATATTTCTTAAACGTCCATAAATCAGACAAAAACAGTAGTTTTGCCAACATTAAGAAAGTGGATAAGGAATCACTAACAGTGTGGTATGCCAACATGCTGGTTTTCAGCTGGAGGTTCTAGATGATTCTTAGGATGGCTCCTATGGAGAGAAAAAGCTTTGTGAATGAGACAAACCTCAAATGAAGAATTAACTTATCAAAACAGTTATTTCCATAAATCAGCATTGTTTAAATGTTTGTGGGCAGTACGAAGTCTCTTATGCTGCATTTATTGGATAAAAAACAGTAAAACAATATTTTACAATTTAAAATATTTTTTTTATTTAAATTTATTCCTGTGATGGAAAGCTGAATTTTCAGCATCATTACTCCAGTCTTCAGTGTCACATGATCCTTCAGAAATAAATCTAATATGTTCAAGAGAGATTTCTTAATATTATCATTAGTTGAAAAAGGCTGTGCTGCTTAATGTTTGTGTGTAATTTTGTTGTAACATTATAAATATTGTTACTGTCACTATAGACAAATTTAATTCATGTTTGTTCAAAGTTTTAAAGTATAAAAAAATATTACTTAAATCTTAAAAACTTTGGAACTGCTGGTGTATGTAAAATCACCTCATTTACATCATCATGCGTTTTTCTTTTTCACTATTTATATTCTTTTCAGGCAAAAAAAAAAAGAAGACGCTTGTAAAGTTTACCTGTAAACATAACCCCTCATATACTTTAGCTCGCTCTTTTCATTTGTTCCCGACACTTTTGATTTTACTTCATCACATAAACTTTCTTAAAATCTTGTAATTAAATTCAGTATTTATATTTTACTAGTTTATGGTCTGTCTGTCTTTTTTATCATGAACTCTACTGTAATGCAAAATATATAAATAAATACAATATATTATTTAAATGGTAAAGTTTTATATTTCAAAGTAATTTGTTGTATTGCATTATATAATAGCCTAAAATCCTTAGTTGTCTCGCAAATGATGCACTATGCACTTCTACACTATACTTGTGCACTATGTAGCCTACTCAAACCAAACCTGTAGTATATGCATTTTATACGGTTATTTTGTCATTCACCGTTGGAATCTGACAGCCCTGCCCCCTCCACTATGTAATTAAAGCTACAACAGTTCAGTGCACGAATTGTCCAACATGCCATACTTTAGCTGCGTCCGAAATCGAATACTTCCTCAGTAAATATTACGTGAAAAACTACGCCACAGGAGTAGTATTCAAAAAACAGTAGACGAGTCCCCGGATGATCTGCTTCTTCCACCAACATTCTGAAGTGCGCATTCGATGGACACTATACTATCAGAGGTGTAGTGGTAAAAAAAGAGGTGGGTAAACTATAAATTCTGGTGGACCACGATGTGGTCACCCGGTAAGGTGGGCCACATACCGGTGTATGTGTATCCTGATGACATTGCTATAGGAAGGGCTCGACATTACGCCTTTTCATACGCTTGTCCTTAGGACAAGTAAATCTGTCATTCACTTGTCCGAGTAAAAAAGTTGCTCGTCCGGATTTTTTGTTTTGTTTTGTTAATTTATTCTGAAACAATATTCTCATCAGTGTTCAATCAGCTTTAATATTTAAATCAGCATATTGTAATATCTGCAGTGCACCTTTAAAGGACATCCCCATCCCCCAATATTATTAAATGTATACTTCATCTTTCATTTTAAATTAAAATTCCTAAATTTGATCAATAAATTCAATTATTTCGAATAATAAGACACTATAGGGCTGTTGCCCTAGGGGCTGATCAAATTAAATCATTTACACTTAAAAATTAAAATTGCATAAAATAATGTTATGAAATTGATTTAAATTAACATAAAAGAAACGTTGGAAAGAATGATATTACTTTTAAACATAACACTAAACCGCCAGTAGGGGGTGGCAGGCAACCGTCTTAATGAGTGAGTCATTGATTCTTTCATTCAAACGGTTTGTTCAAACGAATGATCCATTCAAGAATGAGACAGATGTGTTTATGAATGGGTCATTGGATCTTTGACTCAATCGATTCATTCAAAATGCTGAATCATTCAGTAATGAAAACAGGTTGAGTGTTCCTGTGAGATGCGACGTGGTTCTGCTGTGATTTTTGTTTGGAATTATTTTCGCTGCTGAAACAACAAAAACAGGCAATATTGCATCTTAAATGTAAGTGACTTCATTTTAACTGTTTGTTGAACTGTTGTAGGAAATCAATGTCACATTTTCAATCGTGATGGTGTTCAGGAAAAATAATTGAGGTTGCTTAACATATGTTAAAAATATAAAAACTCCACATTTAGATGTTTTATAGGCAGTATGTTGTTAACTGAGTGTGTGTGTGCTGCGCTCATGTGTGTAGATTTGTCCTCGAGAAGTTGCGCGAACGTGAACAGCGCAACTTACCGTCAGTAATAGTCAACAACACTGACAGTAATGCAGCGCAATATGAAAGAGTTCTTCTTAGGTTTAACAACCTATGAAACTAATTATGAACAACATGAAACTAAAACGACATAACATAAGCTTCATTTAAAATGTATTAGGGACTACAGGCTATTTAGAGGTGGATAAACGCAATTTAGAGGTGGATCAACGCAATTTAGAGGTGGATAAACGCACTTTGGAGGTGGGTAAACGCTATTTCCGAATATTGGGAGGTGCGTAAACGGCGTTTACGTGCGTTTAGCCTCCACTACATCCCTGTATACTATCCCGTGAGGGCATGAGAGGAGATTTATGATTGGAAGTGAAGCAAGGCAACTGACGCTGGTCGGTCACATGACAGTAACAACATGGATAACGTCCGGATTTCATTCATACTATATAGAGCGTACTTTTTTAATGATCATGGTCAATTCAAATTCAAATATAGCATCTACTCAGACAGTACATGATTTCAGATGAAGAGTTAGTTTCTTCGGTTAATTAAGTGCATCACTTTATACTACAAATGACATAGAATAGCGCATAAGTATGTGAATTGGGACACATCTATTGTATTGGGCCTATATTAATGAAAATCATCAATGAGAATAAGAATTACACATTATACTAATAATTTGGGGCTGGATTTTTTCCTTTACAGTTGTAATGAATGTAATGCAATGCAAAATATTCAAATGGTCCTAAAATATGCATTCATTATATTTTCATATTATATACCTGTACATTTTCTTTATACAAAATATTCATTTTTCTTTCTTTTCTTTCGACTTTTAAATCAAATCGATCAAATAACTTTTTTTTAACCTTTAATGAGATTCACCCTGTAATTGTTCAAATTTACACAGTACAGAGTGAGTCTCAAGTAGTTTTTTTTAGAGGAGTGTGTTGTACCTCTGCTCCAGTGAAGGCTCCTCTGCTCCAGATGACTACATTTACTGGAGTACAATTATTCAGCGCTCATTCCACCAACATTGTTGTGTAATATCTCACACATTCTTCACTGTAGCCGCTTAAAATCTCTCACTCTCACTTCACACTGCCTCTCCAACAAGCTCCTTTACTCACACACTCACTCGATTCAAAGCATAAACGTTTAATAATTGGTCGCTAATCACGGCTGATTTCGCACAGTCATGCTAGCTTGACTAGCGCTAATGCCTGCTATGATATTATTAAGAGTTGAAATACGCATTGTTAAATTGGTGAGAAAACTTATCTTCTGATACTGACGATGTTTGCTCGATGTAATTGAAATACATTGATTGTACCTTTCCTTTGCATCGAGGAAAGCTTTGGCAAACGGATTGTGTTTTATCTTCAGTGCAGTTATCTGCGAAGGGAAGCAAACCAGAAGGATTGTGAGGATAAAATATTTGAATACCAGAGGTCACATATTTTCATCTCTTAATATTATATTTTTCAACAATTTTACAAACTATTATATTTTGCATTCAGCAAAACACAAACAAGTAGCTTATTTTTAAAGGTACAGTTCACTTAAGATTTCCCACTAAACAACTACTTTATACGTTTACATGACACTGGTTTCCACTAAAAATGAAACACTTTTGTGCGTTTTGGTCATTCATTTACATGACAACAGCGTTTTGGGGGCCTGAAAATGCAAACTTTTTAAAACGGGTTTCAAAGTGCAAGTTATTGTCTTCATGCAAACTACAAAAATGCTAATTTGTGAAAACGGTGATGTCATGCGTGTTAAATGCGTATTACAGTCAGGCGCGTAGTCTTTCTTTACAAAATGACATCGCCAACTACTGGCCTGGCAGCACAATACTGTGTTTTAATTCGTTTTCGCGGATCCATGTAAAGTCTTGATTTTGTTTTTGGGGTCAACTAGGATAGGTTTTCTTTTTTGTGCTGGAATGCTCAAAAACATTATTTTTCCTGATTTTTAACATTGCAGAACCTTTCTTTCAATGTGCTCTGATTGGTCAGCTGTGCAGTGCGTTGTGATTGGTCAACCGATCAGGAACATTTTGGGAAATGCCACGCCTTACCATAACTGCGGGTTTCAACACACTATTAAAGCAACTCAACCAGTGACTTTATGCTTTGTACCTTTGGAGAGCTTGTACTTTCACTTTTTGGTAAAGAGCAGCATAAACATCCTTCCTAACCGTACTTTTCAATACAGAACAAATACATTTGTCTGTCTTTTGGAACAACGTGAGAGTGAATAAATAATTTTTGGGTGAACTCTCTCTTTAAGCATGTTTATGATAAAAATGTTTAGTGAAGATGCTCTAACCTCTTCATTCTGGTAGGCTGTCACAGCGATGAACTGAGTGTCTGTGAAAGAGATGTTGGTCACCATCCTGTGGCTTCCTCCTACACGGACAATGTGAATTTGAGGTTCGTACTTATGGAGAGAATTCAGCATGATCTGGATCAGGTGATCAGAGCAGAAGACGAAAAGAAAGAAAGAAATCGGACATTAGTTTACAACATATGTGTAAGGTGGCGTACATATCGACTTCAGCCTAAAATGTATAGGTTCATACTGCACCGGTAAATATTTTTTAGACTGAATTTTAACAAATTTCAAAATGAGGTATCAAACAAAGGATATAGAATTGCAAATAACTGTAGATTTGACTGAATTGAATTGAATGGACTTTGACTGAAGTCCAAAGAAATCCATACAATTTCTGGGTAGCAATACATGCATGCAGCAAAAGGTAACTTTATTTTTGATGGTCTGCTTTAGAAATTCTACTAACTATTAAGTAACTTTGCAACTACATGTCAATTGGCAGTTATTAGAGTATTATACACGGTCTGTTTAATATCTGCTAACACTTTATTTTGATGCTCCCAGTCTACTGACTATAACTTTGCAATTATGTCAACTTATTTTGCAGGCCTGAACACCTAACCCTATCATAACAGTCGACTACAGTCTACTAATACTCAAATGAGAGTTAGTTGACAAGTTACTAAAGTGGACCATTGAAATAAAGTGAAAAATTATAATTTTGTGAAATATTAATAGCAATTTAAAATAAAAAATGTTGTGCTATATTTATATATTAAAAAAATTATTCTTGTGATGGCTGAATTTTCAGCATCATTACAGTCTTGCATTTCTTATTTCTTATTATTATCATTTCTTATTGTTATCAATGTTGATAACAATGTTTGTTATCAACTATAAACAGTTTTTGCTCTTTAATATTTTTGTGGAAAGCATACAAAGACATTCAAAAGTTTGGGATACGATGAAAAAATAAATAGAAAACTAAAATAAAAATACATTAATTTTATTCAGCAAGGGTGCATTATTAGAAGTGAGAGCATGTATAATGTTACAAAAGATTTCTATTTCAAATAAATGTTGTTCTTTTGAACTTTCTATTCCTGGGAAAAAAAAGCAAGATTTCCACCAAAATATTAAGCAGTATAAACCGCATTTCAACATTGATGATAATAAGAACCATTATAATTGAGCACTAATTATAATTGAGCAGCAAATCAGCATATTAGAATGTTTTCTGACAGATCATGTGACACTGAAGACTGGATTAATGATGCTAAAAATATTTCTGAAGCCTATTATTATAGCCACTTACAGCAGCTATATATTGGAATTTCATTCCATTAATTTTCTTATTTGAATAAAATTACCTGAAATTATACAATACAAACAGTGGCTATTTTGTAAGTGCTGTATGGCGAAACTAAAACGAGTTTGATGTCTCTTTGATTGCTTTGATACGTCTAATCATATGAGAAATAATATAGCCTATTTCCTATATCAAGATGTGATTATTCACGTCATAGCACTGTGAGACGTGGCCAATGTAATTCAAATTCCAACTCATCAGTTAAAAGGGAGCCAGTTCTTAAATTCTGACAGTATCCCTACATATTGGTAGATTTTTATATTTACACACTGCATTGTCTATATAAAAAATTCTTGGAATGACTGCAGTGACCACATCAAGCATGAATAAATCTATCCAGTGAATTCTGAGAAAGAGACAGGCGGAACGAGAGAGAAAAGCTGATTTTTTTTCATCTCTCTAATTGGTAGATTACAATGACTGATGAGGGGCAGGTACTCATCTGCATGGCTACAGGGGACATAAAGGGCTTTGTGTGCCTTTCTCTCCCATTTGCCTTTTTTTTAATATGTTGCCTTTTTGAACATCTAAGGACTGATGGCTAAATTAATTTTGCATAGAAAAAAACAGAGGTAATTACCATAATGTACAACTAACCACAGCAATTATTTCATTTAGAGCTGGTTCTCTCTCATCGTCCTCTCCGCTGCCAGCTCTGCGTTTAAAAACCCCGGTAAATAGGGACCAGGCAGGGACACAGGAGAAGAGGATGGGGTGGCGGGGAGGGCGCAGGGGAGGGGTCATGTAAATACCAATAATAATTTGGTGGCGGAGTCATACTCGAATGGAGCGGGCTGGAGCACCTCGCAGCGGCCTCGCTGAAAGCCAGGATGGCTAGCTGAAGTAGACCACTCTCTGTCTGAACGGCAGGAAGTGCATTAAACGAGAAAAGTGCCAATTAAGAGCTGTTTATTCCTGTTTACATGCAGTCCCCGCTGAACAAAGGGGCTCCATAGGTGAAGTGGATGCCGAGGAGAGCACTAATTGTATAAATGCGCACTTGAAATTTCCCCGTGGCAGCGCGCGGGTTGATTAAAGGCAGGCCAAGACTCCTAAAAGCTACAGAGAGGCCTGTTTGGACACACAAGAGGCCTGAGAGGCTACTCAAGATTACAGAGCAGGC
Organism: Chrosomus eos; assembly: GCA_036326025.1. NCBI lineage: Eukaryota > Metazoa > Chordata > Actinopteri > Cypriniformes > Leuciscidae > Chrosomus > Chrosomus eos. The sequence continues at coordinate 9,108,173 of CM070828.1, read as the reverse complement.
CACGTACGGCATTACACACCTGCACAGCACGAGCGTTACATACACGCGTATAATCTGCAGGCGTCTTTGTTTTCAGAGATTTTAATGCGGGGAACAAATGTCAGTTTCTCAGATTTATCAATCTACAGACACAATCAGAGAGATAATAAAGGAGAATGGCGAACTTTCAGCCGTAAAGCTATTTCATGCATTACAAATGTGTGTTTCTGCACCTGGCCTCCTCCGTTGAGTTTGTTGGTCAGTTTGACTTTGTTGAAGGACACTGGAGCTTTCATCCAGTGGGCGCCGAAGTTGGGGGAGTCGGGGTGGATGTAGACACAGCTGTGACTGTGAGGCTCAGGTTTGCCCGCTGGGACCCACTCGCCGTTTACGTACTTCCAGCGGTGCCCGTCTGCAGGGCTGAAGTCCAACAGGAACGAATACATGGCGTTGGGATCCAGACCCGTCACGCAGACCTTCAGAACTGGAAACATCCTCCTACAAAGGAGGAATTATGACAGAAGAATTGCTTAAAAAATGGATTTCCTGCGCACTCTTAATGGTTATTTAATGGCATTGATGGTTCCATGAGGAATCTTTAACTTCTATGTTAAATAACATCTATGTTAAGCCCAGCGCCTGGTTCTTTATGGGAAAAAAGAGAAGAGAATAAGTTATTTTAGGAACTGTCAAATGAAAGGTTCGCCAAAATCTTTATTCTATATGCCATTGCTGTGAAAACCTTCATTCGGAATCTTTATTTTCAAGAGTGTATGTTCTCTGGTACATAAAATGTTCTCATGTTTTTCGTGTCCATACAAGGAAAGTTAAAGGGTTCCAATGTTGTTTTGGATCCAACTGGCTTTCACTACATGGACAAAAACACTTCAAAACATTGGTTGTGTTCCACTTGCAAAAGAAATAAAGCCATGCAGGTTTGGAATTACACGAGGGCGATTTTTTAGGGGAACTATCCCTTTAAGACAAAAATCTTAATTGTCCAAAAGTTGTCACACACTCACATACGTGATTAAAAAGTTATTCCCCAAAAATGATTCACACTGCCTGCCAAAACTCTACGAGCAGTTACAAGCACAAACTTCATGAGAGGTTGGACGCTAGTCATTTTCCACTTTTTCCCCCCATGATTATTTTTTATGGATGAGAACAAGTTTAAGAGGGGCTGCAAATGGAAGGACACCCACCTGCAGAGCCGACCTGTAACTACTGAATGAGTCGGTCAAGTCACCCTTCAGCTTGACAATACAACAACAAGCCTTTTTCAATTAAATTAATCCGCCTGATCCAAAAAAACATCAAAAAACACCGCCATGTGCCAATAGCAACATAAAATTATAAACCGGCTTAGAGATGACAAGGCATTTTGATACAAAGAAAGAACTAAAAGCAGATAACTAGAGAGAGTTTGATCATATTAGTAATCCAAAATGAAATGAGAATCCTTATGAAAAAGTAGCACCAAAACTACAACTAATATTGACATTATCAAAAGGACTACGAGCAACAAATTTGCTTTTAAAGTTCTAGGTTCAAACTATGACATTGACTGTTAAATTCTTCATCTTCAATTTTTCCTATTCTCTCTGTTATACCATTCAAGAAACAATATTGCAGTAAACTTTATATGTGGTGCCCAGAAATGTGGACACTTAATTCACAATTAAAAATATCCTCATGTCATTGTATTTGATGCACTGTATGATATGATCAATAAGTAAATTTCATGTTTTTACATTTATTTTAACTCATCAAAATAATTTAAGCAACTTTTAAAAACATATTTCACCTCCAGTAAGTTTAAAAAGTCAGTTCTCACGGGTGTACTCACAGTGACAACCAGAAAGTGTCCGTTTTTTCTTCTAAAAAGTATAAATATTGTTTTATCACGTAAAACCTAATAAATGTCTTTTGTGATTTTTTTTTTTTTGCCCGTTGAGTTCTTGTACCATCTTTCTTTAACATGTTTTAATAGCACACATATTTAATTATAATATTTTGTTAAATACTGCAGAGACATTATAATGCATCACCACATTTATGTGACTTCATATTATTAAAAAAAGATGATTGGAACTTAGAAGTAAATACTAATTAAGTAGAAGCAATTAGAACGTATTAACAACCATTTTCTTCATAAGTCCAAATAAACTTAACAGAACGTTTTTCTAACATATTCTGCGCAAAACAAATGTGTTAAAAATAATATAAACAAACATTAGGCTACTGCTTTATCAAAAGACTTTGACAGCGTTGGCGCAGGTTCATCGCGGCTCACCTGCCGTTCTTCGTCACAATCATCTCATTGGTGACTTCTTTGAATTTCCTCCAGAGTTCAGCATCTTCCAGGGTGACTTTGAGCTGTTTCTCAGTGGGGTCCCCCTTCTCTCGGCCGGCCTGTAACTCGCTCTCCACGACGCTCAGCAGTCTGGTGATACAGCAGTCACTGTTGGCCCGAGCCCCGGTCACCGCTCCACCGCTCCGCACATCTTCCTCCACCTTCATGATCTCACACGCGCGCGACAAGTGGAAAACAACTGGACTTTAACTTTAGCTCGCTTTCATTTATGAGAAGATTTCTGTGACGAACAACTTGTGTACTGTGCAAATCATAAAAGAAAAAGAACTCTCTTTAGCAGTGTTTGTGAGTGTGTGTGTTCTAGTAGTCGTTTGATCTGTACTTCAGCTCACTGCGACCACCTGTTCTTATGACCGGAGGACTAACCTGCAGTCACGTGGGCTTGCCCTAATTAAGTGATTCATTCACAAGCATTTTTTCCATTTCGATACCAATTCTAATATTCTATATTCAAGTTTATTTCCAGTCTTCACGTTTATATTTAGGCAATGTCATGCTGTTTAGATAATACGCGGCAGAAAGTTCAAACTTCTGACAGGAACATTAGAGACAAATAAACGTAGGATATATTTAAATAGTTTACGTAAAACAAAGAAAACCGTGATGTCTAAAACAAATCGTAAACCACGCTCTGTTAGGCGTATTGAAAATATATAAATGACTTTCCAAAACAACTCAATGTTTCTTTTCAGAACCACGGACAGCTCGTAAAGGCGTGCGCGCGCGTGTGTGTGTGTGTGTGTGTGTGTGTGCGTGCTAGAGATAAACTCATCGTAATCCTAAATTCACAATTTATAGACTCATCATCAGGTTTATTAAATAAACTTTAGTTTGAACTGTAAGGCCATTAATGACGTGATATAGGCTACATATTTTTCAAAAATTACTTGAATAGGTTACACCTATAGCCTACTATTATTATTAATAATACCGGTAATAATCATTTGGATTTTTTTTTGTGTGGGGCTTAACACTTTCAGGATTAAAAAAAAGTCTCATTGCTGATATTGCTGAACTTTTTTATAAGCCTATTATTAAAAGTTTTGATTAGGTAAAATGAAATAACATAAGAAGTAAGAATCAAGATATAACCTCTACATAGCCTATATGTAAAAAAATAAATAAATAAATAAAAGAAAAAAAGGTATTACATTTTTTTCCCCCAGAAAATTAAAGCAACGATAGTCCATGTAATCACATGGATTTTAAACTAAAATATTATAAAAATAGGCTAGCCTATTAAGCTCTCGGTGAGCATTTGGTCTACTAAAATGTAGCCTATAGAATATGACCTGATACGAAACCAGCATATTTCTTTAAACATTTCTAAGTTAACGAACGTCACTTTAAAACCTCATTTTGCTAACTGCAGTAACTGGCATGAAACATCAGAACATCACAGGATGGACTCGTGCAGTATGTGACGGCGTAGATAAGGGCATACTGTCAAAGAGCTTAGTATTGTACAAGCCATGTGGAGCATAAATAAAATACTGGATGTTCTCTGCAGCGAACGGGAATGAAGGGAAACTCGATCCAGCGACCGGCGCTCTAATCACACAGCCGCGCGCATGGAGATTAGAGGATTCAAAGAGTTTAAATCCGAAAAATAGAGTCTCATTAGCGGAGAATCCTCCTGCATATCAAACATCAGAAAATCACCCCCCTGACCTTTCACTATAGAGATGACTTACGCACTTCAGTGAACTTTAACTTATTGAGACTCATGCATTGTGTGGAAGAGGGCTTATTAAATGACAGCGTACTTTGAATTAAAGAGAAGCAGGCATTGAGAACCAGATGTAAATAAAACTAGAATTAGAGAAGGGGAAATTGATTCATGTAGACAACTTTTAATAGCAACGATTGTTGATATATAGTAGCAATAACAATTATTAAACAGCTTGCATAAAAAAAAAAAAACACCAATATTTTTCATAGCAGTATTGCACTCATTATGAAACAAACATGGGCAATTGATCCTGATTGGGGGAAATCCACATTTTCAGCCATGATAAAATAATTCTGGAATGCATTTTTTTCATAGTATAAGGATAATACTTCTATACCTATAAAAAAGTAACCTCTTCAGTAATTCAAAACTATTTAAAACTATTTAAAAAAAAGACAACAAGGAGGAACAACTAGTTGTCATTCTTGAAATCAAAACATTTAAAGGGAAATGTGCTTGACATGATTTGAAAAAACGAGGACACATTCATAAGAAAAAGCCACGATTTTTCTCCTAAATGCAAAGCTAACTGAAAGCAGAAGGACTGTTTGATGATGAATGAACCTTAAAGATACATTGGCACCCAAATGAGTGCTTGATATTTGATTTATCTAATTGATAATATAGCAATATACCATTACACAAGTAATAAGACATTTCTGTCATCCTATTACATATCTATTACAGGTCATATCTGAAGTAAAAATTGAAATGCACTTATAGAAAACCCTCGGTAGCAAAAATGATTTTTTCTTGAAACGAAAAAGAAACCTAAATAAAAGCGACACTGGTTACAGACAGTTCTACCCAATCTAGCTCTCAAGTAATCCGTGGATAAAGGCACATAGGAAGGAATTATTAAGCAGTTACCCAACAGTTAAATGTAAAATATGCAATTCCATCTTGTTCACCAAGCATGTCACTACAGTTACAGGGCAGAGTCCGAACCCGAACTATTTACCTAAGTACATATTTTATCCTTCATAGTTTCCCACATGAATGTAAAGCACAGGTGTTTGTGTGGTGTGTGGTGTGTGTGTGGTGTGGTGTTGTGTGGGGTGGTGTGGTGTGGTGTGGTGTGGTGTGGTGTGTTTGTGTGTGTGTGTGTGTGTGTGTGTGTGTGTGTGTGTGTGTGTGTGTGTGTGTGTGTGTGTGTGTGTGTGTGTGTGTGTGTGTGTGTGTGTGTGTGTGTGTGGTGTGTGTGTGTGTGTGAGAGAGAGAGAGAGAGAGAGAGTACTTGTCTGTGTGTGCTTGTTCACACAGATTGAGTGTCCATCCGTTACGGAGAGCGAGGGGAGCGCCTGTAGTGTGTTGTGGTGTCTGTGCCAGGTTGCAGAGTGGGAACACGAGTGGCATTGAACGCAGAACCAATGCTGAAGCCAGAGCAGCACAGAGAAACAGCCAAGGCCAAATGTAGAGGCATCTCACTTGAAGCACGCGGAGAACAACTTAATAATTGCATCCCTACATAAAAACAAACAGCCAAAGGTAAACAAACGCCAAAGCCAAAAACAGAGATTACTAAAAGTGTCTTTTTTTGGCTTCGACAAAATGACAGCTTTGATCTGAAGACCTTATTTTAGTCTAATAGACACTTTGATGAATTGCAACACTGATATTTTAAAATGGAAATGGTAGAATTTCACAATTTTACATTTATATATAACATATCATGCATAAAACTATTAGAATAATACAACAAAAAAACACTACTAAATAGATAGAACTACTAGAATAAGTTCAGATAAATTGGGCCACTGACAGTCTTTGCCTTTTGTAATAACTTTTTATTGCTTGCTATATTTCTGAACTAGTTTATTTGCATCTTCATAAATGACTGTTGATTTCAATCTGTGTTAATATATTTTTTTTATGCATGGTTTCAAAAATATAAAGTAACCCACCTTGCAAACGGAATGTAGGATATGCTATACCTGCAAAATAAAAGGGATGTAATTTAAATACAGACAAATAAGTAATATTTATTTGCGAGCTATGTGAGAGAGAGAGAGAGAGAGAGAGAGAGAGAGAGAGAGAGAGAGAGAGAGAGAGAGAGAGAGAGAGAGGCTTAACAATACCTTTATTTATACATTTCTACTTTACAATTATGAACAATATCGCCACTATAAATACATGTGTACTCTTATTATAAAACCTCCTTACAAAAAAAAAATTAAAATTTTAAAACAAACTGATCCTCATGTAACATACATAACACTTCATCGACACACCATAAATCACAAAAACCAAATAAATTATTTGTCAACCTATAATACGCAAATTCAATTTTTAGCCTCCCTGCTACAAGTCGCTTGCACATTTCTTCAGGATCTGTAGTTGCCAATTGTAACCCTTTATTTTTTCGTGTTTTCCACACTGCCAGTTTAGCCGTTCCAATCAGGTAATTTAATAAACACATTTTTTTCCTTTTTGAAAATGTATATTTAATTCCTCCAATAAACACCCTATCCGAAAAAACCTCATCAAATTTGTCAAACCAGCTACCGAGCAATTTAAAAATACCTTTTAATCTCTCACACTTTAAAAACAAATGCTCTATATCCTCTTTTTCCCCACAGAATCGACATTCCCCCTTTACTGCTGTGTTCAGGTGTGCCACATGTCCGTCTGTTGCTATCGCCCCATATATAATCCTCCACTGTAGATCTCCGGACCGCTTCTCTACAGGAGGCTTATAAAGGGCTCTCCACCTGTCTCGTATCAGGAAGTCTGGCCTCAACAAATCTGGCCACCTTGAAGCCTTCTGTTTTCTCAAAGAGTCCTGGTGGCTTGCCTTTACTGTGATGTTGTATATTTCCTTCTTTGTCGTACTTTTAAAAGAACAAAACTGAGGCTTCCCAGAGGATAAAATGGCGTCCACCACTTCTTCTTCATCCTCCTTTATTGCTGAAGAAATTACCAGTTCTGGAAATTGCACATTATTCCCCGTGTTCTGGATATTCTCATGTCTTTGTGCAATAAATCTTCTGTATCCACTTGGTAATGCGTTGTAAATTTCTTCCTTTAGTTTTGACACCAGACGTATAGATCTCAGACCTGTTACTTCTTTAAGTTCATCAATCGATTTCCATCCTCCGTCATTCAACAAATGTTCCAGCTTTACAATTCCATTCCTTATTAAACACTGTCGTACAGTCACAGAAGACAGTATTCTGGTTTGAATCAATGGATTAAAAAAGAGTGGTTCCTCCGGTGCCCAAAGTTCTAGATTGTCCATATTCCGTTCTGTTCTTATAACAGTTTTCCATGTTTGCAACATAGCTCTATAAAAAACAGTGAGCTCAGACAAGTTCATCTCTTCAAGCTTCATTAAAAATAGCTGTTTATCAAGTCCAAGACCACCAACTCTCCTCATGATCGCACTTGCAGTTTTTCCCCAAAGCACATCTTTGTCATACAGAAATCTCTGTGCAGCTTGTATCCTGAAAGCACGGATTCTATTCCTGACATCCACCAGTCCTTGACCGCCTTCTTGTACTGGTAGGTATAATACTGCAGCACGCAACCAATGTTGTCCATCCCAGAAAAAGTTCACTATTGTCCTCTGTATACTGTAGATCAACTCCTCTGGTGGCTCCATGACCATAGTCCTGTGCCACAGAATAGAAGCAGCCAGATTGTTTACTACCAGAACCCTTCCTCGATATGACAATTGTGGTAATAGCCATCGCCACTTCGACAATCGGGCAGAGACCTTTTCTATCAAACCCTCCCAGTTTTTCTTTTGAAATTGTTCATTTCCTAAAAAAACTCCTAAAATCTTTAGTCCATCTTTTCTCCATTGCAACCCTCCTGGAAGTTGTGGAAAATTTTTCAAATTACCAATCATAAAACCTTCACTTTTTGTCCAATTGACCTTAGCAGAGGAGGCTTTTTCATATAATTCAATATTTTTTGTTAAAATTTCAATATCTTCTTTTTCTGTAATAAAAACTGTAATGTCGTCTGCATAAGCTGATAAAACCACCTTAGAATGACCATTAACATGTGGGATTACAGTGCCATTTAAATTCCTCCTCAACCTACATAATAATGTTTCAATAATTAGGCTATATAATTGTCCAGAAATTGGACAACCTTGCCTTATGCCTCTTGTCACTTGTATTGGAGCACTTAAACCACCTCCTACTTTCACCATCACAAACACATTAGAATACAACAGCTTAATATATGAAATAAAAACATCGCCAAATCCATAACCCTTTAACACTTTAAATAGATATTCATGATCAACTCGATCAAACGCTTTTTCTTGATCCAATGACAACACTCCTATATCATTCTTAATCTCTTGATTGAATTCAATTATATCCCTCACTAAAAAAAGACTATCTATAATGGATCTCTTAGGAATGCAATATGTTTGATCATTTTTGATCAACAAATCTAGACAGTGTTTGAGTCTATTTGCCAGACACTTCGAAACAATCTTATAGTCCAGACACAACAGAGATACTGGTCTCCAGTTTTTTAGCAGTCCAAGTTCTCCTTTTTTTGGAAGCAATGACTAAACTGCTCGACGACAACTTATTGGAAGTGAGTTCTTTTTTATACATTCTAAAATTACTTCATATAAATCTGGTCCTATTAGGTCCCAGAATTGTTGATAAAACTCCGCCGGTAATCCATCGATTCCAGGCGATCTACCTCTAGATAGTTGCCTCATAGCCTCTGTGAACTCTTGAAAGGTGATTAAATCGTCCAGCTCTTGTTTCTGTTTTTCTCCAAGCTGAGGTAACTCCTTAAGCAAGTCTTCAGTACAGTCAATGTCACAACTCTCAGCTGTATATAATTGTTTATAAAAGTCTCCTGCCAGTCTCCTCATTTCTGTAGGATCTGATGTAACTGATCCGTCCGAACGACGAAGATGGCACATCATCTTTTGTTGGACATGTTTTCTTTCAAGGTTAAAAAAGAAAGCACTTGGAGCATCCATTTCTTTTATGGAACAGTATCTTGATCTTATCAATGCTCCTTTTGCTTGCTCATGTAAGAGTAAGCTCAGCTCTTGTCTTTTCCTATTTAACACATTACACTGTACATCTTCATTATTATTTACAACTTGTCTTTCAATGAACTCCATGTCACTTTGTAAAGCTTTCACTGTTGCTTTCAATATAGTTGATGAGTGGAAAGCATAATTTTGACAAAACATTTTTATATTTGTCTTGCCCACATCCCACCATTGGCTTAGGTTTTCAAATGAATTTTTCTTCAATCTCCAAATATCCCAGAAAAATTTACATTTTTCACAAAAAGAGACATCCTGTAATAACTTAATGTTAAAAATCCAGTAGTAATTAGATCTGGGTGTCTTCTTCAAATTAACATCTAAAATGACCATATGATGGTCTGAGAAACCATTGGGTCTAATAAAAGTATTCATCACCTTATTGTTCCATGTCTTTTTTAAATAAAACCTATCCAGTCTCGCTCCACTAATTCTATTATCAACCACTCTTAACCATGTATACTGCTTTACTCCTTCATTTCTCATTCTCCAAACATCTGTTAACTGGAATTCATTAATAACTTTCTTTAATGCATCACTTGACTTACTATGAGGCTCTTCTCCATTTCTATCAACAACAAAGTCTGTTGTACAATTCCAATCACCTCCAAGTATTAGACAAACATTATCCTCATATTTTTCAATCACATTTCTTAATTCCATAAAAAATATCAGCCTCTCTGGACCATTATTAGGAGCATAAACATTAACAAATACAAATTCTATTCCTTTATACTCAATATGTGTTAATAATAATCTTCCTTTAACAATTTCTTCTACCTTTACAATATTCACACTTTTAGAAAATAAAATAGCTACCCCAGCACTATTTCTTGTGTCATGACTCAAGGCAAAATTCCCTTTCCACCATAACCCCCATTCAACTTCGTTATCAGTGTCTGTATGTGTTTCTTGTAAAAAACAAACATCAACCTTTTCCAATCTTATAAACTCTGAAATCTGTGTTAATTTATTTTTGTCCCTACCCCCATTAATATTTAATGATCCCACTCTCCACACATCCATATAGAGAAATAAGAAATAGATAGAAACTGAATAGAAAAGACACAGAGTAAAGAACACCACTTGTGATTTATTCATATATATTTTTTAGACTTTCACTTTCTTTCTCCTCAATTTCGTTACTATCTTTTTCAGCCGGAATCTTTTCTTTTTATCCAAAACTTCATAGCTCACTCTTTTTTGCAGAAACAATACTGAAATTATAAATTTGTCCACATCTGGAAAGAATTCTTCTACTTCTACAACTTTACCAAATGTTGTATCCAAAAAGTCATTGATTTCCTCTAAAGAGTACATGTCTTCCATCACTTGTGAACCAATGTCTGAAAACTCAGAACATGCATCTTCTTCATCTCTCATTTCTGCATCACCAATGTTCTCACTTCCAACACCATTTCCTCCACTTGCACTTGCAACATTCTCCATGTCCTCCCTCCTTACATTGTTTACCACCGTTTCTATTATTTCATTATTCACAATCCCACTTTCCTCAATTTGGTTGTCGTTTTCTTCATTTACTTCAACATCTTCCTCAGCTCCCTGAGGCTCATTCTCTTCCACATCTACAGACTGCACGTTTTCAGGATCATTCACAGGATCAACCTCATCCCTGTGTCTAGCGGCCTCTTCAGTAGCTTGAGCTTTATGTGGGCATGCTACACGCTTATGCCCAACATCTCCACACTCAAAACATTTCATATTTCCAGTATTTGCGTAAACCATGTACGCTCTTCCCTCATGCCAAACTTTAAAAGACACATCTAACTCCTGTTCATTCAGGAACATAAACACCTGTCTTCTAAACGACATTACGTGCTTTAGCGCTTCATTCCTACATCCGAGAGGAACAGTTTTAATTGCGCTAGCTAACTTTCCAAATCGCAAAAGCTCTCGTTCAATTTCCTTACTCTGTACGAAAGGTGGTACGTTCGAGACGGTTACCCTAATTGTTGGAGCAACCAGCGGCAAAACAGTAATAAAGTCTCCACTTACCACTATTCCACTGGTTATAAGCCGATTCACTTGGTTCTCTTCTTTTACAAAAACAACCACCGCTTTATTCATTCGCGAGGCAGATGAAATGTTCTGATATCCGATCTCCTGTCCAACTGTGAGTAACACTTCCTCCACATTCACCCCGTTCGCCGTCACACACCTGACTCCATGGCGGAGGGAGACAGGTGGCGTAAGAGACGCCATCCCGCTCCCAATCGAATCCTCAAAAATACTTTCTCTATCACGTTAAAATTACATTTAAACAGAAAAATTGAACAAAAGTTTAGAAAAGTTTGAAACAAGAAAACGATCACCCTCCCCTCGTGAGAACCCTCACACGCACCCAAACACTCCCAGCATGCACCGAGAGAGAGAGAGAGAGAGAGAGAGAGAGAGAGAGAGAGAGAGAGAGAGAGAGAGAGAGAGAGAGAGAGAGAATAAATGCTGTAAATGAACTGTCTCTGTGACAGCCTTGGGCTTTGTAAACCTTTTTAAAAAAATTTTTTTACCTTTTCATTATTATTCTATGGGAATCAGGAATCTGAGAGTGTATCATTGAAATAAATCACAACAGTGAAATAATATTTTCTTTCTTGCTCCATCTCCGATTACAGTGGTCTCAGTGTTTATGTGTGTGTGTGTGTGTGTGTGTGTGTGTGTGTGTGTGTGTGTGGTGTTAAACTACAGCTTACACTAACTACATCTATCTGGATTCTTACCATGTAAAAGCCAAAAACTGGAGGATACAGAACAGCAGAGCAAGGCCTCTATTCTTCCACTAAAACAAAAAACAAAGATAAAAAGATAAGGAAATCAAAGGATCACTAATCATAATAATCATCCACATTTGAAACAAACATTGTATTACATATTATTACACCAACTTTATAAGGCTAACAAATCATAATCATATTAAACAAGAAACCAACTTACCCAAAAGGCAGCACAGAAGGTTAGCACCAGGCATGTCTTTAAAAACACAAATGTTCAGTTTACAGACAAAGACCACCAATTATAAGACAAGATAAGAAATACTGAATCTCTCTGTATGCATTACAGTCTATTATATATGTGTATGTGTGTGTGTTCTTACAATCATAATGCCAGTTGCCAGAGCTCTCGTCTTGTCACACATCCTCTTGAGTTGCTTTAATGGACCCATTAAGAACATAGTGCTGAAAGGAATCCACACCCAAAGAACCTCAGCACTAACTTACAGATTCTTATAGATTTCTTTAAACAAGCCTGTATAAAATCCTGAAGTATAAACCTGTTAGGAATTTCTTTTGAGCTATTTAAGGTCTCCCAGACCGAGAAAACATCATATTAAGAGGTTTACAATCACACATATTTATGAGATAATATATAACATATTTATGAGATAATATATATCATATTTTATTACTTTCTACTTGATGGTTAGCACATTTTAGAGTTAGCCTACTAAATCAATTCATTTTTTTAAAAGTCAGTATTTGTCACTGACCACATGCCAGTGCAAACATTGTCTATTATAAACAGTGGCACGCCTTGGTTGAGATCAAATCAATGGTGGGGACTGGGCAGATAAAGATGCATGACTCACCTCAAAAGAGAAGCGATATTACCTATACTGTAAAAGACTGCAAAAAGTGTCAGTCCGCTTTTCGGAACCCAGAGTAAGCAGGTCCCCTGAATAACAAAAGTAAGGGAAGAGAATACGTTCGAGTATTGTATATACGAACAAAAATGAACCCATATAAGACTATTAGTGCTCTCGTCTTACCAAAACTGAACACAAGACGCCCGACACAAAGCACGCGAGGAATCCCTTGACGCGCGTGCCCCATCCCAGTGTTGACGCTTCATTCGCTGCCTAAAACAACGGTGTTGTTTTTATATTCAGAAAATGATTTAAATCAACTTGATATTCACAAGTAGGCAGAATTAAAGTTTTTGCGTATGACAGTCGGGTAAACACGCAGGCAACAAAACAAGTAGCAAAAATATATATTCGAAATCAAAACGAAACCACAACACTGTGTATTTTGAGTAGGCTAGCCTAAACATAATTAGACTTTAGCGATTAAAACCGAATTCAAACTCAGACTGTCAAACGCAACTAACGTTAACGTTACCTGCAGCACGTTGAGGTCGTCATTGCCATCTTGGCCACTTAAAACTTTCTTTAATTTGTCCATTAAGCTTAGATTGACTGGTTTTAAAAGCAACAATCCAAAAAAGATGCGTCAAGTTGGGAAAAAACTCCCTCGAAGCTACTTTGTTCAAGTAAATTTGTATTGATTCGTTCCTTTTCCTGTTTGGTAGTGTAACAGGTGCACAATATAACTTCCGTGTGTAGCCACGGTAACGATTGCGCGACGTCATGACGTCCGACGTACTGAATCGATACACTGTACTGAAACTGGTTTGTTTGCACTTGTTTAGCCATAAATATGTTCTCTTTATGCATTACATTCAACACCGATGGGATAAAGTGGACAGTATGCAGACAAGTGAATAAGAGAGGCGTAAAAAGTATTAAGAATTTAGACTTGAGGGAAATTATGAAATAGGCTACTGATGAAATCCACAAAAACATATGGTCACATTACAGTACCGGTAACTTAAAAACTGTGGAAAATAACCCGTTTAACCACTATTTTCCTCAATGTCATGTTCTAGGCCTATGTAAGCCTCTAAGACACATCAGATGTGAAATTGTTATAGTGTAAATGCACACTAAATAGTTAACTATTGTGTTTGAAGTTCTTCTTCAATGAGAAATACAACTTGGTTTGGGCCAAAAATGAATAGAGAACCGATTACAATCCCATTGAAATCTGTTTTTATTGGCCGTTTTCAACAAAATTTGTGTAAACTTCACAGAAACATTATTTTAGTTCAGTAAGACTCATTGTGCATATTTAAAAAAATAATAATAATTAAGTCCATGTAAGGATGACCAAATATTTATAAGTACAAATTCCCCAAATATATATATATTTCCGTAAGTATAGTAAAGCAGCACAATTACTCAAATATACATATAATGTAGACGATGCAAGCCTACTTTTTGGTTGACAGCATTACATTACATATCGAGTATGCCTACTCCAAACTTACAAATATAGTGAGGTGCATTTTACAAATTTACATTTTCATGCAACTAGTTCAGTTTGCTTAGATGTATGCAGAAAAAGATAACCATGATAGAAAACAACATTCATTTTCTTAATATGTAAATACAATAATTAATAAAAAAAATTCACACATTGATGGCAAAATCAATTAGCCTATGTCCAGAGAGATGTTCTGCCCATCTGTTTTTCCCTGGGTAATTCAAATGACCACCTATTTTTACAAAATAGCTGTTTCTTTCATATCCATCATCGGTTGTCCGCATCATGTAACCATCCTGTAAAAGCTGATGTCCAAGGTATTTTGAATGGGTGCTGGAAGAGCTCAGGGCACTATTACTCTGGTAGATGTCCAGTACAAGGGCTCTGGCATGGCAACATGCTTTTGACATGTGGGACAGCTCTGCTTGCTCCACAGCCACTCCTCTATGCACTAAACCAGCAGAAGGAGCACAATATTCAATTACATTCAGGTGTTCTGTACAGTGCTTTCAACAACATATACTAAAGCAACTTTACAGAGGACAGTATCTCAATACCCAAGAGAACAAGCCACACGGGACAATGGCACGTCTGAAAGATGGTTACGGAGAATGAGGAAGAACTCTTAGGAGAAAACAACGGCTTAGCAGCTAGAGGAAGTTAAAATGTAGAATAGGTAGCTAATCTGAAATTTACGTTTGGGAATAACACATTTCTTTTGTTAAATTGGACCATTTGTAATATCTAAGCGGGCTAGTTTAAACCTTTACCTCACTGTGGAAGCTGTGGGAACAGTGGAGCTCTCGGATACCTCCTCCTCCTTTGCGTAGGTTGTCATGACAGATCAGACACAAACTGTCCGCATCACTCTACAAAACAAACACCACATTATAATCAACCAAATTAATTTGTTTCACCCCACATTATATTTGAACAGAAATACTAAAATGCAATTCCATGTTACATTTTTTGTGACCTGTCCATATAATTAAAATTATAGTTCTCCCAAAAATAAAACAACTTTGAACCCCATTGACCTTTATTGGATGAACTAAAAACACTGAAACATTTATCTAAATATCATCTTTTGTGTAAAAAATACATTTTTATCCAAGTTTGTTTTAGATAGAATAATCAATGATGTCAATGTGAATAAAAGAGCTGTAAAAAGTATTAAGAATTTATGGTGCTTTGCCAGTATTTTACTCATTTACCGTGAAATCAAAATGGATAATTCTTTTTTTGTGTGTATGTGGAATACTGCAATATTTATTATAAATGATTTATCTGTGCATACCATTATGTTTTAGAAAATTCATGTCGCCTCATAATCTTTAATCAAAATAAGTTTCCCTCCGTTTCTCAGCGACATCTCTTCACTTCTGTAATGATGCGTTTACTGTCGCGAGAGCGGGACAATATGGGATGATTATAGTATCAAAATGATTAACACGTACAAGCGCACTTATCAATGAACTTGATACATGTTGCAGAAATGTTTTATCCATGCCTTTCAACTTGCGTGTGCAAAATTCAAAATTGAATGAATGTGAAGCAATTTGTACAAATAGAGACATTTTTGTGAATACAAATGTTTTCCTTTGTATTAGTGTATCATAATTTGCACATACAACACAGAAGATGTGCATGTGTGGATCAGGTGACACGCGTGCATTCATTGACTCGTTTCTGAGTCGATCCTATTTTGATTCATTTGGATTTTGAGACTTTCATTTCGCAGGTTTCGCCTTGCACGATCCACACACAGCTGTCTGAGAAAACCTGCTACCACTAGATGGCAGTATTCTGCTAAAACAGACAACGGCAGCATAATCAGGCGTTCTTCCGCATTTAAGACGCTTAATGAGAGTGATATTGAAGCACCAAATTTAGTACACAATAATATAGGCCTATGCTATTAATAAAGCATACGTTATAGAGGCAAACATTATATCAGATTATGAACAACACCCATAGAAAACCATTATAAAACGCTTAACGTGCAATCGCGCGTTGCATGTTCTGTTCAGTAAGGTGTAGCCTATGTATGAGTTTAAATATCACCGTCTTACTGCTTAAGCTTTTTCTTTATAATATGCTCTATGGGAGGAAAACTATATAGCCTACAGACATGATTCATTTGAGTGAATTTGAGCACGGCGTTTCAAGTTAATACAATTTTCCTTCCTGTTAAAAAAAAGGGTAAAATTTCGCAGTTGCGTTCATATTATATGCTTATTTTTATCTGACTACTACACATTGTATACATACAGTATACAAGCTTTGGAATTTGAAAATGTCTGTTTTTAAATATTAAAGGGATAGTTCACTTTGAAATTAATTTTTGATATGTTTTAGCTTACCTCAAGGGCATCCAAGATGTAGCTGTCTTTGTGGCCGCAGTATTTTCAATTTTGATATTTTTAGGTCAACCCGTTCTTGTCTGTCAGTCATATAATGCAGGCAATAGGGAACCACCTTAAAAAGCATACACAGAGAAGTCCAAATTAAACATGATTTAATGACTCGTAAACGTAAGTACACATTGATGACCTAAGACACGAAACGAGTGGTTTTTGTGAGAAAACGAACAGTATTTATATAGTTTTTACCTCTTGTAAACACAGCCACGTCCAAGTGATCTGAGATCGCGAGCGCTTCGGTCTTTTCCGGAAAGCACCGGAAGTGAAACCTTGCGCGTGTACGTCACTCATTGTTTACACAGAACAGAGATTGTAGGTAAGACTGCTAATTAAAAGGGTACTAATTTGCGCTTATCCGGGATGTTTAAACCGTCGTAAATGAAAACAATTACAAAAAAATAAAAAAATAAAACAATTGTATGAGTGACGTACACGCGCGAGGTTTCACTTCCGGTGCTTTCCGGAAAAGACCGAAGCGCTCGCGATCTCAGATCACTTGGACGTGGCTGTGTTTACAAGAGGTAAAAAATATATAAATACTGTTCGTTTTCTCACAAAAACCACTCGTTTCGTGTCTTAGGTCAACAATGTGTACTTACGTTTACGAGTCATTAAATCATGTTTAATTTGGACTTCTCTGTGTATGCTTTTTAAGGTGGTTCCCTATTGCCTGCATTATATGACTGACAGACAAGAACGGGTTGACCTAAAAATATCAAAATTGAAAATACTGCGGCCACAAAGACACCTACATCTTGGATGCCCTTGAGGTAAGCTAAAACATATCAAAAATTAATAACTATCCCTTTAAAGACGATTTTCGCAGTAGGCCTACATTTGTTTTCCCTTGACCCTTATAGCCACTGTTATAGGCTATAGTATAGCACGATGAGTTTTAACAATATGCAACCATTGTATATCGACATGAAATATTAATTAAATCAACTGGCCTGTAGCTGCAATTTTACAATTTTAAAATTCAAAAATTGTATTAACTTGAAACGCCGTGCGTTATTGCGTTCATGTAGTCTCTTGTCTGTAGGCTATATAGTTTTCCTCCCATAGAGCATATTATAAAGAAAAAGCTTAACGTCAATGCAGTAAGACGGTGATATTTAAACTCATACATAGGCTACACCTTACTGAACAGAACATGCAACGCGCGATTGCACGTTAAGCGTTTTATAATGGTTTTCTATGGGTGTTGTTCATAATCTGATCTAATGTTTGCCTCTATAACGTATGCTTTATTAATAGGGTAGGCCTATATTATTGTGTACTAAATTTGGTGCTTCAATATCACTCTCATTAAGCGTCTTAAATGCGGAAGAACGCCTGATTATGCTGCCGTTGTCTGTTTTAGCAGAATACTGCCATCTAGTGGTAGCAGGTTTTCTCAGACAGCTGTGTGTGGATCGTGCAAGGCGAAACCTGCGAAATGAAAGTCTCAAAATCCAAATGAATCAAAATAGGATCGACTCAGAAATGAGTCAATGAATGCACGCGTGTCACCTGATCCACACATGCACATCTTCTGTGTTGTATGTGCAAATTATGATACACTAATTCAAAGGAAAAATTTGTATTCACAAAAATGTCTCTATTTGTACAAATTGCTTCACATTCATTCAATATTGAATTTTGCACACGCAAGTTGAAAGGCATGGATAAAACATTTCTGCAACATGTATCAAGTTCATTGATAAGTGCGCTTGTACGTGTTAATCATTTTGATACTATAATCATCCCATAGGACAACCTGTCACTCACATGACATCATCACAGCAACAGCAAACCACAACCATCCAATCAATTCCCCATGGACAAAATCAAGTCCCACATTTTTTTCTTGTTCGAGAAGCTGTTTCACTCGTATACATCATAAGAGGGGGAAAATAGATCATCAAATATTTTTTCATGTCGATTTTAAAACTCAAAACACAAAATATTCAAACATACTTGAGTGAAAAAAATAAGAAAACAAAAAACCCTGTTGTGTAAAAAAAAACTGCTGAAAATTAATTTAAGATGAACTCAACCGGTTGTTTGCTTTCAGCTTTATTCATTTAATTTTTAGCTGCATGTTAGTATGTGTTGTATTGTAGTAGTGATACAGCAGCAGCCTCAGATTTCTCTAGCCCTGCAAAGCACTGTATCATAACAGAATAAAAGTATCTTATCTCATGTTCGTTTATCTAAATGCTCCCGAGACTGAATAAGCTATTGGCAATCATTTACATCTTTACCAATTAAAAAGCAAAATCATATAAATCACACCAACCAGAGACATGACATTGCGGCTCCTAAATCTGGCTTTTCTCTCCAGAGGCTCGTGCACCTCGGGGATGGTAGGGATGGCATGTGTGCGTCTTTCACATGTGCTGCCCTTGGTTTGCGTTCCCGCCTCATTATTGCCAACATGGCTGGAGCGAGAGCACGGCCTGGCCTCACCGCTCTGAAGCCAGGGGCTCAGGTGAGCTGTGCTTGGTAACACGGTGGCAGAGTGCAGGCGGCTCAGATGCATCGCGTTCAGCTGAGCCTGAAAAATATACATGCATAAAATGAAGGCACAGATCACTTTGCATTGCAATTGAAATGATAACAATAACAGTATAACAATCAGTACAACTCGGAATAGTTTTAGCATGTTATTGAAAATGGCAATGTTAATGTTTTACATCTTGGTGGACTAGTCTGCTACGCTGCTGCTGCAGAGCGAGTATGGACTGCTAATAGATACATACATGCTGTGAACATGTAAGATTTGCTGCTGGTGCATACATAGACATACATAAATTCCTTCGCAGATCTAGGCAGGTGGAGCTGGAGGGTTTCAGAGGTAGGACTAGCTTACAGCAAACAATGAACCAGACCATTTAAATGTTGAGCAAGCAATCTCATTGGCTGCAGGATCAGCTTGTGCCATGCTGTGATGATGCGACTACTTGCAGATTGCATGTAAAGGACCTATTATACGCCCTCTAGAGTTTCATGACTGAACTAGATATTAGTGAAAAATGTAATTGAAAATGATGCAGTATTTGATTTGTCCCTCTTTTCATTTCCAAAACTGTGTGACTTGTTTCTTCTGTGGAACAAGAAATGGAACACATAATGGAAGTTTGGTTCCCAATGTTCTTCAAAATATGTTTTTGTTTCCGTAGAAGAAATATATGCATACAGGTTTGCAACCACATGAGGGTTTTTCATGAGGAAATTATGTAATTTGTATTTTGCAGTGAACTATCCCTGTAATGGCAGCAGCAGTGAGCAACAGAACTCCACAAGTTTGAGTAAAACCAGATGATCCATGTTATCCATTATGTGAACATGATCCACAGAGCATTTTGTACAACGAGTTCACATGGAAGATAAGTGGAGAATTACACATATTTCTCCACATATTCATTTGAACTCATGTTTTAATGCAGATGCAGAGCAAAAAGAAAAACTAATGTTAGCCTGTCTGAAATATCTGACTCTTTACTACTGACTACTACTTTAATCAGTTTAGTTGAATTTCAGTTAAATTCATTAACTGAATTTAAAAATACAAAATGTGACATTTTAATGATGGTTCATAATTGTATTGGGTCTTCATTCCTGTAATGCTAATTGTGTAGATTTATACAAACACGATGATTGCAAACATTATCATGTTTGCAAAAGCATCATTATTTAGCTGAAGAATAATTTAACAAATCACTGACGTTAAAATAATTCGTTTTAACGTCATTTTTAGCTTCAGACCTGTCAAATAGAAAAAAAGAGAAATAAAAACGTAATTCAGTTGAATAGTTCATAAACTGTAAGTGAACTTTTTGTAAACATATTTTTTGCATAAACTTTATATAAATATATTGTCACATGTCTGTCCTGTCTTGTGTTGCACATGGGTGGTTGTTATGTTGGGCCATGTGCCTCTGTCATTGTTTGATCCCTCCCACTCGTTACCTGATTAGTGTTTGAGTTTCTCCACCTGTTCTCTCTTGATTTGTTCCCTTTATAAGTCTCCTCATGTTTGCAGTCTTTGTCGGTTCGTGGTCAGTGTCAGATGTTTCTCTGTTCCTGGTTGGTGTTCCCTGTATTCTTGACCCAGTGTTTGTTTCATGTTCATTTATTATGTTTTCCCTAGTGATGGGCAGATCGAGGCTTCGTGAAGCAATGAAACAGTTGAACCAAATGGTCCATATTGTTTCGAGGCTTCGAATCAATCCGACACCCGTCTCCACGGTGACACCTAGTGGTCACTTGCATGTGTTGATCTGAAAAAACCTTGACGAGCCATGAAAATTTGTTGTTTTTTTTATTATTGTACTTTTCTAATATGTGAATCTTGTAACCTATATAGGCTCCTCACTGTGCATAATGTTATTTTGGTCCTGCAAGATGAATATTAATAAAATAAATCAAGCCACAATGTCTCACTTTTTTACATAGTTTTATTTAAAAATATAAATTTCTCTGCTGTGGACTGTGTTTGAGAAGGACTTCTCAAATGGCGCATCATGGATGATGTATTGTTGCAGTAGGCGAGCTGCCGATCACAATACACACATCTCACTTTATTTGTTGTTTCTAAATGGAAATGCTCCCACACCACAGATGTATGGCATCTCTTCTGGGGAGCCTCCATTTTATCTATCTATCCAAATCTATCTAGATATGTATCTCTAATCTCTCTATGTATTTAGATATGTATATAATATGTATCTATAATCTATCTGTGTATTTAGATATGTATATATAATCTATGTCTCTATAATATTTATATATGTAGCCTATCTTTAATCTATCTATATATGAATCTATCTTTCTATTAATCTAGCTGTCTATATATATATATCTACACTACCGTTCAAAAGTTTGGGGTCGGTAAGATTTTTAATGTTTGTAAAAGAAGTCTCTTCTGCTCACCAAAGCTGCATTTATTTGATTAAAAATACAAAACAAACCCAGTAATATTGTGAAATATTATTACAATGTAAAACAGCTGTTTTTATGTGAATATATTGTAAAGTGTAATTTATTCATGTGATCAAAGCTGAATTTTTAGCATCATTACTCCAGTGTCACATGATCCTTCAGAAATCATTCTAATATGATTATTTGATGCTCAAGAAACATTTATGATTATTATCAGTTGAAAACAATTGTGCTGCTTCATATTTTTGTGCAAACCGTGATTCATTATTTTTCAGGATTCTATGAAAGTTCAAGAGAAAAGCATTTAATTAAAAAAGTAATATTTTGCATTATTATAAATGTCTTTACTGTCACTTTTGATCAATTTAATGCTTCCTTTCTGAAGAAAAGTATTAATTTCTTTAAAAAAAATAATAATTCGTATTGACCCCAAACTTTTGAACGGTAGTGTATGTATCTATTAATGTGTCACTATATGTAGGCTATACTCTGTGTCTCTAGCCTATCAGTCAATGTGTTGTGTAAATTTAAATGTAAGCCTAAATATAACTAAACAAATCGCACTATAAATGTCACTATATCACCAAAAATCCACTATCTCAAAATCAAACTCCTCTCACAAAAACCCACGATGTCAATATGCGTTAATTTCACTTTTATACAGATGTGCGATTAGTGGTCTGTTTCCGACCGTGTCAATCAAACGCTGATTCGGCGGATCACACCTGATGAAACACTTCGTGAAACACTTCGAGGCTTCGTTTGGCCATAGTCACGTGACATGGGTGTTTTGAATCACGCTTCGAATCAGTGATTCGAAACATCTGCGCTTCGGGATCTCGCAAAGCTTCGGAACGACTGTTTCGCGTCAGCCATCCCTAGTTTTCCCCCTCGTGGGTTTTTTGATTTGTGTTTGTTCTGTTTTGTAAATAAACCTTCCTTGCTTTGCACTTGAGTTCTCCTTTTCCTAAGTGTGAACGTGACAGAACGAACCGACCATTTTTGAACTCAGCAGCAAGAAGGATTTTATTTTTTTATTTTTATTTTTTTTCCTCTGAGGAAGCCTGAATGACATGTATATGGACGATGATGATCTGGATTGCCCGGACTACGTCATCTCCACGTTTGGAGCAACACAGTTCCGTCCTATCGGCGGGGACCGAAGGACTCGGCCCGGTAAGGAATCCGGAGGAATGAACATCTTCCAAGCGTTCGCTTTGATGGCTCATTAAAGGGAGGAGTCGGAGCGCTTGGCCAGGGTTTCTGAGACCCGTGGAGGTCACAGGAGAGATTTTCGGGGGACCCGCCAGGTAATTTTTCGTGGGACCCGGGAGGTTGTAAAGGAGGAGGTGGTCGAGAGGAGGGTCAACATCACTCTCCATCCTGGCCTCCTTACGATCCTGTACCAGTGGAGGGCAGTTCAGAGCCGACTTCTCGCCGTCATGGACGGAGGAGAGGAAATCCATCTGCCCAGCGAGAGACTGCTCACGTCCCCTCTGCCCAGCGAGAGACCGCTCATGTCCCGTCTGCACAGCGAGAGACTATTCACGTCCCATCTACCCAGCGAAGGACTTTTCGCGTCCCGTCTGGCGTCTGTCCAGCGAGAGACTGTCCACGTCACGTCGGCCCTGCGAGAGACTGTCCCTGAGCCGGTGCCTGTCCCTGAGCCGGTGCCTGTCCCTGAGCCGGTGCCTGTCCCTGAGCCGGTGCCTGTCCCTGAGCCGGTGCCTGTCTCAGAGCCTGTGTCCGGTCCTGAGCTGGAAGATATGTTTGTGTCTGTATTTGTTTCTGTTATGTTGACTGTTTCTGTTTTAGTATCTGTCCCTGAACCAGTGTCCGTCCCTGTCCCTGAGCCTGTGTCGATCCCGGAGATTGTGTTTGCCCCTGAGCCGGAGTCTGTCCCTGAGCCGGAATCTATGTTTGTTTCTGTATTTGTTTCTGTTCTTATGACTGTGTCTGTGTTAATGTCTGTCCCTGAGCCAGTGTCTGTCCCTGTCCCTGTCCCGGAGCCTGTCCTTGACCCGGAGCCGGTGTCGGTCCCTGAGCCTGTGTCTATCCCAGAGTCTGAGCCTGTGCCTGTCCCAGAGCCTGAACCGAGGTCTACACCGCCCTGGCCGCCCGAGGGGTCTGCACCGCCCTGGCCACCCGAAGGGTCTTCACCGCCCTGGCCACCTGAAAGGCCTGATCCGCCCTGGCCACCCGAGGGGTCTGCTCCGCCCTGGCCACCCGAAGGGTCTTCACCGCCCTGGCCACCTGAAAGGTCTCCACCGCCCTGGCCACCTGAAAGGTCTGATCCGCCCTGGCCACCTGAAAGGTCTTCACCGCCCTGGCCACCTGAAGGGTCTGATCCGCCCAGGCCACCCGAGGGTTCTTCACCGCCATGGCCGCCCTGGCTGCCTGATGAACTCTGTCTCGCCATGGCCGGTCGATGTCCCGTTCCGCCCTGGTCTTTTCCCCCTGTCCCGCCCTGGTCTGTTCCTCCCGTTCCGCCTGATGTTTCCTTCCTGCTCCGCCCTAGCCTCATGGAGCGTCTGGTAGCCGCTTCGTAGGGAGGGGGTTATGTCACATGTCTGTCCTGTCTTGTGTTGCACATGGGTGGTTGTTATGTTGGGCCATGTGCCTCTGTCATTGTTTGATCCCTCCCACTCGTTACCTGATTAGTGTTTGAGTTTCTCCACCTGTTCTCTCTTGATTTGTTTGTTGTTATAAGTCTCCTCATGTTTGCAGTCTTTGTCGGTTCGTGGTCAGTGTCAGATGTTTCTCTGTTCCTGGTTGGTGTTCCCTGTATTCTTGACCCAGTGTTTGTTTCATGTTCATTTATTATGTTTTCCCCCTCGTGGGTTTTTTGATCTGTGTTTGTTCTGTTTTGTAAATAAACCTTCCTTGCTTTGCACTTGAGTTCTCCTTTTCCTAAGTGTGAACGTGACATATATAAAGGATGTAAGAATAAAAATAAGAGAATAAACAGAAAAAAGATGAACACAAAATGCCAAATTTACTAAGGAGGGAAGATAAATAGATTGCTTGTGGAAAAGCCCCTAACAAGCAAGTGTGGCTTTGAGTTACTATTTAAAAGTGTTAATTGAATCAACTGCTCGTGGACTGCCTGTAAGACAAATCCACAGCTTGGCCCCATAGCTACTGGTGTCTTCCCACAAACACACACCACACACCAACCACACACACACGTACTGACCGGGCATGGAAGTGAAGCTCTGCGACTGGCCATTGATCGACTTGGAATTGGGACATCCCAACTGCTCTTCCTCTCAGCTTCCGGCTCCTGTTCCTCTTGTTGTTGTTCTTCTTCCTCCTTCTCCTCTTCATCTTCCTGCCCTTCATATCCTCCCTGCAAGGTTGTAAAGATTTCATCCTCCTCTTCCTCGTTCTCCATGTTAAACAGCTGTATTTATCTCCAGTCTCCCTGATACGAATACCTCTGAAAGAGAAACTGTGAGGGGCCGAAGCTGTGCGACTGGCTTCTGGACAGGCCTTGGATTGCTGATTAAGCCTCTGTAATAAGATCCCCTGGTTTTCTTATCCCATCTGTTTCCTCTGTGGCTCTAAGCCTCACAGAGACTACACAGCAACCGAACGCAGGCTCCTTTAACTCCTGAGTAATCTGTTTAGGAGGAAGGTGGGGACTTGAAAGAGGAGGGAGGGGATTCTCAAAGCTCTCTGGAAGCATCTTGCTCCAGATCTGTTTAGAGTGTTCTAAATACTTTGTAGGGCTGCACGAAACTACCGAAATATTGCACATTTACACATCGCAACAGCTTGCGATATCTGAATGAGTGTGCGCACAGAAAGCTGTATACTCACACAGTTGTCAAAATGCCTGTCTTAGTGAGTATTCTTGTAAACATACTTGGTTATGTCTGAAGTGAATGCAAACAATTATCGGATACAAATATATTGGATAGGTCTTAAAGTGACAGTAGCCTAATACAGTACACCTGCTGCTGTGTGTCAAACAACAAAAGAAAATCACTCACTGCTCTGGACTGAATAACTTTTGTAGCTTTCATGTAATTTATTTCATGTGAAGCCTATGCAGCGTTTACATTTGATTATTCAGTGTCTGTACAGTTTCTTACTTGAATGCTACTGTTAAATATATCTTATGTACTCTAAACCTACCTGAAAAACTTAAAACACTTTTAATCTGTTTTATTATACCTGTCCTATTGTTTGTAATTTGCATCTTTGTTCTTATTTTTAGTTACAAAGTTAAATGAAGGACTAATTGTTCCACCCCTAGTTTTAGGTGTACGTTTTCAAGTTGATATAACTTTATATCACCAAGTTGAGCAAAGAGTTGTTGATATTTAATTAGTTTTTTTTTTTTACATTGATGTTAAAATGACATTGACATATTTGTGACAATGCTTTTTATGTAATGCTAAAACACTGCTGTTCACTTTTAGAAGTTGTAGTGATGCTTTCTTTTCCCAGAAAGAATGCGAAACATATATATTCGTCATATTATTTTCAGTTTTTCAATATATGTAAATATAATTTAATTTTTATTTACTCGCACATAATCGCACCTATTTAACAATATATCACATTTTCCCCTCATACTTTGGATACTGCATGTAGTGCACTGCACACTATACTCTAATGCAATCGTGGAAGACATTTTTTATTATAATAACACCCAGGTCTGTCTCTGCATGGCATAAAAATGTTGCCCAGAAAACAAATTCTGATTTTGTCTTGGAATAGGTGAGACATTAATTTACAATAAATTTGGAAAGACTTTCTGAAAAGTTTCTCTGTGATAATTTTCAGATAATATACCCCCCCCCCCCCCCATGTTTATATTTACCTCATACACCCTACACAAACAAACTGAGTGTGAAAGGCATCAGTGAACGGGATTATCACTTAAGATACTATAAATGTTAAGCACCTTAGAAAGTGCAATCACAGGCTCCATCTAAAATTAGACTCCACAGATACATATATGTAACCCACGTGGACTAAAAGCCAAACAGAGTGTCGACAATAGATGAAATCATGACAAGGCATCGGATGTTACTAAAATTAAGACTCATTGGACAGGTAATGCTATAATCTATTGAGCCACTTAGTCTTCGATTAAAGAAATATGCCTTTTCCATTTGATCAAACATCCAAGAAAAAGCAGGAAAGACATTTAGTTCTTTGACATTTTTAAAGATTGATGTAACAAATGAAATAGCAAGTAACTTTATTTTGAAGCATGTATCTCCTAAAACAAACACGAACCTTAATATTGCCTCTAGATGGCAGCAACGCACAAAAATAGTTTTACTCTTCACAGTTTAGGGACCGTCATAAAAGAATGGAAAATTATTAATATGTAAACATATAATGCTATCATTATAATGTGCATAAAGATGATACATTTTATGTAATACACCGTTTTTATGTGACGTCATTTGTGGCATATTTAAGGATCAAGTCTCTTTTAAGAGTGTTTGATTGAGTCCAATAACCAGCTGGGCGAACTTATTGCTGAAAGCCCCCACACAATCTGCACAGATGATGTTGAAACATGCTTTGCCTGAGCCTGGACACTGGTGCTTGACCCAGTTCAAAAGCAGACTATAGGAGCTCAGGGTCATGCTTTGCAATGACTGGCATGGAT
Organism: Chrosomus eos; assembly: GCA_036326025.1. Taxonomy (NCBI): domain Eukaryota; kingdom Metazoa; phylum Chordata; class Actinopteri; order Cypriniformes; family Leuciscidae; genus Chrosomus; species Chrosomus eos. Next base: position 9,080,949 of record CM070828.1, on the reverse strand, counting down.
GAGTAACTATATACCTGGCATCCTCAGTTAGGTTCAGACCAGCAGCAAAAAACCTTTCTGAGAAAAAAAAAAAAATGTGGGTGCAATTATTTAAGAAAAAGCAACCTTTAAGGAAATATATTATCTTTCTTTCCTAATCATTTGATGCAATTTGAACTCAGTTTCTTATTGTGACTGACCTGGTCTCCCTTCCTCTTTTTTTTTTTCCTCCAGGTAGGATATGACACGATTTGGATCTGATGTGTTTGCCCACCAATATTTACAGCGGGGCCACAGTTCCTCATTTCCAGAAGCAGCCGAGTTATCATATGACAGAATCACCTGATAACTGTGATCCCAACACTCCTTTAGTGAGGGTGTGACCTGAAATAACACAAATAGATTATAGGGGAGATAGTGAATAACAGAGAATAAATCTGTTCATCATATAAAAGTAATCAAGTCTCTTCAGAAAATCTAGACTAAAACGCTTAATTCATATGAATTATTTTTACGATCTCTTTCTGAACTTTTTGAAGCGTCAAAGTGGTAGTTGGGTTGCTAAAGGGACAGAAAGCGCTCAAATTTCATCAGATGTTCCGAAGATGAACAAAAGTTTTACGGGTTTTGAACAACATGAGGGTGAGTAATTAATGACAGAATTTCCATCTTTGAGTGAACTATCCCTTTAAGATTCAAGTTATTTATTGAAGTCACAAATGTTGTACATTAAACATACTTACATGATTGGGACAAATTTTATTGTTAAAAGTGCTTATAAGGAATTGAATGAGGTCTCTGTGTTGATCCAGGTTCATTCCATCAAAGGCAGAAAGTGCAATGATGACCACTTCCTTGGTGTGCTGGTCTAACCAGTAAGCAGTATCTGAGAGCGCTTCCTGCAAATAACACAGCCAGAACACAACCATAGTTATTCTCGATTGAAATGAGGATTTAACATTCTTTTAAAATGATGATGTAGGCTACCTTTACTGTGAGAAGAGAGTAGATCCCATGTGCAAAGTAGAAAACTGTATTAGGGTCTTTTATCTTATGAGCTATTCTTAGATCAAGAAACCGAATGCCTAAATCCAGCTGGTTAGAGATGCTGTTCTCCTGGATAAAAAAAAGCCACAAAAAATGCTGTATATCATCAAATCCTGTCTAAATTGACCCACATTTGCAATGTTCCAACCCTACCATAACATTTTCTTCTTCTTCTGTGGAACATAAAAGGAGGCAGAATAACAGTCTCAGTCACACCATTGTTGTTGCAATGAAAAGTTGACTAAGGCTGTTAAAGTCATGATAACATTCTGCCCTGTGTTTCACTGAACAAATAAATTCATAAAATTGTGTATCATCACGTCTGTTAGTACCTGTGTTGTTGCCCATTTGATTATACAGGGCCGAACGATACATGGAAATAATGTGTCTAACACTTGCACCACCTTCGGCGCAGACTCTAGCACTGAGGACTGCCGATCTAAACAGTAAGTCATGGTGTCATGACTTCCTGGAAAAATAGTGAACAGACGTTGATCATTGTTAAATAGTCAATCGAAATGTAAATAATCAATCAAAAAGGCCATCAATTAATTTAAAAAAATAATAAAAATACATTGAAATAATCAGACGTACCTGGTATAGCGATATTCCACAGCGGGGTGTCCCAAAAACTCGATGGCATCCCGGACATCCAGTCCGAACAGGAGATGCATCTTTCTTCATTCTCCATTTATTACGTTTTTAAAGTATGAACAGTAATCCCTTAAAACACGTGAATTACTGTACATTCACAGTATCGACGTAACTGCACATCGGACGCTGAAAAAAAAAAATGTTTCCGCGTTTTTCTTTGTCATGTGAAGTCAAAAAGAAACACCTTTACTAGATGCACGGAATTCCATTTAGTGTTTGACGTGATCATTGTTTGCGAGATATGAAATTGTGTTGGGAGGAAGTGTAAAAATTTTCCATGGTCATCTCGTGACAAGTTTCTCGAATCTGATTCTGAATGACAACAATGTTAGGGACCATCTGAAAGTGTGAATGTTTTTCGTTTTGTCCATCAGCCGACGTCACAGTTACGTCACGGCGCTAGCTGGAGGCAAAACAAACGGAAAACTGGCGGCTAACTACAAACCAGGGGCTCGTTCTTCGTACGTCGCTAACTCAGTTAGCTGGATTTGATTGTTGACGATTTGCCATGATCTTGGATTGTTTGGTTCTTTGAAGCTCATCCTAGACTTGCTGTCATAGCAACAGGTGCGCTAGCTTGAACCTGCTCGCGAGCAGGCTTATTTCATGTAAACAGGATTAGATCGCGGCTTCATAAGCGCAGGTGATACGAGAAGTATTTTAACGCAGCGCGATAGTGTACTTTTTGAGAGATATAATTATTCTCGGATGTCGTTTACATCAATTATTTTTTGGAAACGCACATTAAATGTTCGACTCGTCGGAGTCGGCCTTTAATAACAGCACAAACTGTGTGCATTGTCCTGATATTATTTGCGAGTGGCTCTTTCCTTTAAACTATTGGAGATGCGGAGAACTTGATAAGTGCTGTCTGTCGTGTCATTCACAAAGTTTACCCTGGCGCTCAAGCAGTTTTTAGGTTTTTTTTTGTGTGGCATTTCCAAGCCAGTTTAGACCCAAGGTTGTAGGCTATAGCAGGGTTTTTTTTTTTTTTTTTTTGCCAACGCAGGTATATTATAATTTTTAATGAAGATCATGCAATCATGAACATGCGATTAATATGACACAGATATTTCCCTCAGGCTTCACTAATGTGATTGGTCAATAGACTGCACACATGTTCCCATCAAGGCCTCTATGAAGGGGATTTTGTGTACAGAAAGGGAGATCACAATGTAAATGTGCAGCCAAGTTACTATTACAATTCTTAATATTCCAGATTAGTAATATTATATTAAATTTTAAAAAAGGCAGTTGACAGACTAAAATCTCTAGATGGCGTGTGACTATTCATATTACTAATGTGGAAGCACAGAGACATTCACATTTATGCACATTACTTGAACATGGTAAGGAAAAATATAAATATCAAGCTCACTGTATTACATATGCAAATGTAAAATGTAAATGTATGTACATACACAGTTACAATGCAGCTCTAGCCAGGACAAGTTCACACAATGAAATGAACTTTGGCCAACTAAAGGGAAGATTTCAGTGTCTGAAAAGCCTGAGTGTTGCACCTGACAGGACCTGTGACATTACATGTGCCATATTACACAACATTGCCAACATCAGAAAAAGAAGGGGAAAAAAGGTTTAATTAAGCCTAAATGTTTAATTAAAGACACACATTTTCTTAGTTCATTGAGTCTTATTTCAATAGTTCTTTGTAAAGAAAAGCCAGTCATTCAGTCATCTTTTGCCTGCAATAAGAGATATTATGCAAGGTCAGCAATAGTACTCTGTGTGAAATAGTGTATTTTACTCTGAAGTTTATTTTGAAGCAACTCTATTTCTAGTGCAATTTCTTTCTTTAAGTAGTCAAGTTCTATTTTCCCCCTGATTTTTGTTTTTTTCAAAATACTCTATTTTCTGTTGAAGTCTCATAGGGAATGAATTTCACCCTGTGTCATTTGTCAAATTGTCACACATGCCTCATGCAACAAATAAAAAGGAAAAGTTACACTGCCCACACCTGTATCACTGCGTTGTGCAGACTCTTCTGTAGGCCTTTCTGTACATGTGGACTCATGTCAGAAATAATAGACATAGGCACAAGTATAAATCAATTAAAATTATTTATGTATTTGCAGGTAGTCTACTTCCTCCAAAGGACAGTCATCTGAGAAGGTTTCTTCACTATCCAGTGCAATGTGATTAATAACTCATGGCAAAATATTTTCACATTAACATAAGTTTATCAGTTTTTTACTTTCACAAGTCAAAGCAATTTATCATTACTCAAGATTAAACAGTTGAAATGACTATACCAGCCAATATGCATTATAGGCCTACTTAATTTAATGCAGCAACAAATTATTTCACAGTGTACTTTCCATCTCATTTACCAGTAATGAAGGTGTTGCTGCTACTGGTCCCTGGATGTGTGTCTGGAAGAGCTGAACCCAGGGATGCCCTCCACAACAACAGGTCAATTCACACTCAACCCAGGGGTCAGCTCTTCTGCCATGGGTGCAGGAGCATCTGTTTCTTGGTTGCTTTTATAAACAGACAATCATTTATTTAACAGTGCCTTTTTGAAAGAGACTAGTAGGCCTATAAGGCCTAATAAAAATTACCATTACGTAGAAGATTTTTGTACTTCACTTTCATCATGTTCACTATAGTGTGGTGACTCTGACATGACAATGAACAAAGTAATTATGAAATTATTAAAATAGAAAAAAAACCAAAAGTTATTAAAACATCTAACATGGCCACCACAAACGCATTTAATTCATCTGCTACTTTTGCCAGCCCTCTCTCCTGGCTTTTGCACACTTAGAAGTGTTCCCTGGCGTTTTAATTAAAGACTCAAAATCGGCATAACCTTCTCTTTCTCTGCTTGGGAGAAAAACTGGGCGTGTTCTTTGGCCATGCTGAACAGCCAATAGCAGCGTCGCTGATCACTGTTTCTGCTATCGATACATATCCCCTTTTAAACCAACGCGTGAACGCGCAGTTATCTCAGATAACTCAATCCAGCGATACTAATCATAAACAACAGGAGTGTTCGAAGAACCCACTTAGCCGGATCATGATTAGCCCGATGATATTATCTTGGATGTCTCATTTGATCTTGGATGTTTTAAGCAACGTACGAAGAACGAGCCCCAGGGGCTCGTTCTTCGTACGTCGCTAACTCTGTTAGCTGGATTTGATTGTTGACGATTTGCCATGATCTTGGATTGTTTGGTTCTTCGAAGCTCATCCTAGACTTGCTGTCATAGCAACAGGTGCGCTAGCTTGAACCTGCTCGCGAGCAGGCTTATTTCATGTAAACAGGATTAGATCGCGGCTTCATAAGCGCAGGTGATACGAGAAGTCTTTTAACGCAGCGCGATAGTGTACTTTTTGAGAGATATAATTATTCTCGGATGTCGTTTACATCAATTATTTTTTTGGAAACGCACATTAAATGTTCGACTCGTCGGAGTCGGCCTTTAATAACAGCACAAACTGTGTGCATTGTCCTGATATTATTTGCGAGTGGCTCTTTCCTTTAAACTATTGGAGATGCGGAGAACTTGATAAGTGCTGTCTGTCGTGTCATTCACAAAGTTTACCCTGGCGCTCAAGCAGTTTTTAGTTTTTTTTTTTATGGCATTTCCAAGCCAGTTTAGACCCAAGGTTGTAGGCTATAGCAGGTTTTTTTTTTTCTTTTTTTGCCAACGCAGGTATATTATAATTTTTAATGAAGATCATGCAATCATGAACATGCCGATTAATATGACACAGATATGTCCCTCAGGCTTCACTAATGTGATTGGTCAATAGACTGCACACATGTTCCCATCAAGGCCTCTATGAAGGGGATTTTGTGTACAGAAAGGGAGATCACAATGTAAATGTGCAGCCAAGTTACTATTACAATACTTAATATTCCAGATTAGTAATATTATATCAAATTTTAAAAAAAGGCAGTTGACAGACTAAAATCTCTAGATGGCGTGTGACTATTCATATTACTAATGTGGAAGCACAGAGACATTCACATTTATGCACATTACTTGAACATGGTAAGGAAAAATATAAATATCAAGCTCACTGTATTATGTAAATGTAAAATGTAAATGTATGTACATACACAGTTACAATGCAGCTCTAGCCAGGACAAGGTCACACAATGAAATGAACTTTGGCCAACTAAAGGGAAGATTTCAGTGTCTGAAAAGCCTGAGTGTTGCACCTGACAGGACCTGTGACATTACATGTGCCATATTACACAACATTGCCAACATCAGAAAAAGAAGGGGAAAAAAGGTTTAATTAAGCCTAAATGTTTAATAAAAGACAAGACACATTTGATTAGTTCATTGAGTCTTATTTCAATAGTTCTTTGTAAAGAAAAGCCAGTAATTCAGTCATCTTTTGCCTGCAATAAGAGATATTATGCAAGGTCAGCAATAGTACTCTGTGTGAAATAGTGTATTTTACTCTGAAGTTTATTTTGAAGCAACTCTATTTCTAGTGCAATTTCTTTCTTTAAGTAGTCAAGTATTTCTCCCCTGATTTTTGTTTTTTCAAAATACTCTATTTTCTGTTGAAGACTCATAGGGAATGAATTTCACCCTGTGTCATTTGTCAAATTGTCACACATGCCTCATGCAACAAATAAAAAGGAAAAGTTACACTGCCCACACCTGTATCACTGCGTTGTGCAGACTCTTCTGTAGGCCTTTCTGTACATGTGGACTAATGTCAGAAATAATAGACATAGGCACAAGTATAAATCAATTAAAATTATTTATGTATTTGCAGGTAGTCTACTTCCTCCAAAGGACAGTCATCTGAGAAGGTTTCTTCACTATCCAGTGCAATGTGATTAATAACTCATGGCAAAATATTTTCACATTAACATAAGTTTATCAGTTTTTTACTTTCACAAGTCAAAGCAATTTATCATTACTCAAGATTTAACAGTTGAAATGACTATACCAGCCAATATGCATTATAGGCCTACTTAATTTAATGCAGCAACAAATTATTTCACAGTGTACTTTCCATCTCATTTACCAGTAATGAAGGTGTTGCTGCTACTGGTCCCTGGATGTGTGTCTGGAAGAGCTGAACCCAGGGATGCCCTCCACAACAACAGGTCAATTCACACTCAACCCAGGGGTCAGCTCTTCTGCCATGGGTGCAGGAGCATCTGTTTCTTGGTTGCTTTTATAAACAGACAATCATTTATTTAACAGTGCCTTTTTGAAAGAGACTAGTAGGCCTATAAGGCCTAGTAAAAATTACCATTACGTAGAAGATTTTTGTACTTCACTTTCATCATGTTCACTATAGTGTGGTGACTCTGACATGACAATGAACAAAGTAATTACGAAATTATTAAAATACAAAATAAATAAATAATAAGTTATTAAAACATCTAACATGGCAACCACAAACGCATTTAATTCATCTGCTACTTTTGCCAGCCCTCTCTCCTGGCTTTTGCACACTTAGAAGTGTTCCCTGGCGTTTTAATTAAAGACTCAAAATCGGCATAACCTTCTCTTTCTCTGCTTGGGAGAAAAACTGGGCGTGTTCTTTGGCCATGCTGAACAGCCAATAGCAGCGTCGCTGATCACTGTTTCTGCTATCGATACATATCCCCTTTTAAACCAACGCGTGAACGCGCAGTTATCTCAGATAACTCAATCCAGCGATACTAATCATAAACAACAGGAGTGTTCGAAGAACCCACTTAGCCGGATCATGATTAGCCCGATGATATTATCTTGGATGTCTCATTTGATCTCGGATGTTTTAAGCAACGTACGAAGAACGAGCCCCAGCACAGATTCGGCTACATAATAAGGAGCTTAAATTATTATTATTATTATTAAATGTCATCTTGATGTGTTGTTGGGTGCAAGAATCAATGAAAAATTAGTATGCTGTATCTTGAATTTTTATTTCTAGAAAATATTCACATCATTAACATTGCACGTAATGTCACTGTTTACATTGTCGTCTTCTCGGCGCTGGCTCGGCAGAACTGCGGATCGTACACACACAAGTCTTGTACATGACCATTCAGCACATAGTTATAGGCATCTAAAGATTTATATGCCCTCAGTTTCTCTTTACGCTCCGTTTCTCTATCAGGTAGGTGTAGAAGTCAGGCCACTCAACCGGAGGTAGCAGCGTTAATCCTGTCAGATCCTCCATTGAGTGAGCGTGTACGGGTCAGCCGTAAAACGTTTTTTACGTCTGGTTCCGTCCGTTAAAATTAACTTTTGCAAATAAAAATCGCGGTCCTGGACACTGAGGGACCTTGCACATTAAGATAAAATCGGATTTTCTCCAGTCATTGTTAAAAAACAAGCTAACAAAACTTGGAAATTAACGTTGGGGGAAGCGGCCAGAGGGATCGTTCTGCAGCCACCTAAGCTCCGCCCACAGAAAAACGTCACCATGTTTACCAACTGATAAGGGGTCAATATCCGATCGAACGTTCTGGCTTTCTCTGAAATTTATGAACACGTTCTTACAGTAATTTTAATTGAATGTTCGTTATCTGGTCTATGTTTTCAAACCCACAAAAATATATATTTTTATTTTTAAATGAAACATTAGTTGAACGTTAAATGCCTTTACTAAATGCCTAAATACTAAACGCTAAATGCCTTACTACTTGTTTCAGAATGTTAGTAGAACAGTAACATTCCCATATGATTTTCAACCTGATAAAAACGTTTCCTTAACGTTCGTATACCAAAGAAAAAACGTTTTTAAAACATTTAATAAACTGGACATTTTGAATGTGCAGAGAACATTCAGAAATATAACCTAATTGGGAACGTTTGTAGAACATTATTGGAATTTTTGTTAGATGGGAAGATTCTGATTCTTATCCTGTTTGAAGGAGATATTGACTCCAAAGACCCTCTCATGATAACCCATTGTTGAGCTGAATCCATCCTGAGCAATGCTATTCTTCACCCCAACAAAACATCCAGCAATGATGCCTTCCTTGTCAGAGCCTTGATGTTGCTCTTTCACCCTGTCAAGCAACAGAGGGTATAGGCCGTGGTCTTCTCCTTCAAAGACTTTGTGAAGTACAGGAGCATGTCATTCCCATTAAAAGTCAGGTTGAGACCAGAAACAAACAGTCCTTCTATGGACCAAATGGACACATTATGAGTAACACTCAAAAAGTGCTAAATTCACATTTCTTTGTGCATTTTGTTGCAACGAAACAGACTTTTTAGTAAACGTAAGGCATTTAAAGCCATTTCATTTCTTACCTCACCTGGTCTGCCTATTTGTTTCTTGTTATTGAGGTATGAAATGACCTCCTTTGGTATCTGAATTATTATTTGCCGACCAGCACTTGATTTGAGGCCACACAACTTCTGTAAGCCAGCAGTCCTTGAGTGAGGGCTTCATGTAAAGAGAAACAGTATAAGTTTTAATGGCTAGCATATGCTGAGGTCCCTAAATGAGTTATTTCCCTCAGTTCATAACTGTTTATGAGAAAAGTGAAAGATGGTTGTCACGGCACATCAGAGGATACCACTTGAGGCTTAGGACAGAAGGTATATTACATTAAGCCTGTTGAATTTTATTAGCAAACAAACTCAATTATGTTCTTGTTCAGGGGAATTAAATCAAAGTGAATATAAAAATAATAAAAAAAACTTGATCCATATATCAAATCACAAATCAGTAGTGTCTAATTTCTAGGCTAATATTAAATTGCAATAATCATCAAAAGTAGTAACTCTGTTTATCAGCATCTGTTCTTTATTGTTTGTCTACTGTATTTACTGTAATTACTGTATAATAGTCACAGGTAAAATATTTTTTTCTGTATCCATGAAGCTCGTGCATCCGAAAAGCGCAATGTGCTCTGATTGGTTGGCTGGACCAGTGTGTTGTGATTGGTCAACTGCTCCGAGTGTGTTTCGGAAATGTCAAGCCCCTTACCATTACTGCAGCAAGTGTCAAACACACTGATCTCTCTCTCTCTCTACAGTACACACACACACACACACACACACACACACACACGTTCCTGGCAGAAAAAACCCAACTACAATCGTTCAGAATATAAGAGAATATCTGTCTGGAGTGGACTTTTCATGCTCAAACAGCAGTTGGAAATGTAAAAAACAAAGTCCACTTTAAACTCTTGAAAAAAAAAAAAGATTTTCAGAGTTCATTTGACTGAATTTGAAACATATTTCTTATTTCAGGTTATTCACAAATACAGCAAAACAAACAAAACAAATTAATCTATTCAACCTTTGCACCAAAACCTGTAGGTTTACTGTATTCTTAAAGTCAACATGCATTTAACCCTTTTCTTTCTCTTAAAGAGATAGTTCACCCAAAAATTTAAATCCTGTCATAATTTTGTCACCCTCAAGTTGTTCCAAACCTGCATAAGTTTATTTCTTCTGTTGAACATAAAAGAAGATATTTAGAAGAATTTGTGTAACCAAGAATTTGTGTAACCATTGACATCCATAGTATTTTTTTCCATGCTATACAAGTCAATGGAACCCATCAACTGTTTGTCCATCAACATTCTTCAAAATATCTTATTTTTAAAATAATATTTCAAAAAAATTATCTATCCCTTTAATGCATGGTCTAAAATGACTTTTCAGCTGACATAACGAATCCATCTTCTTTTTCAGCCTCTTCCCTCCAACCCCCATTCTGGTATATAAACTACTTTTTCCAATTCAATCAATTTCCAGTGGATAAAATAAAGTCCTGCCCTTTGTTTTTCCTCCGCTGAATACAGTTTGTACTGTTGTACAAACTATTGTAATAGGAAATACTATTGTAATATACAGATTATGGACATAAAATAGGTAGTGAATGATGTGTCATTGTGACATTTAAGATAATTTAAAAATGTTAATTATGTTATCACAATTACATCATTTTTAAAGTCTCCCTTCAGCAGCACAGCTAAACAAGCATTACTTTTATATACATTACAAGCATCAAGTAAAATTCCCTAAAAAATCCACAAAAATTCTATCACTTGCAATCATTTCCTAAACCTTGCTCAAAGTCACAGATTGCTCTTGCTGTAGTTAATGTAAACAAGATTAAAACAATATGTAATTTTACATGAATGTATCCATGCAATTTCATTTTTTAAATTAGTAATTTAGACAAACTGCTTTGAATGTTTAAGGGGCCATTCACACAGAACATGTTTTTGCAGTACACGAGACGCAGGTCAGTTGAAAAATGATACAGATTTTTTACTTGAGCACAGAGTTTTTAGACACTGCAAGAGACATGAACGCAATGCTTAAACGCATCTGTCTGTAGCGCATGTTTGAATAGAAAAACATTGGAAAAGCAGTGCAGTTGAATGCAAAATGTGAATGGACCCTAAATCATCTGAAATGAGCCAAAATGTTCTAACATTATATAAAGTTATATCACTGATTGCATAATTGGAACATTGCTGTAGTATAGTGACAGCAAAATGATCATGTTTTCATTAACATCACTTTTTCCTTTGATTTCATCCAGTGTATGAATATGGTGGGATGCCCTTCACTCCTAAACCAGACACCTGGAGTAAGAATAAAGAATATAATGTGTCATTAGTGTCAGAGGGGATATCATGCAACTTTAAGCATGATATGAAATGAACGTCTACCTTAAAAGTGCAGCCGGCCTCAGGTTGCTTGGCTAGTGAATCTGAATCCATGCCTGTGTACGCTGAGGTGATGTAGAGATCACTGTAGTCTTTCCCTCCAAAACAGCATGAGGTGGTTTTCTCAGCGGGTAGTTTCACTGTCTGCAGCCGTGTGCCTGAGAGGGGAAGTTCATTAACTACTGAAAGCCTAGACTACCCCAGAACATGTACACCTGCTCTTTGTTTTTCATTTTTCTATTTATATTTAATTGACTGTTAGTCACTTGCAAGATCTTGATAGTGTACACTAGTCTTTAGTGAGTATAGAGATGTTCAGTCCTAAACACCAAGCTGACGTCAAAGAACTAGTGGCGATGAAAGCTGACTGTGTTGTCGCCTCACGAAAATTCATTGAAAATGACAACAAATGACACATTTTGCCATTTGTTTTTGAATGATTGTTTTGTCTGGGCTATATGATACTTATAGAAGCATTTAATAGACTTTTACAAACTCACACACCTGTTTGTGGGTCGATACGCAGCACTCTTCCTCCATTGAAACAGGCAACCCACAGTTTGCCCTCTGTGTCTATGCACATCCCGTCTGGTATGCCTTCATCTTTCTCCATCTTGTAAACCATCCTGCGGTTAGCTTAAACACAAATTTAAAAAATACAGATTTTACAAAACCACAAAACTCAATTTAGCTTTTTACATCAAGGCTACCATCCACTGAAAAACAAACTCACACAGCCCTCCAGTCTGGATGTCGTAATCGAAGGCCTCCACCATGAACGCCAGACTGTCGATGTAATAGAAGACGCGGTGATCCAGTGACCAGTCCAAACCATTGGAGATGTGCACTTGGTCAAAATGCTGGACAACAGAGTGGTCAGGATGGAGGGTGTACAGCGCCGCATCCATCACGTCAGGCTTCATGTCCAAACACATGGTACCTGAACACAGTAAAGGAGAAGTGGGAATGGCAAAGTCCAAATGGGATTAATTCAACTGGCTTATTTTCTGTACAGAATTAAAGAGATAGTTCAGCCAAAAAAGAAAATTCAGTCATCATTTATCTATCCTCATGTTGTTCCAAACCTGTGTGCATTTCTTCCTTCTGCTGAATACAAAACAAGATTTTATATCCTGTTGAATCCAAAAAAGTTTGGATTCCCATTGACTTCCATTGTATTTTTTGTCCCATACAATGGAAGTCAGTGGGAACGGAAAAGGTTTATGAAGGTTTAGACTAGGGCTGACTTCTAATAGTCGAGGATTCGACGATTCGATTCGGAGAGGTCTGATTCGACTATGAACCTCATAGTCGAATAGTAGGGGGTCTGTTCACATATCGCGTCTTTTGCGCGCTCAAGTTCGTTATTTCAAAATAGGCGCGCGGTATGCAACGAATGAGCAGCAGCACACTACATGCCTGTAACGTCTGGACCACATTTGTTAGCATTTACGGATTTATTGACTCACAATGGCTTCTAAAAAATCATTAAAACTGTAGGAGTATTTCGAGAAGGTTAAAGATGACCCAAAGAAAGTTAATTGCAAGTTGTGCCAGCAGCTTCTTTCATATCACACGACGACAACCAACATGGCTCATTTGAAACGGGTAAGGCTTGTTAATTTTACAAACAAAAAACAAACAAACAGTTCTACCACTCTTTTGTCAATACAGACATAAACCCTATATTATTATTATTATAATTTTGGGGGAAGACGCGTGCGTATTAATGAGTAGCCTACTCTAGCACACACACGCAAGGTCTCTCGCGCTCTCCCTCTGTCCTGCGCGCGTGTAATTAATGCGGACTCTAGCACACACACGCAAGGTCTCTCGCGCTCTGTCCTGCGCGTGTAATTAATGCGGACTTTAGCACACACAACGCAAGGTCTCTCGCTCTCTCCCCCTCCCTCTGTCTTGCGCGTATTCAACGAAACCTAATATATAAAAATACATATATGTTAACGATGAAATACTGGACAAATCATGATTTTTTTCATAATAGCCTAAGTCAGGACACTAAAATTAGAGTTGAAATATGTCCCGGAAAAACGGGACGTCTGGTGACCCTACCTATGTGTGATATGTTTTGTTCATCTGGCTTTAAATGAATAAAAGGTATTTGTTAAACACCATGTTTTTCTTTGAATTTTATTAGCTCTTTTGTTTGAAATGGAAAAAATCTAGCTGCTATCTAAAAAAAAAAAAAAAAGGTTCGACTATCAGTCGACTATGGCAAAATCTAACGAATCAGATTCGACTATGAAAATCCTTAGTCGAAAACAGCCCTAGTTTAGACTTCACATTATTTTTTTATCTGTTACCATAGTCACTGTGTCAGATTATGCGATTTTAACTCCTATATTCTTGTTATGGGCAAGAAACATGTGCTTCCCAAACAATCATCGTTTGCCGTCTTTAGCGACGTACGTGATGTCATCGAGAAGGCGGAACTAGCCATTGACCTCAGGAAACGAGCAAAAACAAACAATGGTTGTACTAGCCTAATGCTAATTCCAGTATCCTCCATTGCAAAATCCAACCTAGCAGCACAAATACCATCGTCTCTCTTTCAGTTCGCCATGTTTGAAAGTTGTGTGTGGAAAAGCTTCTGTAATCCTATTGGTGAATGTCGCAGAGGACCAAAAAAAAAATTAAACATGCTAGTCTTTTTGTCCTGATATTGTGACACGTCGGTTGTCGTCCACTATGACACACCATACAAGATAAAACGACTTGCGACCGGACACCCATTGTCATTTACGAATCACCACGACACATTATGTCAAACGGATTGTGCCAAAATCGGGCTGATATCGTGTAGTCTGAACCTGGCATTAGTTAGCAACATTCTTCAAAATATTTCTTTCTTCTTCTGTGTTCAAACGCATACAGGTTTGGAACGACATGAGGATAAGTAAATGATGACAATTTGCATTTTTGGTGAAATGAAACTATCCCTTTAAAATCTATCAGAAACTATTCAATTATTAGTTTTTGTAAGTTACGCTGAAAATGTACAATGCAGAACTACAACTGTCACAAAACAACACTCACAAGTTTGACATTTTCTTAGTTTACATATGCAGAGTAAAATGTAATTTCTGCAATACCTGCAAAAAACCTGCCAGCTGGATCTACTTTTCCATCATTGAAGCGGGTGTTTGGTTTTTCCTTGTCATTGACATGGGCAACAGCTGTAATTGAACGCTTTACCCAGTCAACAAAGGCAAACCGAGTTCCCTCCGCGATGATGTAACCACCCGCCTGCCGTGGAACCACAGAGCCTACAGGTTTCTCTGCGCGGAGAGAAGATATGGCATTAGAGTATAAACTACAATAACATAAATACAAGCTAATCCCATTTGAACCAATGTCAAATGCATCTTTGAATACAATGCAAGCCCAACACATTGAATACATTCCTTTTAAAGTGGCAACTGAGGTTTAAATTTGGTTGCATATTCACCAAGTTCATTGAAAGTGAAAATGCAGCCCACACTAAACTTATGTCTTCAGGCTTACCTGTGGCAATACTCTCTATTTGACGGTTCAGAGAGTTCCAGCGGCTGACCCTTTGACCCGTAATATCAACATACAACAAAGAGGAGTCCTTCTCCTCCCAGACTGGGCTCTCACCAACTTCAGTCTTTTCTTTGATAACACATTCGACTTTTATGGACGACATGACCTAAAGCACACAAGTATAGTTAATTTAAGTATATGATGTCCTGAAACAACCTTTACCTTAGACACTGCTTAATTAAGCAAACATCAAGGAAAACAAAGTTCAGTATAATAAGCCACATCATGACATGGCAAATAATAAACTCAACTATTTTCAGTAACTCTCACTTTTAGCATACATTTCAGATGTCCATGTAAATATAAATTTATCGGCCATTATAACATTAAATGCTATAACATTATTAAGCCATTACTTAAAATACATTAAACAATAAATAGATATAAATCAAATTCTCATTATATTCATCTTTTGATCTGTTGAAGATGACGTGTTGAATTTCTGCGCCACTATTGGCACCAAATAGAATTGCAATAATGAACTGTTGTCAAACCGGTTTCCCCAGAACACCCTCGTCTGCCATTGGACGAGCAAACATGTAGTCCCGCCCCAAACCCACGCCATTGGTTGAGCTCTATTACATAATTGTTTAATCACTTATTAATAATATAAATTGTGAACATTTAGTATTATAAAAATAGCCTACATTTAATATGGATAATAAATACAGAACCTCAATAAATTCAATCATGAGCTAGCTTTAAATAAATATGTGTGACTGACAAGTAGGCTACATATAGTATGTTGCAGTGTTAAAGGTGCAGTGTGTAACATTTTTGACTATTTATTAACAGAATTGCAATATGACATCCATAACTATGTGTTCAGTTGTGTATAAAGAACTTACTTAATAAACCGTAATGTTTTTATTACCTTACAATTAGGCATTTATATCTACATAAGCGCGGGAATCCCCTTCTATGAAGGCCGCCATATTATGACGTCATATTTCTACCGTAGCCGACAGCGAACAAACAGCGTTACAGAGCGCGTTTCGTCACTACCTTGAGAGAGAAGCCGCAGAAAGCTAGAAGAAGCTAGTCATAAACACCGTGAGTGTTTTCCCTTGTCAGTGGTGTAAATATGTAGTTGGATTGTTTCATGTAACTTAATTCTTCACCCTCGCTGTGTTTGCTATGTGGGGATAAATGTGCTGGTTACGTTCGTGAGACAGCTGATTAGTAGGCTACTCTTGTCATTGACCGGAAAACAGTTACAGGAATCACCAACCCGTCGATCTTGGAAGCATTTTAAGTCGATCGAGTTTCCGAAATCAGAGAAAAAAGGCTATTGTGTGTAGTAAGTGGTGTCTATTGGGATGCGGAGCCGCGCGCGCTGTTACAATCACGTCATTTTTGCCGCACGCACCTTTGGGCTCATCCGGACGCGTCGAGTATAAACAAGGCTTTAACCAGCTCAGCCACAGTAACAACTCATATTAGCCAGCTAAACTTTTACTACCCTGTTAGAAAAAATCTATAGTTGCATAGTTTCATATGGTTCTACTCCTTCGCTGTAATATGGGTTTGCTATGTGGGGAGAATGTGCTGGTTACGTTCGTGAGACAATCAGCTGATTACTTACTATTATTTACAACAACTGTGACGAGATCTGTCGTGTCGACAGCTCAGACCAATATTATTATATTATGTATTAAGACCCTTGATCCTCACCTGACTATGGCTTTGTAAACTTTATCCATGATGTGGTTTATAATGGACTGTGGTACTCCATGTTAGCTGTGGCTTGTTTTACTCTGGCTCACTACGACGATGTTTGTCCCGTTTTAGCCACCGTAGCTTCTTCGAAAGGGAGGGGTGAGCAGTGGGCTGAGCCCTTAGTGTAAACTCGCAAACGAACCGCTAGATGTCGCCAAAAAGCTACACACTGCACCTTTAACTAAGTTGTAGGCTAGTTGTCCATAATCATATCGATCTGACACTTATTAACGAAATAATTACCGTTAAATAAAAATGTGAAAAGTAGCATGCATGCATTTATGCATATGCATGTTACAAATTAATTACTCAATCACAATTTGTCGTTGTGTAACACGTACAAACGAACTGTCAAAATACTGGAACCCGCACTAGAACCTAATTCTCTTATCATAAAACGGATTTTTAATACAAAATAAGACTGCGTGCAAGGTAAACATACGACAGACATTGTAACGACATTGTAAGACAGACGCCGCCACAATGTTTCATTTGTAGATATAGTGAAGACAAAACAAAAAGAACTGTAGAAATCAGCACATTTTGTGAAAGAGCTGAACTACAAAACCACGTGATAACGAAGTCATGAGACTCTGTCAAAACCGGGTGTGTTAAACATCACCTTGCCTGCAAAGTAAGACTTTTGTTGTGTTGTCGTACCTTTTTAACTTATATCCTCTCTTCCTCTCTGATCGGTGTTCTTGCAGTAGTTTCGCACTTTGCAAGGTTTCCGCATGTATGTGATGTGATGTGACTGAGTGAAAGAGAGCGTCCTCTGCGGTCACACTTATAAATGCGCCCCAAAAACAAATCTGGATAAAAGTGCAGCTGAGAGGAGTTTGACCCCAGTCTCTCAATCTTTGGGCATGAGAGGAAAACGTGACTGTGGAAAAACACCAGAGATCAGAACCAAAAGTGTATAGCCCATTTTCGCCGAAAAAAGAGCATGCTTTTGAAAATAATAATTAAGAAAAAATGTCGAAATTTACTAACTAAGCCATATAAGAAATTAAAATCTAAGACAAACTTTTATGACACGAAAAGTAGAAATTGTGAAATACAAAGTCGAAAATATGACAAAATTTAGAAATGATGGCTTAAAAAGTAAATGATTACATAAAATCATAATTCTGACAGAAACCTAACTATCCCTTATTTTTGGCTTTTTAATCTGGTATGACTTAGTCATAACCTCATAACTGGCTTAATATGACATAATTTTGACTTAGCATTTTGTATAGAAATTAACATATATACAGTAAGTCATTTGTAGAGACAGACATAATTAATCGACTTTTTAAATCTCCAAACATCACATGAATCACATTTCCATTGATGTATGGTTTGTTAGGATAGGACAATATTTGGCCGAGATACAACTATTTGAAAATCTGGAATCTGAGGGTGCAAAAAAATCGAGAAAATCACCTTTAAAGTTGTCCATTTATGTTCACGATTGTGCTGCATTCACTCACAAAAATAAATGTTTTATACATTTACGGTAGGAAATGTACAAAATATCTTCATGGAACATGATCTTTACTTAATATCCTAATGATTTTTGGCATAAAAGAAATAATGGATAATTTTGACCCATACAATGTATTGTTGGCTATTCCCACAAATATACCCGTGCTATTTAAGACTGGTTTTGTGATCCAGGGTCACATATATGACTTAGTATGTCATTTTGAAGATTTACCAAAGCATGTTTTTTTCATTTCTTATGTGGCAGAAATGGGCTTCCCTAACTGTGTGATTTAGGTGCACATATTCCATCGAACACATTTTGGTAGCCAATCATGGTTTAATTAAAATAACAAATGTTTTGTTATATTCATAGAGTCAGATAATCTCTACAGAACACAGGCATATGATCAATGACAGTATAATTCTACGACAAACACAATGGTTCATAATGCAACTGTAGGTACAAAGGTTAAGGTTTACAGTGAAGTGCAAGATGGGAACTGCTTCTAGCTGCCCGACAAAGGCAGAACAACATAAAATGCTGACATGCAAGTTTTCTTGCTGTCTGTCTTTTTCTCTGTGCGTCCATTCAAGACATTTTCCTTCAATGTGCAGAATTTTCATGAAAATGTTCCATTACACCAGGAGTTGTTTACACAGGTGAAAGCAAATTCTGCTGCGTGCTTCTTTGCGGTGCACAGGGGTTCACTGTTTGGCAGCAAATGCAGTTGAGTTGAGCAGGGCAGAGGTGGACAGGCTCACTTTTTGGCAGCAGTGGCTTTAGCACGGTTGAGGCGTTCCATCAGAAGATGATCAGTGGTGGATGAGCAGCGTGACAAAACAGTACTGATCTCGGATTCACTACGCCTCTCGATAGCAGCCTCTGCGGCACCTTCCACATCCCTGAGTGACAGACAATATTATACAGTCTTAATCATGAACAGTAATGTACACTCAAACTCTAAAGTTTGGGGTCAGTAAGATTTTTTTATTTTTGAAAGACGTCTTCAAAAGAGTTATAACAATTTAATAGAGCTGTTTTCTATTTGAAAACATTTTAAAATGTAATTTTAATGTAAAAAATATAATATTAATGTAATATTTTGTGAAAACCATGATGAAATTTTTAGGATTATTTGATGAATAGAAGCAGCATTTACCTCAAATATAAATTGTTTGTACCTTAATAAATGTATTTACTGTAATTTTTGATCAATTGAACGTGTCCTTGCTGAATAAAGACCAGTTTACACAAAGAATGACAACTATAAATAAAAATATAATGATAACTATATTAGCTGTGGATGATATCTTTCTGTTTATTATAAGCACACGCAACAGTTATGTCCTCTTTAAATGCTTGAGCTCTTTAAAGTCCCCATGAAATCAAAATTAACCATACTTACTTTGTTTGCCTAAATTGATCGTTTTGTGATCGTGAACAATTCATCTATGCAAGTCAATCCACACAAAAAATTTTTTTGGCTTCGTAATCTTTAATCAAATTCTGAAAATGCCCCTCCCCTCTGCATTGGAGGACCTTGCCCAATGACGTAGGCTTGACGGTTTGGGTGTCTGCTTAACATCCGTAACCACGCCCCTCCAACTGACATTAGACAGGCACACGGCGTGTGAAAGGAGAGAGGGCGAGGAGGTGCATTTTTCTAGATCCAATCAGGTGCTAGTTGGAAAAAAAAGCCACGCTCACTATTTTGCCTCATTTAGTATTCCGTTTCTCTCGGAAATACGTCACAGCACTGGAGAAAAGTCGTTTGCAACTTCCGGTTCACGGGGACTTTAAAGCAGGAAGGATTGATCTGTCAATGTTTCTATAGTTTCTCTGTGCTGTTATCATTAAAGTCGTGTTGTGGACTCTGCTATTCTTTTATATTTAGAACGATTTGAACTACCGTGTACATTTATCATTATAGTTGTTGTCCTTGGTGTGAACGGAGCTTAAATGTATGAATTTATTAAGTCATTAATTTACTGAACCCAAACTTTTGAACAGAAGTGTACACTGCACTGAATTTTTAATTAGTTTGTTATTTTGTTATCTAACACAATGATAGTAACACGTTTACACAAAATGGTCTGTTTAAATACTTTTCGTAATAACCTCTTACCCCACTGCAAGGTGAGCTTTGACCTTCTGCTCAGGTGTGACTTTAGAGACATATTTCTTGGCTTCAAATTTGTTATGGTGTTTAATGCACACCTCAACAAACGGCTGTAATCCAAGAGAGACAGAAGTTAGATTAATTTACAACAATACTTCTAAGACAGATCAACAGGAGATTAGTTACCAGATATCCAATAGGAGACTTTTTGCTTTTGGAAAATTTCTCCAGCTCTTCCCAGTCCTCCTTCTCAGCCAAAGCCTTCAACTTCAGCCACCAGAACCTGATAATAAGAAACACCTTCACTCGTATCATCATGACATTCACATTATATTAATCTTTACTTAGAGACAAGCATTGAAAAAGCATTACAAGCATCGAAAAAGATATATAGATTTTTTCCCCAGAGATTTGACACATGTATTACCACTTGCTGAATCAGAAGTTTACATTTGGATCTGGATTACACTCATACACCCAGGTTACCCCCCTGACAGCAAATATTATTTTTTATAGGTTGCATTACAACTGCAGTTTTTAAAGTCAACATTAAATCAAAACGTGATTACATAAGCGAACTGGTGAATCGTTTTTTTAAACCGCCATTAAAACGAACCGTCCCACCCAACCTTTTTTTGTTTGTTTAAACTCAGATATGTGTCAAGGTTTTCAACACCGAAAGACAAACTATAAATCCTGTGAGTAGAACTATAGTTAGAAGGCACACCTCTTGTCAGGCACTCTGAAGTCTTTGTAAAGTTGTTCGGCGTGTTTGTGCAGTCCCACAGACAGAAGCATGGTCATGGTCTCATGAAGAGGGAATCCCACGAGCGGCTCACCCTTCTCTTCCTCTAGCTTCCTCTGAAACCGCAGCAGACGCATCTCATCTTCTGTGGCCTGAGAGAGAGAGAAAAAAGAAGAAAGAGAGAGAGAGAAAGGCTAGAATTCCTCTTGATAATACACAGATGTAATGTTCTGGCTACACAGACAATAAACTGTGACCCAGGCTGCTAATCTGCCTGTATCAGAAGAGTCTGAGGTCTTCACCTTGGCAGAAAATTCATTCTTGGCTTTGTAGTACTCGTCCACCGCACTTTGTAAAAGAGCGAGCCGAGCTCCAGTCTCTGCAATCACACACACACTACATTTTTATTCTTAGTAACAAAATAATAAATCTGCACAACATGCTAATACGACTACCATTAGAGTATGAAATAATTAAGGAGGAAAGCAAAGAAGACAAACCTCACCAATTTGTGGAAATAGAGCCATCACCATTTCTTTAAATTACTTCTGTCATTCAAATCATGTAAGTGAGAAAAAAATGAGGAAAAAACTAAAGCTGCTGTGAAGATTTGTAAGCGCCTACCTTCTCTTTATAGCTGGCCTTTACGTAGAAATTGCCAAGTTCTTCATGATCATCATCTTGATTGAAAAGATCTTTTAATGTATCCTGCTCCTGATGTTTACAGAACTAAAACATAAAGACATAAACAATTAAGGTTTAAAAATGCAGAATACAATGCATGAACATTATCTAAGTATAAACAGTGATCTCTGATGCTATAAAGTATTATTCAAAAATAAATTAAATGAATATAGTGTTTATTAATACTTTGCATTCGCTTTTGTTTGCATTTTCAGCTTCATTCTTATTTTGAGTTTTAGAAATGTTGTTTGTTGTCATATTTTTTTTATTAATTTCTTTTTAAAAATATTTCTAATTAGCTTTAATTTGTATAGTTCCAGTAACTTTCGTCCTTCAACTTCAACTTATTTCAGTTATTTGTCAAGGCAACATTTCTAGTTTTTCCATATGGTATTTAAATTTGATTTTATTTCAATAAAAAATAATAATACTTCAACTAAAAGTTTTCGTTAACAATAACAACACTGTGGCTATATAAGAGCTGACATGAATGGTCTTGTTGATAAATTGTCCTAAATAGGCAGTATTAATGTTTCTGTCTCTGAAAGTGACATGTAAATGAGGAACAAAATCATAGCCAATCAGAAGAGATTTGATGTTTAATACACAGCTATGAGCAGAGGGGTTTGGACCAATGAGATTTCATTGTAGGCATTTGTCACATTCACATCTTTAGCTTATTATTAAATAGGTTAGTTATGATCCTCATCATAAATAATGCCTATGGTTCTCAGGTCTGCAGCAACAGAGTGTGTGTGTGTGTCATAGTTTGTACCTGTCTGTAAAGGCTCAGAGCCACAGGTTGGTTCCTCAACATCATGAAGAAGTCTCCTCTGTTCAGCTCATTCTTCAGGTACATGACCACTGTGTACACTAGCATACAAGAAAACATGTAGCTAGGTAAGCCATCTCGATGTATCCAGTAGTCAATTAAGAATGTGTGTATCTGTAACAGGGTGTGTCAAAGTTTTGAAAGGTGGATGTGAATGTGTTTTTACCGAGGTCTGTGTCTCCACTCTCAATGGCTTTGCTCAAAGCCAGAGGACTCTTCTTCATTTTTAACAACAGTGGGACCTGCTCACCAGAGCGAGGCTCAAACTCCAACAACTGAAAGAAAGAGATCAACACAAACTGACTGACAACCCATAATATCAGTTAATAATAATTCTGTCTTTATTAGTACATGCATGTACCTTAATGGCGAGCTCTGTGCGTCCACTCTCATACGCTTTAGTGGCGATTTCAGAGTAGGAGATTCCTGCAGCATCAGCTAGCTTCACACTCACAGCTTTTGCTATGACTTCATCTGATTCCTCCTTCTGCTGGACCTGCGTAAACACACACAAAGGAAACAAACTTTTGTAGGGCTTCACTAGATAGGCACTTCTCTAACAAGCTTTGTTGTGTTGCATCGAAACCTCTCAGACTGGATGAAATGTCATACAAGTTTTAACAAGGGCAAAAAAAGCCGTCTACATCTGCAAATGTGCTCTGGTTCTGTAAACAACAGCTGTGAAAACCCTTGATGTCTGTGGTTTTATAAAACTCATAATGAACAGGAGAAATCAATGTTATAATGAATGGAGATTTTAAAAGAGAACACAATTATGCTCACAAAGGCTACACTTATTTGATTAAAAATACCGTAAAAAACTGTAATATTGTAAAATATTATCACAATTTAATAATTGTTGTTAATCATATTAACATTGAATATTAAAACAACAAAATAAACTAAATATTAACATTCAATTCATTAACTTGGAATAAAAACATGAAAACTGTTCTTCATAAATGGCATTTACTCAGTCTTCAATAATTATCTCTCATTTTCATACATATGTAAAATAGGTAGTAAATGAAGCCAAACCAACCGCTTACAGGCATCTTCTGGCATTAGTAGCATTTAATAAATGCATTATTTTTGCATACTTTTTTATTTTTTATAAGTGAGGACATCACAACTGTGTTTTTCAACTTTTATAGGGATATTTTCAGAGATTCTTCAAAAGTATAATAAAAAAGCACACACACCTTGTAGCAGGCCCAGTGTTTGAGTACTCTGCTCACTCCCTGATATTCTGGAGTCTTTAGATAGCGACAAACTTCAATAGCCAGCGGATAGAGTTTACGATACACCAGTCTGAAACAGAGAAAGAGCCATGACTTAAGATGAATAATCTGCTTTGTTACATTCATTTTAAAACTTTACTCATTTCAAAGGAAGTAATCACAAAACAGATCCCAGCAATGGAAGCAGACAGCCGTTCTGCATAAAATCATCTCACCGGTCGATGAGCACCTGTAGGGTCATCTGTTTGAACTGAGTGTGGGTGAGAGGAATGCCCACGGTGTAGTCTCGTACTGCATTCAACACCCGCAGGTCTCTACACATGCTGACAAACTGCTCTGGAGGAAAATTACTTAAGAAGCACTTCCCAAATGAAGCCGCCTGCAGGGAGATCAAGAACCATGTCAACATAAACCCATGTTTAGTGTCATTGAAAGCTCTCTCTTCCCGCGAGTGTGGCTCACCCTCAGGAGTGTTTTCTGAGTCTCGGGTTCATGTTCATGTCCAGCGGCCTCCACACACTGCCTCACTGCCTCGCTCAGCAGACTCTGTTCTTTAATCTCTCTCAGATACTCATCTGCCTTCTGACTCTCTTTCTGCAATTATTTTCACACACAAAAGCCATTAGACATAACATACCTGTAGTAATTAGTTTTCACCATTAAGACCTTTTATGTTGTCAAAACTGAAACATTTTGTCCTAATAGATTATCCATCTATTATGTATTAGGAAACTTTTAACGTTTTTCACTGTGAAGACACCATGTCAAGTTTTAATGTGTATCCAACATAATTATTGTGTCTTACCTCATATTCTTTGTGTGCCTCCAGCAGTAGTGCTCCAGGAGCCATTGAGGCAATTTTAAAGATCTCCTCACATGCACCTGCAGAGAATCATGGGAAAATCAAATCACTTGTGGGGTAGTGCGTAAGAAAGATTTTTTTTTTGGCAAAAGAAAATAATTTCTTTTTTCAGATGCATAAATGTGACTATTATAATGTTATAAATGTCTATTTCAAATAAATGCTATTCTTCTGAACTTCCTATTCATCAAGGAACCCTGAAAAAATGTATTGTGCTTTCCCCAAAAATAACAAAATATAACACTGATATTAATTTCTTGAGCAACCAGTCAGCATATCAGAATGATTTCTGAAGGATCATGTGACATTGAAAACTGGAGTAATGGCTACTGGAATTGTTTTGCCACCAGAGGAATACATACCATATTAAAAACACATAAAAATCTTCCAGACCCCAAACTTTTAAACAGTAGTATAGATTTTTCTCTATATACATCTTCTAACCTGGGACCTCTTGCAGAAGCTCATGGTGTGTTCCACTGATGATCCGGACCCCGTCCAGCTCCGGCACCAGAATCGATTCATCGTCCAGGTGGTACTTAATAGTTTCTTCAGACTCTCCCACCACTAGGAGAAGCCCATCCCACATGACCACCGCTGATGGCTGCTGACTCTTGGGCCTGCGACACCTGCAAAAATAAAACATTACAAACTTGTCCTTAAAACTAAATGGGAGTAAAAAGCATATACAAAATATACATAAATCAAGTAAAGTGTAAAGATCTCATACCAGGCCATCTGTTTGGGGGGAGTTTTGATTTTGGTGTCCACCTCGCTGAGTTTCTCCTGCACAAGACAACATTGATCACCTGATGCTGCTTTGTTGTGCAAAATTATTAGACTGTAATTAAAAACTTAATTAATCTTATTAAAGCAGACAGAGAAATGAACTGATTGAAAAACATTTGCTTAGACAAGTTGCTAAAATTGTGACCAGCATATATAGGTCCATAAAATCATTGACATGATATTGCTGGATTTCACTTACCTTTAGGTTGGACGTGCCCATCCACACATGGCCAGAGTCAGTGATGAGTGCCAGATACTTATAACTGAATGAGACACACATGTGAACTATACTGGATGCTTCTGGAGAGAGACCTGGAGGAGTCTGACACACACACACGCAGGCACACATACACCACAAATACAAACATTATTTACCCAATTTAACATTTGCTGTTTTCACGCTTTCATTGCTTGATCTGAACCAGAGTCCAAATTGCACTTTTTGGGTACGAATATTATTCTAATTTAAAATAGCTGGTTTTTATTAAAATATATTTAAAAATGTAATTTATTTCTGTGATGTAAAGCAGAACTTCAGCATCATTACTCCAGTCTTCAGTGTCACATGATCCTTAATATGCTGATTTGGTGCTCAAGAAAAATCTCTTAATATCATCATCGATGTTGAAAACAGTTGTGCTGTTTAATATTTTGTGGAAATCGTGATACGTTTTTTTCAGGATTCTTTAATGAATAGAAAACAGCAGTTTATATTTGATATTATTTAAAAACAAATTGGAAAATGATTAATGTCTTTACTGTCACTTTTGATCAATTTAATGTATCTTTGTTGAATAACAAACCCCAAACTATTGAACAGTATTATAAATGAAACACATACATTTGAAGTTTAATGCACATTATTCCAATATACACCAAGTAGCTCTAGAGTGACTGTTGAATGCTTTTGGACCATGGCTATTAAACTATTTTTTATTTATATAATATTAATGACATTTCAGAAGACAGCTGCCTATGATGCCCTCCTATGTTTCTGTTGCAGTGAGTGAGATTGTCTGAAAGTGAGGATTCATTCTAGAGACTGATTCAAACTGAATATCTGTGTAATCTGAGTGTGTGAGAGTGTTCTTTACCACAAGTGTGCAGGCTGTATTGTCTAAGATGAACAGTTGAGATTCATTAGCCACCAGCACTTTGCATTGCCTGTCCTGAGTCAGGACTGCCCAGCATGAGGGCGCCCCCTGTAGACCTGAAATAAAACATCACCACATTTAAAAAATGACCATTCAGGGTTAGACACCTCAACCCTCGCTTTCAGACCCACGTGGAATTATGTATTCTTATAATAGCACAAATAATGCATTATTTACCTGGAACTTCAGGCAACCGCCTGAGTTTTATGTCGTCAATATTCGTGGCCAAAGTGAATCGCAAGGAACCGGTCAATATGGCAACTCCTGTCCCATACGGCGAATGGAAAATCTTGTGTCCAGTACTTGACTCTGAGAAACTTCCTGTGAGAGAATCAATGCTATGGCTCAGCGTTGCATTTTGAAACATTTTGATGCATTTTGAAACTGTGAGCATTCTCACATTGCCCATGCTGAAGTGTCTCTTAAAGCCACCAAAGAGATCATAGACCAGCACAGTGCCATCCTGCTGAACACACAGTAGGTCATCGGTCACAGTCCAACCCAACTGCTTCACCACTCCACTCTTCCACTGAGACACACAAAGAAAGCCAGAGAGGTTACTATACAGCCTTTCGGTTTATAAAAGCATTCAAACAGAGCAGTATTTTTATTAACTCATAGTCAATGTACGATTTGAGGAAAAAATCGAATTGACTGCAATTCAAAATGCAAATTAAAATAATTCCAGGTTTGCTGTGTTTGTGCCTTGCTTGTTTGTAGTGCTGCACAATTTGAGCCAAAATTATAATTATATTATTAAATATATTAATTAATATTAATTATTACCTACAATAAGGTTCATTAGCTAATATTAGTGTATTAACTAACATGCACTTTCAATGAGCATGCAATACATTTGTTACAGTATTTGTTAATCTTTGTTAATCTTAGTTAATACAAATACAGCTGTTCATTGTTTGTTCATTTTAGTTCATGTTAACTAAGGTAGTTAACTAATTAACCTTATTGTGAAGTGTCACTGTAAAAACAAAATAAATACTATATTATAATGTTTATTTAAGAAAAATTACAATATAATAATACCTAAAAAAAAAAATACAATACTTTTGCTTCTCTTTTGTTAATAAGTGCTTCTCATTACATTTTCCCCTTCCATTCACTGAATGGAAATATCAGGACGTAGCCTACAGTATATGTTGGAGTGCCACAAGTCAATGTGTTAAACAATTAACAATATTAAACCTATGCAATTCTAACAATACTGTCGTCATTGCAAAATTAATGGGAAGTAGTGTAGGAAGAAGGTGGGCGCATGTTGCATTCCCAAGTGAATGAATGAATGAGGCATTTATATATAATTTATATATATAAGTGCACGTTAAAGTGACCAAAACTAAGAGCAGATGCAGAGATGGAGTTCGTGTGGAGAAGCATTTAATGCAAGCGAGCCGCACTGAGACGCTGGTGGAAAATGAGCTGCTCACATGCAAGAACACAGTGCCATGCTTCACTCCGAAACACAGCGCATATACTGTATATTCAAATAAGTCACAGCCTTTGCAATTTGATAAATCGCACACAGCCACATCGTGATTTCTGTTTATTTTGATTAATCGTGGATCCCTGCTGTGCCACTGTGTGTTCTTACTGGAAAACTGGCCAGAGGCAGTCCTGAGGAAGAGTAGATCTCTAACTGAGGTCTGGCACTGGGAGAGCGTCGGATGCGCCCCTTTAGGAGAGCTGGGAGAGAAAGAAATGTCATTCTCTTTGAATTTCACAAACTACAACTTACTCAACAACATTCAGCTGGGCTGATCTCACTCAAAACTCACCGATGGGACCCCCATAAGGAGCCGCAGCGACCAGACTCTCTTTCAGACCATCTTTCAGATTCCAGCCCATCTCATACAATTCAATCTTTCTGTTTCAGGAAAAAAATAACAAAGAAGGGGGAGGTGAACAGGGTTAAAAATAAAAGCATAATAGCACCTGCTATGACTGCTTTGCTGGACTACATGAAGCCAGGCTAATACATTTGCCTAGTTAAAACAACCCATGCTTTCGGGGATATCTCCTTGGGGTCTTGTCCTCTTAGTAGAGGACATTGGTTTTTAGTCAATTTCTCTGAGATCAAACATGGCACATTTTTAATATACTTTAAAGCAGACATCCTGCCATCCCCTACTAATAGAATTAGATAAAATGTTCGGTATGGTGACATTACAGTTCAAAAACATATTATAAGTTAAAAAGCATGGGCAATATTTTTTAATCATCAACTGAATATGATTTTTTTTTACATTGCTCTTATAAATAAATATCTTTAGGAAATGTCAGTGTTTTCAAAGCAGTGGATGGAAGGCTATATAAGGAAACTTCAGGACTTTTTCCTATTAAGTTCAAACAATACTGTCACTAGCCGATTGCCGTACACAACAAAGTTCATAAAAAAGGATATTATAATAAATAACTCGTTTTGAACATGTTCACATACATTGAGTAATAAATTAGTAAGTACATTAATAAATAATTCAGTAAAATATGTAATAAAATAGTTGAGAACAAACGTGTGAGGTCTGGTTAATGTATTCAGTGGAAGTTGAGGTTTCTGCCAAACATTTAATTAAACAGCTTTTAAATGCTGGCACTGCAAATTCATATATACTAATGTGTACATATAAACTTTGTATAAACCCAAATGTATTTTTCAACACATTTATTATATCCTTGTTGCAGATGTCTGCTAATTAATTTGCATGTTTTTGATGTTCAGTTGCCTTGCCTTCATTTTCGTCATGACCATAAAATAATTTAACCATGATCAGACCAATGTGATTACAGTTAGATTATATAAAACAAACTAAGGTATTTGTTGAGAACAGTAGCCTAAACACATTGAGGAAACAGGCAGTTGTGCTGCTGCTAACCAATTCACTGCCACTCATGACAGCTGTCACATGACCCAAGTGACAACTCATAACAAACTCCAAACGTCCAGTTTAAAAGCTCCACTGTACCTAAATGAGTAGGTTGAGCATCTGTGTAGGGTAATGGTTTCATACACTCATATTCTGCACCCTTTAATAAGCAGAATGATGAAGCTGTTCTGTTATTTACCTGTAAAAAGCCTCGCCCAAAGGGTTCCAGTTCGCTGTGACAAACGCCATGACCTCCTCTCCTGAGGAAACGTTGCAGTCTTTAAGTTTATGGTAATTGTCCCAGTTAGCGCTGCATTATAATTAATTATTTGTATTGTGTTTCACAATGTTGTTTATTTCGTTCTCCATCTCTTCCTATCATCTTCTTCTGTTTCTGTGATGACGTTGATCAGAGACTAGCGTCTGTGTTTGGCGCCTTCCAGTGTTTCGGAAGTGGCACTACAAGTCGCGTACACTAAAGGGGCTTCGATGCGGTTTCTAATTGCTCATTTATTTGATTATTTTATTACATGATTGATCATGTATTACAAAACAATACTTTTTCAGTTAAGTGGCTATACGTTTCTATGCGCCGTTATTGCTGAAGAACGTAGACTGAGTTGTCACGTGGTATGTTGCTTTTCTCAGCGCTGGTAAGAACGGGTCAAGTCGTTTGCGGTTACAAGGCGATTTGTAAGACAGTTAACATTTCCCAATTATTAAAAAGCGCTTCCTTGAAATCCCATGCACTTCTTGAGGAAGAAACCCTCATTCAACACAGCAATTTGCCGAGCAATAACTAATGATTTACGGTTTACCACATGGTGTCGCTGCTCCTCCACACGTCACATCTCTCCAGCTGCACCACACCTGATATGAACACCTGTTGTTTCGTTTGATCCAATGGACAGAAGAATTGTGCAGGTGTGTTGGCTTAAACGTACATAGCATTAGGAACCAGTCTGGGCTTAGCTATTGTCTTTTTGTTGTTGCATTGAATGGATCTCTTTGAAATGTAACCTCATTCAGAATGTAGCAGGCTGTAATCATTAGGACTTTTGTGGTGGGAGATAACATGCCGATGTTGAGCGTCTCAAAATCGCATCATTGTTAATATTACAAAAGCAGTCTTGCTATAATTATGCTCTTGTCTTGTGAGGTTGGGGGTTGGCTATTTAACTGTCAATCAAATGAGACCACTGGGAGTCATTTTTTCATCAAAGAG
Organism: Chrosomus eos; assembly: GCA_036326025.1. Lineage (NCBI taxonomy): Eukaryota > Metazoa > Chordata > Actinopteri > Cypriniformes > Leuciscidae > Chrosomus > Chrosomus eos. The sequence continues at coordinate 9,050,333 of CM070828.1, read as the reverse complement.
CACAAAACAATCTAGCTAAAGGATACAATGTTTATTGACAATAATACATATAGACTACGTACTATAATACATTTAAAAATAGATTCTGCTGTCATTTTTATTATTTTGATTTAATAGGTAGACCGTTTATGTGTGTGGCTGGCGGCTTAAAAACATTCTGTGAATTATTCTTTAAAATTAGCCACATTACAAAAGATCATATACATTGAATCATATAAACATCATTGCAAGCAAACTTTGTGTTGATTCTGGAGAGTGCTCCTGTGTGTGAGTTAGGCCCTGTCACAAATGGCACACTCCGGACTTGTGGACTTCCTCAGAGTCCACACTTTGGTGACGTCATGTAGTGCAGACCTATAGGGCCCTTGGCACGAGTCCACGAGGGCGCATTGAGAGGTATTTTTGGGACAGATTCGATCGTCACGCCGGAAATAGGAAGGCGGTCTGGTGGTTGTTATGGACAGGAGCTGCAGGTTCGGGGAAATATGCTGCCTATTGTTGTTGTTGTTGTTACATATGACTCAGTAAACCCCTGACATTCAGTTATATTTATTTTAATGAATCATAATGCGATCGTATTATTAAGCGTGCTATATTATTAGCATATGTTTGAGACATTAACATAATGTTTGTATAAACTTGTATGACCAAGGTCATAAAAACCGTAATAATACTTACACTTAAATATTTTCTTCTCAGCCATGTTAACAATTGTCCGTGAGCGAAATCTCCTCTCATCCGTTGTCTGATTGGCCTTTCGCAAGGATTCCTGGGTAGTTTGTGGAGCCTGCATCCATGCGCTGCTTCAAGGGTACAAAGTTGGCGCTGCTGAGCACACTTCAGAGTGTTAAAATTATGAATGGGACGGCCTACGGACTTGTAGACTCAGCGAGCACGCGCAATTTAAGTCCACGGACCGAAGGTACACATGATGTGCGCCATTTGGGACAGGGCCCAGAGAGTACAGAGAGGGAGTGTGTCTTACTCCAGTGCTGGTGCAGTAGATGGATGCTTCTATTAAAACCCTGTGATTTTCCAAGCAAGATATGTTCCTCAACATATTTATTTGTTCCTGGAACAATATTCATGTCTGAAAATTGAGACCTATCCCTAAACCTAACCCTACCCATTACTCATCCCTAAAATCAGAGGGAGATGATAGTTGAATAACACTGATGTAGAACCCTGGTTATACGCCTAAACTTGACAAACTGTATACTTGCCCCTCAAATCTGATTAGTTAATTGTAATGTTGTTTAAGGATTGACAAAGATGTTGATGTCCAGGAACATGTTGCACTTGGTGAAATCATGCTCACCACTTCTACACCTCTGTGGCCCGTGATTTAGAGAGCGCAGCGGGCAGCTCTGGGGTTTTCTGAGGTAACTGCCACCTTTCTGATCAGGCTGATGAAGAGGAAAAACCAGACCATCCATCAGCGCCCGCACAGCGACCATCGTCACTCACACACTTACAGCCAGAGAGAGAGAGGGACTTAAAGCTTGTGCAAAAGTGCCTACTTTTCAAATGTCAGCTGACATGAGCCTTTCTTCTGCTGGAGTGGTTCTGTCTTTGAAAATAACCTCAATCATCCTCTATAGTACAAAGCATTTCCTTCAATGGAAAAGCTTATAGGGACAAACCGGAAAAGAAAGTTCCAGGTTCAGTACAAGTTAAGCTCAATGGACAACATTTGTGGCATAATGTTGATTACCACAAAAATGAAGTACCACTTGTCTCTCTTTTTCTTTAAAACAAAAGCCAAAATCTGGATCACAGTGAGGCACTACAATGGAAGTGAATAAGGCCAACCTGTAAACATTGAAAATACTCACTGTTTTAAAAATATAGCCACATGGTACAATAAGTGTGTATAAAATATAAATATATATATATATTTACAGTATCTCACGAAAGTGAGTACACCCCTCACATTTCAGCAAACATTTTAGTATATATTCTCAAGGGACAATACTATAGAAATGAAACTCGGATAGATTTTATAGTCAATGTGCTGCTTGTATAGCAATATATATTTACTGTCCTCTGAAAATAACTCAACATACAGCCATTATTGTCAAAATAGCTGGCAGCAAAAGTGTGTACACCCTGAACATGTCAAAACTGTGTGCAAAGTGTCAATATTTTGTGTGAGCACCATTGTTATAGCACTGCCTTAATCCTCCTGGGCATGGAGTTCACCAGAGCTGCACAGGTTGTTGCTGGGACCCTCGTCCACTCCTCCATAATGACATCATGGAGCTGGATGTTAGACACATGACGCTTCTCCACCTTCCGCTTGAGGATCACCACAGGTGCTCAATAGGGTTCAGGTCTGGAGACATACTGCACTCCATCACCTTCACCTTCAGCTTCCTCAGCAGTTGTCATCTTAGCGGTGTGTTTGGGGTCGTTATCATCCCGTTCAGCCCAGTTTCTGAAGGAAGGGCATCATGTTCTGCTTCAGAATGGCACAGTACATGTTGGAATCCATGTTTCCCTCAATGAAGCGCAGCTCCCCAGTCCCAGCAGCACTCATGCAGCCCCAGGCCATGATGCTACCACCACCATGCTTGATTGTAGGCAAGACACAATTTTCTTGGTACTCCTTACCAGGGCATCGCCACACATGTCTTTGTGCACACATCTTTGTGGAGAGCAACAATTCTATTTCTCAAATGCTTAGAGAGTTCTTTGCCATGAGGTGCCATGAACATCCAGTGGTCAGTATGAGAGAATTGTACTCAAAGCACAAATTTTAACTGCTCTAATACAAGATACATACATTTGTATGGTCCTCCTGTCAAGCAGACAAAAAATGAACATGATGAATAGGACATGTGGCTTTGCATGGTTAAACGACATACAGCTATTATCACTTAGGGTGTACTTACTTTTGTTGCCAGCTATTTTGACAATAATGGCTGTATGTTGAGTTATTTTCAGAGGACAGTATATATTGCTATACAAGCAGCACACTGACTATAAAATCTATCCAAGTTTCTAGTATGTTTGCTGAAATGTGAGGGGTGTACTCACTTTTGTAAAATACTATATATATATATATATATATATATATATATATATATATATATATATATATATATATATATATACTACCGTTCAAAAGTTTGGGGTCAATACGATTTTTTTTTTTAAAGAAATTCATACTTTTCTTCAGAAAGGACGCATTAAATTGATCAAAAGTGACAGTAAAGACATTTATAATAATGCAAATTACTTCTTTTTTAATTAAATGCTTTTCTCTTGAACTTTCAAAGAATTCTGAAAAAAATGAATCACGGTTTGCACAAAAATATGAAGCGGCACAAGTGTTTTCAACTGTGATAATAATCATAAATGTTTCTTGAGCATCAAATCATCATATTAGAATGATTTCTGAAGGATCATGTGACACTGAAGACTGGAGTAATGATGCTGAAAATACAGCTTTGATCACAGGAATAAATTACACTTTACTATATATTCACATAGAAAACAGCTGATTTACATTGAAATAATATTTCACAATATTACTGGGTTTGTTTTGTATTTTTAATCAAATAAATGCATATATATATCTTTTCATGCTGAGAAGCAAAGATAAATGTTAGAGTATGTTTAAATGATGCGAAAGGTGATTTGCAACACAGAGTCTCCATTTCCCAGCATGCATCAGACATTTGCCCAGACTGCTTTCATTTAATACCAATCGAGCCCACAGCCGGAGAAGAAGATTTAAGTCATTTCCGCCATAAAATGCTTCCTCATTAAGCTGCATCTCATTGCATGTGTAATCATTAGTCCTTGATACAATGCGCTCAGATTCAGAGAGTGCTGGGGTCATTTTTAAGCAGCACTTAAGCAGCCGTTAGGAAGTCTGACATCATGATAGGGGCACTTCCCTCTCCATTCGTAACACTATCTCCCCCATTAGGTTGCAGGGCAGTGGAGGGGCAGTGTAGCATGTGGGTAAGGGGCAAGAGGGGAGCGTGTGTGTTTATATGGTCTGTCAGAGTGGGACGGCGTGTGTGGGGGCTGTTGGCTTTTAAGGTGTCAGTGGTAAAATTTATAACACACCATAGAGAGGCTTTAGTAGCACTTGCTGGCCGCACTCACTCAATAGAAATCAGATTAGAGGGAAAAAGGCCCGTCAGTTATGGGAGTTTGGAGAAGCAACGCAGTTTGGCATCAGACCACCTGGACTGGAAGTGAGGGGTGGAGTCTTGGGAAAGATCTCCCTGCAGAGTCATTACTCAGAGAGGCATAAGGCTCAGGTGTCTGTGTTATGGACATATGCGATGAGGCAGTGCATGGGCTTATGTGAAAACACACACGCGCACACACACACAGACACACACACACACACATGTTTGTTTTTGTGACTTATGAGGACATTCCATAGGCGTAATGGTTTTTATACTGGACAAACTATATATTCTATCCCCCTACACTGCCCCTATCCCTAAACCTAGCCCTTACAGGAGACATGCTGGATTTTAACATTTTAAAAAAACATTGTTTTTTATGTTTTTTAAACTGTTTGAATTATGAGGACGCATGCAATGTCCTCATATTTCACGTGTAAGTTGTAACACCAGTGTAATACCCATGTCATTATGCACATTTGTGTCCTCATATATCACAAAAACAAGCACACACACACACACACACACACACACACACACACACACACACACACACACACACACACACACACACACACACACACACACACACACACACACACACACACACACACACACACACACACACACACACACACACACACACACACACACACACACACACGCCATTTTAATACAAACTATTGCCTATATATGTAATTTTCATGTTTTTTTATACATATGGAAAGCATATTTCTATAGCCATTTGAGAAAAAAAAATTATATCAAGGGTCATTAACGTTGGAAGATAAAGAGATGAAACGCATGCAGTGCATTAAACTAATTATTGTTTTGTTAGCCTGGACGCATATAGTATTGTAGTAGTGTATATTTACATTGATTAATTGCATTGCAAAGGCATTAAAATAATAATTATTGATGTACAGAATAACCTATTACATTTTAATTAACACAGTTTAATGTGGGAGGAATAATGACTTTCAGCTGAACTTCAGCTTTTGAAAATTTACCGTTGGTTGAAGATAACTTAATACCTACAATTATTTTCTATATGTATTATAAATTGGCTGGCCTGACGATGTGGGAATTTTTCCCCCTTTAAAAATCTGCTTGTTAACTGGTGATGACCTATGGATGATAGTCCACAAATAAAAGTGGAGTGGAATAACGTTAAATTGGATAAAAATGTGTAACCTGTAGAAGTGAGCTCATTTTTATTTGAAATGGGAAGGGGAGATGCCTTCATTCAAGTCTTTGAATTCTGCAGAAAGTTTTGGCACACTGTCTGAGAACATATAAAAAGATCAAAATTCGATTTGCTTTATAAGTGCATGCTTAATATTGCACTCTACACCAGCGAGACATGATCTTGCAGAGGCTTCAAACTAAATATCCTTTGTCCAAATAGTCTGAGCTCTTCAGATCGCAGAGAGAGGAGATGACGTTATAAGGGTTTACCTTTTCAGGTTTTATTACTTCAATCGACAAATGCAAATAAATGTGATTGACTATTTTCTTGCCCTTTGAAGATCTTCTCCTCATCAATAGAAGTCTCACTATCATACTTGCCTCGTCTTCCCTCCTCTTGCAGCTCATCTCTTTCTCATGCTTAATTCACAGGTTTCTCATTTGATATTCAAACATTTCAGGTCACTTAATCACCTAAATCATTTTCAGAGGGGCGTTCTAACCGAATTACATCCCTGTTTTCCATTCCAGGAGGATATACAGCAGAGACATAGGAGCTTTGAAATGTAAATCTCAGCAGATCTCTTTTCGAAGGCTTTTTAATTAAACTGATGTACCTTATTTACACTGGATCAAGAGGATGTTCTCAGCTCTGGAAAATAGGGCTCATTCTTACACCCAAGAAAAGATTGGTATTATTTATTTTCTATAACTCATAGTCTTACCAAATGCTGTTTAGCTGAAGAGGTGAGAACGCATCTCTGCGTGAAGATATTTTTTCTGGGGGTGGATTTTTATCTATAATTATATGAAAGAACATGTCATGCTCTCTTCACACTTAATGCATTTGAAGTTATTATTCAAACAGAAATTAACTTTTTTATTAATTCTGTTACCTTTTCAAAGAGTTCGTTTTGTTTGACCTCTCTTTCCAATTTTAAATAAAAAGAGAATAGCAATATCTGGTCTACACAAATGGATGTCCTTGAAAATATCCATTTGAAGACGGAAACAAGGATTTAAATAATATAATTAAAAAAAGAATCCTGCAAGAATCCATAGAAAGATGATTAACATAAATCAATGTCATTCCAAACCTGTATAATAATCTTTTGGTCACATTTGAGTTTAGGGTTCAATTTTCACTATTAACTGTATGACTTTTGCCTCAATAAACTCCTAATTACTGCTTATTAATAGTTAGGAAGGTACACTGTAAAAAAAGTTAACTCATTATTTTGAGTTATCTTTTTGCATGGGTTTTTTTTAGTTTAACTAACTTATTTCGATAAGTTGAGGACAAGAAAACTTAAAATTTCTTGTTGTCTGGACAATCTAGTTAAAAAAATAAGTTGAAATAACTAAATTGCTAAAATATTTTTTACAGTGTAGTTGTTAAGTTTAGGTATTGGGTAAGAATTGTTTTGGGTTAAGGGATGTAGAATATGGTCTTAATATGTGAAGAATAAGGCATTAATATGTGCTTTATAAGTATTAATAAACAGCCGAGCCAATAAACACTGTAGCATGCTAGTACACACTAGTAATAGTGAGAATTGGACCCTAAACTAAAGTGTTACCTTATTTTTTTCTTGCATTGAAGATTCTAGCATATATATTTGATGTAGGATTTAAGTATTGGTGTTCTTTAAGATACTTCAGTATAATAGTTTTTATTAATAATTCGAATCGGTTTGTGTTGTTATACTTTGTTTTCATTTAAATTTGAGTAATTTTGTTGTGTTTATCATCTTTAATAGTTTGTTTAATATACATTTTTATTTCAGCTGTAGTTATTTTAGTACAAGTTAAACTGAATGAAACTGAGAAATGTTGCCTTTGAAACTAGTTGAATTAAATATATATATATTTAATTTGATTTCAGTTAAAGATTATTTCAAGTAATTTTTTTAAAATGGTTTTACTGTAGTTTTAGTTAACTCTAATCACTTTGCTGAGTATGACCCATTAAGATGTGCTGTGTCAGTTTTGACATCAATATTGCTAAACACAGAGGTGTAAAGTCCAGGTTCAGAAAGTAAAATTCCTCCTCAGTATTTTGTTCCAATCACCTGGATTTGCTAATTAGCACAGTTTTTCAGCCAGGAGATAGAACTAATTAGTGAAATCAGCTGGCTGAGTTCATGGGTGGAATAAACATATGGCAGGACTTTTACTTTCTGCCCCCTGGACTTTACACCTCTGACGCCATTGAAGAGCATGAACAGCATCCTAACATCTACTTTTGTATTCCACACAATATACCGGTAACTATAGGTTTGGATTAATGTGTGGGTGAATAACTGATGACAGTATGGTCATTTTTGAGAAATGTATATTTTTGAAATATATGGAGCCAGATCAGTCTCATTAATAACTCTCTCAAAAACATGATTCACACATGCATAGCCAATTTCACATGCATGAAACCTAATTCATGTACACACAAAAAAATCTGAAAATAAAATTATATATTCAAAAAATGCAAAACAATTCGTAGATATACAACTGTGCACAAAAACCTTAGAATGTTTAAAATTAATCAAGTTTATCCTTGAATGTGAATGTGAAAATCGTCATTTGCGTGTGGATCGCCTTGGATTTGTGTGTGTATTTTCAGTGCTCTTCTTCTACACGGATCAGTCGTACTCTTTAGCCAATCAGGTTTAAGCTTATCAATCGACCAATCATAATCACGTGAGGGCGTGCCTACCTGCATGTTACCTGTCATCTGCTTTCGACCACAGTAAGTTCATGGCTGGGCAGAGGTATAGTTGATCGGTTCATTTCTGTGTATTTACTAAAGTTAAAGATCAGTTGAAGCAAAAGTTTATTAACTGCTGTTTAGTTCATGTGTAAACATAAACATTTATTTTAAGTATTGATGGATTTTCATGTCCTGTCCACACATTCAACTGATGATGATAATGTATGTAATGACGTGCACATTGGAGACCATTTACGTTTCATAAGTTTTGTTTTAAGCTGCATATATTATGCAGTTTTATTGTTTCATATTTCTGAAACAGATGATGAAGTTGCAGACAACCAGTACTGTGACCTCACCATTCCAGACTTACCAGTAACGCATCACAACTGAAGTAAAGTCGGTTGTAATTCTGGCACACAAGGACTTGACCTGTACAGCCATACCTCAAAATGTGGCATAATGCCCATTTTTATTCATTGCATGTTCATTGAAATGTGATCAGTCATATATTAAGTTGTTTTGAGACCACTTTGGCCGACCACTTTAGTATATAAATAACTGTTCTTTCTAATGGCAGTGTGATTTTCTCATATAATTACAATTTAATGAGATCGTTGTTCAGTACAGTCCAATAAGTAATAGCCTTTGAGGTCAATCAGTTCGCACCAAGTTGATAATGGGCTGAATTCTCTTACAGAAAAATGATTTAATGAAACAAAAAGTTGAGCAAAGACATGGTGCTCCTGACCATCTGTCTGACCTTGTTATTATTTCTGAGAAAGGTTATGATTATTACCTATGATTTGCAACAATTTCATTGTGTATACATGCATTAAACACACACACACACACACACACACACACACACACACACACACACACACACACACACACACACACACACACACACACACACACACACACACACACACACACACACACACACACACACACACACACACACACACACACACACACACGTCTGGTTCGCTATCTTTGTGGGGACTCTCCATAGGCGTAATGACTTTTATACTGGACAAACTGTATATTCTATCCGCTTACACTGCCCCTATCCCTAAACCTACCCATCACAGACATTCTGCATTTTTACATTTTTAAAAAAACAGTTTTTTGTTTTTTAAGCTATTTGAAATATGAGGACTCATGCAATGTCCTCATAAATCACGTGTAAGTTGTAATACCAGTGTAATATGCATGTCATTATACACATTTGTGTCCTCATACAGTATATCACAAAAACAAGAGCACACACACACACACACACACACACACACACACACACACACACACACACACACACACCACACACACACACACACACATAACACACACACACACACACACACACACACCACACCACACACACACACACACACACACACACACACACACACACACACACAACACACACACACACACACACACACACACACACAGTTAATATATTATATTATATATATATAATTTCTGGTGGAAAACAAACAAACAAACAAATAAAAATGACATATTTTATGGTTATGAAACACATGACCTGCTTTACTGAGTCAGGACATAGAGTCAACAGTCATCAGTGAAATTACTCACCTACAATGCAAGGATGCAAATGATTTCTATAAATATAAGAATAAACTAATTATTTTTGCAGTGTAAAAAAAAATCCCTTTCCTCTTAGAAATTTTGAGAGAAACTCTGAGCCTTAATCAACAGACCTCAGCACTAATTACTACTCTGATAGAAGATGACACTTGCATCATAATATCGCTAATTTGTATGGGTGTTTATGGTGTTATAATGTAGTAGTGGACTAACAACCATGACTAACAACTCTGGTTAGAGCACTGATTCTCAAAAGGCTTTTGTTTTGCAACATGGAGGCATTAATAAACTCCCTGAGTTCATAAACCACATGTCAACAATTCAAACAAAACCACAGCTCTTGAATACCCAGTTCTACACTGGTGATAATATGATCATCTAAAAAACAGAAATAGTGACATTATCCACTAATGAATTCACTTTGTATGTAAAGCCTCTTCTACACTGACTCCCCAAACTACAACCAACCCAAATGTCATAGATGTCACACACCTCAACGGCACTACATTTCCCTGCATGCACCTGCATGTCATCATCACTGTGTATTTAAGTTCCTCCTTGTGTTCACTTCTTTGTCTGGTATTGTTTGGGTGTAGCACACTGTCTCACATTGTTGGCTCTTTTGTTAGTACTTGTTTTATATACCTTGGATTTATTGTCATCTTCATCTTCATCTTCTGTGGATATCAGCATTACAATGGAGTTCTCCATTTCAACAATCTCATCTGACACGGAAGATCTTTTTCTGAGCATGTTGCTACTTTTTTCAGGGGAATATTCGTGACATTAAAAGTTTGAGACTTAAAATAAACTTTCAATTTTTTTTTTTAAGTTGAAGGACAAATCCATGTTGGTTTGGCTATTTAAGTAGAGGGAGGTATATGGAGGATGTTATAATAGACTCTGACAAAGTGAGCAGATGTAGGCGCAGAAGGAAGCTTGGAGATACAGCAGGACTGCAGAAGTAAAGCCCCGGGCCTTCCCATCAGCTGTGTTTAGAGTTGTGGATGTGTGTGTGTGTGTGTGCCAGGCTGTGTATTTCAGTGGATGGACAAACAACAGAAAAAATGTCAGGCACTACCATATTTATTGACATTGTGGATTTTATTGTCTCATAAAAAACAAAAAAGAGTTTTATATCTGTTTATTGCCATTTTTATAAAGCAGTTTTAATTTTGCTGTTTAATATTATTATAATATAAGTGTTGTAAAAGCTTGACTGCAAACTAATGTTACAATTTTTTTAAAATGTAAGTAGCATGGCTCATGAATTCCTTTTTTTTTTTTTATGTTTTTGTCCATAATTTGAGTCCTAAAAGAAAGTACTAAATAAATGTGCTGGGGTATTTTTTGTTCCTCCTCATTAAAATGGTTACTATAAAACCTAGAAACCAAACCAATATGCTGTTCTGAACATGTTAGTTAAGCTGGTTGGCATTGTCACATAAGTGGCCATTGGTAGATGCTAAAATGTATAGATCTATATGTTTTATGAGGGCCAGACATTTTTGGAGGGCTCTTAATGCATGAAATAAACATAGTTTTTCCTATCTGTTGCTTTTACAGTCACAAGACAGTTTAGAAGCATGCATGAATCGAGAAATCAAAGCACTGCTCCGCAACGCTTCTCCCACCAACGAATTCCTGCTCCCCCGCTCAACAATAAATCAGATCGTTGGGCTTTTAGATGACGCGACTGTGTCCTTAAGAAAATTTGAACAAGAAACATTTATTGACAGAGTTGCAAGGGATAAAATAACCTTTTATTTTTAATAATGCATGGACATCTTTGACTAAAGGCATTCATTCAGCACGCTGTAGATCCCTTTTAAGCTTTGAGAAAGAAAGAGAGGGAAAGAGTGAGAGAAACCCATAGCGGTTGAGTCAATGGTCTTTTGCACTGACCCTTTATGAGAATATGAATTATTCTCCTTTCCTCCCTTTCCACCTCTTAGTTCGACCACTTTCTGGAACTGACCTTCACACAAGAAGTGAAACGATGGACCGAGAATAATAGGAACAATATTCCCTCTGTTCTTTCCACAGAGGTCATAAATGCTTGTACGCTTGCCTGGCCACTTTCATTGTTAATAGGACCCTGCGGCATGCTTTGGCTCGCTATCTGTTCTGCTGATCGGTGAGTGTGAATGTACAACCCCACAAAATTTCTTATCTTTTCTGGTCTGCTGAGTCTGGCTGCGGCATGCCTCAGGTGTCCGCTTTAAGACCACTTGGATTCCTCCCTAAAGATTCTGAAGTTTCTGCAATGATCAGCAATTTTGTAATAAATGAATTTCAAGCCTCAGCACGGACCAGAGATTAAGTTAATAGGACTCTATAATTTGAATTTCTTTCTTTATGAAAAGAATTTGCATATTGCTAAATTACATTACAGCTATGCCAATAACTTATTGTATTTGTTCCAGATTAGACATCTAAATACCATATGGTTAGCAGTCAGTATCTTTTTTCATCTTGCAATACATCATTAAGGACAATTATTTTTCCCTCATAATTATATATTATCCATAAAGTATATTATTATCTTATTTTAAGTTTATTATTAAAGGGATTGTTCCAAAATTAAATTCCAAAATCATTTGCTAATTTTCCAAATCCCAAAATTTTCATTTAATTTACTAATTTTCCAAACCTGTGAGTTTCTGTGGGACAAAAAAAAAAAAAAAAAAAAAAAAAAAAAAAAAAATATATATATATATATATATATATATATATATATATATATATATATATATATATATATATATATATATATATATATTATATATATATATGTATATATTTTATATTTTTGTATGTCCATATAAATTGAAGTCATTGGGGTCCCATTGACTTTCATTTTATGGAGAAAAACAGTTGAAACCTTTTTTCATAATAGCTTCTGTTGGGTTCAACTGAACAAAGAAACTCATACAGGTTTTGAATGAAATTCCTGTAGGCCTACATCTCCAGGCAATTTTTTTATTTATTGTTGGCTTATTTATAAAAATGTCAGTCATACAGAAATTTAACTTGCAACATCTTGTACACCCACAATGGTCAAATCAATAACTCTCGTTAAAAATGAACAACTTTTTGTTGATTTGTTGCTAAATATAAATAGAGAAAGTTTAGCTGGAAGTCGTTGTCAATGCAATTTTTTTTGGGCAATATATTGTACTTAAACCATTTAAAGATGCAAGGAAACCAAGAATTAACTATTTCTATACAACTGCTTTCTTTCTGAAAATGATCATATTTATTTTAAGTAAATCGAATAAAATCGTACTTTTAATGGCATACAAACAATTTGAAATCAGATTTTCAACAGGTATATGGCCATTTACTTAGCACACCAATAAGGTTAATCTAACCCAGTGTTTCCCAACCCTGCTCCTGGAGGCACACCAACAGGGCACATTTTAAATGTCTCCCTTATCTGACCCATATATTTCTGGTCTTGGAGTCTCTACTAATGAGCTGATGAATTGATTCAGGTGTGACTGATTAGGAACAGTTGGAAAATGTGTACTGTTGGTGTGCCTCCAGGAACAGGGTTGGGAAACACTGATCTAACCTATATCGATCAAGAGTAGGGCAACCCGGTAACCTGACAGACATCTGTTTGTGTGAACATGGCTTTTCTCTGAGCCACAAAATCACATATTAGGGTAAGATGATCTGTCCTATAAGGCTGAAATCACATAAACCCTGGTACCGTGTGTATGTAGAGCTCTAAAAAGTAAGAAATAGTACAGCTTCCAGGTGATATAACATGGCTTTTCTCTCTCTGTGTTTGTGATGCTCTCTCCCAAAGGTATACAACAATACAACAGATCCTTCAATCACATTGAGTTCTCTATCCTCCCTTCAGCACACCTATTCTTTCTCCTTTTTTCCCTGTCTATCTCTCTCTACCACAGACATACACACGCTTCTCTTTTCTCTCGTTCTTTAGAAAAGATGAGAACAGGTGGCCAGCCAGTAAAAGCCCCCTTTTCCCGTCTGTTCATCCAAAAAATGGAGTGGTTCTCTGAAATAAGAATGAGCTCATTTAAGTGCTCTGAGAAATGATCCAAGCCCTGCATGGAAGGTACTTCTTTAACAGAACTGCATGCAGAGGTGAACAGCTCTAAAACACAATGGAACCAAAGCGGAGAGCTTTCTGCAGTCGTTTCAAGAGAGAATCGAAGAAAGAAAGAGGCATTTAACATTTGGTGTTCAATGCGGTGTGAAAACCCCAACTGCAGAAAGCTTGTGAAACCCAGTAAAAGGCTTTTTATTTTTTTTGTTGTAGTGTTATCTGTGCTTTATGCCAGCCCACGCACAAAGCACATAATTGTTCTGTGCGATCATCTAACAGCCTGTTAATTTTACTGCCAATTTCACAACACGTTTTCGCACCATCCATAAAAAACATGAGCAATAATTACGGCATATTAAACAACAAAGGGGTATAACACTGATGCAGTAACTTGAGTTTTTGGCGATGCTATTGAAAGCAGTCAATAAATTTAAAGATGTTTTAAATGAGAAAAAGAGAATAAAAAGTCAATAGAGAGTTGAACAAGTTAGGGAAGTCTTTAGTGCATTTTCAACCCAATTGATACACAGTGGATTTTTAGGCCTAGCTCCCTTTAAACTGTTTCATAAACATTGTTTTTATCATAAATATCTACTTTCTGAGGCATTTTTTCTTTGCAATCACTCGTAACCAACTGGTGATGTTTGGTGGATGTATTCAGTCTATAACCCTCAAGTTCACACTGGCAAGCATGTAAATCTATGTTGATTTAAGGTGGATATTTCATCAGGGCTATTATTAGGCAGAATCAAATAATATGAGAATCTTAAATCATTTAATACATTTCAATATTTGGTAGCACTTTATTTTACAGTTCTGCTCTGCGTGTACATAGTGATTACAATAACTGGGTTATAACTACCTAACCTTAACCCATGTAGTTACCTTATTATCAGTGCTTGCGCTGTAAAATAAAGGTGTAAGCCAATATTCGTATCACCCAATCCTCTCCTCTTCTTTGCAGTATGATTTATGTTTAAAAATGTAGGGCAAGGGCAAGGAGCAGCAGGCAACTGCAAGATTACTATGTAAAATGTAGCAGATAATGTTTATGCATCAGAGGCCCTCGTTCTTCATAGAGGAGACAGGAAGCGTGTGATCAGACGAGGCTTCTTCCCTGAGATGGCTGTTATGCTGCTGAACCATGCAGGATAGCATAAATATTTATTAAGTATATGTACTCATAAATACCATGTCAGCGTGTCTTTATCTAAAGAAGCATTTATACCTCATAAAACACCCATTAAGTTTTCTGTGATATGGCTCTTTTTATGAATAGGGTCTGAAACTCCTTTTTCAGCAAATGATCAATGAAAGATGGTAGTTAATCTTCAGAATATGTTGATCATCAACTTTTAGAAATCAAAATAAATATTATATAAGGAAGTTTTATTTTATTTCAGGTTTGAGACAAATTTCAGTTTTTAGTTTAGATGATTTTATACATAAATTAAAGAAAAATCTAATTTTTCTTATAACTTGAGTAACAGGGTTGAATTATTGAGTCGTACTAATATAGCCACAATTTGTTTGAAAATATCTTTTAAGGAATAGGGTGAAAACATGCAAGAAAGAAAGAGAGTAATAAGCAGCCTCATGTTTTTGGTGAATAAAATTGATTTAAAAATGCGTTTAAAGCCACTACTACTTTTCATGGGTTAAAGGGATGATTGACCGAAAAATTTAAATTCTGTCATCATTTTCTCACTTTCATGTCATTAAACCCATAACATTTTCGTTCATCTTTGAAACACATATGAAGATATTTTTACTGAAATCTGAGAAATTTCTGTCCCTCCATCAGAAGTCTATTCAACCAAAATTCTCACATTTCAAAATTATCATATCATTTAATAAATAAATCCATATTGAGCAGTTTAATCCAAGTCTTCTGAAGAGACACAATAACTTTATGAACAGATTTAATTTAGGCTTTTATTCACAAAGATAGATCAGCGTACATACATACACTAGCAGTCAAATTTGGTAAAACGAAGCTCAACTGCATTTGCTTGACATGCGAGAATGAACCTCATTGGTTCTCCCAAGTCAATGAAGCATGCATGATCTTGTGTTTACCTAATCTGAGTGCACTATGTACATTCGCTGATCAATGTTTATATGTGAATAAATTATATGTGAGCAAATTAGTTATCTAAGTTAAAAACCAAACAGTGCCCCATCATCTTGAAATGTTGTGTAATCGCTCTCTCCGTGCATTGCAAGAATGCTGTCCCCGATGAAGCCTTGCTTTCCGCTCCAACTGCATTATCATCATCATGGCTTGGCTTCGCGAACAAAGATTTAGGAAGGACATCCACGTTTTCTACAGGCACGCTGGTGGCTGACGAGGCCTTAGCGGGACAGGTCCTGCCACAACGGATGCAGGTAAAGGTCTGGTCCAGGATGGGTGCTTAGTGGACACGGTTCTTCTCCTTTTGTCCTCCACACTGGCCCTGTGGGTATCTTCAGGTGGCCTGATGAACTGTGCGCCGCTAGGAGTCGCGATCAGCTGCATTTGTTGGCCACTGATGGTGATCGGTGTAGCAAGCAGTGAGGGACTTCTTGCTTTCATGGTGCCCCAATGTTGCGGTAGCCAGAAGACAGTTCCCTGTACAGGACGATCTTAGGTAGGTGGTGGTTCTCCATCCTGGAGACTCTGCTGACTCGAGGACTTCAGTGTTGGTGACAAAATCACTCCAATGAATGTTGAGGATTGTGCGGAGGCAGCGCTGATGGAAATGGAGGCAGCTCGCGGAGTCTTAGTTGATGACGGTACATGACCCAGGACTCAGCGCCATACAGGAAAATGGTCAGCACAACCGCTTTGTATACACTGACCTTTGTGTCTTTTTTAAGGTTGTCCAACTGCATTATATAGGCTACATAATAAAGCGAGAATGACAGCTACATTCGTATAGAGTTTGCGTGTGTGTCTGATGACAGGTACAAATAAATCACAATAAGCTCGTGGAGCGAATTTGTCAATTCTCTTGATGGATGATGCAGAGGAAATTACTCACATGTGACTTGCATAAACACATTTTGGTACGTTTTCAAAAGTTGCCTTGTGAAAGTGAACTGAACCAAGAAGAAACTGCAACATTAAGTCCCTGTTTCAGAACAAAACAAATTATCTACAGGTCTGAAAATGCCCTCAGATTTCATTAAAAATAATCATTGGAAGAAAAATGAAAGTCTTAGGGTGTTCACACTTGGCATGTTTGGTTCGATTAAAACAAACCCTGGTGTGATTACTCTGTTAGTGCCGTTCATTTAAATAAGTGTGAACGCTGCCATCCGAACCCTAGTGCTCACCAAACAAGCAGACTGTGATGCTGAAAAGATGGTCTCGGTCCGCTTCCAAACCAACTCTGGTGCGGTTCGACTAAAATATGAACGCAACATGAACTGAAGACATGTAAACGAACCAAAAACGGGACATGTCACATATATGTGACCTGAAGGACAGAAAGCTCAAGCATACCAGTTTTTTCTTATCATAGTCGCGATGTTGCCCATCACAGTTCGGTATGTCATCAGAATCCAACTTCTCAAAGGAGATCTTCATTTGTGTGTGTGACGGAGGGATTCCTGCCGCAGCTTTGACTCCATTACACATTTTATAAGCAATTCTGGAGTTCTCAGTTGGTCAAAATACCATCATATGTAGGCTTACGCACATAGAATGAGCGCATTTAGCCCAGCACACTGCATTGTTTTGGATGTTCGGAAAAGTTCCGTCGCGAAATCTATGTAATTAAAGCCGACCAATTAGATTGTGAACATATCCCTTTGCCTTTACATTCAGTGTTAAAATGTCAATGTGAACCAGAGTCCTGCAACGGGTCGGGTACCCGCGGATACCCGCGGGTACCCGCATAAAAGTGTCTAAAAACGGGTGGATTGTAATCATTCCTAAAATTCACGGGCGGGGATGCGGGCGGATAATGAACTCCTTGCGGGCGGGTAGCAGCGGATGAAAAATATATGCAATATTTGTGTCTAAATTGCCATTACACATACGCAACAACGTTATGACCTTTGGACCCATCACGTCACCGGCACTGCGTCAGTGCGACTTTCGTTTATGCTTGCGTTGCATGAGTAGCCATAGGGAGTAGCTATTGATGATTTAAAAGTAAAGTTGGCGAGTGGAGTACGGTATATAAAAGTGTTAAGAACGAGCATACAAAAACATTTCCCAACCTGATTGCACGGAATGTTTTCTCCATCCCAGCATCGAGCGCTGCGAGTGAGAGAGAGACTTTTCCAGCTGGATTTGTAATTCAAGAACGGAGAACGCAACTTAAACCATGTGGACGATATCCTTTTCCTGCACAGTATAACTTAAGGCAAAGTAAATGCATAGGATAGCCTACTGTTTGTGAGCGACAGGCTCAGATAGGTTGTATTTTTTTCTTGTTCTTTTTTTCTTTTCATTAATAGCCAGATGTTTGCGTTATCAGGTTTCATAGCCTATTTAGGTGCCGATGTAGGCTACTTGAATGGCGCAAAACAAAGCACACTTTAGCCTGTTTCATGAGGCTATTGTGATGTTGAGAGAGGTGCGAGATAAAAAAAAATAAAGGACTTTAATTGGAATGATTTTAGCGTGTGTGATTTATCACGGGTCGGGTAACGGGCCAAATATTAACGGGTCTGGGCGGGTGCGGATTTAATTTTGATATTATCACGGGTGACGGGTCGGATCTGGTGCTGAACTTTGCGGGTACGGGCGGGCGCGGGTCTCCAAAAATGGACCCGTGCAGGACTCTGATGTGAACGCTAAGACCAGGACAAAATGTTTTGGTTTTTTTTTGGTCCAGACCAAATGAACCGAACTACAAGTGTGAACACACCCTTATATGTTTGGAATGACATTAGGGTGCGTAATTGATGACAGAATCAATTTGTGCTTTAAAAAATGAATGGAACACCAAGGGTTAACCTATTCATGAAAAGTGCAATACAAACCCCTTAAGTTATACTGTAGTGCTAAATCATTGGTTGTCAGTCATGTGACTCTGACAGATATAATTTGTCAGCTATCAATAGTAGCAGCAGGTCATCTCCCGGGCTCGCTAGCCTATCTGAGACAGAGCCGGATCAATGACAAGTGTAACCCCATCCCTGTGTTTTTCTATCATAAATCCCAGTTTGAGTTGAAATCAGACACGGTTACTTCACTCCTCTAATCTGTGCCGGGGTGGGAGCATTAATCTCAATCAGGCGGAGGGACAGCCATTTTGAAGCTTTCTGCATCTGGCAGGCTCCATTTTGTTTATAAATGATCTGAGCCGAAAGTGGACATCAAGGAGAGAGAAAGAGCCATCAGCGAGGGCCTTGATGAGCCCTGCACACTAAACTGCATTCCCTTCTGGGATGTTTTAAAGAGACTTTCTTTAATGGTATAATCCATAATTGCTGATACACCTGACTGCTGCAGGAGTAGTCAGCTCTGAAGCAGAAAGAAAACACTGTTAGTAAAGAAATGTGAGCCAAAGTCGAAAGAATTTGTATTGTTTGAACAAGTAACTTCCACTAATGTACAGAAACAAATGTATAGCCTTTTACAGTGCATGTGACTTTTAGTTTTTCTTTGTAAAGTTTTAGCTTCTGTGACACTCTAGTGTGACTGTAATGTGCACTGATTTTTTTATATACAGTAATGCAATGAGCATCCATTAATTAAAGTTAGTGTTCCAATGTCCCGCTCGTGGTACAGTGCATGTGAAAGAGGTTTAACTTCTTGAAAGACAAAACTCCCAAAAAGTGTTTTAAAACATGTTACTTTGGAAAGCTGAGATTGGAACGATGTAAACCATTTTAAGATACAATCAACACAGCGGGTACAATCAGTGTCTTTGTCAGACCACCTACAACCAAATAAACCTATGTCACCTATGAAGCCTCCTGTTAGTCCACTGATCCATTACATTCCAACAAAAATGGTTTAGTTACACTGTAAAGGTATGTCTAGGCGTTTGTCTGTATTGTAGTATCCAATTTAGCGAAGTATTTAGTCCATAACACATTTTATATCAATAAACATCCACGGAATGTAGTAGTAGCATTTCAAGTTAGAGCTGTCACAACATCGAAGCATTCTGTGGTGACGCTTCTTTGTAAAAAACACTTTACATTACAGATTTTTTGATGTCAAAAATGTCACTGACCCCTGAACTTTTGATTGACAGCTCATTTGAGCCAATCGGTGCATGCAAGATGTGTCACCAGGCAGCATTAGCTAACGAGTGCCCAAGAAGAAGGATGATAGCCAATGAACTTCTGAAAAGATTGATATGCAGTTTTAGTGGGACGAATCAACATATCGACCAAAGAACTCCGAGGCAGTTTCATGTTGCCCCAGTGCGTTTGTGCGTAAAGTGGTATATGTTGTGCGTGAAGTGGCATATAGTCTAGTGCGTATGGCATATAGTGTAGCACATGGTATAGTGACTCTTGGAGAGATGCTTTTGGATGGGGAGACATCAGTCTCAACAAGTAAGTGTTTTATTATATAACATATTTTACTTGTATACTGAGGTTTGTGTGTCCCGGTTTGTGTGTGTTTATGTTTGTGTGTGTGTGTGTGTGTGCGCGCGCACGCTCACGCACTGCATATGCCTGGTTGTTCATGTGCGTGCGTTTCTGTTTACATGCGTGTGAGCATGTATAAAATAGCAGAATACATAAAAGATGTAAATGTTTTGTAAATTATTTATTTCTTTGTTTTTTTTTATATCACAGACAATCATCTGACATTGAACTGGATGAAGACTGGAAGTTAGTCAGCAGAAAGCCATATTCTGAGGAACATCAAAAGAGCCCCATCCGTCAGCCTCCCAGAGAAGTTCAATAACCAAAGAAAAACATAATCATAAAATTTGTAAATAGTTTGATATATAAACATATATATTGTGTAGAATAGACTAATATTAAAAAAATATTTTAACCACTTGTTTTGTATCGTTATTTGCTCAAATTTCAGTTTCAAGAATTGAACCCCCCCCCCCCCCAACTATAATGTGTTAATACTTCAGTTACTATATCAGCAATTATTGACAGTGAATCTGGATAAGGAATAGAATAGCTCTAAGTGTAACCTTTCATTAGAGTCTTTCAAGTCTCCAAGTGGCCTTTTCTTGGGAAGCGCCTACACATAACCTTAGATATACGTGTAAAACACAATTTTTCTAAGAGTATTGTTATCAAATTTTAAACTGGGCTTGCTAATAGCTCCCAGCTATAGTTATCTGCAGACATCTTGTTTACAAACATTTTTTTAGCACCAATTTGTCTGTGATCTCAATGTAAAATCAGGGCTAAAATCATGTTGTATAAAAGCAGCATAACAATATATGTTGAATAATATTTAATTAATAACCGTTTCAAATTAACAAGATAAAATAAGTAATCTCATGTTCACAATAGAGAAAATATGACATAAAAGTTACATTCATCCAACTGGGTTACAAACAAAGTTCAAGCAATATGTCACTTTTTGTGTGTTTGGGTTTGGTAATTCTGTGTAAAAGTAATTCTGTGATCTGGTCTAATGGTACGGTACCTCCCAAAACATAAATGAACGTGCATGCTCTCACTTGGATCAAATCAGCTTATCAAATCTTTCAACCTACATTAATTGACCAATCGTTTAATAGAAGGCGGCACAGCCTTCAGAGCATGAAATAAGCATCTGTATCCGCTTCTGCCCCAGAACACCATGCCACATCTCAGATGCTCTACTGCCTCCTTCACAGACTGCAGCTGAGCTTTACTTCGAAAAGAAAAAATGAAAGAATGTCTGACTAGCACAAACAGCTTTGATTGAACTGTTTGACATCTTGCTAAAGTAACAGCAGGTTTTGATTTATGGAAGTGTTTGGAGGCATCTGACCCCTATTAAAGGAATAGGTTAACAAAAAACTTAAAATTATGTTATGTACTCACCCTCACATCATTCAAAACCTCTATGACTTGCTCAAGATATTTTGACTTAGAATTTTTATTTTATACAAAATATATTTTACAAAATTATTTGGATTCTAAAGTTGCTAGAAAATCAAAGCCATATTGTGTTCCAAATGTGAAGGTGAAATCACAAAAAATCTAGGTTATGCCAAAAATAATCACAGAGTTACACCCTCACTCCATTACATTTTTTTGATGTGTTCTGTTGCAAATGAATACATTTCTGTCAGTATATCACTTAATCTACAAACAATATGGAATCTTGGTCTCAGAGCTTTCCAAGATGTGTATTTTGTCAAGATTAGAAAAGGTTTTGATGATAAATTTAGTAATATTTGAAACATGAGACCACCCATTAGGTGGAGGAGCCAACTAAAAGGCTTGTATAGTACCATTTCCAAAGTAATACAATGTCCAATATCATAACGGTTTTCACAGTATGAATTTTGAGTGTTTAAACTTTTGATATCAAATTTATGATGATTACTAAAATATGTAATAGGGTATAAAAATGTATCAATAGTATGAATATGTAATTATGTAAACGGCGATAAAAAAAACATGGACACTGACAGTTTACAGGATAAATGTTGCATTATGAATTGACACAAAGTGTTTTCATGCCAGAACTTCCCGTTAACCTTTTTTTTTTAACTGTCACTTTAGTTAATTAATTGTGACTTTGCTCTTACTGTATTGTTTGCATCCTAATTCCGTTCATAATTACTCTGTCTATTCTGTGGGGACATCGAGTGACACCTCTTAATTTAGCATTCATAATCACTTCGTCCTTCGTCTGGAATTGAGGTGGGTTTTGTTTGAGGTCTTAGAGAAATGGGTGTTTGACTACCACTCATTAAGACAGGAATTTCACGGTATATTTATTGTACACAGTAAATAACAAGCACAAAAAAGAACTGCAGAACAATAATACATTGCGATTAAGGTAATTACAATTCAGACGCTCAAACCCGAGGCACATTCTCTTGTGTATACACAGATCATCTTCTACCAGAAAGGAAAGGCAACTCCGAGAGTGCAGCTGTTCAGCTAGAGATAAACGACTCTCCATAGACATAATTAGTTTATATATTTCTAAAAAATCAAAACTAAAGTGTTATGATCATTATCCTGAACATGAGAGAATGGAGAATGATTGAATTTTGGGTCCTGAGTAGGCTTCATCATTCTGGTTTCCTTCTCAGATTAAAGTGTGATATAGCCGCTCTGATGGTTGGCATTAATCCGCCCATAATGACATTGCGAAACACATCAGGGTCATAATGGGCCGGTTGAGTCCAAGCCTCCGCTTCTTGTAATGACCCAGATGTCAGAGGAAACAAATGTTATCGTCGGAGTAATAAATACCCCAGTCAATTTGCTCCTGGCCAGTAAAGAGCTTTAGGCCATTCCGAGGAATTTCCATCAGGCAGAGAGAGGAATACAGACTGATGGTGTCATTATGACAGCACTATGTCATTACCAATCAACTGATCGCCGGCAAAACAGAAACAGCAATGTTTCTGAAAATCTAGATCTTCCACTTGGACATGCATTCTATCCTTGCTCAGCCTCAGACAAGTTGAGAGGACCTTTCAGGAATATTTCCTTCCATATCCAAGATTTACCCCACAGGCTGTTGGATACCCTTACAAAAAATAAGTATACCTCAAGTTAATTTGATTAAAGTAAAGTAATTAAAGTATTTTTAAGCATACTTTATGTACACTAATATCAATGTGCTAGTAGTATACTTATAAGTGTACTATTTCTGTACTTGGGACTAAATTGGGTGTGAGCTAGCCTGGGAAAACCCAGACAACTTCCGGCAAATTTACATTTGCCCTGCAAGTAAGTCTGGCAAAGAGCTCATTCAAGCCCATTTCCAATCCGTCGAAATCGAGGCACCAATCAGAAACGTTGGGGCGGGCTTTACACGATGACGACAGCGCAGCGACGGTGAAGCAGATTTTGTAGCCTACATTACAAAGATGGAACATCACTCGTTCGAATCCACTATTGCGTCTGTTTTAAGCGATTTGAACGTTTCCTTTTTGTTAAAAACCGAGCAAATAACAACACTCGAAGATGTTTCTCCGTCGCTCTGCATACATACGTCATCTCCTTCATCGCTCTGATTGGTTTTAGGTCTATCCAAAAATGCCTAGAGGCATTTGAGCGACGTCCGTTGGTGACACCCCTTTGGAATTGATTTGTCTAAGCTTTGCCAGACCATAACTCAGTTACTACTGAGAATGGTCTGGTTTTAACGAGGCTAGGTGTGAGCACAAAACCTGAGGAAATTAGTAAAATTATGTACTATATACTCGCAATCCCTCGCCGAAATTCAAGACCTGTAACAGCAGCAATATTCATCCGAAGCAATAGGCTATATGCACGCATAAGTTCCGCATTTGACGCAAGGATGCTCTTCCGTTTCCGGTTGGGGAGATTAAAGCGGAGGAAAACCGATGAAAACGGTATTATGGCAGAGTCTTCAAAATTTACTCTCCTCCCGTCTTTGAAACGAAACTTTCATATGTTTAGATGCAATTTTATATATAGTTATGTTTATTTCATATAATTTTAAAAAGAAGCATAAACACAACGAGGGGTGTCTGTTTTGTCTGTTTTTGTGACTAACGTTTCTTTAGTATAACCATGGAGTATAAAATTCAATATAAATTCTCAGTATTGCATTGGACTCTATGATCGGCAGAAGTTTTCGAGCATCCTCAGACCTTCACCAGAAATACCGCCGTGCATAGAGCCCATTGAAAAGAGTGAGTAAAAGGACGCATGTTTGTGTCTCAACTCGCTGTCGGAGAGATGAGAGCGAGAGCGCGCACCTGACATTGTATATCCTGTGGAAGAGTTACAGATATTTCAGTATCGAAAAATCTATATTTTTGACAACACTATTGTACTTAGTTAATTATTTCAGATGCCTTTTTAAAAATCTACAGTTGAAAAATTTATATTATATAATAATATAATATAATAATAATATAAAATGTGACAAATTGGCTAGTAGGAGTGACTGCGTTACACGCCACTGCTGAAATCCACCCGCATTTAGCGGGTGTTAATGTCAAGCCCTGCTCATGTCCATTGAGAATAGGGCCAAGCGTAAACAGAGCTTCCTCACTGTGAATGACTCACAATGGGCGCATTCAGCTCCCTCGAAAACTGAACACTCCCCACCCAAACACAACCCAAAAACCTGGGACAGGGAGACAAACAAACTGCTCCTGAAGACAAAAAAGCTGATGATGTATATTTCAAGTGGCGTTGGACTGTCACTGCAATGAAATTGTTGTGTTGGCACACATGCTTCATACACCGGTCAAGCTGATGGCATTCCTCATAGCGTCGATCCAGATGCAGTGTTTAGTCACACTTCGAAAGGGAACGTCTCAGTTACTGTTGTAACCTCCATTCCCTATTGGAGGGAACGAGACGGGGTGTCCCCTCCTGCCACAATGTCGAATTGCCCGCTGATATGGCTGGCACACTGTCTTGGCTTCTCAGCACAAACCTGAATGAGTGATGGACACCGGCTTTTATGGGGGAGTGGCATGTCAATTTCTCTCTCCAATTCTCATTGGCCTTTTCTCAAAGTATCAGAAGTGTTTGTGGCTCCCAAGCGTGACCCCTAGTGTCAGTCAATCAACACCATGCCGAAGTGACTGACAGATAGGAAACTCACATTTTACTTTGATAGAAACTATATATCACCATTGTTGAAAAGTGCGTTATGTAGAGTCTTTAAGAAACAAGCTACTTTAAAATTTACATTCACACACTTTAAAATGTTACAAAATATTTGTTTCAAGTAAATGATATTCAAAGAATTCTGAAAAAAAGTATCATGTTTCCACAGAAATATTTAGCAGCACATCCATTTTTTTAGTATTGATGATAAGAAGAAATGTTTCTTGAGCAGCAAATCAGCAAATTGGAATGATTTCTGAAGGATCATGTGACACTGAAGACTGGAGTAATGATTCTGAAAATTCAGCTTTGCATCACATAAATATATTTTAATTTATTAAAATAGAAAACAGTTATCATTCTTTTAAAAGCAACATATAGTGTAAATTAATAAAAGTAAGTAGACTAATTGTAAAATCAGCTTTATGCCTCAGTAGAAAAGAACACTCAGAAATAGTTTCAGTCTATTCTTGTGAACCTCTCTAAACTTTCCTTGTTCTTTTGTTTAGAGTCTGTTCTGTTGTCTGATTCTCTATTATCAGAAAGATACACAGAAGGCATGTTTAATATTTAAATGACCAGAGGGCTTCTTTAGTCTCTTAGTAGACCTATATCAGATAACTGGTGAAATCTATGAATGCCGAAATGCAGGTTTAATCTCCCAGTACCAGAAGCCTGGTTTACTTTCAATCTATGAATTCAGAAGATGTTTTGTCTCTGAGAATTACAAGGCTGGTTTCATCTAGGGCATTGTCCACACTAGTTTTCGTTTGAAAATGCATATTTTTTGTCTTGTTCTTTTCGTTTTGGCCTTTCGCCCACACTGAGAAGGCCTTTTTTGTCAATAAAGATGGAGCTTTCCTAAGTGGATAACTTTGAAAACAGTATTTTCACATTGTAGCGTAGACTGTGAAAATGGGGAAAATCGAAAACGAGGATGCATGTTTAGTCATGTGATGCCAGAATAATAGCATGATAACTTTATTATGTCTGCTCTCCTGTATCATCTTGCGAGCTTTTATTATGTTTTATGCGCAGTAAGGTGATTTTAAGCTTTTTCAAACGTTGTGGATTCGCATCTTTGGGAAAACACCAGTGTGGAAGGGGAACGTTTTGAAATGAAAAATGCGGTTTTCAAATGTATCCGGATTAGACAGCCTAGGAGTATGAATAATTTGCTCTCGGCACACGAGATGGCTTGTGTAATCTCTCAGTATATTCATCTGTTTCAGTGATGTGACCTTTTCATAACAGCCACCATATTTATGACCATCAGCAGGGGAGAGCAATAGAAGATTCAAAAGCAAGAAGTGATATCAAGAAACTTCAATCATTGGTTTTGATCTATACCAAGTCTTAAGAATAATTTATGGTATACTGATCTGTAGTCAGCACAGACATCATCAACTCTGACACTGGCAGACATGTACAGTATATATATTTAATCCATCTCTCTCTATACACTGTGAGTTTAAATGTACAGAAGCCTATACTTGTAAATTGTTGTGACATTTTTCTCTCTCTCTTAATCTTTCATGTTGTTTATTGGTCTGATCTTGCACCGCTATAAAACATGTTCTGATGCTGTTGGTATGATTGTAACAGCGGCTTTTAGAGCAGAATTGAGGGTCCAACTCATGAAGAACACAGAAGGCAACCCAGCATCAATTTGCATAATGTTTATAATTAGTGTGTGGGTGAGTTTTTAAACTACTGTTGTATTTCACTGATGCCATCATGCATTTGAAAAGCGTGTCTTTGGGGCTTCAACGTAATTTAAAACATCTCTGATTTTGTGAACAAACCTGTGTGTAAGAATCTGTTTTTAGAATCTGCGTTTCATTAGTGTGAACACATTATTCACCTTTTCCCTTATAATCCTTTTATAGTTCGCACTTACATATAATCAGAAATGGTATGGAATATGCATATTTAGCGTGCTGTCCGGTGAGAGGGCTCTGAGTTCGGATTTTTGTGAAAAGAGGACGTTCCGAGAAGCCCTAACAAGACACATGAAATGTTATATTTTAAATGTTATATAGTCATGTTTCTCAAGCCATCCTGTAACATTGTCTCTGTAATGTTTTTAATATTCTTTTTTTTGTTTTTGCAGCTGCGGTTTTTTTCTGTAAATATAAAAAAATGTCAGCCCATGTCTGAGCTTTCCTCCCCTATCACTGAGAGTGATTGTCGCCAAAGAGGATTAACATAGGATTGTCTTGCATTGTGAACTCTCATTCCACCTCACAGAATAAATTTCAACCGCAGATATAGAGTGAACAAATCCTGGCCTTTGCTGCTTGCTACCTTTTTGCATTCAAACTGTTCTTTTCTCCTTTGCTATCCATCACCAAGCCACGCCCCCTGCTCCGCCCACATGAAAAATGTGTAAAGACCAAAGACACTTGAAGCTTATTTCCTGATTTACATGCATACACATCCTTTCTTTTTCTCCCTCCTTCTTTTCTCACTTATTCAACAAACTGTTTTACCACCACTTTTTTATGCTTTTTCTAAAAAAAAAAGGCTCAGCCGGCTAGCACATTTTTTAACAAATTTGCAACCTGTCATTACTTGCACAGACTGCCAAAGCCTTTATAAATGCCTTAGCAGTATAGATACATTTCATTGTGCATTGTAGCTCTCTTCACAACAACACAACAAAACGGGCGTTTTAATTATTTGGCTCGTCTTGTTTACGCCGTGAAAACTGCATTCATAAATTAACATAGTACAAACACATCAGCCTATTATACAATGCAGTCTTGAAGGAAACGATATGCAAAAAAAAAAATGATGCTTTCAATACATCAAAGAAATATAGCCTACCTTTGAAACAAATACCTCGTTGGCTGCTTGTCATGAAAACAAGTCCTTGAGTCCTTTGTTTAACAAAATCTTCTTTACTGTCCCTTTTGACTTGAAACAACACTTATTTTAAACTTGAATTCAACGTTCAAATACCTTGTTAGTCGTCCGCTCATCATCATCGGGGGCGACGTAAAAGCGGCGTATTCTCGCGCCACACATTTTACATTGTACTCTAATAGATAAATGCATGAAATGATGGATTTAATTATAAATTAATTATTAACAAATGCATAGAACATCTGCATAACAGCAATTACATGCATTATACCAAAGTCCTTTTAGGCAAGTCCTGCCACTCGGCCGCCATCTTGGAAACGCCTCCGGGCAGCTATTTCTGAATAACAAGACCAGGCTCCTATCTAAATGAATGGGCAGAGAGTCAGAACTGCACTGTCACTTGTCACCGGGACATAAAAAGTGCATGTATAGAAACAGCAGTAAAATATGATAAAAATCGCTGAAAAAGCTTGATGACTTTCCCCAAAAAAAGGTTTAAAACGCCTTTTCCCCCACAGGTTATACTTTTACTACGTATGCGCAAGGGTTCACGACACCAACACGCAAGGTCTCTCGCTCTCTCCCTCTCTGCCGTGCGCGCGCTACACGATTTGAAGCACACTCGGAGATTTGAACAAATTTGCGGGCATCAGGGAGCCGCTATCCATATGTGAGAGACTTGGGATGTCTGATATTTACACAAAGCACACATAAACTGCATATCAAATCTGCCGCCGCCTTTTCAAACAGTAACGTATTCTGCGCTATCGCAAACCTCAACTGTGCGCACGCGTCAGAGGAACCAGACAGTAGGCTTAAATGTTTCCCGGCTTGACTGTTAAAAGCAGACGATTGGCTTTCCAGTGGGAGGGGCGGGACATGTGCATACAACCACCATCTTTGGCGTTACGGATTTCAGTAAGTTGAACTGTATCTTTTCTCATATGCATGAATATCATAACATGTCCGATATTCATGCATGTTTTTCGAGATATAACTTGTATTAAAGTGGAAGAAAAGTGCTCCCCGCTGCCACTATATCGATGTCACGTCACATTTAAGAAACGCCATTTATTGTTTGAATTTCATGACGAAATGGACAGAATTTGAAAGCTGAGACTTTGTTTCTTATTAAGTAACAAAACACAAAGCTCCGTCCGTCCGTTGAGATTTACTAATGTATTGGCCAATTATTAGACAGACATGGATGGATGGATGATGGATAGATGTTTCCACACAATGCGTCACTCATTCAAACAAACATTCTATTCACAGGTGATTAGATTTCCCCTGAAGTTGCTTCAGTGTTATTATAGTGCCCCTGAGTTCATCCACTTTAAATGAGAACTGAATAGCACTTAGCTGTGAGTAGAAATCACTTTGATAGGTCATAACCAGAGGTGCACTGACTCTTACCCATCTTTGATCATGCAACAACCACTTGCTTTCTCCCACACATATTACACACATCAAAGTCAGATCAAAAAAAAAAAAAAGGTCTCATCTGTATAATATAAGAGAGAGGAAAAGATAGAAAAGAAGAGTAATTAGGAGCATTTTGAGATTTTTGCCTTGTTTTTACTCTCAGTTAAGACCAGTAAAGATTACTAATGGCCTGTCTAATTGCTTTGCAGCGCAAATATTATTTGTGCCATAGTTATGTTTGGTTTGCAAACTGCAATATTTTTTAGACCTCACTAAAAGTGGTATTATAGATGTAAGGTCTGTTTGTGTGTTTGTGAATGAGCTTTTCAGCAGAGTTGATTGCTTTTGCAGCGAGACGCTGTTTGCATTAGCGTGTTGGATAATCAGGTTAATGGGGGCTTTGACTGTTGCAAGCTTACTTTAGGATTAGATGCTTTTTGGTAACTGATGTTTCATCTTTTGGCTGATTTATATTAGATTTGGTTCTCTTTTATATGGTTTTTAAGGAATAATTCACTAAGACTGAATTTCA
This sequence comes from Chrosomus eos, assembly GCA_036326025.1. Classification (NCBI taxonomy): domain Eukaryota; kingdom Metazoa; phylum Chordata; class Actinopteri; order Cypriniformes; family Leuciscidae; genus Chrosomus; species Chrosomus eos. The sequence continues at coordinate 9,020,070 of CM070828.1, read as the reverse complement.
ACTGCAGGTAGGATCATTTATTGATGTAGCACCAGATTCAATAAAAGAATTATGGAAGTCAGGTAACAGCACAAATACAACACAAAATTGTGCTCAATGCAATATGCATGCAAGTTCCAATCTTGTGAAATGGTTTTGATTGCTATGTTATGAGGACACCGCAAACTGCTATCATCCGGAGTACAATACTGGAACTGTTAAACAAACACACAAAAAAGGCAGACTAAATCCAGAAGAACTGAGGCAAAGTCTCAAAGACGCTTGAAGAAACCCCCTGCAAAGCTACTGTTAAATGTTTTCAGGAACTTGTGTAAAAATGCTGTAAAGTGATGGATGCTTTCAAACATAATGTAATAAATATTTTTATTAGATTAACTTCTATTAACTAAATCAAACCGATATTTGGTATGTGACCACCCATAAAACAGCTTTTGCACATAGTTTTTCAAGTAGCTTTACAGGAAGGTTTCCTCAAGTGTCTTGGAGACGTTGCTGTGCTTCTGAATTTCTGTCTCCGTTTTTTCTCCGTTCTGTCTCCTGTCTGTTTCTTCATGTAATCACAGACAGATTCGATGATGGTGAGATCAGATCTCTGTGTGGATCATACCGGCTGTTGTTAGACTCACTGGATTATTACAATTAATGGCAAAATAAAAATTTGAAATGTAAACTGATATTTACTGACACACTACAGCAAAATATATAAATAACTGGCTTATACTAACGTGTAAGACTTTTCCACAATACAAAAAATACATTTTCTGAGTGGGTAAGCCTATTTACCTATTTACAGACATGATGTAGCCTAAAGACGCAAGGACAAATGGAAATTCCCCATTAAATCCCAGTTCACAATATAAATCATAATTTTTGGTTTACGGTAACTTGTGTGTATGGAAAGAAGGTTTTAACACTGTTTTTTTTTTATTTACTTGTTAATTTACAAATGTCTAACAAAAAAATAAATAATCTGCATTTCAATCACAATTCGGCTGCTTAACCTGTTTTATGATCATAGGTCTTCTAGAATTCATAATGATGCCTTTGCATGCTTGGAATGCTTTAATTTGAACATCAGCAACTTAGAAAGAGAATTATTTTAACATAAGTGAGGAAAAAAAAAAATCGATTTTTATAAATAGTTAAACTGCCTTGCACATGGGGACATGATTTCATTAAAATTCTCTGCAGGAGAAATAATGGACATGTCTCTTTTACGCTCTGCTGGTTGAAAACGGAAATTCAAACATTCTGCTCCCATTGAAGATAACACACCTTTTTATTCATGGATTTATACGGTTTTATCTAAGTGCCAGCTATTCCCTACTTTCCTCTCCTTTTTCCGAGTAGTCACTGACTTTCTCTCTCCATCAGAGTTAAACTTGTTAGCAGGTTTTCAGCACAGCTGGTGAAATATTCCGTTCCAACCAATGTTAGTTCTGCACCGGTATTGTTTTCAGGCTGCAAGAGGATAAATTAAGTGACCTGTGGCTCCTATAACCCAAAAGTACAACAGACAACCTGGTGGCTTAAGTTTTTGCTCATATAACTCCCATGCAGTTTCAGGTCCCACTTTATAAAAGGTATTTAAATACTTCTATTATTTCAATCAATAATGTAACACAATGCACTTGTTATGTAGCCTACATACATGTTTTTTGTATATTGTACTTATATTTTGAAAATACCTGCACATGTAATAATTTTTTTAAATTAGGCCTACATAATTACAGTGTTGACCCTTCCCTTACACCTTAACCCACTCTTAAACCCTAAACCAAACCTGTCCCTAACCTTACCCGTATCTCACCTCAATAGCAGCACAAGTGATTTACAACATGGACACAATATTGTACTTATTTTTTTTTATGTAAGCACATGTATCAAAGACACCTAATATAAAGTGACCCAGTTTCCTTATACCATACCATGTCACAAAAATATATTTATTGTATAATTTTCCTCGCTAAAGTTTACTATTTTTCTCTTGCTTATGATGTTGTGGCACTGCATTTTTTTCTCTTTGAAACCTTGAATAATAAACAAGGGTATTTGAATTCTGAAGGCTCATTCTCAGGAAAGTGTGCCATTTGTACCAACACAACTGCCTACTTGTATCATTAAAAGGAAAAGATGCTGCATTGAACTTAGTCACATTATTTAATAGACTTAACTACAGTACATTAGTGTAAAATGCAAGAAAACTTTAAAACCAAAACAATTAAATAATTGTTTATTTTTCATTGTAATATCAGCCAATTAGTTTTGTAGGATTTATGAAAAACAATTTCTTCCTAAAATTTGTCTTTAATGAAATTAAAATATCATACCATTGTCAAGTTTCAGTGTGTGTGGACTTCTTGTTTGTATTTTTGATCAGTTCCTGTGTTCATTTGTTCTGTTTCCCGTCACTCCTTTGTTTCTATGGCTACTGTCATTATAAGTTAATTTGTCCCAGCTGTGTCTGATTAATTATCTCGTTTCTGTTTGCTATTTAATATGGACTCTTGCTTCTCAGTCTTGGTCTGGTCTCCGTTGCGTTTATGTGTTTCCCCTACTTGTCAGCTTGTTCCAGAGAGTTATTAAAGTTTGAGTTTGCATCTTTAATCAGAGTCTTTAGTCTGTTCCTGAGATAACCACAATGGGACAACAACCATGCTTTTACTTATTTAACCATATTTTAAATTATTTTTTTAATTGCTACATTTTCTTAGAAAAAGTCATTTGTTTATCCCTAACTTCTTTATCAACCTTGTTATGCTGTGATATTTCAGCCCGATCTCATGAAAGTGCGTATCAATAAAACAAATGTTATTTCTCGTGCCAATTATGACACAAATAGTTTTTATAGATACACAGTTTTCGCGTGCATATATACGCTCTTTATGGCGTGTAATACGCATCCACCCCCTCCCCCTACCCCTAATCCTTTTTTTTTTTTTTTTTGATTGCCACAATACTTTTTTTTTATTTTATTTTATTTATTTATTTTTTGTAAATAAAGTTAACTATTTTTTTTTTTTAAAGGGGGGTGAAATGCTGTTTCATGCATAGTGAGTTTTTTACACTGTTAAAGAGTTGGATTCCCATGCTAAACATGGACAAAGTTTCAAAAATTAAGTTGTAAGTTTGATGGAGTATTTATGTTCCAAAAATACTCCTTCCGGTTTGTCACAAGTTTCGGAAAGTTTTTTTCGAATACGGACTACGCGACGTCAGAGTGTGCGGAATTTCCTTATACGGGTCTTAAGGGCACTTCTCCCGGAAGTGTGTGCGCGCGCATCTGTAGCCTAGAGCGTGCGAGAGTGAGAGTCCTATGCCATCAGAGCGCTGCAATAAAAAAAAAGTGTGTTTTTGGTTGCCAGGGCAAGACAACGCTGCACAAATTTCCAAAGAACCCAGCGTTAAGGGACCTGTGGATGGATTTTGTTTTTCCAGAGCAGCAACGGAGTTGTGCAAGTGACGTGTTCTTGTTTGTTTCCTTCATTTCGACGGTTATAGTTAACGTTATAGGCTCAGTTCGACGCCGGATTTGCAGATCGCCTAATACTTAAAGATGGAGCAGTCCCAACGATAAAGGTTCACGGTCGTGCGTTGGAACCGCAGGCGGTGAGTAAAACTGCTTCAAATGTCTGTGAGTTGTTAACTATCGGCGTTAAGCACAGCAAGTAAACAACATGATCACTTACAGTTAATGTATCTATGGAGCATGCGATGTATGGTGTGTGTGGTGTGTGTGTGTGTGTGTGTGTGTGTGTGTGTGTGTGTGTGTGTGTGTGTGTGTGTGTTTAAATACATTTGTTTAGCTGGCCACTGTAGTGTCAGTTTGTTTATTGTAAAAATAATTCATGTCCTCATAAACCACGAGTCTGTCTGTTTACAACACACGCAAAAGCTTCGCGCGCTCCCGCCCACACGGCACGCCTCCACCCGCTCGGGTTTTTTCGGAAAGACTCAGTACAGCCTATTTTCTTTTATAAATATAATAAAACTAAAGACTTTTTGGAGGTATGAAGGATGCAATACTACTCTATAGGTACTCAAGATTAACATGAGATTGAGTGAAACTGAGCATTTCACCCCCCCTTTAACAGTCAGACATACATACAAACCAACATAATAATAATAATAATAATTCATTACATTTATATAGCGCTTTTCTAGGCACTCAAAGCGCTTTACATAGAAGGGGGAATCTCCTCAGCCACCACCAATGTGCAGCATCCACTTGGATGATGCGACGGCAGCCATATTGCGCCAGTACGCCCACCACACACCAGCTTACTGGTGGAGAGGAGACAGTGATGAAGCCAATCAGTGTATATGGGATGATTAGGAGGCCATGATGGACAGAGTCCAAGGGGCAAATTTGGCCAGGATGCCGGGGTTACACCCCTACTCTTTCGAAAGACATCCTGGGATTTTTTGTGACCACAGAGAGTCAGCGCCTCGGTTTAACGTCTCATCCAAAGGACGGTGCTCTTTGACAGTATGGTGTCCCCATCACTATACTGGGGCGTTAGGACCCACACAGACCACAGGGTAGCACCCCCTGCTGGCCACACTAACACCTCTTCCAGCAGCAACCTGGTTTTCTCAGAAGGTCTCCCATCCAGGTACTAACCAGGCTCAGCCCTGCTTAGCTTCGGTGGGCAACCAGTCTTGGGCTACAGGGTGATATGGCTGCTGGTGCATATAATAGTGCATTAGTGAGCAATCTTGTAAGTCCATAATTCCAGAAGTGACATAAAAGTGATTTAAGTGTTTGATCTAAGTGTGCATGTGAGCGGGTATGAGTGTGGGTATGTGTATGTGGTGTGTGTGTGTGCGTAAACAAAGTAACCATTTATTATTTATTACCATTGTCATTACCATCACCACCCCACTCCCCACTACCACCATATTGCCAATATTGTGTTGGTCGATTTTTATTTCCATCCTTCCTCCTATGTAACAATTGCCATTGTCAATCCTGTATAAAATAAAAGATGATATAATAAGATGATAAGATAATATAAGATAACCTTCCCCCACATCTCATCAGTCCCTATCTTTTCCTAATTTTTTTTTTTTGTGTGTTATGTGCAATGTCTAAGGTGCATTAAAAGAGGGAGTACAGTGCGAGAGTGTCTCAAATTGGGACAGAGATGCTGTCCGTTGAAACCACTTCTCGCTGTCTTGCCTGCCCTGGTGTTTGTGAGGTTTTCCATATACAACTCTTGTTTTTTTTTTTTTTTTTTCTATTCTAGTTGGTGCATAAACCCATGAAGAGATAAGGGGGGGGGGGGGGATTATTGCAGTAGTGATGAAAATGACACTTAATTCAAATACAGCATTGACAATGGCAATATTGATGATTATAATAATAATAATGATAATAATAATATTAATAATAAATGATAATGATGATGGCAGTGGTGACCGCAATGGTGAAAGCAAAAGACAGCAACAACAGCAATTACAACAATGAAAAAATAAAAGTGAAAATAGTAATCATAACAATAACAGTAAAGATAGTAATAAAATGATGACAAAAGTAAGCAAGTTCAAACAGCTAAAATGCATTAATATTCGTGGGTTGGTTAAGAGGTGAGAGTCGGAGTTGAAAACAGAGAAAGGATTCATAGCTGTAAGAGGTCAGAAAGTGTTGGACGGCAGAGGTCAGTTTCAGATGCGTAATTATGAAGGGGAGATGCGTATTCCATTGCAATGAAGTCTGTAATAAGATTTTTCCAAATTTTAATGTGTAATTTATTTCTAGTTTTCCAGTTTATGAGGATAGTTTTCCCCTACCCCTAATCCTACCCAAGGGGTTTTCAGTGCGTTGCATATGCACGCAAAACCCATTTTTGCCGTATAAATGGCACGAGAAAAAACATGCGTGCACTTTCATGAGACTGTGTTGGATATTTCCTGTACTTGCTGAGAGAACTGAGGGAGTGCCATTGTCAAAATCTCTGGTCCAAACAGAAAATTTGAAATGTAAGAGTAGATCTCACAAAATGCAGTTGTCAAGGTGACAGGACTGACAGATAAATGAGAGTGCGCTCAGGATGCTTTTCCCCTCTCTGATATGTGCTATTATTCAGCCAGGAGTTGGTCACGAAACCCAACGCTCTCCTCATCTTCGCACTGTCCCATATCATATATCTTATCATTGAGTCAAGGTTTTTCCATAAATAGTCAACTGGGAATTCGAATAAATTATTCATGAAGGTTTTTGAGTGATCAATCCTTAGTGGATGGACAAACCAAGGCCGCCTTCCTGCTCGGCTGCTTGTTTTGAAGAAGTTGAGGCTGATCAGGTGGGATTGCCAGACGGTGACTGAAGAGTCTGCTGCGTTTTGAGAGATGAAACCTTGTCGCAGACGCAGGGTTGAGCGCTCTGTTGCCCTGCGCCCCTTGGAGCGCACGCCGGTGCCATCCTCTAAAGGCGTCTTGGGTTTTGAATGGTGAGAAAAGAGATTAATGTGATATTGATCATAACATGAATTCAGTGGCAGGCTTTGGGTTGGCTGTAATAACCGAGTATTACTTTGTTCCCAAGCGTGTCCTGAAATTCACGTCCAGTCAATATCCCATTAGAGAAGTGTGTTAGTGCTGCTGTACGTGTATGTGTGAGAGACAAAGATTGTTGGTTAGAAGGATGCAGTAAAATCACATTATAAATCATTTATTAGGTAGACATATGGCTGCCTTTAAAAATCAATGGTGATTATTAGTGGCTCATCAACACCCTGTAACTTTACATACACTCGATATTCATTTGTTCGTTTAAGGGAAACGGCTTACAAAAGTTTAACTTGAAAGACAGTTATATTGAGAACAAATTTATGAACTTGGTTAAAGGATTAGATCACTTCAGAATAAAAATTTCCTGATTATTTACTCACCCCCACATCATCCAAGATATTCATGTCTTTCTTTCTTCAGTCGAAAGCAATTCAGGTTTTTGAGGAAAACTTTCCAGGATTTTTCTCCATATAGTGGACTTCAACAGTTACCATCGGGTTGAAGGTCCAAATTGCAGTTTCAATGCAGCTTTAAAGGGCTCTACACGATCCCAGCCGAGTCCACTATATCTAGTCCACTATATGGAGAAAAATCCTCAAATCCTCAAAATCCTCCATGGAGTGTTTTCCTCAAAAACCTTAATTGCTTTTCGACTGAAGAAAGAAAGACATGAACATCTTGGATGACATGGGGGTGAGTAAATTATTAGGTATTTTTTATATAATTTTGAAGTGAACTAATCCTTTAACAACAGAGCCCAAATTAATAAATTCAGTTGCTGTTGATTTTTATATATAACAATCCACACACACACACACACACACACCCAAAAACGTCTCAGGTTACTATTGTAACCATAGTTCCCTGAGAAACAGGGAATGAGACAATGCGTCAATGACGCCATGGGAACGCCTCCAGCGTGACTGCGTCTGAAGCATCTATGCCAACTAGTCCAATGGAAAGCGAGAATGAGCGTCACGGGCGGGTGACATCATGACCAGGAAATGTTAAAAGCACTTCCGCTGCGAAACACCAGTTAGCTTCGAAATTTGCCGAAGCAAGCCGATCGCAGGGATGCAGGAAGTATGGGAGAGGGACGCATCGTCTCGTTCCCTGTTTCTCAGGGAACTATGGTTACAATAGTAACCTGAGACGTTCCCTTTATCGAAAAAGGGACTCACGATGCGTCGATGACGCCATGGGAACGAGAATACCCAAAGCGCCATAATTCCCAGTACCTGAGTGTCAGTCTGTTGTACTAAGCACTAAGCACTTGAGAACCTGGGGCAGCATCCAGGTCCAAACTGTAAAACTTCACGAATGTGAGAGGAGAGGACCAGCCCGCCGCATCACAAACATCTTGGAGAGAAACTCCATACAGTAAGGCTTTAGAAGCCGCCATACTCCTGGTTGAGTGAGCTCGGACCACCAAAGGACAAGGCTGGCCCGAGTACTCGTTAGCAAGTGAAATAGCCTCGACTATCCACTTACTGACTGTCTGTTTGGAGGCAGGAAGACCTTTCTTAGGTGATCCAAAGCAAATCAGAAATTGGTCGGACTTCCTGATTGAGGATGTCCGACGTACATAAGTGTCCAATGCTCGCACTGGACACAAGAGGTGCAGTCTTTCCTGGTCCGCAGTTGTAAAAGGAGGAGGACAGAAAGCCTGCAGCACAATAGGCCTCGGAGTCAAGGTCGGCACCTTAGGGACGTATCCCTGTTTTGGATATAGGAACGCCTTGACCATCCCCGGTGCAAATTCAAGGCAAGTGGGGGAGACCGAAAGGGCCTGAAGGTCACCAACTCTCTTGAGGGACGAAATAGCTAGCAGAAAGATAGTCTTAAGAGTAAGAAACTTATCTGAGACCGAATCTAAGGGCTCGAATGGAGCCCTAGACAGGCCTTCTAGAACTATAGTCAAATCCCAAGCTGGCACCCTAGTGCGAGTTGCAGGCCTTAGCCTCAAAGTGCCACGAAGGAAACGTGTAATCAGGGGGTCTCGACCCAAAGATGTACCCCCCACCAGGGTGTGGTAAGCCGCAATGGCTGCCACGTAGACTTTAAGCGTGGAAGGGCATAGACCTGACACAAAGCGCTCCTGCAGGAACTCGAGTACTGTGTTAACAGAACAGTTAACTGGATCCCAATGATGTCGGTGACACCATAAGGAGAAAACTCTCCATTTAAGCGCATATAGTTTCCTAGTAGCTGGAGCTCTGGAGCTTAGGATGGTCTCAGCAGCCTCGGCTGAAAGACCACTCTCTATGAGTTGGGCCCCCTCAGAGGCCAAACCCACAGGTTCCAAATCTCTGGACGAGGGTGAAATATTGTGCCCCCGGCCTGAGACAGAAGGTCTCTCCTGATCGGGATCTCCAATGGAGGCCCGCCTAGAAGATGGATCAGGTCCGAAAACCAGATCCGACTTGGACAGCGTGGTGCTACTAGCAGAAGGCTTATTCCAAACCGACGGACCCGCTCCAGAACTCCTGGGAGCAGAGCAACAGGGGGAAAGGCGTACAGACGTAGCCTCGGCCACGTCTGCACCATAGCATCCAGCCCCAGAGGGGCTGGGTGCGTAAGGGAATACCAGAGAGGACAGTGCGTCGTGTTCTGAGACGCAAACAGATCCACTTCTGCTGGCCCATATGCATCCCAGATTTTCTCCACCGCCTCGGGTGGAGTCTCCAGTCCCCCGGCCTCAGCTCCTGCCTCGACAGGATGTCTGCTCCATTTAATACAAACCTGTTACTAGTCTGTGGACCAGCCTAGCGGCATGCAGTTAGCATAAATCAGCTCTCAGTCTGTGTCCCAGCCCAGCAGTTTGCAGTCAGCACATTCCCGTTACCAGCCTGTGGACCAGCCGAGTGGCCTGCAGTCAGCACAAACTCATTACCAGTCTGTGTCCCGGCCTATCAGTCTACAACTAATACAAGCCCGTCACTAGCCTGTGGACTAGTCCAGCAGTCTGCAGTCAGCATAATCCAGTTACCAGTCTGTGTTCCGGTCCAACAGTCTGTAGTCAGCACAATCCCGTTATCAGTCTGTGGTCTAGCCCAGTGGTCTGCATCTAACACAAGCCTGTTACCAGCCTATGTCTAGGCAATCCCGACTCCAGGTTATTTCTAAGCCAGAACAGTATCGTGGGAAAAGAAGAAAAAGAAGCGTTATGTGTATCAATTTGTATATGGTACTTTAATCCACCATGCCTTTATAAGGATCTAGGATCTTATTAAAACACGGTGAAAGGTTATGGTAGGACAACAGTTAAAGGCACTGACTATAAATGTAAAAAAAAAAATAATAATAAAGTTGTCCTCCGAAGAGGGGGGTGGAGGTGGGAAAGAAAAAAAAAATAGGAATATACACTGCCCTCAGGGAGAGTACCTTCCCCAGAGACCACAGGAGGATCTGGTGGGCCAATTTGCAAAGCGGACGCGACCGCAGACCCCCCTGACGGTTCAGATAAGAGACCACTGATGTGTTGTCTGTTCGAACGAGCACATGATGGCCTCTTAGGTCCGGAAGGAAATGTCTCAACGCATTGAAGACGGCCATCATCTCCAGGCAATTTATGTGCCACGAAAGATGATGGCTTTTCCACAGACACTGAACCGAGCGGCCTTCCATTACCGCTCCCCAGCCTGTGAGGGAAGCATCTGTCGAGATAGTAGCTCGATGGCAAAGAGCTCCCAACACCGGACCCTGGGTTAAGAACCAGTGCTTCCTCCATATCTCTAAGGCCCGTAGGCATCGCCGCGTGACCTTGATCATACGGAGTGGGTTTCCCCTCGGGGAGAACCCTCTGGTCCTGAGCCACCACTGTAAAGGCCTCATGTACAACAGGCCAAAAGGTATCACGTTGGACGCTGCTGCCAGTAGACCCAACAGTTTCTCGTACTGTTTTACAGTGCGTGACTGACCTATCTTTAGCTCTTTGATGGCTACCAGGATAGCAGCAACACGAATGGGCGATAGGTTGGCCCTCATCGTCACTGAATCCCATACCACACCAAGGAAAGTGGTCCTCTGTACTGGAGAAAGTACACTTTTCTTGGTATTGAGCCTCAACCCCAACATCTGCATATGAGCGAGAACGACACCTCGGTGCCGAACCGCCAACTGCTCTGATTCCGCTAGAATCAGCCAGTCGTCGATATAATTCAGAATGCGTATGCCCTGAAGCCTGAGAGGGGCTAAAGCTGCATCCATGCATTTCGTGAACGTGCGGGGTGACAAAGCTAGGCCGAAAGGAAGAACCCGATATTGGTATTCTTTGCCCCTGAAAGAAAACCTTAGGAACTTCCTGTGCTGAGGAGGATGGAGATATGGAAGTATGCATCCTTTAGATCTATCGTGACAAACCAGTCCTCGGACCTGATTTGGGTCACGATCTGTTTGAGGGTCAGCATCTTGAACTTTAGTTTCTGAACTGACCGATTTAACAGGCGAAGATCTAAAATGGGACGCAACCCTCCATCCTTTTTTGGAACAATGAAATAACGGCTGTAAAAACCCGACTCTCTGTCTGGTGAGTACACCTGTTCTATAGCTTCTTTTGCTAACAGGGCCTTTACTTCTTGCTCCATTACCAGAGCCTGCTTCGGATGCATCACTGTGGGCAGCACCCCGCTGTAATGAGGAGAACGAGAACCAAACTGGATTCTGTATCCTTTCTCTACAATCTGCAGGACCCACTGAGAAATATTCGGCAGAAGCTTCCACGCTGCCAGAAAATTTACTAAGGGAACCAGTCTCTCGAGGCTGGTCTCTGGTGTTACTGAGAGAGCCAAATCTGGAGCCTGAAACATAATGGCAGGAGCTACCTGACCTGACTGCTCTAAAGCCCCCCTCAGAGGGCGCGAAACCGATGCTGTGCCGCAGCATAGCATCAGCGACTCGCTGGAGACCGCTGCGCCCTGAAGCACCAGAGGTGGCAGGGTTGGCAGGAGGGTCTCGTGAGGACCCCGAAATGGAACGGGCACCGTGTAATGAGGTGTACACCGCTCCACTTCGGTCGGGGCTGTCCTCACAGGCCTGACGCCTAAACATCAGGACCTTTTTTTTTTGAGCCGAAGCCTTCTTTGCCTGAAGAACGGTCCTCAGATCCGGCTTAGGCTTAGACGACTTCGGTTGAGAGGGTTGCGTCTGTCTCCAGTATCTACATGGAGGAGCACGAGACGCAACACTCTCTTTTTGCTGCACACGATATGATGAGCTAGACGGCTGGGGCTGCTCACGCCCAGCAGCCCCAGGGGGCTGGACACGGCGAGGGATTAACTTTTTAAAAACATCAGACTGCTTTTTAGACTCCTGGAACCTTTCCATGGCCGCGTGAACTGCGTCCCCGAAGAGACCAGAGGCTTCAAGTGGAGCGTCTAATAAAAAAGTTTGATCTTTTTCTTTAATCTCAGAAAGATTCAACCAAAGGTGCCTCTCAGTGGCTACCAAGGCTGCCATAGACCGCCCAACTGCTCTGGCGGTCTCCTTAGTAGCCCTGAGAGCAAGATCAGTAGCCCGACGAAGTTCTCGAACATCGTCCTGACTAATTCCCTCGCTATTATCCAAATCCCCCAGCAGATCAGCTTGATAAGCCTGGAGCAGTGCCATAGTGTGCAAACACGCTCCGGCTTGACCTGCTGCCGAATAAGCTTTGCCCACTAAATTAGATGTGGTTTTTAGCGGTCTAGTGGGCAAAACCGTGGCTTTCATGGCAGATACAGGACCAGGCGCCAGATAACTGGCTAAATTTTGTTCAGCCTGGGGCATCGAACCATAACCGTACTCTCTTAACCCTCTAATTTTTGAATATATATTAGTCTGCGGGTTAAAGACACGAGATGAAAACGGTTTATTCCACGATTTAGACAACTCGTTATGTAAATCAGGAAAAAAAGGAAGCCCTCGTGGTGGAGACAATGTGGCTGAAGAGAGAAAGCGCTCATCTAGTTTGCTTTTGGGGCAAGCGCCCTGAATTTCAGATGGCCATTCAATATTTAATTTCTCTACAGCTCGTGACATGACATCCACCAGCTCATCATATGCCGGGGAAATAAATTGTGAATCCCTTTCCCCCATGTGTGCATTTTCACTCTCCAAACTCATAACATCAACTTCCTCGAAAGAAGAGCATTGAGAAAAAGAAGGGCTCTCTCCCCGGGCGGAAGAAACCGCAAAGCGTGCTTCCGACACCGGGGGAGGAGAGCTGGATCTCCCGGGTAAGGAAGGAGAAAAGGCCCTCGGACCTGTCTCCAACCCCTCCGAAAGATCCAATTGCGATCCCCAGGAATGCATTCTCCGCGTTGCCTCGGCAGACGCGGGTCCTGATCCCTGAGGACGCGAGCCTGTCCACTCTGTTTGTCGAAGAGTGACAGGCGAGATCGGAGCATGCGAAGCGGTAGATTCTCACAGTGTTGGCACTCAGCCCCCTCGAAGGCTGAGACCGCATGCTCCACTCCCAAACAAATCACACAAAGCTCGTGTGTGTCCCCACCCGTTAAATAACGCGGGCAGTGAGGAACACACTGTTTGTAGATTTGTTTCGCCATAACGTTTCCAACAATATTGCAACAGACAACAATAAATAGACAGAGACAGTTTGACACAGATCGCTTGCTGGAAACTTCACACTGGACTTTAAGCATCTTGGATTGTGTGCCTCTCCATTCTTTCTCCAGACTCTGAGACCTTGGTTTCGAAATGAGATGCAAAATTTGCTCTCATCAGAAAAGAGGACTTTGGTCCACTGTGCTTTATTAAATCCAAAGTTAACGCAGCGTCTACCAGGACATTTTCAGAGCACTTCATGCTTCCTTCATTTCCCAGCAGGATTTGCACCTGCCCACACTGCCAAAAGAGACAAAACCTGGTTCAATGACAATCATATTCCTGTGTAATTACTGTGTGATTTCATGTTATATTCTAATTTTCTGGGATTTTGATTTTGTGAGTTTCATAAGCTGTACAGTAAGCCATAATCATCAAAATTATAACAAAGGCTTGAAATATCTCACTTTGCATGTAATGAGTCTATATAATATATTAGTTGAAATATTCTTGAATTCTTGAAATAAATCAACTTTTTAATAATATTTTAATTACATGACCAGCACCTGTATTAGGGATGTGCAAAGCAGCCGGTATTTGTATCTGTATCTGTATTTGTTGAGGGGGAAAAGTATTTGTATTCGTATTTGTATTCCCTACGGTGGCCGAGAGGTGCAAAACAAATCACAATTATAAAAACAAAATAACAAGTCAGAAAACACAATAACAATTCAGAAAACAAAATAACAATTCAGAAAACACAATAACAATTCCGAAAACACAATAACAATTCCGAAAACACAATAACAATTCAGAAAACAAAATAACAAGTCAGAAAACACAATAACAATTCAGAAAACACAATAACAATTCAGAAAACAAAATAACAATTCAGAAAACACAATAATAAATCAGAAAACACAATAACAATTCAGAAAACACAATAACAAATCAGAAAACACAATAACAATTCAGAAAACACAACGACATTTCAAAGAAAACGGAAAAGGTAGGTACATTTTGAGAATGGCAAACTTGTCGCTGATTGGACGAGACACCTGTCAATCAAGCTTTACAGGAATTAATAAATTTGTGATCAACTTTGTTTTTCTAAATGCGAAAATGGAACACATTAAACATTACTTTGAAGAAGGACATTCATATGCCGTGATGTGGACATGCTGGCGAAATACCACGATATTAAAACTATCTACAAGATTACTAAAAAATATTTGCATGCTTCGTGAGGCACACACGCACATTTGCACACACAAGCAAGGTCTCTCGCTCTCTGTCTCTACCTCTCTGCCGTGCGCTACACGGTTTGGAGCTCGCGAGCTCTAGAGCTCCGAGTTTTTAACTAATTTGCGGGCATCAGGGAGCCGCTATCAATGTGCGGGAACTTCCGGGAGACTTGGGATGTCTGCATATCACTCCATGGGACCGAACTATCGTTGGCATGTTGATGGGTGCGATAAACTTAAGCCATTTGACCACAAGCTCATTTGAATGTCCGCAATCACGGCATATGATTGTCCTTCTTCAAAGTAATGTTTAATGTGTGTGTTCCATTTTGATCACAAATTACTTACTTCCTGTAAAGCTTGATTGACAGGTGTCTCGTCCAATCAGCGACAAGATTGCCATTCTCAAAATGTACCTACCTTTTCCGTTTTCTTTGAAATGTCGTTGTGTTTTCTGAATTGTTATTGTGTTTTCTGATTTGTTATTGTGTTTTCTGATTTGTTATTGTGTTTTCTGATTTGTTATTGTGTTTTCTGATTTGTTATTGTGTTTTCTGAATTGTTATTGTGTTTTCTGAATTGTTATTGTGTTTTCTGACTTGTTATTGTGTTTTCTGACTTGTTATTTTGTTTTTATAATAGTGATTTGTTTTGCACCTCTCGGCCACCGTAGTATTCGGGTAAAATGTAGGAGGGAGGGTGGGGTGGGGGTGGGGGGTGGGGGTTGGGGGGGGGGGGGGGGGGGGTTGGGGGGGGGTGGGGGCGGAAGACTAGCTTTCATGACGCACACACGCAAGGTCTCTCGCTCTCTCCCTACTGCCGTGCGCGCACTACACGGTTTTGAAGCAGTTCTGTCTCGCATGCGCGCTCTAGATTTACGGGAGATTTGAACTAATTTGCGGGCATCAGGGAGCCGCTATCAATATGCGGGAGATTCCCTGAACTTCCGGGAGACTTGGGATGTCTGCGTGCTATAACTCCCACAAGTGTATACAATTCGACACACCTACACAAGCATTTTTTTAACCTTTTAAAACCGAACGTTAACGTTACTCTGTCAACTGCCTATTCATTGTCTAAATTACGAGCTAACAGAGCTACGTACACAGAGCGAACATGAGAGCATCCGACTGCAGACGTCAATAATGCAGCGTAATGGAATAATCTCCCGATCAAACTCCGCTTCCCGAAAGTTATAAACTGCCTCCGGAACCCAGTTAAGGTACACAAATCTATTCAACAAAAATAGTGAAGCAGTTAAGTGTTTTTTCGCTGCAGCCGAGCCCTGTTGCTGTGTGCAGCTGTCAGTCACCTCTTCCTGAACGTCACTCACTCACTCACTCTAACTCACTCATCCGGGCATGCGGTCTCGTGAGAAAACGCATCTTTTTGATATAAAGTTTTTCTTGTTCCCGAATACAAATATTTTTTTAAGTATTTGTTCGAAATAATTATTCGTAAAAAACACGTTATTTGTGCCTTTCCGAATACCTTATTCGAGTTCGGCTCCACCCCTAACCTGTATATAGGCTATATTAGGGGTTTTACTAAGCATCTAAGGTAAAAAAAAAAAACCCACTTTATTTTCTCATAACATTGAAGCATCATCTCTTTTCTCACACTGTCTGAAATGATTCGATAAAGGATCCAGTCTCTCTAAACCCCTCCGAGAGCCTACTCTGCTCTGACTGGTCAGATGGCCCAGTCTGTTGTGATTAGTCTACACAGGTTACAGCATGTGTCTGAATTTCAGCTCCAGAGGCTTCCTCAGTACTTCCTCAGCACAGTGATACAAATAGTAATGATGGCGTTGGTTTTACCATATCAATTTGAGATCAAGTTCTCATCCTTTGGAAGTGAACTGCAAATCCTAAGTGGATTTGCATCGGCAGCGCAGAAAACAGCATCTTCTAGATATGCCGACAACACAAACCAAACTCTTAGGCCTCAGCTACAACTACAGTGTTTGAGCGTCAAAGTAAATGTTGTTTTTCAGGCAGCCAATGAAGACCATAGGCTGGCATTATGGACATTTGTTAGAAACCTATGTAGGTTTGAGCAGGAAGCTGGAATTACTGACGACTCGTTTCAGGCTGTTCAGAATCAATTCTTTCTTTTAGGAGACAATAACTCAATTTATCATGCACTTTGATCTTTGAATATTTGCAGTATTTTTACATTCACAAACAGCTATATTATGCACTGCATGAAAGGTAATGTCCGAAAAAGCATAATTGGGGCACTTTAAGGCACAACATGGCCAAAAACATGGTAGCGAAATAATTTAAAATGAGTTCTATTTGTCACCCCTCCCCTCTGCTTTTTTCCTTTCTCTTTTCCTCTCATTTTCTCTCTTTTTTAAAAGAAATTAATATCTTATTTCTTCTAACTCTCCACACTTTTTCTTTAAGTCTTCACTTTCCTGTCCTAATTTTCTCTTTTCCCCTAAAACACTCCCCCCCCCCCCCCCCCCCCCTCTCTCTCTCTCTCTCTCTGTTCTCGCCTAGGGTTTAATTAGTATGAACTCAGTGTCTCACGCTATGGCATCTGGCTCCTCGGCTGTTGTTTTTTTACATGGAGTTTTTTTTGTAGATGTCTCATAATTTCCTCCTTGTCTCTCTCTTCCCAGAGTGCCTGATGGCTTTTAGGACACTGTAGGGACATTATATTTTATAACATGCACTAACACTGCTGAGCAAAGTATAGCTAATTTGAAAAAGAGCATAAATCACAGTAGGAGAATAAATCTGTATGAGACGTTAGCGTGGGGATGTTATAGAGACGGTGAGTGTGTCGAACAGATGGAAACTGAAGAATGATGGCCCATATCATTCATATGTACCATGGTTGTGTGTGTCCCGCTACAGGTGGTCACTAAATATGACATATTGTCACAGTTAATAAACGTAGAGATGATAGAACAGATGGTCCTGTGTGAAGACCGGTAGGTTGTCTGAAAGTGTAATGATGGCGGATGATGATGTCATCTAGCCAGAGCAGAGAGTGGGTTGTAGGGGTTGGGAAAAATTGTTTCATCAATGCATCATGATACTTTCTGAAATGATTCTGGTTTGATCCACACACACACACACACACACACACACACACACACACACACACACACACACACACACACACACACACACACACACACACACACACACACACACACACACACACACACACACACACACACACACACACACACACACACACACACACACACACACACACACACAACACACACACACACACACACACACACACACACACACACACACACACACACACACACACACACACACACACACACACACATACACACACACACACACACACACACAATCATAATGGAAATATTAATGAAATCTGCTTTTTAAAAAGCATATGACAAAAATTAGAGGGCACATCTGGAGCAGTATTTATATCATGAACGAAGTGCGTTTACACACACACAAACAAACATACAGTATGAGGGACAATATTCTGTCAATTTCAGGCTAAAAGCACTCAAAAAACATAAGTAAAAATGGGAAATGAAAAACATTTGACATCTCATCTCATCAAGGCTGTATTTACTTAAAGGTCCAATATGTAAGAATTTTGTAATAACCCCTCGGGCGGCCAGGGCGGAGACGACCCCTCGGGCGGCCAGGGCGGCAAAGACCCCTCGGGCGGCCACGGCACAGGAACAGAACCCGGCTCAGGAACAGACACCGGCTCAGGAACAGACACCAGAACAGTAACAGCCACAAGGACAGACACAAACACAGAAACAAACATTGGTTCAGGAACAGCAGACACTGGCTCCGGCTCAGGAACAGCAGACACTGGCTCCGGCTCAGGAACAACGGCGGGCATGGCGGGCATGGCGAGTCCGAAAGGCACATCCAGGATTCTGGCCAGACGCTCGAAGTAGCCCAATAATGTTTCAGAGGCTCCGAGAATCGGTTTCAGAAACACTGGCTCTGGAGCGATCTCCGGCCCGGCAGACGGGATGTGAACAGTCTCTAATTCCACCGAAGACACCCTGGCTAGGGACCACCGGAACTGGGACCACCGGACTCGGGACCACCGGAACTGGGACCACCGAACTCGGGACCACTGGACTTGGGACCACCGGAACTGGGACCACCGGACTTGGGACCACCGGGACAGTCACGGAGGAAGTCTTCCTTCTCCTCCTCCGTTTCGGGACCACCGGAACTGGAACCACCGGAACAGGGACCACCGGAACCAGCAGTGAAGAGAGCTCTGGGCTGTGCATCACCTGCCCATGGTCGAAGGAATACCGAAGTGAAGAGTGGGTCCGGGGCTCACTTTTAGCATCTCCTCCCCTACGGCCTCCTCGAGTCCCCGAAAATCTGACCAGACGGGTTCCCCTAAAAGACTCTCTGTCATCAATGGAGGGGTGTTTAGGGAATTTGAGCGCCATGGCTTCCTCAGTCTGGCGGGCCCATAAAGCAAAGCCCTGCAAAATGTTCATGCTACTGGATCCATTTGTTGACGGAGTCGTTCTGTCACGGGAACACACAGAGAAACAGGTGGATCCAAATATAGCATATTTATTGTCAGGGCAATCCAACTCATAGTCATCCATGCAGGGGTCAAAATCCATTTTAGCAGTCCAATAACAAATAAACAAGAAACAAAACAAGAACAGGCGAGGAAACAGACTTTAGAAGTGTAAGTGACATTTAGCAACGACTCCGTGATAAACACTAAAACAGACAGGGTATACACACAGAACTAACAAGGTGATGGGAAACAGCTGAGTTTCCCAATGAACTGATGAGTGACAGACAGAATGCTGGGAATAGGGGTTATGCCGAACGCTCAGCGTTCGATCCGGAAAATGGGTCTAAGCATTTCCGGTTTTTACTTCTGTGCACATCTGCAGCGGCATATTAGCTATGTCTATGTGCAGCGGTATCTGTTAGGTGACCTCTGAGGTAACTGTTCATTTTGAGTTAATTTTCGCTTATTGTAATAAAATTCTTATTTCTGATCAAAATGTTGTGAATTTGTTTTAATTAAAATGTCACGAATGCTGAAATAACAGAAACGGGACCATCCGAACAATAGTAGGCTACTCTGGGCTCTGAACGTCCGTTTGGCAATACGGTGTACATCTGAAGATTGACAGTAAGGGTAACTTAGCTCCTGTAAACACCGGCTATAAAAGGTCGCCATACACTGTAGGGTTGTGAACTTGTGCCGATAGACGATAGTATCAAAGCTCAGTCCGTTTTTACTTTCACTTTCAGAGAATGAACGCGTTTACATGCACGTTCTTAAACTGATTATACTGAATAAACTGACAATGCATGTGGTCATGTAAACGCTAACCCGTTTTCCTTTATCGGAGTCAAGTCATAAGTTTAAGTATAAACCGAGCGACTCAGATTATGATTTGCCCCGGCATTTAAAACACATTAACCCGGCCGCGTTCTTTGGGCTTATTGAAGTGCGCATATGTGAAGTGCATGATCCAGACAGAAAGAGCACTGGTAGGAGGACATATATCGCAAACTCCGACTCTTTCTTGACCAAGAAATTATTATAACGTGTTCTCATCTAGTGCAGAAGTAAAGTCAATGCTGCATCTGCAACGGCATGGGGGAGGAGAATGCGTGTCAGTAACGTTAAATTTCCCGCTGACATGTTGAAATACTCATATTGTCATATTGTAACGTACGGACAGAGACGGTCGGATCCATGCGCAGAACTTTATTCAAACTTAAAGACAAGCAGACATAAACTCAAGCAGACAGTTCAATAAGGGGCAATCAGGTAACTCGTGGTCAAAACAGGCTTAGGTCGAGGCAGGCAGCACAGGTTCGCAAACAGTCCAAGATACAGGCAAAGGTCGAGAGTCCAGGGAAACACGGAGAAACAGAACAGGGAATAACGCTCAGAAATGCACGCTTACAGTGAAACAAGACTTCGCACAGGACAAAGGAGAAACTCAGGCTTAAATCAGGAACTCAATAACCAATAATGAAACACAGCTGAACATAATAAAACATAATGAGTCCAAGGGGAAAACATAACACAATGAGAGAGTGCCCTCCAGAGGCTCTCGAGGGCACTACAGCTGCCGATCATCACATAACCCCCCCTCTAAGGAGCGGCTTCCAGACGCTCCTAGAAGCTCTGGGGGGAGGTCAACGGGGGCTGGGATGGAGGGCCAGGCCCGTGGAGAGGCAGGAGGTTAGGCCCATGGAGGGACCTGGGGCCTGGAGACCAGAGCAGGGCAAGAGACCATGGGGAAGCACGCGTCGAAGGCAACCAGGGTGGAACACATATAACAGGAGACCAGAGTTGAGCACACTTGGAAGGGCACCAGGACGGAGCAGACTTGGACGGAGTCGAGGGCGGAGCAGACTCAGACGAGGGTGAGGTCCATGTACACGTCGTCTCCATGACCCTCACAGGGTACCTCCTGCCCCCCCCCCAAAAAATACTTGGGGAAATCCAGGGCGAGGCGCAGAGGCGGGGCCGGCAGGGCGAGGCGCAGAGGCGGGGCCGGCAGGGCGAGGCGCAGAGGCGGGGCCGGCAGGGCGAGGAGTCTGGGAACGCCCTCAGGAGCCTGGCGAGCCAAACGAGTCCTCCCTCTCTTCCCTCTGCGACGGCGCTTCACTGGCCTAGATTCACAACTGGACGTACTTGACTCAGTAGACTCACTTCACACAGTAGACTCAGTAGACTCAGACTCACTTGACACAGAAGACTCAGTAGACTCACTTGACACAGTAGACTTAGTAGACTCACTTGACACAGTAGACTCAGTAGACTCACTTGACACAGTAGACTCAGTAGACTCACTTGACACAGTAGACTCACTTGACACGGTAGACTCACTTGACACGGTAGACTCAGTAGACTCGGTAGACTCACTTGACACAGTAGACTCAGTAGACTCACTTGACACAGTAGACTCACTTGACACAGTAGGCGAAACCTCCGCGGTCTCCGGATTGACAAATCCAACAGGACCAGTACGGGATACGGGCTCGAATGGGCATACGCGAGTCGCGGGTTTGGCAGGAACTATATGCTTAAAAGCCCCTCTGATGGTTCTCAAGGGAGGATCAAACAGTTTGGCGAGCTGAGGCTTTAGCGGCGTGCGGAATGAGTGAGAGAAATCCGCCGCATACGAACCTCCCCGGTGCAGAGACAAGAGCAGTTCCTCGGAATCCTCCTCTTCTGCGGGGAGTTCAAACAGGCACGTGCACAGGTAGGGCTCAACCTATGCAGAGCACATGCCCTTTTTGCTCATTACACTCGAAGTGCCCTTTTTTTTTGGTGGTGTTTTTTTTTTTTCTTCAATAAATCAATGTTATTGGTCACCCTTTACGCCTGTCTGTTTTAAAAATATTTAGCCAATGAAAATTCTTAAAAAGAGCTTGTGTAAATCTTGTTCATCCTCAAACGGTCAGTAAACCTGATAACTCCGCCCCATCATCGGTCGTCGTGACTGAATGAACTGAAGCTTCACAGCAGCCGCACAGCAGACAGCAGCTGAACGAAGTTTTGCAAGGGTAAAAAAAAATAAAGATATTGTTGTTTGAATAAGTGCTAAATACTTTGTCTATAAAAGCTCATATTTTATTTATTTCATGTCTGACTGAGACATGTGGGACCTGAGAGGGAGGTCTAGGCTAGCAACGTTAGTTATAGTCAATACATAGCCTACACTTAAATAGCCTGTGCATAAAGTAGCATTTCAGCTTTTATAAAATGTGATTTTGGCCAAATGTATTTTAACAGGAAAAACTGAGCGTCTAACAAACTAGTAATCCGTTGATGAAAATGTAATTTGATGCCGCCGGCGCCGTTTTAATGACGGACAAAATGCACATTTGCACACATTCGCTGGTCAAAAACCCCGTAACTGTATTTGAGTTTGACTTTTGTAAAATGTTAACAATATATTCATAATTATTCATAATACAACAACATATACTTTGTTTTTACCATCGGAAAATCATAAGCACATGCGCGCCCCGGTGCTGTTTTATACTGAAACTACACAAAGCGACGAGTGATCCTCGTCACCTAGGAAACATATTTTTCTAAGAAATTTTCTTCTTTTGATTTATGATTGCTGATACACTTAATTTATTAACATTTCATCTTATTATGGTAATATTAAATTATGGTTAATTCAAGGCTGTTGATATGCACGTGCAATGTAGTGTTTTTTTTATTATATAGGCCTACTCTCCGCTCGTCCTCACATGTATAAATGTAGTAGGCTAAAACATGGTTTTACTCCAGTAATGTTGTAGTAGTAAAAAATATTTATATCTGTGATCAAAGCTAAATTTTCAGCATCATTACTCCAGTTCAGTACTCCTTTTCACTGCAACTGTACTTTCCACATTGTTTTATTTATTTATTTTCATTGCTGGCTTATTTTAGGGAAAGTGTAGTGAACAAGGGACCTTCAAGAGACTAACATTTCTGGTCCTCCACAGTATACATTTTTTGCCAGGTAGGCATATAGATGTTTGATATGCTATAGTAATGGCATGGTTATAGTTTCTTATAATCTTTTTGAGCTGGACAGTTTATTGAACTTTGTTAAAATTATATACATTATATATATATATATATATATATATATATATATATATATATATATATATATATATATATATATATATATATATACACACACATATTTTATAACTATAACATTTATAAAAATAATTATAACTGATATAACTATTTTTTGTACTTATATGAATTTTGATGACTTGGTGGAAAAAAAAAGGGAGGGGGTGCCCTTTTTCAGTTTCAGCACATGCCCCTTAAAAGGTCTGTGCACGGCCCTGAGTTCAAAAGCCTTTCTGAATAGGGCGATAAACACGTCGTATGAAGGAAACGATATCTGACCTGATTCCCAAAACGCGCCAGCCCATTCCAGAGCCTTTCCAGATAACATTGAGCAGATGAAGGAAACGTGGTCGTTATCCGAGGCGTAAAACTGGGGCTGGTGACTCATGTAAAAGACGCACTGCTGAAGAAACCCCTCACACGCTACAGGTGAGCCCTCAAACTTTTCGGGAGGTGGCGTAGTGGGATAACTGGATGCGGTACTCACACTGGGTTGCGGTTGAACGGGTGCAGCGGCAGTTTGGGCTTGATTAGCCGCTGTGCTTGAGCTCTGCGGGGACCAGGATTGCACGGAGCTTGCTAGTTCCTCGAGGAGAGAAGTTAGTCTCGCCAGCTGAGAACGATGAGAGGCTAGCATGGAAGCTCGGGTCTTGACCACGGTGGATAGGTGCTGAAAGTCTGCTGGATCCATGTTTGGCGAAGTCTTCTGTAACGTACGGACAGAGACGGTCGGATCCATGCGCAGAACTTTATTCAAACTTAATGACAAGCAGACATAAACTCAAGCAGACAGTTCAATAAGGTGCAATCAGGTAACTCGTGGTCAAAACAGGCTTAGGTCGAGGCAGGCAGCACAGGTTCGCAAACAGTCCAAGATACAGGCAAAGGTCGAGAGTCCAGGGAAACACGGAGAAACAGAACAGGGAATAACGCTCAGAAATGCACGCTTACAGTGAAACAAGACTTCGCACAAGGACAAAGGAGAAACACAGGCTTAAATCAGGAACTCAATAACCAATAATGAAACACAGCTGAACATAATAAAACATAATGAGTCCAAGGGGAAAACATAACACAATGAGAGAGTGCCCTCCAGAGGCTCTCGAGGGCACTACAGCTGCCGATCATCACACATATACAAAAATGAGGATCTTTTTTTTTTTTTTTTACCTCACTATACCGGTAAATAACCTGATTTAGCCTATTAATAATCACTCCACCTTTGCTAGCAAAATAGAAAAAGATTATCATATATAAAACGAAGTAATAAAAAAAGGAAATTAATGAGTAAATTAGCAAGTTTAATAATCAAATAAGTAAGC
Source organism: Chrosomus eos (assembly GCA_036326025.1). Taxonomy (NCBI): domain Eukaryota; kingdom Metazoa; phylum Chordata; class Actinopteri; order Cypriniformes; family Leuciscidae; genus Chrosomus; species Chrosomus eos. Next base: position 8,995,823 of record CM070828.1, on the reverse strand, counting down.
CCCGTCCCCCTCAAGATAATATCGAGTATCGACGATCTCACAGGTTGACGATAGGACGATAGGATATGAAAAATGAGCATATTGCCCAACACTACTACACTTTTACCCTATGTGTTTACCTTGGCAGCTGACGGCCGGAAGTAGTTTTACCCGTTTTGTAGAACCCAGAAGAATGTTGCGCATAACCCCTATTGATGTCAAACGTGAAAGACACCGTGAGAACGAGGACCTCTAGTGACAACCCAGGGAAGACAAACCAGACACTGTGACACATGCGTTTTGCCTATTAGCTTCCACTGCTTGACGCCGTCACGGTTAACGAGCCGCCGTCAGCTGAATAGCACATACTTTTTTTTACAAGTATCTCGGAGAGAGAGAGTTTATCCTCGTCGCCAGTTTTGTTACATCGTGGAATGCTGTTTATGCACGGCTTTGGAGTGATGACACTGACACAAGCATTTCACATAGCAGCCTTTACTGGCTCGTTCACTATCTGAATATACACTCAATTGTTCTGCGCATGTACAATATCACAGGGGACAAGTACGGAGTCACCGTAAGGACAAAACCTGAAACGTTAAGAATACAATACACAACAAGTTTTGTTTTAATATGTGAAATGTTTGTCGTTGTTATTCGAGCATCCTCCAATTTTTTTTAAAATTTAAACGAAAAGATGCAGGGTTGTGTTTTATATTTCGTTTTGTTATAAATAGGCTAACGTTATACATGCAGTGAATAATATAATCAGGTCTATACATTGCCTGAACCACATTTGTGTGCCTATAATGTTTAAAATGTATTTAATTGAAAACGAAAAGAGGCAGAGTAGTGTTTTATAACATATTTCGTTTTATTGTTGCCTTAAATGTACATGCAGAGCGAGCTGAGTGATGCTTTCAAGAACGCGCTGTTCCATTTGCAGAATTACCGGACTCGCGTCCTCGGAAGTGCTTCTGCTGAGAACTTTTCGTACCTGGTATTGAGAAATGTCTAATGTCGGCGCTTGTCTTCTTGTGACAAACATGCCCAGAAGCAAGGACAAGATCTGCTGTATGCCATCCATTGGTGTTTACTTTGTCGCTTTCTTCTTCGCGCGAAAATGATGTTGATCGCTTCTTTCCGGCAAACACCACGCCTATCAAGTAGGGTACTGTTGGCAGTGGAAACGCTAGCCGGATCATGGTTTACTGACCTGACCCGAACCGTACTGTACCATACCGTACTGCTCAGTGGAAACGAGCCAAGAATAGAGAATAGAGCGTATTGTACAGTGGCGATTTCTTTAAGACTGCAAGGGAAGCTCAGCTTCCCCTATGTCAAAAAATGTATGGTCAAATGATGTGTACTATTGTGTTAACATTTTATTGACTAAAAATGCGTTAAAACACGTTCACCTTGAAGACGAGTTAGTTCAGAATCAGCTTCATAGGTCGGCTGACTCACTTTTCTTCTCATACATTCCCGGAGCGTCACAGTGCATTTCCCTATGGCATTTCCCCGTTGAAGCCGAGTGTCCATTGACTTCAATGGGGCTGCTTTGAACAGTTTTTTTCAGTGCTTCGAAACTAGACGGTCATTGGATAAATGCTGCGATTATGTCCCTGGAGTCCTGGCGTCTGCGTGATGATTGGAGGACTACATCTCCTTTTGATTGACAGCGATTTCATACAATAAAAAGTTAGGAAGCTATTCGAGATTTCAAGCTCAGTCCCATCGCGGATTTTGAAAGTGTACTCGAAAGACAAACTGGCTGCTGTAACATATTTATTGATATTTGCAATTTTCATCATACATTTCACAGTTTAACCTAATTCCCACATTTTCTCCGTCGATGTCAGGTGCCTTGTTACATGTGCGGGGCGAGGTGGTGTTTGGATCCCGGCACATCTGTCTAGTTTGGTTTCGGTTTTGTGTGGGATTCGGACATTCATGCTCCTCGTGTTTGTTTTCTGTTGTGAGCGCACATGATGAGCTTTCACTTGTTCGTGCATAATGTTCTGTCTTGTGTGAGTGTGCGGTTTCGTGTTCGCTCTGTCCACGTGTGTTGTTTTTTGTGTAGCATGCGGTTCTTGTTTACATCGGCCGCGTGCTTTCGTGTCATGTTTTGTCTTGTGCTGTGTAGCACACATCTTGTGTTTTACACTAGCTGTGTGCTTACATGTTGTCATGTTCTGTGTGAACACTTGGCTTATGAGTGTTCTTCATGTCTCTTTTTGTGTGAGCACATTGCTTGTAATTTATTTTGTAATTTATTTTAATGTGCTTGTGTTTTTTTTCATGTTTGGTGTGAGCACATGGCTTGTCATGTGTTTTCCTTTGCCATGTGTGCTCTCCTGTCGATTGTGTCGACTCCCATCTTGTTTCCTGATTATTAGTTATTTTGCCCCACCTGTCCTCCCTTGTTACCTGCCTTGTTTGCTCCCTATTTATTCTCCGTGTGTTTGCAGTCCTGTGCTGGTTCGTAGGTTTGTTTGTATTTTTTATTTTATTATTAAAATAAAGCCCATCAACTCTGCACCTGAATCCTCACTCTTTTCACCATCCCCACACCTGACAGTCAAGTTTAAAAAAATGAGCTTCCCCTCTTTGAAAGACCAGCAGCCGCCACTGGTATTGTAGTACTGCAGTGCTTTATCAATGTTTATGTGTTGGGCTAACGCAAACAATAACTGACTGGGTCATCTGACCAATCACCGCAGATTAGCGCCAAGCAAAGGAGGGGTTTGGAAAAATGAGTCGTTGAACGAATCATTTGGGAGTCCGTGAGCATATCAGGTCAAAAATAAATGCATATTATAAGACAACAAAAGTGTTTTTTGTCATTGCATGCATGTAAAACTGTTGTTGGGGACTCCCAGAACAAATTAGGAACATTTTAAATGCCATAATAGGTGCCCTTTAAAACTTGAGACATACATATTTTTGGCCACACCAAAAAGGTACAGTGAGAATCATATTGGAAACCGATTGTGACTCCCTGAATTGAAATCAAATTGAATTCTGAGGTGCGTAGTGGGAGAGAATACAAAAAGGGGAAGATATTGATGGAGGGAGAGACAGAAAAAAGGGTGACAGACAGAAACCATCTTAATCAGCGTGTGTCATTCCAATCGTCTGCCGTAGATTAGGCCTGAGATTGCTTTGGTGTATTGGGGGATTAGAGTTGGTGCCATCGTCACCCAAACGTTTGCCTCTCTCTCCTAAACTTCAATCAACAACTTTCACAGATAGCCTGCATGTCTGCAGATTGGCGTCAGGTGAAAATCTCATTATAAAGACAGAGATGCCATCTTTGGACACTGTGTTCTCCATCCTTTTCCATTTAGCTGCTCTTGAAGTCACCTGAGATTTAAAGGACGGGGTTTTTTGTCGGCCGAGGAAAAGACCACTTATAAAAGATTTGTAGATCTGGTGACAGCGGCAGAATGTGAAAAGCATTGTTAGTGTATGAAGACTTTATTGCCAGGGAGATACTCTCAACAGGCATTGAGGTTGAGTCATTCTTTGCAAAAACTTTGGCACGCTCTCCATACAAATGAGTGGGTGGAAGGAAGAGGGGGTTTGGCTAGAAAGAAAAAGAGAAAAACACTTGGGGTACCCAATTAAAGTCTAAAAGATGACACATCGGATATCAACATTGACAGTCTCACCATGGTAACCGGTTTCATCGAACCTCTTTCCCTCCCTCACCGTCTCTTTTCCCGCCATCTCTCCTTGTTCCTATGCATATGAAATTTTCATGAGACGTGCTAGAGCGGGTGTCCACCTGAAGCCCTGAGGCACAGGTGCGATGAGTCTAATGGGATCTACATGCAAAACAACTTGAGTTTGTGTGAGAGAGTGAAAAAAGCGCAAAATAAAGCCTAAACAAACAAGTATGCAGACAAAATCTGTCTAAAAGTTGAAGGTGGGTTTTTCTTCATGTACACACTCCCTGTAGTTTCACAAATTCATGCTGGTGTTCTGAATCGAAGTGCACACCTACTACATCAATAATTCAAATGTGCTCCTCGAGAGTGCCATAAATTACAGTGGGGACAATGAGCAAAGCAAAAAGCAAACAAACAAAAAAATTATGTGCAAAATATATTATGTAAATAGCACAGATTAAGGAAGGAAATATATTTTTCAGATTAAACATATACAAAATATACTTCAAGGGGAAAGAAAAAAACACGTACTATCTTTGGCCCTGTTTACACCTATAGTATTAAGATGTGTTTTGGTCGACTCGGATCACAAGTAGACGAGGGAGACACATTCTCGTTTACACCTGGTGTTTTAAAGGGCACCTATTATGGCATTTAAAATGTTCCTAATATTGTTCTGGGAGTCCCCAACAACCGTTTTATTTGCATGCAATGACAAAAAAAACACTTTTGTTGTCTTATAATATGCATTTATTTTTACCTGATTTGCTCACTGACTCCCAAACGATTCGTTCAGCGACTCGTTTTTTTTTTCAAATCCCTCCTTTGCGTGACGCTAATCTGCGGTGATTGGTCAGATGACCCAGTCAGTTGTGATTGGTATACTCTGTGCAGAGATTGTCGGAAACGGAACGCCCATCACCATTAATGGATTATGGCTTGTTAAGTGTTGAAAATTGTATACAGTATATGAACAGACATGTCATCAATTAAGGAATTTGAGTTGATTTATGCTAGCGATCATAGTTCGGTGGTAAACACCCAATCAGTTATTGTTTGCGTTAGCCCAACGCATAAACATATTGATAAAGCACTGCAGTACTACAAGGTATTGCTCTATTCTTTATGACAACTCCAATAACAACGACAAACATTTAACATATTTAAAAAAAATTGACATTGGAGACCTAAAAGCTGCGCTGAGCATAGACAACACAGACCCATACTTATTGAGCATGCTACAAAACACATAAAAGCAACAATTATTAATAATACTTACAGGTTGTGATTTGGAGGAGGAAGCTGATCCAAATAAACTTGGTACTGAACCTTCCTTCAGTATCAACCGACTCGCAAACCCACACTTGAAAGCATTTATGTCTGTAAAGCAATCATCATTAAAATGACGCGAACACAGCACAAGATTCGGGTTATACTTGTGTGGTATAGTTAAATATTAACTCTAGCCACTGATTCTTCACATGCTCGTTCCTGGGCAGTGAAAAAAAGGTTGCTTTTGATTCGCACTTCAGAACACAGCGTCTTGTTGTCGACATGATGTTTTCAAGTTTTTCCTGGTGTCTGTGGGCGTAATGAGTGGCCGCGGCCAATTTGATAATTTTTCGTCTTGACTTCACAACAAAAAGGAAAATGACTCATTGGAAAACCGATTCATTAAATTGACTCATACTTTTGAGAGACAATAACTTTTTTTACGGTGAACTTTCATATATAAAACTTTGCAGGATGTTTATGTTCACTTAGATCTATGTTACACACTACATGAAAGGTAATTTTCAAAATTCCATAATAGGTACCCTTTAATCCGTCTCTTTTGTCCACTTTCAACCACTTCTGTCCTGCTTTTTGGGTGGGCTTTTTCAGATAATTCGATCAAATGGACAAAATAAGCTCAACCAATTAACAATGACGTGCCAGGAGACGACAGAAAAACAGGAAGAGCATCAGCTTTCGTTTCAGCCGCAAGACCTTGCTGAACGCTGCAAGTGTGTTAGAAATCAGGAATGATGAGAGAACATTGTGCTTTTTCATCTTCAAACTAAATCTGGGTCTTCTGTCGACAAAGCGCTTCCCGTCTAGCGCACTTTCCATAATGTTTACGCATTAGGTCAATAGGCTGAGGGTCTTTTGTGGCTGTTCGAACGCATTCGACCACATGAGCATCTACACTATGAAAGAGTTTCCAGAGTTTTCGACTCTGTGGACAAGCTCAAAACGTTTTAGACCTGTATTTAGCCTTTTGCACTTTTGATTGATTCGACCGAAGCACATCTTAATACCAAGTGTAAACGGGGCCTTAGATTGATAAAATATATAGCCAAAAATTAGGAAATATCAAAAATTATAATTGTAATACGTATATATACTGTATATATATCATACATGCTTTTAAAATTACTGCTGTATGCATATCCGAAATTATACACACACAGAGAAGGAGACGTTTTAGAACTGGGGGTCATCCAATCTCCAACACCCTTGGAGTTATTTTTGGGAAAGCTTCTGTGGATTAAACTAGATGTTCTCGGTCTCAACCCTAGTGGGAGTCTGGATGGAGAACAGCTAACCTATTTGCTATGCCACCAGCATCCTCAATGTTCTGTCAGTCCTGCAGTTTAAATCTTTCAAATTATATATTCAAAACACAAATATGCTTTCCCCCGCACATAGCAGACTGCAACACGCATCAGTTTTCACAGCAAACAGGAGTGATCTGGGCCCACGGCCATCATGCCAGGATATGCATGAGTGTGTTTCATCATCAGATCCGTGAGCATCGCCGCATGTTGGATTTTACCTGACGCCGCAGAGCTCACCTGATGGGAACGGCCAGAAATGTCCTGCTCATTCAGAGACTGATTTTCTTGGAGATGAAATGTTCACTCACACAGAACAGCACCCTTATTACAGGTCATAGAGATAAGATGGGGAGAAAGAGGTTTAAGCAGCCACGGTATAACACACAGAGGAGATATGACAGTTTCAGCCGTGCTTTTAGGGTAAATGTTCCATTACAGCCGAGCAGGGGCTCAGATGTTGGAGAGAGTGTAGTAAATGAAAGTGAAAGAAAAAAAGAGAAAAGCACATGAGCATAGATGGTGAGTATGAGAAATTTTAAGGAGGCAAGTTAGGGTAGATAAGCTGGAAAACCTTCTGTATGGTGACACTAATGCAAAAGACATTTAAAGGGATAGTTCACCCAAAAATGTAAATTCTCTCATAATTCACTCACACTCATGCCATCTTTCTTTCTTTAGATAAAAACAGATGAAGATTATTCATCTCTGTGAGTCCATATACAGTAATGCAAGTGAACGTGTGCCGCATGTTCCACACACAGCAATGGTGAAGTGCTCAGAGGATGAATCAATGTCTTCTGAAGTAAAATGATAGGTGTGTGTGTGTATAAAAAATGCTAATATTTTTACATTTTAAGCTATGAATCTTAGCTTTGTGAAGTTCGCATGAGAAGTAACGCTAAAGAACTGTTGAATGCCAATTCTCCTGCGAACTTCACAACGCACTTACGTCAAATGAGAAAATTTCCCTCTCATGAATGCTCATATGACAGTTGGTTGGAAGCAAGTTAAAAATATTAGTAAAAAAGTTTAAAATATTAGTATTTTTCTTACATGTGTAACCCGGTCCTAAACTCGACCTGCTTTGAGCGGGATTCGAACCGGGGTCTCTGGTGTGGGAGTGCTAACAAGGACGCTAAAGATCGCAGCCACTAGCGCACCTCTTGAGGTCAGGGGAGTAAGGTTTACACGTACAGCTCTTACTGGCCTACATCCATTACACACACACCTATCTTATAGATTTACCGTCACAATTGCTGTGTGTGGTTTTTCAAGCATCAAACAAGCGCCACCCATTCACTTGCATGATAAGGACTCACAGAGATTGATTATTTTCCTAAAATTTTTATTTGTGTTTATCTGAAAATGAAAGTCATACATTAGGGATAGCATGAGGGGTAGTAAATTATTAGAGAATTTTCATTTTTGGGTGAACTTTTCCTTTAAGAAGACACAAAATCTGACAATAATTAACAGTTATGCACATATTTGACATGGTGAGGCTCAAAGTTGGTGTATTTGTGTGGGTGTATGTGATCTATAACCAGACATCCTCTTAAATTATCTGATATCTCTGTAGTCTGTACTAAACCAAGTTTCAGCAGCAGCCACAATTCTTGCTTTGACAATGACAATGACAATTTATTTGTATAGCACTATTAAAAACAACAGCTGTTGACCAATGTGCTTTCCACATAGACTCACAAATCAACAAGGAACTTTATATTTAAGTAACATATAAGCACATATAAAAACACAGTCTTTAATCAAAAGCTTTTGAAAATAAATATGTTTTAAGTTTGGACTTAAAAACAGTAAGAGATGGAGCCTGTCTTAAGCTAGTTGGGAGAGTATTCCAAAGTCTAGGTGCAGCGATACAAAACGCTCGATCTCCTCTGCGCTTTAGCCGAGATTTTGGGATAGATAGTAAGGCCAGATTCGAAGAGCGTAGAGACCTTGCAGGCTTTTGTTCTATTAATAATTCTGCTAAATACGTTGGTGCCAATCCATTTAAAGATTTATAAACTAAAAGTAATACTTTAAATTCTACTCTGGAACGCACCGGTAACCAGTGCAGTGATCTTAGAATCGGTGTAATATGCTCTCTCTTTTTTTTTCCGCACAGAAAACGGGCCGTAGCATTTTGGACAAATTGTAAGCGAGATAGTGTTTGCTGACTAATTCCCAGATATAATGAGTTACAATAGTCCAATCTCGTCGAAATGAATACATGAATTAATTTCTCAAGATCTTTAAATGAGAGAAACGGCTTTGCTTTAACGAGCAGACGTAGCTGATAAAAACACGATTTTACCACAGAGTTTATTTGACGATCAAATTTTAGATTGTCGTCTAAAACAAAACCCAAATCTTTCACCCAGGGTCTCAAATACACGGACATCTCACCAAGATTTAATTTTATAGATTTTGACAGCTCAGATGGGCTAAACATAATGATTTCTGTTTTCTTTTCATTAAAAATTAAAAAATTTAAAGAAAGCCATGCCTTTACCTCCTCTAGGCATGCTGTAAGAGACGTTAGGCTTAAAAAATCTCGTTTCACGGGCAAATAGACCTGTGTGTCGTCTGCGTAGCAGTGAAATGACAGACCGTGTTTTTTAAAAATGGACCCAAGAGGAAGCATATATAAAGAAAATAATAATGGAGCTAAAATAGAGCCCTGCGGAACTCCATAGTGTAGGTGTGCTGTACTCGAATAACGTTCGCCCAGCTTAACTGAGAAACTCCGATTTGTTAAAAATGATATTAACCATTTCAAAGCTGTACCTCCTATACCAACACAGTGCCTTAGACGGTCAATTAGGATAGTGTGATCAATAGTGTCAAACGCTGCTGTTAAATCGAGAAGAACAAGTACTGCAAAATCACCAGAGTCGCAAGTAATTAAAATATCATTAAGAACTCTGACCAATGCAGTCTCTGTGGAGTGACATTTTCGAAAGCCAGACTGAAATATTTCAAATAAAGAGTTCTCAGCTAAATAACTCTGTAACTGTAATAGAATAATTTTTTCGAGAAATTTAGAAACAAATGGCAGATTAGAAATTGGCCTAAAATTTGTCAAAACAGATGAATCCAAGTTCGATTTTTTAATCATTGGACGGATCACTGCATGCTTTAAGCAGTCAGGCATAATGCCAGATTTTAGACTGCAATTTATTATAATCAGTAAATATGGAGCCATATCGGCAATGAGTTGTTTGAATAAAAAAGGAGGAAGACTATCCAGTGGTGAGCCAGAAGGCTTGAGCTGCTTAGCTATTTCTAACAATTCCGCCTCAGTAACTAAGTTAAACTCACTAAATGACACAGCATCATTTTCATTTAAGAGATGGTTATTAATATTAAGAGAAATTGTAGAGGACGTGCAAGTTATACTCTGTCTAAGATCTCTTATTTTGTTTTCAAAGAAAAATAAAAACTCATCACATGACGGGGATGCAACCCCCGGAGAGAGTACGGTCGATGGTTTTAAAGTAGCATTTATAATATTAAAAAGTGTCTTTGGTCTAGAGCAGTTCTTGTTAATAATGTTTGATAGATGTCGACATTTGGCTTTCTTTACTTCCTTCTGGTAGCTGCGCAGAGCATCCTTTAAAATCTCAAATGACACCTGAAGCCTGTCTTTTTTCCAATTTCGTTCCGCTCTTCTGCAACAGCGTCTAAGGCAACGAATGGAATCATCAATCCAAGGTTTATAATGGGATTTTTCTCGCGGTGATCTTAGAGGTGCCACGGCGTCCAAGACATCAGAGCAGGTGGAATTAAATCTGGAGAGAAGTACTTCCGCACTGATCTCGCAAGCAAATTCATCGAGCGATGGCATTACTTCGTCAAAGATGGTTAGGAAAGATGATTTTGTATGATTATTAATGCAACGATATGGAGTCTCACAAGATAAGATTGTAGATATCTTCGCATGGCTAGGTACAGTGAACATAACCTGAAGATAAGCGGGGTTGACGCTGATCAGTGTTCAGGCCAACAGGGGGTGCTTATCTTATGTAACACACGAGTGTAGTGTATGGTAGTAATGTAAATTTTTATTTTATTTCAGATAAATCACTAAATTGAGTTTCTGATTCTCTGTGGTCAATAAAAGTCACAGGGTCTGGCCAAATTTGCTCAATAGCCTCTATCAATCATTCGCTCCTAATCTAAACCTCAGTCTTTGTCTCCTCTCTGCTGATAGCAGGGGAGGTGAGCGTTCTGGTGCTACTGTATATCTGCCGTCACATAATCCAGGTGTGTGCTACGCACTGGTGATGACAGAGAAAATTAAATAAATGTAAGTAGTAATTTAGAGTGAGGACTAAAAGACCTGACTCACAATTGAGTGTGCTGCCGGGATGAGGTATTTTTGTAGGCCAAAACTCGGAAATGAGTTAGTATTTTAGCACTTCTAAAAGGCTTTTTAGTTAAATGCCTAAAAATAAGGTCTGTGGTGACCACAAGCTTAAGTCGTTTTTACTTCTAATGACGTATGCCGTTCTTTCTTTTATGGACCATTTTTGTAATTTAATGGCAGTGATAGCGACCAGCATCAAGTTTTTTTTAAAAAGACGCAAAATTATCACAGAATGTTGCACATGTCATAGTGTTCTTGGGGTATACGATTGCCGTCTATGTGAAAAACTCAAACAGAGCCAGCATTTTTTGTCATTCACACAAATACTTCATTACCAATTTTTCTCTCTGCAATCATTCATTTTCGTTATGCTCCTAACAGTCTCAAAAAACCCCAAATAAACCATCAACAGAATGTTCCTCACTTTTGATTTCCTGTATTGACTCATAAATCCATAGAGTTTTGAATAGAAAAAAATTCTGGGTGACATTTTGATCGTAGGGCTGGGCTTGACTAATCGATAAATAGTGTGAGAGACTTTCTTCTCAAGTCATTAATAATAGAATCTCATTTGAAGCTGTTGCTTAGGCAACCATATAGCAGTTTCTGTGGCAGTCCTGCCTCAGCGAGTGCGAGGGAGGAAAATACATAAAACAATGTCTGAGGTAAGTCACAAGAATAAGGCACAAGAAAGGTGACAAAGTCAAGCTTGAGGCATTTATGAGTTGCCCATCCTTTACTGGGAAGATAAAAAAATAGATAAAATATATTTGAGTTCCTAGTGTTGCAGCAAAAGTCAGAGGTAAACCGAGGAGATAAAGATGGAAATCGATTCTAAACACCAGTTTGGCATTATTTCCTCAGCAATAAGGGGAATGACATCACTGCAATATTGCAACATGTCCATATCAGAGAACCAAAATGTCATAATGCTGGGAAGGTCTTTAAAAAGCATTGATTATCTCAAAGTGTGTGTGGGATGGAGTAAATTTCATTATAATGATTATTATGCAGGTGGAAATTGAGAAAAGATGTAAAATCTCTGACAATTCAAAGTGCTTTACATAGAAAGGAATAAAATAATTACAAAATATAAAGCAAGGGAAATTAAAATAGTAATTCAAAATGCTTCACATAGAAAGGAATTAAAATATCCCACTATGGCAATTCAAAGTGCTTTGCATAGAAAATAAGCACAAAATAAAAGCAAGGGTAATTAAAACAGTTATAAAAGTAATTAAAGCAACACTATGTAATTTTTTTTACCTTAAAATAATGTTTCCAAAATCTTATCAGTGGTTCATCAAGTCGTAACAGGGTGAAAGGCACTTCTGCCATAGCCTGACGGGGTCTGTATCGCTTTTACTGGCACTACGGAACGGGATTTGGGTAGGAACCCGACCACAAAAAGAACTACAAAATTCGACTGCTTTACGTCAAGCGCTACAATAGTCATTATTTCGTTTTTCTTCGTTTCTGATGTCGCAATACATCATCCTTTCATGAAATCATGTAACATACTCTACCTTGTCTGTGGACATTGTTCATTCTAAAGCCGGTGCTGGATAAACGGCGAGCGTGCGTGCGACGGTAGGCTAGATTAATTCCGACAGCGGTAATGGACAATTTTGTTTAGAACCAGTAGGGCGACCGAAGAGGAAAAGTTTCATGGTGTTGCTTTAAAAGAGATAAATGATACAGTTATAAAATTAATTAGAGTCAAATTAATTAAAGTAGTAAAAAGATGATACATAGAATGTATTTCTCATCTGGCAAAACATAGGTGATCTTATTTTTGCAGAACACTTATTTTGTGTCTGTGGTGTTTATTCTGCGGGCCTAAGAATTCCATTGGACGTCTCCGATGAACCAGATTTTCCCCTAAAATCGGACAGGAGGAGCTCTAGGACTGACCTTGGGTTCACTGCCCCATCGGTCCGCAGGCCCTGGAGTCGATCCAGTCCGCACCCCACAGAACCTTGAGTTTAATTGACACATCAAACTCACTACTCCACCACAGACCCAGTGTGATTTATCTCTCAATTTCTCCAATTAAGTAATTTATGTTTGTCTCGTATCCAATTTTCAGTGCCATTTGAGTTTAGAATCTAAAGGGAAGATGCAGAAATAAAATACAGTCAGACGTACAGTGGCACAGTACTCATTCAGTAAATGCACAATATTGGGCCCTATCTTGCACCCAGCGCAATTGACTTTGTACACTGACGCATGTATCATTCCTATTTTGCACCCGCGCAAAGCGGGCTTTCCCCTCCACAGACGCGCGTCGGTAAACTAGGAAATGAACTTGCGCTCCCTGGGCGTGTCGGCGCAAACATGAGGCGTGTTTCGGCGCAAACATTCCCTAGTGCTATTTTGCAGTTCCAGAAAACAATTCCGCCACTGACCAAAAAAAACCTGGTCTAAAGTCAGTGGCGTGTTGCGCGTTGTTCAGAATGCTATTTTAAGTGCACATGCTTGGCCATAATGTAGCGGGTGCACAACGCGCACACACTTTGATTCTCTCATCAACACAGATGCAGCAGTTTTTATTTTTGCAAATCATACATTATAACAAGGAAATATATTACCATACGAGGGAAATCATTGTGGTGTCCATGAAGATGTGAAAAAATAGGCATAAATCTAGCTTACACATTGACCAGTGTATATTGGTAATTTTTCAGGCAAATTGACGGATCAGACCTGTTTGCCCAATAGTGGCAAGACACATATGTATATAAGGACATCTGACAAATTAGTTTGTCCGTCAAGAACTAGGGGAAAAAAATCTGAAGACTGCGAAATCACCTTTACCATAATGTAAGTACATTAAAAACCTTACTCTTTAACTTACCAGTTAAGTTGAGCTTTCTTATATTTTTTTATATTGATTTGGGTGGGTTTGTCCCATCCCCAATGTCACTCTTTCTTTTACGGCCCTGACGAGAACATCGATCTCCTCGGCTGTGAACCGATTCTGAAGCGCGCCTGGTGCGCGCGCCATAATAATAACAATCCGCCATGCAACATGCGCACCTTTTCTTAAAGGGTATGTTGGATGACGCTCTGATTGGTTTATTTCACGTTACGCCCAAACCACACCTATGAATAATGAAGCTACTTCAGACCAACCTCTTTTAGATTTGCGCCAGGCGCAAGAGTCATTTATCCCGCCGGGAAAATAGCAACAGCGCCGGGATCCGTCCACAAAGTTACTTGCGCTTTGCGCTTTGACACTTGCGTTTCAGATCGTTAAAATAGGGCCCTATGTGTTTTTGAGTCTGGATTTGAATGTGACTACTATAGGGGGACACCTGGTTCCAGCTGCGGCTGGCATAGTAACTAAAAGCAGACTCGCCATGCTTAGAGTGAACCCTTGGTATTTCTAGTTGATGTGATCCTAATGATCTGAGTGATCTGTTAGGTATCTATTCAGTGAGCATATCTGCAATCTATTGAGGTCCTATGGCCATTGAGTGGTTTATATACCAGTAATAAAACTTTGAAGTCAATTGTAACCGGGAGCCAATGTAAAGACCTGAGGACTGGTGTGATGTGTTCATATTTTCTGGTTCTGCTCAGAATCCTGGCAGCAGCGTTCTGTATGAGCTGTGAAAGACGGGTGCCAGAAAGTCTGGGCTACCCCTCGAGAAAGCAAAAGGCTCTCCTGAGAATTAACATTTGAACCCTCCCTTGCATAATCTCTGTAACAGCAACATCTGAGACGCAGCACACAGTGCAGCTCACACCTCACATTAACAATCTTACCCTTCTCCCCCTTCTCCTCCTCTCCTGAAACTCTCCGAAAACCCATGAAATGTTAAGTGTGTACAAGAAAGTAACTATATATGTTCGGTATCATTGCGCCTGGTAAAATGGTCTCATTCTCCCAACCATAATGAAGTTATAAAATATGAGAAAAGTGATGTGGTGTTCCCTCCCCAGATCCTCCAGATCACCACAGTGGTGAGCCCCTCATTAGGGGACCAAATCTAATTATAATAACAGACACCACCATTTGGTAAGAACATTTAATTATCTGGGTTTATAAGGAAAATGGGCAAAAAGGTTCGGGAAATCTGTAGGTAGACTTCCCACACAAGTTTTTCATTTCATAGTTTTTCGTTGCCAGGTAAACATTTCTTGAATTCCTCGATTTCCGATTTGTTGTTATTATATTTGATTGAATTGAATTATTGTTCTATTACCAATAAATTGTCAATAAATACCAATATTGTCAATAAATTGTAAACATTTGATTTTATTCTGAATGACTCTAAAATTGTTCTCCCAAGGAAATTATTTGGCACTATTTCAAGTGTACTTGTTTTGCAAAGACAAGTTATTTCCGTTTAGGGCAGCAAACGCATTGCTTGACCAATCTGGGTGCTTCTGTTTTACCTCTGTTTTAATTTAATGTTACTTTAGTACGTGGGAAACCACGATGGCCAATCCAAAGCTATTATAAGATAAGTAAGGTTGCCATACCTCTGCCTGAAGTAAATGTTACTTTAAATTCAAGTGTAGGGGTGAATCTAATACACAAATTTGTATTAGAAAATGTACTTAAAGGGGGAACATTTTAGTAAATATGTATTTATTTTATTTCTAACACATATTTATATTTGGACCTTTTTAGTTTACTTTTAAATACGTTGTAACAAAATATATATCTTTCTATTTTTGTGTTGCAGTTTGGGTATAAGGCATAGTTCACCCCAAAATGGGGCATTGGAGCCTTAGTGGTCAGTTCACATTATACTGTATTTGCCTTGTGGCGTGCTAGGAGCACAGTGGTCAGCTTGCACTGTAAATGTAGAGGGCACTAATATGTAGGTTATTTTGGCAGTGCTAGGGGTCATGTAGACTGAGACTTTGGAAGCCCTTGTCAGTCTGAGAACCCAGGGCACTGGGCTACTGGCCCAGTCTACAACACAGTCTTGTTCAAAAGCATATTACTTATTACCAAACCAGGTAAACGGGCTCCTTACCAATGGTGACAGATCAGACCTTAACATGTGTGGTTTGCTCCAGAAAAGACACGGGTGTAAAAAGTCACAGCCGTCATTTGGAAAGGGGTTTGGAAGAGTGACTGGACAAATGGAAAACCAGGTCAGGCCAAGAAATGCAAATGATGTAAAAGTATGGATGAGTGCACCTGGGCTCTTTTATCTGGGATAGATGGATGGAGAATCAGATGGGGGAAAAAGGCCTGTTAAAAAAAGGCCTATTAAAACCAAGTATAAATCTCATCAAGTTTGTGCATAGATTCCAAAATAAGAACGCAGAAACAGTGAATTATATTTGTGAGCTGATGTTCAGCAGTTCTTTTTTTAATACTTATCTTATTTTGAATTACCAGTAATGAAAGCTTGCTTTAACACAGGTGTCATGATGGTCACACACATGGAGATTTAGTAAAAATCGTACTAATTTGTACGCGTGAGGTCATATGAATTCGTACGAATTAGCCACCTCATAAAATTTGTGCGAATTGCCGTGAGATCGGTTGGGATTTTAGTGTAAGTTCTGTAACTCAAATCTACAATATCAAGGGAAATAATTTTTTTAAAAGAATTTAAAATCATAATTGTCAATTATTAATTCCCTTGATAATGTAGATTTGATTAATAGAACTTACACTAAAATACTTAAGAACACTTAGACACAGCATATGTGTCATATATATATTTTAGTGTAAGAGTTTAATCAATATACATAATCATAAATAATTGACAATTATGACTTTTGTCATACCCTGTACACTAAGCAACACACACTTACTTGAAGCTGCTGACACAGGGCTGAGGACAACACTGAGACCTCACTTTTTCAACCCTTCTCTTCCTCTGTAGTCAGAAAACCAGAAGATCAAAAGCGCCATGACTTCAAAGTAGGAGGAGCAAGCCAGAGGGGTGAGTATCTGTCATAATGACTGCTGCGTTTTGTAGACTCGTCTTCAGTCCGCGCTTCTACATGAGTCCGTGAGGAGAAGAACATCAGCAGTTCTTCTGCTGTCGTGTCTCTTGTTTTCTTTCACACATCACGTTTTTTTCTTCTTTTTTTGGTCTGAGTTTGCAAACTTTTTGTGAATTGCAAAGGAACTTCAAGACTTTGATGCCCAACAGCAAGATGGCCATTATTTTTTAACTTACCTGATTTTGACAAGGTAGATATGTCTAATAAAACATTCCCGATCAGCAAGTGAAAACCATCAATCATTGCATTGTTAATGTTTTAGTTTTTGTAGATTGGTTAATTAGATCTGCATTTGGAGAAGCCTGCTGTTAAATTACGAAGGTTGGCAAAAGTTAATACTGTGTAAAAAAAAGTTTAGTAAGAAAAAAGTTGAGAGAGGATCTGTCACTTTCAGAACAGAACCTGTAATGAGCAACTTGGGGTGATGTGTCTAGTGTTTTGGCTGGCAACTGAAAAGTTGTATATTCAAACCTCAGAAGGGTTGATCCATGAACCATCACAACTCCTTTGTGTCCCTCAAAGACACTCGACCCATTTAAGCCTGCGGGTAACCAAAGTTGCCAAAGTCTCTACATTTCTTTTTCCATCTGTATTCAGCAGAAAACAACTAAACCTGTGACTATCACAAATACTGTGGAAAGCAACGCACGAAGAAGAAGATTCAAGATTCATCACAATCAATAAGCCTGAAAGTTAAAAGCTCTCACTTCAGCAATGAAAACAAAACAATTAAACACAAAATGTGATGTTTATCTAAAGTCCTTTTAGCTTATTATGGTTGAATTTGATCATCGTAGGTCAGTAGGAAAGATTTTGGTTAATAAAGTGAGATTAAATACATAAAGTATATTTGTGTAATTTAACATTTAATCATTGCAGGTTAGTGTCATATTTAACGTTTGCATTTCACTGTTTTATTCATTTTAAGGAATACTGAAACTTTTTTTTATTTATTAGTGAAATGAGTAAAGGCATGTTCACATTTAGTCTAACTACATGTCGGGGGAGACTGGCCAGCAATAGACATATGACCAAGACAGCATAAATGGCCGTTGCAGCAACAGATAGTCGT
The DNA here is from genome assembly GCA_036326025.1 of Chrosomus eos. Classification (NCBI taxonomy): domain Eukaryota; kingdom Metazoa; phylum Chordata; class Actinopteri; order Cypriniformes; family Leuciscidae; genus Chrosomus; species Chrosomus eos. Next base: position 8,978,147 of record CM070828.1, on the reverse strand, counting down.
GCAGCCTCTGTACCCTTTCATATAGGCATGTTGAGTTATTAGCTGTGTGGTTTGTTTGTGTTGAATGACTGAGCTTTAATAGCGCAATTCCATTCTTTCTTCTTTTAGCCTGATTTATGAAGAGGTTTCTCTGTCTGGGAAGCGGGGCAGACAAACATTTATTGCTGCGGTCCCTACAGTGACAGCCTTGTTGGAATGCTGAATAACCGGTAAATGCAGTATATTTTATTGAGGCCGATTGTTTATGAGTTTGATGGAATTAATACACAAACATTTTTTTGATGTGGTTAGCTTATCTGTGCTCCTGTTTTATAGTACTTTTATTTATCATGTTTGGGGATTGAGAGCTGAATTGGGTAACTGTGCTGCAGTTGTACTTTCACTAAAGTATGTTTTGTTTGTTCTCTTTTATCGCGGGTTATATTGATGCGTATTAACGTGTGATTTTGTATTTTATTATTATTTTCTTTATTCTTAAAGGGGCAGAGCAGCCACGGTTTCTTTTATATTTAAGTTGTCTATTGTGTTGTTTCTTTTTTTACTTGATATTAATGTTATTTTTTATATTAAATATTGTTTGTGTTATTTGCTTTTTGTTTCTGTGGTACTGCTCTCCTCTTTTTGTGTTACAGTGCTCAGTGACTTTGTACAGGGCCGGGCCTGCATCGACACTTAACCTCCCTCTGTGAAGGGGATTTGGGTGGTGTGGCACTACTGTGTGGTGTGTACCAGAGGGTTGGCACTGCATTGGTGATTAAAGGTTACTTTTTATTTGCAGTGTATGCTGTGGGTTTTCTTCTGTCTCTTACAGGTGACAGGAGGTCCATTTTAATCTTTGATGGAACAATAAAATTGTGATTTTCTTACAAACTACATTTGCTGCTTAGAATCAAGTATTGTGATCTGTGGAGGGCTCCTCCTGCCTTGAATAAGGAGGTGGCGTTGTTAGCTTATATTTCCTACACTTTAAGGATCATGTTCACACACTTGCTCACAGTTTCTCTTAACATGGGGACAAGAGAGGTGTCTGCCAATAAATGGGAAAACAATTTTAAACAGCATTACAAAGCTGTGCGGTAACAAAGATATTTTCTTGTAAATCTTAATGTAATGCATTACTTTACTAGATACTTGAAAAAGTAATCTGACAGGTGTTTTTACATAGTTTTGTGTGAAAGTCCGTACAAGCGCAATGCGTGAAAGACTTCAGTTCAGTATTTGTGCGCTGTCTGGTGGTTTTCGGGGGGCACGCTGTGGATGTTTGAAGTTCATGGAAATTCTTGACCTGCAAATGTCCTGTAATAATGTAGGCAACCACTCGTTAAACGTAAGTAAGGTAACAGTTCATGTTTTACTTACATATACGATTTAGTTTTAATCCAAATAACACGTGCTGAGTGAACGATCCGCAATCAACAGCATTCAACAGAAGTGCGCTCTCTCTCTCTCTCTCTCTCTCCTCTCCTCTCTCTCTCTCTCTCTTCTCTCTCTCCTCTCTCTCTCTCTTCTCTCTCTCTCTCTCTCTCTCTCTCTCGTCAGTTAACGTTATTAATAAGCTACATGCCTCGTTTTACTTGATTTGCCATTGACATCTGACTGAACTACAAACTTTCCACTGACGTCTGTGAAAAAGGGATGCGCTCGACCAGCTCGCGCGTCTGTGTCGTAGCGCGCTCAATCCACTGCCGTTTTTCTCTTATCAGCTTGCACACCATATAGTTATATAGGCGACGCGTTAATATATTCTGTTTAATATTCCACTGATAAGATACATTTATTTCATATATAGCCTTCTTTTTTTTATCCCCATTATAATTTCTGAAACTGTACACATGCTGCCTGGTATCGGTTGTTGGTATCGGGGCATTTTTACGAGTACGAGTACAAGTACATGAGCTCAGTATCGGGCCCGATACCGATACTGGTATCGGTATCGGTGCATCCCTAATTGTGACGTCATGTTTCTACCGTAGCCGACAGCGAACAAACAGCGTTACAGAGCGCGTTTCATCACTACCTTGAAAGAGAAGCCGGAGAAAGCTAAGCTAGACATAGACACCGTGAGTAGTGACTTTTCCCTTGTCAGTGGTGTAAATATGTAGTTGGATTGTTTCATGTAACTTAATTCTTCTCTCTCGCTGTGTTATGGCTTTGCTATGTGGGGATCAATGTGCTGGTTACGTTCGTGAGACAGCTGATTAGTGGGCTACTTTTGTCATTGACCATAAAACAGTTACAGGAATCACCAACCCTCGATATTGGAATGCATCTTAAGTCGATCGAGTTTCCAAAATCAGAGAAAAAAGCCTATTGTGTGAAGTAAATGGTGTCTAGGGGATGCTGAGGTGCGCGCGCTGTTACAATCACGTCATTTTTGCCGCACGCACCTTTGGGCTCATGCAGACGGGTCGAGTATAAACAAGGCTTTACGCTTTAACCAGCTCAGCCACAGTAACAGCTCATATTAGCCAGCTAAACTTTTACTAACCTGTTAAAATATATAGTTGCATAGTTTCATATGTGGTTCTTCTCCCTTGCTGTATTATGGGTTTGCTATGTGGGGAGAAATGTGCTGGTTACGTTCGTGAGACAATAGCTGATTACTATTATTATATTATATATTAAGACCCGACTATGACTTTGTAAACTTTATCCATGATGTGGTTTATAATGGACTGTGGTACAGAAACTTGGTTTACTCTGGCTATTCTCTGCTGTCTCAGACGACGATGTTTGTCCTGTTTTAGCCACCGTAGCTTCTTCGAAAGGGAGGGGTGAGCGGTGGGCTGAGCCCTTAGTGCAAACTCGCAACCGAACCGCTAGATGTCGCTAAAAATCACACACTGCACCTTTAAGTGTAGCGTGTTATTGTGTATTAAAGCACCAGATGAATATAATGTAATTTAACTCAGTATAAAACAAGTCCTGTTCATCTCACAAGACTGTTTACTGTGCTAAAACCGGAACATACTGTACAAGTGCTTCTGCAGTCATGTCCAAATGACGCTCTTCTACATAGTCATTATTTGCTATTTGTCACCAACTGCATTAGACATGTTGTGTCACAAGACTCAAGGGAACATTACGCAATGTATATTGTTTCAAAAGCAAGTCCATCTCTTTCCAGCTCCTCCTAATAGACTCTCCTGACTCCCTGTCTGTGTATTTGGATCCAGGCGAATTATTTTGCTTTCATCAGGAGAGCTGATCTGTTGGCATGGAAATCAAAATGCAAATGGCTGTGAAAGGAGGATGCACTCGATAGAAATTCAAATCGCACAAGCAGCAGCTTGTAATCATGAGCAAATTCACAGTGCACTGTTGACATTATTAAATTTCGAGACAGATTAAGGCATTCTGGGAAGCTTTGTGTAATCCAGCGAATCAGCATATTGCTTTACTTTTGCAAACATGCTCATAAATTCCATTAGAGGTGGTATAAGAGTGATGTCAACCTCTGAGATTGAGTGTGATTTTTGCTTTCACATGTTTGTGTGTGGGTTGTAGGTTTGGTATTATATATGTGAGTTTTTAAGGAACATGAAGCCCAATGATCACTTCTCTGGTTATATAAACTCACAGCTGAAAACATCTACCGAAAATAAAGCAATTCTTGTGCGCTTTCAACTTGTAGCTGGCTTCAACATCTAATGGGTTTGTCTGCTGTTCTCCAAAACGAACCACTTCCGAGGTTAAATTAAAGGTCTCCTATCTTTTTTCAAGAGTAAACTTTATTTTGTCCCACTTATGTTCAGTTTGAGCTGTACTGGCCAGTAGGTCAGCAGTGCAGCAGCTTTGCTTGATTTTAGGTCTTTTCTCAGTACAACAGTTCATGCTGCATGTTTGACTTAATCTCTATGGAGCAAGTGAGGGGGTGGAGAAAGATAGAGGTATAGGAATCGCAATCTTTGGTTCTCTATGACCTTTGACCCCTGTGATCAGTACTTTCACACGTTCGTCCATCACACAGCTCCTTGAGTGACGGGGTCACTCAACAAGTCAATTTTATATGGGAAATTGTTTGGATAGAGCGTTTGTATTATCTTCAATCCCCCAAACGCAGTTAACTTATGACAGCTCAAAGTCACAGATTGGCTTGACACTTCTATTCTCCAGAAAGTTGTCAGAGCAAATGAGACACCTATAAGTCTGCAGATTTCAACGGAAAGCTCCACAGATTTCTGGAGAATTTAAATGGCTTCATTAGCGCTATCTGAATAGGATTAGTTTTTCAAACAATGTTTGAGTTACAATTATTTACAGGGCGCCTGCGATTTCACACTGTACACTGATCCGGAAAGGATTGGGATCTTTAGTTCTTTTTCTAGTCCAAAAAAAAAGATTATTTTTTGTTCAATCCAAGTTAAACTTATAAATGAACAGCATAATTTTGACTAAACCACAAAAAAATATTTCGAATAGTTCACCTTGTTTTTCAAAAGTGAAAGGGGGTAATTTTTGTAGAATTAAAATGCAGAATTTTGCTTATAATGTAAAAAAAAGCACCTACATTAATTCCTCTGTTAAAATGAGTATTCTTCGTGCTGTAATGCATCATTAAAATAGTTGTAGGGTTTATGTTTTTATGGCGACACTAAGTTGTAAAATCAGATATAACTTTAAACTTAAAAGTATAAATATTTTTCTTCACATACTGTACATCTTGTGGCTATACTATTGAAACAATGAGTATTTTGTTTACATGCTTTTCACTTGCATTTTAAGGGCCTCACTGTAACCCAGATTTTTGCTTTTTTTAATAAAAGGAAGGAACTGGAAATGTATTTTTGTGTAATACACACATGCTGTTCATTAAGCTTAACTTGTACTGAACCTATAGTTTATAGCAGAGACAATTTATATGAGACATGTCACTTCCTCAATCCTCAATAGAACTATATAGGGAAAACCTGTAACGCCAAAGGTGGCGGTTGTATGCACATGTCCCGCCCCTCCCGCTTGACAGCCAATCGTCTGCTTTTAACAGTCAAGCCGGGAAACATTTAAGCCTATCGTCTGGTTCCTCTGACGCATGCGCACAGTTGAGGTGTGCGACAGCGGAGAATACGTTACTGTTTGAAAAGGCGGCAGATTTGAAATGTACTGTATGTGTGCGTTGTGTAAATATCAGACATCCCAAGTTTCCCGCATATTGATAGCGGCTCCCTGATGCCCGCAAATTAGTTCAAATCTCCCCGAATCTAGAGCGAGTATGCTTCAAACCGTGCAGCGCGCGCCCCGTACAGAAGAGAGGGAGAGAGCGAGAGACCTGCGTGTTGGTGTGTGAACTCTTGCGCATGCGCAGTAAAAGTATAACCGGTGGGGGGAAAGGCGTTTTAAACCTTATTTTGGAGCAAAGTCGTCCAACTTTTTCAGCGATTTTTATCATATTTTACTGCTGTTTCTATACATGCAGTTTTTATGTCCCGGTGACAAGTGACAGTGCAGTTCTGACTCTCTGCCCATTCATTTAGATAGGAGCCTGCTCTTGTTATTCAGAAATAGCTGCCCGGAGGCGTTGCCAAGATGGCGGCCGAGTGGCAGGACTTGCCTAAAAGGACTTTGTTTATAGTCAATAGTCTGGTATTGGGATGCATGCATTAGGAAACTCATTAAAGTACTTATCAGTTTCTTATCAGTTCAGCACATGACAATGAATAAATGCAGCACAATTAGCATAAAATGAAATGAAAATGAAATATGAAAGAAGCTTACAGTTTCCACGTGAACTTAACTAGTCAGATCACAGTACTAATATGGTCATACTAATGTCCATTGGAATGTGGCATTAGTTCTTATATGTGACCCTGGACCACAAAACCAGTCGTAAGTCGCACGGGTATATTTTTAGCAACAGCCAACAATACATTGTATGGGTCAAAATGATCGATTTTTCTTTTATGCCAAAATCATTAGTATATTCAGTAAAGATCATGTTCCATTAAGATATTTTGTAAATTTCCTACCGTAAATATATATAAAAAATATTTTTGTGAGTGGATGCAGCAAAATCGCGCAAAAAAAGACAGAAAACACGCCTAAAAAAACTCGCTCGCTGCTAAGTTTGGTATCGTTGTCAAGCTTAGATTTCCAGCTTTCGGTTTCATAACTCTCCACAACGTCATTAGAGCAGTAAGCCAATAGAGAGCGTTAAAACAAAACTTTCTTGTGTAAAAAAAAACGTTTTCTTCCTAGCAACGGCCTGCTACAGCGCCTCTCATTGGCTGGCGACTTCTTCGCGTGCACAGTGTACACAATCCGCAATGGTTACGGTGCAAGCCATGGATTCTGAGATAGCGCGTTTGCTCAATTTAAACTTTAATGACAGCAATAATGTAACGAACATAGTAAATTATTTTTTCGCAAATGATTGGGAAGATGATACAGAATGTCCAGAGACCGGCTTGGCAAATAATATGCCCTGGAAGACGACGAATTCGATCAATGTGTGTTGTGTGGATCTCTTCAATTTTATATGTTCCTGGTGAAATGTGATGCGATCTGGGAAAAGCCACCACATGGTGAAATTTGACATAGCCTATTACAGGTTTTGATAATCTGTTTCCCAAATCTGTTTTTATTTCTTTCATTGATTAAAATGCCGATTTTTTCTCTCTCTCTGTGCGTGTTCTTAAAGAGAAAGTAAGACAGTCTTTTCAGCTTGCCACTATAAATCGCAATTTTTCTGCACTAAACTTGTAAATTTTCCCAAGATATATTCAAAGAGGATAGACAATATGTTATAGAATAATAATTTTATGAAAACCCAATTTTGACAAAAAACTGACATTCGATCTATTTTTAGACCTTATACTGAAACCGTGCAGCGCGACAGCCGATGGGTTTGACCAGATCGCATTACAAATAGGCTATTTTAATGAGATTTTTTGTGTGAATAAAGGTTTAGTTGTGGTAAATCAATGGTGTAAATTTTATTTATTTCCCTTCATTAGTAATATGCGTAGCTAAGGACTTCATTTGGACAACTTTAAAAGGCGATTTTCTCAATATTTAGATTTTTTGCCCCATCAGATTGCAGATTTTCAAAAGGTTGTATCTCGGCCAAATATTGACATATCCTAACAAACCATATATCAATGGAAAGCTTATTTATTCAGCGTTCATGTGATGTATAAATCTCAATTTAAGGAAAATGACCCATAAGACTGGTTTTGTGGTCCAGGGTCACATATGTGATATCTTCTTTTGGAGAAGTTGTGCAGAGATTGATGTTTTTTCAAATCAAACAAAACAAGAGCAAAAAGAGATCTCTATATCGTCGGGGCCACAAAAATGATTTCAAGAGCTGGAATCTATCAGAAATGATGCCTCATCATAGATGCATTGAAGCCACAACTCTATTACAGTGTGCAGTTTCCATTTCCTTTCTGTTACACTTCTGAGTCCAAAACTCAGGATATTGAGTCGGTCATTGGCATCAACAATAATGCAGAATGCACTGAGGCATTATATGAGTCCAGCATCATTCTGACAAGCATTATCAGCTCTCTGATTGCAGCTGAGGGATTTGAAAATAGACTGTGCATCAAAACTGTTACCTGTGTAATGCATCAATATTCTATCGATACTTCTCAAACTCGCACTACTTTTCAAAACTTTATGTATAGGTAGATTATACATATAACATATTTAATGGAAAATATATTTTTAGATGTATCTAAAAGGTGATATAATTTGTTTTAATATTATACCATTTGGATACAAATATGAATAAGGATCTCAATGGTAATAACATTAAAGTGAACACAATTTATAGGTTAATAACATTTTTTTTTGGAATCTATTAAGTTAATAAAAATAATACAGTAATGACTTGAATTCACTTTGTTGAACATGTTTTAATAAAACATTATTTTTGTGGGGCTTAGATTTAACAAGATTTAGATTTAGATGTGATTAGATTTAGATGTGTAAGTGGAGGAATATCAAGAGATTATTATTAATTGAAGAAAAAAAAGTCTAATTAACAGGTTGTGTGTATTGTGTGTATTGTGTATTGTCACTCAGATCTTTATTCCTGCCCATTTCTCCTGCATCCAACACATTGATTACGAGAACTGATTGTTTCCGACTAATCTACCAAGACCCTTGTTAGGAGATGATCAACGATATTTGCTTCACCTGACTAGTTATAATGTTTTGGCTCATTGTTCGTGCAATGTAACTAAAAGACAGTCATCTCATCTTTCGAGTTTCAAACATGTGAGGACAAAAATGCAAAGCACAGACCCAAACAAACAAATAATTTTAGAATTCACTGGCAGATGCTTGGACTCACAGAAGAAAATGAAATGATAATGTATGGAGGTGGCAGTGGTTTGCAGCCTCTGAGATTAAAAGGACCAGCCTTAAATGAACGAAATATGCTTTATAGACTCTTCTGGATGTCACAATGTGACGAACAAGAGGTTATTCTTTGTAAAAATGTTCATGCCAGTTATCAAAAGCAATTTTTAAAATATTTTCATGAGGGTAAATTGTGAAAAAGTATCTGGTATAATTTTGTTTCTTGAAAAAAACCCTGCACAATCATTGTAAACATTGATTATAATAAGAAATGTAACTTGATTACCAAATAAGCATGTCAAAATGATTTTTGAAAGGTCATGTGGAACTGAAGATTGTAATTTTGTAATTCATATTATTACTGTTTTACTGTATATTTGATCAAATAAATTACCCTAAAATGTATAATCTAAGTGTGTGTGTGTGTGTGTGTGTGTGTGTGTGTGTGTGTGTGTGTGTGTGTGTGTGTGTGTGTGTGTGTGTGTGTGTGTGTGTGTGTGTGTGTGTGTGTGTGTGTGTGTGTGTGTGTGTGTGTGTGTGTGTGTGTGTGTGTGTGAAAAAAAATCTAGAAAAGAATCAGATTTGGTTATAAATAGATCTAATAATTACACTCTCTTTGTCTGTCTCTATCTTGAAATGTCATCATTTATTACCTCTGGCAATGCTGAAGGTGGAACATTAATAGACTACTGATTAAACAAGCCATTTCTCACTCTGAAGAGTTTTGTAAGGAAAGCATCAGTATTATAATTGCACATAGTTTGATTTATTCATTTGAACAAACACCTAACCATGAGTATTATACTTCAGTAGCCTACATAACACCTCCTGCATTTGTGCTACAGACATGAATGATACCTTAACTCATCCGCTTTACTGAAAAGAAATTTGTTTACTTTACTAAGCTATCAGACTGACAGTTCCCAACTAGCAAGGATAAAAAAAAAAATTCATGTAGTTCGATAAAATAACCTGAGCCATTAGAAAACAGAATATCATTAAGGCATTTAGGCTATGTTGGGTCAGTAAGCAACCAAATAGAAACCAACAACACCCTAGTAACCATTCAGAATACCCTAACCACATATAGCGAGGCAGACACAGAGGTGTTGAACTGGAGAGCTGCTAAGTGTTCTATGTATTCTCATCATGATGGTTATTGTCTCTGCATTCCCATCATGCCTCCCTGATTCAGCCTCAGCATCCTAATCCTGTAGCATTGATGCGTAGGTGTGTCTGGATTGATAATGGGGTTTTGCCAGTGTGTGTGTGTGTGTGGGGGGGGGGGGGGGGGGGGGGGGGGGGGGGGGGGGGTCCTGGTAATTGTGGGAACCAAATATATATCCCCACAAAGAAAGTAATACCAGTAATTGTTGACCTTGTGGGAACAATGTTTTGGTCCCCATGAGGAAACCAGCTTATAAATCATATGTGTTTTGAAAATCTTCTGTGATGTGTAGGGTTAGGGGATAGAATATGCAGCTTACTCTGTATAGTATAAAAATCAGTATATGGAAAGTCCGCATTAAACATGGGAACCCATCATGTGTTTGTGTGCATGCATTTGGGAAATTAAAGGGATATTTCTCCCCAAAAATTCTGCCATTATTTACTATAATCTTCATATTACTCCAAACACATATGACTTTCTTTCTTCCATATAACACAAAAGGATTCATTCTGAATATTACCGGTTAAGAAAAAAAGAAGTCTGAATCAGACTATACATACAAATTAAACCTAATAATAACTTGTAACTTTGGAAGAAAGCTCACCCCCCCAAAGACATGTCAGCCAGCCTGATGTCAGCAGACCCAAACATGCACAATGATTGACAGGCAGAGAGTGTTTCAAGGTTCCCCTGACACTGTCCCAGAGACAGGTGTGATCTCTACACACATATTTCAAGGATATCTGTCAGTAGCAACATTTTATGCTTGCTATTAAAATAGCTTAGAATAAAAAATTAAAATCAACGAATATTAATATTAATTGCATAGGTCCAGCAATATGCATGATTATTAACAATACAAGACAATGGCTGAACGAGGAACTTGTTAAATGTTGAAATTCATATTAAAATAGAAATATTGAAACTAAATACATACTGATATACAGCCCATTCTCACCCCAAGGCGTCATCTAACTGACGCCTTGGGAATCAGTTTGACCATGCTTCAATATTCGACGCGAAAGGTACCCTTTAGCGTCAGTTAGTTGACGCGATCCCAGGGCGTCATCTAACTGACGCGTTACCCTTAAGGCCTCATTATGCTTCTGCGTCAACTCCACGGCGTAGCTTCGTCGTCACTCCTACGGCGTTGTTGCCGTTTTATGGTTCTGCGTCAGGTTGCATTGCATCGCGGTGCATCTGACCAATCACAGCCCTTGCGGTCTGCGTCGCCTCGACGCGTAGTTACAATTTTTTGGAGGTGCACGTCAAGCTACGGCGTAGGGGTTGGAGAGGGGTTCGCGGTGACGCAGAGGGGTCTGCGAGGGTACGCCGTCGTTTCGACGCAGAAGCATAAAACAGGCTTTAGCGTCAGTTAGATGACGCCCTTCTACCCAGACCTAAACCTACCCACGTCATCTAACTGACGCGTTACCCTTAGCGTCAGTTAGATGACGCCCTGGGATCGCGTCAACTAACTGATGCTAAAGGGTACCTTTAGCGTCGAATATTGAAGCATGGTCAAAATTGTCAGTTAGATGACGCCTTGGGGTGAGAATGCGTTGCGATATACTAATATACACTGCCGTTCAAATGTTTGGGGTCAGTACATTTTTTTTAACAGAAATTAATATTTTATTCAGCAAGAATGTATTAAAATGATCATTTAACATTAATAATGTTACATTTATAATGTTTTATTAATATTTCAAATAAATGCTGTTCTTTTGAACTTTCTATTCATCAAAGAATCCTGAAAAAAAATGTGTCACAGTTTCCACAAAAATATTAAGCAGCAGAACTGTTTTCAACATTAATAATTGAAAGAAATATTTAGTGTGCATCAAATCAGCATATTAGAATGAGTTCTGAAGGATCATGTGACACTGAAGACTAGTAATGATGCTGAAAATTCAGCTTTGCCATCCCAGGAATAAATAAATAAATTATAAAATTGATATTCAAATATAAAACAGATATTTTAAATTATAATCATATTTTACATACAGTGTTTGATTCAGATGATCAGATACAGCATCACTATCAGCAAAACTCTAGAATAAAATCATATTATTTGATTTTGAAGCTTTTTTAATATATATACACATCGACAGATTGGGCATAACAAAGAAATTAAAACTTGTAAGGCCACCCCTTGTAAATGCTACTGTATAGTCTGACTAATTAATCAGATTTTATGATGCCAGTATTAATGAGCCTATTTCTGTGCAGCTGTGTGGAAGAATTTATAAAATCATCAGAACTGCAATTAACGACAGTGGTGTGAAATTGTTGCAGCATTAATCAGGTCACATGAAGCACAATTATTAAAGAGGGGCCGCTTTACTGTTCTGAATAACTGAATAACATCTGAGCGGCGGTGCCAGGATGGCAGAGTGCCAGTGTACCAGCGTGCCACATGATTCTGCTACGGGCCCACAAAGAGCCGAGTGTTTCATTACAGCGTGATGAGATTGAAGACTGAATTCTCTCTGGTTTAAACACAAGTTAAGTCTTATTTCTACACAGTCCTCACCATGCCCCTTCTTACACCCATCTTCATTACTTTAACGGTTCTGAACTGCTATTTGATGCGCTTGGCCTTTAAAACTGATCAGCGTCTGTGTTAAACCTTTAATAGCCGAGGTTGTGGAAATGTTCTGCTTATAGAATGTGATTTTATGTTGGGTCACACTGTTAATCAAATTATGAGGCCCTTGTACAGTACATAGTTGAATATCAGTGTTCCAAAGTCCTCTAATGGACTGGATTTATTCTCATACAAAAAGTTACAAGGCTGCATTTATTTGATCAAAAATACAGTAAAACTGTAATATTATGAAATAGTTGACACCTAATCCACTGTAGGTGAGTTGATTACATCCAAGTGCAGTTTTTTTTATCATAGAATATATACAAAAATCAAAGACTTGTAGGCTGACACACACAAAGCTATAGAGACAATAGAAAAAAAGGGCTATGTATACACACATGGACTAATGACTAAACAAGACACCTGAATCAAAACAATGAACCAATGGGGAGACAACACATGAATGAAAGGAACCACATGACAAGATCACATGACAGGAACACATGAGGGGATGAGGGAGGGCTTTTCTGGATACCCATAGTTGCGGTCTTGGCCACTTGAGAGTTCATGCACGCAACAGGAGGTAAGTGTGTAAGGCTCAGTGCCATCTAAGCTATCCCATCATGCACAGTGCCATCTAAGCTATCCCATCATGCACCGTGTTCAGGAACTCACGTGTCCCGTGAGATGTCGAGGAATAAGTTAAATTAATCAAATATTACATATGATTAGGTAGTAAAATATAGTATTGCACTTTTTATTGGTGCAAAGATGAGTAGGCCTTTGTGTATTTTGTATGCAACTGCTATTCATCATTTCATTATAAGCACCACAATTTCCAAATTGTGTCGTCTGTTATGTAGGGACAAACACTTAGGAGTTTATTGTAAAATGCAAAGAATTGAAAATCAAAATAAAGCTCTAAACACTTGCATTTTTACAACACTATAAATGTGTCGCAACCGGTAAACAATAGTATACTGTTCAAGTGTAAAGATAAGTGTTCAAGTGCAAAGACCGCAAGTGTTCTTCATGACTGAAAATCTTACATAAATGGACTAAACTAGTTTGAACATACATTTATTCTCTTTAGCATGAATGTATGTACTGCAGCCCTAGTGTTTACACTTTTTGGTGAAATGAACCTACAAACATCTTACTAAAAGTTGTCTCTGCACATTAAGCTCGGATAGGAGAAAGTATTGTAACATCCAAAAAATGACACACAGCAGCTTCAAAGGAAGATTGACCAAAAGCACTTTCCTCTATCAGAATGCATGCGTTTGTTGAGGTGCTGGCTTTAATCAGCATCAGTTACAGCAGAGGATCCTGCATGGGTTTAACTGCTTTAAACAGCCTGTGTGTGTGTGTGCGTGGTGTGTGTTTTGTTTGGGTGTGTGTGTGTGTGTGTGTGTGTGTGTGTGTGTGTGTGTGTGTGTGTGTGTGTGTGTGTGTGTGTGTGTGTGTGTGGTGTGTGTGTGTGTGTGTCTAAGAGAGTCCCCTGCGGCCTCAGCGAATCACGAGCTGCAGGGGCTCGATTACCTGCATATAGATGCATTATATGTATACCAGCCTGTCTGCAGGTGTCCACAGAGAGGTTTTGACCTGTCTGCAGGTGTGTGTTTAGTTTTAATGCTGCTTTTATGTCATGTGTGAATGATCATAACTACACGTGAATGCACATGAACACCATTATAAATACCAGTGGGAAGCTCTTTCTTTAAACACAGACTTTCAATTATAGCGTTTGGAACTGAAATTCAGATGGAGACAGAATAAAATACTCTGAGTTTAATAATATTTAATATTGTATATTTTTTTGCCGGTGCCACAACAGCTGAATCTACAGCCTGAAACAGACAGCCTGACCGATCTAGTCAGATTCCCGAATGAATGTTGGTTATTTTAGTGAATCACAAACACACAGCTTTAGTAGTCTGATTCCCAAAACAAATCACTCTCTAATAATTCCCTTCTTTTATTGAATCAAAAACATACTGCTCACAGCCAGCTGTGAGACTAAAATCAGTGTAGGCACTGAATGGTTATTCATATAATGTGTATTTAAGTACACATGAGGTGTTTCATAAATATTAATGAATGAAATATATGACCATAGTTTTTATTTAGTGTTGTTTATATACACTAAAGTTTGGGGTTGGTAAGATGTCTTAATGGTTTTAAAAGAAGAAGTTTTTACCAATACTATATTATTTGATCAAAAATACAGTAAAAACAGTACTATTGTGAAATATTACAATTTAAAATAACCCTTATTTTAAATATTTATAAACAGTTTTTTTTAAATGTAATTTATTTATATAATTATTTATTCCTGTGATGGCAAAGCTGCATTTTATTAATGCTGAAAAGAAAAACAGTGATATGCTCTTCGATGAATAGTTGAAAGGAACAGCATTTATTTAAAGTATAATTTATTTTGTAACAACGTGAAAGACTTTACTGTCACTTTATTTATTCTGTCCATGCTGAATAAAACTATTACTTTCTTTAAAAAAACAAAATCACACTGTGTATAGTTTTAGAGACCATTGGATTGTGTTTGCCACCTCTAAAAATACTTTAAAATAATAATTAAAAAGTCTCAGTGTGTAAACAAACAAGATTTTTTTTATAATCTCATTACTTTACAGTGGAGTGGAGTGCATTTATTTATACCAAATACTTAAGTACAAAAAAATGTTCATTAATTCAACTGGTAAAGAAACGTAATCGTTCAGAGTAATAAAAACTTACACAGTTAATGTTACTCACATCCCTAGTCAATTATAGAATAATGGCAGAAGCAAATTACTATTTATCACAATAATTAATTGCTAATGTTAAATGTTCAATTTAGTTTAGTTTGAGTACTTTTGATAAAGAACAGTGATGAAGCTTTCCAGAAAACACTATAGACAGACTTGTGACCAGATGCCTCCCATCATTTTTTCTGGTAGTATAAGAATGATGAAATACAAAGATAAAACGTCAATTACACACCTAATGTGCTTTGGTAGTTCTTTATTATGATACATTGGCAAAGAAAAAGCATCCTGTCTATGCCAGGGAGTAAAAAGCGTCCATTTTATCCTGACAGAAATGACCTAAATGTACATCATGTCATACCTGAAATATCTAAACTTCTAAACTTAAAAGCATTTGCCAGTTGCTTTTATCCAATGCCACTTACAGTACATTGCATTTAAAGCACTGTATACATTTTTTATCAATTCATGCATTAGAATAATCAACCCCATGACCTTGGCATTGCTAGCATCATGCTATAATGTTTGAGCTATGCTGCTTATTTTAATGAATGTAAACTTTGTTCAGTGTATTTTAGGGCTCCTATATTATAACTATTAGAGTGCAATGTAGTGGTGATCAGTGTTGGGGGTAACACATTACAAGTAATGTGTGATTCCAATTTACAACAAATTATCGAAGTAACTTGTTCAAATAAGTAACGCAAGATACTTTGTTTTCCCATTTATTGACTGACACTCCTGTCCCCAAGTTGAGAAACATAGCGTGTAATGTGCAGAGCAAAGCATTGTATGAGCTTTGTAAACATGATGGTTATTGTAGTTCTAGTTTAAATGTGAGCAGTCATTTAGTCATCTCGCTTGAGCAAAAACAGATTTAGTTTTCCTCAAAATGAGTAAAAACAGTGAAATGCAAACTCAGAATATTGCTGAAGATAGTGTTAAACTTTCTTCTCCAGCATCTTATTCTTTAGCCAATCAGAATGACAGCACAGCTGAAAGGCTTGTCTGAGCTGCGCCTTTTACTGTACAAGAGTCAATTTGAATTTCCTTCAGCCTGAGATTTATTATTTCACTTTTGGTGTGCAAGGGGCTTTACATTCGCCAAAAATAGAACCAACAAGCAAGCCCAGCCCAGCCCAGGTGAGAAAAAGTAATGCAAAAAAGAAATTATACATATATATATAGCAATTATGTATTTAGATACTTTTTAGGGAGTTACGCAATATTGTACCATATTACTTTTACAAGTAACTTTTCCTAACACTGGTGGTGATGACACCATTGAGGCCTGTAGCATTTGGAAAAAATTATCAGTTAGCATCCCCATTCGTCTCGATTGCAGTTGCTCGGCAAGTACTCAACCTTGTTACTGCCAAATACACAACCTGCTTGTTGCCATCTTTGCTCGTGGCACTCAGTTCTGAGTAAGGAGGTTTTTGAGCCAATCACCTGAGCTGAACATGCAGAGTAATTCATTATTCTGGAGTCAGTGCAGATTGTGCAAACCAAAGCAGCAGGGAAAAGCCAATTCCATGTTTTTAAAAGTGTCACTGCAAAAACATCTACTATTATATAATTGAATATTTTCATACCATGCTTTTCAAACAATATTTCATCAGAAAACACTGTTATTTCTAAATGCTAATTAATGGAGAATGGAAATACTTTAGGTGTTTTTTTTCTCCCATGTTGGGAAAAAACCCATCAGAGACAAGCAACATAGTTCAAATCATGTTATATAGGAAAGGGCCATATGCTGATTTCCTAAAAGATTTTGCAGACTTTCTCTCAGACCTATTGGTCAATGTCGATAAAGCAATAATTATTGGCGACTTTAACATACACGTAGATAATACAAATGATGCGTTAGGGGCTGCGTTTACAGATCTATTAAACTCTTTTAGGGTGAAGCAAAACGTCAGTGGTCCCACTCATCGTCTAAATCATACACTAGATTTAATTATTTCATATGGAACCGATCCAACCGATATAGATATTATACCGCAAAGTGACGATCTCACTGATCATTACATGGTAACTTGCATAATACGCACTGCTGAAATTTGTCATGTTGCACCACGTTATAGACCAGGCAGAACAATCCTTCCAACCACTATAGATAGATTCTCAAATAGCTTACCTGATCTATCTCAGCTGCTCAGTAAACCCAAACAAACAGATGAACTAGAGGAAATGACTAGCAGTATGAGCAACATTTTCTCTAGTACACTAGATATTGTTGCACCAATTAGATTAAAAAAGGTTAGAGAGAAAACTAAAACACCATGGTACAACAGTGCTACGCATGCTATCAAGAGAGAAACTCGTAACTTAGAGCGTAAATGGAAACGAACTAATTTAGAGGTCTTCAGAATCGCGTGGAAAGACAGTATGTCACGTTATAAAAGGGCTCTAAAATCAGCCAGGGCTGAGCATATCCGCAAACTAATTGAAAATAACCAAAATAATCCAAGGTTTTTATTTAACACCGTGGCTAGACTAACAAATAATCAGACATCTCCAGAGCAAAATATTCCGTTACAATATAGTAGTAATGATTTTATGAATTACTTCAATGAGAAAATAGAAAGCATCCGAAACACAATTGTAAATGTACAATCCTCTATGGTGTTGTCACGGGTGAAACAGGAGACGGACAGTTGGTAAGTGAAACAATGTTTATTTTTGGAACAGCAGAAGCAGACGGAGTTATGGTGAGTATCTTAACAGAAGATAATTGGATGGACTTAGCCACAGGAATAATCAGAGTCTCTGTTACAGATGATGATGACCCGTCACTGGAAAGGGCTGCAGTAGAACGGCTGGGAACTGGAGACGGCAGATGATGATGAAGACAATCCGATAGGAACAGGTGAGTAGCAGGTAAGTTGCAGGTAAGTCTTTGGTATATCATGGAGAGTCTGAGTGTCTATGTAACGACGAGACCAGACAATGACTGTGAGTGTGAGAGTGGTATTTAAGGTGGTGGGATGATGAGGTGCAGGTGATGGTGATTAGAACTCAGGTGATAGTGAACGAGTAAATGAGTGAGTGGGAGGAGTGAGTGAATGAGTGGGAGGAGAGTGTGGATCTGCTGGAAACCTGACAGTACCCCCCTCCTCCGAGGCGGCTCTTGACGACTGCGAAGAGGGATGAGTTCGACGACGAGGTCTGCCACGGGGCCTGGGAGCTGGGCGATCAGGACGACTGGTGTGAAATTGTTGAAGGAGAGTTGGGTCCAGGATGTCGTCCCGAAGAACCCACGACCGTTCCTCAGGACCGTAGTCCTCCCAGTCCACTAGATATTCCAGCCGAGGACCTCGTCGCCGTGAGTCCAAGATGGTGCGGACTCGGTATATGGACTCGTCCTCTATTGGGATAGGAGGAGGAGGTTCGATGGCCGGGTCAGGTTCTGTGGGAGGAGAGAAGACAGGTTCAATGAATGGTTTTAACAGAGACACATGGAATGATGGAGAGATCCGGTACTGTCGAGGGAGATTGAGTCTGTAGGTGACCTCGTTCAGCTGCCTCTGCACGGTAAATGGACCGATGTATCGAGGACTCAGCTTACGGCAAGGCAGGCGGAGGCGCATGTCCCGGGTCGAAAGCCACACCTTCTGTCCTGGCACATACTGCGATGGTTCGATCCGATGACGATCCGCTTGGTCCTTGTGTCTCCGCACTGCCTGCTGTAGATGCACGTGAGCCGAGTCCCATACCCCCTCGCTCTGCTGGAACCAGTAGTTTACAGCTGGTACGTCCGAGGGCTCACCAGACCAAGGGAAGAGAGGAGGTTGATAGCCGAGGATACATTGGAAGGGGGTGAGACCGGTGGTGGACTGTTGAAGAGAGTTTTGTGCGTATTCGGCCCACGGAAGGTACTGGCTCCAGCTGTCCTGGTACTGGTGGCAATAAGTCCGCAGGTAACGTCCAATCTCCTGAATCTTTCGCTCAGTCTGGCCGTTAGTCTGAGGATGGTATCCAGATGACAGGTTTACTGTTACTCCGAGGAGCTTGAAGAAAGCTCGCCAAACTCTTGATACAAACTGAGGGCCTCGATCCGACACTATGTCCTCTGGGATGCCGAAGTTTCGGAACACGTGAGTGAAGAGGGCTTCGGCGGCTTCAAAGGCGGTAGGGAGTCCAGGTAAGGGGATCAATTTACAGGCCTTTGAGAATCGGTCCACGACCACGAAGACACAGGTATGGTTGTTAGATCTGGGCAGGTCCGTCATGAAGTCTACCCCGATATGAGACCATGGACGACGAGGAAGCGGAAGAGGGACTAGCTTGCCTTCTGGTAGTCTTCGGGGAGTGTTGGTAACGGCACAGACTGAGCATCCTTTGACGTAGCGAGCAACATCCTGAGAGATGGTTGGCCACCAGTACCGATTACTGAGGAGCGAGAGGGTACGCCTGCTACCTGGATGTCCAGAGCCCGGAGTGGTATGAGCAGAGTCCAGAAGGGCCGTTCGAAGGTGACGTGGTACGAAGGCACACCCCTCTGGACCTCCCGGCGGAGCGGGATGAAGGCGGTTCTCTTGGGATATCTGCTGGTCGATGTCCCAGACGATAGGACTTACAAACACGGCTGGAGGGAGGATAGGTTCTGGAAGAGGGTCCTCACTTGATGGATGATACAGACGGGATAGAGCATCTGCCTTACAGTTCTTAGAACCGGGTCGGTAGGACACAAGGAAGTCAAAGCGTGTGAAGAATAGTGCCCATCGGGCCTGGCGGGGATTAAGTCTCTTAGCCTCTCTGAGGTACTCCAAATTGCGGTGGTCGGTAATGACCTCGAAGCGATGGTTTGCTCCCTCCAGCCAGTGTCTCCACTCCTCTAATGCCAACTTGATGGCGAGCAGTTCTCGATTTCCAATGTCGTAGTTCCGCTCCGCCGGGGACAGCTTTTTAGAGAAGAAGGCACATGGATGGAGTCTGGGAGGATCACCCTGCCGCTGTGACAGGACCGCCCCAACTCCGGTGGAGGAAGCATCCACCTCTACAACGAAAGGGATCTCTGGGTTCGGATGAACTAGAACTGGGGCGGTCTGGAAGGCTTCCTTTAGGCGTTCGAAGGCTGAGATGGCTTCGGGCGATAAGGACAGAGATTTGGGCCGGCCTCGGAGAGAAGAAGTCAGAGGAGAGCTGATGTGACTGTAGTTGTTGATAAACCTTCGGTAAAAATTGGCAAATCCTAGGAAACGTTGGAGGTCTTTTACCGTAGAGGGTTGAGGCCAGTTTTGGATAGTCTCCACCTTCCTCTGGTCCATCCGAACTCCATGTTGGTCGATGAAGTAACCCAGGAACTGAACTGAAGGGGTATGAAACTCACACTTTTCAAGTTTGAGGTAGAGCTTGTGAGCTCGCAGCTTTTCCAGGACAGCAGTGACATGGCGATGGTGTTCAGAGAGAGATGAGGAATAAATGAGGATGTCATCTATGTAGACCACCACAAACTTATTAAGATATTCCCGGAAAACCTCATTCATGTACCCCTGAAAGACTGCTGGGGCGTTGGACAGCCCGAAAGGCATTACCCGGTATTCATAATGTCCAGAGGGAGTGATGAACGCCGTCTTCCACTCATCACCCCGACGAATTCGGATGAGATTATATGCACTGCGAAGATCAAGCTTTGAGAAGATTCGGGCTCCACGCAACTGTTCCAAGGCTGCTGGGACCAGAGGAAGGGGATAGCTGAATTTTACTGTTTGAGAGTTGAGATGGCGATAGTCAATGCACGGCCGCAGGCCTCCGTCCTTTTTTGCCACGAAGAAGAAGCTCGCAGCGGCAGGGGAAGTAGATGGACGAATGAACTCCTGTTCGAGGGCTTCCTCCACATACTCCTCCATGGCCTTCTGCTCCGGGATGGACAAAGGGTACACACGGCCTTTAGATAGAGTAGCTCCAGGTAGCAGGTCGATAGCACAGTCCCATGGCCGATGAGGTGGAAGTTTGGTTGCCAACTGTTTGCTGAAGACGTCCTGGAACGCCCTGTACTCCACTGGAATTTCCACCTGATGTTGTACCTCGGGACTCTCGATACTGGTGGAACAGACGGAAATCTCGGATCTTCCCTCAGGAGGTGAGTATACCATGGAGGATTCTTGGCTGACTTTCTTAACCGGTGCTAGACAGGAATGGAAACACTGTTCTCCCCAGTGAAGGACTTCTCCAGAGCTCCAGTCGATAGTAGGTTGGTGTTGGATCATCCAAGGGCGTCCCAGGATGAGCTCAGCAGTTGACTCCTCCAGCACCATAAAGGAAATCTCCTCTGAGTGTAGACATCCTACGCGGAGCGTCAGTGTGGGGGTAACGTGACGAATTCGACCTCGACCCAGCGGCTTACCCTGGATAGTCTGTACGCGGAGATCCAGATGACTTCTGAGTTTACGGATATTCAATTTCTGGAGGAGTTGCGTCGATATGAAGTTCCCCGCCGAGCCAGAGTCGAGGAGAGCTTGTGCAGAGACACATACAAGAGGGGTTAGAAGATGAACTGTTGTACGGTTCAGGGTAGCCATCTTGGGTGGAATTTGAATTGTACTCACCGCTGGGCGTTGAGGCCGAATGGGACAGGTGTCGATGAGATGCCCGTTACCTCCACAGTACAAACAGAGACGGTTCTGGATGCGTCGCTGACGTTCCGTGAGAGAGAGATGTGTGGAATCCACTTGCATGGCTTCTGGTGCTGGAGGGGTGACAGATGGAGCCGTGGACGGAGGATGTGCAGCGGTCGTTAGCGTTTCACAGGCCGTCAAACGTTGAGACACTCGGAGGGTCTTTTGAATAAGATTTTCCAGTCCCAACGAATCCTCGTAAACCACAACTAGCTGTCTAATGTTCGGATTGAGACCATGACGAAAGGCAGTGATCAGGGCAGTTTCATTCCAACCACTGGATGCCGCCAGCGTGCGGAATTGGAGAGCATATGTGCTCACAGAGGATTTGCCTTGACGGAGATTAAATAGTTGATCATGTACAGATAAATCCGAAGCAGTCTGTCCAAAAACCTCCTTAAAGTGTTGGCAGAAACTTGGTAATGATTTAATCACAGGAGAATCTGAATTCCACAAGGATTGAGCCCACTGGAGAGCTCGGCCGGACAGCAGTGAGGTGATAAAGGCTACGCGAGCTGAATCATTGGTGAATTTATGTGCTTGTATCTGGAAGTAAAGTGAAACTTGAAGTAAAAAACCGCTGCAATCCTCCGCCTCGCCGGAGTATGTCGCTGGTTGGGCCATGGGACTTGCAGAGGCAGCTGACGAAGCAGCGGGTGTTTGCGGAAGTGGTTGTCGGCGGGCTGACTGAAGGATATCCTCGGGAATCATAGGCAGATTATCTGGTGGTGAAGGAAGTAGCGACTGACGAACAGCTTGAACCAGTTCCAGGAATGGATCAGGAGATGGATTTTCTCCGGGCTCCGTTGGGTTCTGCATTTTGTGGTCTGGTCTTCTGTCACGGGTGAAACAGGAGACGGACAGTTGGTAAGTGAAACAATGTTTATTTTTGGAACAGCAGAAGCAGACGGAGTTATGGTGAGTATCTTAACAGAAGATAATTGGATGGACTTAGCCACAGGAATAATCAGAGTCTCTGTTACAGATGATGATGACCCGTCACTGGAAAGGGCTGCAGTAGAACGGCTGGGAACTGGAGACGGCAGATGATGATGAAGACAATCCGATAGGAACAGGTGAGTAGCAGGTAAGTTGCAGGTAAGTCTTTGGTATATCATGGAGAGTCTGAGTGTCTATGTAACGACGAGACCAGACAATGACTGTGAGTGTGAGAGTGGTATTTAAGGTGGTGGGATGATGAGGTGCAGGTGATGGTGATTAGAACTCAGGTGATAGTGAACGAGTAAATGAGTGAGTGGGAGGAGTGAGTGAATGAGTGGGAGGAGAGTGTGGATCTGCTGGAAACCTGACAGGTGTCTTATGACTCTGCCTCAATTATGGCCCCTCTAGAACAACTACACCGCTTTACAACTATAGGACAGGAAGAACTAAATAAACTTATCATTGCATCTAAACCAACAACATGTTTATTAGATCCAATACCCACTAAACTACTTAAAGAAGTGTTACCTGTATGAAGAGCCTCTTCTCAATATTATTAACTCGTCTTTATTTTTAGGTCACGTTCCAAAAATATTCAAGCTGGCAGTAATAAAACCTCTCATTAAGAAACCGCAATTAGATCCAAATAACCTAGCAAATTACAGACCCATCTCAAATCTTCCATTTATGTCTAAAATACTAGAAAAAATTGTGTCCGCTCAATTATACTCTTTCTTGCAAGAAAATGATATCTACGAAAAATTTCAGTCGGGATTCAGACCGCATCATAGCACAGAAACTGCGCTAGTTAAAATTACAAATGATTTACTCTTAGCCTCTGACCAAGGCTGTATCTCAATACTAGTTCTACTTGATCTTAGTGCTGCGTTCGACACTATAGATCATAAAATACTCTTAGATCGACTACAAAACTACACTGGTGTCCAGGGACAGGCATTAAGCTGGTTTAGATCGTACTTATCAGACCGTTACCATTTCGTCTGTTTAAATGGGGAAAAATCAAAGATAACATCAGTAGACTATGGAGTGCCGCAAGGATCTGTCCTAGGCCCTCTGCTATTCTCAATATATATGCTGCCACTTGGTAATATTATAAGAAAACATGGAATTAATTTTCACTGTTATGCTGATGACACTCAATTATATATCTCATCACGACCAGATGAAAACACTAACTTATCTAACTTGACAGAGTGTCTAAAAGATATAAAATGCTGGATGACGTGTAATTTCCTGCTATTAAATTCAGATAAAACGGAGGTATTACTTATTGGTCCAAAAAACTACCCACAAAATCCCTTACAATACAACTTTAATTTAGAAGGATGTCCTGTTACTTTATCCACTACAGTAAAAGATCTGGGTGTTATGCTAGACCGCAACTTGACTTTCGAAAATCATATATCATATGTTACAAGAACAGCCTTTTTCCACCTTAGAAACATTGCTAAGCTACGTAACATGCTATCTGTTTCAGATGCAGAAAAGTTAGTTCATGCATTCATGACCTCGAGACTAGATTACTGTAATGCTTTATTAGCTGGTTGTCCTGCATCCTCAATAAACAAGCTACAGTTAGTGCAAAATGCAGCCGCTAGAGTCCTTACTAGATCAAGAAAATATGATCATATAACACCAATTTTATCATCTCTACACTGGTTACCTATTAAGTTCCGTATCAATTACAAAGTATTACTATTGACTTATAAAGCTCTAAATGGTTTAGCTCCTGTGTATTTAACAGACCTTCTATCGCCCTACAATCCATCGCGCTCTTTAAGATCACAAAATTCGAGGCTTCTGGTCGTTCCTAGGATATCTAAGTCTACTAAAGGAGGGAGGGCGTTCTCACATTTATCTCCTAAACTCTGGAATAGCCTTCCTGATATTGTTCGAGACTCAGACTCGCTGTCCCAGTTTAAAACTAGATTAAAGACGCATCTCTTTAACCAAGCATTCACTTAATGCTTACCTTTTATACTACTTCTGAATCAGTTCGAATGCATTAATATTATGAACATCAGCTATGCTAATTATTTCCCATCTGTCTTTCTGCTGTTATCTCGGGACGCTAGTCCCGAGGTAAATAGCGTTCGTCAGCTCCAGTTTGTATCCAGCCTCTCACGAAGACTTCAGATGCCCCAACACCTGTGATGAGACGACTAAACGCCGGTGGAGAGACGACTAAACGCCTGTGAAGAGACGACTAAACACCGGCGATATGTTATGCCTAAATTTATACATGATTAACTAACTGTATTTTTCTTTGTACATTTCTGAAATGCACTTTCTGTAAAGCTGCTTTGAGACAATGTGTATTGTGAAAAGCGCTATACAAATAAACTTGAATTGAATTGAATTGAAATCACTATAAACAAACTCGCAGCAGACGAGGGACTGATGAAGAGCTTCAGGACTCATTTAAATTCATATAGATCGAGCCGTTTTCTATAGCACAGCAGGAGATTCAGAGTGAAACCCTGTTCTTCTTCTCCCTCCTGTCCACCTCTCGGAGTTTTCATATTCTAACAGATGTGATGTAGATTTAGAGCAATGAAGTGAGGTATGACTTTGCCTCCCTGGCTTCTCTTCACCCCGCCGCACTTTCAAAAGGCAGATTATTTTAGAACCATGACAACTCACGAGGAGGACGTGTGCAGAAATGAACACTGACAGAGGCTGCCTACCTGCACACTAATGGGGCTCAGATTCCCCCTCTCTCCTGCTGAGAACATGTCGCTCTCTACACTCCTATTATTCTTGCTACTGAACACAGACTTAATGAAGAAGAGGGAGGGAGAGAGAGAGAGATATCTTCAAAGAAGCACTCTGGCTTCAAAGCACATGGTCGTGAGAGTTCTACCAGACTATAGAACATGTGCACACTCAGACACATGCACAACCCAAGCATTTCTTTCAGACCTTTACACTTACTATAAAATACCTAATAATTAGACATACAAACATACTTCTGTCATGGCAACTCTCTTTAGTGTTTGGCATGGAAATCTGACAATGTTTGGTGTTGGCGGTATAGATCTGCTGCTGCTGCAGAGGAAGTACGGGACTTGCTACTGCCAATACAAACACGCAACAAGTACTGCTGTGAGCAAGTAAGACATGCTCCTGTTGTACAATGTTGTAACGCCAAAAACCACAGAATCAAAAATGCAAGTGAAGAATATTTATTCTCAGTCCTCGGTCAGATCACACTCAACAACACAACTGGCGACGCAGGGACAAGATGGTCAGGAGTCCGGTGAAGAGTGACGAGGTGAAGTGAAGATCCAGGTGAGGTGATGTAATCCACGGCCGGTGATAATCCAAGAGAAACACGAACAAGACACGAGCTGAAACACCGACAGGAAGGACCAAACACACACGAGGGACTTCATACAACGATCTGACAATGAGAGGAGAAAATGGTGAGAATATATGTGAATGAATGAGCTGCAGCTGGTGAGTAGATGGTGATCAGCTGGATCGCTGATCAGCTGAACGGAGTGGTAACGCCCACTCACACTCACCCACACGGATAACAACAGAAACACGAGACAAGAAGGAACCAGTGAATTCATAAACCGTGACAAATATAGCGTACATGAATTACCTGTAGCAGATCTATACAGGTGGAGCTGGGGAGGGTGGAGGGTTTCTGAAAGTGCTACACTGCTACAGCAAATGCTAACCAACTATTTGAAGTTTGAGCATGCAAGTTCATTTGCTACTGATACAGCAGGAACCAATCAGCTGTGCCCTATAGATAACGATGTGATTGCAAGCAGCTTAAATTAAGACCTATCAGCCTGCGCCATCTAGAGTTTCATGACAGAACTTTGTATACGCACATGTGCATTCACTCAAAGATGCACCTCTTTTGAATGTACATAAAGATAATTGATTCAAAAATACCAGTCCTTTAAGTTAATCTCCTCAGATGTTATTGGCTTTCTCAGTATTGCAGGATCCAATATAATTACTCTGTCATGTTAAAAAAAGGCATTCTAAAAATGTCTCAACTCCTGCATTTTGTTCCACTCTGTTGTTCTTCGTCTACAGCAGTGGTTCTCAACTTTTCTGTCTCAAAGACCCCCCACTGTCCAACACAGAACCCCCCCCCCCCCCCCCCCTTTATATTGACTTAGTATTTCTGCAGTATTTTTTTTAACAGAAATTGGGAGTGATTATATTTTAAATTAATAAACCATGATTTATTGTTTCACTGTGTGTACATTTCTTAGAAGAATATTGTCTCCGACAAAATTGATGTGTTTAGATAAATTTGAATGTTCTTGCTTTCAAATACATGCAATTGACCCTTGCTCTCAGGGCCAGATGAACTCAAAACCAGCGTAATTGCGCAGGGTTTTCGGTTACACATACTGCAACACCTTACATTGCTTGTACTTGTTACATATGTTACATGTAAAGTAGTTACTGAAGTAATATTAAGTTTTGCACATCCCCTTGGTGGCCTTGAAGTTTTAAATTTTACAGATCTCAATAATGTGTTTAAGATAAAATGGATAATCGAATTTATTAAAAATAAAGATAGTGTATGAATGCTTTCCCAAATTACATATTTATTATTTGGTTGGCATTCATTTTCTTTTAAAATGTAATTTCTCAGTTGAAAAAATCCCAGTTAAACTGGCAAACTTTCATAAGGAGGCACTGCTGGCTTGGCAATTAATCTATAAACATAACTTTTCACCGCATCGATAATTTATTTAGAATAACAAAGATATCTTGTACAAAAAAAGTAAATCTTTAATCCGACATGGCAAGACAATGGAATTCTTACTGTTAATCAGTCGCTTTTATCACTAGAACGAAATCTTGGATTCTATCCGATAAACGTTGATCGTCAATCCATTTTTGTAGTGATACAACATTTATTTGGCCGGGATATTAATATAATAATAGATAAATACAGTAACAAATATATTAGAAATATTTTAAAAAGAAACTATTTGCCTTGTTAAACAGTGTTTTTGGTCTACTAAATATGAAAATATGAACTGGAAAAGAGTATGGTCAATAAGAAATAAGTTTTTTTATTAATAATAAAATTAGAGATGTATCCTATAAAATTGTACACAGAATTTTCCCTGTCAAGGAGTTGCTTGAACGTTTGAATATTGAAAACTTATGTGAATTTTGTGGCAATGCCAAATAATCTGTGACTCATATTTTTTATTTATTCAAAAATGTGTTGGTTGGATGTTTCAAATTTAATTTCTAGGTTGTTTGGGACATGTATAAAATGAATCTGTATGATGTAGTATTTTTTTTTTTTTTTTTGTACAGGACAATGTTGATTCCAAAAGTACGATGTGCTTCCTTTATACAACTTTTTATTTTACTTGGAAATTATCACATTCAAGTGAAAAAATAGACTAAAGCTAAGCCAAGCTTTGACCATTTTAAACAATATGCTACTACGTTAGATAAAAATAATTAAGAACAAAAAAGAAAGAAAGACCTATGAAAACATTGTACGTTGTACTGGAAACGCACCCCTGCTTGTTTGGTGCGCACCATAGTTCGGATGGCAGCATTCATACTTGAAACGCACAAATGGAGCAATTGCACCAGAGTTTGTTTAAATCTAACCAAACCTGCAAAGTGTGAACACACCATACGTTAGCAATTCTTGGCCAGATTAAAGTGACTTTATACTGATAATCAAAAGTCAAATAATAAATAATCAAAAACCAGCAGATCGATGGCATTTTACACACACAGAAAGCCCTTTTTTAAATCTATATTTATAGCCTAAATCTGTAATCAGAGCACAGCCGCTGATTGTGAGTCAGTATCGACAGCTCTCTATGCTTTTTTGACATGAGTGTTTGTATGCGATTTAATTTCCGAAGCAGAGTGTGTTCGCTGCACAGTCTGTATGCACATAACATCACCATAATTGAGTCAGAGATGATGGTCCAGACAGGAAATTGCACTCAGAACAAACCAGAACATTCTGTGAGAGGAGAAACGGTATTAGCGTTACTGAGATAACTACTTGAGATTTTGAGAATTTCCACATGACAGACATTTTACGAAATACTTTATTTTATCCAATAAACCCAAGACTTAGTAACCTTAAAATGAAATGACAATTGGGAAGCTTATACAGTAAATGTATCTTATACAGTAAAGTCTAGTCTGAATATACAGTATGGACCATATTGAGGGATTTGATCTGATATTTGGCTAAACAAATAGTCTGGGATCTAAAATCTGATTAAAGGAGTCAATACAAGCTCAGCGTAAATTACACAAATACATACATATCCTGTGACAGCTATAATTTAATGCACAAATAAATGCAGGGCCTACATGAATGCACTGTTGCATCTTTATTAACGTTTGAGGCTTATTTTGTGGCTATTTGATAAGCCTTTTGATCAGTTATAGGGCCATAAATACTAGTTTACACACAGTGTGGATCAAAGACTGTAAAAAAAAAAAAAAATGGACGACGCACCTTCACTCTACCATTGCAGAAAAATGAAGCCGCCAATATCCAAATATGGTGCTGACGTCTTGGCACCCAAGTCTGCGCAGTAGTGAGCGTGAAGTGGAGTCGGAGTATCAAGGCCCCAACCACACTGAAACGGCCCGACGAGGCTGTCGGGCTTGAGTGGAATCCTCCACCGTGTCCCGAACAGTCTCGGTTGGAGGATTGGTATCTCGGGACGGGCCACGCTGGTTCTCAGATCACCGCCCCAGTGCCTTTCTTTCCCAAAGTGCATGGAGAGCTTACCAGGTCATGGACTGCACCTTTCTCTGCCTGTGCCAGATGCTGCCAATCCAGGTGGCAAGCGTAAGGTCAAGCCACCCAGGGATGGAGGAACAAGCTCTTCAGATGTTTACTGTTCCGACTGGTACCCGACTCAATGGAAAGAGCAAATCCCTCTGTTCCTGAGTCCCAAGAGGGCAAGACTGGTGGTGTGCGACCCTGTAAAGCCTTGCACCCCTCAGCCCCCTCTTGTATCACGAGCTGACAGCTGGGTGTGGTTTGAGGACCTGGTCATGCATTTTCTCGCGCCCCCTTCCGTCACGTGAAGACGGGTGGTTGTGCACCACACTCAGACCCCACTTCGGGCCGCCTTCTGGCCTTCCGAGCCGGGTCCCTGTCATCCACCTCGCTTCCCCACCCTGGGTAAGTGCCCACCCGGTTCCATTTTGAATGCTCCGTCCCCAAGATTGGTCTGCAGCATTCGACCTGAAGGATGCGTACTTCAGATCTCTATCCTCCGCAACGCAGTCCATCCTGTGTTTTTTGCATTTGAGGGTTCGAAGTCTCATTATAAATCCTACCCTTCGAGTGCTACATAGCAGTTGGGTCTTCAGATCAACTGGGAAAAGAGTAAACTCACCGACGGGCTGAGGATCTCTTTTTCCGGTAAGGAGCTGGACTCGGTCTAACACGCCTCACAGCAGGAACGTGTATGGTCGGTGCTTTCAGAAGTGAAAAAGGGTCCCACTGAAGCCTTTTCAGAGGCTCCTGGGGCATTTGGCAGCCGAAGCCACAATGGCTTCCTCCATATGATGAGCGCTTCAGCACTGGCTTCACGGCCGTGGCAGAGCGGCACGCTCCGTGTGACAATCACCTGGCTTGCCGCCAAACCCTCAGCCCTTGATCGGACCTTTGTTTCTCCGGGCCAGCTGCCCCTAGAACAAGTGTCCACCAAACACCAGTTGAGGGGCCACGTACAAGGGGCATGCAGTAGTGGGGGTCTGGGCGGGCCTCCGACTGCATTGGCATCAACTGCCTTGAGTTGCTGGCAGTACCTTGCTCTGAGACACCGCTGCTCAGCAAGCTTGGACTGGTCTGTACAAAACCTGCGACACTCGCCCGCCACCTCCTCCTATGGCGTCAGAAGCTTCTGAGGTCGTTTCATTCCACTTACGTTTCCGGCCTGCTCAATTGTGCCGCCGACAAGGCCTTATGACTATGACTCGCTATAAATAGTGTAATCCGCGAGGTGATGGACATGGAGATGGGTAAAAAGGTTGGTGGCTACACATTCTGCAGATTGGGCTTAAGCGTAGCTCCGCGTCACGTGTAGCACACCGGACGCTCACTTTCTCAGTTTATGGCCAGCAATATTGTTATGTTTAAGGACATTATGAAATTAAGATAATGTCTGTACTATGATATGATTGTGCTGTACAATTAAATACGAGTTTAGCTAAGTCTGCAGTCTGAACACTTTACCTCAGTCAGAGCGCATCTGTTAACTGAATGAATTGAGAATCTCACCTGAAAATCCGAGCCATTGCTGGGCACTGCGGACTCATAGAAAATAATATGTTCGAATTTTAAAGACGTGGCGCTGCGCTTCTCGTCCGGTGTGCGACCCCCTTTAAGGTGCTGTTTTCTTTGAAGCTGAAGAACTCCCATACTGGCGAGCTTAATTTTCTGAGTGTTTCACTCTCTCGCTTAGACGATATTCTTTTCAGAGTGGTTGCGCGGGCGCACGCTGCGTCGTCTTCTTATTTGGTAGATGTCAGCGAGTGCAATACAGCCACCTGACAGGTCAACCAGGTACTGGCGCTGGAGTATTTACGTGTCATGTTATCATAAAAGTCCTATTCATTTTAAACATTGCGGTTATCGCCAATACCGGTATATTGTCACACTCTAAATTAACACAATGTCGATATATCATGCTTTGAATATCACGATTATCGTCAATACCGGTATATTGCGACACCCCTAAGCTGAACCCTGTCGAATTCCTCCATACCTTTCGGCTACGGACGTGGCGGAGCGTTCAAAGCCAGGACTTTCACTCGTATGCACTGGTGTAACCTGTGTTAGGCTGGGTCCATATGTTGTGATCCTTACGGCGATCCCATGTGTGTGTATTCTTCCACGGTACAGCTCCCTGCGGCGAGCCCGTGTCTTCCCTTGGCAGAGCCCGCACTGCCGTCACTGACCTGACATTGCATATGTTTTACTGCACAGTATCCGCCCAGTCCATATGTGTATCCTCCTCATGTTGCCTCCCCTCGGGGAGGATGTGGTTTCCACAGTGTATCCCTTTACAATGAAAGAGAACGTTTTCCCAGTGGTCTTGTGGAACAGCAGTGACTTCCCTGGCCTAAGCCCTGTCCCATCTCTGCCTCAAATAATACGGGGGGATCAGAAGGCTTTTGTCTGGAAGGTGGCAGCACTGGTGGCGTTTTAATTGGGATCCCAATCCCAACAAGTCGACTACGTTGAACTTGAGCGACTGAAAGGGAATGTCTCGGTTACGTATGTAACCCTCATTCCCTGAAGTAGGGAATGGAAGACGTAGTCCCGTCGCCACTTTTACTGGATAACCGGACTCCGGGCTCCGCTTGGCTCCTCAGCGAAAAACAACTGTTTTGTGTGAGATGCAGATCTCGCATGCCAATGTGCATTGGCTCGTTTTAACAGTACTCGAAGATGACGGGCTCCCTAAGTGTGATCCCAATCAGTCGACACGTCGACTACGTCTCCGTTCCATCCTTCAGGGAATGAGGGTTACATGCGTAATAGAGACTATTTTGATGACCCCTTTTGGACTTTCTGTTGACTATAATGTAAGTAATGTTGCACCTATGTGTCAATGTATTCTAACACTAAACCTATGAGTCTACTAATACTCTCCTAACAATCTAATGAGAGTTAGTAGACATGTAGGTGCAACGCTACTTTACACCAACAGAATGTGTTAAAGGGACCTTCAAAATAAAGTGAAACCAATATGGTATAATGTAAAATGCAGTGTGAATTTGTTGGAAGCTTTGATGCTTTTAAATCAATGAGAGGAAAATAAAACTCTCTTAATCAGAAGCCATTGCTGTGTTGTCTGTCTGCCCTCTTCCCCCTCCAATCCACAGCTTACCACGGCCACTTTGTAGCATTCGCCTCACAGCAAGAAGGTCCCCGGTTTGAGTCCGGGCTGTGCCAGGAGTCCTTTTTGTGTGGTTTTTCTCTCTCTCTTTCTCTCTAAGTATATTTATCTCTCCTTCTCTGTCATTTCTTCGCCACTGTATTTGTCATGTCCGGTTGATCAGGAAGTCTCAGACCCTGCTGAGCCATTGAAAAGCCATCAGCAGGTAAATGTAGAACAGCTATTCTGCCCACCCCTGCAGCTCCCATGCAGCTTGAAGCTTGCTGTAATCCCCCGTGTGTGTGTGTGTGTGTGTGCGTGCGTGCGTGCGTGCGTGCGTGCGTGTGTGTGTGTGTGTGTGTGTGTGTGTGTGTGTGTGTGTGTGTGTGTCCGTTTTTTCCATTTGTCAACTCACAACTAACAGGATGAACAATGTGTGCCTGGAACAGTGTGAAACTCAAACTAGGTTTATGTGGGGGAGTAAAGAATGAACACATCACACACAGACACACACGAATACAAGGACTATTACGGTTTCCCATTCCTTCCAATGCTTCAGAATTAGGGCCATTTTTACCAAACAGAGCAAATTAGGGTAAGACCGCAAACCACTAAAAGTGCCTATGGAAGAGGAAAGTTCTGCGGATGATCTACTGACAATGTGCACATTAAAAACACAGATGCAGCCAGATTATTTCCATTATGATCTGCACAATCTTATCAAGAACAGCCAAAATTCACAGAGTCGATGATAATCAGGTGCATGTGATCTAATAACAACAGGCTTATGCTTTTTTGGGGGCATTAAATAATGGTGCAAATACCAGTAACTTTACTAGCACAAACTTTAGTAAATCACGTTGCATGATTAATTTAAATACTCTCCTCCCATAAAATTTGCTTCTGAAAAGCAAACTCCTGCAAATATGCAATAAGGTCAGCTGCAAAAATAACTGTGTCCAGGCCTTTTTATTGCTAATTCTTCATATAAAAATCATATTCATTCTTTAGTAAATCCTGACAGTAGTTTTTTAACGCCAAAATATGGTTTGCATTGGCGCAAGCTATATGTAAATCTGGCTCTTTATGTAGATTTTCAATTAAAGATGAAAAAATTTTCTTGACTGTCTTTCCTGTGAACCTATAATACAGAATATCTGTAAATGTTTATACAATAAATGATTATACAATAAGTACACTTAAGTTACTCTAAAAAGCACATTTCTCCACATCTCTGCAGGTTGCATGTCATGTCATGGTTTTGTATTAACTTTTTTCTTTCCAACAAACTCTGCAATTTGTAACAAAGTTTTTTCTCATTCTTAAATACCATATTTCTTGTAGAAAACCTTTCCTGTAAAAATTTTCCAGGGAGAAATTAAAACCAGCAGAATCAAATTAAATAACCATCTTGAGTGGGCGAGGAAATAGAAAATGATATTGCAGGGCACTGACCTGACTATATCTAAACTGGCTTTTCTGATGTTGAATTTTCATGTTTTAGAGTTGCAATTTTCAGAAAATTTTCTATATAATTAAAACCGACCCCTGGTAGCAGTTCAGGCCCCGGTAATGGCCGTATCAGGTCATGTAAATGAGCTCGTTAACTGTGTCTGTCTCTGGACTTTGCTGAGCGTGGCATAAACCTGCCTCATCTCTAGCAGTCATATTCTCTAATGGTGCATTTGAGAGCTCAGGGTCTGCTCTCATTCTCATCTCTCACCAAGAGCTGAGCAAAAAGGCAATAAACCCCTGTAAATGACTGTGAAATACAGCTCAGACACACAGAAAGTGAGAATGATAATTTATGAAATCCATGCTTGTATATATCTTAAAAAAATCAGATCTTGAAAACAGTATCACTTGGAACATTTTACAGTGTGTGGCCATAATTAAATTTATTCATCTAACATAAAACATTTGTCTGTTTGGGCTAAATTCTATAAAAGAAACATTTCTGATTTGAATGGCCAACTACCACCTACACATTCTAACATCAAGTCCCCATGTAAACCAATTACTATCTAAATAGGGCTAATGCATGCTTTATATTCTCCTCTACTGATATAAACATGAACTTTTCCTTTAAGTGTTATTTTCATTCTCGACTGCCACACAAACCATACAAGCGAAATATTTCTATTAGTTCTGTACCAACATAACAGCAATCCCAAGTCATTTGTTAATCAGTTTTCACCCATCGGATGGAGCTAAAAACCTGGAGGAGCATTAAGAATCACTTCAGTGTATTTCCAGCTGTCAGTATTATTATTATGAAATGAATATAGTGTAATCGCCCACTAACAATCCACAATCATCTCTCTAAGCAGATGAGACATTGGAATGGAAGGGGCTTGATAACTAGACGTTGAATTGATGGAGAATAAAATAATATTTAAAGCTGAAGTCTGTAATTTCTGTGCTCCTAGGCACCACGCAGAATAACGATTTGATAATGGTTTTAAAAGTGTTATAATAATAATAATAATAATTCATTACATTTATATAGCGCTTTTCTGGACACTCAAAGCGCTTTACATAGAAGGGGGGGAATCTCCTCAACCACCACCAATGTGCAGCATCCACCTGGATGATGCGACGGCAGCCATATTGCGCCAGAACGCCCACCACACACCAGCTTACTGGTGGAGAGGAGACAGTGATGAAGCCAATCAGTATATAGGGATGATTAGGAGGCCATGATGGACATAGGCCAAGGGGCAAATTTGGCCAGGACGCCGGGGTTACACCCCCACTCTTTCGAAAGACATCCTGGGATTTTTTGTGACCACAGAGAGTCAGGGCCTCGGTTTAACGTCCATCCGAAGGACGGTGCTCTTTTGACAGTATAGTGTCCCCATCACTAAACTGGGGTGTTAGGACCCACACAGACCACAGGGATAGCACCCCCTGCTGGCCTCACTAACACCTCTTCCAGCAGCAACCTGGTTTTCTCAGAAGGTCTCCCATCCAGGAACTAACCAGGCTCAGCCCTGCTTAGCTTCAGTGGGCAACCAGTCTTGGGCTACAGGGTGATATGGCTGCTGGATATGGCTGCTGGATATACATATTCACACTATTTGGGAACCTATTATTGGCTTAGTTATAGGGAATGTGGAGATGACGTCACGCCGTGTTGCATTATGGGTCCGCCGCCATATTTACAGGATCGCGCCCAATACCGCTGTATTTAAATGCATGTGTTGGAGGCTGTGTTTGGATTTTCTGTCGAGATTTAAAATAAACGTCGATATGGTTGTTCAGTTCAACTGCCATAGCAGGTCACACGATCGTTCAGGGAGGAAACTGAACAACGGAGTATGTTTTTTCACCTTTCTTTCTCGGAAAAACAACAAGGAAAGCAGGTCGAGGAGCTGACGAGAAGACGCCGGATCGCCGCAATCATGAGGAAAAACTTACTTACTGTCCTCCACTGCATATTACGTTTGTTAAAAGTTGTACAAAGCAAGAGGTTGTGTATTGTATATTCCTCGATGACTAACATTTAGGAGAATAGTTGATGAATGATGTTGAATTTGCGGTTAATGTTAGCAGCAGATGATAAAGCCAGGACACATTGCATGAGTCAAATTATATTTATTTTCAATTAACAATTTGCCTTAAAATTCTGTACATCTTTTTACATGCCTTTTTTATCATCATGATTTTATATATCTGCTTAATAAATACGTTAAGTGACTTCTCTGTTTCTGTACTGATTGCAACCACAAAGACCCTTTAAGTACACATAACAATGGGCAAATATACATCAAACTTTTAAAATAAACGACCAAATACTCTCATTTTTAGACGTGTCAGCATTAAATGTTGACAATAAGGCACAGTTGTATTTAACAAGTTACCACATCTTGTGGCATTATAAAGTAATGTACAATTTTGCACAACCTAAGAAAACTTAACATATGCTGAAAATAGCAAGCTAACATTAACTACGAGAGCTGCTTTTCAGGTAAAATAGCTTGAACTTTATGTACAATAGTAATCAACTTAGCATAGGCTTCGAACACCAAAACTAAATCAGATGTTTCAACGTTTTTTATTGCGGATAGTTTGTCCAAATAGTTTTTTGACAGTGGCATTTAGTTTATCCCAGTAGGGCCCCTTCTCTTTTTCTTTAAACATCTCCATTTCTTCCATTCTTCTTCAATTTTACCTCGTTTTAGCCAAACACCCACTATTATACCGAAGGTAAACAGAGATCGTGCCTGTAAAGATGGCGGCCACGTCCCCTAATGCAACACGGCGTGACGTACCTCCGCATTCCCTATAGTTGTTTCTGCTCAGTAAAGTGGGATAGGAGAAGTACAGTGTTATTTTAGCATTGTTTAAACATCTAGTTTAAAGGGTGCAGGCTAATGTCCTTTACATACAATCTGCAAGCAATCAAGTCATTACCATGGCTCAAGCTGATTGGCCTCTACTGATTTTGCAGCCAATGAGATTGCTTGCTCAACATTTAAATATTCTGGTTCTGTGGTTGCTGTAAGCTTGTCAGAGTTCCTCTGAAATCCTCCACCTCCCCCAGCTCCACCTGCCTAGATCTGCTACGGTATTTATGTCTATTTATGCAGCATCAGCATATCTTAAGGCAAACTCACACAACATGACTTTTGGCTGGATTTTGCTGTCTGCGTCAAAACCCCCCAGATCGCTGCCAAATCGGTGCTCGTTGCGGTCGCCAATGCTTGTTAAGTATGAGCAGGTCTGCAACGCAATCTGAGCTTGCCTCGAGCAGTCACAGATGCGGTAGTGTTGTAACAGTTCGAAATGACCCAAAAGCGAATGCTGGTTAAAGGTTTATTGAAAAGGAAAATGATAAATCCAACACAGGCTGTCTGCCGATCACAGGTAGTCTTGAACGCAGAACAGGAAAATGATCTCCATAGAGAAACCAGACAGGATGATCGTCACAGGTTAGCGGTCAGATAGTGCTCGCAGGGACAGGCAAGCGCGGACTCCACCAGGCAGAAACCGCAGCACAGAGAATCAGACTTGACACAGGACAGCCGGAGCAGTAACTCGTCTGACATATGCGTACACACAGGACAGGAAACAGTAGCAATGATACACAGACGTCAGTAACGGACATGAACGAACAAACAATAAACCGACAAGAGAGGAAAAGAACATGAGGTCTAAATAGCCAGAAAATCAGGGCAAAAGGGAAACAGGTGTGAGGAGAGCAGGAGAGTGAACGCTGATTGAGAATGGGTTCAGCTGTGCAAGAGCACAAGTGAGAGAGAGAGAGAAACAAGCAGAGGAATAAAACTAGACTCCTGACAGTACCCCCTCCCTAACGGGCGCCCCCTGGCGCCCCCGAGGAGGACTGACGTGAGCGGAGGAAATCGTCGATAAGCGAGCGGTCCAGCACATCCCTTCCCGGTACCCAGCTTCTCTCCTCCGGGCCGTATCCCTCCCAATCGACAAGATATTGAAAACCCCGTCCCCGGGGTCGGACGTCCAGCAGCCTCTTAACCTTAAAGACAGGAGGGTTAGCTGCAAGGGTAAGAGGGGGAACGGGGGAAGGGAGAGGAGGAGAACGGAGACGGAGCGCAGGCTTAATACACGAGACATGAAAAACAGGATGGACACGTTTGAGAGAGTGTGGTAACCTGAGCCGTACAGCCGCTGGACTGATGACCTTAGTGATGGTAAAAGGTCCAATGAAACAGGGAGCCAGTTTCCGAGCGGGTGCCTGAAGGGGTAAATTACGTGTGGAAAGCCAAACTCTTTGCCCACAAACATACCTGGGAGCTTTGGAACGGCGACGATTGGCGATACGACAAGTGCGTTCCCTGGTCCGGCACAGAGCTGACCTCACCCTCCGCCAAGTGCGACGACAGCGCTGAATAAAGGCCTGGACTGAGGGGACGGCGACCTCTGGTTCCTGAGAGGGAAACAGAGGTGGCTGGTAGCCCAGACAACAAGAAAACGGGGAAAGGCCAGTGGACGACGATGGCAGAGAATTATGAGCGTACTCCGCCCATGTCAATTGTTCACACCAGGAGGTGGGGTTATTAGCCGCCAAACAGCGGAGCATCCGACCGAGGTCCTGATTAGCGCGCTCAGCTTGCCCATTACTCTGTGGGTGAAACCCTGAAGACAGACTGGCGGTAGCACCAATCTGTTTGCAGAATTCCCTCCAAAAGTTAGAGACAAACTGGGGTCCCCTGTCCGAAACAACATCACAAGGAAGCCCATGAATTCTAAAGACGTGGTCCACAACCGCCTGCGCAGTCTCTTTAGCCGACGGAAGCTTGGGGAGTGGAACAAAGTGAACCGCCTTAGAAAACCGATCAACGACAGTGAGAATCACCGTATTGCCGCTGGAGGGGGGAAGCCCCGTGACGAAGTCCAGGGCAATATGGGACCAAGGCCGGGAGGGAATAGAGAGAGGGCGAAGCAGACCATCGGGAGGCGAATTACTGGACTTCTGCTGGGCACAGACAGAACATGACAAAACAAATCGACGTACCTCACGTTCCATGGCAGGCCACCAGAATCGCTGGCGGACAGCTGCCAAAGTACGACCCACCCCCGGATGAGCGACCAGTTTAGATGAATGACCCCAACGAAGGACAGCCGGACGAGCGGACTTGGTGACAAATAGCTTACCCTCAGGACACCCACGGGGAACGACAGTGTGAGAAAGAGCTTTTCGCACCAGCTGTTCCACCCCCCAGGTGACGGACCCAACCACACATCCCTCAGGTAGGATGGTCTCAGTGGTGGGACGGCCCTCGGAGGAAGAGAACTGGCGAGAAAGAGCGTCAGGCTTAATGTTTTTTGATCCGGGACGATAAGAGATAGTGAAATTGAAACGCCCGAAAAAAAGAGCCCAGCGAGCCTGTCTAGAGTTAAGCCTCTTGGCGGAGCGGATATACTCAAGATTACGGTGATCCGTCCAGACAATAAACGGACAGGAGGATCCCTCCAACCAATGGCGCCACTCCTCCAGGGCCAGTCGAATGGCAAGAAGCTCCCGGTTACCCACGTCATAATTACGTTCGGCCGACGAGAGTCGATGCGAGTAAAAAGCGCAAGGGTGAACCTTCTGATCAAGAGCAGATCGCTGCGAGAGAACCGCTCCCACCCCGACGTCAGACGCGTCCACCTCGACTATGAACTGGTTCTTAGGATCAGGCGAAATCAGAATGGGAGCGGATGTGAACAAACCTTTAAGATGCACAAATGCACATTGAGCCGCCTCGGACCAGACAAAACGACACTTCGCGGACGTGAGCGCAGTCAAAGGGGCGGCAACCTGACTGAAATTTCTAATAAAACGGCGATAAAAGTTTGCAAACCCCAAAAAACGCTGAAGCGCCGAGCGAGACTCAGGAACAGGCCAGTCAGTGACTGCCTGAACCTTGGAGGGGTCCATGCTTATGCCCTCCGCAGACACAATCGAACCAAGGAAAGTAACTGACTGGACATGAAACGCGCACTTCTCGGCCTTAACATAGAGGCGATTCTCTAATAACCGCTGTAATACGCGGCGCACATGTTGGGTGTGTACCTGGAGAGATGGGGAGAAAATGAGGATATCATCCAGGTACACAAAGACGAAAATGTTGAGCATGTCTCTTAATACATCGTTTACGAGCGCTTGAAAAACGGCTGGGGCGTTTACCAGCCCGAACGGTAAAACCCGATATTCAAAGTGCCCCAACGGAGTATTAAACGCCGTCTTCCACTCATCCCCCTCCTTAATGCGCACTAAGTGGTACGCGTTACGGAGATCTAACTTCGTGAAAACCTTTGCCCCCTGCAAGATCTCGAAGGCTGATGACATCAATGGTAAAGGATACCGGTTCTTAATGGTGATGTCATTCAGCCCACGATAATCGATGCAGGGGCGCAAAGAGCCGTCTTTCTTTTTCACGAAGAAAAATCCCGCACCGGCGGGGGAGGAGGAAGGAACGATAGTACCGGCCATGAGTGAAGTATCAAGGTACTTCTCGAGCGCCTCACGTTCAGGAGCGGATAAAGAATACAAACGACCGCGGGGAGGAGTGGTGCCAGGGAGAAGGTCGATACTGCAATCATAAGGACGATGGGGAGGGAGAGAAGCGGCCCGGGAAGGACTGAACACCGCTCGCAGATCGTGATACTCCTCCGGAACCCCAGATAAATCAATAGGCTCCTCCTGAAAAACAGACAAAGAAGAAACAGAGGGAACAGCAGAGACAAGACAATTGGTATGGCAAGACAAGCTCCAAGAAACAATAGAACTATCAGACCAGTTAACATGTGGGTTGTGCTTAGTTAACCATGGATGTCCTAGGACAATGGGGGCCATAGGAGACTGAAAAACAAAAAAGAAATCATTTCTTGGTGGTTGCCAGACGTGGTGAGACTCACCAGGGCAGTAGCCAGGTGAATATTGGAAAGAACGCGGCCATCCAGGGCGAGGGCTGTAGGTGTATCTCTTAATTCATGAAGAGGCAAACCATGTTCAGTAGCCCACCTCTCATCAACAAAATTCCCCTCAGCCCCGGAGTCAATAAGAGCAGAGCAGACAACAGAAGTGGTGCCCCAGCGGAGGACGGCTGAAATCATGGAGCGGGAACTGAAGGATGGGGATAGTGGAGTAGCGCTCGCCAATATTCCCCTAACTACTGGCGAGCTCTCTCTTTTACCGAACATGTGGCAGCAAAGTGACCCGTGCCACCGCAGTAAAGGCACAACCTCTCTCGAATACGGCGCTGGCGTTCAGCAGAAGAGAGGTGAATTCTCCCCAGCTGCATTGGCTCAGATTCAGGATGAGGTTCCGGTGACGCAGTCTGAGTGCATGGGGCTCCCCGGAATCCCGTGACGTCAGAGCGAGCACGTCGGCGTAAGTCCAGGCGGTTGTCTAAGCGAATGGCTAATTCAACCAACTCATCCAGACTAGAGGGAAATTCCCGAGCAAAAATATCGTCCTTAAGCTCATCATTCAAGCCCTCTAGAAAACGTGCCGTGAGCGCTGCCTCATTCCATTCGCAGGTAGCAGATAAAGTCTTAAATTCAATGGCATAATCAGCTGCGGAGCGTCTTCCTTGACGAAGTGCAGCCAACTGACGAGAAGCCTCGCGCCCGAAGACAGAACGGTCGAAAACTTTCAACATCTCCTCCTTGAATGAATCAAACCGGTCGCAGCAATCAGCTCCAGCCTCCCAGACAGCCGTTCCCCATTCCCGGGCTCGGCTAGTGAGAAGGGAAACCACATACGCAACCTTGGCACGATCGGAGGCATACGTGACAGGCTGGAGAGAAAATATGACTTCACACTGGGTAAGAAATGCACGGCACTCAGTAGGCTCACCAGAGTAGCAGGGAGGATTGTTGATACGGGGCTCGGAGGTGTGTCGCGACCCAGAAGAGAACTGGTCTTTGCGCAGATGATGAAGCTGACCAGTCAAATCCGTCACCTGGGCAGCGAGTGAATCCACGGCGTGCTTGGCGGCGGCTAATTCATCGGAATGTCTGCCCAGCAGTGCACCCTGCAGTTCAACAGCCGAGCGGATGGTTATATCGTTCGCTGGGTCCGTCATGGTCGGTTTATTCTGTAACAGTTCGAAATGACCCAAAAGCGAATGCTGGTTAAAGGTTTATTGAAAAGGAAAATGATAAATCCAACACAGGCTGTCTGCCGATCACAGGTAGTCTTGAACGCAGAACAGGAAAATGATCTCCATAGAGAAACCAGACAGGATGATCGTCACAGGTTAGCGGTCAGATAGTGCTCGCAGGGACAGGCAAGCGCGGACTCCACCAGGCAGAAACCGCAGCACAGAGAATCAGACTTGACACAGGACAGCCGGAGCAGTAACTCGTCTGACATATGCGTACACACAGGACAGGAAACAGTAGCAATGATACACAGACGTCAGTAACGGACATGAACGAACAAACAATAAACCGACAAGAGAGGAAAAGAACATGAGGTCTAAATAGCCAGAAAATCAGGGCAAAAGGGAAACAGGTGTGAGGAGAGCAGGAGAGTGAACGCTGATTGAGAATGGGTTCAGCTGTGCAAGAGCACAAGTGAGAGAGAGAGAGAAACAAGC
Source organism: Chrosomus eos (assembly GCA_036326025.1). Taxonomy (NCBI): domain Eukaryota; kingdom Metazoa; phylum Chordata; class Actinopteri; order Cypriniformes; family Leuciscidae; genus Chrosomus; species Chrosomus eos. The sequence goes on along the minus strand of CM070828.1, from coordinate 8,935,771 downwards.
AGAGGAATAAAACTAGACTCCTGACAAGTGTTTTCAAACCTGTTTGATATTATTGCCACGTGATCTTGTAGTGTGTGCAGTGCAATGACAAGGTGGAACTAATCCAGCCAATCACAGTGCAGATGGTATACAATAACAAGACTGTCTAATAGAATGTATTTTAGATCTTTAAATAACTTTTTAACAAATGATGGTGTTTGTTAAAGAAATGAAACGCATGAAAAATGTTTAAAGTCCACTATTACAAAGCTGTCTTTTAGACTTTAAACTTTTATGATGATGTGTGTCTAAATCTTTTCAGAAGCACAGTGTAACTTTGTAATATCCCCCTTAATAGAATCACGTCAGAAAAGCGCCGGCGGTAGTCTTCAGTCGGTTTTATTCCTTTATTAATTTTGATCGATCAACTTCTTGATAAGGATCACACACAGGCTGTGGATGGGACTCACATCAGCCACATGGTGTCTCATAAGAGCTGAGCTGAGATAAAGAGAACAGCAGGTCTGTTTTGACAAAACCAGACTGTGACTGCTCTCACAGCCCTGCTGCCTGAGGTACGAGTCATATGAACTCTGTCAGGCGGCTTCAAACAAATCAAATTTTCTTCAGAAGGAGAGGAATGAAAGAGACAGAGACACACAGTCACAGGGAAGAGGAGAGGAGTCATATGAGAGAAGTTAGCACATTAGAAAGGGCCAGAGCCTAAAAATGAACCCGAAATGAATCCAAATGTGTCAACCAATCTGCCAATATCACAGCACACACTCTCTCTGTTACACAACCTAGTGAGTTGCCTAAGGCATTGTAAGCACATTTGCAACACAGAGCACATTCCACCTTCTTTTGGCCAAATTCTAAGGCAGCATCACATGTATTCTTCACGGAGATCCTATAATACTTTACAACAAGGTACAGTAAGTGAAACAAAATCTATACAAGATGGTGTATTAAGTGAAACACTCTACGCAATTATGTGAAAGTAGCTACACTGACTTTCTGTGACACAGTTCCTAGTATGTCACATGAGTATGCATTGCATTCTCAATCTTGCCACAAGGGGCACTGTAGTGGACATTAGCATAAACTGTCTTCCACAGTTACAAGCCACATTTTAAGGCAGAATGTGGGTGCTTCTCAATTAGAAGGATACATCCTTCCTATAGAGTCCTCTTCATAATTGTGAAAAAATATTTAAATACTGATCTAAATTAACTGATTTTCTAGGAATGCAATACAGTAATTTACAAGTCTGTGGTCTCCCAGTGGTTAACATTATGGACAGTGGTTGGCTTTCAAATGGAGACTGTCTTCAATGGAGCTTGATGATGTGCAGTCGAGATATGCAGTCTAACTGAGAAGTACCCTGCATGTAGGATTTTTATTTCTCTCAACTTGACCCAATGCATTATGGGATTGCACCTAAAAATTTTTTTTTTTTCGCACCTAAATTCAATTAATCCGAAATGAGGAAACATTTTTAATAAATTCAATGCCAAAAAAAACATGAACTTGGTACTACCAAAAGCTACACAGACACACTGCTGTGAGCATAGAATACACTGATCAGCCACACCATTAAAACCACCTGCCTAATATCAGTCCCCCTCGCGCTGCCAAAACAGCTCTGATGCTTCGGGCATAGACTCTGAATGTGTCCGTTGGTATATCTCACATGAAGTCATTAGCAGCAGATCCTTTAATTCCTGTAATTTGCAAAGTGGGGCCTCCATGAGTAAATGCGTTAACAAGAACGCTAAAAACCGCAGCCTTTGGCGTGCCTCTTGAGGTCAGAGGAGTGAAGTTTACATGCACAGCACTTACTGGCCTATATTACACTCGACCCTCTAAACCCCACTCCCCATCTGGGTCACAGCACCAAATGTAACCAGTCCTACTCAACCCACTCCGAGCTGGATTCTAACCGCGGCATTACCCCTCCAACGTGGGAGGCGGGCGTGCTAACACGGACTTTAAAGACCACAGTTTCTAGTAGGGATGTAACGATTCACTCAACTCACGATGCGATACGATTCACGATACTGGTTTCACGATACGATTTTCTCACGATTTTTTTTAACAAGTGATTAATTTAAGAAATTATAAATGAAAAAGTGTCCCTTTTATTATTTCTCAGACAAAATGCTGCACATTTCTTTTTAATTTTAAAATATATTTGTCAAATAAAAAAACTACACTGAAATTAAAAAAAATCCCTTCAAGGTTGTTTCAACTCAGTCTTTGTGTCTGTCTGGTCAAGAGGGTGGACACTGGTACCTTCACACACTCAGTAAAAGACTATGTAAAATTAGTACCACATTTAGAGGGGTTTTAATTTTGTTATAATTTGTATCATTACACTAGCAAGAGTAAAAAAAAAAAAAAAAAACACATTTAGAAAAATAAGCCATAACCATCAACAAATTATACATATAAAAAAATATATATCCATGTACACATTTAGAGAAAGAGATAGTAAAATAAATACAACACCTGGTTGCCACGGAAACACTGATGCACCTTGTGATCTCCGTGGCTCTCGCACTTGTCTTATTAATGCCTTTTACATGAAAACGGAGGTGACTTGTGCTTCTCACGGTGGTGATTATTATTAGTCTACGGAAAGTCAAAATGCCGCCACACCTCCGATTTGAATGAGTCAACGTCAACATCTACGCTTGCCGTCGCCGTGTGTTTGACGGCGCGTGCACAACAGTCTATTATGGCGCACACTGGCGCGGCGCGAGCGGAGCAAACCGAGCGTTTTCAGTTCATTCCTATGGAAGTTGAGCTTGGCTCACACAAGCTCAAGTTCCATGAATGAAGTGAAAACACCCGCTAGTTTCGCGCAAGCGAGGTTCACAACTTCACAATAGGCTACAGTAAACGCCCCTGTTGTTTAAAATGTGTATCGCGATTCGTTTAACATTGCAACCGATTTGAATCGTCACACATTTGTATCGATTTTCAACCGGTTGCGAGTGAATCGTTACATACCTAGTTTCTAGTGTTAGACGCTAACGTGCCTCTTGAGGCCAGAGCAGTGAAGTTTACACGCACAGCTCTTCCTGGCCAACGTTACACTCACCCCCCTAAACCTCACTCTCCATCTGGGTCACGGCACCAAATGTACCGGTCTTACTCGACCCACTCCGAGTGGGATTCGAACTGGGATCTCAACCGGAGGTGCAGGTGTGCACTCTAACAAAAACGCTAAAGACCGCAGCCTGTAATGTCAGTCACTAGCGCGGCTCTTTAGGTGAGGGGAGTGAGGTTTACACACACAGCTCTTAATGGCCCACGTTACACATGGATCGGATTTGTTGGTCCAGCACATCCTGCTGTCTCTGCTGCCCTGCCTTCTTCCCATAGTGCATCCTGCAGCCATCTCTTCCCCAGGTAAACAATGCACACGCACCCAGCCATTCACCGGATCTAAATAAAAACTTGATTCATCAGACCATGCAACCGTCTTCCATTGTTCCATGGTCCTGTTTTGATGCTCACATGTCCATTTTAGGCTCGGTGGTGGAAAGGGATGACCTGAATAAACCTTAATGAACTCATTGAGAGTTGAGAGTTGTTGTCTACAGTATGTGAAGTGTTTCAAATCAGTCTTATGAGGTTAGATATGTCCTAACCAGAGAAGATGCAGTAAGTTTTACTTTTTTTGACCACACACTGAAACAAATATACAGTACTGCCATTCAGATATATAGTTATACAGAACTGTATTATATAGACCAATGTGATTTTATGGTGGGCGAAGCATCCTAGCACACGTCACACAAACACAGTTCATGCATCAGCTGCTCACACACATTCATAGAGCTTCTTGTCTCATTTTAGACAATTCTGTCTTGAAGCAGAGTGCCTCAGCACAGTGCTTTGATCTTTTTCTCCCAGTCGAGAGAGGAGAGAGAGAGAGAGAGAGAGAGAGAGAGAGAGGAGAGAGAGAGAGAGAGAGAGAGAGAGAGAGAGAGAGAGAGAGAGAGAGAGAGATGAGGAAGGGTAGGATGTTGCAGAGGAAGTGGCCTGATTTGCAGCCTATTTTTTTTTTCTTTATTTTCTTTTTTCTTATCTTCAAATTGGTATTTATTATTGGCACGTGTTCATTGCTTTACAACAACAGGGTCATTCCAGTAAATGTAATATTCCAGGTTCCTTTAACAAAAGCTAGTGTCATGGATTGGCTGAGGATGAAGACAAAGTAAACGAAGCAGATCTATAAGTATCATTACTTTATTAATTCAAACAATCGAGTATGATCCAACACAAAGAGTAATCCAAACAAGTGAGAAGGCAAAGAAACAGTGTGCATAGCACAGACAACAACAGACAGAACTGAGGGCATTATATACAAAGAGAACTAATGAACAAATGAGGAACAGGAGATATCAAATCAACGAAACAATGAAAAACCATGGCAATGGAAGAAAACAGTATGCAAACACCTCATTTATAAAACGTGCGTACACAAAGAGTGTGTGTACACTATTTCCACGGCAATATTTATATTTATTAAAACAGATTGCAACAGCTAGTTCCTTAAGGAGATGATCCTCCAGGAAGTGACATCCTATTGGAGCACAAACATCAGTGAGTACTAGCAGTATTTTGCAATATTTTTTGGTATATTACATGGTTTATCTCAGTCTGAAACATCAGGTCTTTATTTCCACCCTGTTATTTTCTCACCATTGTTCAGATACTTAAGTTATAATTAATAAAGTCAAAATGTCTGAACTTGACGAAAGGATGGTAAACCATTTGATCAAATACAGTCAATAAATTAGAACACAAGCATATATATATATATATATATATATATATATTTATTTATTTAAAAGATATAGAGTTCAAAGGTACAACATAACATGTCCCATAAATAGTTTCATGAATACTCACTTCATCCTCTTTTGTTCTCCTCCTCCTCCTCTCCTCTCGTCCTTAAAGAGTAATGGTGCTCTCTGGGTTTGAGAGATGAGGTGTTAGGAGTTTTAATAGCCTAAATAAAGAACACACAGCCGCTCTGAGAATCAGTCCGGACATAATGGCTCCAACTCTTAACTAATTAGAACTAATAGTGGTAAGAAAAGAGGCAGAGAGCTTTTTCACACCCTATTGAGCAGCAGATCCATCCAACAGAGAGCGAAGAGTAAAAGAAAGGATAGTTAGGAATTTCTCCTTAGGTATCAGATCCTCTCTCTTTGTATGGAGGAATGCTGTAAGTGAAGGGGATTTGACATATTGGCAGACACATTTCCATCTTGACATTCGTTCCATGTGTCCCTTGGTCAGACAAAGGACAAAAAAAAAATTCTCATTTAAACAAGTTTGCTAACTATGTTAAAACTATGTAAAATTTTATACAAAAATTTGCACTGTGTCACGAAAACACTGAGGATTTCAATTAGGGTAAAACTACACAAAATACAATTAGTTTCCTTCAACATATTTTACGCAAGTGAGTGAACACTCACACTAACACATTCAATTCTCAGCATTGCCTCAAGGGGAACTCTAGTGGGTAGGCTATTACAGTTTTCTTCTGAAATCAGTTTTCCCTTTTAGCTCCACTACTGTCATGGCAGAGCAACAATTTAATGAGTCTTGCTGAGCAAGTTAGATACAGTTGATTGAATGCCAAAGAAAGCTAAAGGTACCTCTATCCAGTGGCGTAAATAGGATTGTATTGGAACCAATGCAAAAACATTTGATGCCCCCAAACTCCCAGAGCGTATGAAAATACAACACTGTAATTTTGTCTTACACATCATATATCCCTGAAAGAATTTTACAAAATACTATTCTTGTTTATTTTTTTCTGATTGCTAAATTTTTATATTTATAAAACAATAATATTTATTCGCTTACTAAAGATAAATTTAGGTGAAGTTCATTATACCATTAACCAAATAAGCCATACCAACCACCACTGTAAGACTACATTTTGCACTGGAAAATTACTCTCAACATCTAGTTTAATTTATGGTTTGAAATTGGTCAGTTTGATATTGTAAGGATTGCTCAGAGTCGGTAAGATCAATTTGCAGCTTTTATTTGGTTTAAGCAGACAACAGTATAAGGGCAAGGCAAAGAGTACTCCGTTAAACAGGTGTAGAAGTCCAGGCCAGGCAGAGAATACACGTTATATACACGAGCACATGGGATACAGGTGTGAGAGCAATCCGTGTTGAACAGGTGTGTGTGTGTTTAGTCTAGATGGGCTGCATGACGGGAGATGTAGTTGTTAATACGCAGGAGACGGCTCCCTACGTGGGTGTGAAGGAGGTGATGTAGGAAACTCCTGCGTTACAGAGCCCCTTCCCTGCGAGCGACTCCTGGCGCGAGAAGGTAAGAGGCGACGAGGTCTTCCACAAGGTCGATGAGCAGGTTTGCTGGGGTGTCTTTGGTGGAATTCCTCGGTAAGCGTGGGGTCCAAGATGTCCTTAGCCTTGATCCAGCATTGTTCCTCTGGACCGAACCCCTCCCAGTCGACTAGGTACTGAAGGACATTACCTCTGCGCCTGGAATCAAGCAGTTCCTTTACCCGATACGCTTCCTCACCGTTTACCAGGACTGGAGGAGGCATTTGTGTTGTGGATCCCTCTCTTGTCTCTCTCTCTGGACGGGCAGCAGGTTTCAGCAGGGAAACATGGAATGTCGGGGCGATACGATAGGTAGCAGGAAGTTTCGGACGAAACGACACTGGAGTAACTTGTTTTAGGATCTGGAATGGACCGACATATCTGGGGCTGAGCTTGCGACAGGGGAGCCGAAGCTTGAGATCCTTTGTGGACAGCCATACCCATTGGCCTTGGCAGTACTGGGGGGCTGGTCGACGATGCCGGTTGGCGTGGTGTTCCTGACGCCTAACTGCATGCAACAGGTGGGTATGCGCTTGATCCCAGACCTCCTCACTCCTTTGGAACCACTGGGTAACGGAGGGGAGATCTGTGGGTTCCCCGGACCAAGGAAAAAGCGGAGGTTGGAAGCCCAGAATGCACCGAAACGGAGTTAAACCAGTGGTGGGTTAACCAGAGAGTTCTGCGCATACTCTTCCCAGAACAGATATCGGCTCCACTCAGTCTGTTGTCGCTGACAGTTTGATGACCGAATGATGTCCTGGTTCAGACGTTCTGTCTGCCCGTTGGATTGAGGATGGTATCCGGAGGACAGGCTGATGTTTACATTGAGGTGTTTGAAAAAGGCTCCCCAAACTCTAGAGGTGAACTGCGACCCTCGATCTGACACGATGTCGTCCGGCAGACCGTAGAAGCGGAACACCTGGTTGCAGAGGATCTCGGCCGTGGTGAGTGATGTGGGCAGTTTGGGTAGTGCCACCAGTCTGCATCCCTTGGAGAAGAGGTCGACTATGGTCAGTATGGTGGTGTTACCCTGGGATTCCGGGAGGTCGGTGATGAAATCTATGGCAATGTGGGACCAAGGTCGTTGGGGAATGGGCAATGGAGTGAGGAGTCCAGCGGGTAGCTGACGAGGTGTTTTGGAAGTTTTGCAACTGGTACAGCTTTGGATGTAGTTGGTGGTGTCTGTGAGTAAACCAGGAACTGGGCGTCGTGTGAACCTGGTCCATGAGGCGAGTTCGTAAGGAAGCTGGCACATATAGGCGATCAGGAGGACAGTTCGTAGGTGGAGGTTCCTGCTGATTAAACTGTACGATCTCTGTGGTGATGTCCCATTGCACCGGAGCGACGAGTATACTCTCGGGAAGGATATTCTCGGTACCTGTTGTTTGGGTTGTCTCCTCGGTCTGACGAGAGAGAGCGTCGGCCTTAGTGTTCTTGGATCCCGGTCAATATGATGGTGAACTGGAACCTGGTAAAGAACAGGGCCCACCGAGCCTGGCGGGGATTCAAGCGTTTGGCTGAACGAAGGAACTCAAGGTTTCTATGGTCAGTAAGGATGATGAATGGTTCCTGCGCTCCTTCCAACCAGTGCCTCCACTCCTCTAATGCCAATTTCATGGCCAATAACTCATGGTTGCCCACATCATAGTTGCGGTCCGCGGAGGTGAGCTTACGGGAGAAAAAGGCACAAGGATACATCTTCTCAGGCAAGCCTTGGCGCTGGGAGAGAACTGCTCCTACTCCAGTGTTGGAAGCATCTACTTCGACGATGAACTGACGCATGGGGTCGGGGTGCCACAGAATGGGAGCAGAGGTGAAGCGGGCTCAGAGATCAAAGGCTTTAGAGGACTCGGGTGACCAGCTCAGGCGATGGTTGTGGCGTTCCGTCATGGCAGTCAGAAGAGCGGCTACTTTATTGTAATTCCTGCTAAATCGACGATAGAAGTTTGCAAATCCCATGAATCATTGTAACTGCTTGACAGTTTGGGGAACTGGTCATCTCAGGACTGCCTGAACCTTCTTTTCGTCCATAGCCACACCCTCTGAACTGATGACGTAACCCAGGAAAGACGTGCTTGTGCGATGGAATTCACACTTTTCGGCCTTGGCAAAGAGCTGGTGGTGGAGTAGTCGTTGGAGAACGGATCTGACATGCTTTACATGTTCCTCCATGGTTGAGGAGTAGATCAAAATGTTGTCGATGTAGACGATCACCCACTTCTCCAGCATATCGCGAAAGACGTCGTTCATAAACGCTTGGAAGACCGAAGGACTGTTGGACAAACCGAACGGCATGACGAGGTACTCATAGTGCCCACTAGTGGTGGAGAAGGCCGGATTCGAATCAAGTTGTAGGCATTACGGAGATCCAACTTGGTATAATACTTGGCCTGGCTAAGCTGTTCGAGGGCGGCTGAGGATACCTGAACCTGAACCGGCAGAGGATACCTGAACTTGACTGTAACTTCATCCAACCCACTGTAGTCGGTGCATGGACGCAGAGTGCCATCCTTCTTCTTGACGAAGAATAATCCTTCAGCGGCGGGTGAGGTCGACGGCCGTATGAACCCCTTGGCTAATTCCTCCTCAATTTACCTCCTCATGGCTTCGGACTCAGGCTGTGACAGGGGAAAGACTCTGCCTTTAGGTGGTGTGGTGCCGGATAACAGCTCGATGGCACAATCACTTGAACAATGCTCAGGAATTTGTGCAGCCCTGTGTTTTTCTGAAGGCGTCGGAGTATTCGGCAGGCAGATCAGGATCACTGAACCCGAGCGTGGGAACCTGGGAGGTGTGGTTTGGAATGCGCTTGACCTTGGTCAGGCATATTCTGTGACAGGTGAGGTCCATTGGACGATCTGGTTTTCGCGCCACGAGATTTGGGGATTGTGTGTACGCAACCATGTAAGGCCCAGGACTATGTGGTGTTTGGAGCCCCGGATAACATAAAACCTGATAGACTCGGAGTGAAGTGTTCCGATGTGTAGGATTACCTCTTCAGTGAGATGGTGAATCCTCCCCTCTCCCAAGGGCCGACCGTCTAGCGCCTCCACTAATAAGGGAAAGTCACAGGGATTCGTTTGGAGCTTGTGCTGAACTATGAAATCGTGAGACATAAAATTTCCTGCAGCTCCTGAATCTAGCAGTGCTGTAGCGTCAATCTCCCTGCCCTGAAGAGAGAGACGAACAGGTAGAATGAAACCGGGCCACTGGTGATCTGAAACACCCGATGCACTCACCGGTTGAACTTGGGAAGGTGGACGAACCGGGCAGGTGAGTCTACGATGACCAGACTGACCGCAGTAGAGACAAAGGTGCTGCTGCATACGCCGCTCACTTTCCTCGGGAGTGAGACTAGTGGATCCCAGCTGCATGGGCTCTGATCCGAGCATGTCGTCGGAACGTGCACGGTAGGAGGTTCGAGTAGTGCGGCGAGAGCGAATCAGGTTGTCGATCTCAATGGCCAGGTTGATGTATTCGTTTAACAACCTTCCCACGTTGCGACACGCCAACTCAGATTGTAATTCGTTGGTAAGGCCCTTTCTGAACAGAGTCTTTAAAGTGTCCTCAACCCAATTTGTCTGTGCAGTGAGGGTACGAAACGTGAGAGCATAATCAGCAGTGGTTCTTCTCCTTTGTGTGTGTCTGAGGAGGCGTTCCCCGGGATCACCCTGTTCTGAGGGGTACTCAAAAATGCAGCGGAATTCTCGGGTGAATGACGCGAACGTGGTAAAGGGGAATCCCTCCTTCCTCCAGATGGCAGTCACCCATTCCAGCGCCTTCCCCGGTGAGAAGCGAACACACAAACACTATTTTCCCGGAGTCTGTGAGATGTAGTGTTGGCTGTTGGTCAAAGTAGAGGCGGCATTGTGGCAGAAAACCCTTGCTTCTCGCTCAAGTGCTGTCGAATTTCTCTGGAAGAGCGAGGCGGGGATTGACAGAGGCGCTCGCAGTGGGCGGGGAAGCCCCGGAAGGCTGATCGGCGGTGGCGCTGCTCGCTGATACTTGCAGATCGGCGGTGGCGCTGCTCACTGATACTTGCAGAGCTCGTATGGCGTGCACGAGATCATCGGTGAGCGTTGTTAGGTGCTCCAACTGACGCTTGTGCTGTACTAGCGCGGCAGCCTATGCAGTCACTTCGGTGGTCAACTGTGAGACAGCTGCTGGACCTGGGTCTGGCGAAGTATTCTGTAAGGATTGCTCAGAGTCGGTAAGATCCATTTGCAGCTTTTATTTGGTTTAAGCAGACAACAGTAGAAGGGCAAGGCAAAGAGTAATCAGATAAACAGGCGTAGAAGTCCAGGCCAGGCAGAGAAAGGTAGAAATACGGTAAACAGTCCAGGGTTGAGGGATCCGGAGAAGCAGGTGCATAAAATATGTGAATAAGCATAGAATATGTGTCATGATTCTGCCATCTAGGCCTCTTCGTTCTTTAATTCTTGAGGCAGGATCATGACAGACCCATGTTTTGTGTGCAAGCACATGGCCTTTTGTTTGGGCCATATGCTTGTGTTGTCTCGTTCTCTTGCCCCGCCCCCTTGTTATCCTCGTTTTGTCATTATTGCTTTACCTGTGTTTACCAAGTGCTCAAAATACCAAGTTCAAACATTGCTAAGTAGCATTAGTTTAAGTAGCATAAACTAGACAAGTGAGGATTTTTTATTTATTTATTTATTTTTTATGTTAAGTGCTCACGGAAGAGATGAGTTTTCAGTTGTCTTTTGAATGCTGTCAGGGATTCTGCATTCCGAATGAGGGTGGGCAGATCATTCCACCAGCATGGAACCGTGAATGAGAATGTTCTGGAGAGTGATTTTGTGGCTCTTTGTGAAGGTACCACGAGCCGTCGATCACTGATTGATCGTAGGCTTCTGGTAGGGATGTAGACTCGTAGGAGCGAGTGAAAGTAGGAGGGAGCTGAGCCTGTGGTCAATCTGTAAGCAAGTGTCAATGCCTTGAACTTGATGGGAGCAGCGAGTGGTAGCCAGTGCAGAGAGATGTCTTGTGCCGGTTCATTGTGATTCTCAGTGTGTGTATCCTGTGATACAATACATGTGTGTAGACCTTCCCGTGAGTACGTTGTGAAGAATTCTGTCTTGTAAAATCCTGATCTTGTTGCTGTTGTTAGTTATTTGTCTAGTTATCTGTCAAGTCTTAGTCTAGTGTTGTTAGTCTTTGTTTTTGCCCACCAGCCTTGTTTTGCCCCATCGTGGGTTTTGTTTTCCCTGTTTTGTCTAAATAAAACCGTGTTAATTGCATACTGTCTGCGATTGGGTTCATCTCTCCTCAACCTCATAACAATATGTTTTTGTCTTTCTTTCTCCCAGAGTACAATCATTTAAAATTAATCAATAATAAAAAAAATAAACTAGAAAATGCAGTAAATCTACTCTCAATGGTATCAATAAAGTTTATGTAACATCCAAGATCTTTTACACAACTCTTTCTTTCTCTCTCTGTTCTGAGTTTTGATATCTGATTTCATTGCTGATGTGTCCATCCCTGGGCTGGTGATGTGATCTCCTTTCATATAGCGCATTAAATCTTAATGAGGCCAGCAGCGAACAACCTTTGCCGATCACAGTAGAGGAGAAAGTGACACACGAGCCTGCCACACCTACCCAGGCGTTGGTGCGCTGCCCAATCGGAGGCCACCATGACTATGGGGCCACAATTCCTGATATCATTTGCGACATTTTAATGCATTTGTTTAATTGAGTTTCACATTTCACAAGAGTTTCCTTTAGCTCAGTATGGCTTTGGGCCACTCTAAGATGAAATCAGGAATAGTGGATAATTCAGGCTTCTGTAAAGAAGTTACCTTATGTTGTGATTGTATTTATTATGTTTTACAGTTAGTGCAGGATGGTTGGTCTATTGAGGTCAACTAAAAATATATTTTCTAGTGATGACGATTTAATAGTGACATGCAGCTTTGAGCAGGTTTCGGTTTCTCATAGTCTGACACTTTAACTGTTAGATTTTAAGAATTGAGCTCTTTTAGCATCGCTGCTGGAGCCAAAGCCTGCTTTTGTAACAAATTCAGCCTTTTATAATACATTTCAAGACAATTGTTGGGCTTCAATCGCCTGCCGTGAATATTATTTCAGGTATAATCCATAGCTCTCCATTTATTTCTAAGGATTATAAATGTTTGTGCCAAAAAAGTTATTAAAGATATTTAGACTTTTTATTTGCTGAATAGCCATCATCAAGGGACCCATAACACTTGGGTCAGTGTCGTTTTTGTCCCAATTATTCATTTATACATTCAATTCACATTGGCTTAAATACACATCTTCTATGACAAGAATGTTTGTAATTTCTATATTTAAAATAATTTTGAAATTCATGAAGTTCTTGAAAATAAAAAAAATATTAATCAGTAAGGCATTATCTTCTATAAATGATAAATCTTCGTTGTTGCCACTTGCCATATTTATAAAGACCATCACAACTGTTTGACAATGAAAATAAGTCTATTAAAATATCAGATATTTTTAGGTTGTAAAATGTTATGTGGTGTGGCTTGCCAAAAACGTATGATAATTGTATTAAATCTCTAAAAGTATATTTTATTACTTAATAGTTACACCATTACACATTCTTAAAGTCAAAAATAGCAGATGAAACAAACATGTAGTAAAGAACTTGGCACAGGTTTTTTATTTCACAAAATATGTAAGAGTTTTTTTGTGACAATGATCAGTAATTTACCCACCTACTAATGAACTAATTGTTCAGATGACCCCTGACTAACATAATTTAAATATATATAATTTTGTAAATCCCTACTTATAGTAGATTTCTGTGCAATTTTCATGCAGTGTTATACGTTAAAGGTCCAGCAAACACAGCAAAACTAAATTTCTTTGAAAATAAACAAAGAAACACAAAATGTTAATAGAGTGAAAATTGCTATAATTGTGTGTATTTATAAATCTAGTCAAAGCACACCCAGGTCCTCAAAAGATGTGTGGATTTAGTCATTTTCAGAGGAAAGAACTTTCTGATTCTTTCTGTTAAAGTAATTCTAAACTCTTATATGAGATGAGATTATTTTATCCTCAGCACACATGCTCAACGGGAGGCTCCTGTATCTCAGATACATCTCTCTGATGTGAGCGTTAGAGTCTGCATAGAAGAGAGAGATCAGATGGAGGGGAAAAGAGTTTGATAAAAGATTGAAAAAAAACCCTCAATCTCTTGAACTGAATATTACCGCCCCACCTCCTGCAGCGAAAGTAGAAAGATAATTTACAGATTTGATTCGATCACAGATGGAGACAGAAAAAGTATCTGTGCATCTGTCTATCCAAACTCTTCCTCTCCTTCTCTTTTTTTTTCAGTTTAATCTCTGTTTTCAAAAGTTTGCGATGTGACAAAATTCTCACTAGTTACTTTTCAAAGCTCAACCAGGTGCGTAAGTTTTCTTTGGCATGTTGTGACTGTTTTATCATTGTGGAAAGGCTGTGAAATTCTGTCTTCATGCTGCTATGAAGATTTGCGTTTAGCAGCCGTGCAGAGCTACAGAAGCTGACAGACCTGTCATTTAACAGCAAAACGGCTCAAAGCGACAGCATGATTTATCGCAGATAAAAACAAATCTTTCCTTTAGATAACACTTCGCGGTTTCATTCTCCTTTTTACCCTGCAGTAAAATGCCATTTAAACAGTGCAATGAGAAGTCTTCTCATATCTTCTCTCTTCTCCTCTTTTATGCGCACGCACACATAAACACACGCACCTCTTTCCACACAACAGATTGAGGTGGTGAAACATCTTGTTTTTTTTTTTAGATTAGAGGGAGAAAGAAGACGGGATGTGGCATGGAAAAATCTTCAGCTTCTCTGGCTTCAGTGTTCAGATAATGACACATGATTGTGTTAATGTATTCAAGACCTAAAAGGTCATATCAATAATATGCTTTCAATGCTGTTTTTTTGTGTATTTCCACAGGAGTGTGGGAGCATCCTGCAAGGATTGGAAATCTCTTTCTTCGCTCTTATACAGGCCTTTGACCTTGGCTCTCCTTTGAGATGGGATACAGTCTTTGCAGCTTTTAAGGTAATTTGAAAGTCAGATCAATATACATTTGTTAGCACACAGGGAACTGCCTATAATCATGGCATGTATCCTTGCCATGTTCAGTGAAAAAAAAAAAATCCAAGTTGTCTACCAAATGTTATGCATGGTTAATTGACTTTCATCGATGTTTCATCAACTGTTTCGTGACTCATAATTGATTTAATGGTTAAAATTGGCCTTAAAATCCTAGGCTGTTTAAAGGCAAGTTACAATGTGACAATTTACCCCACATTTGAAATAAATTAAAAGTTTAATATAAAAAGGCGGTATTTTTTGATTTTTCTATTCATTAAAGGGGGGGGGGGGGGGTGAAATGCTCAGTTTCACTCAATCTCATGTTAATCTTGAGTACCTATAGAGTAGTATTGCATCCTTCATACCTCCAAAAAGTCTTTAGTTTTATTATATTTATAAAAAAAAAGTAGGCTGTACCGAGTCTTTCCGAAAAAAACCCGAGCGGGTGGAGGTGTGCCGTGTGGGCGGGAGCGCGCGAAGCTTTTGCGTGTGTTGTAAACAGACAGACTGTGGTTTATGAGGACATGATTTATTTTTACAATAAACAAACTGACACCTACAGTGGCCAGCTAAACAAATGTATTTAAACACACCACACACACACACACACACACACACACACACACACACACACACACACACACACACACACACACACACACACACACACACACACACACACACACACACACAACATACATCGCATGCTCCATAGATACATTAACTGTAAGTGATCATGTAGTTTACTTGCTGTGCTTAACGCCGATAGTTAACAACTCACAGACATTTGAAGCAGTTTTACTCACCGCCTGCGGTTCCAACGCACGACCGTGAACCTTTATCGTTGGGACTGCTCCATCTTTAAGTATTAGGCGATCTGCAAATCCGGCGTCGAACTGAGCCTATAACGTTAAAGGGTACCTATTATGGCATTTAAAATGTTCCTAATAATGTTCTGGGAGTCCCCAACAACAGTTTTACATGCATGCAATGACAAAAAACACTTTTGTTGTCTTATAATATGCATTTATTTTTACCTGATTCGCTCACCGACTCCCTAATGATTCGTTTGACGACTCATTTGTCCAAACCCCTCCTTTGCGTGACGCTAATCGGCGGTGATTGGTCAGATGACGCAGTCAGTTATATTTTGCGTTAGCCCAAAGCTTAAACATATTGATAAAGCACTGCAGTACTACAATACGCTTCACATAATTTCACATATTTCAAAAACAAAAAAAATGACATTGGAGACCTAGAAGCTGCTGAGCGTAACTCTCACTCTCTCACACACACACACACGCACGCACGCACACACACACACACACACACACACACACACACACACACACACACACACACACACACACACACACACACACACACACACACACACACACACACACACACACACACACACACACACACACACACACACACACACACACACACACACACACACATAAAAGCAACAATTATTAATAGTACTTACAGGTTGTGATTCGTCGGAGGAAGCTGATCCAAATAAACTTGGTATTGAACGTTCCTTCAGTATCAGGCGACTCGCGAATTCCACACTTGAAAGCATTTGTGTTTGTGAAGCGATCGTCATTAAAATAACGCGAACACAGCTCAAGGTGGCTATACTTGTGTGGTATAATTGTAAATATAAACTCTAGCCACTGAGTCTTCACATGCTTGTCCCTGGGCAGTGAAAAAAAAAGTTTGCTTTTGATTCGCACTTCAGAACAGAGTCTCTTCGACATGATGTTGTCAGGTTTCTCTGTCTGCTCGGCGCGCGCACTGAGTGGGCGTGTCGAATTCAAATAACTTGTACAAGTGATGTACGAAAGCTAGAGAGAAAGCATTGTTTGTCTATCGATTCATATCAGCGACTCAGAGTTGACTCTTACTTTTGAGAGACAATAACTTTGTATACGGTGAACTTTCATATTTAAAACTTTGCAGGATGTTTTTGTTCACTTAGATCTATGTTACACACTACATGAAAGGTAATTTTCAAAATTCCATGATAGGTACACTTTAACTATAACCGTCGAAATGAAGGAAACAAACAAGAACACGTCACTTGCACAACTCCGTTGCTGCTCTGGAAAAACAAAATCCATCCACAGGTCCCTTAACGCTGGGTTCTTTGGAAATTTGTGCAGTGTTGTTTTGCCCTGGCAACCAAAAACACACTTTTTTTGTGCCTTTTTTTTATTGCAGCGCTCTGATGGCATAGGACTCTCACTCTCGCACGCTCTAGGGTACAGATGCGCGCGCGCACTTCCGGGAGAAGTGCCCTTAAGACCCGTATAAGGAAATTCCGCCCACTCTGACGTCGCGTAGAGCCGTATTAGAAAAAAACTTTCCGAAACTTGTGACAAACCGGAAGGAGTATTTTTGAAACAGAAATACTACATCAAACTTACAACTTCATTTTTGAAACTTTGTCCATGTTTAGCATGGGAATCCAACTCTTTAACAGTGTAAAAGACTCACTATGCATGAAACAGCATTTCACCCCCCCTTTAAAGATTTTTTTACGGTTTCAACTAAATATTAAGCTGTTTTCAACATTGATAATAATAAGAAATGTTTCTTGAGCATCATGTGACTGAAGACTGGAGTAATGATGCTGAAAATTCAGCTGTGCTGTCACATGAATAAATTACATTTAGAAATATATTCAAATATATATATTTAAATAATATTTCACAACAGTAGTGTACAGGAAGAAAAAGCTTTGGAATTGAATTTGCACACGGGTACTGGTACGTTTTCTTCATTTCTACTGTATTAGCAGTGTAGAAATAATCTAACAAAGTTAGAATAATAATAACTATTTCTTTGTTTATTTTTCTTCTGCATAACTCACCACACTCTGAGGAGCTCTTTCTCCACACAAAAATGAAAAAGATATTTAGAAGTTACAGCTGAAAATATTTTAAATAAAAATTATATAAAAAAAGATATTTAGGTGTGTTTTCACAGTTTTTGATGCGACTGTATGAGACCGCTCTATTTCTTCGCCTCGCTCTTCTGAGAGGATCAAAGACCTGGGCTTTCACCCATATTCCTTTTAACCATCATTTTCTTTGGAATTCTTTCCTTTTCTCCAAACGTGACATAGATAAGCACACTATCAGCAGCACTGCTTGTTTCAAAAGTCTGACAAGTTCAGTGGTTATCATTTCCACAACATTCCAGTTGACGTGAAAGAAAATGACTTCCGAGCTCTTAAACCAGCCCTCACTTTTAACTTCTTCTGTCTTGTCAGACACTATATTTCCCCAATTCTAAGCTTCTTTGAAAACACATCCAAACACAAGCGTGCCGTTTCTCATCAAAACTCCTTTAATGACTTAAGCTGCGTTGAACTTTCATTCCAAAAGATGATTTACGCTGAAATCAAGCTTTCTTCTGAAAACTCTTCTTTAGCATCTTTCCCCCTTCATTATGTCAACAGACATGGGTGAAAAGGCGAGGATATGGAAACAACTGGCAATCAAAACCAAGTTCATTCATGAAAAGAAACAAGACTGAGCGAGATGGGAAGAGAACCCTTGATCATTATCATCTCAGACTGAAGATTTCAGTACATTAATATGCCTGCAGATTTAGATTTTCTTCAGTGCTGATAAGATACTGCTAATGAGGAGAGACTGTAAGAGTTTCTAATGTTCACACTGCAGTCCGATTTGGTTTTCAAATGGATTTTGGTTTTGATATCTTTAGAACGGACTGTTTGCTAGTGAGGAAATGTGATCCTGCTACCCGGTTTGCTATGGTAATATGTAAGTGCAAACAGGACATTGCAAAAACTGGGAGCAGTCACTGTGAAAAGATACAACAGAAATTTAGTCTGCGCATGTCTTTCATGACATCTGATCTCACCTCAGCGTTGAACTCAACTCATTTTATGTATTCATGCCTATACCATCCAAAATTGCTGAGCCTTCACTCAATGACTCTAATTTTCAAGTATCCCTGAAGGCCTTGATTAGCTGCTTCAGGGATGTTTAATTAGGGTTGGAGACAGGGGTGTAGCAGAACCAGGGGTGGCCAGGCAAGACCCATAAAAATCACTTAATATGCATGTAATTGTGATTGTGTCTGAGTGGAATACCTTAAAACTGATTTCATGTAACTGCTCCTCAACAAACACTGGTTAAACACTGGATCCTTGTTCCTATGTAATGTTTGCATTTTTGCATGGCATTAATTCCCTTCATAGACCAGGAGTCTTCGACACAAACAAGATTAATCTATACTGTAAGTGTAACCGGTAGAGTAATCTATAACTGATCAAACAGCTTATAATTGTCACATTGCAAAATGTTTAAAAATTGGCTAAACATGCAACAGTGTGTTCATTTATATTTTTGTTGCAAAGTGCAAATGCATATGGCTGTGCATTAATTTGTTCTATCACAGGATATGTGAGTAATGTACTGTTAAAGAGCCTGTACAGTATATAACTACTTATTTTATAATATATTTGTTTATTTGGTAAAACTTTACAATAAGGTTCAGTTAACATTAGTTAACTATCTTAGTTAACATGAACTAAGAATGAACAATACTTCTTCAACATTTATTAATCTTAGTAAATATTAATTTTGACATTTACTGATATGTTAAAATCAAAAGTTGTATTTGTTAGCATTAGTTAATAGCATTAACTAATAGCATTAACTAGCATTAGTTAACTGTGAACTAACATGAACAAACAACGAACAGCTGTATTTTTATTAACTAACATTAACAAAGATGCATAAATACTGTAACAAATATATTGTTTATTGAGAGAGAGAGAGATTAATACTTTTATTCATCAAGAATGCATTAAATTGATCAAAAGTGACAATGAAGACATGTTATAATGTTACAAAAGATATATAGTAATAAATTCTTTAATACGTTTAATAAATAAATGCTGTTCATTGAACTTTTATATCCATCCATCCATCCATAAACATTAAAAAATATCACTGTTTGGAGTGTTTTAGGGTATAGGGTATATATTTCCCTCCTTCCCTTTCTTTTCCTTTTAAAATAAAGATATTCATAATTATAATAACAATAAATAACAAATATCAATAGTGATAATAAAGATGTTGATAACAAACTGTCTGATAATGATGGAAATCGTAATAATATCAACAATGATATTAATAATGATATGTTCATTGATAAGGGACAAGACAGGATTAAACCTGCAGAGGCAGCCCAACCCAACAGCTCCCATCCCCCCAGCCCAGCACTCTAAAATATTCCCAAAATAATCTGAACAATGCTCAATTGTCTATATTCAGCTACATAGAGATTTGTCACTGTCCATGGTGCTGAAAGAAGACACTTTTGGAATTATTTCTGTGACCAGACATTTGCATTCAACTTAAAGATGAACACGATGATCACGTACAAAAAGTAACGGCAAACCCAGTAAATGGCATGTATCATCAAAACATAACAACATGAAACATCGGTGCATTAAAATGTTCTTGATCAACACAGGTGTATGTGTATTTCAGTGACTCCAGTCAGCCCATGGGAGCTGTAGTCAGCCATAGAAAGAATGATGAGGAAGAGATAAAACTGGGGAAGAGCACGATCTGAATGAGGCCTTCGGGACAGCTTTAAAGTTAGGCAGTGTACAGACCGTAAAGCAGGAGATTTCACCGGGCTCAAAATCCCAGTAGTTTCTGCCGTAAACACAGATATAGAGAAATATCTTCTGTCACAGAGTAGATCTGTGAATGGTGATAAACCGTAAGAAATCAACACCATTGAGTACAGCAGGTAATGTGTCATGCTTTATGATGTTATTTTATGAGCACTTTCCATGAATACACTCCAAAATAAGGGTACAAACAAACGGGAACACTTTACAATAAGGTTTTATTTGTTAACATTACTTAAAGGTGGGGTATGTGATTCTCTTTTTTGTCCATTTTTTCAAAATAACTTGAAATCCTATTCCTATCCTAACCCACTTACAGCCACTGAGTTAGAAGCACTGAAATGAAAATAAAGCAATCATCTGTGGAACGGGCAGGACTCGAAAAACTTCAGCCAATCATTTCCAAGACCGTCTAGACTCATTGGATAGTAAATTTGTCAATCAAACGGTTGTACCATGCCCCCCTCCCCCCAGTGTGCGTGACCCAGTCAGGGCCAGCGTTGGAGGAAAGAAGGTAGGACCGTTTGAATTGTGTATTTTCAAAATCTGCCGGTCGTTTTCCAAATCACATACCCCACCTTTAATGTGAACTAACAGCAATACCCCTACAGCATTAATTAATCTTAGTTAATGTGAAGTCCAACATTTACTTTAAAATAAAATGTTGTATCTGTTAAAATTGGTTAATGCACTAAACTAACATTTTTATTAACTAACATTCACACAGGCTAATAAATGCAGTAAAGATATATTGCTCATAGTGTAACACAGTCTCAGACTGCGCTGCATAGTTAGTTCATGTTAATCAATGCATTAACTAATGTTAACTAATGAGACCTTATTGTAAACTGCTACTGAAAACAATAATTAATTTAAATTTAAAACTCAAATAGTTTTAGCTTTTGAGATAAGCTTCTTAAGGTTTTAGCAGTTCTCATGATGAAAATTAAAACAATAAACCCTGCATATGAGTTGACATTCTCTTGATTTGTGTTTATAATAATAAAAGTTATTATTTTTGAGCAAAATAATCGTGATTATGCATTTTAACGAATTTATTATCCTGCAGCGTGCTACTACAACTACACCATGTTTTAATACTGATTGAAATCACTATATACTAAAGTGATTTACAGATTAGCTTGCACAGAGCAGAAGTACCATAAACAAAGTGAGGACCATGAACATTTGTTCTCCAAAACAAAAAGAAAACTGTAATTCAATGGCCTTCGGATTATGCCATAAGAGCGCAACCTTCACAGGCAGTGAAACAGGCATCTGCTTATAAAGTTTTAGCTTACAGTTTAAACATGTCTGCAGTTTATGTGGGTTAGAGTAGCTGGAGGCTGGATTGGTGAGGCCAACTTTAACAATAAGCTCTGCTTAGTCTGGAAGCTCTGACAACACTGCAATTTAACAGCAACCCTAATGGGCCCGAACAAATCTGCCACAAGCCTTCCTGAGTACATGAAAGCAACAAAGTGCTTATTTTGAAATATTGTGAAGTCACTCAACATGTAAAGGGCCTGACTAGAGAGTTTTAGTAATGCAAGACTTGAGAGATAAGAAAATTCACACACAACTTTAATCAATCACCTCTGCAATGAAACAACAGAATGTAAGATACCAAAGTAAATGAAAGCAATTCACTGATTCATTTAACATAATGACACACATAATGACACACAACAGCTGTCTTGGACTCTTCATGCCCGCAGGCTTTCATATCTGCATCTTTATGATTCAACTGTGTATTTCTGCTTATGCAAAGTCAATTTCAGCTAAACTGAGACTGAGAAAATCAGATGTAGGATATCATGGCACATGATTTCTAACACACTGGGCTCTATCTTGCACCCAGCGCAATTGACTTTGTACACTGAGCATGTATCATTCTATTTTGCACCGCGCAAAGCGGGCTTTTCCTCACAGACGCGCGTCGGTAAACTAGGAAATGAACTGGCGCTCCCTGGGCGGGTCGGCGCAAAAACGAGGGTGTTTCGGCGCAAACATTCCTAGTGCTATTTTGCAGTTCCAGAAAACAATTCCGCAACTGACCAAAAAAAAACCTGGTCTAAAGTCAATGGCGCGTTGCGCGTTGTTCAGAATGCTATTTTAAGCGAGCATGCTTGGCCAAATAGTTAGCGGGTGCACAACGCGCACACACTTTGATTCTCTCATCAACACAGATGCAGCAGTTTTTATTTTTGCAAATCATACATTATAACAAGGAATATATTACCATACGGGGAAATCATTGTGGTGTCATGAAGATGTGAAAAAATAGGCATAAATCTAGCTTACACATTTACCAGTGTATATTGGTAATTTTTCAGGCAAATTGTAGTATTGACGGATCAGATCTGTTTGCCCAATAGTGGCAAGACACATATGTAGGCTATATAAGGACATCTGACAAATTATTTTGTCCGTCAAGAACTAAAAAAAATCTGAAGACTGCGAAATCATCTTTACCATAATGTAAGTACATTAAAAACCTTACTCTTTAACTTACCAGTTAAGTTGAGCTTTCTCATATTTTTTCTATTGATTTGGGTGGTGTTGTCCCATCCCCAATGTCAATTCTCTTTATTTTACGGCCCTGACGAGAACATCGATCTCCTCGGCTGTGAACCGCTCCTGGTGCGCGCCTGGTAAATGCGCCATAATAATAACAATCCGCCATGCGACATGCGCACCTGCTCTTAAAGGGTATGTTGGATGACGCTCTGATTGGTTTATTTCACGTTACGCCCAAACCACACCTATGAATAATGAAGCTACTTCAGACCAACCTCTTTTAGATTTGCGCCAGGCGCAAGAGGCATTTATCCTGCCGGGAAAATAGCAACAGCGCCGGGATCCGCCCACAAAGTTACTTGCGCTTTGACACTTGCGTTTCAGATCGTGCGCTGGGTGCAAGATAGGGCCCAATGTGTTAATGTGTGTTAGAGTGTGTGCACTCACAACGTACGTGTGGCAAGATCACTACTGTTAACTGTGCACTCTTAAAAATAAAGGTTCAAAAGGGGATTTGCGCAGCGACGCAAGCTATAGAATAACCATTTTGGGTAACGCAAAGAACGTTTCAGTGAATACATTTAAAAGAAGCATTGAATATTTTTATAATTTGAACCTTGTGTGCAATGGACAGGTTTAGTGGATTTTAAAGGTATCATCGAAACCATGATGAATAATAAAATTAAAAGCTGCAAAAGCATTGAAAGGGCCCTCGCAACGTGCCATCCCCCGGTGGCTTTAGGAAGACAGACCACGGTGGGCAATGTTCATTTAAGTGAGATAATTTGTGGGAGTATGTCAAAGTCAGTTACAAAAATGTCCTTTATTATGGGTTAATAGCATGCTGTTAAACATGTCACTTCCTGTTGCAGCAGGTGGCGCTTGACTATAATGTAATATGAGCATTGCACATGTGTTCAGGACAGAACTCTTATCAAACATGTGAAGTTGTGGGCAGATTGAACTTTGCCTTCTTAAGTAAAAACAATTCCTGTTTGACATAGCATTGCATGCTTTAGCACTTAGCTAAGAATTGCTAGCATGTTTAACATGTTTATAACATGTTTATAACTCAATGGCTATTTACTATGTTGCCAGTACTGCATCACACTGTTAAACATGTCAAATTCACTGTTGCCAGTAGGTGGCGCTATTACTATAAACTGAATATTGTCATGTAGATGTGTTCAGGCAGGACTTCTTATCAAATTTGTGAAGTTTGGGGCAGATTGGACATTGCCTTCTTAAGTAACAACAACTTCCTGTTTTCATTTCATTAGCATGCTTTAGCACTTAGCTAAGAATTGCTAGCATGTTTTAACATGTTTATAACATGTTTTTTACTCAATGGCATATTTACTATGTTGCCATACTGCATCACACTGTTAAACATGTCACTTCCTGTTGCCAGTAGGTGGCGCTATTACTATAACTGAATATTGTCATGTAGATGTGTTCAGGCAGGATCTTATCAAATGTGTGAAGTTTGGGGCAGATTGGACATTGCCTTCTTAATAACAACAATTCCTTTATTTCATTACATGCTCTTTAGCACTTAGCTAAGAATTGCTAGCATGTTTAACATGTTATAACATGTTTATAACTCAATGGCATATTTACTATGTTGCCAGTACTGCGTCACACTGTATAAACATGTCACATTCCTGTTGCCAGTAGGTGGTGCTATTATATAGCTGAAAATTGTAATGTAGATGTGTTCATGGCAGGAACTTATCAAATGTTTGTGAAGTTTGGGGCAGATTGGACATTGCCTTCTTAAGTAACAACAACTCCTGTTTCATTTCATTAGCATGCTTTAAGCACTTAGCTAAGAATTGCTAGCATGTTTTAACATGTTTATAACATGTTTATAACTCAATGGCATATTTACTATGTTGCAGTACTGCATCACACTGTTAAACGTCACTTCCTGTTGCCAGTAGGTGGCGCTATTACTAATAGCTGAAAATTGTTAAGTGTAGATGTGTTCAGGGCAGGACTTTATCAAATGTGTGAAGTTTGGGGCAGATTGGACATTGCCTTCTTAAGTAACAACAACTTCCTGTTTCATTTCATTAGCATGCTTTAGCACTTAGCTAAGAATTACTAGCATGTTTTAACATGACTTATAACATGTTTATAATTCAATGGCATATTTAATTGTTGCTAGTACTGCATCACATGTGTTAAAACATGTCACTTCCTGTTGCCAGTAGGTGGCGCATAATAAATAACTGAAATTCTCATGTAGATGTTTCAGCGGCAGGAAC
This sequence comes from Chrosomus eos, assembly GCA_036326025.1. Lineage (NCBI taxonomy): Eukaryota > Metazoa > Chordata > Actinopteri > Cypriniformes > Leuciscidae > Chrosomus > Chrosomus eos. The sequence continues at coordinate 8,910,821 of CM070828.1, read as the reverse complement.
CTTATCAAATGTGTGAAGTTTCGGGGTTTCGGGGTTCGAAGTTACAGCAAATTACTATTTAATTGCAGTAATAGCATGCTTTAGCACTTAGCTAAGTGTTTGCTAGCATGTTTTAGCATGTTTCAAGTATGTTGTTAGCATGTTTAGCACTTGCTGGCACTTTTTTATATGTTATTAGGAGTCCACAAAAGTGTTAAACATGTCACTTCCTGTTGCCAGCAGGTGGCGCTATGACTGTAACTGAATATGAGCATGGACATGTGTTCAGGACAGAACTCTTATCAAATGTGTGAAGTTTGGGGCAGTTTGGACATTCCATACCTGAGTTACAGCAAATTCCTATTGAATTGCAGTAATAGCATGCTTTAGCACTTAGCTAAGTGCTTGCTAGCATGTTTTAGCATGTTTCAAGTATGTTGTTAGCATGTTTAACACTTGCTGGCACTTTTTTATATGTTATCAGGAGTCCACAACAGTGTTAAACATGTCACTTCCTGTTGCCAGCAGGTGGCGCTATGACTGTAACTGAATATGAGCATGGACATGTGTTCAGGACAGAACTCTTATCAAACATGTGAAGTTTGGGGCAGATTGGACATTGTTTGCCTGAGTTACAGCAACTTCCTGTTTCATGGCGAAACATCAAAATTTGTCAGGCCGCCGAGGACACGCCCTTCGACGAAAACTCAAGATCTTCGCAATTTAACGTCGCAAAGGCCTTAAGATTACACTCACCAAATTTGAAGATGATCAGATTAAAACTGTAGGAGGAGTTCGTTAAAGTACGAGGCCTGAAAATGGCAAAAACTGCACAAAAATCTGAGAGGAAGTTCAAAATGGCTGACTTCCTGTTGTGTTTAGGGCTACGCTCCAAGAGACTTTTTTGTAGGTATTGGGCCATTACATGTATGTACCGAATTTCGTACACGTACGTGAAACGTAACGCGAGGCGCACTCCGTTGAACCTTTATAGGTGGCGCTATCGAGCCATTTTGGCCCGCCCAATTTTGAAACGCATATCAGATGTAAATTTTCGCCAGTTCTGACGCGTGTGCAAATTTTCGTGAGTTTTCGTGCATGTTTAGGCCCTCAAAAATGCGATTCATTGCGGAGAAGAAGAATAATAATAATAATAATAATAATAATAATAAACAGAGCAATTCCAAGAGGGTCCTCACACCATCGGTGCTCGGGCCCTAATAAATCGTCATCATGATTTCAAAACACTATATTCACTTCTTGTACAGGATTCACAACATCTTGCTAAAAGTGGTTAATTTATTACCTTTTCCCACGCAGTCATTTCAACCATTTTTATTTAGCTTAAAGGTCCATGTTTCTTCAGTTCATGGTGGATGTTGTTGCAAGAATAGAAAGACCAGTGGAAATGGGGTGAATAAACCATTGAACCACTTCCAACACTCATACAAAAAAATAAAAAAAATAATAGATTTTAAATTATGTGTTTTAAATCAAATCATTTGCCCAGAAAAAATAATTTATTACTAATATTTTTGATCCCACTTTGATCCCAGTTAATTCACAACAGAAGGCCAGTAAATTATGACAGATTTTTATTTTTTTTTGCTTGTACTATACGTCTAAACAACAAATATGTTCTGACTGGTTGTGATCGTGTCATGTCGAGCAATTTCACCTTAGGTGTGGACAGACAAATTGCTTGTCACTGGAATCTTATCACGTCTGGTTAGGACACAGTGAAGAAAGCGAAACTGCCGACTCTATTCAGACCGTCTAGACTATGAGACTGCGAGTTCCTTCAATACATCTCTCATCTTTTCTCTATCACAGAATATATACCGATGGCCAACTTCGGAGTGAATTAAACAGAACATTTAATTTTTTTTTTTTTGGAATCATAGCAAACAGTCTGACCTATGGCACTTGTCTTCTCAGTTTTTTCTACCCAGTTTCACAAATTTCCTGTGCGTGTGGGTGCATTTTAAAAAGTTATCTCTTTCAAAATAACATATTTTGCCGGTGTTTGTGGGTCTGATTAGGTCTAATTTGAGCTGATTTGATCTGTGAATGTAACAACTGTCTCTCTCTAGGGCAGCAGAAATTATGGACCAGGGTGAGAGAAACTTGTTACTCATTTGGTCCAAATAAAGTAAGCTATACCAGAGAACTCTACATATAAAAGAATGAGGGACAGCTGTGCCCTTGTTAATATGTAAATGAAATGGCTGCACTGTCCTGGTTTTAATTACAATACTACTAGATGATTCAGTAATTTGGAAATAACGTTCAAGGTTTGTGTGCCATGCTCTCGCTTTTTTATGTAGAACCATCATGAATAGATTCTCTAATCACTTAATATTGTACAAAGTAGTGTCACATTCATTAGCTATTGGTTAACTTTTGTTTAGGCTTCCTGTTTCCTTCAAGCTCAGATGGAGTGATTGAGTCCTTCATGGTGTCAGGTACACATGTGAACCGCATAGGGCTCTTTTACAGCCACTTACGGGTCAATTAGGTGCTTAGAAATCGCAGGCACAGATGGCATACAATAATTAACATAAATTAAAATCCCCACTCCATTTCAGTGATTGGCTGTTTTTGGGTCTCGAATGGATGCCATATCCTTCTTTTAAATGTATTGTACCTACTCGAGCCCTTAATGGCGTTATGAATAGTAGCCTACCTTAATGAAGTCTAAATAACAGTCAAAAGAGTGTGTTAAACAATAAAACAAAGAAACTGATTTCACAACATGACTTTGTTTACAAGTTGTCACACCTCACACTTTTCTCTTTCCATAATATAGGATACAAAACTTTATATTTGGGACATGATCTACAAAAAACAAAGAACTCCCGCACACTATCAGTACTTGCAAATGAGTATCAAAATTTTGTCAGCAACGTTTCGGTCTCACGTGTGTGGTGGTTGTTTTGTGTCGTGTGCGCGCGCGTGCGTGTGTTGTGCGTGTCCCGGTGCGTGTGTGCGCGCGCACTAAATATTTCTGAGGTAACATGTCCCGGCAGTGCTGTACCACTGCGCAGTTTGCCAATGCAATGCAATTTTCACAGCAATTAAAAACATAGCCAAACGCTCACAAGCACATAGAGAGAGAGATGTAAATTCTTTCATAGCAGGGTTAAAGAAAAAGGGTATTGAGTAGTAGACTTAAACAGAAAAAAAAAACGTTGATACTTGGACAATCACTTTCATCAAACGTTTCATCTCAATTAACATACAAGTACTGCTGCAGATAACCTTATAGACAGCAAGGGATAGTGAACAGGCTCCTGAGCTGCAGAAGTCTACAGGTGAGATTTGTTGTGTTGTTGCATGTATTTATGAACATTCATTGAAGAGATAAGAGAAAAATACTTCCCAATTCTACATATGAGAAACATCAATAGAGCGTTTAATTATTTCCTCCGCTCAAGCAATGTATGTCATGGTTCGTTAGGAATGAGGAGAGATGAGTGAGGCTCTAATGTATGTGCAAACGGTATTCTAATTAATAACAACTAAAAGCTAGCAAACAAGAACAGGAATAAAACTATGCATGACAAAAACAGAAAAAGGTATGGAAGCTTGTTTCCCCCACATAATAAAAGAGGTCTTATCTCACAATTGCAACTTTTTCCTCACAATTGCGGGTTCACATCTTGCAATTCTGACTTTTTATCTCAGAATTATGTGTTATAAAGTCAGAATTGCATGATATAAAGTCGCAATTCTGAGGAAAAAAGATAGAATTGAATTTTATAACTCGCAAATGCGACTTATATTCACAATTCTGAGAAAATATGTCAGAATTGTTTACGCAGTTATGAAGTCAGAATTTGCGTTGTGAAAAAAAGAAATGCCAGAATTGTGAGATGTAAACTCACAAATGTGAGAAAAATGTCGCAATTATCTTTTAAAATGTTTTATTCTTAAGCGGAAACAAGCTTCCATACAAAGGACCAAACAATAAAGGAGGTATACAGTGACTGAACGAGGGAGAAAACAAGGAACAGGTGAGACTAATCAACTAACAAATGAGTAACTATGGCAACTAAGAAAACCTAGACTAAACACATGTAAAGAAAATAAACTCAAAGAACCAAAACACAGATGATATGTGACAATAGCCCTATTCCATCCAACTATTTTTATGCAAATTTTGGATGGAGGAAAAACGCCAAATATGCACATAAACTACGATGGAAACACAAATTAATTCCTCGATGCACAACAAAAACGTGACTGCCCTAACAGAGGATTGGATAACTGGACTAACCAGCAGATCAGTTTCATTGCACTGCATTTTAAATGTTGGTTTGATCATTCTGAAATGCCTGAGCCATAGTCCGTCATCAAAATGATTTGGTTGAATTAATTCTGTCTCACATGATTACGTTCACAAACAACAGGCATCCAAACACATGGAATGGAAATGGTGCTTTATTTTTAAATGTTTTATGCGATTTCCAATTTTGTGCACAAGTTAAATTCACAGCTTTGGATGGAAAATAGCTACTGTAGTGTTTTGTTGGAAAAAGCTACTGGAAATACAAAGTTCTGTTATGAAACTCTAGATGGCGCAGGGTGCTGACTGTAGGTCCTTAACTCAATTTGCTTGAAATCCTATTATTCTCTATAGGGCACAGCTGATTGGTTCCTGCTGTATCAGTAGCCAATGACCTTGCGTGCTCAACCTTAAATACTTGGTTAGCATTTGCTGTAGTGTAGCGCTTTCAGAAACCCTCCACCCTCCCCAGCTCCACCTGTATAGATCTGCTATGGGTAATTCATGTACGCTATATTGTAAAGCAGCAGCATGTCTAACTTGCTCCCAACAGCGTGTCGTGCGTGTATTGGCAGTAGCAAGCCCCGTACTTCCTCTGCAGCAGCAGCAGTGTATGTGTGTGCTCTAGGTTTACTTTTAGACTTAGCTTACCTTTGCAGTCATTTAAAGCATATCTTTAAAAACAATAATAATTGAACTCTGGTAAATGTCATATTTAGCATATCTCAAATATAATATAATGTCGTGATGCTAAATTCTCTTTTAGCATTTAAAATAAATCCCTTTTTTGTATTACAACATATATTTTTTTTAATAAGATAAATTAATGGTATTTTTTATAAAAAAAAGATTAATGAAAATATGTGGCATTAAGCTAATTGGTTGAATAGGGGTGGGAGGACTTTGAGAATATGTGAATTGGAACACACAAGGGCAAAAGCATAAGAAAAACAACAAACACATTCATGAAAGGATTTGTCAGAAGGAATCCCCTTTCATCCTGGAAAATGCACCAAATAACATAAAAAATCTGCAAAGATGAGAACAAAACCGAACACATATAGGTACTGTAACTATAAGACAGAACATGAAGTGTTGCTCACATGTTTCATCATGTATTCCAGTATATATTTGTATGAATTATTCATTTATTCTCTTGTACAGCCATTCAACTTTTTATTTTTTTGTGGTGTAGTGGGAGTTAAATATTTCTTTGATCGTATTCTAAACATGGGCACTTGGTGTGTAATAATGTTTTTGTTCAATTAAGTGGTCAAAAGCATCACAAATTGTCTTTGTAGCTAATCTTGAAGTTGTGACAGAAACCCCATTTGAGTATGACGAGTTTACACTGAGAAATCCATCAGAAAATTCCGCCCTGCGGTGCAAATCCACAATATAAATCCACCATAGCTCAGAAACCGTAGAGAGAGAGATAGAGATGCAGTGATTGAGGGGAGATAGGGTTAGAGAAATAAACACAACGAATGTTCATCACAGTGTCCTTCACCATCAGGACAAATACAAATAATCTAAAGGAGAGTGTAAAGGAAAGCTGAGAAAAAGTTAAGTACTGTATGAGATCAAAAACAGATCAACGTTCATCTTGCAGATGGAGTGCTGGAATATATAACACTATATCAACATAATTTACCCAGAACATTCTAAACACGCTGAGGTTATGCTATGCTCAGACTGCCATCAAAACTGCATATTCAGATTTTGTCCAGATGGGGTTTTGAACAGATATAAATAAATAAATAAATAATCAGATATATAGTTTAAATATCATAGTCTGTGTGTGTGTGTGTGTGTGTGTGTGTGTGTGTGTGTGTGTGTGTGTGTGTGTGTGTGTGTGTATGTGGTCCTATTTTGTACTACATGTGACATGGATAGTAATACCAGAATTTTTTTTATCTTGAGTGGACATCTTTTTGGTCCCCACGAGGAAAGCAATCATACTAAATTTTGTTGTCTTAAAAATGTAAAATTCTGAATGTTTTCTGTGAGGGTTCATTGTTGTGTTTTATGGGTAGAGTTAGAGGATAGAATATACAGTTTGTACAGTATAAAAATAATGATTTCTATGGAAAGTCCCCATAAAACATGGAAACCCAACGAGCATGCCAGGCTCTCCCATCTCTGTCATTTGTGCCTCGCTTACAACCATGGTTCGAATTACGTGGGAGCCAGTGGGAGCTGAGCTCCCATAGAGAGAGTATGAGCTCCCATGAAAGCAGTAAAATCATACACCTGTGGGGGCTCTAAAAATCATCAGCACCATTATTTTAAATTACAAATAAAGCACCTTTTCCTTCAATAATCGAGGCATATTTGTTAACCCTTTCGCACGTACGTTCACAGCGGTGTGATTAGAACAGTCAGTGCATCACGTGATCAACTGCTAAATTCAAAAGTGCTTTCGCGCGTTGGCTGGCGCTGAGCCAGAGACAGACGCGGTCAATAGGCCTATATCACAACTATTCAGTGTTATCAGACTCAACCACATAATGTTTATTTTAGGTTTCAGACATTTAAATACACATAAGTAGCTACTAGCAAAAAAAATATTTGGGGGGACCCTAGGTAGTCCCCACCAATGCGAACTCCTGTGTCCATTCTCAAACCGAGAGTGCTGCGCGGGTCGGGCGAGCCAAATAATAAAAAAATTAGCCTACATTCAAAATTAATCGAGGATGGATGACAGATAAATCATTATAATGTGTTGATTTTAATAAAGACACGGAACTCTCATCACGGTAAAACGCAATGAGCGTCACTCTTTTACTTTCGTTTTCAACAACGTAATTCTCTTTAGAGAAAATCAATCAAGGAAAACATATCAGGGCATTTACTACAGTTGTAATTTTTCAATGCGAATTATTTAATTTTGATTGGTTATTATTCTGATTTAATATCAAATTAAGGATTATTTTAAAAGAAAGATGGAGCATAGGCTACATAAAATTAGAGGGAAAATGCCCTATTTAAAGGTAAAAATATTATTCTGATAAGAGTGTTTGCCAACAGTGTGATGTAATGAAACATTCACAATTTAACTTTGAATGGAGTAAAAAGCCTTAGGATATTAAGGAAATGTAATTTTGGCCAAAGAAGAACTTTTAATTTAAATAAATGTTAATTTTAAATCAGCCTACTTCAGTGTGATATTTTACCATATTATCATGCTACATAACAATTGTAGGCTAATGATGATCAGATGCAGATCTAAATCAAAGAATATCATATGTTTGGGCGGTTGGATTATTTTTAACAGCGGATTCCGGTGACTCAAAGTGCACCAGATTAATGAATTTATCTTTAAAATGTACAAAATTTTCTTCCTGGGGGGGCATGCCCCCAGACCCCCCTAGAGGTAACGAACTCCACCCAAATATTCTCTACTCCTGTATTAATAAACGTTGAACTCAAAATAATGAAGTGCAGTATTTAGCTATTTATTTATCACATACACCACGCCTGCTCATGGGCTGCTTTTTTTTTTTTTAAAGAGACCCCCACAAAGATGAAATCATAATTCGAACCCTGCTTACAACCTTGTTCATATACTGAATAGGGATGAGTGGAAGACGACGTTTGTGACTCTGACGGGACACTATGAATACCAGATAATGCCATATGGCCTGGTCAACACCCCCTCCATTTTCCAGGCCTTCATGAACATGGTGTTCTGGGAATACTTCCACCGATTTGTCTTAGTGTATCTTGATGACATCTTGATTAACTCCTGAAGCAAGATGCTAGCCCTTGTGCTAGAGTGTCTATGTGAGTTCCAGTTGTTCATCAAGGCAGAAAAATGCTCTTTATGAATGCTCTCCAATTCTTTATGATTTCCAAGAATGCAAAAGCAGATGATTTATCACACCAATACGCTCTTGAGAAAAAGAAGCCCATACTGACACCAGAGATTTTCACCTGTCCACTTCAATGGAACCTTGATGATCAGATCATCCAGGTTGCCTGCCACTAAACCCTCTCTGCCTGAATGTCCCGAAGGAAAATGTATCTCCAGCATCTCTCAGATCCTCCCACATTGAGTCCGTTCATTCCTCACTAGGCACCGGCTACAAGGTATTAGTCAAACCCCCTCGCTTCTCTGACAGAAGTACTGGTGGCCCATATGTCCCAGGAAGTACAACACTTCATCCAAGGATGCTCAGAATGTGCCATTGCCAAATCTCCATGTTATTTTACCAGCCGGCAAACCCCTTCCATTGCCCGAACCTCAACAACTCTGGTCACACCTAGGGTTGACTTCGGAAATACCTGTGTTGTGGTGGCTGTTGATAAATTCGCCCAAGCATGTCAACTGATACCACTGAAACAGTCCTCCACCACCATGGAAACAGCAGAGCTACTATTTCTTCATGTGTTTAGAAATTTTGGATGACCCGAGGATATATGTCAGAATCGTGGCCCCCAGTTTATCTCTCGGTATGGCGCAACTTCTTTCACTCCTGGGTGTGACCATAAGTCTTCCGTCTGGGTATCATTCACAATCTAACAGGCAGTAGGAACATTCAGGACCCCAGGATACCGCTTGACTCCCATGTAAAAGCTAATCCAGATTGTGGTCATTTAATGCAACAGATACTCGTGATTTACCAACTCAACCTCTAAATACTGTATCATCCAGTTCAGCCTGTCCTGTCAGCTCAATATTTGTGTCGGAACTTCACAGTGCTGTCGCTGACGTCTCCACTGTCAGTATGTCCTTACTTCCTGGACTCCCGCCGTCGAGGAGGGTGCCTGGAGAATATGGTGGATTGGGAGGGTTATGGACCGAGGAATTGTCTTGGGCACAGAGATGACATCCTCGTCCCGCCTTACTAACCTGTTTGATGCCTTGTTTCAAAAATTGTTAGAGATCTTACCTTTGAATACTTACCTGAGTTATGTTTGATGCCACATTTCAAATACTGTGAGAGATCTTACCTGTGATTACTTACCTGAGTTGTGTTGAATGCATTGTTGGAAGGACTTTGTGAACACTTACAGTACATGTGAATAATCACCTGAGTTGTATCCTGTTCTGCCCTTTCTGGTGAAACCTTTTCTGCTTTAACTATGTGCCTTGCCACCCGTTGTTTTGCACTGGTCCAGTCATCTTGCTGGTCCTTTGTTGATTTCAATAAAGGTCTGAACTCATATCAACTACGTCTCCCTAGTGTGTGTGTGTGTGTGTGTGTGTGTGTGTGTGCGTGCGCGTGTGTTTGAGTTCCTGCAGTAAATCATTTATCATTTGATTTTGCCAGGAGGGATGTTCGCAAAAACCAACTGAGAAAAGCCCTCCAAATCAAATCGCTCAGACTCCTCCACCTTTAGACATGAATAACTTCATACTGCTGTGACTGATAATATTTTATTTCATTGCCTTTGTACCAATCAATAAATATCTATTTTATGAAATCTAACAAAAATGATTAATGATGTTATTTACGGCCCAAACAGAAGATAAATGAAGACATTATTCCCTCATTTTATGAACTGATACAAAATTCACTTTCTCGCTCTTCTGTCATGTTGCTTTTCTTTTCAAATAAAATTAATAAAACAAGTTTTATAAGAAAAAAATGTGAATAACAACCCTCGAAAACAAAGAACTATAGGTTCACTACTGTTCAAAAAGAATACAATAATGTTTTGGTATAGAAATAACGGTTTACTCATTCTGTTAATGTAATAGCATGCTATTATGTAGGCTATTAAAAGGAACCATTATGATGCAGAAGGAATATTTGATGGATTGAAACAGGCCTCTGAGAGTTCCTTGCAGTACACAGAAAAAAAAGAAAAGAAAAAAAAATATATATATATATGGTGGTCAGATGAGTCTATGTTTCAGCTTATTTTTGGGAGAAAATGGAATCGAGTTCTCAGTCCCAAAGTCGAAAGGGACCAACCAGACTGTCACCAGTGACAGGTGCAAAAGCAAACATCTGTCCTGGTATTGAGATGCATCATTGCAAACAGTATGGGTAACTTGCATTATTGTGAAGGTACCATTGACATGGAGGCATATATTTGGATTATACAGAGACATAAACTGCCATCAAGATGACATCTTTCCTGGGAAGCAAGACAATGCCAGGCCTCATTCTGTACGTGCTACAACTGAGTGGTTTCTAGACACTTTGCACCATAGAAGAGATGTGCCTGCCTGTTTACAGCAGTCCAGATATGTCTCTTATGGAAAATGTATGACCCATCATGAAAAGGAGAATCAGGCAATGATAACCACAGACTGTTGAGCGGCTGTCTTGTATCAGACAAGATTGGGCAAATATTCCACTAGCAAAACTCCAACAATTAGTATCCTCAACTCCCAAATGATTAAAAAGTGTAATTAAAAGGAAAGGTAATGTGACACAGTGGTAAACATGTCTCTGTCCCAACTTTTTTGGGATGTGTTGCAGCCATCAAAATCAAAATTTGTTTACAAAATACAATTATGTTGGTCAGTGAAAACATTAGGAAAACTTTTCTTTGTACTTTTGTCAATTAAAAAAAGGTTAAAAAGAATGAACAAATAACAGATTCTTGATTTTATTGCATCTTACAAAATGTCCCAACTTTTTCTGATTTGGGGTTGTAGATATAGTAGATTTGGATCAGGATCTTCATGTTAAATGGCTTGTGTTGTGTCTAGAATTAAAGTCCCCATGAAATCAAAATTGACCATACTTACTTTGTTTACCTAAATTGATCGTTTTGTGGTGAACAATTCATCCATGCAAGTCAATCCACACACAAAAAAAATTTGGCTTCGTAATCTTTAATCAAATTCTGAAAATGCCCCTCCCCTCTGCATTGGAGGACCTTGCCCAATGACGTAGGCTTGACGGTTTAGGTGTCTGCTTAACATCCGTAACCACGCCCCTCCAACTGACATTAGACAGGCACACGGCGTGTGAAAGGAGAGATGGCGAGGAGGTGCATTTTTCTAGATCCAATCAGGTGCTAGTTGGAAAAAAAAAGCCACTATTTTGCCTCATTTAGTATTCCGTTTCTCTTGGAAATACGTCACAGCACTGGAGAAAGCGTTGCAACTTCGGTCACGGGACTTTAAAGGTGCCCTAGAATGTTTTTTTTTAATTATTTTATAATGTTTCCTGGGTTGCCCTTATAATGTTAGTATGTTTTTTAGATCAAAAATAGTCATAATTTAGAAATAAAAGGCATTTTTCCTAGTCTGATTTTAGCCTCTGATTTGAACACTCTGTTTGAAGGGGCGTGTCTGCTGTGAGAACCGGCCACTGCTGTGATTGGCTAATATGCTTGCATATGAAATATGACATGTGAAACTCTCTCGAATACTTTCACTACAGCTGTTATATACGTTTTAACTATTACAACTATCGCGATGAACGAATCGTGAGATGTTTTTAAAGTATTTAAATCTATTTCCATCACATAAAATGTTGCTGTGATGAGCATTGAGCAGATGACAGTTTGTTGATCGCGAGACAACGCAGTTTCTCTCTCTCTTCTGCTTTCACCAATGCAAACGATGACATACAGTAAGAGCTTCGTTGTGCAGTGTAACAGCGTCATTGATTTCATAACGAGTTTGGCAAAAGAGATAAACTCGCGCTGTGTGGATTGTTCTTTGACCGCTTTCTGTATAGTTTATTCACTGAGAATTAGCCTATTTAACGTTAGTTATGTATGCTGTTACTTGGAGTTTGCTATTACTGTACTAGGATCTTGTGCTGGATCTAACACAGTGTAAATTATCTTTAATAAAATCACTACTTACCGGTTGCGGGAATATAGTTGGAATTACCCCCTTCTTCAGTTTGAGACGCTGAGAGAAGCTTGATATTGTCCAGGTTGGAAAATAAGTCCGTGGTGAAATGGGCAGAGCAAACTAACAACTTCGAATTAAACTGTTGCGGTATCCGATTATATGTAAACATCATCCACGCCTGTTGACATTTCTTTTCTGTGGGAAGGGTATGAAAAGTCCTCACATCCCCTGCACAGCCTGGAACATAGCATTTATTTCCATGATCTGCCATTTTCTCTCTGATCCTCGCTTGTTCCGATGGTTTGGCTGTGCAGTGCTTGTCATTGAGGGCTGGGATATGCAAATCTTTGGAGGCGTGATCCCCGACTGTTGCGTCACAGTCGGTATTATGTGGAGATTCGTCTGTTTTTCAGGGGTGTTTTTTAAAAACGAGATTTAAATAAGAAGGAGAAAACAATGGTGTTTGAAACTCACTGTATGTCATGTCCATGTACTGAACTCTTGTTATTTAACTAGGCCAACATAAATTCAATTTCCCATTCTAGGGCACCTTTAAAGAATCAAGTTGTGTGTTGATCAAGTTGTGTGAATGAACCATGAGTGCAGGATAAGTGAGGGCTTACCAAAATTCTAATTCGTTGATCGCCAAATGCATGTAAAAATTGGCCTTGACATCTAGGCTAGATTATTGGCTATAACTTCATTAGGAACTACAAGATAACTAATGGTGTAGATTCCAAGAAGAATAAGTTTCCACACAGAGGCACTGGACACAGAGATTCGACCTTTATGAGGATATGTGATGCATTTTAGATGGTATATAATTTTTACGGTAAATTAACGAGTTAATTCAGAAAAACAGAGCAAAAACTTTTTTCCATGAAAAATTATCTTGTAATTCTGAGATAATTAACTTGTTAATTCAGAAAAACAGAGTAGATTTTTTTTTCCTCAAGTGAATGAAATACGTTTCCGTAGAAAAGTCTGCCATACATCATCAGAGAAAAGTCAGTCATTTGACCAGAAGATTGAGTTATGAATTTTTAATTAAAAATATGCAAACATTTTAAAAATAAATAAATGAATAAATAAAGGAAATGCATGAATCATTCATTCACAAAAATATCAATAAGATTTATTTAAAAAATAGGTTTCATTTCCATTTAATGCCGACTCAAAGATTTACAAACAAATTCAAGCGGTTCATTTTTTTTTTATATCTATAACTTTTCCAATATGATTATATATACACACACAAATGATTCTAAAGTGCAATATTTATACAACATGCAATATTTTTGCACTCTAGTTGCATACTGTCTCTAAGAATCACCCCGGTGTGGGTCATTAAAGTTCAGCTCAAAGGCCGAAAAAAGTGTAGCAAAGATAGCAACAGTTACACTGTTAGTTAGTTACACATCAACTGAAGAGAAAGGGCCAGGAGAGCCTTTTTACCTCTTGCTGTGCTTGTGATAGCTGGCAAGAATTTAATTTGTGTTTCTTAAGAAGTTGGGCCAAAATCAGCAGACAATGCCAGTTTCACTGCTTATTTGCCAGTGTAAATATTGAACAGTGCACAACCACAGATTTAACCCTGTGGTACTCATATTTTCCAAACATACAGTTATTGTTAATTTGATTAGGTTTTTTTAATGCATCTGCAAATTACAGAATATTTCATGCTACTGTAAATATAATAAAACATTTTCACACAGATTATGATTACATCCATTTCTTGCTTCCACTTGGGGGTTTCTTTTGCTAAGAACACACTGCGTTGGCACCCTTAGGAAGGTTTAATAATTTGAAATGGTATATTAATTTATCCCCCAGCCTCCTTTTTACACAAATGATTCTGAAGTTGTACGAGTCCAAGTTTTCTTTGCTCTTATAAAGTGGGGCACCGAGCCACAGGATTCAAATATTAGAAAGCAATCTGAACAACAGATGCTGAGGCATAATTTGAGCACTGGCTTAACTCAATTGTTCTCTAACTCAAGTTCAAAGTGTGCTAAGTTGTTTAGTGTCGGTACTGTTTAGTCATTGTGGGATCGTTTACTGAGCCATATGCACAGTCTTAGGAGATTCTATATTGCTCAACATTTGTCTTGGCATTGATTCTGTGCCTAAACTGTTGTTCCGGTGTGTTATGATAATCACTGTGTACTCTGCTGTGTCTGCACATTTCGGACACAGTGGGAGTTCATTAGGAGAGTTAGCCTGGGATCAATTAATCAGTTTTAGCCATATTTTTATGTATTATATTTAATAAAAATATATATTAAGTAAACACACACACACACACACACACACACACACACACACACACACACACACACACCACACACACACACACACACACACACACACACACACACACACACACACACACACACACACACACACACACACACACACACACACAGGGGGTGGTTCACCCAAAAATGTTCACCACTTTATTAGGTACACCTGTTCAACTGCTCGCAAATATCGAATCAGCCAATCACATGGCAGCATCAATTCTGAATCAGACAATGGCTGAATCCGAAATCGTTCCCTATACCCTCAAATAGGGCACTACTTGAAGGGAGAGCCATTTGTAGTGGTGTCTGAAAAACAGTGTTTGTACTGTTCAGAGGAGGAAGCTGATCCAAATAAACTTGGTAGTGAACCTTCAGTATCAGCCGGCTCGCAAATCCACACTTGAAAGCATTTATGTTTCGGCTATACTTGTGTGGTATAGTTGTAAATATAAACTCTAGCCACTGATTCTTCACATGCTCGCCCCTGGGCAGTGAAAAAAAAGTTCACTTTTGATTCGCACTTCAGAACAGCGTCTCGTCGACATGATGTTTTCACTGGTGTCTGGCGCGCGCAATGAGTGGGAGTAACTTATTCAAATAACTTGTCAAGTTGACGTCAACTAGACATTGAAAAAGCATCGTTCGTCTATCGATTCATATCAGCGACTCAGAGTCGACTCTTACTTTTGAGAGACAATAAATTTGTATACGGTGAACTTTCATATTTAAAACTTTGCAGGATGTTTTCATTCACTTAGATCTATGTTTCACACTACATGAAAGGTAATTTTCAAAATTCCATGATAGGTACCCTTTAAAGCTACACTGTGTAACTTTTTTAGTTTATTCTTAGCTAAAAACACTTAGTTCTTTCAAAAATATATGTGCTCATTAATGTATATTTACTTCGTTCAAGTAATAAAGTATTCTCGTGAGTGTATAATATGCCATTGAAAATACATACGGGTAAGGGGTTCTAATGTCGGTCGCCATGTTGCCCATCCATCTTGAAAGTACATTAGCCAAAGAGGGACATAGGTCGTTAATTCAAGCTTCGCCTTTCGCTTTTTAACACTCGATGGCACCGTGTCGAATGTGGACGAGGTCGAACTGGAAGCCATGTTAATCTTGGACTACATTGGCCACCGTAGGTTAAAACGAAATCAGAATTGAGAAGAACAGAAACTAATATTCACTGGATGGTCATATACCTTTTCACTGCTAGATGAGGATAAAAATCACACAGTGTAGCTTTAAGACTTCAAAGTTTAGTTAGTCTCATAGCAATTCTTGATTTAATGCTTCAGAATGGTCAATATTGGAGGAAATTAGGTATAGGTAGCAGCATAAAGATATTTATTCACACTGATATTCCGATATTTGAAATCTAATGTTCTTCTACTGTTACTATTATAATACAGTGCAGATCCAAATCTGTGCCTAAAAACACTATTGGCTACTAAACTGGTACAAATTAACTAGTTACTCCTCCCAATATGTACAAAACACAATGTCCAATTACACCATAGTGGAAATTCATTCTTATAATAAACATACAATAAATACTGGCTGCACTAAAATTTTGCCAGGTAAGTTGGAACAGTTCGCTGGTGATGATTGATGTTTATTAAAATAGCCTTCAAATCAATCTCATAACATGCCAGACATCATCCTATATTGGGCCTTTGGTTTACTGTGCAGGGAATCAATCTGAAACCTCAATCTTCAACTTAAATGACTTGTTTATTTTACCTTTAACAAAATCGGCTGCAAACATACACATTTAAAATGTCGCAACTGCAATTTCCTTAAAGGGGTCATATAATGGTACATGCACTTTTACAAGTTGATTGTACTGAAATGTGTGTTTGCAGTGCCTGTACACAACCATCATATAATGATAAAAATCCATCCAGTGTTTTTGTTTTAATCTCCTTATGTTTTCCCCTGCCTCAAATTGAGCCGTTCGTTTTTGTGACGTAGATAAAACGGACGCCCCTCTAACGATTGTTGATTGACAGCAGCGTTTCAACACAGACCCACCTTCACTCGTGAGTGAGCTGTCAATCATAGTCCGTCATTGTTTACACTGGAGCAGAATGGAGTCTAAGCGATTGTGGTGTTCTGTTCTTGGTTGTAATAACGAACACAGAAGTCATTTTTATGTTCCTAAATCCGAACCGCTGAAGGCGCAGTGGCTGAGTTTTGTTTACGATGGGAATATTCCCCACGAGTAACGTCAATGCGCTCATGTTTGAGCGAATCATTTCTCACCAGACTGCTTTTTAAACGAGGAGGGTCAGTATGGTTTTGCTAAGAAGCTGCTCCTGAAAAAGGAATCGGTACCAACTATACGTGTTCCTGCTGCACCTCCAGAAGAAGTGAGTGTAACGTTTTATTAACCTTTAAATACTAATCTTTGCAAATCGCTTGCACGCTTCACGATGAATGCGGCTAATGTTTAAACTCAGGGTACATTACGGCATGTATTCTATGTAACGTTATGACGTTCTCAATATAATTAAAGGGGGGGTGAAATGCTGTTTCATGCATAGTGAGTTTTTTACACTGTTAAAGAGTTGGATTCCCATGCTAAACATGGACAAAGTTTCAAAAATGAAGTTGTAAGTTTGATGGAGTATTTCTGTTCCAAAAATACTCCTTCCGGTTTGTCACAAGTTTCGGAAAGTTTTTTTCGAATATGGCTCTACGCGACGTCAGAGTGTGCGGAATTTCCTTATACGGGTCTTAAGGGCACTTCTCCCGGAAGTGCGCGCGCGCATCTGTAGCCTAGAGCGTGCGAGAGTGAGAGTCCTATGCCATCAGAGCGCTGCAATAAAAAAAGTGTGATTGTGGTTGCCAGGGCAAGACAACACTGCACAAATTTCCAAAGAACCCAGCGTTAAGGGACCTGTGGATGGATTTTGTTTTTCCAGAGCAGCAACGGAGTTGTGCAAGTGACGTGTTCTTGTTTGTTTCCTTAGTTTCGACGGTTATAGTTAACGTTATAGGCTCAGTTCGACGCCGGATTTGCAGATCGCCTAATACTTAAAGATGGAGCAGTCCCAACGATAAAGGTTCACGGTCGTGCGTTGGAACCGCAGGCGGTGAGTAAAACTGCTTCAAATGTCTGTGAGTTGTTAACTATCGGCGTTAAGCACAGCAAGTAAACAACATGATCACTTACAGTTAATGTATCTATGGAGCATGCGATGTATGGTGTGTGTGTGTGTGTGTGTGTGTGTGTGTGTGTGTGTGTGTGTGTGTGTGTGTGTGTGTGTGTGTGTGTGTTTAAATACATTTGTTTAGCTGGCCACTGTAGATGTCAGTTTGTTTATTGTAAAAATAATTCATGTCCTCATAAACCACGAGTCTGTCTGTTTACAACACACGCAAAAGCTTCGCGCGCTCCCGCCCACACGGCACGCCTCCACCCGTTCGGGTTTTTCCGGAAAGACTCGGTACAGCCTATCTTTCTTTTATAAATATAATAAAACTAAAGACTTTTTGGAGGTATGAAGGATGCAATACTACTCTATAGGTACTCAAGATTAACATGAGATTGAGTGAAACTGAGCATTTCACCCCCCCTTTAATAATCCCACGTTTATAATGAACAACGCGTTATGGTTATTGTGTTATTAAAAACTGTACGCACAGAACAGAGGGGCGGAGTGAGCAAAGCTCATTATCATTTAAAGGCACATGCACTGAAACGGCGTGCTGAAGACAGAGCTGTTTTTGAGCAGGTAAAATGAGTGTTTTCTTAAAATACTAATGAGAATTTTTAATAAAAGTATATTACAAAGTTTGTATTTAGACCCTAAATATTTATATTAACTTGTACACAAATGGCATTATATGACCTTTTAATCCAATAGACAGACAAAAAAAACCCTGCTACTAATAACAGCTCCAGCAATGACGTATTGCTGACTATTTCTAGCTTTGTGGTAAAAAACTGCCAGTAGTTATTAAGGTTATTATTTTAATTGTAGTTATTATTAAGATTTTCAATATAACTAGGGGAGCTATGGCTACAAATAGAGGGTCTTAGAATAGACCCTTTTAACCAATCTGTAATTTGAACGCTCTCTAATAATGTTTCTCAAATAGCATCAAGACTTATAATTTGGGGTCAATCCTTCTCATCCATCTCTCCATCATCTCTGCCCTCTGACTGCACAGTCTAGATGAGGAACACACATGACATCATCTCGTGTTCAACTTCACATTGATTCAGCGAGTAATGCTGAATGCCCTGTGAAATCTCTGGCTGTGACATGCCTAGAGCTCACCACAGATCTCTTATAGATCATCTCCCCATCCGTTTTGTTTCCTTTCTTCCCACAGAGAAAGAAGAGGACTCTTGTGTTCCACTTGAGTGCTTCCATATTCTCCAGATGCGGCACGACTGTTTTGAGGTGCTCCTAATGGAAAGCAAGGGAACTCATAATACCTGTCAACTGGCCTCACGGGAAGATGGCTTTACACGTGTTCAGGCATCAGTAATTGAAGTGCTGTTTTATATTCTGGTGACCAGGGGCTGTTTGCTTCATCGGTAATTCACACTTGAGAGTTGGTCATAAAGAGAACAGATTCTATGCTTGATCTTAGCCACAAGGCTGAAAGGCTGAAAATGACATAAAAAGAAAGTTCTCTCTCACTTTATCTGGACTCCCTGATAGAGATACTTACACAATCTTCAAAGAAAACAGTTGTGCTCTAACTGATCTTTCCCAGCCAATCTTTTACTCTTAAAAATAACGGTTTCAAACGGGGTTTTTGCAGTGATCAGTGAAAAGCTATTAAAATAAGTATTTTTACCAGTGTGAAGAAAATGTTAATAATCTAAACCTTTTTACTATAAAGAACTTGCAATGGAAAGGCTCCATTAATGTTAAAGGGCTTCTATTATGCTCATTTACAGGTTCATAATTTAGTTAAATGGGGCCTACTAGAAAAGGTTTCACCCTCGCTTTGAATGCTTTTATCTAAATTTCGTTTCTTTAAAACCTATCTTCCTAAAAGCACAGTCTGCTGTGATTGGTCAGTTGGCCCCAGTAATTGTGATTGGAATGTGTATCAGAAATGTAATGCCACTTACCAAAACCGAAGTGTTTCAGCTCCCGGTGCTGTAAATACTACTGTAACTATGCTTTTACTTCAGTTGTGTTGTATCAGTTTGAAGCTAACATGTCAGGGCTAAGTCGGGGCTAACATTCAAATTTTTCACTTAAGCAATAAGCCCCGCAAAGTGGATTTAGAACAGCTAAGTGGCAAGTAGGCACAACACGGAGATATTTTGGAAACCATGCTTGGAACACCATGGAAACATGGGGGGGGGGGGGGGGGGGGGGTCGCGATGCTGGCTTAACATCGTGATGTCTGTCAGCCATCACGATGGACGATGATATCGTCTATCGGCACAACCCTATCGCTAATCTCTTATAATAACAAAGGCGTATGTTTATGACGGAGTGATAAGTGGAATGATGGGACTTGCTGTCATGCTGATGGATCTAATAATGTTTATGGATTTGAAAACATTCATGTTTTTTTAACATGACTAGTATGAAGAAGCAGTCTCAGGTCTGTGGAAGGGGCCTAAACTGCATTGCCACATCAATTGCCTCGAGTTGCTCACAGTATGCCTTGCGTTGGGCCGGTACATGGCAAGCACAGACTGGTCCGTATGGACAGCACTGCGACTGTTGTGTACATCAAACGTCAAGGTGGTCTAAGCTCCCGCCGCATGTCGCAACTCGCCCGCCATCTCCGCCTATGGATGGAGTCAGAAGCATCTCGAGGTCACTTCGTGCCATTCACATCCCTGACGTGCTCAATTGTGCAGCCGACGAGCTCTCATGACAGCCTACGCTTCCGGGAGAGTGGAAACTCCATCGCAGGTGGTCCAGCTGATATGGGACTTCTTCAGAGCTGCTCAGATAGATCTGTTTGCCTCTGAGGAATCGACCCATTGCCAGTTGTCTTATTCCCTGACCGAGGGGACCTTCGCCACGGATGCACTGGCACACAGCTGGCCCCGGGGGCTACGCAAGTATGTGTTTCCCCCAGTGAGCCTTCTCGCACAGACACTGTGCAAAGTCAGGGAGGACGAGGATTATTTCTTGTCAGTTGCGCCGTATTGGCCCAACTGGACCTGGTTCCCAGAACTTATGCTCCTTGCGACAGCCCCTTCTTGGCCCATTCCTCAGAGGAAGGACATGCTTTCTCAGAGACGGTGCACTCTATGCCACCCGCGTCCAACTCTATGTCTGGTCCCTAAGCTTCCGCTGGACGGCCGAGTTACAAGTCCAGCTCCTCAGCGGAAAAACAAGGATGCGACGCACCTGCTGCTCATTACATGCTCGCGCCGCAATGCACACCAGCTGGTGCAATAATCGCATGCCAATGTGCATTGGCTCATTTAGTTTCACTTGAAGCATATATGCTCTCGCAAGAGATCGCCATTCTTCAGCAATGACGTACGTATCCGTTCCCTACCTCGGGGAACGAGGGTTACCATACGTAACCGAGACGTTTTTCCTCAAGATAATAAAACTTTTCTGGCCTTAGAACTTGTTTAAGGGCGAGCCAGTAAGCAGACATTATGCAAATGTGTTAGCTTTGTCATGGAAATAATGGCTATAATCGATGCGTTTCAGGCAAGTTTTTTCTTTTTGGAGAAATTATGGCTGTGTGTTCACCAAAACATTTTTAGCTAGCTGAATATGCCAGGTGCTCTTCTGAAAACGCCTAGCTGTGAGCACTTGAGAGCTCTTTTTTCTCAATTGACAGGCTTTGGTTGCTACAATATGGAATATCCGTGGAAGTGTTTCAAGTTCTGATTTCGCAGATAGTTTGTTTCTGAATATAAAAATGTCAACACAGCATAAATGACTTGCTCTGGCCCTTGTTTTGGATGAAGACATGGCTTAACATGTAGAAAGAGAGAGGACCGTTTGTCTGTGTGGTATTTGTACCGCCCCTCCTCCATTGTGATTGGATGACTAGGTAAAATTTACGGATGAGTGCTGTGTTTTACCCAAAGTTGAACATTTGTCAATTTCTCAGCAACCAGAATAAAAATGCAAACCACAGCGTTGAGCATGATATAGACACACAGTTCCTTAAAATATGATAATATGCTGACAGTTTTTTGGGGGTGGGGGGGGGGGGGTCACTTCCTAACTCCATTTGCAGTGAACTTTGTGCTTTAAAACTTTGCAGATTGTTTACATGCACAAGCAGCTATATAACAATAAAGGAAAGGGAAATATAAACAAAAACATAATTGATTCCCATTAAAAATTCTTTATGAATCTATCAATGCCAATAAAGAACCTTTATTTGTAAGAGTGTCGCATGTGCACACACTGCCCAAACATTTTCCATCCATCCATTCATTCATCCATTATCTCAAAAGACAGCATGCAAATCATTCTATTCATCTCTAATGTGGCTTCCAGTGAACAATGTTAAAATGTCCTTTGGAAATGACAAAACAAAAGCAAATTGTGTTGATTTTGGGCCAGCAGCAGTTTAAATAGGAAACGACAGCATCCGAATGTGTGATGAATCTGAGGGCTGTATTGATTATAGAGAAAACAGAATGTTTGGCTATGAACAATGTGTGGCACACTGCTGACAGTCAGTGAGAGAAGAGGAACGAGGAAAATAGTTAGAAAGAGAGGCTAAAGGAAAAGGCTCTTATAGTTCTATGTACACAATTATACATATCCATAAAGATAGATAGATAGATAGATAGATAGATAGATAGATAGATAGATAGATAGATAGATAGATAGATAGATAGATAGATAGATAGATAGAGGATAGATCCCATTTGATCTAGTGATATGTAGTAGAACAAAACTGGAATGTCTCGAGAAATGTTAACCACACACTTTAGTTTATTCATAAACCCTAAAACCTATTTTCAGAACTGCAAAAGGAAATTCCAGAGAGAACCCATGGCTTTAAAATGCTAATTCTCTTTCAGGTTTTATGACTACAAACTAAACAGCTCAATTGAATTCATTTTTCTATGGCTTATATAGGCTAATATATGAATCATGCATAACTCAATTATCTTGACCTCAGACCTTGAACCTTACATTGCAGCGATTACTACAGTTCCACTTTCAAAAGCAATATTGAGTGAAACACATTTTCCATTTAGATAATAACACATGAAAGGTGTGTCGCTATACCCTTTTAACTGAGACACGAGCCTCTGTGAAATATATCACTGTGCCCCAGTATAACATTACTGATTAATCCTTGTCTGACGATTAAGATTAAATTATTCTGACCTGGAAATCATTTTTGATCTATTGATCTAACAGGTCCAAAGTTTTGCAAAAAGGTCTGAAAATGGCACGCTTAAATAAATGGACAGTTAACTCACTGTGGTAATAACAATCGCACAGCGCAGAACACAACCACATCTAACATAAACGCAAACGAAACCTGTTCACGATTACCAGTAAGAGTGCCCATCATTACCACCAGAGGGAACTCCACCCCTGACTATTGTCATTCCTTAATGAAACTACATTTCCCATAACTCTCTGCCTGGACTCATCATCCCTGATTGCATCCAAGGGGGTAATCCATCGACCGGAAGTTGAAGCCTCGCGGGAGCCGCCATCTTGTAGCAGAACTTCACTTGCGTTAGCATTCCCATTGACTCCATTCATTTTGGCGTCACTTTGACTGCGAATAACTTTACATCTGAGGCGTTTAAAGACTCCATTTGTCCATTATTTATTTCTAAAGAAACACGACAATGCATAAAGGGCTCCATTACCTTCTATGTTACAGTATGGCCCCGTAGAAAACAGTTTTTGTAAAAATAGGCTAACGACTGCGTCATAACCACTCGACTCTTCTGTTGCGCTGTACAGGAATGACCGATACAGACAGGAGGAGAAGCTCGCAGGCAATCGGGGGGACGTCCCGTCAAGGAGAGAAGCCATAAAAGCAATGGGACAAAAACTCCTGCTCACTCACGCCAAAGAACTCTTTGCTCAAGTTCCCCATCTCTGTGAGATTAACGTTGGCAGTTTTCACGCACAGCTACTAGAAGATTTACGTCTGTCAGACGGGTTGCTCACGTCATCAAGCTTAGTTTGAGTCGGTTTGAGTCTGCGCGTCAGGAACGGAAGTGCTCAAAAATCGCTAAAAATGGGCTTCAACTGTCTCAACTGAGTTCCAATGAGATGGCTCTGTCCACTTCTTATACGGTCTATGATTGCATCCACCTGTGTCTCATTACCTTATTTAAAGGGATATTTCACCCCAAAATGAAAATTCTGTCAGTAATCACTCACCCTCATGTTGTTCCAACCACGTAAGACTTTCGTTCATCTTCGGAACACAAATTAAGATATTTTTGATTAAATCTGAGAGCTGGATCACTCCTCCATAGGCTTCTATTGAAACTTGCCAGCCCCGAAAAGTTATTAAAGAAATCATTAAAATAGTCCAAGTGACTACAGTAGCTCAATCTTAAGTTTATCAAGCGACGAGAATACTTTGAGCGCAAAAAAAAACAAACAAAAATAACGACTTTATTCAAGTATTCATTTCCTTCTCTTTGGGCCTCGAGATGGTTCACGTAGTATAATTGCGCAACGCTTCTGGTTGAACGTCACACGCATCACACACATGACCAGCGTCCGCCAATATTGAGCCTACGTGTGACGTATAACACAGAAGCTCTACGCAATTACACTACGTGAATATCTCAAGGCCAACAGAGAAGGAAATGAATACTTGAATGAAGTCGTTGTTTTTTTGCGCTCAAAAAGTATTCTCGTCGCTTGATGAACTTAAGATTGAGCCACTGTAGTCACTTGGAGTATTTTAACAATTTCTTTAATAACTTTTCGGGGCTGGCAAGTTGTAATCCTTTAGAAGCCTATGGAGGATTGATCCAGCTCTCAGATTTAATTAAAAAATATCTTCATTTGTGTTCCGAAGATGAACAAAGGTCTTACGAGGTTGGAACAACATGAGGGTGAGTAATTACTGACAGAATTTTTATTTTTGGGTGAACTATCCCTTTAACTTACCTTATAATAGCCTGGTTTTTACATTCCTTCCCTGCAAAGTCTTGTTTAGTTACACTGCAATTCCGAGCATTCTCCCTGGTTTAATGTCTCTTGGTTTTGGATTTCATGCCTGTTCCATGGATTACTCTTTTGCCCGTGTTCCCTGCCTTGTTGTGTTTATTTGTATGGACTGCCTGTCTGTGTTTGATCTTGCCTGTACTTTGGATTACGTCTTTGGATTACCCTGTTCAATAAATACTGCATTTGGATCCTCAACCTTCTTGTCTCGGAGCAGTTTGTGACAAAACCGAACAATGAACAGAGGAAACTTATTGCTTAAATACACAGGGAGATTAATCCAGGGGAAAACAGAACAGGTATGGTATTAATCAGAAACCAAACTAGCAAACAGAAACCATTATGGCTCCTGACTGTAAATTTAGGTAGGCCAGATTCTGGGTCTTAGTGCCAGTTTATTTTAAACATTTTGTAAACTTTATTTTGTTATCTCTGAACACACTAAGAAAACTTTTGGCCGAGGTTGCCTTATTCATCCTGAGGGTGGCGATCTAATGTTGAATGACAGGCTTTATGTACACACGGCATGCAGAACAGTGCTATCTTAGAATTGCCTTAATGTATAGCCTATTTATTGCCTCCCGATTTTGTTTGAAAAATTACTAGTTGTGGAGGATTTCCAGTGAGGAAAAGAAAGTAAAGAAACACAACATAACTATTTAAGGCTATTCACATGAGCATGTTTAAACTAAAGGATTTATACTTTCATTAATTTGATACGCTACTCCACATAGGAAGAACAGACATGCCAACTAGTTACTGACCTGATGCAAACTAATATAAATATAGTTGAAGCGGATTGATATCTTCTCGGTATGGAGCGGGGTTGATGCAAGCTAACGTGAAAATAAGCAGGGCAGTCTGAAATCTGCCCCAATGGCTCTCTATGAGAGTGTGCTGCAGTTCCATTTTCCACCACAGAATAACATTGGAAATTTGTGGGGCGCTGTAGAGCTAGGGAGGGCTCAGGCACCCGCTGCCCCGCCTAGTATCATATTATGCCTGCGGAAGTATTAAATTTTTACATATTCTGCTCACTTTACAACTCAAAATAGTACAATTTGTTGCAGAATTCTGAAGACATTTACAATTTATTATTGATTCAGTTGATATAGCAGTCTATGTTTTGGATGAATATTTTGCCCTTACAGACAAGCAGTGGCTGAACAGAACTCAAGTTAAATATGAGCAGACAAAACCAAACTAAAACAAAACAGAACTAGACCGTAACACGCAGTGGTTTTTCACAGCAAAATAGTAACTTGATACAGAATAGGAAAGAAAGGAAAAAGACTGCTGGGTGAGGTGTATATTCACCCATGTCATCGTCCACTGCAAATGTCTTCTTTCATTTGTCAAAATGTGAAGATATAGGGTATCAAAATATGGGACCTTTTTTTTAATGGAGGCCTAAAATTTCACCACTCTTAGAAAAAAAATGATTCAATGGGGTTATATAAAGAAGCCTAGGGTTCTGGCCTCAATTTTAAAGAACTCTTTACGCCAAAAAGGAGACATTTCTTAACCGAGTTTGAGCTGCTTAATTAATAAAATCGAATTAAAATTAAAAAATAATTAAAACTAAATTAATTAAAACTAAATGCCATGATGGGAACCCTTAAAAGGTTCTATATGAAGTGCCTGACAAATTCCTATAAGGTTCTAACCTTTAGTAACATTTTATTTCGATAGGCCATTCCACTAACTATAAGTAACTTTGCAACATGTCAACTAGCAGTCATTGGAGTATTAGTAGACTGTCTGCTTAATATCGGCAAACACTTTATTTGAATGGCTCCCAACAGTAAATCTACTATAAGCAACTTTTACAACTGTATAGCAACTAACATGGATAGAAAGGCTGAAGACATGCCCCTTCATGTCATGGTGCCTCCAATCAAATGCAACATGGCAACGCATGAAATAAAGATTGTTACAAGGCATTTTTATATAGCCTACGTATCATCTGTTTTCAAAGAAAAAGTGATTGGCAGATTATCCTTTAAACCCTCAAAATGTGTGCCTAGTGAAATAAGTGATTTACATGTGACAAGACCACCTGGAAGATCCATCACCATTACAGTGATTAAGGCCTGTTCGAGCACAAAGCAGTGGTGTGTTTTAGTAAGATGCTGACTCAATCTGAGCACTCACATCTGGGCTGCTGACAAACACAGGTGTTTGCCCTCATCAATACTTCCTTCACCATTCTGAATTATTGATTGCCCTTGAAATCTTATTTTCTTCAGCCAAAAATCTAGCTGGGTGCAGTTTTAACTTCTTTCAGTGGCAGAAAAACGCACATGAGTTTAAATCAATCTTATCCCATCCCTTTCCACTTACCAATAAGGTGTCACTATAAGACTTTGACACACCAGGCCGACGACAAAGTACTAGCGGCCACAAAGTGATCTGTGTTATTGCCATGTGTTAGCCTGGCTCCGTACTCCTACGTACTTCCGCTCAATTTTCATTTTCCTTCAGTGCTACGTCTGGGATAGGCTTTATGCCGAGCGTCACGTGACCAAACCGGGAAACGGGTCTCATTGCATCCACTGTCAGAGAAAGTGTTAACGGCCGTAAGAACTAACTACGATATCTATGGATTTTAATGTAATCAGCTAACCTACTAAGTTCACTTTGTTATTGGTGTTTTATGCTATTTAAATATCTAAACTTAGTGTGAAGAAGAAAAATTAAAAAAAAACTTTTAAATATCAATCTGCACATGCGAGGGATATGGGTTATGCTCATTTTTGCTTGCTCCTTTTAAGTTATCTTGAGTAAAACCGCAAACATTTTCATGAAGCACATACAAAAGACCTGAATCGGAAGCGATGCGATCTGTTTTCCGGCTTGGTCACGTGACGCTCGGCATAAAGCCTATTGTGCTGTAGTCTTTGGTTTTCTCCGGTCAATTTTTTACCAGGCCAATCAGCGAACAGAGGGAGTGGCTGAGAATGATAACATTGATGTTGTGCGTTATTTTGAGTTGTAGTTCAGTAATGGCAGCGGAGAAAGATGGGGATGGGATCTTTGCTTAGTTTTGTTGGTGGCCACACCTCCTCCCCACGGGGTTCGGGAAAAGTCGCTCCGTTAGTGGTGAATGACATACATGACATACGTCACGACCAAGCGTTAGCGATTGGTTATGGCAGATCCAGAGTGACTCTGGGCAGATCCAATCGTTTTAGACTTCAATAGAGTACCCGCCTACAAGGAAGTTAACGCTTGTCAATGGAGCGGTGCCAGACTCTATGTACTAATTAAATGTACAAGAGTCTGGTGGGATCAGGCTAGTGTCGGCTGTGACTGGGACAAAAATCTGCACTTGAACACACCGCAGAGACTACAGCTGACTGCCACCTACCACATGCGTTCTGCGCCTGCGTGTAAGGAAATAACTGTCCATATCAGCAGTATCAATATCAATAGTCTATACCTGTCTTTCAAAAAGAGAAATCGATATGAAAAATGTAGACAAAGCAGCGCTTACCATTTTGAATGCATGCCAATCACGTTGATCCCTCTCTTCATTCCAGGCGGCTCATGTTAGGAAAATATTCACGTATTGGAATGCTCAAGTAAGATGACATAAAATGCTTCTGTCTGTGCCGTCTGTACTTATTTGCTCACTTTTATCACATTCTCATTTATTCTTGTGCACTGACTCATTCGCTAAACTGAACAGCCAGACGAGTGGAACACACTGCAAAAACTAGCCCGACAGACACTCACCGACGGCCCAACGTTGGCCAACGACTGACCATCAGCTTGGTGTGTCACAGTACTACTGTAGCTGCTTTAATGAAGGAAATAAACTATATATATATTAAAAAAAATGAAAGAATTCCATTATATATGTGCAAAGGCCCTGTTTACGCTTGGGCTTAGTTGCTCAAAAAGTTTATTCAGGATCAGAATGAAATCAACCCATCTTCAAACATTTTTCTTTCAAAACTTTTTTTTTATCAAAGGTTTCAAACAATTCTTTGTCAAACCAACAATGAAGGCTTTATTTGGTTTATTTTTAAAAATTAGTATTTGAATTTAGAAGTCAATTTCAATTCTGATTCCTTTTGATTCAGATTTGAATTTTGCAATTCTGCTTCTTATATTTGCTACCACAGTTCAACTTCAATTCAAATTCTTCAATTTCATCTTCTATTTAGTTCTGAATTGCTCATAACCCTGTTACATCTATGTTACTGCATGCTGAAAAAGGACAACAATGTTATCACAAATGTAACATTTAAGGAGTACAACACTTGTTTTGGCACAATGCTTGATTGACAGGTGAGTAGACGGGCATTTACTGTTGTCTGGGACACATCAGGAAGCTCAGTTTAGAGTCTCTAATGTGTGTGAGCGGTTCAAAAAATTATACTTATCACACTAATACACCTTATCATTGTCCACTTGTGATCGGATGTGTAGACTAAGTGTGAGGTTCATGACACAACCAAACCTCTGGTAGCCACTGAAATGAAGACTGTTGGACATTTGATTAAACACATTACCTACTGGACTGACAAATATTCGAATCAAACAGTCTTTTCATGGTGTTTGGGTTAAAAAAAAGGTTTATTATGAGTGGGTGAGAAAAGCATGGGGCTCTTTTGAATTCAACATTGATTTTATGAAAAGTCCATAAACACTCGAATCTGATGATCTGCATCCCTGCGTTTAGAGTAAATGTGCTCTCACATGTTTGAGAGTGGAGTGATTGCATTGCTTCAGTCCTTTTTATTCTCTCCTGGCCTCCTCTTTCCTCCCTTGAGTGATGATTAGCATGCTCGCTAATGCTTGCTAATGCACTTCTCTTCACTCGAGCCCCTTATCCTGCTTGCTCCTGCGTGGGTCTAAATAAAGACGTATTATTGAGCTCCCAATATCACCCTCACAATCATTGGCCAGTGCTATCGTTCCATTAGCGTTGACAACAAAAGGCAGGAGCAGTCTAATTCATCAATCGCCAAGCATCACTTTCAGGGAACTCGTCAATGAATGGTGATCTCAGCTCTGAGCTCAATATCATCAAGTTGGCATTTGTGATTCAGAGCTAATGGAAATGTTGCAGTCTCTGACCGAGAAAGACCTCAGGAAGCTATTGTCTGCTATCGCTAATGATACCGATGCTAGTTCATGTTACAAAAGAAGGTTTTAGGCAAAAGAGTCATGCCCATTCAAACTAGGGCATGTGCATAATTTAAACTTATTGGACTTTAAATGCAACTTCCTAAAAGAATGAGTCTTTGAAAAGGTTATACATTTATTGTAGGTTGCAAAACGCTATGGCAGAAATCATCCATTCATAAATCTAAATTTGTTCATTGTGATCACTAGTTGAAGGAAAGGAAGGAAGAAAGGAAGAAAGAAAAAGAAAAGAAAGAAAGAAAAGGTTGTGATTTTAATCAGCCTTTCACAATAAAAAAACTTTATTTCTACACTAAATCTTTATATGTAAAATGGCTAAAAGTTATGCCATTTGTCCATGTCTTACCTAATACCTACACCAAAAAAAAAAAAAAAAAAAAAAAGTGAGACCATACATACATACATACATAAATAAATACCATTCATAAGTTTAAGATTTTTTTAAAAAAAAGAGAGATTAGGTAATACTTTTGGGTCTTAAATTGGGTAAGGGATTAAGTTGATCAAAAGTGACAGTAAGTTTCAAACAAATGTGGTTCCTTAGAACTTTCTATTTATCAAATTATCCCGTCAAAAAAGTATAGCATTTTTCACAAAAATATGAATCAGCACAACTGTTCATTTTCTTTGTGCTTTTAAAAACATATATATACTTTTTTCTTAAACACCCAATCAGCATAATGATATCTGAAGGATCATGTGACACTGAAGACTGGTGCTGAAAATTCAGCTTTATAGAATATTAAACAGGAGAAGCTGTGCAAAATAAGCCAGCTGGCTGCCTTTGAATTGCCCTTGCTGTATTTTATTGGCGTCGACGCCGTTTCAAGTGGGACAAAATTTCTAACTAGCATGCACTGCTTCAAGTCAGACGCTGATCTGTCTGCGCACATAACTGCATGAACCTAATTGTTTAACAGACCAATAATGGCTGAAGTCATTTAAGTCTGCACTTGCTTACTTGGTTGATGGCTAAGTGACTACAATATCAGAACTAATAAAATGGTTTTAAACACTTTTGAAGCTTAGGTCTCCATTAAGGTTATCCTACAAGTACAAACTAGAGAGTATCAATTTAATGTACTTGGCCATTTTGTCACTATAATACTTAAGTTAGAGCTAAAGGCGACTTCTGTCTTGGTTCAGCGAGCTGGGCTGGTAAGTGAAGCAAGCTAATGCAATTATGAACTCAATTAAGTCGCAGAAATGGAGTTTCCGTGAACGCGACCTGTTAATCTCCTGACTGAAGGGTCTGAAAGTGGAGGGCAGTGAAAAAGTGACAATGGGTCTCATTTAACAATCGTGGATACATTCACACAGAACTTGTTCTTCATGCTTATAAAAATGCGAGACTGCTTCTAATAGCTTGTTTTCACGTGACGTCACGCCACTGCGTTGCCATGGCGCGAAATGCAGATGGAGGGCAGGAAGTGATTTGGTACACGTAGAAAGCAATATAACAAACTCAACATGCCGATGTTTTGCGTCGTGTATGGTTGCTCAAATCGATCGAACCGAGAAATCACAAAGAAGTTTTATCGTGTACCAAAAGTAGTTGTTCACAAGGGGGAAAAATGCAAGAAATTGACCGAAAAACGCCGCAAAAAATGGCTTGCAAACCTACGGCTGAGGTCGGGAGGAGCCGAATCGAAAAATGCCCGTGTGTGCAGTGATCACTTCATCAAAGGTGAGTTAATACAACTTATGGTGGCTATGTTTGTGTAATGTACCAGTTTCCGACCTTTGTAAAGTCAAAGTATTTGTTTCTTCAATTCTTTAAGTTTGTAAGTTATCCCTGTAAAGTTAACTGAAGACAAACACGTAACGTTAGCAAAGCTAGTAAGTTACCTACAAAGTGTTTTGAGGGTGCAGCCTTATTGCCACAATCATTTAATTTATGGTGTTCTCTTTAGGCTGCCCTAGTTCTTTAAACGACTTTGAGTCTGTAGATTGGGCCCCTACAGTTAACCTTGGTTATCAGAAAGGGAAGCCCGTGACAGAAGCATCGCGAAAACGAGAGGAGAGGATGAAGTCTAGGGACGATCAACATAGACACGCAGAATGTGCAGATGCTTTGCTGGATCTCCATGAGTCAGCTGAGAACCCAGAGCCAGAGGACACCTCAGAGATGTTACATGATCAACAAGGTG
The DNA here is from genome assembly GCA_036326025.1 of Chrosomus eos. Lineage (NCBI taxonomy): Eukaryota > Metazoa > Chordata > Actinopteri > Cypriniformes > Leuciscidae > Chrosomus > Chrosomus eos. Next base: position 8,879,034 of record CM070828.1, on the reverse strand, counting down.
AAGTAATTGTTGCCAGTATTCTAGTTTTATAAGGCAGGCATGTGATTCTGACAACAAATAATGCATGTAAACTAAAACAATGCATGTTGATTTATTTTAATTTTTAACATTTTTTTCATTTTCATTTTTCACTTTTTTTTTGTTTTATTTACTTTATTTTTAATATGTAGATAATTGTTTTTATATTTTTTTATAGTGATTAAATAACTGTATCAAATGAATTGTTCTTTTGTAATTTATTTGTAGCTTTGACAATATTGTTGTTTTACGTTCATGCCAATAAAGCTAGATTGAATTGAATTGTAAACGTTAAATTAGGCTGCACAATAGCCTGGTTAAACAACTTTAAAAATATGAATGCAAATAACTTTGGCGCTTTATATGAATGTGGACAACTAAACAATTCACACCATTAATAATTTGGAGAGTAATTTGAATAACTAATCCCTCTCCCTACTTCTGTATGCAGATGCAGGATGCCAGACGGACCTAACCATGGATGACATGGAGAGGATGGAAGATGTTCTGAAGCAAACCACAACAGAGCTGGGTGATCTTAGGCATAAAGCACTGGACACACAGCTTAGCCAAGAGTCTTTTCAGAAGAATGAAGACAAGACAAAGTTTTACACTGGACTCCCCAACTTCTTAGTTTTAATGCAGGTTTTTCAACTGTGTGAGCCTTATATCACCTGTGGCCATTCGTCTGTGCTTTCTAAATTTGAACAGGTCATTTTAGTTTTGCTTAGGTTGAGATTAAACCTTCCTCTGAAAGATTTGGCTTTCAGGTTCAATGTCTCTTGCTCCACAGTTTCTAGAATTTGGCACAAGTTAATTGGCGTTCTTCATGAGAGATTGGAGTTTTTAATTGAGTGGCCAGAGCGACATGTACTTCAATCCACAATGCCAATGGCCTTCAGGCAAGCATTTGGATGTAGAGTTGCTGTGATCATAGACTGCTTTGAAGTATTTATTGAACGACCTTCAAATTTGCTTGCTAGAGCACAAACCTGGTCAAACTATAAACATCATCACACTGTGAAGTTTCTGATCGGTGTTGCTCCCCAAGGGTATGTCTCTTACATATCTCCAGGCTGGGGAGGAAGAGTTAGTGATAAGCAGATTACTGAAGAGAGTGACCTCCTAAAAAAACCTTTTACCTGGAGATATTGTTCTAGCAGACCGTGGGTTTAACATTGGGGATAGTGTAGGATTCTACTGTGCTTCACTACAGATACCTGCATTCACAAAGGGGAAAAGACAACTGTCAGCATTCGAGGTGGAAGAAACTAGAAAAATAGCTAATGTACGTATCCATGTGGAAAGGGTTATTGGATTGGTTAGAAGGAAATATCAGATTTTGCAAAGTAGGGCCATGCCCATCGAACACATGGCAACAAAACCAGGCGAGTCACTGGCATTGATTGATAAGATTGGAGTTATTTGCTGTGCCTTGTCAAATTTGTCTGAGTCTGTGGTCCCACTGGAGTAAAAAATGAGAAAAACTACCAGAACATGGCATATTTAATTTTTTTCATTGTTAATAGTAATTGTCAATAAACATCTGATTGTCAAAAAATATACATTCATGCTAATAAGTGTTTTTCATTGCCAAAAAGACTGAATGACCTGAGCTGTGTGAGCTACTGTCCTTTAGTCAAATATCATGCCAAAATATTATTTTGTAACTTGCTGTCCCAACACTTCTGGAAGGATACATTTTCTAAAAAAATTCTCAGCTTTGGGAATCACATCATCCCAAAAGTCCATATCAGGTAAAATTCTTTCAATAAAAATGTCATTAGAGTTCCACACCACAAAGTCACAATATTCAGCATCCACAATGTGAAGCTGTGCCTGAACTTGGAAGTAGTAAGCATGGCTCCTGTCCAGTGTAACATCATCCCCATTTTTAATGAGGCAGAATCCTTTGTCTCCAGCACACAGGCGTAGATTTCCTTCATCTTTCTTGCAGTGTGGGCACTAAAATTCACAGTGAAAACAACATGTACAATTTTTTTATGTTTTTGCTTATTTCACTAATTAAAACATTTAATATTATTCATTTTTAAAGAATATTAAATATTACCTTTATCTCACATATCCCAGTTCCATGACAGTCGCATGTGACAGTCCCATCAGGCGAGGCTCCCATGTATGGCCACTTGGAATTCAGCCAGAGACCACTTTCCATACAAGAGAAGCCCTCGTGCTCCAGACACATCAGCCTCTCATACTCTTCTCTGGCTTGTGCCTCATGTTTACATCCGTACCTGTAAACAGTACAAAAAAAATAATCTGCCAAAAATGAAGTGGTAATTTAATATTTAGTGTTGATTGTTGAATATGGAAACTTCTGAGTGGGTCAGTATTTTAGGCAACATTATTACAATCAGTGGTTTATATATGTACCATTATCCTAACCCCTATACTTAACCCTACCCCTGCCTAACCCTTGCCTAACAAGCCTATGCCTTATGTTTACCCTTGTGGTAGTCTTAACCAAAATCTCACCTCCATCTTATCCTAATTCAATCCCTAAATACCTTGTCGCAACTGTGGTGAACTTGTGTGCCTCTGGGTAGCAAATGGCCTTAATCAAGCTCTTGGATGGATTCAGAGGGTTAGTTTTAAGCACTAGTTTCAGTTTAGAGGCAGTTATGCGTCCAGCTCTTTGTCGAAACCAGATCCTAGATGCACCCTGGCTTTGAGTTGCCTTCTCTACAGCCTGGACCTGAGAGGGGGTTAGCTCTTCTAGCTGGAAATCCTGGCATAGCTCTTCAAGCTCTTTGGGTGGTAGCTGCAGAGTCTCTGGTGTTCTGTGTTCAAGAACAGTTTTAGGCAGCAAACAAGATTTAGGGACAAATTCTTTGTGGTAATTCTCCCTAGCCATCAGTGCAGCACTCCTTGGACAATTTCTGCTTAAGGACTCAAAAAACCTAGCATATGTTTCCGACCCTTTCTTCACTCTTGGACATTGAACTGGGTTCACAACCTTAGGCTGTTCAGTTGAATTTCCAGCGATGGCATCATCCAGTTTTTGCTTTTTGGATTTTGCTGAAGAGAAGTCTATATGAGCTACAGGAGCAGCAGGAATCTGGAAAATTGAAAAGCATGAAGAACATAAGTACTGCCCCATTACTGGAAATGACAAAAAACAACTGACCATTTTTAACACAGACTTCTGTGGTCCATAATATGGAAGATTGAGATCTAAGATATGACATTGCAACTACAATTTGTGTTGTTTGTATTAGTCTAGGACAAATCATATGAATTGTGGTTGCAGTGTTAGATCAGACTTTCCCTGTGTTACCTGCACAAGCGTGTTTTAGGAATTGACAGTCACTGTCATTTCCCTTAGTAAAGTAGGGTACAAAACAAAAGAAATGTTATGTACAGTATATTTGAATACCTTTTTTACATGTGATGGCATCAGCCATTTACACTTTTTCGTTGTGCAGGAGGCTGTTTCTCGCATCTTAACACCTGCCTCAATGGAGAAAAGAACTGCCCCTATATGAGAACAGGACTCTGACAATCTGATAAAAGAATAGTAGTATTCTTTTATTTATTTTTTTCAGACTCATGGTTCATCCATACAAATAAAGAATAAAAATAAATAGAAAAAATATTACAAGTCACAAATGTTAGTTTTTTTAAAAGACACCAGTGTTCCCAAAACTGGGACATGCAGCGTTGTGGCACTGTACCTAACATTCACCAGCACCACAACAACTTGATTTACTGAATCATTCAGTCAACAGATGAACCTGTACATCGCTTTTTGCGGGACAGACTGCAGTGTGTCCACTCTGGTGCTCACAAACAACTCACTCGCACAAGTTGATCTGGGCTTTTTTAGTAACATCCTCAAAGCATCATTGAATGCTAACTTACTTGCAATTTCTGAAGGCTAGCTTTTTTATAGTTCAGCCACAGATGTGCAGTGTAATAGACAGTACAATAGACAGAATAGACTTGTGCACTGGCGATCTGTTTAAACAATAAATAGAACAAGCAACACTAACAGCTAAAAGTTATACAAAATAAGGACGAAAATAACTTACCCTGCCATGCAATTGCAATGCGCTGTAATTACTTCTCCGCTTTCTTTCGCGATGATCCACGTCTTTAGTGGTGTTTCGGCGGACCTTTGAGAGTGGTTAACCTAATAACGTAAAGTAAACAACCGTAAAAGTAACGGTGAGAAGCGCCGCAGCGTTAAAAGGTTGTTAGGATTAACGTTAAGGTTTAATCCACAGGACAATAAAGAAATTTCACTCACCCGGGCGAAAACCAAACGACAGTCGTTGTGGAGCATCTTGGTACGAGATCGTGGACCCAACCACTTACAAAAAAGTTGTATGCCTCCATACTTTTGTATGCTTTCATTTGTATTCTAACAGTTAGAGTAGAAGGATGTTTGTAAGACAAGGTAGTTGGTGATATCTACCGCCTCGATGGCAGGCAAATATTTCGCTTCGGTTGAAAAATCGCTCCTCTTCATGACGTAAGGATCACGTCCAACATATGTTTCAATTTTCTGTTTATATCTTTCTCTTGAAATTGCATCTAAAGTTGTACAGTACTGACTTTCCTCCATCTCGTCCATTACGCTCTTCACTTCCTGCCCTCCATCTGAATTTCGCGCGTCATCATAATCACGTGACTGCAAACCTCCTATTGGTCTACTGACATTGATGAGATGCACTGCATGTCAAAAGTTTATGAACATTTATGCTATAAAAATGGGCATCTTTTGTTCACCCTCATATCGGAAAAAATTCGATATTAACTGTTCTTTTTGTATTTATATTGAAAGTCAATGGGGTCCAATGCTGTTTTAGACCACAATGGCTTTCATTGACAAAAACACATTGTCCAAAACATCGTGTTCTTATCACTCACCCAAAAACATCTTTGAACCTTCTCATGTACAAATACAAATGAGACCAATGAAGGTTGATCATAGTAAACTGTAAAAAAAAAAAAAAAAAAAAAAAAAATACTTACAAGAAATGGCAGCTGTGGTTGCCAGAAATGTACCTTAAAAACACAGTGACAATATTTCAGTTATTCAGTTAATGTCTGTATATTTCACAATTTATAACTGTGTATATTTCATAAAGTGATGTAATGTTAATATATCAATGTACTTGTCTTGAACTACTGTATTGATTCATCATAAGTGGCCTGTCAATAACACATAGTCAATACTTGTGTATAGATGGTACACTGGATCATACACACAAATATCATCAAGGTAACACACGTCATCCAAAAATAATGCAATTAATATTAAATAAATGTTGTGTTAATGTAATATTAAACAGAAAACACAAAACATACTAATATTATACAAATATTGCCATATGATGTGTCACACAGGGACTTCTAGGAATGTCCTGTTACTGCGTTTTACTGTAATTCAGTTTTTTCTTGCAAAAAGACAGTAAAATCATATTGCGATGTTAAACCATTTACAGTTTTCATGGTAATTTATACAGTTAACCAATTAACAGATTTTTACTGTAGTATTTTTACAGGTTCCTTTACAGTGTAATTGAGCTGTGAAACTTAATTTGTCTGTAAAATTTGGTGACATCTATATCAAACAAAACTGAAACAGTTGGACAGAAAAGTCTGAAAACCATTTATTTATACTCCCCTTCAGATCTGCATCCAGAAAACAAAGCAGATGTGACAAATGCAATAGGAAGCCTTGATGAGGTGCTCAGCAAGCGGACAGATATTGCTTTTGTTTATCCGTCCTCTCGCTATCAAACCGATGCCTTGCTTGAAATACCACAATTTAGGAGATGTGAGAATTACTGCACATCAAACGCAACAGCTTCCTCTCAAACCCCAAAGGTCTAAGAATAGAGATTAACAAATGCTGAAGACACAGAGCTGATCTTTATACACACTTCCTCAAAGTGAACGAGTCCCCCAGACTGGAACAAATAGGTTGCTCCATAGCCTCAAGAAATCTCCCATCAGACACCTCTCCCTTGGAGCAGATCACATGATTGGCCACATCTATCACAACGACTATGTTTGTGGGCACAGAAATAGCAGCTTGACTTAATACAATTCAAACCCTTCAGAGAGGGACGTGAGGACACACATGCACATGCTCAAATACGCACTTGAAAATGAACAGATCCATCTACACCAGTGCAAAAGAAGGTCACGGGACTGACGTTTCTCAATTCAAAGACTAAAATGCCGCATGCAGCATTAATAAATTTGTGCCAAAACATGCCCCAACTCATCAAGTTCTGGCTGGATAGTGTGACCAGCTAGTAGATGCCATAACCACACTATCTGTCTCTAAAAAGCATTTTCCTTTTTATCAGTGATATCTTGTTATATATCTTATATGCTTTTTGATTACTTTAATGCCCCCCCCCCCCCCCCCATTAAAGTTATGAACAAATGTCCCATAATAGAATTACCATTCAAAGTTAATAATGTTCTTAAAAAGTTAGCACAAAAACATTGTCCATGGAAGGTTTTTTTTCTAACATTTTTTTTAATGTTTCTACTTGTTTCAGAATGTTCATAGAACATTCAAGGTAACATTCCCATTAAGTTTGCAGAATGATAAAATTGAATGTTTCCTTAAAGGGATAGTTTAAAGGGAACCTTATGGAATTTTGAAAATTACCTTTCATGTAGTGTGTAACATAGATCTAAGTGAACGAAAACATCCTGCAAATTTTTAAATATGAAAGTTCACCGTATACAAAGTTATTGTCTCTCAAAAGTAAGAGTCGACTCCGAGTCGCTGATATGAATCGATAGACGAACGATGCTTTCTCTCTAGCTATTTGACGTCACCTCGACAAGTTATTTGAATAAGATACGCCCACTCATTGCGCGCGCCATAGACACCAGTGAAACTTGAAAACATCATGTCGACGAGACTCTGTTCTGAAGTGCAAATCAAAAGCAAACTTTTTTTCACTGCCCAGGGACAAGCATGTGAAGAATCAGTGGCTAGAGTTTATATTTACAACTATACCACACAAGTATAGCCACCTTGAGCTGTGTTCGCGTCATTTTAATGACGATTCCTTTACAAACATAAATGCTTTCAAGTGTGGATTCGCGAGCCGGTTGATACTGAAGGAAGGTTCAGTACCAAGTTTATTTGGATCGGCTTCATCCTCTGAATCACAACCTGTAAGTATTATTAATAATTGTTGCTTTTATGGGTTTTGTAGCATGCTCAATAAGTATGTGTGTGTGTTGTGTAAGTTACGCTCAGCGCAGCTTCTAGGTCTCTAATGTCATTTTTTTTAAAATATGTGAAATGTTTGTTGTTGTTATTGGAGTTGTCATAAAGAATAGAGCATATTACTGCAGTGTTTTATCAATATGTTTAAGCTTTGGGCTAATGCAAAAAATAACTGACTGGGTCGTCTGACCAATCACCGCAGATTAGCGTCACGTAAAGGAGGGGTTTGAAAAATGAGTCGTAGAACGAATCATTAGGGAGTCGGTGAGCAAATCAGGTAAAAATAAATGCATATTATAAGTTTTTTGTCATTGCATGCACGTAAAACTGTTGTTGGGACTCCCAGAACAATATTAGAAACATTTTAAATGCCATAATAGGTACCCTTTAAGCAAAAATGAACATTCTGTCATTAATCACTCACCTTTCATGTTGTTCCAAACCAAACACATAATCTTTCGTTCATCTCCTGAGAGCTTTCTATCCCTCTATATACAGCTATGCAACTGACATGTTGACGCTTCAAAAAGTTCATAAAGACATTGTAAAACTAATCCATATGAATTAAGCGGTTTAGTCCCAATTTTTGGGTGAACTATCCCTTTAACATTGGGATAACCAAAAACAGAATGTTTTCAATGTTCAGAGAACATTCAGAAATAACATTTTTATAACTTCATGGGGATGCAATCAAAATTGGTGTCTGTGTTACAGCGTAATACATTTAAGTACTGAGAAATATAATTAACAACATGTACAATACAGGGTTAGGATTAGGTTGTGGTTTAGGGTTAGTTGCATGTAATTATGCACAATTTAGAAATTACTATAGTAACTAAATGTAATGTGTAACAAGGACATTGTAAAATAAAAGTGTTACCACAAAATTCTCCTAGAAAATTCTACAGATAATAAAAAGCTGTTGTTTTCATAATGCACATTACGTCACCTCTCTCTCTCTCTCTCTCTCTCTCTCTCTCTCTCTCTCTCTTCTCTCTCTCTCTCTCTCTCTCTCTCACTCTCTCTCTCTCTCTCTCTCTCTCTCTCTCTCTCTCTCTCTCTCTCTCTCCCTCTCTCTCACTAGTTAGTTTTCTGTTGGTTTCTACTTTCCTGCAAATTAAATTAAAAGCAAAAATTCCAAAACATAAAAGTAAAACACTAATCACAAAAAGCACTCATAAATATCATAGAATTGCTTGCTTTTAAAATATTAAGCTTCCTCAAGAGAGGCAATTTATTTTACATGATCAGGCACTCTTCTCAAGGGGCACAGAGAAATGTCAAAACCATCAGAAAGTAAAAGGCAAGAAAATAAATAATAAATTAAACATAAAGCCATGGTAACAAAGAGTAAGATGGGCTGGGTTCCTCAACATTTCTCTTCTTTTTATGTAATTGATTCAGCACCAAAAATAAATACCAAAGAGAAAGAAGGTGTTTTTCAGTCATTGTTTTTTTTAAATAATAGCAGTTGTTTGTTATCATTGACACAGGGGAACACAGGACTTTCCGGTTTGATGTCACTCATGCGATTCCAGACTGTTCCATCATTCAAGAGTCCCCTAACTCCTGATCATCAGCATACCAACACAATATTTATTTCAATATTACAGAATAAAAAATATATTATGTGCATGTTTCATCTAGTAGAGTAATTCTCAGAGTTGTAGACTGCAATGCACCTGTAAAATAATTCTTGTGAGATGTTAGAATGGATCTCAACACAGTGTCTGCCAAATGCATAAAAATGTAAAAATTCTAATTGCAATTGTAAAATTCCATAGGCAGCAGATAAATGTAAAAAAAAAAAATTTTATCGATCAACCATCATTACTGCTTCTTATTCTAATTCTAATTACACAAATACAAAAATCATGTTTTCTTTGCATTTTGTGGTTGCTCATCTCTCTGTACCACAATTGTGCTTCTGCACTATCACTAAATACAGTATATTAATTAATGGGTCTTTTATATTAGGTATGAGTATCTATTGTAACTCTCAGTGGAGGGAATGTGTTTTCTTTGTTTGTTTTTAAATCCAATTGGGTTTTTTAGTTAATTTTTGCAAACTGTGACTAGGAAATTAATGAATATGCTTTGATTAAAAAACACAAACACACTCCAATTCATCCTGATGTTTCCAGAAGAAAGGTACAGACATGGTGTGCACACAGATCTAACAGACTAAAATCAAATAACCTAGTCTTACTCCTCTTACGGCGGTGAAGGATATAAGCCTGTTTTTTTATTTCAATCTCTCCAAGCCAATCAATAAATATACACTATATTTCATGAACCACAATGAAAAATGTTTTTCATCCAAAGATAACCCATGACATTACTCCCTGATTCAAGTCATTCATACAAAAGTGACAACTCAGTCTCTCGTTTCCCTCTTCCCTCACACACTTGTTATTCCATTCCTCAGACAGATGAGCCTCTCATTTATAAGCTCCAAAAACGCAAGCTTTTGCCAGTGAATGACAGTGATATTATTTTCTCTTAGTCTGCGTCCTGCAAGCTCTAATCTGCCTTGCCTCACGGAATTGATTTATTCAGATGTGTATCAAGCTGAGCCATCTTTGAACACTTTGAATATTACTTTATGTTCCTTCCCCTCCCTCTGCATTTCTGTTGTACTTCTCTTTGTTTTATTCATGGGCAAAATCAGCAGCAGTCATGATCTCAGCATAAATGCGTATCTTATTCTTTCACTTGCCATTGGATGTTTTTTTTCTTCTTCTTATATCCCCATTTTATGCCTGACCTGCTTTTATGCAAGAACACCAAAGATCTGGATTTGCATTCAGCTTTGACAAGTACCCGTGAAATCTACTATGACTTTCAAAATCTTTTCATCTTTTTATTTACTTTAACCCTCACACGTCGGTATGAAGAGTTGAATGCTCTGATAAATAAAGAACTGTGTTGCGCATTTGACTGCATGCTGATCGGGCCACATAAGTGGATATTATGAACGTATTTGCACTTTTACAACAAACAAAAAAAAATCTTAACTGAGTTGTGGACAGTATGAACATATAGAACAGCACTTAATTTCAAGATTTACCTTCCTTATCCAGTCCAAAACATGCTGAGAAAAAAAAATTTGGTTATGGTGCCAAACCCTATAAATCCTACTGTATCATTTGATGTCCCCACAATATAAAAAAAAAACATCAGTGCTTTGATAATAAAACTATCAAATATCATCTTATCAAGACATATTGTTTGGAGATAGAATGACAACCAATGTATGATATTTTTATGCATTCTGTTGTACTGTTATAAGATTTCATCTCACTGATTTACATTACAAGCTATTAGGATTTCATCAAACTTTTTGACCATGTAAATATCAGCAAGTGTAAAAATTGAGGTGTTTTTCTCCTCCCTGAGAATGAGCTACATATTCCTCTACTGCATAGCATGCTAAATGAGCCATAAATGCCTGATGTCTCAAATATGATACTCAACAAAAATCACATATGCATTTTTTTTTCTTTTCAGATTTTAGAATTGAACCTTCTAATCCGGCTGTCGTGGAGCATCCTACTGTACATGCTGGTTAGCAGGTAAATGTGAGGAGTTAAACACCCACTCTGGTGTCTGATTTGCCCTTGCCTGGATCCGTTCCTCCCTTAAATCATTCATATTTTGTCCTGAAGAGAGAAAGTTAAAGACCTGAGGTCTGCAGGTATGATGAAGTCAGGATTTATAGTTAAACAAGAGCTATATAAAACTCGATAGTCACAGTTGGGTCAAGTTGACAGATGAGAACACAGACTCAGGTTAGATATACCTTGAGGGAGTCGTCAGATCGGTTTGTCTTTTATTGCTGCCCTGAATGCAAGCAGAGCTGGGACAAACCACAGATGCACTCTTGTGGTTTGGAGGTGCATGGCCCGTCTGTACAACTGCAATACAATCTAAAACTGTCACAAGGGTAAAGTGCATTCAGATTTTCTACCGCAAGGTTGCATTAAACATATTCATATCAAACAGTCTTGGGAAAGCTGACTGTGATTTATGTTTTTATGGAATTGTATTCATCATGTTATTTTTTAGAAGAAATGTCAATATGTCAACTGATGTCATTTATACTTTACAGCACATTTTGGACAAAATATGAAACTCCCACTTTCAAAGATGGTAATTATATTAGCTTGGTATTGTAATATATTTCATGTAATTTATTTATAAAATGTAATTTAATTCAGCATTATTACTCCCATCTTCAGTGTCACATGATCCTTCAGAAATCATTCTAATATGCAGAAGAAACATTTCTTTATATTATGAATGTTGAAAACAGTTTTACTGCATAATGTTTTGAGGAAACCATGATACATTTTCAGGATTCTTTGATTGTCATATGGAACAAAAGAATGCAGACAAAAGTAAAATCCAAACAGACTTTGAGACACACACACAGGATGTAAACAGGCGAGTAAGCGGAAGGTAGATCGTAGAGATGATACTGGCAGGGTAATGACTGTTCTTATCTGTGTGCAGGCAGAGATAACTGTGACAGGCTGGCTTGAAGACCATGTGTGATCACGGAGGAAGACCATGCGTGATCACGGAGGAAGACCATGCGTGATCTGAGGAGACCATGCGTGTCACGAGGAAGACCATGCGTGATACGGAGGAAGACCATGTGTGATCACGGAGGAAGACCATGAGTGATCACGGAGGAAGACCATCTGTGATCACGGAGGAAGACCATGCGTGATCACGAGGAAGACCATGAGTGATCACTGAGGAAGACCGTGTGTGTGTGATCACGGAGGAAGACCAGTGTGTGATCACGGAGGAAGACCATGCGTGATCACTGAGGAAGACCATGTGTGATTACGGAGGAAGACCATTTAGTGATCACGGAGGAAGACCATGAGTGATCACGGAGGAAGACCATCTGTGATCACGGAGGAAGACCATGAGTGATCACGGAGGAAGACCATGCGTGATCACAGAGGAAGACCATGCGTGATCACAGAGGAAGACCATGCATGATCACTGAGGAAGACCTGAGTGATCACGGAGGAAGACCATGCGTGATCACTGAGGAAGACCATGTGTGATCACGGAGGAAGACCATCTGTGATCACGGAGGAAGACCATGAGTGATCACGGAGGAAGACCATCTGTGATCACGGAGGAAGACAGAGATCCGGGAAGACCATGCGTGATCACAGAGGAAGACCATGCGTGATCACAGAGGAAGACCATGCATGATCACTGAGGAAGACCATGAGTGATCACGGAGGAAGACCATGCGTGATCACTGAGGAAGACCATGTGTGATCACGGAGGAAGACCATCTGTGATCACGGAGGAAGACCATGAGTGATCACGGAGGAAGACCATGCGTGATCACAGAGGAAGACCATGCGTGATCACAGAGGAAGACCATGCATGATCACTGAGGAAGACCATGAGTGATCACGGAGGAAGACCATGCGTGATCACTGAGGAAGACCATGCGTGATCACGGAGGAAGACCATGCGTGATCACGGAGGAAGACCATGTGTGATCACTGAGGAAGACCGTGTGTGATCACTGAGGAAGACCGTGTGTTGATCACTGAGGAAGACCATGCGTGATCACTGAGGAAGACCATGAGTGATCACGGAGGAAGACCATGAGTGATCACTGAGGAAGACCATGCGTGATCACTGAGGAAGACCATGAGTGATCACTGAGGAAGACCGTGTGTGATCACTGAGGAAGACCATGCGTGATCACTGAGGAAGACCATGAGTGATCACGGAGGAAGACCATGAGTGATCACTGAGGAAGACCATGCGTGATCACTGAGGAAGACCATGAGTGATCACTGAGGAAGACCGTGTGTGATCACTGAGGAAGACCATGCGTGATCACTGAGGAAGACCATGCGTGATCACTGAGGAAGTCCATGCGTGATCACTGAGGAAGACCATGCGTGATCACTGAGGAAGACCACGTGTGATCACTGAGGAAGACCATGTGTGATCACTGAGGAAGACCGTGTGTGTGTGTGATCACGGAGGAAGACCATGTTGGTAGTCTGGTATAATTGTTAAGAGTTTAATGAGGAGACTAGACAAACGTGTTGTTTGGTACTGGCCTTTATGGAGGAATTGATGAGGCTGATGGCAGACAGGTGTGGCGATTGTTGAGTGTGCACAGGTGGTAGCCAGAGAGGATTATGGGAAACATAGTGTGCTGAGGTGACTCTTCTGGTGACTGAGGATTGTGACATTGATGAATTCAAAGGTCAGCATTACTTTGAAATATAATTGTTTTTGTTACAATGTAAAATACTTCACTGTCACTTTTGATCAGTTTAATGTGTCCTTGCTTAGATAAAAGTATTAAAGAAAAAATCTTACTGACTTCAAAATTTTGAACTGTAGTATATTACAGTCAAACTTTATTTCCAAATGCTCATTAAGTATACATACAATGCCAACAAATGCCTATTAAGTTGACATTTGTTAATCCAGCCACAGTCCCAAAGGACATTTAAAATGACTGAATATTGAAATCTGAATATATATAATGATTTGATTTAAGCACTAAATGGAGGAGAAACTCTAGCCTTATCAGCAAATTTTGAAATGCTCATGACAACCTCTAAGGTATTGGCTGCCTCTGATTAGCATTTGCAGGTTTTTGGCCCTTCTATCTCCACGCCAGTGAACACGTACAGTTACTCAATAGAGTCAATCGCCCATATTCCTTTTGTAAAAGTTACTATTCAAAGGTACTGAAGCGACCCTGTAAATATTCAATTTAATTTGACCAGATAAAGCTAATCTTTCTGTTCAGTACCGAATACGAGTGTGTTTTCCAAAAAATCTTTATGCATGTGTTACCATTACTTCAATAGCAGCTTTACAAAGGTTTTCAATTAATCACATGGCTCTAAATAAGTACTTCAAAGGTCAAGTTCCGCCAACCAAACTCATTCCAGTAATGAAAGCAAATATCTTTCCAGTTAAATTAAACAGATAGAAAAGCTCAATTAAAGCAGCTCATCTGAAGAGCACAATAGGAGTGCCGTCAGTGTGAGATGAGGACACCGGAGCTCTGCTTGCAAAAAGGAAGTGTAAGACAAAGGCCTCTTTAGCCACGTTTTGAATGTGGGCTACTTGGAGAATTAGCAGAGGAGAATATTTTAACCGACTACGTTCTCCCGTTGGCAGTCATATTAGTGCTGTAACAAAGAAAGTCTTGGAAGCCCTATTTTCAGTCTGTTAATTGAATTGTGTGGGAATTGTTGTGCTGAAGCGGTCCCGAAATAGGCGGCTGGCGGTATTAGACAGTAACAGACATCTGAGTTGACACTGCGGATTACACAACATAAGAAAAGGAAAAACACCCTCTCTCTCTCACAGCAAACATCCAACCACACACAGGTTTGCACGCTTACATTCCCTCGCCTGCATGCACAATCAATGACACACACGATTAGCTCAAACACTCTCCCATTCTTTGTCTTCACCTCTGAGCTGTCTCAAGGAACAGCAGAATCCACTCCTCACCGCATAAAAATCCTCGTAAAAATCCCCCAAATCTGGCTGCTATTCAGCAGAGCTTGGGTCCGATCCCACCAGCTCAGAAGTGCATTACAGCACAGCTGGATCGGGAGCAGGGTACACTGAGTGCTGTAACGGGATGTGCAATTGACTCGGGCTGTGTGCCTGTCGAAAGGTCTACAAAAGGAAAAGAGACAGGGAATGGGGAACAGGATATGTCTGAGCCTTAATGCTGATGAAGGATTAAATCTGGCCATTGACTGCTGTTAAAATAATTATAAAAAAGTCTAATAAAAGCACAGCAGTAATCTGATAAAGCAATGCTGTAGGCCTACTCTCTATTGCTCATGGAAACTGTCTGCAACCAGTGTAATTTTGTCAGGTTGAGTCAGTCGTGTACTCGTATTGAATAATATTTTTGTCTTGAATAAAACTAGTTAATTTATGTTAACATGCCACGCATAAGTTACACACAAAATATTTTTGCAGTTTGGAGTAATAGAACACCAACGGTCTCTACTTTCAACTGCGTATGCAAAGGGCACTGTATGCAATAACAAAAGATTTTGGAGGTTTTATCATCTATATAATTTTTACATATATTTGAAAGATAACACACTGTATATTTTGAGACAATAAAGATATTAGGTCGAGACATGTTTACTTTACACTAGAACAGTGGTTCTCAAACTGTGACAGATACCAGATCATTGCCTAATTTGAACAAATCGACTGATTAATCAACAAATTAAGTGATTATGGTTATTTTCATTTGATTAAAGATGCACCATTATGCTGCTTTTTTTATTTTCAACTTTCTTTAGTGCGCAATGTTGGTGCTTGACCATGAAAAAGTTCTGCAAAGTTATAAAGCACAAAGTCTACTTCTTCACTACTTCAGAGTGTCCCTGAAACGCCTCGATTGTAGTCTTCAGTTTTCTTCAGAACCAACACGTCGCAATATTCCTCCTGTATCCAATATTCCTCCCTCCCAAGGCAAACAATATACGGCAGAGGCCTGGTTGAGTTGCTAAGTAGTGTGTTGTCGCCATATCCAAGAAACGCTGTTTTTTTCCATCCCAAATCTATCAAACTGATAAGGCGAAACTGACGCCATCATTAGTGTTTATACCTGAGAAGCTGAAACTCGCGTTATGGTAAGGGGCGTGACATTTCCAAAACATGCTCAAAACGACCCACCAATCACAACACACTGGTCTAGCCGACCAATTATTGAGTATTTTTTTTTTTTAAGAAGGGGCTTCAACTAAACCGAGCATTACTGACAGACTGGATAGAGAGGAGCTGCAACAGTGTTAAATATGTGAAAAATAATGGTTTTTTTTTTGTTATTTAATTTTTACATTCAAGCATGAAAACCCATTCTAGCAGACCCCAACAACAGAATCATCTTTGTAAAAGGGTATGATACGGTCACTTAGAATGTCTGTTTTCTCACTTCAATAATGTACAGTAATTCACAGTTATAAATCACATTATGTAAGTGTTTGGTCCAAATAATGAAAGTAGCAGTCTGGCAAAATTGGTTGTAGTAAATAGATGGGAATCAATTGAGTTTAATTGAATTTATGTCATGCATCCTTATCCTGAGAACAAACACCAACTGGGTGTGACAGGAGAGGAGAGTTGTGAACAGTGTGTGTGCTTTGCTTATTCTGTTCTCAAGCTGACAGACAGATAATTATGAATGACACACACCGCTTCACTGTGCATGCTCATGAAATGAAACACAGAGAAGCACAAACTCATGTGGAGCAATTCATTTACATGTTGGACGAGATTATGCTTCATTCCATTTAGAGACTGGAACTGGCACTGGCTTAGATAATCAAGAGTTTAGTGTTGAGAATGTTGTATGGAGACCAACGATGTACAATAGTACAAAATAAAAGAAGAAGCAAAACAATTATGCTGCAACGCACCTGAAATAGTAGGAATTAACATAAAAAGTCCAGATTCCATGCTTGGTTGGGTTTCCAATAATAAAACCTCAGCTGCAATATATAGGATGATGCATGTTTTCCCAGCATGCATTGCAGGTGTTGCTTTCATAATTAGTGGTGATCGCTAAGGCAATTATCACTGTTGTTCAGGATGAGAACAAAACTGAGTTAAATAAAAACATAGAAAACCCAAGCAACCTGACAAGAACACTCTAGCATCTCTACATTTTTGTTTGGGCAAGCATGACAAATACAAAAAGACAAAATATTGTTCCATTGTGACACTATTTAAACTATAGGTTAATATTTTCTTTAAATTTGTAGCCATTTGTTTTTATTATATGGTGTTTTCTCCTTTATACCAGACCATAACAAGACAATTGAGAGTTCCGTTTCAGGTTAAACAAGTTTTGCCGATGCTATTAGACATTTTAGATCATAAGATTATTATAGGCCCTATTAAATATATGGCACATAAATGTATTGATTTGAACGCACTGAGTCACTGCTTAATATCACAAACAGTTCTACAATGAAGGTGGTATACTTCTGTCAGATGAAAAAATATAGCCTATTTATATCAGCTTTTCAGGCTGCTCCTAATAATAAATCCTTACATCTATCAAATGAGTTTATATAATACATAACAGATTACAGCTTTCAGGGTGCTTCTTGTGATTTGAATCAGATCGCGATTCACATAACGAATTGTTCAGACCGCTTTGCGAACCCATGCAAAGCCTACGTAAAAGAATCGACTCAAATGATTCATTCAAACAATTTGTTTGCGAATCGGACATCAGCGAGCTTACCTTTGCAACTGTGTTTGTTCAGGTGCAAAAGTAACGAAAATGTCTGGAGACATGCGAACAAGTTTGCGTATTAAGTCGAGTAAAAGTCAACAAATGCATTAGGCTACTCGAGTAAATCAGTTTTTTTTAGGTCAAAGCTATGACGTGAATAAGTAAACATCTTTTGTAGGCTTATTTCCCTTCACCGCCCGGGGTAAAGGAAGTCTCACTTGCACTCTTGATCTCCGCTTGTGATGCTGTATTACACGGCTCGGTACCCTACACTCCATATAGCCAATCCGCGCCGACGAAGCGTGTGCCCACCTCTCACCTTCATCATCACCATCCTCATCCTCATCCTCGCAGTCAGAGCCAGACACCAGCCGAACAAGACACTCTCAGACAGACCTCATGTAGCGAGAGAGAGAGAGAGAGAGAGAGAGAGAGAGAGAGAGAGAGAGAGAGAGAGAGAGAGAGGAGGAGAGAGAGAGAGAGAGAGAGAGACTTAAGCCAGCCCTTAGCATTATTTCCCCCTCAGAATGGAGTGATCAGCATGATCAACTAGTGGATCCGGACAGTTTTTTCGGGTCCATGCTTGGATGTTTATATCTCTTCATATCAGCTTTGAGTTTCATCACTGCAACCAGACACTTCCACTTGTCAAGACAGATAGTCCAACCGCACTGGTATCAGAGCACATACATACATGGGGATCATCGCAGCATTGCCCGGAAGATGTGTATCACTGCTCCGCTGCTGAGATCTGTGTCGCCTGCGCTCGTCGTGGGATCGGATCCCTCGGTTCATGTCTCCGTGTCATTCCCGGTGAACTGAGATGGCTTTTTGCGCTGTGCTGCGACAGACACGCAGACCGCGACAGGATAATTGGACACATTTAGTGTTACTTACGACCTATTGCTTTTTTTGTATATCACCACTGAAACAACTTTGCGCGTTCCCGTCATCGCTGAGCGACTGTCAAACACCCACCGGGTGGAACTGCTCCGGTAAGACCCGAACACGCTCCTCTGTTCGTGCACCTTTGCGCTACTATTCTCACAAGTTTGTCTGTTTTTAACGGGGTTATTAATTAATCATTGAGCTGGGGATTTTATTTATAATAACTAAACACACATAGGCTATTAGTCCACCGAGTCTTGGTCAGTCATGGGTCACCGTCACCCTAGCCTACAAGTTGAGAGTTTGTGTTCTAAATTGCATACGAAATGAGATAAATTATATAAAAGTGTACAGCAAACTAATGAAAAAAAATAAATAGCAAAAACAACCATGCTACGTCATCAGTGTAGTCCGACTCACGAACAAATTACTCTTTTAAGGAATTGTTCAAAAAGACTCAATGACATCACAAGTTATCGATTTTACTCAGCTTGAATAAACTCAATGAATTCTTCAGAGCAGATACTAAATCAACATTTGACTTAGGCTACTTACTGAATTGCAAGGAATTTTGAAAGCACGTCGTTTTGTGTAGGCTACTTGCGAATCTGAAATTAAGTCAGTAATACAAATTGTCTCTGGTATTACTAACTGCAACATAGGCTACATTTACAACATAGTAGTCTTGTATTTTTGTAACAATTATATTTTAATTAATGAAAATAATTCTGTAGGAAACACTGGGATCTATGTGAAAACCTGACCCAAGATGATACCTGTCATTTTTAAAATTACAACGTTCTCCTCATGCAGAAACATATACTTGTTGGTGTGTGCACTGTCATGGAAAAGAAATGAGGATGTTACTGCTTCTCACTAGGTTAGTACGCTCGAAGGTACACATTTGTACCTGTGTTATATTCCATAATGGTGAACAGCGCACTGTATTAATAGGGTGCGTATTATTACTTTAATGTGCTAATGCGCGTTCTGTAGGCACAAAGGTGTGAGGGCGCTGCCCTAGGGACCAGCTACAGGTAACATTTTTAGTGTGGATTGTGATCCTGAGAGGTAGCTCAGATTTTCAGTAATCATGCAACTTTTGAGTTACCAGCAACGATTTGTAACCGCAAGGTATGTGAAATCTGTGAAGGCTATCATCTGGCCCCAAACAAGTACATCTGGTGCTGCTTTTCTCCATATCAGGGGAGTAAATGTAGCAGTGAAAGGGAGCGCTTGTCAGAGATACTTTGGGAACAAAGGGCCCTGCTGTGCAATTATGTTTCTCTTTAAATAGCTGTAGGGGGGCAACAGTCTACAAGAAATCTATCTGTTGCACAGACCTACAGTGGCCTATGTGAGATAATTCAGTGCTGAACCTCCTTCGTAAAACAATTTACTCTTTACCTAGACACGTCAGTAAGAAATCGGATTAAAATGAAGGGAATTAGAGTACAGCAGACCTGTAAATTTGCTGTTGACGTGTTCTTCTCTCCTCTCTCTCATTCTGTGTGTGTTGGGCTGGGCTCCGTCGTATCGATTCCTTCCCATCATGTAACCCCACCACAGTGCTGTCACACGTGTCGAAAGCAGAGCTTGATAAAATAAGCTGTCAGATAGACAAGCTGCCAGATGGCTGGCTTGACTATATTCCAATACAGATCTATCAGAGTCCGTTACACTACAGGTCTTTTTGTTGTAAGCTTCTTTTCTCTTTGGCAGCCTTACACAGTCATGCACACTAGTTTAGGCAAGTCATGCCGCTGGTGAACTACTGAGGGCATCAAGGAGCTAATAAAGAGATTATTTGATTGTTTAAATGACCCATAAATGATTGCTTGGCTCTCACAGAATGCCAACTGCCAATCATTCCTCTTAAAGTGCCCCTATTATGCTTTTTTAAATATGACCTTTCATGTAGTGTGCAATAGTTAGTTGAAGTAAAAGATCAGCAAAGTTGTAAAGATCAAAGTGCACGACAAATAAAGTTATTGTCTCCTTAAATGAAAGAATAGATTCTGAACTGCCGAAACGAGTTGTCAGCAATTCCAGTCTCAGTCCCGTAACATATCTACATAGGTTTGTAACAAATTTGCATAATTTTTTCAGGCCATCCATGGTCTTCATTGGCTGCCTGCGAACAATGTCTACTTAGTACTTTGACCTGCCCTCAAACACTATAGTTGTAACTGAGCAGCAACATGTTGTCGACATTTCGAGAAGAGTTGCGTGTTCACTTAGCATGCACATCCGAAGGATGAGGACTAACACTGGAATTGATATGGTAAAACCAACGCCATTGTTACTTTTCGTATCTCTGTGTACAGTATAGACCTTATTCAGAGCAGCGCCATGATAGGTATGAAACCGAGGCTGTGAGGGAAAGACTTGCCGTGTTTTCAATGGCATCCACTGTAAAAAGCTCCTAGATCATTAATAATTTTCCACAGGTCATATTGTCTGTTTTTGGTGCAATTTTTGCAGTGATTTGTCACCAGAACAATCCAAAAACACATTAATTAACTGTACAGTCCACTGAAGAGATGCATGCCTATCCCTCACAGCCTCACTTTCATGCCCGTTAAAAATCAAAGATGGCGCTGCTGTGAATAAGGTCTATAGAATTCTGCTGAGGAAACCACTGGAGCTGAAATTAAGATAATGGCCGTTTCGTTTTTGATATGCGGTGTAAGAACAAGACCAATCACAACACACTGGGCCATCTGACCAATCAGAGCAGAGGAAACTCTCAGAAAGGAGGGCTTTATAGAGACTGAATCCTTTATTGAGCCGTTTCAGACACTGAAAAAAGAGGTGATGTTCAATGTTGAGAAATTTAAAGTGTTTTTTGACCTTGGATGCATGTAAATTAGGAACATTTCAAATAGCATAATAGGGGCACAACCCATATTTTCCAGTAAAATAAGATACTTAAAACATTATGGATTTGGGTGAGAAAGATATTCAGAAAAATCCAATGCATGAACAAATTTCAACAATAATCAACAAATTTCTTATTTTGGCATAGCATGAATCCAACCAAAATTAATCTCGTTTTATACTTAAAACAAGACAAAGCTATTTGACAAATGGGGGAATAACAATAAAACATAAAAGTTTGAAAGTTCACATCGAAAATGTGTTCAAAATTAGTGATCTCTTGGGATCATTCTCAAATCATGCTGGATGACATAATCATACGTTTTTTCACAAACTTGTGGAATTCATGGGGGACAAACCAAATTCTAATAACACCCAAATTGGTATGCTGCTCATCATTTTGTATTTTTTTTAATTTAAATTAATTATAACTATAGGTTTTAATTGATTCAGAAATGCATTGATTATTTTGGTTTAAAGATTTTTTTTTTCCTGGAAAACAACGCCAAAATACTGAAAAAGAATATTTTTGCATTGTATATCTTCAGTATGAAGGAAAGCACCTGACTATTTTGGCCTTTCATCTGCAAATTTCTCTCTCCTTCAGACTGTGAAATACTACAGGGATTAGTCTAATCCTGCACCTCAGCGCTTTATTCCTCATTCCTTGGACACTCAGTGCGCCAGAGCCTAGTTTGATTGCATTTGTGTGTATGAGGGAGAGAAGGAGAAATAGAAAGACTATGAGAATGGAAGGTCTTCAGGGAAAGCTTGTCCGAGCTCCTGGGCTAATGAGGAAGTTGTGGTGCCCTATTTTGTGTTTCTTGGGGTTTTCCGTTCGGCTCTCTCTGTTCTATCCCGCCTTTAATGCCATTATTGAGATTTAATCTAGTAGAGCACAGGAAGGATGCCACTTCTCAGTCAAGAAAAATGAGGAGGAAGAGAGTTCTCTCCTCTATTTATCTCTGTTCTGCCATCATTACTTGGCTCAGAGGAGGCATGACTAATGCATGCCACTAGGAAGATGTTGCAGGGCTAATTGAATGGCTAACGCAAGTGTGTTTGTTATAAAATAATAATGCCGCTTGGCTCGTTCAGGGAGAAAGAACGAGTCGCTATTGAATGGTGGAGTGTGAGTTGTGTACCTGGAGGTGAGCAGGAGAAATAAAGGACAGTAATCGGAGACGTCCCTACAGAGTGCACACTCATAAAGCTGAGTGGTTAGGAAGAGCACCCTCTTTAAATATGCATGATGGCAGATGTTTCTGTTTTTCATTCTGAACATTGTTATTTCCTCTGTTCTACAATTCCTAAACAGTGAAAACAAGTTACGTGTGAGCACACCTGAACAACATACAAACATAGAAGCATTACCAGGGATTCACTATCTAAACCTGTAAATAAACAGAAAGGTTTCAGTCTAGTTATGATGTAAAATTAGTTACTGATCAAAGATCTGTTGATCAATTGTAAAGTAAAGCATACCCTATTATGCCTTTTCAGATATTACCTTTCATACAGTGTGTACAGTTTTAAAGATCACAATAAATGGAGTTATTGTTTGCCAAAAGAAAGAACCAACTCTGAACTGCCTAAAATGAGTCGTCAATAATTCTGCAATACAAATTTGCCTAATGCCATTGCCAGCATATGGTATTTATTGCGAACAATGTCTACTTTGACAAGTTCCTGAACACTGTAGTTGTAGCTGAGGCCTGGAAGAGTTTGGTTCGTGTTGTCGACATGTTGAGAAGATGCTGTTTTCTGTACTGCGAAAGCAAATGCACTTTACATGCAATACCAAAGGACAAGGACTAGGGGCTCAAATTGATATGGTTAAACCAACGCCATCGTTACTATGTGTATGCAAGTGCTGAAGCCTACAGAGCTGAAATTTAGATATGGTAATTGGTGTTTTGTTTTTGACACGTGCTGTAAGCTGTAGACCAATCACAGCAGACTGGGCCATCTGACCAATCAGAGCAGAGTAGGGAAAGAAGGGGTTTAGAGAGGCCGGATCCTTAATTGAACTGTTTCAGACATTGTGAGAAAAAAGGTGATACTGCATTGCATATTAAGAGAACATTAAAGAGTTATCTCATATGAGTATATCTCTAGTGTCTCTTATTATAGGAGACATCCTAAATTAGGAACCTTTAAAATAGCTCAGTAGGGGGACTTTAAGTACATGTTTTTAATGACAAAAATCTACCAAAACGTTCATATTTGTTGCATCAGTTTGCTTTGACTCTCCTTTTGACCTGAATCCATCTATTATGTTCTTCAAACAATAATTTGATGCATTTGGATCAAACAGAAGGCAATATATCTTATGTATCATATAATAAGAGTAGGCAATAATATATCTTACACCAGTATTACTTATAGTGTAAGATGTAAAATGGTATATATTACTAAAATGTGGTATATCCTAGGGATTATGAAAGATTAAGTCCACAAATTTGGATGGGGCTGGAGTGGCCAGCTGCACAGAAACAAAACAAACATCAAATTCAATGTTTGAACAATGATCCCTACGCACTACAAGCAATGAACGCAACCTTTCTACTTCATAGACAGCCAAGTTTTATTAAAAGCAGTGCCAGCGGTGATTTACCCTTTAAAAGTTAGTTCACGAGTTCACACTTACAAATCATCAGATAGAGTAAAAGAGTATGCGTGTTTGGCTTGCTGTCCGAGCCGAGGGCTCCGAGCTCGGTATTTTGGCCCGAACCCAGAGTACTCCCCTTTATTCCTGGCTGTGGTAGGAACCAGCCAAGAGTGAGGAGTCGGGATGGTGGAGGGATGCTGAAAACTGTCAAGAAAACTGTATAGAGGCCTCCTCTCATGCTAATCGGATAGACATGTTAATTGCTGAATCTGATTGGAATAACGTGTTGATTGGATAGATCATTTGAACTTTGTTAATGAAACATCATTTAATGTACATAATTAGAATAAGAAATTAATTTTGATGATGGAAATGATAGGAAATTACAAACAGAACTGAAACAATCTAGTCACCACTGGGGTGTATTTAATGCATATACTGTAAACTTTCTCAGTTTAAAAAAAATGGCTGTTAAAGATCTTCAGAGGAGAAGATTCACAGCTTCAGTGAGTGTTTTTGTCATTTGGGTGTAAATCTTGTCTCGATGAGATTTAATGCATGGCATAGCTTTAAAACGCAGTAAACTGTCAAATCACTTACCTTGTGTGGCGTTATTCTCAGTGGCTCACACTTTGCATAGTAAACGGCTGTTTGGCATAAGCTACTGGCAAAACTGTTTAAAAGTAAATAAACATTGAGCAGATTTTGTAGAGAAGTGGTTTATTGCAGTCATGGCTCAATGAGTGCATTTACATGTCAATAAAATGCTGATAATTATCGAAATCAGCTAAACTTTTTGAGGCGATATTGCTGTGCTGGTGAAAGTATTTTTACAATAAGTATACATAACACAATGCATCATTTTAAAAATATGAATCTTACTTTTGTATGACTGAATGAAAATTTAGCATTGTAAATTCTGACTACCAAGCTTTTGTTAGTAACTATGATAAAAGCATGATAAAAGTAGCCAAATTTCAATGCAAAAAGCTAAGGAGAGTAGAACTTTGTGAAGAATGAGCATATCGATTTTGCCGAGCTTTAAGCGCCATTTTGTGGGCCTGAATTCACTGTGGGACTGATAATATCAGGTAGGTCAGGCAATTATTTGGACAAGATTTGATTTGTATTAAAAACAGATTTTCTAAAGCAAAAGTGAGTGAAATCACATAAAAGGGGAAAATATTGGCAAAACTCAATCGTGTCTTTAAGGTCAATCACTTAGGTCTTGTTTTCCCTCCATTTTTAAAGTGGTAAAAAAGGTTGCTCTGCTTTGGAATGTGTGGAATTCATGTGGGCTGCTTGATTTGTTAAATTAGCACATGTAATTTAATTTTCTGCATTTTGGTAAACTAGTTATGCCCTTGAAACGTTTCAGATATTAATGTGTTTATTTTTGTCGGTGTGTGCTCTCTCAGCCATCCAAACTCGCATTGTGACGTGATTCTCCAGATAAAATCTTGAGCGAATGCGATTTGCCTGCCTACACGAGACAGACAGGAAACACTGTTCATTCGATCGGTACTTATGGGCAGCTGTCACATGCAGCCATATGGCGGTGAAACCGAGCTGGGCTCCCAGGGGTTTTGGGTCGATCCTCCACAGGTGTGCCAGAAGGTGCGAAGTTCAGTGCTTATTGACCTTGTGCACACCAAGGTTTTTCCAAGGGTACCTCCAAAAAGGTCACAGACAGAGCTATACGTCCTTCATTTAACACCAGTTATTTTCCTGCTTGTCTATTTTTGAAAAAGAAAGCCAACCAGCTCAATGGTAGATTAATGATGAGTGTATAAATACTACACTAATGGCCGGGCTATTCTTACTGGACCATCTGTTATGAGAGACAGGGTAGTGCTCACTTACATGCATTTGTTACCAACATGGCCAGCATCAACAACCGTCAGTGACTGAACCCAGGAGGCGTGACACCCACAAATCACTACTGAAATACTGAGATTTCACTGTATCTAATGTATAAAAAAAAAATCGCAGTTGATTATTGGAGTATGTTTTACAAAAAAAAAATGCTGTTTCAATTCTTTTCTCTAGTTTTTATTCAAAAATATGTATCCATGCACATCATTATTTCTCTTCTCTTCTCTTCTCTTCTCTTCTCTTCTCTTCTCTTCTCTTCTTTTCTCTGAATACTTGTTTACTGGCGTGAGGGCGGGACAACCTGTCACTCACATGAGATCAACCAATAGGAAACCACAATTATCCAACCATCAAATCAGTTCCCAAAGGACACAATCAGGTCCCACCTTACATTATTTCTTGTTCGAGAAGCCATTTCGCTTGAATATACATCACAAAAGAGAAGAAAAGCCTATCACATATATGTTTCATGCCGACTTTAATTCTGTGTGACTTACAGTTTCTTTGTTATTAATTGTGAAATTTACTTGCAATTTCTGGGTGGAAATCGTTTCTACAGTTACATGAAAATCGTAATCAAAAAAATCGCGTCTAAAATGGGGAGCGTACAAATGGGGAGGTGTTGCGACAACATGCTTCAGTCGTGTCGCAAAAGTGGATCCATACCATGAAGTGATGCGAGAAACGCGACAAATGGACGTGGTTTTGAGCCAACGGTAGGGCTGCACGATTAATCGAATTTTAATCACGATCACGATTTTGGCTTCCCACGATCAAATTCGCGTGATCGAGCGATATTTTAAATGCGTCATTCAGTTCACAGAAAGCTTTTTTTGCCAATCTAGCGCACCGTAAACCAGTGTCTGATCACGTGCCTCCATGAGCCCAGGTGCGCGAGAGAGACCTACGGTCTGCGTGCGAGCGACAGTGCACGAGAGAGATCGAGTGTCCTCAGAGCGTGCTCAAAAGTGTGCGAGAGATACCGAGAGTGTCTGCGTGCGAGCAACAGCGCGCGCCTACCGATTGTGTCGCGCGCGAGAGAGACTGAGTGACAGTGCGCGTGAGAGACCGAGTGTGAGCATTAGTAAATTGGTACATACTACATATATATATATATTTACTATATAAGAGGCATGGAAGTTCGATTAATGGACTCCAATAATCAGTCCTACAAACGTCTTGTTTTGACCTATTGTTTAACAAATAGAAATAATTTGAGCACATAAACTTTCACATGGAGAATTAAATAGATTAAATTTATGCAGTAAGACTTCACAACTAATCACTGACACTGTAGGCCTACCACAACATTTTACATTTCTTAAGCGTCAAATAACAATGACTCTGAATTTCATCCATTAATCGAACTTCCATAGTGCAGTTCTGCCTTGAAATGTTCTCATTTGGTTACATTCTGTTATGGAATATTTGTTTGTTTATTGATTGTATATTTTGCGTGTTTTATTCACATCCATTATGCAGGTACAATGCAAGTTTATATTTTGCTTCCTAAAATATTTACACAATGTAAAATGTAAAATAGTGCCCTGTTGAAGTTTTGCTACATTTTCTTTATTGTTTTCTTTATTCTTTAAGGAGATGCACTGAATTTTGGTGAATAAGAGGACCTATTTTATTTAGATACACATACATTAGCAGAAATGTAGTACAATATGGATGTGAAAAATCAAAACAAATAATCGTGATAATTAATCGTGATCTCAATATTGATCAAAATAATCGTGATTATCATTTTGGCCCAAATCGTGCAGCC
This sequence comes from Chrosomus eos, assembly GCA_036326025.1. Lineage (NCBI taxonomy): Eukaryota > Metazoa > Chordata > Actinopteri > Cypriniformes > Leuciscidae > Chrosomus > Chrosomus eos. The sequence continues at coordinate 8,851,466 of CM070828.1, read as the reverse complement.
CTAGCCAACGGCCAGTCTAGAACAAAGGACCCGTGAGAGACTTCCCCCGTCTTAACGGATTATTTTGCATAAAGATTGGCATTGGCCAGCTTTTTGACGCGCAGCTTTTTTCCAAATGAAGCTCCGCCTTTCCCGGGATGCTTTGCGGGCGCGTTAAAGACGCATGACGTCACCCATAGGAATAAAGTGGAGTTTTATGTTATAATTGTCAGAGATGTCCAGCCATGTGTATGTAAAGCCTGTGGATTCACTTAATAGCGCAGAGAGAGCGTAGCCTACACAGCTAAGAATTTGTCACCATGGCCGACTGATTACTGACTTTTCAGTTGCATTGCTTTAATTAACATGATGTTATGTGCGTTAGCCTGTTAGTTTATACAGTAAAACACTCTTGGAAAAGTTGGGTCTTTAAAATTGCAATGTAGCGGACTGTAACTTTGATGTACATCTGAGTGAAACTAATCATTGAAAAAGAAAAAAAGTGTAGGACAGGACTTGGTTCCATCCATCGGTTATTTATTGGATAGAAGCAGATCTAATTACATGCTTCCAGTCCATTGTAAGAAAGCGACAAAAAATACAAGGTAAAAAAAATAAGAAAGATATGCATGGATGAAATGTTTAAAATAGGTTGAATTTCCATTTCATGCTGACTTTAAGTTCATCCCTGTTATGGCACTGAATCAACCGCCATACACATTCAGATGAATGTATTTGACCGCTGAATCGTGTCTTGTGCAATTTTTGTTAAAAATAGTTCAATCTTTAAAAAATGTGTCTTAAGATCCCTGCATTCGCATTCTGTACACAATAATCCATCTTATGTCAAAACCCATGGAAATATGACCAATCATGGACTAATAATTGTACATGGTTTGATTAGTTGTGCAGACAACTCAATATCTAGCTGATTTTGAAAATATGTGGTTTTGTACATCTTTACTTTTACAAGATGCCACTGCCTGGTGTCATGAACAATTAGTTTGCTTGTTTAATTTAGTCCGCCTAGACATTAATGGTCAAAATAGTTCAGACACCATAAAGCGATGTTGTTGGATTTCTAGCAGGCACTGAAAAGTGGAATCGCTTAGAGGTCCTTTGGGACTAAATTTAAAAAAAATGAAAAATTACATTTCAGCTGTAAAAAAGATGCATGTGAATGCTTCCTTTACCCGACATCTCAAAAATATTGCACATTACACTGTAATAAAACATCTCTGTTCATGAACACAACAGCGTTCTGGTTGCAATAATTCACATTAGTGTGAGCTTATAGGTAATACTACTGCAGATGCTCGGTAGCTTTTGCACCCTGCGGGTTAACGATACTCAGTACATTTGCATATTCATTTATTCATTTAGCAGATGTTTTAGTTCAAAGGAACTTTGCCCCGAGTTCATTAGCACAACATATTAGCACAGATTTCTTGTGATGTGTTGTTTGTCAGCAAATGCTCTGATAACTCTGGTGTCACCTTTGGTATACTTTCAGTTCTGTTGTTGTCACTGTATTTGTGCCACTTCCTGTGTGAAGTTCACTGTTCACTCAAACAGCTAAACTACCAACACTATCTCTTTCTTTAAAGAAAATTAGCTATGCTATAAGCTTAGTTGCTGGTTACACTATAAACATTCTCTGTAGTTTGCGATATCATATAATTTTAGCTGAGATAATATGGATGTGTAGTCTGAATAAAATTTGAGACGTAAAAGCCAACAAGGCTGCATGCAACCAGTGTTGCCTGATTCGCCAATGAAAGTTGGTTATTTTTAATGAGTCAATCAAAATGACTCGCAATGAGTCACATACAAACTCTAAAACATCTCACTTACACAATGAAATAGTTGGAGTGGTTACCAAAAAGCCTCACTCGCTGTACCACAAGCCATTACTTTCAGTCATATTCGATTCGAAAAAGAGACACAACATAATGTAATGGACAAATATGTTCTTCTGCTTGCGTACATTGACCTACAAACAGTGTATTGACGTCTAAAGCCACGTCTCTCATTTCTGTTCAGTTCAGTGACGTCTAAAGCCACGTTTCTCATTTCTGTTCAGTGCTTTACTCTATGCTGTGCCAGAATGTAATGTCTTTGAATGATCTTTATTAATGTTTTTATCTGCAAATATGTAATATTTTATATATATATTAATATATATATATATATATATATATAATATATATATATATATATATATATATATATATATATATATATATATATATATATATATATATATATATGTATATATGTATATATATTTATTCCGGGACACTTTGTTTTCGCTTGCAAAGAACACAAAAGATTTTATATATTTTTTTAATTTTAGTAAACTTTTGAGAGCGAATGCAAAGGCATTGAAATATATTTTTTCCTTCTATGCAATATTTTTTCCATCACCATGTCCCTTTAGGGTCTACGTACAGCGCCAAATTGTGAAGACATTATTTTTGGCCAGGCTGTCATACAAAGAAATTATAAACATCTTGTTTTTCTATGCATTTTTTATATAAAATAAAACCTGTAGCTTTAGTTTGCATTTTTACCAAATAATTTTGTCAGAAAATACCTTAACCACATTTAGTGTTTTGTTTTCCAATTTTTTCTCATATTTTGATTGTTTAATCGAACTAGGATCATAACTATATGTATATGCCTTATGTTTCACTATAGTTATAGTGCAATTCAAAGCACAAAATCTTGAGATCTGACTTTGCATGCGAAGCACTGAATACACTGAATATGATGAATAGAAATGGAAGTGACCCCAGCACTGAAGTGCCACAACTCCTACTCAGAAATTCTCTATTTTGTTTGCGTTTGCAGTGTCATATGGTGTGTGTCGTCCTTCCGTTCCACTCAGCCTGCTTGTCTCTGGTTCATTATCATTCCTCACAGACTTACTTATCCTGAGACTTTGGCAGCTTGTCTTGTTTCAGCACCGCTGTATCACTCTGTGCCACCCCCCTCCCCGTGTCTCTCTCTCTCTCTCGCACACACACACACACACCACACTCGCATACCCACTCGTTTGTCTCGGCTAAGTAGTCTGCACCATCGCTGAGGTTGATGGGCTGCACAGCCAGACACAACTGATCCGGCAATATTTAAATTTTATGCATGTCTCATCTCAGCGAGAGAAATCATATCTCCCATCTGTGCTCTGAGCTCGCTCTCTCTTCCTGTATCTTATTTTCTCTCCTCATTAATTCGATCTCAGGTAAGTTTGTCTACATGAGTGTCTTATATTTATCAATATAGAATCTTTTACTAGGTTTTTTCCAGATCTCAAAATAATTCCAATAACCCTGCACAACCTGCCAGACAGACAGGTCTTTACTGTTTTTTTTTTTTTAATGTCTTAAGCACAGCATGATTTTCTCTTCAGAAGAATCCAGCAAATATGAAATGATCTTAAAATATAATATTAATAAAAAACGTATATATATATTGTATATGTGACCCGTTACAGAAACCAGGGACGCAAGTCGGCAGCACAACTTGCGAGAAATGAGAAACAAGCGTTTTTTTCCAAAATTTGTGATTTACGCTTTTTTGCAGAATCTGTTGGTTGAAATCACGAAGAAGCCTCTCCATGTTTGAGATAGCAGTATTGGTATATTTAAAAGCTTACATTTTGAGGTTGAAATCGGCTTGTTTTCGTAGATTCTAGCATGCAGTAGGGGCGTGGTGTGTTATTGTCTGTGTGTATTTCCATACTGAATATGGCGCTTTTGGATGGCCCCGCCCTCCAAGTGAACCACTTGGCTACTTATTATGCTGTGCTCTGGTCGGCTCAATTCAATTCAATGAAGATGGACGCCGCAAAGATTGTCGCAGACGAGCTGAACCGTGGCAGTTACCGGTACACTGAAAATGTTTTCGCCGCACTTTGTGGGCTCGGGAAACTGAAATCCGTGCGCGCGCGCCCTCGGTGCTTGAATACGGCGGCTCGGCTCGCTGACAACGGTAGCTGGCTATTTTAACGTTATGCAAAGTCACAGTGTTAGAAGGATCAAAGAAAGCTTACTAAGCTTATATATTTTAGTATGTATTATGACATTTATATATTTCCAGAGTTCATAAATTCAAAAGTTTGAGGTAGGTAAGATTTATTAAAGTCTCTTATTCTTACCAAGGCTGCATTTATATAATTCATACAATTTAAAATAAACTTTTTCTATTTGAATATATTTTAAAATGTAATTTATTCCTGTGATGGTAAAGCTGATTTATGAAATGTAAAATTGAAAATGTGAACAAAAACAAAGCCTAATCAATGTCTTATTATTAAAATACGAAAAATTTAAATGCCGGGTAATAATAGATTAGGATGGAATTTTTACGACCCTGTCCGTCAAAACTATGGACAATGCGGAAGTCTAACGGTGCGGATTCACTTTTCCGTGCGACACTTCTGTCGTGCCGCACTCCACTTTATTCCTATGGGTGCGACTTTAACGCAGCCGCGAAGCATCCCGGGAAGGTGGCACTTCATTTGGAAAAATGCTGCGTGTCAAAAAGCTGCCCGATGCCCATCTTTATGCAAATGAATCCATTAAACGCCACGCGTCTATCCAATAGAAGTAGAGCACATGGAGACGTGGGGAAGTCTCTCGAGGGTCCTTTGTTCTAGACTGGCCACTGGCTCAAAACCACGCCCATAGCTGTAAACTTGAGGAACGCCCATCAACGTACAAATGTGGGGAGGCATCGCGACACCACGCGACAGTCGTGTCGGACAAGTAGATCAGCACCGTGTAGCCCCGTTCACACCGCCAGCGACTTGTCGCTGTATGTCGCTAGTCTCTGTACTGTGAGTCGCTTGTGGGCATTCGTAGTGCTGTCGCTCTAATGTTGTTAGACTGCTCGTCTGGCCATATCTATACAAAATACCAGTGATATATACAACTATATTATTTTAATTCTAGGAATTAGGCTCAAAAGAAACAGCATGCTGTTGGGAGAGTGTTTTTGTATTACCACAGCATTCAGTGGATTAAATCATTTACTAGATTAACGATCGATCAATCAACATATTAAACTCCTTCATTCATACTGTCATAAATTACTAAAACGTAATTCGAATTTGATAAATAATAAAAAAAATTGTCCCTAATAGTCAAAATAATGCAGGGAAAACTGTAAACTGAACTGCAGCAGTGCTTAACTTGCATCATAAAATTACAACCCTCGAACTATAAATGTATGAATTAAACTCACTGAGACTGACGAGTCGACAGTTTGTTTGCCATGCATCATTTTATGATATCCATGTATAAGGTTACAGTCAAATGATAACAGTGAAATTGTCCTAGGCTCGAACTCTTCTGTCTTGCCTGCACTCGAGACGGTGACGTGAGCTCTGAAATTCTTCTTTTCTATTGGTTGTCGCTCGCGAAAATCGTTTATCATTTGCATAAAGTTGAAATGTCTGAACTTTTGTCGCGTTTCTCGCATCGCTTCACGGTACGGATCCACTTTTGCCATGTAGCATGTTGTCGCAACGCCTTCTCATTTGTACGTTGATGGGCGTTCCTCAAGTTTACTACTATGGGCGTAGTTTTGACCCTTTGCGGAATGTTGTGTGTGACTTCCCTCATTCTCCATGTGCTCTACTTCTATTGGATAGTTGCGTCACGTTCAACGGATTTATTTGCATAAAGACTGGCATCAGCCAGCTTTTAGACGCGATTTTTTGATTACGATTTTCGTGCTACAAAGTGCACGGGAAAGCCGCCTTCTTCTCTTATATTATTGGTGGTTGGCATTGGCATATCAACTTGGTGCATTACTGCCAACAACTGTTACGGTCATTCAGCAAACAGGAGAGCATAAAGATGAAGGGCAACTAAGTTTAAAACTAAAATATATCGTTTATTTATATGAACGGTATATTTCTGTATAAAGTTGGGTATCATAATGTTGTTATGATTCCCAGTCCCGCCCACTCCCGTTAAAGTTTTCCTGTCCCGTCCCAATCCAGAGATGTATCCCATGGGATTCCCCGAAAAAATGTCAGCCTCTACTGTGTACCTAAACATATTGCAACTTCATTTTATTTAAGGGCTATAATGTTCAAATTTATCCTTAGTGCAAAAATCCATTGAAAATCCTCTCGAGTCATCCTACCACCTGCCCTCTTGATCCCATCCCCTCACACCTTCTACAAGCCATCTCTCCCACACTTCTACCAGCTCTCACACACATTATCAACTCATCCCTCCACACTAGCATTTTCCCTACAGCATTTAAGCAGGCTCGGGTAACTCCACTGCTTAAAAAACCAACATTAAACACATTACTTCTAGAGAATTACAGACCTGTCTCTCTCCTACCATTCATTGCGAAAATACTTGAACGAGTTGCTTTTAACCAAGTATCATCCTTCCTGTCTCTGAACAGCCATCTGGATGTCAACCAATCTGGCTTCAAGAAAGGACACTCTAACGAGACTGCATTACTGTCGGTCACAGAAGCCCTGCGGATCGCAAAAGCTGCTTCCAAATCATCAGTTCTCATTCTCCTGGACCTGTCTGCTGCCTTCGACACTGTGAATCATCAAATCCTCTTGTCCGCTCTCATCACTGGGCATCACTGGAACCTCCCTCAACTGGTTTGAGTCCTATCTCACAGGTAGGTCCTTCAGGGTCGCATGGAGAGGCGAGGTATCCAAAGCACATCAACTTACCACAGGGGTTCCTCAGGGTTCAGTTCTTGGACCGCTCCTCTTCTCTATCTACACCACATCACTGGGACCCATCATACAGGCACATGGTTTCTCTTACCATTGCTATGCTAATGACACCCAGCTCTACCTCTGATTTCAACCAGATGATCCCACAGTAACGGCACGGATCTCAAGATGTCTGGCGGACATCTCGGCATGGATGAAGGAACATCACCTGCAGCTCAACCTGGCAAAGACTGAGCTTCTCGTCCTCCCTGCCAATCCATCTCCAAAGCACGACTTCACTATCCAGCTAGACTCTTCCTCAATCACCCCATCAAGGTCAGTCAGAAATCTTGGAGTAATCTTTGATGATCAGCTGACCTTCACCGACCACATTACAAAGACAGCTCGATCATGCAGGTTTGCTATGCACAACATCAGGAAAATCAGGCCTTTCCTAACTGAGCATGCAACACAACTTCTCGTCCAGGCCCTGGTCATTTCTAGGCTTGATTACTGCAATGCTCTTCTGGCTGGACTTCCATCATGTGCAACTAAACCTCTACAAATGATCCAGAATGCTGCAGCTCGTCTTGTCTTCATCGAGCCCAAAAGGGCCCATGTCACTCCTCTGTTCATCTCTCTGCACTGGCTACCACTCGCTGCTCGCATCAAGTTCAAGGTGTTGACGCTTGCTTACAGATTGACCACAGGTTCAGCTCCTTCCTACTTTCACTCGCTATTACAAGTCTACATCCCTACCAGAAGCCTACGATCGGTCAATGAGCGGCGGCTCGTGGTACCATCACAGCGAGCCACAAAATCACTCTCCAGAACTTTCTCATTCACGGTTCCATGCTGGTGGAATGATCTGCCCAGCCTCATTCGGAATGCAGAATCCCTGACAGCATTCAAAAGACAACTGAAAACTCATCTCTTCAGGGAGCACTTAACATAAAAAAATAAATAAAAAAAATACCTTTCCCTTTCCTTCAAATCCCTTGCTTGGCTTATACTACTCCGAGCTATGTGTGAACTTTGTATTTTGAGCACTTCTTGCGTTGTTTTTGCCTTTTCACGATGACTCGCTTGGTTTTGTCCTCAGTTGTAAGTCGCTTTGGATAAAAGCGTCTGCTAAATGACTAAATGTAAAAATGTAAATGTAAAGTGCTACTTTTAATGACTTTTTCAAAATTATTCTACCCCTTTATGGCAAGCATCTTTAGTACTTAGTAGAACACCCTTTTGCTGTTATGACCTGCTGCAAACAAGATACGCCAGCTTCTGGCAGCGTTTCTGAGGAATCTGAGCCCATTGCTCATGAACAATGGCCTCCAGTTCAGTAATATTCTTGGGTTTGCGTGCTGCAACCGCCTTCTTCAAATTCCAGTGCCAGAGGATGCGAAGCAGCCCCAGAGCATCACTGAGCCGCACCATGCATGTTCCTTTTTTGTAAAGGGTGATGATATCTTCTCTTAACTTAGCCATATTTCTAACATGCAGTCAAACGTGACACTCAACAAATCTAGCCAGTTCAGATATTTCATGTGTTCTAGCTCAACCACACTGTAATGAAGCCCTTGATTAGTTGCATCAACACCTGTTTTGCAAATGTGTGCTGTTGTGAAGGATTCTATTCATTGAGACTGCAGAAGTCATTGAAAGTGTTATTTTGAGTTGAATTTGGGGAAACACTTGAAACATTTGTTGTGTTGAGCTTGTGAATTACTTTTGTTCGATTTGTTCAATGCAAACAGCTGAAAGTCTGCAGATTTTGCCAATAAACCTGATTTTCAATGGCGGTTTAATAATTTCGATTACAGCTGTACTGTTTACAGACACTGTTGGATGTGCATTTTCCCCCATTTTTTTGTCTGACAGTGTCAATCTTAAAACAATGCTTATGTAACTATTACTCAAATAACAATAGTCAGGAAACTTGTTCCTAAACAGTAAACTAATCTGTCCTTTAATTTATATATATTATATTTCCTAAAATTTACTTCTTAAAAAATTTACTCTAAAGATTTCAAGTATATGATCAAAACACTTAAAGATATAGCGGAGGATTTTCTTTTTCCGGGTGGATCATCAAGACTATTGGTCCTCCTAGTTGTCAATCATTCTGGTGATATGTTTACGTAAGGCCGTCGTACGTGCTCGTCCCTATGTAGTTTTCACTTTCAGGTGTATTATGTGTGATGAGTTACGGTGTCAGCCATTCCTTTGAAAATGGCTGAGAGTCGAAAGAGAAAAAATGTATACGAAGTGTATGATAAGAAGAGAAAGGCCGCAGAATATAGAAACAAGACCAGAGTGATTTTGGGTGAATATGTCACACTGGCGTGCACTAAAAGCACAGGTTGGGCTTCCCACCGATGCCACAGTCGCGAAGATTCTACTAGACAGGTAAAGTTTGTCATACTATTTGGAGAAATCCATTTAAAATCACTGCTAGTAAAAGTTAAAGGGGGGGTGAAATGCTATTTCATGCATAGTGAGTTTTTTACACTGTTAAAGAGTTGGATTCCCATGCTAAACATGGACAAAGTTTCAAAAATTAAGTTGTACGTTTGATTGAGTATTTCTGTTCTCAAAATACTCCTTCCTGGTTGTCACAAGTTTGGGAAAGTTTTTTTCGAGTATGGGCGCGTATGACGTCAGCTGCGCCGGAATTTCCTTATATGGTCCTAAGGGCACTTCTCTCTGAAGGGCGCGCGCGCAGCTGTAGAGCGATAGCCGTAACCTATGCCCATCAAAGCGCTGTGCATCGGCTGCGCTGCAATATGTCACCAAAGAAGTGTGTTTTCGGTTGCCAAGGCAAGACAACACTGCACAGATTCCCAAAGAATCAAGCGTTAAGGGACCAGTGGATGGAGTTTGTTTTTCCAGAACATCAACACAGTTGTTGTAAAAGTGTTCTTGTTTGTTCCATGCATTTCGAGGATGATTTTTTTATAAACAAGGCCCAGTTCGAAGCCGGATTCGCTAATCGTTTAGTTCTCAAGGATGGAGCAGTCCCAACACTAAAGGTTAACGGTCTTGCGTTGGAACCGCAGGCGGTGAGTAGAACTGCTTCAAATATCTGTCTATCGGCGTGTAACTCAAGCACAGCAAGTAGGCTAAACAACATGATCACGTATAGTTAATGTATCTATGGAACATGCGATGTATGGTGTGTGTTTGTTTAAATACATTTGTTTAGGTGGCTACTGTAGGTGTCTGTTTGTTTATTGTAAAACCAAATCATGTCTTCATAAACCACGAGTAGACACACACAAATGTTCTAAACTCGCACATGACATGGTGTTCTACACTCTTAGCCCGAATTAGTTGACTTTACTCGCAAATTGCGTGGAAACCCGTTGCCTTATACCACTTTAGTTTTTACACAAGCTGAAACTAAACATGTTGAGTTGTATTAACATATAATCTTAAGTAGGTGCAGTAGACAAAACAAGTTTACATTAGTAGTCTTTACTGAAAATCATTAGTTCACATTCTAAATTTTTTTGAGTATAGGTGTACTATTAGGGACCCAGCATTTTTCATGACTTTTAATCTCTATTGATGACAACATTAATATGCTGGATCACTTTACTAAAGCTTTTTTTGCCATAACGATTGTGTCTTTTTAGACACACAAGTAAAATAGCCAAAGTATAACATATTTTTAAATGTCAAGGGCAAGAGCCCAACTAAAGCCAACACTTATCACCATTATGGTGACATTGTTTAATTTAATTTAAAAATAAATTCTTCAACATCTAAACCTCTGTTAATTCTTAATACCGTCTGTTGCCGTGGCCTGTGCTCGTCCAGCCAGGTGTAGAGCCCCTTGGAAGCACGTTAGATGCGGGTCTTTTCACGTGACCACAGGTTTTTGAATACCAGTGGTTTCTGCCTTTTGATTTGTGATGCGGTGTTTGAACCCCTCCCCTTCCTTATGAAACTAAACATACCAAGTAATCTCTGCTAAACTTGATTAGTGCAATGAATTTTTCAGCTAAATAGTACAAACAACTAATGTTGTTTAGTAATGATAACAGGTTTTTACAAAACATAAAAGAATAAGTAAGGATCACTCGTAAGTTTAATTAGAAACAAAATCTGGGTTTACAGCAAGTACAGCTCGCTGCATCCTGCGGTGGATATCCAACCCGGCCCACATCCAAGTGTGATGTCAGAAGCCACGCCCATCCAAGTGTGACGTCGGAAGCCACGCCCATGTCCAACTACAGCACGTGACTCGATTTGTTGTACGCATGCGCAAAAAGGCGCTGCTTCCTGACGGATATATGTTTACGGTTCGGGTTGTTATCATAGTTATTTGTTTATAATAAAGATGAGGTTATTTGTGTAGAGGTGTGACGCTACAGATTATTGTTGCAGTTAAATTGTGACGCTTTGGCAGGCTTGGAATGGTCTAAATCACGATCACTCCCTTAACAGCTGACAAGACTTAGCAGACAAGACGTTACCTCTGCATTGCTCACTGGTTTTGTAAGTTAATGAAATGGTAGTACAAGTAAACAATGTACCTTAAAAATAATATTTTTATATTTCTCTTATATTTCTGTTACACAAATGGTAATCAATAATCATGGTTTTGCTATAATAAACGTATAAGGGAGCATCTATATTTAAACTAAAACGAGTTTTTGTCACTTTCTTAATTAAATGGGATCCAAACTGCACTTCTAAATAAAAAAAATAATGTAAACTTTTTTTTACATTTCCTTCTGTGTGGTTATAGAAATATTGCATTTTTACAACCAAATTAAGAATCCACTTATTAGTTAATGCCTGTTATTGCAAATGACTTCATTGACAAAATCAAATAATAGAACAGCATAATGGAATTTATGTAAACCTTAAATTAAAGAACCAATATGGTGAAACTCGAAAAATTAGAATATCGTGCAAAAGTTCATTTATTTCAGTAATTCAACTAAAAGCTGATACTAATATATAATATAGACTCATTACATGCAAAGTGAGATATTTCAAGCAATTTATGTGTTATAAATTTGATGATTATGGCTTACAGTTATGTTGAATTGCTGAAATAAATGAACTTTTGCACAATATTCTAATACATAAAAAAAACAGTTAATCTCTCGCTTCCCCTTCTGTACAGGTTTTATGAGTTTATAAAAAATCTTGGTCACAAATAAAAAATAAAATTTAATATTTTGTGTTATTACATCAAGTTTACACACATAGGTCTAAAATGACCCATCTATGCAAGTGTGATAACTTTTTGTTAAAATAACCAATGTCACAGTTGTTCAGAGCAACACATCACTACTTAAAATCAATAGTATATTCCTGCACAATCGGAGGCTTCAGCTTTAGGACCCCGGTTACAGGACCCTCGTTTTTTAGTTTGTACATACATAGTTCGAAAGACATTTAATCTCAGGAGTATTTTTATCAAATGTGTTTTTTTATTCAAAATGCATCAGAGGCATTTTGAAAAATGTATAAATTTACACAATAAATAATTAAAAATGTATATCAATCTTTAAACAACTGAAAAAGTGGAGTGAGTCTTAGTTTCTTGAATTATACTGTATGATTAACCTCTTTAAGTTTAACTCATTTGCTCATTATCAGGTAAAATAACGATAGAATAGCACATGCAGTCACTAAATGATATGGCCAGATATCAGAAGGCAAAACTCGAGAATGATTCAAGCATGAATTTATTTATATATACACATTTATTTATTTATATTATATGAAATAACAAAATTATTTGTGCTAGAACAAAAGCACCAAAAAGATCCCCTTTTCCACCAGTTGCTGCAAGAATGGCTTCAACTCTGAGAGAGAGAGAGAGAGAGAGAGAGAGAGAGAGAGGAGAGAGAGAGAGAGAGAGAAGAGAGAGAGAGAGAGAGAGAGAGAGAAATTTGTTTAACATGTATGAAATGTTGGAGTTGTAGAGAGAGAAAGTCAAATAGAATATTCATGTTACTGATGTCTAATTCCAAACTCCAAATGTGTAAATCTACAAACCAAAGTTTATTTTTACTTACCGACATGGCAAACAATCACTTACTTTCACAATTGTAGTACTCCTGAAAAGAAGTATAATATAGTTAGGAAAGACTGATGTGATGGCTGGCTTGCTGTCACTGTATTTACTATGAATTAATAATAAAACTTATTCATATTACAACAGTTTATCATCACATTACATTATATCAACATGTATAACTTCTTTGCATAGCAATAACTGAACAACTTCAAACTTTTTCAATATGCATATTTACAACTGACAGAGTAACAATCAAATCTCATATTCTTTACAAGCAGAATAAGATTTACAGGATGTAACGTCACACATAAGCACTGAAATATATTTTTCATATTTACCCTTAATCCAAATAACAACATGAAATTGGTGATATAATAATGCAGTTAGTATAGTAGGCTATAATAGTAATAGTATACAGTTCTCACTTGAGAATCTAACGTTTACTGATACGAAATTCACTCAGCCAAATATAACACACAACACAGTTAAGAGACATCAAAGGGGAGTTAAATGACCAAATATGTAAGTTAAAGATAATTCATAGCTCTATTTCAACAGGTAACATCTCATTCTCATACAACTCATTCCTATTATGTTGAACAGTGTTTATGCTAAAACCGCAAGTGTGTTTTGTGCATTATTTGTTTCGCAGTTTCCTTCGTCTTCTCTTCTCGATGCTTCTTCCTGTTTTTAAATGTTAACGTTAATGAGAATGTGTCCAATTTGGGCATGGGCGTGGTGGCTTCTGACGTCACACTTGGATGTTGCCGGGTTGGATGTCCACCGCAGGCTGCAGCGAGAGACTACTCGTTTACAGTGTAAAAACACAGCGCTCAAGTGATTATTTAGCTCCGCCCACACGGCACACCTCCACCCGCTCGGCTTTTTCCGGAAAGACTCGGTACAGCCTATCTTTCTTTTATAAATATAATAAAACTAAAGAATTTTTGGAGATATGATGGATGCAATATTACTATATAGGTACTCAAGATTAACATGAGATTGACTGAAACTGAGTGTTTCACCCCCCCTTTAATGGAAGCTATGATTAGCGATGCTAGCCCTGGACAGGGCGGGTCTTCTCTAAAATTCAGAAAGATCCTCCGCTATACCTTTAAGTGCACTTTTTTTCACAAGGATCATTATTGCTCCATGTTGTAACGTAATACAGTGTGACGTTGATGCTCGGCACATCCTGTTCTTTGACTTGCAGATGGTGGAGCTTATGAAATATTCATCCTGAATTATCCTGTTCATCTTTGTGTTTACAGGGAGAAGCCTTTTGAGTTCAATTTTGACTCAAGGCATTGTACAGTATGTAATAGTCAGATATGGAGGTTGTGTGTGGCCTTGGAAGTGTATTTAGCAATATTGAAAACAGGTTATTTTTTCTTTGTGTGTATTAGGGCTGTGTTTCACCAACAATGTCACGATACGATATGCATCACGATACTAAAGCCACGATACTTGTCACGATATGGATCAATTTGGAATTTCAGAGTTTAGTAACAGTAAAATATGTTTATTGTATAACCAGTGTTATAACAGTTGTGATCACTGAAAAACTATTTAGTTTTGTCATAATATAAAAACTAAAAATGTCAAAAAATGGCTCTTCTACTTTTAAAGTCTCTGCTTCTAATTATTTAACAATTTGGTCTTAAGTGTTGGAATGTGCAAACAAAGTCATTACGTTGAAATAATTTAAACAATTACATCTTCAGATTTTTATGCAGAAACAACACATGATCGACATGCTCAGGGTTAAGAGTGAAACATTCTGTGCAGAAGAGAGTGACAGCAGAACGTCTTACTTAACTTCATCATTCAACCGGGAAATTAGTCTGGGTTTCCCCATGCTGCCTTCCCGCAGCGCGATTTTATTCACACCGAAAGACAGTATGGATACCATGGTCACATCTATGTTGGCTATGAGCTATGTACAGGCGCATTTGATAGACATTCTTAGCACCCAATAAACGGCACCGGGCATTCGTAAACCACGCCTCAAATACGAGAAAATGTACATGTGGTTCCCAGACCCAAGTCTCAATGAGAATTGGGTCTCGCGTTAGCCAGGGTACCGGGGAATTGCCATTTCTGTTAAAAACTGTGTTGGTAGCCTATTGTGTAGCGTGGCTCACGCTCGTGAAGCAATTGTCTGAAGCCGTCAGTAGACTAATATTTTTTCAACCGTGTTATTTGTCTGTATTTGATTGGTATGTGCCACTAAATGTTTTGTAATACCAGTGCTACTTTATGTTGTTTATCTCGCAAAGTCACAAACTGCCTTTTCTAGGAAAGACAAGAAATAAATATATCATGGGTCACTACCAATAGCGTCGCGTCTGTTACTGTAAACCTTGATTTTTGCATGATGCTGCACGGACGCATGCCAGTAGGTATAAGTTAGTGTAACACTGGGCAGCGCAAGATTCTCATCTATGACTTTAATTGTCACACGTTTTTAGTCCAAAACATTTTTTGTCACATACAGCAAACATCTCCTCATTATCCGCTAGCTGCCTGTCCGCTGAACACACTGTAAAAAAAACGCGGTCTCTGTCGACACCCCAGGCTACACAAACGGCAACAAAAACAAACTGGGCTAACCCGCACCACGAAACATAACAAACTGTTCCAACCAATAACTGACAAGAAGGATTTGGGGTGGGGTTTGAGGGTTAGTGCACGGATGAGGAGGAGGGAGGGTCTAGGTAGCCTCCGTTTTGTTTGACAATACTTCGAACTTCAACAAGAACTGACGTCACCCAACATCGCTTAGAGCAACTTTAATATTTCAAAAATAATGTGTAATAATTTTGTACACATTAACTCAGCGATGTAATAAATCATATGTTTGATAGCAGCATGAAGCAAATTGTTATGCAAGTGGCACATGACGAATTCATTGGCACATCACACGTTTTAATGACACAGGCCAATATCCACTAACACATGCCAGTTGGCCTGTGTCACTAAAACTGACATGTCTCTTTATATTGTGGCACCTCCAGTAATGACACATTCTTTCCTAGAATGGGCAGTTTGTGACTTTGTGAAATAAACAGCATTAAGTAGCACTGGTATTACAAAACATTCAGTGGCACATACCAATCAAATACAGTCCCTAGTGTGTATGTTGTCTGCTGTATACCTATGAACTTACCATTTATGTTGACAGACAAGGAGAAAACCTCAGTCCATTAAGAGACATCCTGCCCACATTCTGTAGAGGTCTGTAAGCTTCATACCCTGGGCTGTTATGACCTCAAACCAGGGACACGCTCTATTTTATCAAAGCAGCTTTTGTAACAGAGTAGGCCTATCTGTTGTTTGCTTCTGCATTCATGATATGCTTTAGCTTTAATACACTCAATCCAACTTGGAACCAAATGTCCTTTTGTCCCGAGGAAGTAATTGTGTGAGGTTGTTTCACACCAGTGATGTGTTTATTCAGTTTTAAGGAACTACAGTGTTTCATCTGACCTCTGGTGCACTTAAGGGAAAGATTGTTGTCAATGTTGAACCGTTATGAACTGATTACGAAACATTCAAGCTCCTTTTTGAGACATTACACGCTAACTTGGTTGCTAAATGAGTTCCTGTGACCTGAACTGGTATTGTCAAATTATGAACAAACCCACAATTTGTGTGCAAAATTACAGTAGTTTTCTTAATGAGTGCTGTCAGTCAATTAAAAAATTATATGAATTATAATTGTGAATTTTACTATATGGATCTTTTATAATGTAAAATGTTTTTTTGTTTTATATACATTACAGTTAAAAAGTTTTAGGTCGGTAAGATTTTTTTATGTTTTTGAAAGTCTCTTATTAAGCTGCATTTACTTGTATCAAAAATACAGTACTATAAGAGTACTATTACTAATATACTAATAAAATAATAACAAACTAATTACTAATAACTAAATGACTATAGCAGTTATTTGAAATACAAACCTTTTGTAACATTATAAACTACTTAGTCATTTTAATAAATTTTTGCTGGATAAAAATATGAATGAAAAAAATCTTAGCATGTTTTGTACAATATCTGTTTGTAATCTATAACCTATATTTGTGTATGTTTCATGACAGGGTTCGAAGAGCAGGACACTGATCTTTTTCTGTGTGACACAAACACATGCAAGTTTGACGGCGAGTGTCTGCGCATCGGGGACACGGTGACGTGCATCTGTGATTTTAAGGTAGGAATCAATGCTTTATTAGCAGCACATGTATGAACGTGTGACCGTGTTAATAGCACCACACGCAGAGTAAACAAGCTGTCACAAATTAAAATACACCAACACGTGCCTTCTCACAGAAAACACACACACATACATTCTCTCGAGTGCTCTGCTTCACTCAGACGTCGTGCATCTGCGTCTTGTTGCAGGCCAAGCTGCATCACTCAGGTAAATAGCATTATCTGTCTGCTCGCACAGCGCGCGGGGGGGAATTTCCTTTGATGCATCTGCTCGATCGCCCGGCCTCGCTCGGCACAAAGATGCCTTGTGCACTTAAGAAGGGTCACGCTGCATTCATTTCTGCCCTTAATACAATTGAGCGGCACTAACGCTAGTCTGGGGCCATGTGAGTGCCTCTAGCTGTGGTGGGGAGGGTTATCGGTTAAGTATCATGCACAGCAAAAGACGGGTACCCGCCGCTTTAAGGGTGTGTGTGGGGATGCCCTACTCATGCGGTTGGACGCTGCTACCCAAAGCCCTGCCCTGCCTCTAGACTCCCAAACAGAAAGTGGAATGGGAGAAGTGTGTGTGAGAGAGAGATGAATGGATGTGATTCACACAAGTTCACTTACTGACATGCTATTGATCCAACTCTCATACTCAGAGAGAGAGAGAGAGAGCGAAAGACAGAAATGGAAGGCGGTCCGTCTCTTTCTGGACCACTAGCTACACCGAATGGAAATGCAATCTGTTTGATTGAGTGACCCTACTGTTTGTCCGAACAATGGGGGATGGGGAGTGTTTGAAACAGTGTTGAACTGTTTTTAATTTGACATGGTGCTATATAAATGAAACACTCGTGGGCAAAATATTCTTACAAAGGCATCTGACACATGTAGCTATGGACCAACAATTAATAAGTAATCACAGAGGGAAAGCAATAACACATATTGTGTAAACATAAAATAATATAAATTACCGTTCACAAGTTTTGTGTCTTTTGAAAGAAGTCTCTTATGCTCACACAGGCTGCATTTATTCGATTAAAAATACAGTAGCATTGTAATATTGTGAAATATTTTTACAATTTAAAGTAACTCTTTTATATTTTAATATATTTGAAAATTTTTATTTATTCCAGCATCGTAACTCCAGTCTTCAGTGTCACATGATCCTTCAGAAATCATTCTAATTTGCTGATTAAGTGCTGAAGAAACATTTCTTATTATTATCAATGTTAAGAATGTTTGTGCTGCCTAAAATTGTGGTGTCAACGGCAATACTTTTTTGAGAGTGAATAGAATTTCAAAGGAACAGTATTTTTTTGAAACAGAAGCTTTTGTAACTTTAAAATGTCTTTAATGCCACTTTTGATCAATTTAATGCATCTTTGATGCAGCTGAATAAAAGTATTCATTTCTTTAAATAACTTTGAATGGTGGTGTAGGTGAATTTTAAATACCTGTTATTTTTTAATCTCCTGTTTGTAGTGCCTATCAGTGTATTTTCATCTGCATAAAAGTCAAGCAAAATGCATTTTTTTCTCTTTAATTTATCCTTGCAATCTGGCCATCTGTCTTGTAGCATGCGAGTCAAATGACTATGTGCAAGTGCCAAAGCACTATATATTATCTGGTCTGGCATGGCTCTGAGTCTGTCATGTTCCAATTTATAAAAGAAAAACACTGAAAAAAAATACACTGACACACTTTCAATTACACATCTGTGCATGTAACTGTCATACAATAATGGATCTGAGAGAAGAACCAGTACACGAGTAGTATTCTTGCACAAAGCTCAAATCCTTAATGGAAAATCAGGAATGGAAATGTAATGGTTCAAGAGAACATTTTATACAGTAGAAATGATGTCCAAATTCCTGTTGAATGCAATGTTGTTAAAGAATAAATGTTTTCATTTTCTCAAATAGGATATTTTATCTGATCACAACTACCAGACTTTCAAATTGTTCTGAACACAAAAAGACAGCTTCGGTTTCAGTAGCGACACATCTTACACTACGATATGTTTACTGAAATTGCCTCAAAATATCTAACTGGCTTTGATATCCACCGACTGGATGGAATCATAGTCTGAAGATAAAAAATCTTCTGTGCCCATCAGAGTCTCGCCAACTTTTGTGAATTCTTCTAGACGGCAAATCAGTTCGAAATCTGAGCAAAAGCTGTGTAGTGAATTGTAGCCTATAGCTGCAAAATGTCTCATTTCACACTTCCATAACTTAGATCAGGGTTCTTCATTCCTGGTACCGGAGAGCCCATTTTCCTGGATGTTTTAGTTCCAGCTCTAATTACTGGGGAACAAACATCAATAAACTAATTAAGGTCTTTGGGTTTTCATAAAAATACAGCCAGGTGTGTTGGAGCAGGATTAATACTAAACTACTTCCAAAAGTGGCTCTCCAGGACCAGAAATGAGGAATCCTGACATAGATGGACACACGTGACCGGCCACATTTACTATACCCTGTTGTGTAAACAGAAATTTGGCCTGTCCAATCATGGAGATGCCAACAGGAACGAAAAAAAGAGAAACAAAGGAGGCAGTGGACGGATGGGACAAATTTGGATGTATTATAATATTCTCCAAAGCACTGTTAGTCATTTCACATGCAAAAAGCCATTTACTTTGAAGAATTAAAAAAGCAATAAATTATTAAAAATAAATAAATCAGAAATTTCAAGTGTCAGAGAGAATGTAGAAAATGGTCATGAAAAAGTGAAAATAAAATGATAAAGAATGTATTAAATGAATATGGGAAAGAACAAAGGCAGTTGAAGGATGGAGCACATTTATTATAATATTCAGCGAAGCGCTGTTACTCATTTCACATGCAAAAGGGGCATTTACATCGAAGCCTTAAAAAAAGTCAACAGTTTCAAGAGTCAGAGAGAATGTGGAAATTTGTCTGGAAAAGTGAAAATGAAAATATAAAGAAAGTATTAAATGAATATGGGAAAGCATAAAATGATTTAGGATGATTTATAAGCTGTTTTCCTCATGGGGACCAAAAAATGTCCCCACAAGGATTGTTAACTTTGTAGGGACATTTTTTTCCCCGTAACATAGTTTTCCTGAACCACACACAAAACACCACACACACACACACAACACACACACACACACACACACACACACACACACACACACACACACACATGCACGCATGATCAACGTCCACAGACAGAGGCCATCTCCTTGGAAGCGATATGAAGAACTGAGTGCTTTAGCTCAATAATGCTAGCGATGGCTTCCATTATCACAGTAACATAACCTCCGCACTCACAGCAACATGCTAACTGACTTTTGCCCAGTCCCTTTCCTTCCTCTCTCTTTCTTTTCTTTTCCACCTACCAATTCATTACTGTATCTAAGAGCTCTGATTAATTCGAACGTCTTCCTCCAATGCGGTTCCGAACACATCTCAGATAGTCTATAGTCAGATAATGTGTGTAATTTGGCAGGTGTATGTGATAGTTTGTATGCAGCTATTTCTCTTGAGTCATGTGGATTCATCTCGAATGTATTAGAGACTTACAGTATAAGAGACTTGGTTTTTATACAGTATTGCTTTAATAGTACAGGCCATGTTTCTTGCTCTTTTAATTATGGGATACAGTGACCCCTTTAGGTAATCAAGGTAATATAACTTTATTTAAAGTTCCCCAACAAATGATACAAATGAAAAGCTGTTAATTTGTTTGCTAATTATGTGTTGTCCTTTTTTTTGACAGCACTGTGCTACACTCAAATTGTTTAATGCATCCTACAAATTGAGCTTTCTTTAAAGGAATAGTTCAGAAAAAAAGGTCCTGTCATTATTTACACCCTCACGACAAATTTTCCTCAGGAAACTCAGGAAAGAAAAAAAAAAAAAATCCAGTTTCCCACACATAATTATGACATTGTGGTGCTGTTCGTCTTGTAAATATCTTTCTAACATGACTTGAATGCGCCATATAACTTGGCACATTAGTCTACAATTGATGTGCTGGTGTGCAAGTGTGAATATTTCATCTGTTTAATGTTGCTCATCCCGTCATAATGTATTACTCTTTTACGTGTTACATATTGTGAAGCTGTTTCGACACTAATGCCAAGCTTATCGTTCATTTGTTATTAATAATCCTATCTTCTGATTTGCATCCATAAAATTGAAACTAATGAATTAGATCTAATTAGGTAAAACATCGAATGAGATGAAGTTCCTTTCATTTTTAAAGTTTTTAAGACACTACATTATTGAACAGACATTACTACATTATATACAGTAGCATTTTTTTAAATTATAAAACTAAATTGTAAATTATTAACTCATTTTTTCTCCTCATGCACACACACACACACACACTATATTTTTTAAAATATATTAATGTTTTAGTAATGTTTTAGATCAAATGAATCTCAAGAACAACATTTTTGATATTTCATATTTTTTTTTAAAGTATATAAGCTAAAATCTTGGTAGCATTGCTACTTTCTCTCATTTAGCTTAGCTCATTTTTTATTGGTCAACATTAATGGATTAGCTAACATGAACTAGCAATAAGCAAGTTGATAAAAAAAAACTATACATTGTTTTTTCATGTTAGTTCAGGGTGCCTTAACTAAAGTTAACAGATTCAGTTTCTGATTTAAAAAAACTGTATTGCGTATTAAATGTTGAAGTTAGCATTAGCTAAGATTAATAAATCCTATACATGTATATTGCTAATTCACATTAACTAATGTTAACAAATGAAACCTTAATGTTAAGTGTTACTCCTACTGTTTTGCCCATCACTTCTGTTCCTGTGGTAATTACAGAAGCTGTAGTGTTGGACCTGAAGCTTTTATGTATAACATTGAGACCAGGCTGGTAGAAGATGACTTGTGGCTCCGCTCTGAGTGTCGGGACACCGTGAGGGATACAGTTCTTCAGAGCAGGAAAAACAATATGAGAGATAGATGAGAGCAGTTACAGTAAATGGAGGAACAGGAAGAAAGAATTTCTCTTAATGACATGTTTTAATGTCCTCGTCAAAATCCTCGCTGGCTGGCTGAAGATGTACGAGGAAACAGCGGCTATATCATATTTCCTTATAATCTCTATTCATCCTTCACCTGCTATCATCCATTTTCTTATTTAAGCCCTACAATTCTTTATATCTTCCTACTCAGTCTTTCATTCATCTCTCCATTCTGTCAAACGCTCATCACAAATGCTCTGTTTCTTCTGCTAATATTGGCCTAGATAGTAGAGCTGCATGATTTATCGTTAAAAGATCGCAACCTTGATTCATAATCAGATCTCATTCCTAAATGACACAGATTCACCTATTAAACATGTCTATTTAAACCTTTGACAAAATCAAAATATTTATGAGTGAGTCATTGAATTATTAATTCAAACCGTTTTAAAAAAATTCATTCAGATTAGTTAAATAGACTGCAGTAATTAACATTTTGTTTTTGTTCAATTAACATTTTCTTGTATTATAATAATTGCTGATTATTATACTGTAAAGAAACTCAAAAATGTCTCATGAGAAAACATAACTATTTTATGTGGCCTAACTGGAGCAAGCAGATTGTAAGACAACGTATGAACAAGATTGTACAAATTCATTCAAATTAGCCACCAAAACGAATTTACTAATTGTCATAAGAGTGTGCTGAAAATTTATTAAAACTACATAAACTTATGGGACTTTGAGACTTGGTTTTAATATAGTATGTTAAAGGGATTGTTCACCCAAAAATGAAACTTCTGTCATCATTTACTCACCCTCAGATTTTGATATTTTGAAGAACGTTGACGTCCAAACAATATGGACCACTGACATCCATTGTATGAGAAAACACTCAAAAATATCTTCTTTCATGCTCCATAGAAAGAAGATCAAGAAAGAAAGAATACTATAGTATTAGATGTTTGTTGATAGTAAGGTAAATGTGGTTCCATATACATTTACCTGGTATATGCATTTATGAATTAGCATGCTTCTTCATTACAGAAGTCCACCCAACTTCACTGCAATGTACATATCAGTGGATATTTCCGACAGATTCAGTGTTCTGGTTCATTAAATCACCTTGTCCTGTTTACGGCTGACTACCTGTGATTTATAAATCACACTAGAGATTTCAAACTTTGAAAGAGTCACCCTCCCTCTCGTGTCTGTTTTGTCCTTCTCACTTGTGCTCTCTTTTCCCCTCAGGCCATTAGTCAGCAGTTCTGTGCTGGTGTGAGTGTGTGTTTCCAGTGATTTTACAGTGTGTTTGCTGTGTGTCAGTTGTGTGTGCGTGTGTGTATTCAGATAGATGGATAACCTCTTGTTTAGCGGCTGATGTAAATAACCTCTATTTGCTTCTGGCTTGATATACGAGTGAAACCGGTTCACCTTCTGTGTTCTTGCCCCTGGGTGACCTGCTTCCTTCAGGCGCCACACCACAGCTGGCCACAACAACACCAGCGGACTTGTGTTCCTCCCCATGTGTGTCTGTGTGCTGTAGAGTCACGGTCAGGTGTTATACCAGCCATTATTTCACTCTTCGCTATCTGCAGTCATGTACACCCGAACAGATGTCTTGTGTTTCAGAGCGCCGATGTAATTAAAGTTTGTCCTCATCTGATCTCGACCATTAAACATTTACAACAGAAACATGCGTCTGTGACACCTGTGCCTCTTTCTCTCTTTACAGTGCAGCAGTGACTATGCTCCAGTGTGCGGATCTAACAGCGAGAGCTACGAGAACCACTGTCTCCTGCGCAAAGATGCCTGCAAATTGCAGAGAGAGGTGTTGTTGGTGTCAGAGGGCGCCTGCCCTGTCGGTACGTCCCAGTGGTTTAGAGGTGACTGTGTGTGTGCTGATGAATGCAATCTTTCACACTTTTTACAATAAGCTTCTATTTGGAATCAAGGACTAACAGTAAACAATACTTTAATTCTAAATACTCTCATACTAACATGTTCCAAAATTTCAAGTTGTATAAATTTACATTTGCTAATGTATTATGGGGAAAAAAAATATCTTGTGAATTAACTTTAGCCTAGATTAATAAATGCGATTCAAATATTGTTCTTCAACAATTTACTAATGTTAACTAATGGTACCTAATTGTAGTGTTACCAAATTATTAAGAAATAAACCAAATCTTAATCATTCTTTTTATTTTGTTGTCCAGTGAAACTATCTAAACATCTTTAAAACGTGATACATTTATTTGAGAAGCAAAAATCATTAATATTTTACAATATGGTTATATTTGTTAATGCATTAGGTATCTTGAACCAACAATATCTAATACTTTTACAGCATTTAGCCTATTCTAGCAAATTCTATGTAAATGCTCACTAATGCATTTTTTTACATTTCAAGTTGTATGCATCTATATTTGTAGTGTTACTAAATCTTTATAAAAAATAATACATGTTTTGGATGTCCATTGAAACCTATCTAAAAATCTTTAAACGGGATACATTTATTTGAGAAGCAAATCAGCCATAAAGACATGTTTTCAGATAATTTCTTAAACTAAGTTTATTTTTCTTACAATTTATTCTTTACGTTTCTTTCTTGACTCACAACGTACCCAACACACAAGTTTAAGCAGTAAAAAGGTATGCTTATAAACATATAATAAAAAAAAAACATGGGAAATTTTTTTTAAGGGTGTATAAATATTGGATAGACAGGAATACAAGACAAAAATTATGTTTTGGTTCAATTTGAAAATATTGTCCTTTAAACAGAGATTTGACATCAATTAAATTTGACTCCACATCATAGAAATGGATTGTGGCCAGATTTTTAAGGCAAGTGAATTCTGAATGCAACTTCCCAACCAACAAATAAATACAAACATTAAGTCCATACATAAATAAATGTATGCATGTATGTATATCTTTAATAATAAAGTTGCACAAGAGAATTAAACCTCTGTGCTTTTGCACATTTAAAGAACTGGTGTTTTGCTCAACAAAAACAAGGATAATGTTAGAGGCTCAGAATCTCTCTATTATCATGCATAGGCGTTAGAGCTTTGCAAATAAGTGGCAACAAATTCAAAGATAAATTTAACTGCAAACTCCCATTAGCAGGGAGATGTGATATGTCCACGTGCCCTCGACGCTCAATCTGAGTTCTGACTTGTGGCAGTGCTCGGGTTCCTTAGAGCCACACACGGAGGAGATGACAGTGATTATAAGCTAAGGTAATGATCATTCACTGACGGCTAATGGCTTGTGAGAGTGACGAATGCACCTGGTGTTGGGTGAATACGGAACGACACGGTTGGTTCAGAATATTAATGCTGATAATGACAGTGAGATTGGGATATACACTCACTGGCCACTTTATTAGGTACGCAAGTTCAACTGCACGTTAAAGGGATAGTTCACCCAAAAATGAAAATTAAGTCATTAATTACTCACCCTCATGCTGTACCAACCCCATAAGACCTTCGTTCATCTTCGGAACACAAATGAAGATATTTTTGATTAAATCTGAGAGGTGGATCACTCCCCCATAGGCTTCCTAAGGGATTGAAACTTGACGGCCCAATGCTCCGATGGCAGCAACTCAGTGCATGTAGACAAGGTCAAGACAATCTGGTGAAGTTCAAACTGAGCATCAGAATGGGGAAGAAAGGGGATTTAAGTGACTTTGATCGTGTCATGGTTGTTGGTGCCAGACGGTCTGAGTATTTCAGAAACTGCTGATCTGAAATGGTCTGAAAAAGAGAATGTATCCAGTGAGCAGCAGTTCTGTGGGATAAAGTGCCTTGTTGATGCCAGAGGTCAGAGTAGAATTGCTAGACTGGGTCGAACTGATAGAAAGGCAACAGGAACTCGAATAAACACTTGTTACAACCAAGGTCTGCAGAAGAGCATTTCTGAACACCTAACACGTCCAGCCTCAAAGCAGTGGGCTACAGCAGCAGAAGACACACCGGTGACACTCCTGTCAGATAAGAACACGAAACTGAGGCTACAATTCCCATGGGCTCACTAAAATTGGACAATAGAAGATTGGAAAAATGTTGCCCGATCTGATGAGAATTTGGCGTAAACAACATAAAAGCATGAATCCATCCAGCCTTGCATCAAACGTTCAGACTGGTGGTGGCGTGTTTAAATATTATCTTGGCCCACTTTGGGCCCTTCGTACCAATTGAGCATTGTTTAAATGCCACAGCCTGCCTCAGTATTGTTTCTTATAGAGTCCATCCCTTTATGACCACAGTGTGCCCATCTCCTGATGGCTACTTCCTGCAGGATAACACCATTTTAGTCACAAAGCTCATATCATCTCAAACTGGTTTCTTGAACATACACTATACTCGAATGGCCTCCACAGTCACCAGATCTCAATCCAATAGAACACCTTTGGGATGTGCTGGAACTGGAGATCCGCATCGGCCGACAAATCTGCAGCAACTGCGAGATGCTATCGTCAATATGGACCAAAATCTCAGAGGAATGTTTCCTGCACCTTGTTCCAGCATCTGTCATGAAGAATTTAGGCAGTTCTGAAGGCAAAAGGGGATCCAACCCGGTACTAGCAAGGTGCACCTAATAAAGTAGCTGGTGAGTGTATAAAAATAAATCAAGGAAAAATTGTTAATGTACAGTATGAGTATATAGAGCTATACATTGTGAATTTTATGTATAAATTGGTCTTCAAAGGCTTTAATGACATGATGTTTGAGTTCATATTAAAATCTCTGGGTTATTATTGTAGATATTCTGGCAAATCTGAGCACAGTTTGTGACATTGGTGAGATCGCTTCTGAAATTTGGATTTCACTGCTGTGACACAGTGTGAAAGCTCAACACACACCTGCTGTTACAGCTCCCCTCACACGCTGCTAATGTGTGCGGTTTGAAACAGGCTGTGAGGATTTAAATAAAAGCTCAATTTACTACTGAAAACACATGAAAGATATACATTTCAAAAATGTTTTACTTTTGCAAAGACATTTTGGGCAGGTTACAGTTTGTTTTGCTGAGGGAGACAGCTGAGATACAGGTTTGACTGACATTCTGACAGTGTGACAGGTGATGTTGTGATGGCAGGCAATTCCAGCCCATCTCACCTGGTACAATATTACAGTAAAAGAGAGAAAGAGAAGCAGAGCACAGTGCTGACAGCAGACACCGGTGTTGAAGATACTGATACTCCAATGTCACTGGAATTGAATCTTTAAATAACATTTAATACCAGAAACGAATCTTGTTTGTTTTCATTACTTCACAGTTCACACATTGTTTTTCTCTCTCATTTCGGTCTCTTTTTTCGCCTTTTCTTAATTTTCTGATAAATGATCTGAGAGACACAGCTTTCTGAAGGCAATTCAGAAAAGCACAGGGGAATCACAATCGGGCTTGTGTACGGCTATAATGGCAAATGACTTCATTCCAGCTCTTTACATTTTTCTCACACAGATACATATACACTACTCATTAGAGGTGACTTCTTGTGAGGACACACACACACACACACACACACACACACACACACACACACACACACACACACACACACACACACACACACACACACACACACACACACACACACACACACACACACACACACACACACACACACACACACACACACACACACACACACACACACAGTATTTTGGTCCAGTTACTATGTCCTTTGTTGTCCTCTGTCTCTAGATTAGCCCAATTTTAGTCATATTTTATTAAATGAGGAAGGCGGCTAATTTAATCGAGAACACAGATGAATATTAGGGGTGTAACTTTACATTCCTTGTGACTGACTGTATTCGTCGTCTGACCATATGCAACAAATCGTGATGGTTTTGGACGAATACATGTACCCTTACACCCCTAATAAATATAATAAATATCTAAATATAAATAGTCTTAAGTTCAGGTGTAGTTGTAGCTTATATAAATATTTTTAATTATTGACCAGCTTATACTGTTTCAGTCAGTAATATTTTTAAAAGAAATTAGAATGATTTCTGAAGGATCATGTGACATTAAAGACTGGAGTAATGATGCTGAAAGTTCAGCTTTGCCGTCTCATAAATTACATTTTAGATTATATTTAAATAGAAACAGTTATTTTAAACTGTAATAATATGTCACAATGTTACTGTTTCACTTATTTTTCGCAAATAAATGCAGCTTGGTGAGCCTAATATACTTCTTTTAAAATCATAACATAACTTTTCAGGCTAAGTTAATTTTATGTTTGATACAACATAACAAAAAACAGTGGAATGTAGAGTCCCAGCCATGGTAAAAACAGCCATCTGTGTGTCTGAGTGTGATGCAGAGATGTGGGGCTGTTCAAAGGCAAAGACAGTAATCAGTGTCAAGTAAAGTGGGCTACATTTCCTCACAGACCACAAATCATTGTGTGTGCTGTGCTATATGGGTGTACACAAATATGTGTGTGTTTGGAGACAGAATAAACACAGGTCACACTGTTCTCAAATTGATCACCCATTACTTGTAAAGAAGAGAAAGATAGCGGGAGGTAGTTATAAATCAGACCGTGTGTGTGTGTGTGTGTGTGTGTGTGTGTGTGTGTGTGTGTGTGTGTGTGTGTGTGTGTGTGTGTGTGTGTGTGTGTGTGTGTGTGTGTGTGTGTGTGTGTGTGTGTGTGTGTGGTGTGTGTGTGTGTGTGTGTGTGTGTGTGGTGTGGTGTGTGTGTGTGCGCTGAGGAAGGGGCAAAGCTGGAGGAAGATGGAATCGGAAAAGTCATCATTAGTATAATCCATCAGAACATCTAGACGCTCCCCACAGAGCAGTTGAGAGAGGGAGGAGAGAGAGAGAGAGAGAGAGAGAGAGAGAGAGAGAGAGAGAGAGAGAGAGAGAGAGAGAGAGAGAGAGAGAGAGAGGAGAGAGAGAGAGAGAGTATGATGTAATACCAAAAGGACAGACCCAGACAAATAATTTGGCTAATTATGGAAGATCATGAGTACAACAGGGATTGGTCTGATCAGCAAAGGGAACGAGGAATGATCTGGAGAATGAAAATGCAGATTGAAGATGAAGAAATGAGATTCTGAATGCATAGAGCCTCTCTCTCTCTCTCTCTCTTCTCTCTCTCTCTCTCTCTCTCTCTCTCTCTCTCTCTCTCCTCTCTCTCTCTCTCTCTCTCTCTCTCTCTCTCTCTCTCTCTCTCTCTCTCTTCTCTCTCTCTTCTCTCTCTCTCTTTCTATTTCAGACAGCAGAAGTGTCACAGGTTCAGTGTAATCTGGTCCTGTAATTGAGTCCCTCATTAAAACCAGAGCCTCATGAATATGAACAAGCTCTGCCTCATCTGCATACTTCTGACAATTTGTGTTACCTGTGACCCAGCAGGGGACACAGAAGTTTGGGAAAGAGAAAGAGAAGTGAGAAACTGAAAGGGTAAGGAAGAGGACATTGCGAAATATCGTTTTCTTAATCTGTTATTTTATTTTGTCTTGTTTAAAAAAAAACATGTGTTGAATTTACATGATTTAATTATGTATATTGGTTCCACATGAATTTATTAATAATTGTTTCATTTAACTTTTTCCTAACTACATTCTTTACCACAATGTTAACCGAGTGTAATTGAACCGGTTCTAAATCCCAAGAAAACTGAACATTAAACACTACCAAGTCTTTTGTCATCCTGCTCAAAAACACATAAAATAGTACTTAAATTCATAAAATGTACTCTCCCCATTCAGTTCCTTTCAGGAACATGCTGGGATATATAGTTTCACTAATGTCAACAACAAAAATGCTGTTGAACATAATTGATTGGTTCTGTCAGGCACTGGTTGTCTGAATCGCGTGACGAAGGAGACAAAAAAGTCTTATTATATCCTCAATGAACATTCTGGAAATGGCAGGATAAATAAAACCCAACCAGGTTGACATAGACAATACCGGACAAAGGAACAGAATGAAAATCATGGTGTACGTGGGGAAACGTAACCAAGGTGAACAGAAACAGGTCTGTGGAAACTAATTTACAGCCAGGGAAACTATAGCTAGTAACTCAGGCAGACAAAACAAGAACAGAACAGTGAAAAGAAAAACTCAAAAATACTACACATTACATTATGCGTAAAGGCTGCAAACGGTTTAAAAACAGAATAATGTGAAATACAATTATAAAAAATAGTAGTGCTGTAGTTGCTCTATACATGTATGTTGACTTTCCTATCCTCTTTATTGTATGATTCTATTAATGTAATTAAATGGTTATTTATATAAGTTCATTAAATGCTTTGATATTGTTAATTTCAGTTTGCCATCTTCATATAATACATTTTAATAATAGAATAATTTGTATTATTAATAATATATCTAGTTCAGTCATGTAACTAGCTGATAGGTCCTTTACATGCAATCTGTTACTGGACGTTCACACCGCCGCCGACTTGAGCGTCAAAGAAGCTCTGGCCGCTCTGTCAAGGACGCTTGTCAAAAAGCACGGGGAAGCTCGTTGACGCTTTGGACGCTCTGGCGTAGCAGGGAGAAGAGACGTGTCACAACATGAAATGTAATAAACAGAAAAAACAAGCAATACATTGAAGAAACCTTTAATAATGACTGCATTTTTATAACCGTTTTGGTCACATTTGGTCGGGGAAAAAAATAATTAGCTATTATTATTTACTATATTATTATTTGCATTAGGCTATTATTTGCATTAGTGCAATTGGTCAAATCGTTGTCACCGTGAGCAAACGAATTGCATTTCCCGCTTAAAACGAGCGTTCGTAAATATTTCAAATAAAAGTTGCGCTCATTCTCAAATGTGTATCACTGGATCATTATGGAAAATCGGGAAGTTGTTGTGTTTGGTGCTGCTTTACTGTATTTGCGGAGAAGACGTCGGACTCGGAGATTTTGGGTTCATGACACCCTCCAGGACCGTTATCAATTCGGAGAGTATCACCGGCTGGTGCAGCAGCTGTGCGGCTAATGTTTTAATCGAAACTAATGTTTTGGTAGGAACGAAAGTTTACATCGTATGTTTCTCCGGAATCAG
This sequence comes from Chrosomus eos, assembly GCA_036326025.1. Taxonomy (NCBI): domain Eukaryota; kingdom Metazoa; phylum Chordata; class Actinopteri; order Cypriniformes; family Leuciscidae; genus Chrosomus; species Chrosomus eos. The sequence continues at coordinate 8,820,527 of CM070828.1, read as the reverse complement.
CCAGTGACAAGCAGTGGCATATTCCGATTGGTTGCTGGGTTTTGCCGCTGCTTGCCGCTGAACCGCGTCATAGCTCATTACCATAAATTTGAGCTTCTTTCAACTTTCTGATTGACGCTCAAACGCCCAAAACGCGACGCAGAGGGATTTGACGCTCCTTGCAGCTGAGAGAAGCCAGCTTCCATTGAAAATGAATGACTTCCGGCCGCTTTGGAAGCTCAAGTCGGCGGCGGTGTGAACGTACAGTTAGAAATCGCATCATTACAGCATGGCACAAGCTGATTGGCCTCTGCTGATCCTGCCGCCAATGAGATTGCTTGTTGAACATTTAAATAGCCTGGTTCATTTTTTGCTGTAAGCTAGTCCTGCAGCGCGCATCGCTCTCAGATTTTGTCTGAAACCCTCCACCTCCCCCAGCTCCACCTGCCTAGATCTGCCGTGTAATATGCTAAGACTAAACATTGTCATTTTCAATAACATGCTACAACTATTCAGAGAGATGTCATGATTGAACAAAAGATAATTATTTTGCAATAATGACCAGCTGGCTCTACATTATCCCTTACTTAGGGTACGTTTACATGACAATGATCTGCTTAAAATGTAGAAGTTTTTTCTTTGAGTTTTCTGTGTATAGATGATACAATTGTCAAAACGATCCCAATTCACACGGATCCGCAAAAACGACTAAAAACCTATTCTGCCTCCATGCCATTAGTCTATTCTGCCGCCAATCTATTCTGCCTCCAGGCCATTAGATGGCGATGAAACACTATAGACTGAACACGTAATACGCATGCGCATGACGTCATCGCCTTTAAAGATTCACGTTTTGGTTGTTTACACAGAGACCATTTTCAAAAACTTGCACAAACGGCCTAAACGCATACAAATTTTTACGTTTTTAGTTGAAAACAGTGTCGTGTAAACATCACCTTAGAAGGATTAAGATTTTTTTACTGAAAAACAAGACAAAAAATACTGATTAGAAAAGTATTTCTGCACTAGAGGAGGAGAGGCACAGTTTGGAATTAAAGGAATAACACATTAAGGCCTCGCCTTCCTGTGGCCATCTCAAACGAAGATTTATATTTGTTCTGGGCGGGGAATAATTGGTGGGGTGATTGATGGGAGGGCACAGAGCTATAAGCTGCTCCTCTCCATCATAACAAATTGATGAATGTCAGATTTTCCCAAAGCTGCCGTCAAGCCCAGGGGCGGATGGCGAGAAAGACTGAGAGCGAGAGAACATAGTACAGTCTAGTCATAACGGCTGTGTCCTTGAACTTGAGAGAGAGAAAGTGGGGTTGTCTGGGGCTACTTTTTGTTTTCACCTCAAATGAAACCACAAGAACTCCATTATTTATATTTTGAGAGGTACAGATGCAGCCGGAGGGCAGATTTATAAGTGTTAAAAATTGTAAATGAGGTGACAGCCAGCCTCCCTCCCCTTCCTCTCTAATGTATACATCTCCCTCGATAATTCTTGTTCTTTCACCCTCTAGTTCTCAGTTCTACGGATTCCTAACCCATAACATTAGGCCCATAACAGCTCAGTTTAAGTCCTGGGAATGTTCTGGAATTAGAAGCCTCTGGTGTACGTTAGTGTTCTATAAATGCCTCTTTTAAGTAGGGCTTGGAAAGAAGAGCACTGTGCCACATTGACTTTTGTTTTGCATGATGTCTGTGATATTGCTTCTATTGTTCTCCTGTGCACTGTCTGTGCAACCTTCACTGACTCAGATAAAGATTCATAAAGCATAAGGTGGCTATTGGGAAAATGGCACAACAGGTGAATTTGTATTTGTAATCTAAGCATAGGCAGAGACCATCTAACCTACAAAGTGACAGTTTTATGTGGGCGTTTGATCTATAAGCTTATTTAGTGGCGTAGCTCAAACCTGCGGGCGGTGGGGAGGGAGGGGTGGATATTTATATAACATATTTAGCTATATAAATTGGTTAAAATAAATAAGATGCCATGAATAATCATAATAATTCAACTTAATAATTACTATGATAAATACATTATTTGTCAATAATGAATAAAAACAAAACTATCACATTCATTTAAACTGGCCCAATTGGTTGTATTTGGGATGCTCCACACAGAAATTAAAACTCTCATCATTTACTGTTATACCAAACATGAATATGGCTTTCATTATCAGATGAATACAAACAAAGATTTGTATACCACTATAATACATGTAATACTAGTGTATGGGACCCCCAAAGTTGACACTTCAAAACCACACGATGGTAATGCTAATATGTTTGGTATGACAGTTGGCCTGAATGTTTTATTTTTGGTCAAAATGTTATAAATATTTGTATTTTTCTAAAACACCTATCATTTCTTTTTAGAAGACATCAATACATCAACTGGGGTCGTATGGATTACCGTCGTGTTCGCTTTGTATGGTTTATGAAGCGTCAACTTTGGGGTCCCATATACAGTACTTACATATGGACTCACATAAATTGATTATTTTTTCAAAAATTTCGTTTGTGTTTATCTGAAGAAAGAAATCCAAATCTGGTGAGAATTTTTTTTCATTTTTGGGTGGAGTATCCCTTTAATATTGACATTATGTAATTTAAATTTTCAATTTGACATTATGCCTCTTTTTTGATTATTAATACAGCATTTTTCTATTCTTTTAAAAAAAAAAAAAAAAAAACTACAATTTGCTTACCGGTAGTAAGCAAAGAGGGTTCAAAACCCCAACCTAATTCATTTTAATAAAATAAAATTGCAACGGAACTTGACAGCCAGTAATCAATAAGCATTTTGTGTTCCACAAGAAAAAAGTGAGACACAATGTGCACGGATAGACGATTGCAAATGATTTGCAAAAACAGCAACTCGATTAGACAGATGGATTTAGAGGTGTGAATGGTTTTATCTATGAGCGTGCAATCTAATTACCAAATATATTGTCATTTTGTAAGTTGCATTCAGAATTAGTTCAAAAACACAACTAAATCCGTTTGAATGGACACGACACTTCTGTTCCAATCCTGACCATCTGTTTTTCTGCTTTGTAGATGCTGGCTCTGGATCAGGGAATGATGGTGAGTATTTTCAACTCATCTCTAATTAATACGGAGCTTTACAATAATGATCTCGTATCTCGCTTTGTCTGTTCACATCCGCACACACATAGATGCTCATACTGAGTTCGGATGACAGCAGCTTCTGTCCGCCTCTCTTGATAGATGTGAATGTGCCAGCGGTACTTATGATGTGAATCCAGGATGAGGAATTTCACTCTAGAACATGGCTAATTAAAAAGAGATACAGGATAGGGTGATGGGAGGATCTAAAAAGAGAGAAACAGAAGAAAGAGAGAGGGAGGGATGATATGTCTATTATGAAATATTAGAAAAGTTCGACTGATCAAATGGGATTAAATATGAAACAAGGAATGGAGAGAGAGAAACCGTGAAATAGGCATTTTGCTACTTACCAAGTCGCATGTTTACATCAGAACATAATTTGCATTTTTGAACAGGTTTTGTGTAAAAATGTCTTCACTTTTGATAAAGTTTGTGTATAAAGTATATATAAATGATATATAGTATGTGTACTGTGTATGTGTACACAGTTATTGCATTCAATGAATACACACCCTCAAAAGCTGACACTAGGGTGGTACTCTTTCAAAAGGAACTAATATGGGCCATTTATGTACAAATGTATACCTTTACTAAAAGGTACTAATATGCACCCTTAAAGGGATAGTTCACCCTAAATTGAACCATTGACTTCCATAGTGGGAATTTTTATTCTATATAAGTCAATGGCTACCGTCAAATGTCAGGTTACCAACATTCTTCACAATATCTTATTTTGTGTTGAACAGAAGAAAGAAACTCATACAAGTTTGAAACAAGATCTGATGGTGAGCAAATTATTTTGAGAAATCATGATAAATGAGAAAATTTATTTTTGGGTGAACTATCCCTTTAACTTTTGATAGGGTACTGCTCCCAGTGACAGATTTTTGTACCTTTTTTTGAGAGTGCAGATGACAGAGCTACAGTACTTTATTTGCCAAAATGTCCACTGCAGTGTGCTCTGCTTGACTTTCCATTTCCAAAATGAACGATAATTACAGCCATGATTTTTTTTCCATTCATTATTTGATTGGATTGCAGACATTTAAAACATTTTTAATTTAAAAAAGCAAAATGCTAAATAAAAGGTTTTCATTTCCATGACATCCATGTTTAAGGAATATTGCCTACTGTTTCAATTACTATTTAACATTTTTTGGGTACTATACATTGTGTGCACTGTATCCTGTATACTGTATGTAGCAGGGAAGCAAAATGTGCTCACAGTAAACCGTGAAAACATTTATTTGAAAGAAATAAAGCAATCATCAAACATCGGCTCACATGTATAAGTCCAAGCACTGGATTCAAAACTGGGTTGCTAAGGGCAAATATAACCAATTAAAAGGAAATTATGAGGAATTTAAGATCTCCTCATAAGGTTTGACAGTTTTTTTCTTTTTGTTTTATTTTTTTTCTTTTAAAACTGTAAAAGACGTGTCAAAAAAATAATAAACTTAGGATCTGTAATTGCATGTGAATTTTTCAGTAGTCACTGGCTGTCTCAAAAGCTCGTGGCAAACAGGTCAAATTTTAAACAGTTTAAACTTCGAGTGATGCAATATAATGCTTGACACTGCCACTGGAGGTAATAGCTGATGTTTCTCTCTAATAGTTCTATTTATTGGGCAATGCTGATGCAAGTCATGTGAAAGGGCCTTTACTGCGAGACGTACAGCTGTGTTTACTGTGAAGTACAGCTGTCTCCATGATTTTGTATTTTGTAATTCATTTCTGTCAGGACCACTATCGTCAAATATGATTGACTATATTTAGCATACAGTTTGGATTGGCAGTATGGTTCAGTTCTGGGCAAGAACTCCCTGCGCATCCATGCAGCCTAGCATAGATAAGAGCTGGGAGAGCAGCGTAGGGTAAACAGAACAGAACCAACATTAATGTATTGCAGATATCATTAACTAATAAAGATTTTAATGTACAACAGAATTCAAGAAATTAGTCTGATTCAAAGGGGAATCAGAATGCCATATCCCGACTGACGAGAGGAGGAGCTGGGGATGGAGGAGGGTAATTCGCTCCTGATAATACTGAAGGAGCTTGTATATGGATGATGTGATAGGCGTCGTATTCCTATAGGAAGACGTGGATCAGCTGAGAGTCAACTGATGCGAGCTTGACTAACGTGATATGCCAGAACTAACGCTATGTTTGATTTTCTATAATTACGCTAATATTTTTATGTGCCCCTAATATGCTATTTTAAAGGTTCCTAATTGTGTTCCTACAATACATTTACATGCATCAGAGGTAAAAAAAAAAAATACACTTTAATTTTCTCATAATATACATTGCACATTTTTAGAGACTGGTAATGGTTAGTTTGAAGATTCAGGTTTTTTTTTTTTAAGGAATAGAAATAACTCAATTGTTGTTGGACAGCTAGTAAGCCACCCTCTCCATCCCTATAACTGATCAGGAGTTGATAAACAGGGACTGGGGGGAAAAAATAGAAGAATGGAACAACAGAAGAATGTGGCTCAAAGAGCAAAGAACAGGAAATTGAGGATGAGAAGAAAAGAAATGAAAAAAAGAGGATACAAAACGAAAGCAGATAGATAAAGGCATGTGAACGCCATACAAGAGGGAGAAAGCGTCGGACAAGTGAACAAATGTAGCCACTGTGGAAGAGAAACAGAAAAGGGCAGGAAGGGAGATAGAGGGAGGGGTTCAGCCGCTTAGAGACTCAAGAGAAGAGTTTAGCTTGAGGAAAGCATTTCCCCTCCTCCAGTAGGATCAAACATGTTTTAATGTCTGAGTGTAAATCATTGATGAGCTCTGGCTCATACATTCTAAATCACACACATACACACTCAGAATCAGATATGTTCTATCGACGTGGAAACAGCACTTCCTTCTTGCTCTACCTCACATAACTGAGCAGCGATACGCACAAATCTTCAAGCACACATGCATAAAGGTATAGTGACAAAAAAGACCTACTAGTTTATGAATACTGTACATTTGGACACACTACTTTTTTTTCACTTACTATATAGTAGGGAAGTAGACATATTCAGGTATGTATTAAAAACTGCTCTTTTAAAAAATCTTGTGTTCACAACCATGTTCTTGCTATACCCTGAGTATAGACTACAATAATGATTTATATTCAGAGCTGTCGGGTTCGATTTTGCAATTGTAGGTCCTCAATACCTCAAACTATCAGATGCATCATACAGCATGATGAACTGATGTAAAATGTGCTTCCTCAAGTAACTCACAATTGATTTTGAGCATACTAACATTCTGCATTTGATTGCGACTTTCACAAAATGCATCTTAGCCCATTGCTAATATCTCCATTTTAGTTAGCTTTTAATTAGCATCTTTACACACTATCCCTGACTTCCTGAATCTGAATGTGAACAGTACAGCAGCTCAGGCCTGACATACTCCATAATGTGTGGAAAATCAGGCCGTTTCTTTAAACCCACTCAAACCAGCTATTTTCTCAGGCTAAAAGCTGCTGCTTGACCCATATTTAGCCTTCAGAAGCCCTCACATGCTATGTTTACTTAGATCTTTTCATTTACTGCCAATTGCAGCTCAAGCACCGCAAATTTGCAATTAGCACTGCCCTAATTGAAGTGTTTTAGTCATGGGCACCATTAAAGCTTAGATTACATTGCAAATACATACCGAACACTTTGTTTCTTTGGCATAAAACCACTAAAGGTGAGGTGTCTTGATCTCTTTGTTATTGAACTGGTGATAATGTCTGATTTCCGTGAAGGCGAGGGCTGAAGGAAGAGTCTCTGGCTGTTTGCCATCAATAACCCATCACAAATCACTTTTACGGTTACATTTTTATTTTGTAGAGGGGCAGATTGACTGATTCTGCAGCCAGCGGGCTGGTCCCCACTCCCCAGCAATAATCAACCAATTATTTAATCATACAGCTCATGGTTTCAGCTGTTATGGTCATCTAGAAACCCCTGATTTTAACTTCCTATAGGATTACATACGCTTTTTCTGTAACACTTTACAATAAAAGGATAATTCCGGTATTTAACACTTTCAGTCTATTTTCTAGTTTGTTTTGGATGAACTAGAGTGGTGGACTTAGAAATTTTGACCATGGGTCCTGTCTTGACTTTTTTACTATTTTAGAATCGCCTCTGACTGCTTCAGAGTGGCTGTCTATGAGCATGCACAAACATGTCCTTAAAACAACCCTTAACGTTCGTTTTCAAAACTGTGCAACTCACCGAGTGGTTAGTGGCGTTCGTTGATGATTAAAAACAAATATATCGGCGCAATGTATGCTTTCAATCTGTGTTATTTACTATAGTGGAACTATTTTTTCAGATACCTCACAACCGCGTGTAAACTTCCGCTCAATATTTGAGTCTGAAGCGTTAGCACACTCCCGACCACTTGATGGCGACAACCACTTTGCCGCAGTTGCTCTGCTCAAGCTAGCCTTCTGAGAGACGGAGAACCGAGCGAAAAGACTACAACCAAATGTAAACAGACCCTCTTCGGTATCCGGTAGCGCAGTAATATCAACGAGCACTGAGTCCTCCAACAGACTTCAATGGAATTTTAAAAAATGGCAAATAAAACACGACAGAAACTGTATTTCGCTACGCTACTTGTTTTGGATCATCAACGAACACCACTAACCACTCGGTGAGTGTCACAGTTTTGAAAACTAACGTTAAGGGTTGTTTTAAGGACATGTTTGAGTATGCTCATAGACAGCCACTCTGAAGCGCTCAGGGGTGATTCTAAAATAGTAAAAAAGTCAAGACAGGACCCATGGTCAAAATTTCTAAGTACACCACTCTAGTTCATCCAAAAAAAACTAGAAAATAGACTCAAAGTGTTAAATACCGGAATTATCCTTTAACATTAGTTAATGTCTTTAGAAATTACAAACCTTTTACAGCATTTATTAATCTTAGTTAATGTAACCTACTTATGATGAATTTTCATTCATTGCATGGCTTTCTATTTTACCACCTGTATTATTATCATAGTGGTTATCAGTATACTGTAAGGTACAATCCCAGACAGCAACATAGTGTCGGCCCAGATCCGGGCCACATCTGGAACATGTGGATTCAACGGGTACCAGATGTGGGCCGGATCTGGGCCAACACTATGTTGCTGTCTGGGAAAGCAGACTTTGGTAGTTCAAGTAGATTTGCATAAACATTAAATTACTTGATGATATATATACGGTAAAATATACAGGGACCAACATGTCATCCTGTAACACCTGAAACATTGTCAGCATATTTTTATTTTGGATTTTTTTACAGTAAATTTTAAAGGATATTTTGAAGTAGGCCTATACGAGTATATAACATTTAGTGTTGGAACTTAGGTTTTCTTTTCTGAAAAAAAGTACCAATTTATTTGTGTTGCCAGGGCTTATTTGAAAAACAACAACATCAGTTTCAGATTATTTTATAAACCAATAAAAGAACACTGAACTCTTTTATCTGAAAGGAAACAGGAAAATTTGATTCCTCATTTCTTTAAGATCTCATATCTCACTCACTTCTCTCTCTCTCTCTCTCTCTCTCTCTCTCTCTCTCTCTCTCCTCTCTCTTCTCTCTCTCTCTCTCTCTCTCTCTCTCTCTCTCTCTCACCAGTTAACGAGGGTTCTGCAGAGATCAGTCAGAAGGAGACATCAACGTGCGACATTTGTCAGTTTGGGGCAGAGTGTGACGAGGATTCTGAGGACGTGTGGTGAGTCACAAACACACGCCACAGCTTTTCAGGGTCCTGACGTTCTGTTCTTCAGAGAACCGGAGGGCTTTAGGAATATGGGGGTGTGTCTAATGGTATGTATCAGATGCAGAGTCTTCTGCAGGCCTGTTTCTCTTGAGTATTTGTTCTTCCTGGCACTGATTCTGATGGCTGATAAAGTCTACGCCATTTCACTGTGATACATTACAGCGCATAGCCGAGGGTGCGTGCTGTGTGGTGTGCGCTGCAGTAAATAATCTCTATTCGATTGTCTTTCTCTCTGTCTTTCCGTCTCCTTTCTTTTGTATTCTTCATCTCTCTCTTGCTCCCCTTTTAGCTTTGCAATCTCTCTTGTGGTATCTATCCCTTATCTTTAGTGAGGTTTATGATTAAAGCAAGAAACAATTTGCCAGTAGGGTAAGTAAAATAAACTGAATTCAAGATAAGTAAATTGATCCTGTTTGAAAGATTATTAGATATTTTTACTGGAAATCAGGGAAAAAGTTAATTTCAGCTGAACAAGAAAACCAATTTCAGTGGTGAATACACACACACACACACACACACACACACACACACACACACACACACACACACACACACACACATATATATATGTGTGCATGTTATTTTATTTCATCTACTTGGCAAGGCAACACTTCTCGTATTCATTTAGTTGAACTTTGTGTACTAAAGTAACTAAAACTGAAATATCATTAAAAACTATATAGACATTTAAAAAAGTAATAATAATAATAACAAAAAAATTCAATTAAGTGCAAATAAAAAGTATTATAGTGTTTCAATACTATACTCAATACGATACTAAAATAACTCTAAAATCTACAAAAAAGAAACTGTGTGGAGTCATCAAAAATAAACTAATAAATAATAATATATAAATAATAATAAAAAAACAATAAATAATAATAAAACCAAGCCCTGGCCATATATTTGAACTCAGTAGTAATATTACTCTTATATAGATCATTTATTATCTCACTCAAATTGAAAACACATTCAATTTGCCAGTAGGGTAAGTAATAAAATTAATTCAAGTAAATTGATTCTGTTTTGAGAATGCTTAGATTTTTTTTTACTGGAAATCAGGACAAAAAATACTGATTAAGTCAATGATTTTTCCAGTTCACATCAGCAGAACAGGAAACTAATTTCAGAGGCAGAGCAAGTTATTACATTTTGATGAAAAATTAATTTACAAAAAAAGTCTATTTTTAATGTCATTATTAACATTACCAACCTCCCATCTTGCCGCATGTAATAGCAAAAATTGTACAAACTGATTCCAGGTCAGTATTCTGACCCTTTTCTAATCACGCTCACATGGACAAGGTTTCAGGTTTCTCTTTTCTGTTTCATTTCAGCCTTGTAATTTATTTAACCCATTGACTAACATGTTGTCCCTTGGCATTCTGTGGCATTCTGAGCAGATTGTAAATGTTAATTGTATTGTCGCCGCACTGTTAGGGCAAGTTCTCTGTCAGTCTGGAAAGATGATGGATTATTTCCTTGTACGAGACCCATCGTTCAGGACAGTGGACAGGAAACCCAAGAGATGGAGGGGCAAAAGAGTGCATCTCTCTGCTGCAATCCCATCTTCAATTAATAGAGTTCCTCTTCCCTCGCAGACAGATTAAAACCTCAGGACCATGGGAGGGCAATTACCATTCAAATATCCCTCACGGTAATACACTAACCAGACAGATCAGAGGGAGAGCGAGAGAAGATAGAGATGTGAAATAGGGACGGGAAGGATTGAAGGAGAAAATGTCAGAAAGTGACAGAGATGAAAAGAGGGAAATGAGGCATTTCAGGCAGTTCATGTGTGTGAGCGTGTCTACGGCCAGGTTCATGTTGTCGATTAAAAGAGGGAGGGAAGAGGGGAAAATATAGGCCCTGAAACTCTAATAAATGCATTTCCTTGTTTGTTTTTCAGCAAATTGTCAGTGAAAGAGATGCTTAAACTTCAACCTCAGGAAGGTCAAACTAAATATTATAAGAGCTATTTTCTATTTATTCATTATTAATACGTTTTTAATTTGATCAATCCTGTTACAGAAAATTGGAAAATGTCTAAATACAGTTTACCGTAAAACCCTGATTTGCAATTAACAAAATAAACATTTAAATTAAAGGTGCTCATGATGTCACGCGTTTTTTAGGCCAAAACATTTTTTGTCACATACAGCAAACATCTCCTCACTATCCGCTAGCTGCCTGTCCCCTGAACACACTGTAAAAAAACACGGTCTCTGTCGACACCCCAGGCTCCAAAAACGACAACAAAAACAAACTGGGCTAACCCGCACCACGAAACATAACAAACTGTTCCAGCCAGTAACTGACAAGGAGGATTTGGGGGGTTAGTGCGCGGATGAGGAGGAGGTAGGGTCTAGCTACCCTCCGTTTTGTTGGACAATACTTCGAACGTCAACAAGAAGTGACGTCACCCAACATCCTAAATGGATGCCGCCTTATTGGGACTTTACTCAACCCTGTTCCTAAAGCCCTCCACTACACCTACTCCTAACCCTATACCCATTCATTCTTTGAATAATTCCTTTTTTTAATTTTTTTAAATAAACACTATTCCGAGTTGATATGCGATGGAAAAAGGGAGAAGAATGAGTTTGGAAATGTTTGGTTTGCCACCCGCCTTACTTTCCAGGCCACTGATTCTGTTATGAACAAATTTCTTTTAATTTTTCTTTTGCTATTTGCACTTGGTATAAATAGACACTCCATAAAGAAATATATTTGCTTGCTCAACGCAATCAACTAAAATTTGAATAAAATATGGATTGATGTTATTACATGAATCTAACAATTTCTATCTTCTGATAAAATTGGTTAGATTACTGCAGTGAACTGAATATCAATTCATCATATCAAAATTATGACTACTTTTTATTATAGGTAAATGTTAGATAATAGTATATAGTTCTCAATACAAAAGCATGGGATTTGTGCCTTCTAACGATTTAGAAGTCACGAAAAGTGCCAGGAACTACAAAATAATTACGTTAAAAAAAAAAAAGAATGATTTTTTACTTCTTTTTCATTAATGACCAAAGATAATGTCATTTAGCAGCTCTACAAAAGACCTGTGCCACACCTGCCAATTACATGTCAGAACAGCAGCTCAATTTGTCACTGTGAAATCAGAGGCTTATTCTTCTGCAGTCACACCTCTCTCTCATTCTGCTGATTACTCTGAAAGATGCGTTCTGCTTTTCTCTTTCAGGTACACAATGTTTAGAAAAAGTGTAGGTGCTTCTTCGTTTTCACAGTTTTTAAAATTTACAGTTTTAAAAATATTAAGCTGTTTTAATATGTTCCTTGAAGTTGCACTAAAAAACCATATGCGGGAATTTTTTTTTACTTACGGTTTGTGATGCAGCTGCTGTCAGATCCTAGCCTGGGTTTCCCCATGCTGCCTTGCCGCAGCGCGATTTTATTCACGCTGCAAGGCCGTATGGAAACCATGGTCCATATTTTTCATTTAGGAAACCAATCACAGAACGGGGAGGGAGCAGCAACGCGATGACGACGTCTATGCGACACACCGAAGCAGTTTGTTTATACCTATGGATCCAACATGGCAGCAGACGCAAAGTTACCTTTCAATGCAGCCTTCCGGCCATTTCACACCGCAAGCGTGAGCGGCACTTGAGCAGCGCGTCAGCGTAACTACATTGTCACTGCAGCTGCGCGAGAGTATTCACACTGGAAGCGTTTGTACACTGTCACAGCAGCCGCTCCAAAGCTACAAATATAAGCGAGCAATTCTTTACAAAGACAACGTCTCGGGTTATGACTATAACCCTTGTTCCCTGAGAGGGGAACGAGACAATGCATCGAGAAATCGATACTTTGGGGACGCTCCCTAAGCGTGCGCCTCTGAAGTAAAATGAAACTAGTCCAATCCTGATTGGTGTTGCGTCGTGACGTAACATGTGACGGCATACCCGGAAGTATAAAGGTCACGCTGATGCATAGCATGCCAGCCTCGCGATGAAGCAAGACGCTCTAAGGCCTGGAGGGGCGTGGCAGAACGATGCATTGTCTCGTTCCCCTCTCAGGGAACAAGGGTTATAGTCATAACCCGAGACGTTCCCTATATCGAGGGAAACTCGACAATGCATCGAGAAATCGATACTTTGGGGAACGAATGCCCACTAGGCCACGCACTGAATAGGCCCGTCCCGGAGTGAAGCTGATTCAGGCACCCAACTAGGACGAAAGGACATGTGCACCAGGTGTACTAGGGAGGTGTAAACTGTAGAATTTAATAAAAGTGTGTGGGGTAGCCCATCCGGCTGCCTCACAGATCTCCTGGAGGGGAACTCCCGAAAGGAGGGCCCTAGAGGAAGCCATGCCTCTAGTCGAATGAGCCCTAACAGCTAAAGGTGAAGGCAAGTCGCGCACCTTGTAGGCTAAAGTAATAGTTTGAACAAGCCAATTACTAATAGTTTGCTTGGATGCAGGGAGCCCCTTCTTAGGTGACCCAAAACACACTAATAACTGTTCCGACCTCCTCCAGGAAGAGGACCTCTCAAGGTACACGCTCAAAGCTCTGACAGGACAGAGCAAATGAAGCTTCTCTTCCTCAGCCGACACATGAGGCGGAGGATGAAATGCCTGAAGGACCGTGGACCGAGCCGTATTCATAGGAACCTTAGGAATGTAGCCCGGCCTCGGGTGCAAAAAGGCTTTAACTCTGCCAGGGGCAAACTCCAAGCAAGCTGGTGTTACTGTCAGGGCTTGGAGATCTCCCACCCTCTTAAGAGAGGTAATAGCTAAGAGAAATACCATTTTTAGCGTAAGATCCCTAGGCGAAGCCGACAGAAGGGGTTCGAAGGGGGCCAGGGATAACCCTTCGAGAACCACTGCCAGGTCCCAGGTAGGAACCCTGGACCTGGTTGTCGGTCTCATCCTCCAGGTACCACGGAGAAAACGAATAACCAGGTGGTGCCTCCCCAGAGGCCCATCACTTAATGGTGCGTGGAAAGCCGCAATGGCAGCCACATACACCTTAAGCGTGGAAGGGGAGAGACCCGCAGAGAAACGATTTTGAAGGAACTCCAGAACTGAAGCCAACGGGCAGTTGACTGGATCTAACTCCTGTTCTCTACACCAAGTGACAAACACATTCCACTTGAGGCCATATAGTCTCCTTGTAGATGGAGCCCTAGAGCTAAGTATGGTTTCAACCACCCCAGCTGATAGACCAGCATTTAGGTACTGAACCCCCTCAGAGGCCAGACCCACAGTTTCCACAGCTCTGGGTGAGGGTGGAAGATTGTGCCCTCCGCCTGCGACAACAGATCCCTCCTCAGAGGAATCTGCCACGGCGGAGCTGTCAGGAGTGATATCACGTCTGAAAACCACACTCGGGTCGGCCACATTGGGGCAACCAGAAGTAGACTGATGCCCTCTTGACGGACCCTCTCCAGGACTCCCGGGAGCAGAGCGATCGGGGGAAAAGCGTACAGGCGAAGCCTCGGCCAGGCCTGTACCATGGCATCCAACCCCAGTGGGGCTGGATGTGAGAGGGAGAACCAAAGTGGGCAGTGGGACGTCTCTCGAGACGCGAATAGATCCACTTCCGCTGGCCCAAACCTCTCCCATATCAATTTCACCAAATCTGGATGAAGTCTCCATTCCCCGGGCCTCAGCCCCTGCCTCGACAGGATGTCTGCTCCCTGGTTCTGAACCCCCGGAATATACATCGCTCTGATAGATAGTATTTTCCCCTGGGACCAAAGAATAATCTGATGCGCCAATCTGCACAGAGGGCGCGATCTGAGTCCCCCCTGTCGGTTCAGATAGGCTACCACTGATGTATTGTCCGAACGTACTAGGACATGATAACCTTTGATGTCTGGAAGGAAGCTCCTCAGAGCCCTGAACACAGCCAACATCTCTAGGCAGTTTATGTGCCAAGAGTGATGATGGTCCTGCCACAGACCCCTGGAAAAGCGGCCGTCCATGACCGCGCCCCAGCCAGTGAGAGAGGCGTCTGTCGAAACGGTTTTCCGGCGACATGACGCTCCCAACACTGGCCCTTGGGACAGAAACCAAGTTTTCTTCCATATTTTTAGAGAACGAAGGCATCTGCGCGTTACTCTGATCATACGAAACGGATTCCCCTTGGGGGAAAACCCCTTGGCTTTCAGCCACCACTGGAGGGGCCTCATGTGAAGAAGGCCCAAAGGTATAATGTTGGATGCCGCTGCCATGAGGCCCAGCAATCTTTGAAATTGTTTTACAGTGATGGCCTGGCCTAGCTTTAACCTGGACACCATCGCCAGAATGGACTCGATACGTGCAGGAGACATGCGTGCCCGCATCGTAACCGAATTCCACACGACGCCCAGAAACGTTGTGCACTGGGACGGTTCTAACACACTCTTTTTTGTGTTGAGTCTCAACCCCAAATTCCGAATGTGGCCAAGGACGACATCTCGATGCCGAACCGCCATCTCTCGAGACTGAGCCAGAATGAGCCAGTCGTCGATATAATTTAGTATGCGGATGCCCTGAAGTCTCAGTGGAGCAAGAGCTGCATCCATACATTTGGTGAATGTGCGGGGAGAGAGTGCTAGGCCGAACGGAAGAACCCGATATTGGTAAGCTTCGCCCCCGAAAGCGAACCTCAGGAACCTCCTGTGACATGGAAGGATGGATACATGAAAATAAGCGTCTTTTAGATCTATTGTGACAAACCAGTCCTCGGATCTGATCTGATTCACGATAACAGGGATTGTAAGCATTTTGAACCTGAACCTCCTCAAAGACCGGTTCAAAACTCTGAGATCTAAAATCGGCCTTAACCCCCCATCCTTCTTTGGAACTATAAAGTACCGGCTGTAAAATCCGGACTCCCTGTCTGAGAGAGGAACACGTTCTATGGCCTCCTTTAACAGCAGAGATTGCACTTCTTGTTCCATCACCTGAGCCTGCTCTGGAACCACCGTAGTCTGCACCACCCCAGAAAATTTGGGGGGGCGGTGCCCGAACTGCAGTCTGTACCCTGATTTTATTATACGCAGGACCCATGCAGATATGTTGGGAAGATGATACCATGCCTCTACAAAATCTACTAAGGGAACCAGCCTCTCGAGGCTGGCCTCGGGTGTTTTTCGAGCACTGTTCTCGACCTCCTGAAGCGAGAGACCGGCAGGATTTAATCGAAACGGTTTTTGTGACCATAACAGACACTCGTTTTTTATTTTCTGACTCGAACGGTACGATGTGCGTTCGCTGGAAATTGATGTGGCCCGAAGCGTCAGAGACGGCGGGAAACCTACACCGATTTCGTGAGGACTCCGCTGTGAGAACAACCTCGGTTGCTCTGCAGCGGGGGGGGGCAGTCCTCAGAGGTCCTACTACTTCGGTTAGGACCTCTTTCCAGAAGCCCTCCTAGCCTGGATGACGTCTCTCAAGTCACCCCTCTGGCTGGAGGGCTTCTGCTGAGAACGTTTCCTCTGTTGCCAAGCTCCCGGGGGAGGGGCTCTAGAGGAAACGCTCTCTTTCTGCTCTGAGCGGTGAGATGAACTGGCTGACGGCTGGGGCTGATTTGCTTGCCCCACCCTACTCGATTTAGACTTGGCCTTAGCCTTACGGGGGAGAAACTGCTGAAACGCTGCAGACTGTTTTTTAGTCTCCTGAAATCTGTCGACGACCGAATTAACAGCGTCGCCGAACAGACCAGAGGGCGAAAGTGGTGCATCAAGCAAAAAAGATTTATCTTTCTCCTTAATGCCTGACAAATTTAACCATAGGTGCCTCTCCGTGGCCACCATTGCTGCCATAGAGCGGCCAATAGCGCGGGCCGTCTCTTTGGTAGCCCGGAGAGACAGATCTGTAGCCCTACGTAACTCAGCCACATCTTCAGGAGTTGGCCCCTCCCCCTCGTCTAAATCTTTCAGGAGGTCTGCCTGGTATGCTTGCAAAATAGACATCGTGTGCAAGCATGAACCAGCTCGACCTGCCGCCATGTAAGCCCTGCTTATTAAATTAGACGTGTCTCTGCAGGGCTTACTAGGTAGCACCGGGGTTTTCAAGGAAGATGCTAAATCTGGAGATAAATAGCTAGCTAAAGCTTCCTCGACAATGGGCATCTTCCCATAACCCATATCCCGTGCCCCCAGAACATTACTATAGTCCACCACAGTGGGGCTGGAGATACGGGACGAATATGGTTTATCCCACGATCTCGAAATCTCATTATGGAGATCGGGGAAAAAAGGCAAACCCCGGCGCTGAGGCTGTGACCTATGCTTCAGGAAACGCTCGTCTAATTTACTCTTTACTTGCGTTTCCTGATCATCTTGTGGCCAGCTGATGTTAAGTCTGGCCACAGCACGAGTCACAACCTCTACCAGTTCATCATATGCATGTGTGGGTGTGTTTAACTCATGGTCGTCCGATTCGATACTGAGCACGTCCACTTCCTCGGAAGCAGACAGCTCAAGCATCGGGACCTGATCGCGGGCAGAAGAAGCCGCAACACGGGCTTCTGCACCACTCACAGTAGGCTCAGGATCCTCAGACGAAGAATGAGAAAGTGCCTCAGCAGTCTCATTCTCATCTGCAAGATCCCGCTGCGAACCCCATGATCTCAAACGTCGCGCTGCCTCAGCAGACGCGGGACCAGAACCATGGGGAACGCGAGCCTGACCATGCTCATTGAAACATGCCAGCCGGGAGCGCAGCACTCTCATAGGCAGTGCTTCACAGTCTGCACAAGCAGTTCCCTCAAGAGCTGCTTGTGCATGCTGCGCTCCCAAACAGTTCACACATAAAACATGCGTGTCCCCACCCGTGATGAAACGAGGGCAGGGGTGCACACATCTCCTGAACTGTTCACTGGCCATAGTTTTTTTGATATAATATATACTGAATCACAAACAACACCAAATAAGACAGACAGTCAAAACACAGAGCGCTTGCTGAAGAGCGAAAGCTGGCATGCTATGCATCAGCGTGACCTTTATACTTCCGGGTATGCCGTCACATGTTACGTCACGACGCAACACCAATCAGGATTGGACTAGTTTCATTTTACTTCAGAGGCGCACGCTTAGGGAGCGTCCCCAAAGTATCGATTTCTCGATGCATTGTCGAGTTTCCCTCGATATAGGGAACTATACATTTGTTTTTAGAAGTTGGCCATTTATAACATTGATAGTCTTGATAGAGGTGTACAACATTCGCATATAAATGTTAAACAACAAAACAACCCAGAAAATGGCTCCAATCTATTAGTTTCAGTCATACTTTCGATATGTTTACAATACTGCAAACTCCGCGGATAAAAAACAAAACACACAAAAAAACACACACTCGGGTTTGATTTGGGTTGTGCTAGCCTAGCTATCTGTGTGTTACATAAACTAAAAGAACGTTTATATATAATATTTTCTGGCTGGTTTACTTCAGTTTTTTTATATAATACACAACTTTCACCCAAACTGAATAATTAAAAACTAGTTTTTACCGGGTAGCCTAAATCTTCTATAAATATTTTTGAGTCTTTAAAATTCAAACTAATTTAAACTTTAGACCAATTTAAACTTTAAACTAATTTAAACTATAAACTACTTTAAACTACTTTAAACTTCTTCAAACTTTCTGGTCCAAACTTTCACAAGCCAACTTAAAGTTTGTCTCGACGAACTTTTTCTAGTTTTCTTTTATTTGCCTACTCAAGTTCTTGTTAAAACTCACTAGACATCATTTTGGGAACTTTTTGTGTGAAATCATATTTTTTTGTGTCCATCAAAATGTGCTTTTGCATAACCGGCACATCTCGGCACCGAAACCCCCTCTTCACTGCTGCTCACGCGCCGCTCCTGCTCGACGCTCACGCGCTGCTCCTGCTCTTGGTGTAAATGCACTCATTGATTAACACGCACGCCGAAAAAACACGCCATCGTGTACACATACATCTCTGACCCATCGTCTTCTTCCTCGTCTAATTTCTGTCGCCCTACATACGTCATCTGGCATAATTGAAACGATTGGTCTCAATGAGACTTGGGTCTGACGTTAGCCAGGCTAGTCAGATCCAGTACAGTTGGCTGTATGTTTCATCTTTCAACAAAAGTTTCTTCACAAACTCTCCATTACAGCCTTGCTGACAGAACAAAATGCTTCGAACAAACATATAATCTTCGGACACGATCTGGGACCGTATTAATGTCCCCCTGTAGTCAATCATTTTATCCCTTAAAACTGATGTTTGATCACCAAAATTACACATTTAAGCATATTTTCTTGAGATGTTTTGACATGCCCTGACATTTGTGCTTTTTTCAGTTTCTTATAAACATATTAATGGCACAGGTGTAATTACATTTATTTAGCACAAACAGGGCTACCATAATATGTGAGCAACATGTATGTACATGTTTGTATTTTTGAGAGAATATTGTTTATGCATGGTTATTGAAAAAACTAAAACTGAAAGTTTCTGAAATAAGGCCACAAAACACATATTGATTATTTCAATACTTCAGTACACTAGAGAAAAATATATGGATACGTTTACTTCAAATGTTTCCATTTGTTACAAACACAGTATTTAACAGTAAACATGGTTCTAAACATTATAATATTCACCATATTGTAAACACTTATACTAGCCTAACATAAAGCTGTGTTTTATTATCAAACATAAAAATATCCTCGTGTCGTACATGACATATACATTTCCTGCCTGTCTAGGCTATAGTTCATATTTCAACATGTCTACATTTCTTACCTTACATCTTTCTTGTCTTCAAATCGCGTTTTTCTTCTGCAGAGGTAACTAAATCCAATGTAACCTCTGCGTGTCTTCCAAACTCGACGAAAAGAATAGGAGAGGAGTGAAGTTTGGTGCTTTGTTTTTGAGGTAATGAGCACGTTCACGTTCCTTCGTGGAGATTTGCATATCAATCTCTTTTGCACGCGTGGGTGTGGTCAAATTAAAAATAATGAGCAAGCGTTTGAGAAACTGGAAATCTTGTTGGTTTTATACAAATTATTAAACACAGAAAATTTGGTTTCGTTTTTAATCAGATCATTTAAAAGTACAAACATAAATGATTATAAACATATATTGCTCATGGCTTGGTGAATAGTATTCGCTGAGTTTTGTTTAAGTTTAGAGACATGCTCCAGAAAAAAAGTTCACGGAGACGGAGAGGCAGAACGCACACCCTGTTTATTTTCTTTATTTTACAAAAGCACAATATTTTATTTCGATTGTAGGTGGGCACATAAAAAAGTAGACATTTAACAGTTTATTTTTTCATATTTCTTAACTCTGTACGACCAGATATTATGGAGTAGTTAAAGTCTATTTTTCTGCTATGTGAAAAAAATCTGCCAAAACGCGCCGGCGTGTTTGCCGACCCCAGAGGGTTGAAATATCTTGAATGTAACTACACCCTTGCCTCATTTAGTATATGCGGTTCTATGAATATGCTAATTAGCCCCGCCTCCACACACTCATACCAGCTCAAAGATTCACTCGTTGACGATCACACATTGACGTGATTGGTTACAAGGTAGTTTGTGACATCAGAAACACCAGCGATTTCTAACCACGTTTTTGAGACTGTCTTTGGTTCACTGCAGTTTTAAGGAGAAAATAATGGTGTTGATTTATGACTTTGCACATGGTTTGTCTTAAAGCATATTAATAAAAACACCACATAGACATATAAACAATATTAAAACCTTGATTTTCACCACAGGGGGACTTTAAAATAAACCATCCTCTTGTTTCCACGCTGGGATCCTTCTGAAGTCTGTACAGAGAAGATAATGAGCTGTTTAAACTGGACTTAGACACCTAGATTAAACGTAAACAAAGTGAACTTCTTTCACTCTTCCATTTGTCCTGTTGTCGACAGACTCAAGCACATGCAGTGTGTCAGAAACTGAACTGGCATCTGTATACTGTATCGAGTGTAGACAGTGATTACAATTGGCGTTAAGCGACTGAATGCCAGTGGGCAGACTCTATGGTGCGATGATGTATAACTATTCGTCGATGTCTTGCTCTGGAGGCAAGCATATGAAAATGTATTTGATCGTGTGACATCACAGGTCACCCAATATCAAAAAAGGCTGTTTTTCAAGCTTGATTGCATAAATGCTTTTTTTTATTGGATGTTTTAAGCTATAAAACCTGCAAGATGTTTTAATAGTACAAAGACCTCTTATATGTCAAAAGATCAAGGCAAATTTAATGTCATGACCTGTTTAAATAATTGATTATACAAAATGTTTTTGAGCTGCAAATCAGCATATTAGAATGAATCATGAAGGATCATGTGACACTGAAGACGCTTTACCATCACAAAAATAAATTGGATTTTAGAATATACATAATTTATAATAAACACTAAACAGTTATTTTACAATATTGCTGTTTTTTCAGTATCTTACCAGCCACAAACTTTTGAACGGAAGTAAAAAAAAAGCTGTTTTTTTCAGTATCTTACCGGCCCCAAACTTTTGAACGGAAGTAAAAAAAAAAATACATAAGCTCTATAATATACACAGAATAAGAAAGTATACATTAACGCTCCCTTCAAAGAGTTCAGGACAGAAGTGGTTGATAATTAACAAAAGAGACGGATTAAAACACCAGGTGTACTTGTGATCCGATTGACCAAAACACATCTTAATACCAGGTGTAAACAAGGCCTAAGAGCAAAAATAAAAATGGCCTGTTAGAAAATGTTTGTGTGTTAAAGTCGCTGTAGATTTTTGTGGTTTAATATGCAGGAAATCTAATATACCAAATATAGCTGCTCCAATTCCACGAGATTAAGTATATCTTTGAGAGTCATAAAATCCCTACTGATCCTTTCTAAGTTGCTTTCATCAATTATATTTTTGGAAAGCTGTGAAAAATGAGAAAATATAGTTTCCATCAGCCACAGAGAACAGGGAGTGTGCTAGATTGATTTGCAGAGCTGTAATTCCAGACGTTATAGAAGTCCTCTCTCCATCACTCTCTCTCTTTCTTTACCTTTCTCCCCCCTGGAATCTATTTGTATGTGCGTGTTGTGTCTGATAACCAATTAGCAGCTACATCTGCGCGCATTGATGGTCCTATAGCATAGAAATCCAGCTCAAGCCAACAGTAATCAATTCATACCCTCTAATCACATTTACTTCAGCTCACTGGAAATGCAATGAATCTGCTTCAAAGCATGCTGTTTGAAGAATCACATCTTGTGTGTGTGTGCATGCATGTGCGTGTTTTCGTGCCAAATGGTTGTGTGAGAACATATGTGTGGATAAGTAAGTCAGGCATGGCTCATGTTGCTTTGTCTTGCGTATATCTTGTCAAATGCTGCCAGGTCTGCTCTGTTATCCTCTGGGCATATATGGAGGGATTAGAAATATTACAGAGGGGTTTTATAAATCAATACCAGACTCAGAGATGAAGTGCTCACCAGTAAATATATTAGACAGATGAGATCTAACAAATGTATGTGGTCTAAGAGCGATTTGTCTTTCTCTCTCTCTAAGAATTTGTAAGTGTGCCTGTATGGTAATTACCGTATTTATACACTTCCCCATACCAGACAGACACACACAAACACTTTCACTTCCCCGTCCTTCGGATGAGACGTTAAACCGAAGTCCTGACTCTCTGTGGTCGTTAAAAATCCCAGGATGTCCTTCGAAAAAGAGTAGGGGTATATCCCTGGCATCCTGGACAAATTTGCCCCTTGGCCTCTGTCCATCATGGCCTCCTAATCATCCCCATATATCTGATTGGCTTCATCACTGTCTCCTCTCCACCAGTAAGCTGGTGTGTGTATTGGGCGTTCTGGCACAATATGGATGCCGTCACATCATCCAGGTGATGCTGCACATTGGTGGTGGTTGAGGAGATTCCTCCTTCCATGTAAAGCGCTTTGAGTACCCAGAAAAGCGCTATATAAATGTAATTATTAATAATATTTAATCTTATTAACTAGCAATATGACTATATATACAGTTCTCTGATACTCAATGTTATTAGTACAAAGAGTTTGGTACAAAAGCCTGAAAGCGCATCCGGGATTCAAACAAACATTACATCTTGAAAATAAGCATACCTAGAAAAGCATTATTATTTTTTTAATAGAACCAATCAACCAAAGAAACATCTTGATGTTGTGTGTGTGTGGTTGTGTGCGTGCGTGTGTCGTCCACATTAGTGATGTCCGGCCTAAGAAAAATCTTTATTCAAATATTATTAATTTTGTTGTTTTTTTAAAGATTTTGTAAGCATATTGCATAGTTTTGCTTTGAGTCAATTGTTTTATTTGTGATAACGCAATGAAACATGCCAAATTGTGCATATTTTTTGGCCAGGCTGTCATGAAAAATAAATTAAGAAGGATACAAAAATAGCAGAACCAATTAAATATTATTTGATAAACTGATTCACTGATTATGTTGTAGTAAATGTATGCTTTTTCCTGTGAGCTTCTTTTTCTCAACATTTTATGCATATAAAATAAAACCTGTAGCTGTAATTTGCCTTTTTTTGACATGTAATATTGTCAGATAAAAATCTTAACCAAGTTAATGTTTTGTTCTTTCCTTATAATTAAAATAATTTAAAAATATATTAAATATTTTCCTCATAACTATTTGATAACTATTGATGGTTTAATCGAACTTGTAGTCATTAAAACATACCAGTATATATATTAATATTTTGATATAATATTATTCAGTAATTTTAGTTTAACTTTTTGTATTTTTTGGTTCTTGTTTTTCAAAAAAATATTAGTAATAGTAAAAAAAATATTATTTTTATTTTATTTTATTTAAAATAGTTGCCAAGGCAATTTTTTTTTTTTTTACATTTCAAGTTGTCTTATATTTTATTTTATTTCAGATGTTTTTATTAACAACAACTGCGTATTTTGAATATTTAGTGCTAGTTAACAATAAAAAACACTAATCTTTAATTTTTTTTAAATAAATAACTTCAAAACAAGAACAGAATGATTCAATATCTAATAATAAATTCCAAATTATTAATTCTGAGAGAGTTATACATCTCTAATGGTCACAATGCATCAGAGTTTTTTTTTTTATCAATTACAAAAATGCTAAATAGTAACATCTTTACTAGTGGTCTCAGACGTTTGGACTCCTCACATGCAAACATCTATAAAGATGCATGCAGACATAAGAACAGGCAAGATAAATTTTGCTAAAAAAATCATATATTTAATCTGAGACCACACAGGCAAACAGATGGCGGTATCGTAGTTCATCCACATAGATAAATGAAATATCTCAGGGAGAGAGAGAGACGATGCTCATTCTGCCAGGATAGCAGAAGTCTCCAGTAATGGGGTGTCTGGCAGAACTGTGTGTTTAGATAAATAAATGAACAGATAAACTGCACATGCAATGCAAAGTAAACTGAAAGATAGTTTGAGAATGCTTGAATAAATGAAGAATACGTGTGCATCTGTTTGTGAGTGCTTGCCTGTACTCTAATAGGAACATCACTTTGTATTTGATTTGCTGTGATTTGTTTGTGCAAATGGCTTTCTCTTCTTATTGTATTCTAAATCTGATATATTAATCAGTGTTTTTCTGACACTGATTTGACCATGTGGACTTATAGAAGCTCACTACTTTATTAAATTTGTCTATTAACAATGTCCAACAGTGGATATACATGCATCATCTGATCCCTCATGAATAAATGTCATTTCCACCACCTCAAATCTACAGAGGCCCTAAAGGGACATGGTGATGGAAAAAAAAATAGATGGGAGGAAAACATATATTTCAATGCTTTTGTGTTCACTCACTAGACTTTTCCATTCCCTCGCAAAACTTTGCATTTGCAACGTTTCCCGAGGGAACCCAAAACATTTGCGATAAAGTGCATAGGCATTGACCAATAATTTTTTGTCCCATCTCATATTTTTTCTCATCACCATGTCCCTTTAGGGGCTCCATACAAATCACCATTGATTCTGTGGTGGAAATGACAGCAATGGAAATTACATTTGTAGCATCTGGACCAATCAGACACAAATTATTCATTATATTTAATGAATAATCCAGCAAACTCACTCTCCCAACAAAGGTCTAAGAAACTTCCCCCAAAACTAACATCCCACATGAAGCTAACACACTGGCAGAACCCAATGTCCTGTTACAGGACACATTAAGAATGATAAGACATTTTACGACCCCAAAGGGAATTTGCAGAGAGTTATGACTCCGGTGTCTTTCCATTCACCAAAGATCCTCTGACTCACACTGGTTCTCTCTCATCAAGACCACATCAGCAAAGATCAACTGGAGCCTCAAATTGCATCAGGACAGTTTAATTCAAATGTGCGAGACATGAAAGTATCAAACTTAGTCTCATTATTTGACACCCCTTTTAAAGAAGGGTGTGTTAGAACTAACTAATGGTTTGCTTAAGGCTCTTGATCTGCTGAATTTCAAACAATGCTATAACTTCTTGCTTTCCTGTATTCTGCTTCAGCTCAGCACAAAGTTGTCATCTGTACGTTAAAAATACAAAGGAAAAAACGTTTCCGTTTTAATACATCGTTTTCGTGTAAACGGCCTCTAAAAAGAAAAATAATTAAAGCTGCAAGCAGCGATGGGTGGGCCCTCGCACATGTAGCGTGTCGGGGAGTGATGCGGCCGCATATTCTGTTGCATATTCTGGAGCTCTGCCAGTGCGGCTGTGAATTTGCTACGCTTTTCAGACACTGCATGAAGGTGTTATACGTCACTTCCTGTTGCCAGCAGGTGGCGCTATGACTGTGGGTGAATGTGGGCATGTACATGAGTTCAGGGTGGGACTCTTATCCTACATGTAAAGTTTGGTGCAGCTGTGAGCATGTACACTGAAGTTACAACCACTTCCTGTGTCATGGCGATGAGTTGATCTTTGATGCCATGCCACGGACACACCGATTGACGAAAACTCGCAGATAGCACAACTTTTCATCGTCAATGCCATTAGAAGGCACAGCAGAAATTTCAAGTCGATTGGACTAAATCCCTAGGAGGAGTTCGTTAAAGTACGGAGTGTGTAAATCAGCCAATTTGATGAAAAATTCCAAATGGCCGACTTCCTGTTGGGTTTAGGGCATCGCTCCAAGAGGCTTTTTTGTGTGTCTGGACATGGTTGATGTGCCACAGAAATTTCGTACATGTAGGTCAAACGTGCGGCGGGGGCTGCTTCGTTAAAGGTCACTTCCTGTTGCCAGCAGGTGGCGCTATGACTGGGGGTGAATGTCGGCATGTACATGTGTTCAGGGCGGGACTCTTGTCAAGCGTGCAAAATTTGGTGCAGATCTGAGCATGTACAGCAAAGTTACTCCAACTTCCTGTTTCATGGCGAATCATCGATGCCACGGACACACCCATTGACGAAAACGCGCAGAGAGCACAACTTTTCATCGTCAATGCCTTTAGAAGGCACAGCAGAAATTTGAAGTCGATCTGACTAAATCCCTACAAAAATACAAAATACCCACAAAATACCCACAAAATACAAATTTTTCACCAGTCCTGACATGTGTGCAAAATTTGGTGACTTTTCGAGCATGTTGCGGCCTCGAAAATGGGGCTTACTTTGCAGAAAAAAAAAAATAATAAAAAAAAAAAATAATAATCCTAACAGTTTCAAGAGGGTCCTCGCACGGGTGCTCGGGCCCTAAAAATAATCCTAACAGTTTCAAGAGGGTCCTCGCACGGGTGCTCGGGCCCTAATAAAAACAAGCCCTGGGACATAACTATAGTTGAATAAACAGACAGTCTTATATAGGAAATGTATTGTCACCCTTGTTAAAACCCAGGCTTGAATCTTCATTCAGTGCGGACAGTAAAGTTTACTCTGCTCTATGTTCTTTCTCTCTCTCTCTCTAGGTGTGTGTGTAACATCGATTGCTCCCACATCAGTTTTAATCCAGTTTGTGCATCAGACGGCCGCTCCTATGACAACCCCTGCCAGGTGAAAGAGGTGTCGTGTCAGAAGCAGGAGAGGATTGAGGTCAAATACCTCGGACACTGTAAGGGTCAGTCACAACTCTCAATTTATTCAACACAAATGTGTTCACCTCTGCTCCAGCCTGACAGTCTAATCTTTTTTCTTTTTTTATAAGCATTCTTTAGCCAAGCGATAGTTAGAAGAGTTTAGTAGATTCAAATAATCACATGAAATGAAATTTCTTTTTACTATTTGACCCAGCCCCAGTCATAATCATAAATTAGAGACCCATGATCATTTGTATAAAAAGTACCTCTGCAGGTTCCTGAACAACATGGACGTTTTGTTACTGCACAACATATCAAAAAAATATATTTTTATTTAGCAAGGAAGAATTACATTTGTAAAAAGTGACAGAAGACTTTTACATTGTTACACTAATTATGTTTTTAAACAAATACTGTTCTTTTGAACTTTCTATTCATCAAACAACCCTGGAAAATGCATTGTGGTTTTCATACAAATATTTAGTGCACAACATTGAAGATAAGAATTAAGCAGCAAATCGGCATATTAGAATGATTTCTGAAGGTGATCATGTGACACTGAAGACTGGAGAAATGATGCTGAAAATTCAGCTTTGCATCACAGGAATAAATTACATAAAAATTGTAATAATATTCACTATAGTCATTTGTTGAGCATGGGAGACTTTTTTTAAAAGAAAATTTAAAAATCTGACCAAAACCAAACTTTTGAAGGGTGGTGTAGGTTAATGTTTTTTTCTTTTTTAAATTTGTACATTAAGTTTCCCATTTATGGAAAGAAATCAAATAATGCTTATCAAAGATTTTTGCTATAGCAGTCCTTCATGTTAACTGTCATGAACAACCAGAGACAGTTAGATCCAAGTGCAGCGTGGGTTTATTTACAGGGTAGTCAGACAGGCAATGGTCACAGACAGCAGACACAGCATAGGAGACAAGGCAAGATCGTGGTCAGTAAACAGGCAGGATTTTAGGGTAGGCAGCAAACAGGCAGGATACAGGAATCAGGAACAGACAGGGTCACGACAGGCAGGATAAATCTCTGGGAAACGCTCAGAATGTACACAACAGTGAAAACAAGACTTCGCAAAGGGTAATAGTGTGAGTGGGGTTTTAACTGTGAGTGGAGCTGCGTGTGAAACTAGATGCAGGTGTGAGAGTCATCAATGGGAACAGGTGTGTGCGTAATCAGTCCAGGGTGTGTGTGTGTGAAACAGTCCAGGGATAACAGAACAGGAGTGGAGCGCCCTCTCGTGGAACTCGAGCCGATCGTCACATAACCCCCCCTCTAAGGAGCAGCTTCCAGACGCTCCTAAAACGATCCGGGCGGGGGGCAGAGCGAAGGCGATCCTGGGGGAGGGACGGAGGGCCAGGCCCGTGCAGGGGAACAGGACCTGGACCTAGGCAAGGCGGGCCTGGGCCGTGGAGTGTGGGCGGACCTGACAGACAAGGTGGCCAGGGCGGAGCAGGGCGTGCCGACGGCCAGGGCGGAGTAGACTCAGAAGGGAGCCAGGGCGAAGCACACTCAGAAGGGAGCCAGGGCGGAGCACACTCAGAAGGGAGCACAGGGCTGGACAGGACCAGTGACAGGGAAAGTTCAGGCGAAGGTGGTGTTGGCGCCGCCTCCATGGACCCCTCAGGATACCTACTGCCCCCCCCAAAAAGTTCTTGGGGAAATTTAAAGCTAAAGCCTCCGGGCTGGAAACCGCCACTGGAAAAGGCTCCCGAAGCTTGAGAGGCGCAGGTAAGGTGAGGCGCAGAGGCGGGGCCGGCAGGGCGAGGAGTCTGGGAACGCCCTCCGGAGCCAGGCGAGTCAAACGAGTCCTCTTTCTCCTTCTGCGACGGCGCGTCACTGGGCTTGACTCGGCGGTAGACTCACTTGACTCGGCGGTAGACTCACTTGACTCGGCGGTAGACTCACTTGACTCGGCGGTAGACTCACTTGACTCGGCAGTAGACTCACTTGACTCGGCGGTAGACTCACTTGACTCGGCGGTAGACTCACTTGACTCGGCGGTAGACTCACTTGACTCGGCGGTAGACTCACTTGACCCGGCGGTAGACTCACTTGAACCGGCGGTAGACTCACTTGACTCGGCGGTAGACTCACTTGACTCGGCGGTAGACTCACTTGACTCGGCGGTAGACTCACTTGACTCGGCGGTAGACTCACTTGACACGCCACTCAACTCGCTTGACTCACTTGACATGCCGCTCGACTCGGGAACTGACACTGGCACAGGAACTGCATGCTTGGCGGACGAGCGAGTTGCCGGCTTATCAGGGCATACGTGGAGCTCCTTCTCCATCTTACCCACGGTGAGAGCTGAACCACTCAGTAGAAGGGCAGTGTCTATATACTGCCTTAAGGTGCTGTCAGGCTTAGGCTCGGGCATCAATGAGCGAAGCGGTTCAGATAACCCTCCGCGGAACAGGAACATTAGGAAAACGTTGCTCATGGACGTGTAATGTGAAAGTTCAAAGAATTCCTCCACATACCACTCAAGAGATCGATCCTCTTGACGAAGTCGCATGATCTCAGCTCCCGTATCCGTGTTCGGAATCGCTGTGTGAGCTCGTAGTGATGTTGTGATCGGTTCTGGGCTAACAACTGAGGAGACGGGTTGAGTCTGCGATGGTCCCGGTGTAGAGACACGAAGACCGCGAACCATCTTGGCTAACCTCTCCAACGACGCGGTGAGTTGGT
Organism: Chrosomus eos; assembly: GCA_036326025.1. Classification (NCBI taxonomy): domain Eukaryota; kingdom Metazoa; phylum Chordata; class Actinopteri; order Cypriniformes; family Leuciscidae; genus Chrosomus; species Chrosomus eos. Next base: position 8,790,919 of record CM070828.1, on the reverse strand, counting down.
CAGGGCCGACAACTGTGGAAACGGGTTGGATCTGCGATGGTCCCGGTGTAGGAATGCGAAGACCGCGAACCATCATGGTCAAACTCTCCAACCTCGAGGTGAGTTGATCCTGGTGTACAGAGCCCTGATCCGAGGTGGCTGACAGGAAGGCATACAAAGCTGACATGCTGCTGGATCTGGTTTTGGCGAAGTCTTCTGTCATGAACAACCAGAGACAGTTAGATCCAAGTGCAGCGTGGGTTTATTTACAGGGTAGTCAGACAGGCAATGGTCACAGACAGCAGACACAGCATAGGAGACAAGGCAAGATCGTGGTCAGTAAACAGGCAGGATATCAGGGTAGGCAGCAAACAGGCAGGATACAGGAATCAGGAACAGACAGGGTCACGACAGGCAGGATAAATCTCTGGGAAACGCTCAGAATGTACACAACAGTGAAAACAAGACTTCGCAAAGGGTAATAGTGTGAGTGGGGTTTTAACTGTGAGTGGAGCTGCGTGTGAAACTAGATGCAGGTGTGAGAGTCATCAATGGGAACAGGTGTGTGCGTAATCAGTCCAGGGTGTGTGTGTGAAACAGTCCAGGGATAACAGAACAGGAGTGGAGCGCCCTCTCGTGGAACTCGAGCCGATCGTCACATTAACAATGTTTCCCACTCAAATTAAATTCTGACCTACTCGGATTGCGAAATGACTACTTTTGTGAAAAGCCCCATTTAGAAATAATTTTGACATTAAAAAAATCTTAAAGAATTTTTCTCTTTGCTTAAAGTGGTTGCTTATAATTTCAAATTCACTAAAAGTGTTAATAAATCAAACAGCACTAAACATAAATGTTAATAGCTCTAAAAACAGTGTCGCTCCTCTCCTGTGATAAACGGAGCGGTGAGAAGGAGCATATTGAATCCAGTGAGTCTCTGGAGAACTAGCCTGCTTTATTTGTCCTCACCAGGCCACCGTACCCTGATACCTCCGAGTGTGTGTGACAGTTTGACTGAGTGGTGTGACCTGCTTCACAGACAGTGTGAGCAGAGAGTTTGAGAGTGAGAGAAAGAGAGAAGAAAAGAATGGAAGAAAGATTGTGATTAATTGAGTAAACAGAGGAGGGTGTGGTGTCACTGCTGTAGCATTGATCCCTCCATTGACTTACACAGATACCCTTCAAATGCTCTCTTGCACGTACACACATTTTTCTACTCACCGTTTAGAGACAAAACGCACTCAATGCTAAATAGTCTAAAACTCCTTTAAAAGGCTAGTTCATCTAAACATTAAGATTCTGTCATCATTTACAGACTCTTTGCGCCAAGTCGAATTATTTTAGAGCAGTCTATGAGGAACAGATTGAAATTGAAGACTGAAATTTGAGAGCTGTGGGGAAAGGGAAGGTTTCAGCAAATTATTTATTCACATTCACATGAGTGCTGCAGGAACCCAGAAACAAGTTTGGACAACGATCTCAAACAGAGTTCATCTCCAACCCTAATTAAACACACCGGCTTGAATCAAAGTCTTCAAGATTACTAGAAACTTCCAAGCTGGTGAGTTGGAGCTAAACTCTGCAGGGCTGTGGCCCTCTAGGAACTGAGGGTACATGATAACAATGTACTAAAAACTTTGCGTTTTTTAGCGTACAGATGACAAAATTGTCAAAATGATCCCTGTTTATGCGGATCGCTGTATTATGCTGCCAGGCCAGTAATTGGTGATTTTACTTTGAACACTACGTGCATATAAAATGAACGCGTAATTTGCGTGCGCATGATTTCACCATTGCGTTTTAGTAGTTTACACCGAGACAGTAACGGTTGTGTTTTCAAAAACTTGCACTTTACATCCGGATTTAATTTTTTTTTCAGTTTTCAGGCCCCCAAAATGCTGTTGTCATGTAAATAAATGGCCAAAACGCTTAAAGTTTTCTGTTTTTAGTTAAAAACTGGACCCCGAGTTTGAGACCACTGAGTTAGCCTTTTTGAACTTCGGCTCTGACTCTATTAGCATAGACCCCGCCCTTAGTGAGCTGTACACAGTCATACTAAAGTTAATTCAATCAAGAGCAGTGAGTGATTTTCTGTTTTCTTTTGTTGTTTAATTCATATTAACAGCATATATAGCAGTAGGTACTGTATATTACGCTGCTTTCACTTTAATACACAGATCTTATTTACACATGCGATTTCTTTACTTGCTGTTTATCTTCACTGACATAACCGACATTGTTTATGTGAACTTTGTTTGACATAACCTTGTGTGTATTTGACAGTTTAAGCGCAATAAGACGTGAAAGAGAACTTTAATACTCACGGGACGCGCCGTGTGATAGCCAGCTTTCTGTGCGCGTGCTTCGGATGTTTGCGTTTAGAAAACCATATATCAGAAGTTTAGACTGATAGGGCTTTAAAACGCATACAGATAACAAACTTTCATGATTGCATGATGACGTAGAACTGCAATGTCATGGGAGCGTGACTGCGATAGAGATGATAATCAAAACCGAACAGATGTTTTGTTCTTTTTCTGGCAGAGTATTCGAGGCATGAGCTGTAATGGCTCCGCCTTTTTCTGGAAAGCAGGGCGGGGAGCAGTAGCTCATTTGCATTTAAAGATACATACACGAAAACAGAATGTTTTTCCTCCCACTCAAAAATGGGAGGAAAATTTACAACATGGTGTGATAAATGATCTGTGGGGTATTTTGAGCGAAAATTTCAACTTATATTACATCTTGTAAAAAGGGGCATAATTAGGGATGGGTATCATTCAAAAAACTTTCTTTATGATACCGATACCTTGACTTCAATACCAGTTCCTGAATGATACTTTTTTCGATACCAATTTTATGAAACCTTTTTTTTTCAAGATTACATTACATTTCACCTAAAAACCTTATTAGGCTTAGACTTATTTAGGCCACTGGGGGTCAGAATACATGCCTCGCGCTCAAGGGCACGCAAAAATCTTGCCTAATGATTATGAATGTGTCGGGGAAAATAGCAAGGAGACATTTTAATTGTTTATTAATAAACTAGTGTTTTCTGAGTCAGTGTTGGGTGATGAAGATGAAGTTGACGTTGCTGACTCAGTAGTGCTCACACAACAACCTGACAACATAAACATGGCTGCAGAATTACAACAGTCTTCCTCTCTCTCTCTTTTTCTGGGTGTGTTTAGAGGAGAGAGACCAGGTGAGCGAGGTACCGTGGGGTCTTTACATCCCGTGTCCGGAGCGTTACAAGAACTACTGTGTCCATGGAGAGTGCGAGTATCCTAGCAACCTCTCGCCCCCCACCTGCAGGTAACGGCACCACACAACACAGCATGCTCTTCCTTCTCCCTCACCTACACACCCACTCTTTAAAGAACAGTGTGAGATTGATTTTGGAGAAGCGGTGAGAAGACAAAAGCAGGGGAGAGAACGAGAAATGAGAGATGAGATGAGAATGAGATGAAAGATGTGAAGGAAGGAGAAAAGATATTGCGTATGTGCCTCTCCCTAAAAGATGACTCATTCCCACCAGCTGTGTGTGCGCGCCCGTGTGTGTGTGAGATAGTGTGTGCGCTGGCTGGCAGGTGTCCCTTTAACCGCCTCCTCTGAGAGGTCGAGGTTCTAATTAAACAAGACTATGTTTTTCCCAGTGTCCACCAGCTCCCTGCTGCACACTCACACACACTTCCACTGCTTTTTTGCACCTATAAACACTGAATGCCTAGTAATTATCCACAAAAAGTGGTATCAACATCCTACTGTCATGTGATTATACTCGTGCTCTTTCACTGTCCTCTATCATCACATCGACACACACTCTACTTGATGTCATGGGGTCTGCTGAAATAGTCTATTGATTATGCCCATCCTCTCTTTGCTTTGAACTCTAATATCATTTTATCTTGTGTGTGTGTGTGTGTGTTTTACAGTTGTCATTCGGGCTTCATTGGGCCGCAGTGTGATAGGAAGGACTATAATGTTATGTACGTGGTACCTGGTTCGGGAAAACTGCGTTACGTTCTGATCGCATCCATCATTGGAGCTCTGCAAGTGGCTATTATCTGCCTTGTAGTGCTTTGCATCACAAGGTGAGCTTAAACACACAGATTTGAACTTCACAACTGCATGGTCATGGTTTTCGGATGTTGGTCCCATGTATCTGGGGGAAAAAAAATCACGGCAGCATGTATGGAAGGCCAAAGAGGTCACGAGAAACAACAGAAAAAATTACACTAATATATGGGCTCTAGATAATATGTTTATTATATTTATTAATCATTGCCTATTTATATGTCATTATGTATAAATCCTATCTTAATATTATCTATTGGATAATTATAAATAGTGTTGATATGTACATCTCTATTCTCCTATAAAAAATCGAATTCTTTGAGTTGGATTGGACTTCTCGCTTTTGGAGATAGATAATCATAGATTTAATCGGTCCTTGTTTTTTTAAAAGTAATGAACACTTATTCCGAAAGGATGCATTAAACTGATCATAAGTGACAGTAAAGACATTTATAAAGTTACAAATTGTTTACATTTTAAATAAATGCTGTTCTTTTTAACTTTATATTCAAAAAGAATCTTGAAAAATATATAATTTCATGTTCCACAAAAAACATCTCATGGTTTCCACAAAAATATTAAACAACTGTTTCCAACATTTTTTCTGAGCAGTAAATCAGCATATTATAATATTTCTGCAGAATCATGTGACACTGAAGACTTGCAAAATGATGCTGAAAATTCGGCTTTGCCATCACAGGAATAAATTATATTTTATAACATATTACTTGGTGAGCATAAGAGACTTTCAAAAACAATAAAAAATATTTCACCAACCCCAATCTTTTGAATGGTAGTGTTCATACTTAAATGATTTTGGGCAAACCATCCCTTTAGTATAATATATATGCACAGTCAGTGGCCCCAAACAGAAAAGTATTTGGACACTTCCACATTTCTTTTACATAAGTGTCCAATACTCTTGGTGCCACTGTATATGTAAGAGATAATGTACATCCAGCCGGTTGTTATTGCAGAATATCACTGATCACCCTTTCGGGGTTTATTCTGCAATAACTACCGGCTGGATGTACATTATCTCGCTTATTACACGGCTACTTGCCACACAAGTAAATAATTAGACATGAAATATTTTATTAGGTCTTTAAACGCAAAGTTTCAGCGAAGAAAGCAGCTGCTAGTGCAAACTAGACGGACATTTAATGGATATGCTACAGTAATTCCATTTATTACACTGCATTTTGCCACATAATTAATGATGGGGGATAAGAGATATTGATTTGAGATTAAACTGTTTTAAAGGGGTGGTTGATTATTTCACTTTTTAAACTTTAGTTAGTGTGTAATGTTGCTGTTTGAGCATAAACAACATCTGCAAAGTTACAAAGTTCAAAGCAAAGGAAGATATTTGCTTTTAAAGGACTAATTTAAGGACTACACAACATTCCTCCTGGGTTAGTGACATCACTAACCCTAAAATGTACATAAACCCCACCCAGTACATACAGTACATTACAAAAATGCAATAGCATGTCACTCAGTACATCTTACAACAGTTCCCACACTAGCGATTTTATAGATTATTATGACAGAATGCGAACTAAAGATAGTTAACTCCACATCAGAAACATAAATTCATCAACTAACCATTCAGAGACGTCCTGTTGCATTCTACATGTTGACACTTCTTCTTGAGTCTCTCCATCATTGTCCGACTCCAGTTTAAACATAAAAGGCAGAACAGTTTCTGACATTTTTGTGCTCGTCTGCGTGAGGTAATCGGAGCTGCTAACAACACCACACCACACACACACACACACACACACACACACACACACACACACAACACACACACACACACACACACACACACACAAGAGCTCTGAAGCTCCGCCCTCTGTGCCGGGAGCAGGAGCTCATTTGCATTTAAAGGGGCACACACGAAATTACGCGTTTTTACTGACCCTCAAAAAGGAATAATTTTAACATGCTGTAAAAAATTATCTGTGGGGTATTTTGAGCTAAAACTTCACATACACACTCTAGGGACAATAGAGACTTATTTTACCTATTGTAAAAAGGGGCATTATACTACCCCTTTAAAATCGTACCTATCTTATTAAAATCCATTACAGTGTCAAAAACAATTGTTGCAAAATGGCAGCAGTTGCGTTTGTGTGAAACAAGAGAGCGAGTCTGCGATACCTGGATGACAATTAAATAATTGTACACAAAAATATTGATTTGAGTTTTAATATTAATTAGCTGGCAAAACTTCCTTGAAGAAAAACTGTTCCTAGCAAGCGTAGTGCTGAGTTTAGTTTCCCGGATGAGCCTGCGTTATCAGTTTTTATCGGTTGTTATCGGGGAATGACATACCGTGATTGACCTATCAGAATCAAGTATTCCACAGAGCCGTATAATAATATGTATTAACTGCATGTACACAGAAATACACACACTTGCATGAATGTGGTGACAGCTTTGCTGATTATAATGGGATTCGAGTGTTCTAGTATTGTCGCATTGCACACTGCCTGTATATAATTTATTCAAAATTCAACAGCTTTGTTTTCCCTGCAGCTGAGAAGGACAGTGTGATTTTCTTGATTGTCTGATTGATTCATTAACAATTCTCAGCTTGATCTAGATGTGAAGCCTACAATAAATAAATATGGCATGCAGTTGTCTAAGACAAATGTAAATGTAAATCAGAATAACTGTGATTGCAATATCCAGCGAAATGATCAACCATTGTGATTTAGGATGATTAAAACCCGACACACACGTGCAGTCGTGAACAAACATGAAGTGAAAGGTGCACAGTGTACTCCGCAGTGCCCTCCTTCACCTTACAGCCCGCAAACGGTTTCTATAGCAACACACTTTCTAACTGCAGCAGTGACTTAGGACGACTTTCTCTTATCTGTCTCTCTGCTTTCTCTCTCTTTAATTTTCTCAAGTCCTGTCTCTCACCGTCCGTCTCTCTCTCTCTCTATGTCTTTTCCTTCTAGCTAATCAAAGATGCTCAGACTGAAGCATGTTTAATCAAACACTCTCCTGCAAGGACGTAGTGATTAGGTGATTGTAATGATTCTCTGATGCCGCGTTGCATGCAGAGTGTGAGAGCTACTGGGAAGTAACAAAAGTAGTGGTCCGGAGAGATTGTAATAGAGCGAAAATACAAAGAGCGAGGATGGAAAATCAAGCACTCTCTGATGAGCCATCATTCAGACTCTTTGACCTTTTTAAAAGTTTACAACACCTCCGCTGCACCTCCACCTGTAAGCAGGCTTTCTGAGGCCCGTAATGTGTTATGGTTGTGTTGTGATTGTTGCTTTGGCTCCCAGGGACGAGCGCCGGGGCAGTGGAATGGACCGTGATGCCATAATGGCTCTGTTGCCCTCAGTGTTTCCTCCCCAGGGAGAAATCGCCACCTCGTTTTCGTATAATCAGCACAAACGCTCTTCGACTACAATCCATTTAATATAACTCTCCAAAAGTAGCCCTGTAGGATCCTAAAGCAGAGAGTTTATTGATTAAAGTGAAAGTGGCAAACAGACACAACAATGCAGCAAAAGTGTTTCGCAAGGATTTAATGTCTAGCTTTTTTTAGGACAACATGTACCCAGTAGTGAACCGTGACTCTTGAACGTTGGCCCTCTCAGCCCCTTCCCTCGTCTGAAATGCGGTAACTCAGCCTTGCTTATTGTGTCCTCTTCTATAGTAGGCATAAGTTACCTTTGACAAGAAATGCAACCAGCAAACAGCACAGGGAGTGTAAGAGGTATTACCAAAATAAAGCAAAATGTAAAAAAATACAAATCCTTGTTACAATAATTTGCATTTCAGCAGCCCATGGGGACAATTGGCTGGGTTGTAAAATGTATGGCACACAAAACCAACAAAACCGACGCATCATGACAGTAGACATCAATCGTGACATTGTGGAGCATGTTGATAATAAACAATATCATTAGACTGGCACAGCAGACGATTAAATGTATGAAACAGACCGTGATAAACTTTGTATCTATTTATTTTATTTAACTTGTGCACATGCGGTATTACAGCAAATATGCATAATGGCTGCTGAGTTGGTAAATTTACAGAATGGCCTTAATTCTGCAAAAGTACTGTTTTTTTGTTGTTGTTTTTTTTTTAAACTGAAAATAAATAAAAGAGTGGCAGAGGCAGCCAGAATAAAATCAATTGGCACGTGACCTATTTTAAATAATTCAATCATTTTTAAATAATAAATAACTTGCCCAAACAACAAACAATCTTGTTTGATGCTATCATCCGGCAGTATAGCTTGCTGGGGTTGAAATGATTTCAAAAGCTCTTTCCCCGCTATTGACGGAATTTTCCGGCTTTCCGTGTTTTCAGTGTTAGATGGTAGGAAAGAGTAGAGAATCTCCATATCGAAACAGGCACACAAAAAAGGCAGAAACAAGCGATAAAAACATTGCATTTCTCAGCTTTTTGTTCAAAATGTTGCTTTTTTGTGAAACTTACCCATATTCAAGTGTGGATAAAAAAAGAATGCATTATGCATTAGAATGCAAAATGTCCATGATATATATTTTTTTAATGATCAAAAACGCTGGGGTTGACGAAACTTTTTTTTAAACACGCTGACCGGGAAAGAGTTAAGCTCTGGTGTACTGTAGGTCTTCCTTTGCCAATTAATTAAAACATTTCATTAAAAGTGAAAACGGCATGGATAATAAATTGGCAACAATGTCCTCCTCACTAATGTTACAGTACTTTAGTGAATAATAAAGTATTTCAAATTATTAATTTTGACAAAATCTGTAGTGTTCACAATATAGGCAAGACAAGTAGTTTGTTTAGGCATGGTTTGTAGGGAATTACAAACCTGCGCACATATATTCAAACACACAGAACTATAGAATCAATTCTTAATGCGCATGTGAACGCCATCAGCGTTTATCACAGTTTCTGTTTAGAGAGAACGGCGTCGTCTCAGCGGCCACTAATTTAATAACAAATGATCATTTTGACGGAAGTGAATCAATCAAAACTAACTTTAGCTGGAAATAACATTATTCAAGAACCGCTATTAAACCAAACCAATCTCTGTTACCTTAAATTATATGTTTATTGTTTATCTCTGTAAAGCTGCTTTGAAACAATCTACATTGTTAAAAGCGCTATATAAACGAGGATGACTTGAATTGACAATGCATCAGGGTCACTGTGCAGTTTCAGCAAGAGAAAATGGTTAGACTGTCACAACTAAAAAAAAAAAAAAAAAAAAAAAAAAAAACTAAAAGTATTTAATTCAAATAATACACAAAAGAGTTTCATGGCTGCTAAGAAATATGTATGGCCATTAATTTTCTCAATTCAACCGTCATTGGCTGGTGCGGCAAAAAGTTCATTTTGGGCTGTGAATGTAAAGCGACTTGGTAGGTGATTAGTTTTCTCAACCCATACAGCCAGTGAGTTAAAGGTTCTCTTCACTGTGTAAAACTAAATGTTTGCGAGCGAGAGGATGGAACTAATTAAAACAGGAACAGCTTTGGTCTGGTCAGGAATCAGTGTCCCCCGCCTACCCTGCTGCCTTCGAGCCGATTTAAGAGCCAGGGGCGCACTCTGCCCTATGCAAAACATGACATTTAATAAAGCGAAGAGGAAAATATAATAAAGATTCCTTGTGGTGGAAGGTTTCCCCTGCCGAGCTGCTAGGGAAGAGAGAGAAGCTGTTAATGAGACAATTTAAACCACAGCAAGTGCCTGTCTGTCAGTATCTGAATTCCATTCGTCTCTTTCCGTCTGCCTTTTTCTGTGCATTTTATACTTTATATGTTTAGAGCTGAACTTACACATAAATGTAGTACAACTAATTTTACTTTTAAGTAATTTTTTTCAAGTAACGAGTTACTTAACTCTTTCCCCGCCCGCGTTTTTGATCATTTTCACAAAAGTTTCATGGTCCCCAGAATATTTTGTTGTATGAATATCTGAACTTGCAATTTATCAAAAGAAAGTTCAGAGCCTCTGATAAAAATTTTTTTTAAAAATAAAAAAAAAACGGGTTTTTTTCTGTATTATCAACACTTGAACGTGGGTTAGTTTCATTAAAGGGGTCATATAATGCCATTTTTGTACAAGCTAATGTGATACTTTAGGGTCTAAATTAAAAGTTTGTAATATACTTTAATTAAAAATTCTCATTATTATTGTAAGAAAACACTTATTTTACCTGGTCAAAAACAGCTCTGTTGTCAGCACGCCGTTTAAGTGCATGTGCCTTTAAATGATAATGAGCTTTGCTGACTCCGCCCCTCTGTTCTGTGCGTACACCGTTTGTAACACAATAACCATAACGTGTTGTTCATTATAAACGTGTGATTATGAATTATATTGAGAACGTCGTACATAGAAAACATGCCATATTGTACCCTGAGTGTAAACCTTATCCGCATTCATCTTGAAGCTAGCGATTTGCAAAGATGAATATAAATATTAATATAAAGGTTAATAAAACGTTACACTCATTTCAGTTCTTCTGGAGGTGCAGCAGGGACAGGAATCGTTGGTATCGATCCTTTTTTCAGGAGCAGCTTCTTAGCAAAAGCAGCTTTATACTGACCCTCCTCGTTTATAAAGCAGTCTGGTGTGTGAAATGATTCGCGCAAACATGAAAGCATTGACGTTGATCGTGGGGAATATTCCCTTCGAAAACAAACTCAGCCACTGCGTCTTCAGCGGTTCGGATTTATGAACATTAAAATGACTGCTGTGGTCATTGTTGCACCCAAGAACAGAACACCACTTCGCTTAGACTCCATTCTGCTCAGTGACAGTGCTCCAGCGTACTTTTCGGCACGACACCGGTCCGCGTGGACTATGATTGACAGCTCGCTCACGAACGAGGGCGGGTCTGTGTTGAAACGCTGCTGTCAATCAACTATCGTTAGAGGGGCGTCCGTTTTATCTACGTCACACGGTCGAACGGCTCAATTTGAGGCAGGGGAAAACATATAAGGAGATTAAAACAAAATCACTGGATGGATTTTTATCATTATATGATGGTTGTGTACAGGCACTGCAAACACACATTTCAGTACAATCAACTTGTAAAAGTGCATGTACCATTATATGACCCCTTTAAAGCAAAGAGTACATCCGGATCGGATTCAGAACGATGATCAAAACACAGATGAAGTAGATAGAGTCCATCAACACCCCTAAAGCTTCACAGTCCTATAGCTCGTCCTGCATCAACATTTCATTCAGTAACATTAGGCCGTTTTGATTAATATGCTGTTTAATGTTGATGATCGCGTTATTTTACATATGCATATGATTACATATGATATCGCTTTTTTCTGCATCTTCCTTGCATGTGTTTTGATCAGGAGATTCAGTAACCTTTCAGAAGATGCGTTATAGAGCCCCCTACTGTATAACAGTGAATACACGGAAAGAATACACATTTTCTTACAAATGGCAGGGAAAGAGTTAACACTTTTTCCATTTATTCACTGACAACTCTCCTGTCCCCATGTTGAGAGAAATCGAGAGTAAGTGCAGAGGTATTTCCTTCAGCCTGAGGCTTGTACATTTCACTTTTGCCGTGAAAGGGCCTTTACAGTTGCCAAAAATAGAACTCTTTTATTATTATAAAAAAAACAAGCAAGCCTATTCCAGGTGAGAAAAAGTAATGAAAAAGTAAGGTAACATTACTTTACATAAAAAGTAACTAGTAACAATCAGTTATCTTTTTTAGTGAGCAATGCAATATTGTAATGCATTACTTTCTCCAACAGTGATAAAAAGTAATTTATTTCAGAAAAAAAGTGATGAAGGCTTGCTTTTAAGAACATGGATCAACTATTTAAAAAGCCTTGTGTGAATCTCTACCTCAGACAAAACTCAGTTGAAAATTGGATTAGAGGCCAATGACAGGCCTATGTTTACATACTGGCTTCTAAACTCAATATATTCTTGTCAATAACTTTATCATTTTTAGGGGCTTTATTAGTAAGTATTGATATGAGATTATTTTTATGTCATTTTATTTTTATTTTTAATTTTTATTGACAGACCTAATCTAAAATCTAATCTAAATGCGATTTTTCTGTTTTCAAAAAATTGCAGTTGTTTTTTAAAACCCCAAGTATGCAGTGCTTATTTGTAGTTCAAAACATTTGTGATTATATCAATACAGCTATAATAATAATACAATATTCATATTTCTTATTGTGTTTACGTTCATTTAATAATAATAGGGCTGCCTCCTATTAGTCTACTAAATGTTAGTCGATGAGAAGAGGCTTAGTCGACCAACATTTTATTAAAAAAAACTCCACAGGAAGTGAAGTCACGCAGTCTGTGAGAGACAGATCATTAATGGCGGGTCATTGTGGTAATTACTACCTGATCACTAATATTTATGGGTGTCCTTAAACCATCAAGCTTTAATTTTGACATGCTTCTCATTACAAGTTTGGGACGATGGTTTGGAATATAAAACCTTTTTTGTGTGTTTACAGAAGATGTCCACGTGGGAATCGGATAGCACGGCAGAAACAAAACGTTCCACACTTCAACTCCGAAAACACCCTGCGGGCCTCCACCAGACTCATCTGACGAACCCTTAAACTTAGAGTGACATGTGCTAAAGACAGCAGAGAAAGGCCCCAGGGAATTGTGGGAACACACCCTTCCCTTTTCAGACAGGTGTGTAAGACCTGAGGCGGGACTCATGGCAGTGTGCAAACCTTCTCGTCTCTTGATTCCCATGGGATGCACACAGAGGATGGGCCTCATGGGACGGGCCTGCAGTGGTTTTTCCACCTGGCCTGCAGGCTTGAGTAAAGCTCAGTGGGAAAGAGAACAGGCCGTCAGCTTCGACAAAGCGTCAGAGCGTACAGCCAAAAACACCCCTTCCCTGGGGTTGCAACAGCCTGGAAAAGAGGAGTGTGGACGGATGGATGAATGGATGGATGACTGGAGTGGTGTGCCACATGTTGCCTTGTATTTGTTGTCTATGACACCATAGAAAAAAAATGAGCTCTCCAAGGCTCTCCTTGGTTATGTATTATATATTTCCAATAGGTTAACATACTTGTGATGTTATTTTTCTTCGTTTTTATTCGCTGTAATGTAAATAAATTATTTATATCATGTGATTTGACGCATCATGGATGACTGACCTCCACAATGCAAAAAAAAAAATCAGGTATGACTTACAATGAGGTTTCATTTGGTAACCTTTGTTAGAGTTGCAGTATGTTTTTTCTCAAATTCGTTGCTGAACATTGTTGATATTTGAAATCAACTCAAACAAACTCACATCTCTCTTCATTGCTCCGCCTCCAAAGCTCACCCTCCAATCCTAACCACCCTGATCTGAGTATCCCAGACGCGTGATTTTTTTTCCCAAACCACTTCAGCGGAAATCCCGCCCTGTAGCTGATTCTAAAGTTTTCATTGGTCAGGTTAATCACTGTACAGATTGCCTACACCCAACCCTGATCCCTAAACCTACCCGTCACTATAACCTAAACCAATGAAATCGGCTGCAGGGCGGGATTTCCGCTGAAGTGGTTTGGGAAAAAAAATCACGCATCCCAGACAGCAACATAGTGTCGGCCCAGATCATCCATGTGTACCAAATCTGGGCCGACACTATGTTGCTGTCTGGGATAGGTCTCTGCAGGATAGTAATAGGAGTTGGTGGTCGAGGCCAAATTTAGAAATGCCCACTTTTGTTCTGCAGAGACCCCATACTCCCGATCGCTAGCATGCGAGGCGAGTGCACTAACAAGGACGTTAAACAGTAAGCACTGCATTCTCTAGCAGTCATCAGCCTGCACAACTCTCTCTAGCTGACCACTGTTATACACACAATACAAGAGTGAATGTCTATTTATCAAAGCAAAAGAGCAAAAAAATAATGCTTCATGAAAAATAAAGAGAAGATGATGAGCAAAGACAAGGAAGCACAAAAATAAACGAACATACACAAGAGTAAATACAAACAAGAGTTTGTTGTTAGTTGCCAACGGCACAGCAGGTCCAGACAAACAATGGCACTCAACAACAGTGTTACTCACGTATGGAGCAGAATCAAAGCAACCTCCGTGTCTGTTTTCAGGCCTTCCCGCTAATATTAATGTCCTAAAGCTCTTTCCTGATCATAACCCTCCATTTACCTGTCCGACCAACTTTCAAACAGTGTTTTTCAAATATTGCTTACCCCACCTTTAAAGGATTAGTTCACTTTTAAAAAACTTTTGCTGATAATTTACTCACCCCCATGTCATCCAAGATGTCCATGTCTTTCTTTCTTCAGTCGAAAAGAAATTAAGGTTTTTGATGAAAACATTCCAGGATTTTTCTCCATATAATGTTCTTTACTGGTATCCAAACGGTTCAAGGTCCAAATGACAGTTTCAGTGCAGCTTCAAATGGCTTTTAACGACAACAGACGATGCATAAGGGTCTTATCTTGCGAAACGATCGGTCATTTCTAAAATAAATAAAAAACTGTACGTTTTATGCCTTGCTCTGTTCTGTGATGCACGGTCGTGACTCTCTTGTTCGAACTCGTTCATCAAAATGAACGAATCTTTTTTCGAGTCATTTCGTTCATTTTGTTTGTTGAATGAACGAAATGACTCGAAAAAAGATTTGTTCATTTTGATGAACGAGTGGTACCCAGTGAAGTACATTATATGCAGAAAAATACTAGAATGTTTTCATCAAAAACCTTAATTTCTTTTCGACTGAAGAAAGAAAGACATGAACATCTTGGATGACATGGGGGTGAGTAAATTATCAGCAAAAGTTTTTTTAAAAGTGAACTAATCCTTTAACTAGTTAACATGAATCTTGATGATACATTTTTAAGATCAAAAGTTATGTTAAAATTAGTTAAAAGTTCATCTAAAAATAAACAAATCTTTTTGAAGAATCAAAGTGGTAGTTGCGTGGACTGTCAATGGAGGAAAAGAAAGTTCTCATGTTTCATTAAAATATCTTAATTTGTGTTTCAAAGATGAACGAAAGTCTTATTAATATTGTCCCAGCAGAAGTATTTTTGTCTCTCTGTTCAGAAAAATATCTAAACATCTTTAAAAAAAAAAGTAAAACTATAAAAGATTTATGCTAAAAACAAGAAAAACATTTTGCAAATGAGAGAAGACATTCTCTGAAGATAATTTCTTGTGCAATTTTGCATTTTAAGTAAATTTATTTCGTTTTAAGAATATTTTTATTGGCGAACAAGACAAAATCCTTATTAAAAAAGTGTTTTTGTCTTCATATATGCGTTACAGGGTTTCTTCAGGTTTTAATTTAAGACATTTTAAAAACCTTTTGAAGACCAAGGATATTAATTTTAATGAAAAAAATGTGATATGTTTTCTAAATCTAAATGACTAGGATAAACTCAACGAGTTGTATTAGCAACACTTTAGTGTTTGAAAATACAACTTCCAACATATCTCCATTACTTTTTAATTCATTTTTCAGAATATATCAATAAAAATTAGCCAATTCCCAAGCACTATAACATGGAAATAACGTTCACTGTTCCTTCTGATTCCACTGCACATGTCTAAAGATTCTTAAGATTCTAAAGGCACATTTACTAAGCAAAATAGCACACAGTTTATAACATACAAAATAAAAAAATCTACTTAATTAATTAAAATAAAAAACAAGTTTTCATACCCCACTGACATTTGTTCTGCTTTTAAAATCATTTTTAATTTTGTTCAGTTTCAAAAATCTTGTTATTTTGCATCTCAGGTTTATATTTCAATGGGAAAACAAAACAATAAAAAAAGAGGAAGATAGTCATCTTTTGCAGAACATGCAACATTTAATGCCACTTTATGAATTGAAGACTTTCCGATTTAAGACTTTGTTGAGGCTTTAATTTGTAGAAGGGTGAATTAAAATACACAGAAACCCTGCAGTATAAACCCAATGATCTCCCAAAACTAATAAATGACAAAGTCTTACAATCTCTACAGCAAAACTGTTTTCCTAAAATGTCCTTAACCTTCCTGCAACATTTATTCCTGCTAAACCCTTCAACTTTGAAGGTCTTGTCACTTGTGAAAAATATCAATACTATGACAGATTTAGAAGCACCCAGAACTCTGTTGATTAGCTTTAGAACTGAGATGCATCCTTTCTCGTCACCTTGTTTCTCTTAGCACAATCTGACACAAGCAGGAAAGGAAAGTCTGTCTGTCCTGCCTCCTCCGGCCCAAAGGGAGTTGTAGGCGGATGAAGCCCAGCAGCCGGTCGATGGCTGTGAGCCGCACCCATTACCCAGCAATCAATGCTGCCACAAGATCCGACTGTCACAACCTCAGTCCGGCTCTCTCCTACGCCTCTGAGCTGTCAAATACAATCACCGCCAACAAGTAGTGTGTGTGTGTGTGTGTGTGTGTGTTGTACTGTTACCAATGCCCTCTGTGACCTAAGATAACTTGTGGAACCAGATCCAGCAGTCCTTGGGAGACAGAATGGCGTGAGTGTGTATGTGTGTGAGCAAGTATATATATAAAACTACAAATGATGCATGAAAGAGAACAAGAGTTTTATTATTCCTCTCTCGTTTCTAGTATGATCCATGGCCTCACGATGGCAGTGTGCACCAATAATGATTATTTCCCATAATCAGAGTAAGGACCTAATCGCAGTAAGATGTTTACACGAGACAAGCAAACCTCTTCACTCATGTTTACATGCAATTTTCATTATTCTGATTATTCACATACGCCATATGCACGGCAGTAATGAACTCACTTATAGTAGGTATTCTACTGGCCATTGTTTTAATACTCTTTGTTTTGAGAACGTTTCGGATATTGTCCGGTGATGCGCCTAAAAATGCCTTCACTGCAATCAATATACTGCATTATATACAAGTCTTTAGACATACAAAGACTTTAAATATATTTTTTTTTAAAAAGTGCAACGCACAATATGGAGGAATTAGTCCCGCCTTCTAAATAAAAGAGCCAATCGGCAATTGGTAGAGTCATTGTGTCACTGTAGTTTCTGTTAGAAGCTCTGGTTGCTAAAGAAACAGTCAGGATCGTCTGAAATCGTACTTCGCAACAGCTAAAAAAGTCTGTTCTATAAAGTATGAATGTGTGTTTTATAGATTTAAATCATTGAAGAAATGGGATAACCTTTCACTAGTGAGAAAGTGTTGTGCGAATCCCGTGTGAATCGAACCCGCTGAGTGAAATGACTTGCCTGAAAGAGACTTTGATTATGTCGCACAATGTTGTCAACATGAACTCAACATGAGTTTTTTAAGTACCTTAAAAAACATTCATAAGCCTAATCGTGTCAATCGAAGTATTGTCGTGGAACTTTAATGGCATACATCACATTGATGTGGCATTGCCGCCATCTCAAGTTTATTTTTTTCTAAATGGCATGCACTACAAGCCAGCTAAATGTAACCATTTTTTTCGCTTCAGCTACATTTTGGATGGATGCAAAGACATTGTATCACCTATTCTGATTGGTCAGTTTAGATATTCAGTACTTTTAATATATAATTTTGGTCACACTTTAGTTTAGGGTCCAATTTTCACTATTAAAGGGTACCTATTATGGAATTTAGGTAGGTGTAACATAGATCTAAGTGAACGAAAACATCCTGCAAAGTTTTAAATATGAAAGTTCACCGTATACAAAGTTATTGTCTCTCAAAAGTAAGAGTCGACTCTGAGTCGCTAATATGAATCGATAGACGAACGATGCTTTTGCTCTGTCTAGATGACGTCAACTTGACAAGTTATTTGAATAAGATACGCCCACTCATTGCGCGCGCCGCAGACAGCAGTGAAACTTGAAAACATCATGTCGACGAGACGCTGTTCTGAAGTGCGAATCAAAAGCGAACTTTTTTTTCACTGCGCAGGGACGAGCATGTGAAGAATCAGTGGCTAGAGTTTATATTTACAAGTATAGCCGAACCTTGAGCTGTGTTCGCGTCATTTTAATGACGATTCCTTTACAAACATAAATGCTTTCAAGTGTGGATTTGCGAGCCGGCTGAAGGTTCAGTACCAAGTTTATTTGGATCGGCTTCATCCTCCGAATCACAACCTGTAAGTACTGTTAATAATTGTTGCTTTTATGGGTTTTGTAGCATGCTCAATAAGTGTGGTGTGTGTGTGTGTGTGGTGTGTGTGTTGTGTGTGTGTGTGGGTGTGTGTGTGTGTGTGTGTGTGTGTGTGTGTGTGTGTGTGTGTGTGTGTGTGTGTGTGTGTGTGTGTGTGTGTGTGTGTGTGTGTGTGTGTGTCAGTTACGCTCAGCGCAGCTTAGGTCTCCAATGTCATTTTTTTTTTTTTTTTTTTATGTAAAATGTTTGTCGTTGTTATTGGAGTTGTCATAAAGAATAGAGCGTATTGTAGTACTGCAGTGCTTTATCAATATGTTTAAGCTTTGGGTTAACGCGAAAAATAACTGACTGGGTCGTCTGACCAATCACAGCAGATTAGTGTCACAAAGGCGGGGTTTGAAAAATGAGTCGTCGAACGAATCATTAGGGAGTCGGTGAGCAAATCAGGTAAAAATAAATGCATATTATAAGACAACAAAAGTGTTTTTTGTCATTGCATGCATGTAAAACTGTTGTTGGGGACTCCCAGAACAACATTAGGAACATTTTAAATGCCATAATAGATGCCCTTTATAAACTATTAACTACGACTTTTGCCTAAAACTCCAAATGACTGCTTATTAATAGTTAGTAAGGTAGTTGTTAAGTTATTAGGATTAAGGGATGTAGAATATGGTCATGCAGAATAGGGCATTAATATGTGCATTAATAAACAACAAATATTCTAAATGCATGCTAATAAGCCACTATAGCAAGAATTGGACCATAAACTAAAGTGTTACGATCATTTTTAAACTGGTTTAAAAACTTTTTAATAGAATTCATTGAGACATTTTTATCATTAAATACCTAAGAAACTTGAAATGTGAAATGATTTGCTTGATAAGTGCTTGTGTTATCTTTAAGTCCACTTTGTTCAATATTTGACATTCAGACAATGACATCCCGACCATTATAAGTGTGGCTTTATCAGGCTTCTATATCCCATATTCTCAAAGCTCAAAAGAAAGCCTGCCAAGAGTTTCATATAATGTGCAAATTTATATCAGTGAAGGAACGTGAAGCCTTATAAATAAGCCTGGCCACCACAGGCGATTTTCTCTCACGGTTATGAATAATCTACACCAGGGCTGTGTGTGGCTGTGGAATGATGTGTGTTTGAGGTAGGGAAATAAATTATTTTCATGACATGCTGTAAGTACTGATTCCCACCTTCCTCCCACATGACAGTGCCAGGTACACCAGAATCGCTCCATCTCCATAGGTTTCCCAGAGCTGGGCTGTCAGCAGGGAATCTCAATAACAAGTACAGTAGACGCTCGGCTCAACAGACAGAGCCAGCAGGGAGATCCACTGCTTCTGGGGTTACATTAAGATGAGCGGAGGGGAAGGGTTTGGTATTCAAGAAAGGAACAGTGTAAAGAAGAGATCACAGGATCACATCAAAAAATGAGAGTAAAAGTAAAAAGGATAAAAGAAAGGCATTAATATTGAATGAATCCAAGGCAAACAGGCCATTTTTCATTTTTATGATAAATCAATAATGCAGACATTGACTTTAGACATAGAGCTCGGTCAAATAAGAGAGAGAAAGAGTAATAAAATAATTGAGACAGGAGACAAAAGGTTTGAAGGGGCATTATGTTGTATATCATATGCATTAATTATTTAAATATATAAAATATGAGAATGGAATTTGAATATGCTGACCCCTTATTGTTAATAGGCTAAATACACTTGTCGAGATTCTCGCTGGTGTGTGAAAAATGCTTATCAGTGTTTTATATGGTGAGAATTAGTGTTAACTATGATAAACCCCCAAAATAATGGCAAAAAGAATATAAATTAAATGGTAAATGGACTGCATTTATATAGCGCTTTCAACAGACCAGTGGCCACCTAAGCGCTTTACATATTGCCTCACATTCACCCACTCATTCACTCATTCACACACCGACGGTGGTGTCAGCCATGCAAGGCGCCATCCAGCTCGTCGGGAGCAGCTGGGGTTAGGTGTCTTGCTCATGGACACCTCGACACTTGGTCAGGTTAAACCGGGGATTGAACCACCAACCTTCCGGTTTGTAGACAACATGAACCACTGAGCCACTGCCGCCCCATAACCTGGAAAAAAACTATAGAAAAGATCTTGTACTTTCTACAGTAAATTAATTCAGAATAAAGCAATGTTGTGTAACAACGTTACATAATCAGATTACTTTTTTCCAAGTAACTAGTAAAGTAACATATACAAAATACTTTCTAGAAAACACCAGCTATAGATTAACTGAAATACAACACTGTAGTTACAAATCATTCCATTAAACAGTATTCCAAGGTTTGGCTGGTTATCATGGTCCATCAGTCCTCGCTGGTACATGTTCTAAATAGAGCAAAAAGCATTTTTCTCTCTTGATGGCACATTTAAAAGTAGAAAAGCAGGCTTTTATGAGACTGACAAGTAAACTGTTACACAAAATAAGACAAAGGCATAATGGCATGCAAATTACCTTTTCATTCTCCACATTTGTCACAGCAGATCATCCAAAAATGCAAATAAATATGATTCATGGTAGGTGGAGAAACATCACACAGAAGTTTAAAAAGTGTCTGTTAAGATAATGACACTATAAGAAACTGTTAAAAGGGAAGGTGATAAGATGGTAAGTCAAAGTCAGTTATCAGAAACTCAAATATTAAAGTGAGTGCCTCCAAAAAAAAAATAGTCACTTGTGAAAAATATCAATATCAATAAAAATATGAATAATATCAATATCAAAAAAAAAAAAAATAGACAAATTGCATGCTGTAAAAACCAATGAGTAGAATCAATTAGATGGAAATCGGGTCAAATTAAATTAAAATTAAATGAGGCTTTTTTTCTACAAAAAAAATCACTTAAACCAATAAAGAAAATGGAGTGTGGGTTTAGCCGCAAATATGTAGAGACTAAAAACACAAAAACTGAGTCGTTCACGTGAGACAGCAAAGGTGTTAGAATTAGAAAAAGTGTGAAGAATAAGAGGCTTATCATTTCGTTAGAGCAGTGTGTAAACTCAAATAATTACGTAGCTATTAATGCCACATTGTCTGTCAGGTTTTTTTATTTAAAATAAAATGGTATTACATCAATCATCTCCATCTCATGGCCACAACGTATTAATATGTTTCCACAAGTTCAATTGTGGCCACATTTTGACACATTTCTTGCATCATTCTCAGCCAAAATTGGATGCTTTCAATAAATAATCAATTTTCGATAAACTTACTGTACTTGGAACAATAAACTTTGTACTGAACTTGGAATATTTCTTAAATTTGAAGTTGCTTGTGGGTTATTTGGTTAATTCCACTACTGACTCCTACTGGTGATATATAACACCAGCCTCTACTCTTCACACACAAGCTGGGTAACTTCTGTTTTACTTCCTCACCTCCCAGGTTTTCCACAATGTCACATTACTAAATTATATCAGAAGCATTTTGTTTTGGGTTGAGGGTTGCATTTTGTGAATTTAAATAATAAAAATTATTCAAAAAATTTATATAATTTAAATAATACTCTTTGACTCCTATTGTGTAAAAGGGGTGTAGTGGTGAATTAACTGCCATATACTGACCTTGTGTCACTTCACTGTAAGACTTTCCAAAGAAGCAGCCGTGATATTCCAAACATTCCATTGGTCTTGTTTTTGTGCTGCATTTGTGCTTTGATGTTGCAATTACATAATGTTTTCTCCAGGGGCGACGAATCATTTCTAATGGATATGCAATCCGAGCCATGTACCTTCAAGCCTTTTCAGAAATTCCCATGAAAAACAAGAGATCAGGATACGAGTTCCCCGGAATGAAAACAATGGAGATAAAAGTCGATAAGGCAAGAATCCCCACCCTTTTAAACGTAATCCTAACAGGAAGAAGAACTTTCCAGGTGCATTTCTCTCACCCTATATCTCAATCTGTCTCCTAATTCCTCTTTTGTTGTCACTGCAATGTACTGGTATGTTAAACTGCTATTCGCTTATTAATGAAAGGTTATAAATTACCATGTTATTTACTGCACTAGCCCAACACTAAACAAGCACACACTTGCCTGTAAAGTGCTTTGCATTTAGAAAACCCAATATGGACCTTTGCCAAAATGCATGTGCTTGTATGCTATGATAATGTGTTATGTAATCCATCGGAGCATGTAAAATATCCCCAGAGAACAGGTCAGAGGTCAAGGGGAACGTGAATGGACGCTTTTCCTCTCTCAGAAGTCTGTGTTTCCACAACCATTACCCTGTAAAGGAAAAAGGAGGGAAGATGACATAATGGAGGCACGTATAACAATGCCGAAAGGAGGAAACAGGAGCAATTAAGACGTTGTCTTTGTGTGTACAAGAGGCAAACACCCAAGAAAGTTTCACTGAAGTTTTCCAACAATTTTTAAGATTTGGTTTCATGCTAACGTGTTTTTATTATTCACTATATTTCCCTGCATAGTGAAATGTAAAAGCAAAGTTTTCCAGTTCTGAATATGTGAAATTTCGACATGCTGTTTCTACAGCTGCATACAGGAAAAATGACTCCACTCAAACAGCTTGAGAACTGTTTGTGTGACACTTTTTCCAGAATAAACTTAGAATGACTTAAACTGTAAGAAAAGTCTCTTACAAAATAAATACAGGCAAACATATACTACATTATTGTGAACATCTATGCACACATAGAAAACTTCTCCAAAATGTTGCTTAGCAAATCTTTACTCAAGGGGAAAACACACACCTTTGTTCTATCTTCCTTTCTCTATCTTTTACTCTCCCTCTTTATTTCTCTGACACAGATGAGCTCATTCTGCAAACATGACTCTTAATATACTATTGCTCTCTTCAATATAAACAGAACTAGAGAGCCAGAGAGAGAGAGAGAGGGGGGGGAGAGAGTTAGGGGGAGGTACTCCATGTGGAGAGAGTTGCTCATGTTCCACTGTACACACCCACATACTAGCACTTGACACATGCAAACACATAACTCCCTCACCAATGGGCCGGGCTAGATGCCATGGAAACCTAGCTACGCCCCCATAGGGTGTGGATGGCCTTTTTAAGCTGTGGGGAAGCCTCTACGCAGTTCTTCCAATCGCACCAGAGAGGGAGGGAGAGACAGAGAGAGTGAACAGAGTAAGAGTGGTTATCTTCAAAAAGGGGTGGGAACACTGAACCTGGAAGCTGAAAAGTTATTCCCAAGCCTGTAAACAGGAATTAAAGCTTTAAGAACGTGGAGGCACTAAAATCAACTGGAAGGGGAACCCGGTACAGCAAGACTAGCTCATTTAAAGGAGAAGGTAAAGAACGACACAATTTTCCTGAGTGAAGTTATCTGTCGAGACCAAGAACAGCCTCAGAATGGGAGAAGATGCAGTGCAGGCAGAGCGGAGCAGCATGATCAGCACACATGAGAACCAGGAGCTGGTGGTACCAAGCCCCAGCCCTACCCAATCTTCACCCACCCATAGCCTCTCCCAGCTGGGCACTGGCGCTATCTACACCTCTAGCGGAGAAGCTAGTAGCCCTGGAGCGCTGGCTGCGGGCACTCTACCTGGAGATGGAGCTTCACCAACAGGCCAAGTGAATGCCATCACTGTCCTGACACTTCTAGATAAGCTGGTGAACATGCTGGACACAGTGCAAGAGAACCAGCACAAGATGGAGATGAGACAGGTCGAGATGGAAGGGGCAGTGAGGGGCATCCAGAATGATATGACCAAGCTCTCCAAGAGTCACACTTCCACCTCCAACACGGTCAGCAAACTCCTGGAGAAGAGCCGCAAGGTCAGCGTCCACATGAAAGAGGTCAAGGACAAGATGGATAAGCAGGCCGTCCAAGTGAAGAAATTGGAGGCCAACCACGCTACCCTGATCAAGAGGAACAACTTCAAAGTGCTCATCTTTCAGGTAAATGTGCAGTGTGCGTGTGTGTGTTGGAGGGCAGTTGGTGGTGGGGTATTTGATATGCTCAGGTGAGGACACTGAATGATTGCATTGTGCGAGGGTTCATTGTTGCATGTCGGCGTTCACTCAACCAAGTTCAACTGTCCCCAACTCTGTTAACAATCAGCGATATTACAGTCTTACACAGATGAGTAGAGTCTAATGAATCTAAATGTCATTTGACAAAATTACCTCATAGTTGATTAACAGATCTTAGTTTATTAACACTTGCCTCCCTCAGGGTGGGTCAATTTCTTAAGCAGGAGAAAAGGGTCATAGTTCAGAGTGTAAAAATGAAAGCAATGCGTGAGAGGGTGTGATGTCACTTAAGGTCAGTATGAGGTGGGGTGGAATAGATTGGCTAATGCTTCGGGGTCAAAAGCTTAGACCACTCTACCAAAACTGATGAGTGCTTCTGGGATGGTTAAACCTAGTCAAAACTATTTTATTTGTGAATGTTAGAACACCTGCAAGTGGAACTCCATGTAACTCCTTGCAAATTTTGAACTTGGCTCATCCCTATATTTCATAGGAGGGAGGGGAGCAGCTGGGGCTCCAAACTAAGAGAGAGCTAGAGAGCTCGAGAGAGAGTCAATAGGGGAGGCTTGTTTTGAAGCTTAGCCAAAAGCTATTATTTAAAGCACAATAGCCTTGAATAGAAGGTGTGTCCAGAGATCAGCTACAGTGCAGCGTAATGTGTATCCTGTTGTCAGAAGACCCGTGCTGAAATGTGCTATGCTACACTGGCTAGCTGCTGTTTACTGCAAGACCTGCAATCAACCGAATGACTCAGTGATTCCAAAGTCAGAGAGTGCCGAGAGAGGCCTTCCATTTTCCCCTCTCTCTTCCCAACTGTGTGGTTACAGCAGAAGTGCATGATGTAAAAAAATGAGAGCGAAACACATTTTCAGAAAGTCAACATTCCATCTATGTGCGAAGAGAGTGTTTAAAAAGATGGGAAGGTAAATTGCCTTTGATGAAAGTGAGAAAACCCTCAACTTTTACACTCTACTTTAAACAGTGAGAGCACTCTTTCTGAGAACAGTTTCTACAGTTGCCGTCACAGAGTGCTGTTTGTTAAAGCTGGCCAAAAATGTTGTGCGTGTTGCTGTAGCAACTACGTTGTTTATTTGTAGGGAAATCTAATTGGAGAGTGCGACAGTTGAGATTTTCTTCTTTGTCTAAATTATTTCAGGCTCGTAACTTTTTCTAAGTATTTGCCAAGCAGTTCAGACATGTCTGGTCTAAGGGAATGTGTTTAATCCAGCCATGGGGTTCTTGTATACTCCTGATCTGTCTTGCATTATAGTTAGGATGGGTGGGACAGTGGAGGACATGGGAGGAAAGTGTGTGCTTTTACATTTCCATCAGACATGCTCGACAGACACAAACATTCCTTAACAGTCCTTGTCTTATTTATTCTTCCTTCATTAAACCCCCTTCCGCTGTCCCTTGGGGTAGCCTAAGTTTGTTTCTGAGGAATGATAGGATCTGACCAGTACTGAAACTATCCTCAGCGTATTAAACAGACACAACTTAAGCAGGAGAATCAAAGAAACTTTTCAAGTCACTTCTGCCAAATGTTTCACACTTATATACTACAAAACAAGCTTCACAAAAACTGGAAAAGACTTTCAAGTGAAGCCAGAAATCTCTGTGGTTTCAAAACAAAGTCAAATCAACACATTCTCAGTTTTATTTCCTCTTCTCCGTAGCTACATTCAGGTGTTCACCACACCCTCTCTGCCTGTGTTTTTCACTTTTATCTTCCCCTGCTGCTTTGGGATTAGGGGTGCTTGGCTCCCCCTTAGGCGGACTGCATGCGCAAGAGAGAACGCTGTTCTTGCATAAGCAGAAACTCTGGCTCAAATGCTCACATTCCAGAGGAGGAGCAAGTCTCTCCTACTCTCCCAATGATATGAATAGGCCAATAACCACAATCGATTACAGCTCCATGAGACATGTATCAAGACATTGGTCACCACAGCCAATAAATAGAAAAGGCGGACAGAGCTTGTAAAGTCTGCTATAATCAAACATCATTCCATTTGCAATTTTTGAGCATGATGCAACTTTCAATGAACACATTTAACTGATTGTCCCTGTGTTTCTCAAAACTTAACATGTGGGTTGTGTTATAGCTGCACAACATCTCATAACTATTAGTGCATAATGCTTCAATTTTCCTCATACTGAAAGCCAACTTTAGAGTAGGAAAGTCCAAGATGGAATATTTTTACAACTAGCCCTTCACTATCACCTAATAAGGCTATCTGTGCCTCTACAGAAAGAGGAGAGAGAAGGGGGAAGGGAGAAAAGTGTCAGTGCAAGAAGGCCTGTAGGCAGAAAGAAAGGAGACAATAGTGTTTGTTTTCCATTGTCCATCAAAAAGGCATTATCTCTCTCCAAACTTAGCTTATGGTTACAGTTCCCACTGGTGCACTGGGGGTGATATGAAAATGAGCCTAGATGAGAAAACGGCTTCATTGCAATTAAAGACTTACAACATGGTTGCTCAGAGATATTTTGAATGCATGTGCAAATTACACAAACTCACATCTCGTCTCTCACGACACACTGCATACATTTGACAGCAAACTATATGGAACTGCATGTTAGAGCTACAAATTCTCTAGACAAAAAACAGGTAGGCTAAGGCCACCCTAAGAACTTAGAAACTCAAATACGCAGGAGAAAAAAAATTAAACCGCAATAAACTGCTAATTAACCAAGTCCTAAAGCCTCTAGGGCTGAAAAAACACAGTGGTAATGACAACTGTAAAGCTTTTTTTTTATGAGGACACAACAGAGTGACAATAACATTTCATTCCTCAGCAACAAAACATCAAAAGGTTAGCAGATATAAAGCATTATCTATTTTCCAAATATGGCATATGTAACTGTTGTGGTCACCAATCACTGTTACAGAAGTCATTCGGGTAAATACAGGTAAACAGAGTCATTCACAGACTTTAGTGGACAGTGCATTTGTTAAGCTAAATTGTTCCTTTGAAAGGATAGATAGAAATTAGGGCTGTAAATATATATATATCAATTCACTGCGATATTGTTGAAAATAATTAAACAACCAAAATAATTTCATTGAATCCTATCGGAATGTAACAGAATTTAAGAACAGCCAAGCAAATATTTACACCCTTAATGGAAACGTGGCCTCGGGGTCCATTTCACTGTACAGGTTTAAATACTGAATGAGCATGTGAAATGAGTTACATGAAAGGAACGAACATGTTTTTGCACATGAGACTAGTAACAACTATTAGGGGTGGGTTATCAATACAAGCTTCTAAATTCTAAAACGAATTCATTAAAAGACGGCTTATAAGAATCACTTGTTTCAGGAATCAGGCTACACTGGTCATGTTTTGGTTCACTAAAAAGACTTGTGAGAGTAATTTGTGAATAGGATTCTATTTGTGATTAAATGATAAAAAAAAAAATATATATATATATATATATATATATATATATATATATATATATATATATATATATATATATATATATATATATATATATATATATATATTTTTTTTTTTTTTTTTTTAACCAGCCATAACTATTATATTAAACGCATGGGAGGGAATGAACATGTACACATGTTGTAAAAAATAATTGTAAAAAACTTCTCAGTTTAGCTTTTACACAGTACATTGCTACGCTACATGTTTTGTAGTTATCTGACAGCTGTCTAACACACTGCCTGCAGGTGCTCACTCCCTTTTCTCTACGGCCACAATGAAATCAACTGAAATGCAAACAAATCATGTAAATCCGTATTTGACAATCAAATCAGAATTGAGTACAAGCATACTCAACATTTATGCACTAAGATATACACACAATAAATAAATAAACACACACACACACACACACACACACACAAAAGCGCACCTGTGATAGCGTCATATGCTAAATATTAAATTATTGAAGCAGATGAAGGCAAGTGATACAGTATATTCTCAGTGTCTGACAGAAATGTAAGTTTTAACAATCACTGGGCCTTCCTGAGCTGGACATACACTGTAATTATCTACAAAAAACAGACATCCTTTTGCACTACAGCTATGAATACTGACAGAGTTCTGGCTCTTTGGTCCTATCTAAATACACACAAACACGCGTACACATACACACTGAAGAGACAAAAGCTGTTATTGTGTGTGTCCCGTGACAGGGAGCAATGCCAGCACAGAGGGAAGACTATACACACTCACAATGCCATGGGAACTCCTGTGGACAATATGCTATATGCTGGGACAAACAGCCCAGCAACAGCAGACAGACTACACATAATTTACAAAGAAAACTGCAATAAAACCATGCCCTTTCACACTGATCTTACATCAACCTCTTCTTTCAGAATAGAGGTTAAGTAATAAATCACATCAGGACTCCTGATCACCCTGTTCGGGTTTATTGTGCAATAATGATTTTCTGACTACAGTCACGGGACATTATTCCACGCAGCAGCTAATGAATGAATGAATGAATGAATGAATGAATGAAATTATTTTATTATGTGAACGAAAATTTAATGCAACAATTGATGATTTTGAATCCAGCTAGAGCCATTTAAGAAGTGGATATACAAAAATAATTCTTAAACCAGCATAGTTAGAGTTAAAACTAAAACTACCACATAAGTGGCAGTGGTTTCATGAAACTAATAAAAACAGAATACAATTATTGTTAATGTGATTATGCTCATAACCGTAATTGCTGTAGATGTTTTAAATATACAGGCATAGAGGGTTTAATCAAATTTCTCGCACTTGGATCAAAGTGACAAAACATTTATTTTGAATATTTGTAACAGTTTAGTTTTAAGACGGTTGCTCATGTCATGTAAACACCTTAATCCATGTAATTCCTTACTCTGAATCCTGACAATAATCAGAATGTTGGTGTACATGTAAACATGGCCATTGTAGCATGAAGTTTTTCCAGGGCAGATTTTTTTAGAGAGGGAAACCCTCTTCCGCTTAACTCTCCCACCCCGTCCTGCTCCAACGATTTTATTCCGCCTGACTTCTTACACATTTCTTGTGAACACAAATAGTGTTTAACCTAAACAAGCTATGGTACAAATTACACAATGTATAGTAGTTAAATTACGGTCAAGTTAACCTTTAGAAAAAGACGTTAGCAGTATACCAAACAGTATACCAAAAGCTACAAACAAATTACCTACCAAGCTTTAAAAGGGTGAATATATTTTAAACTATACAATTATCATATTAGACTAAGAGTTGTAGAAAAAATTATGTGTGATGGTGTTTTTTCACCACTTCATTAAAATGAAGCATCCAAACAAACTAACTATCTAAAATGACCAGATAAAATCCATGTCTGAAACGGATAGAAAAAAACAGTAATGTGATTTGTCACTTTGTACTTTGTCATCATGTATAACTATGCCATAGTTAAAAAGGTAATTTAAACTTACTGTTTAATTTATTGTTTATATATATTGCAAGTTCTGAGAAGTAAAACAAATTGAGATATAAACTCACAATTGTGAGATAAAAAGTCACATTTACCTTTTTTTGTTTTTTATTCCGTGTCAGAAACAAGCTTGGAAAAAATGTCTTGTTACTTGGAAAAACGACACTATAATGGAAACAGTTGAACTATGGTCACGCTACAAAAAAACTTAGTTTTAAAATAGTTTTAGTACTAAACACACATGAAAATGTGCCAATTTTTCTCTACCTCTCTTCCAGTGCGTTGCAAAAATCACTGTGTATTTTTGAAAGAGATAGAGAATGTATAGGGTTACAGGCCTGCCTTTGGTGTGACACAAAAGCAGAGAACACAGGCGAGCTTATGAGGTTAAACAGCTGCTTCCTGTCAGATGGGTTGTTAATGGGCAGCAGGAAGGGATATGCAAGCATTAAAAAAATTCAGAGAATTGCAGGGGCTGGAGGTCCCAATGCATTGCTATCGATAAAAAAAAAAAAGAAATTAGCATGAGCTTGAAAATAATTCCCCACCATATACAACTTCTTCAAACACATACTTACATCTCTCTCTTTACTCTCCACACCACACCCCTGAGCAAATATTTACCCCCCAATCCTTCATAAGTAGGCCTCAAGGTGACACGTATTTCAAGTGTGTTTAGAATGTAAAGTGAATTATTAGGAAAACAACTGATAGTGTCTCTGATAA
Source organism: Chrosomus eos (assembly GCA_036326025.1). Classification (NCBI taxonomy): domain Eukaryota; kingdom Metazoa; phylum Chordata; class Actinopteri; order Cypriniformes; family Leuciscidae; genus Chrosomus; species Chrosomus eos. The sequence goes on along the minus strand of CM070828.1, from coordinate 8,760,592 downwards.
AGCTGACAGCAATGAGAGAAGAGACCATGGTACGGAGGTGTGTGTGTTTGTATATCTGTGGATATACACTTGTCAAATCTAATATAGTCAAGTCATTTAAAAAAGGATTTTTTTTTAAACATAAACAGTATGAAAGTGGTTATTCCTATTTGTCAACAAACACATTTGAAATGGGATAGATCACCCAAATCCCGCCCATTACTCGCCCACATGTCATTCCAAACCAATAAGACTTTTGTTCATCTTCAGAACACAAAAGAATATCTTTTTGATGAAACCGGATATCTTTCTGTCCTTCTATTGACATTCCACATAACTACCACTTTGATGCTTCAAAAAGTTTAATTTGCTCGGCTGTTCTTAAGAGATTGTAAAACTAATCCCTATAAATCGGGCGGTTCAGTACAAATATTCTGAAGAGACTTGACCACTTTATATTATGAACATATATTATGAAATATATATATTTACGGCATTTATATAGCGCTTTCAACAGACCAGTGGCCACCAAAGCACTTTACATATTGCCTCACATTCACCCTCTCATTCACTCATTCACACACCGACGGTGGTGTCAGCCGTACAAGGCTCCATCCTTGTCGGGAGCAGCTGGGGTTAGGTGACTTGCTCATGGACACCTCGACACTTGGTCACGTGGAACCGGGGATTGAACCACCAAACTTTTGGTTTGTAGACAACCTACATCAGGTGTGCCCAACCCTGCTCCTGGCGATCGACTGTCCTACACAGTTTATCTCTAACCCTGATCAAACACACCTGCCTTTAATTTTCAAGTAACCCTGAAGACCTTAATTGGTTGTTACGACCTTAATTGAAGACCTTCAGGTGTGTTTGATTAGGGTTGGAGATGAACTGTGCAGGACAGTCGATCGCCAGGAGCAGGGTTGGGCACACATGACCTACATGAACCACTGAGTCACTGTCGCCCCAATATACATATAAACATTTATCAGTAAACAAACAAAAGTTCTACCGAACCTGCTTGACGTGCGAGAACAAACATCATTGGTTCTTGCGTAAGCTCAAACGTGAATGAACCTCATTGGTCAAGCGAACATGCTTGAGCTTCCGTTCAGTGGCGGCGCCAGAGATTTTCTGTTGCAGGTGCTATGGGGATGCTCAACACTTAATAGACGGTGCTTTGAATTTTGGGCCGATAGTTCGGTTTTGTTGATTTGGGGGGGGGGGGGGGGGGGGACATTTACATTTACACACACACACACACACACACACACACACGCGCAAGGTCTCTCGCTCTCTCTGTCTTGCGTGCGCAACATGCGCTTCATGCGCACACACACACATTTACACACACACACACACACACACACACACGCAAGGTCTCTCGCTCTCTCTGTCTTGTGCGCGCAACATGCGCTTCATGCGCACACACGCACATTTACACACACACACACACACACACACACACACGCGCAAGGTCTCTCGCTCTCTCTGTCTTGCGTGCGCAACATGCGCTTCATGCGCACACACACACATTTACACACACACACACACACACACACACACACACACACACACACGCAAGGTCTCTCGCTCTCTCTGTCTTGCGCGCGCAACATGCGCTTCATGCGCACACACGCACATTTACACACACACACACACACACACACACACACACACGCAAGGTCTCTCGCTCTTTGTGTCTTGCGCGCGCTACACGTTTGGAGCTTAGATTCCGCGAGATTTGAACTAATTTGCGGCCATCAGGGAGCCGCTATCTATATACGTGAGACTTGGGATGTCTGCAAACGTTCACCGGGCGCCGCGTCCATTGGCCAAAGAAGATCGCCTGTTTGGGCCTCATGTTTTTTTAGACTAAATATATATTTTTTAATTATTCTTTAATACCCTTTTTAGCAACATGAAAAGACTATTCAAACATGAGATGACATTAAAATATAAATATAAAAAAAATCACAGACATTTCTTGGGGGTGCTGGCGGGTGCTATGGCTATTATAGGGGGAGCTACAGCACCACCTAGCTCCCCCCTGGCGCCGCCACTGCTTCCGTTTACCACAACTGATGTCTGAGTTGATGAATGTTTATATGTAAATAAAAGCCTAAATTCAATTTGTTCATCATATAAAACAACCGTGTCTCTTTAGATGAAAGCTTGCAGATTTCATTAAAAATATCTTCGCTTGTGTTCCGAAGATGAACGAAAGTGTTGCAGGTTTGGAACAACATGAGGGTGATTAATTAAAGGGGCCATGTGTAGGTTTTTACTTCAAAAAATCTTTAAGATAGAGTTTTCATTTGTACATTTATGACCCAACCATAATGTAATAGAAAGAATGACATCTTGACTGTCCACCACGGTTGCCTCTATCAGCCTGTAGGCTCAATTGTGTGTGGAGGAGTCGGGTCCGAATTGGCGCGAAAATTCATGATTCAATTTCAAAAAAATGTGCCATCATGCGCGTTCTCGTCTACTTGGGCTTACATCTGTACGGCAGCCATTAGTAAGCAGTGGCAATCGCTAGCAGTAGTGTTTCAAATGGACTCCAGCCTCCAGCACAATGCAGACACCTACGGAAACTCCTTGTAATTAAAAAAAAAAAAAAGCCTTATCTAGTGCGGCCAACGAGCGTGCGATCGTGCGCACCGAGAAACGAGCATGAGACTGGCTGCAGTTTCTCTAACGGTCACTGGTGTCAGTAACGGTTAGAAATTTCAGAACTTCCGCAATGCTCCTTTAATGAAAGAATTTTATAGTTGGGTGTAATTTTTGGGTGAACTATCCCTTTAAGCCTAGGCTTTTGGATTAAAAAGTTTGGTTTAAATTTATATTTTACTCAAGTTAAAATTCTGTCATTTATCTACCCTCATGTTGTTCAAACCAGTAAGACTTTCTTTTGCGGAATCCCAGCCTGTGTTCCCCTGGTCTTGAGTGGACTTTTATGTTGTTTCCTGTTCCTGTAGTTTTTCTTGTTGATTAGTTCTTTGATTGTTCAGGTGTGTCTTGTTTGTCTATTACCCTGTGTGTTTCTTATGTTCCTTGTCGAGTCTTGTCCTTACATGTTTTGTTGGGGTGCTCATTCTGTCTGCTCCGCCTTGGCTCCCCAATCCGCCCCAGTTATCAGTTCCCAGTCACCAGTCACACTGGACTTGAGGGCCCTGAGAAACGCTGGGATCCGTGGTGGGCCTGGCTCCTCCGGAACTAGAAAACTAGGGAAACAAAATGAGCACCCCCAACAAAACATCCATGTAGGGACAAGACTCGATAAGGAACACAAGAAACACTGGGGTTTAAATACACAAGATGTAATTGGCAAACAAGACACACCTAGGAACAATACAAGAACTAATCAACAAGAAAAACTACAAAGGACTACAAAACATGTACAGAACAGGAAATAGCATAAAAGTCCACACAAAACCAGGGGAACACAGTCTTGGATCATTACAGGAATACAAAAAAGGACATTTTGAATAAGTTAGCCTACAATTCATGAGGAACAGAATTTTCAAGTTTAAATGTTTTGTGTTGGGGGTGATAAAAGTATTAAAAGTATGTTTTGTTGGGGTGATAAAAGTATTAAAAGTATAAAAGGTTGATATAACTTAATTATATTGGAAAGAAAGGGCAATGTAGTCTTTTGTAGCTTTTTGATGTTTGGAACAACATGAGAGTGAGTAAATAGAGTTTACATTTATGGGTCAACTATCACTTTAAGACTGCGAGAAACTTGAGTAATAGCAGGCAAAGAGTAATGCAGGCATTTATGCGTCTATTAGAACCACATCTGGTCAAATAAACATCAAATAAAACCCTGTCTATTCTTGCACAAAGAGAACAGGCACAAAGCATGCACTGTATGCAATGAAAAATTGATTAATTTAATAACCATAAACTCAACTGTAACAGAAATGTACCCCTTGTGAGATCCCTTTATATTATTGTGCATATATGAGAAAACATATATCAGCTCAGCTATCATAAGCGCCTACATTGCCCAAGGCGAGAGGGACCGGTTTAGTAGGCAAATGAATCAAACCTAGAGTATCATTTGACAGGCTGCGCAGCATGAGGTAATCATGCTCTTCAGTGACAACACATTTTTTGAGAGAAGTCTAAAACACAACCAGAATATGAAGACAATGTAGATGTAGAGGAGGCTGTAGTCATTTACAAGTCATTTCCAGATCTCATACCTACAAGGCAGAATGCATGGAATGAACTGTTTGGTTCCCCACTGAGAAAACAACAGGAACTTGTGTCTCTGGAGGCCACAAGGAAGGGATTCTTTAACCTGTTTAGAACAGCTCTATAGTATTTAATACTTAATTTGTGGGGCGTTTGTTACTTTGTGTTTTTTTGCCATCAGCATAAAGTGATTTCAAATACAGTGGTTCCGGAGACAAGCCTGAACCTGGTTAACCTGGTTAAGTCAAGAGAAACTGTCCACATAAAACAGCACAATTACGCAAGAGCAGCTCTCAGACACACATAAAAATGTCAACACTCAACTCAGATTCTCAGAGACCATCTACAGTTAAGACTACAAAGTTTAGTGGCTGTTGATAGACACTCTTCTTGCTACACAGGCTAGTCCAGTGACTCAGTGCATTTTATTTCCCAAATTAGCAATTTGAGCCAAGGATTGCCACTTAGAGTCTCGAGGACAGTACTTGAAAACATGCAAATACAAACAAAGAGCAATGTCAAAAGCATACAAACAACACAGAAACTCAATACACAGCATTGACTCCTCAGAGTTTTGAGTAAATTGTGCAATAAAATCTAAGCTTTACCAAAAAAGCCTTGGACTTAAAGGGTCAATTTCTCTATAAAAAAAGGAAAATATTTTCAAAGTGACATATTTCAATGGACATGAAATGATTATGCAAAACAGTCTCAGTCTCATTATTGTATTTTAAATATATTTGATCTAATTCTATCTAATTTATCTAAAGACATTTTATTATAGGACATTCTATTGCTTGTTGTACTGCCTTTATGTACGTTTAAATTAAAAAGAATTCTATTATAACAATGTTCAACTTTCACAATGCCACAATTTCTAATGGTCCTACAAGTTTTTCAGGTTTGCAGTAAAAGCTCATAATAGTTTGAGTAGAAATTATACAGAGTAATACTAATATATTTGTAAGTATGACCTGAATGAAGAAAACATGTTTATTTGATCTTGCTATGGTTACAATTTTAAACTTGGTGCTATAAATGAATTGCATTCATTATTATCTAATTCATGATCTGTTGGAGCTGAAAAGAAAATCTGGCATGCCAAATGTCACAGGCATTATCGCTGTTATACAAGACTGTGTGCAGTATCTGTTATTTTATTTTTACAACTCATTTCGTTCACAAGTTTCCCTTCTAAAATTCTCAAGTGAAGCATTTAATTTCCCTTGTGATTCTTCTTTCTGAGTCACAAAATCTTATCATTTGGCATCTCTTCAACATTTTATTGATGCTTAGTTTTAAACACATGCTACTAGTTACTCCTAAAACTAGCTACTCCTCACCAAAAACCACCTCTTACAACCCTATCACAACAAAAAGTAGACTAATACTTTAACAAAGAAACTATCAGGAAAAAAACAATGCAAAACCTATCCATCCCTTTGCTTTCTCACATAAGATTTCAGCCAATGTTATGTCACACTGTTTTCTACTAAACTCTAAGTATCCAAGTTTACTAATTGCTGTGGTAACTCCGAGGAGAGACTGATGGAACATGGAAAAAGTTTGCAGGGACCCCGCCAGATTCATTCTCAAACTGTGCCAGCAATATCATACCAAAACCTTTGATCCAAATTTGCCTTCCAAAGTAAAGCTCTTTCGTGGGTGGACAGATCTACTAAATCCCAAAAGCGGTATTTCACCCCTGATTTAGCACGTTGCATATATCCACAGGGATCACCGTCAGTCATTATGTATCCTTTTTGTTAGTTCTCTTCTGTTAGGTCAAATCTCTCCCTCCACTTTGACAGACCAAACTCGCATTCCCTCACACACAGAGAGCTTCAGAGGCCAGAGTTACAACAGTGGGTTCAGAGCGGAACACAACCTTTCTATCGTGTTAGAAAAGCAGATGTGAACATTAAGCTATGCAGGTTTAAAGAGATAAGAGGAATCAAGGCACGTTCGAATTCAATGTTTGGGTAACATTCTGTCAACTAAGATTCCTTCATCTCTTCACTTTTTGAAGAGAGTTTAGATATCCTTTGCTGCATGATACCTCACTTCTGTGTGGTTTGGGGGTTCACAGAAAAAATAAAATGGAGCCTGATGGAGCAAATGAGAGACATACTGATCATTTACATAAATGTAAATTAACTTATGCCATTTCTACTGAGAAATAAGCAGCAGTCTAGTATGTTTTTACATAGGAAAACTATTAAAAAGGCACACACCTGATTCCTGCATGAACTACCAAAAGGGTAAAGGGTAAATAAAAAACAGTTTGAGCACCTGTTAGTTCTCACCACAATTTTGAAAAATGCACCAAAAGTGGGCGTGGTACGCTGGGAGAGGGGGAAGAGGGCAGACTGAAAACACAACAACAGCGTCTGATTCAAACCGCTTCAAATTAACCAGTTTCCTCCTACAGTTAAAACTAGTCGATGGTATGCTAACATTTTCTTCTATGATGTGCAACATACATTCTTCTGTTAAAATATTGTTAAAAAATGTAGTTCATGATCCTTTAAAGCATATGTACATCGTACTGTATGCCCAAAAACGGGGGTATCTGCATTCACAGTGCAAATGCAGTACATTTGCGTGTGCTTACATTTCAGACTAAACGAAAACAGTGCAATTAAAAGTGATTAACTGGGAGGCTTCCTGTGTGACGTGACCTCATCCATATCAGAATTTAGAGTCTTATCGCTAAGAGAGCGAGGCTCTCAGGCTCTCCTTCGCATTTCTGACATGCCATGGAACATTCTGATGGGTGGGGGGCAAACAGGGCTTCTGTCCAGGTGTCCCCATTACTGCACTCCACCCCAAATGCTTCCTGACTCTCATCCTATACTCCCTTCCAAAGCTCTACACCAGACTTCCCTGCTTTCTGTTCTCTCTCTCTCTCTTTCCAATTGCCCAACTCTCGCTCTCTTTCTGTACTGGCTGTCCTCCAAAACTCAGTGGAAACTCTGATATGAGCTGTGTAGGGTCATGCCTGGCCTTCCTTCCCAATCGTCTCGCTATTCTTCAGCCTTTATGATTGTCTCCAGCAGGGAAAAGAGGGTCTGTACACAATGTTTTTCACACCAAATGTTCTTGTCCCCTTGTGTCATTTAAAGGAATGTATATTCAGACTACACATCAACACTCCATATAGCACTTCATATTACAAGCTGAGCAGAATGAGCTTAAAGATCATCTTTTAAAAGACAAATTCTTGAAACTATGTTAAAAGGTCACGGTGTGTTGATGAAGAACATTTCTTTGGCAGTATACTTTTAAGAGCAAAAAGTGTGTTCAACTTTTTAAAACCCTTTTTTTTTTAAAGTTTTTATGTTTTATGTTTATTTGAATTCATTTATCAGATTCATTTAATTTGCTACTAAGCTACAGCTTTTTACCCTGTTTAAAAATCTTGATTAAAAAGAAGACCTAAAATTAAGTCTTAAGATTGATTATCTTAAGACTTTCTTAAAGGCATTAATAGAGAATGATGTTATGTAGAAACTATTGAAGATATCTCCCACAAACACATGACAGCTGTATCATAAGCATTCTTAGAGTCCGGTTGCCAAGGAACCAAATACAAACCTTGCAGGCAGCTAATTCGGCACTGACTTGGATTCCTCTGTGGGGAAACCATTGTGTATTACAATAATATGGCTTTTTAGCAATCAAAACGTTTTTATAGCATTAAACTTGGCAGAAGAGCAATCATATGTGGTGTGAAAATAACACGGTAAATGGGCAGAACTGTATAATTTATTATTTTTGTTTTTTCATTTTTGTTTTGCAGGAGGAAAATGAAATCCCTTCAAGTGTCTTTGTGAAGGAACCTGCACCATTACCTGAACTGGAAGAGGAGACCCCGGCCATTGATACCAACCGTTCTCAAGAAGAGGGCCTTCAGACCATCGCTCTCTCCTCGGATGAGGAGCAGGGACCAGAAGAGGATGAGGATGACATTTTGAGGGTTTTGGATCTTGAAGCTGAAACCAGATGTGAAAAATCTCGAGCTGAGAAGATCAAGCGTTCCAGTCTGAAGAAAGTGGATAGCCTGAAGAAGGCTTTCTCCAGGCAGAACATTGAGAAGAAGATGAACAAGATCGTGTCCCAAGAGAAGCGTGATAAAATCAAGAAGAGTCTGACACCGAACCACCAGAAGAGCCCTAGTGCCAAGAGCACCTCTTTCAAGGTCTCTCCTCTAACCTTCAACATCAAGAAGAACCGCAGTGGGGACGGGGAACCGGAGACTGAGGACTCAGCTCAACCGGAGAGCTCGCCAAGTGCTGTTGCCTCCATCGAACTGGCCCCTATTGAGAGCCCAACTGAAAACCTGTCCTTCAAAGAGGTTCACTCCCATCTTGCACCAGGACAGGAGGAAGTAAAGGCAGCTGTGGAGGCAATGGAGAAAGATGAGGTGCCCAGCATCCTGAATGGCACAGCTGAGGTTGAGCTGTCGATCACAGAAGATGTAAGCGAGGAGTATGCTCTCTCTGCGACCCTGCCCCAGGACGCCTCCAAGATAGTGGTGTCCCACAGTGCTTTACAGGAAGAGGATGAAGAGGAAGAAAAGGGAAAGGAAATAGTGCAGAGTGGAGACAGCCCTCTAGCAGAAGCTGCAGGCCAACCAGAGGGTGTTGCTGTAGGACAAGCATCCTAATGTCCTGACCCTCCATTCCAGCCATAGGACACCCTCCTAAGCTGAGAAAACACTCTCTCCCTTATCAGTGCCAGCCATCCCCATCAAGAACCCAGACATCTGGCCTGTCCTTGCTGAAAACAGACTTACAATACAGTCCATTCAAAGGCAAAATTCATGAACTATATGACATTTGCTTAAAAATCCCATATTGCTGTTGTTAGTCCCTAGTCTTTTAGCAGAAGTTAATGTGATAGCAGTCATATCAGTTCATCTTATCCAACACTCTGTTACAAAATTTACGCTTGTGAGAAACCCACTCCAGCTGGTATTACTGGACATTCTGTCTTCCTCTGGTGACTACCTGTCAGCTGAGAAAGTTGGAGAATGAAAAACAAATCGCTTACAGCCAAAGGAGTCAACGGACGCCAAGTGCAGTCCATCTATTCAATGGACATGTTTTGACCATAGCCTGGTTTTCATCCCACAATCCAACAATTAATTTCTTCTGGAGCAGCCTGTGTACAGCTGAAAGTGATATTGACTTCATGCAACCAAGATCATTTTCAACCTTGGTCCAATTAGGTTTTGTGTGGAAGCTTGTTTGCACCACAGAATAAAACATAAAATCAGTAAATTTTACTTTTTATCTCACAAATCTTTTTTTCTCACAATTTTGAGTTAACATCTTGCACTTCTGACCTTTTTTCTCAGGATTGTGTGATATAAACTCGCAATTGTGAGTTATAAAGTTAGAATTGCATGATATAAAGTCACAATTCTGACTTTATAACAAGCAATTGTGAATTCTGTGAAATAAAGTCTGAATTGCTAAATAAAAAGTCACAATTATCTTTTAAATCATTTGATTCTGTGGCGGAAACAAGCTTCCAGAGTTTTGTTTTAGAGCTTAAACGGCACAAATATACTGCCATGTTCTATCTCTGTATTTATCAAAAAAGTGTACTCAATATTACATTTTAAGTGTACTGTGAACCCATAAACATTGAGACCAAAAGATGTGAGAAAGCTAGTGTATGGTCCTAAACTAAACTACAAATATAATTTCTGATATCTAGATTCTAGATTTCTGCTTCGTAGTGGCTAATAAACATTTAGATAACCTTTTTCTGTCCTGAGTGAGCAAACGCCATGCTCACACACGCTTGAAATCTGGAATGCAGCTTGCATGGGGGATCCTGGTCTTCCCTGAGCTCCACATATGTCTCGGACGTTTACTCGGAAAGCATTCCTGCTTTTGATGTACGGTTCTTTTCAGAGACCATTTCTCAAGATCCCGTTGGCATTGTGCTGGCTGAGAAACAGGCACTGTGAAGCCAGTCTAGATTACAGGCATATGTCTGAAAGTGATGAAGGAGACGATGCATGCAAATAAGCCAGATAAGTGTGGAAAGTGGTGGACAACTGAAAAAGTATGAAAAGTGAAATTCTGTTTGGATTGTTGTACGGAAGTTTCAAAAAGTGAGAACTGAATAACACAAGAGCAAATACAAAAATAAACCCTAATCCCTTTGGAATAAATGCAGTTAACTGATATTTGTGCACACATCACCACTCGCTATTATACAAATCCATAAATAAATAGGGCTGTCAGCAGATAAAGAAAAGCATGAGGAGCAGCAATGACCAGTCAAGTCTGATTTGATATTGTGAGACAATAAGAATAGAGTTTGGTTCTCAATGTTTAGTCAGAGCAAGTGGGATTTTTGTTGTTGTTTATTTCCAGCATATTTTCATTTCAGTATTCCAGTGCTGAACAAAAACATAAAAGTGTGTATCTTTGCTTGGGTGGATGTCTCTTTCAGATGAAAAGGGATGAGGTTTTACTTCTTTAAAATATAACAGATTTTAACTAATTTTGCTGATGCTTGTAATCCCTAATATGTATTTGCATATTGCTTTAAGATGTTAATTGCATCAATGACTTCATAATATATACTAGAGCTATATGTTGTCTTGGTTATATTTTAGAAACATTATGATTCACGCCAAAGAAAATGGCTCAGTTACAGCAGAGACCTTGTTTCTGTAACACCTGTTTACCATGTTGTTTAACGCTCTGTTCAAATTGTTCTTATAATGCAAATAAATAAAGACTTTAAAACATGCCTTTTCGTGTCTATCTTGTTCCTTTGTTTTTCTTGTTCTTTAGTATGCTTTCAAAGACCTGTTTTTGTTACTTTACTAATCCATATGACAGAAACAGACAGACTCAAACCTAGACTTTGAATCCCTTAAATATTACACATTCATATTAGATGCTTGATAGGCTACATTGAAGTAGAATTGGTGGCCAAGAAAAAAAGTGATTATTACAGTGATTATTATGTTTATAGCATGGTATGTGAGTGTGTAGCTGTCAATTTCTTAACCATACGGAAGACACATCATGGCCATATTCCTCTTGATGGAAATATTTCAATCAAGAGCTGCATCAATTTTGAAAAATGAAATGAAAAAGGTTAGAAATGAAAAGCTACACACTCCATCAATTAGGGTTAGAAGATCTGTTGCCAAACATATAACATGCTAGAAACAAAATAATAAATAATAATCTAATGATAGACTCCTAAGCATTTGCCTTTTTTATTGTTATTCTTTTCTTTTCTTTTTTTGGCCAGGCAGTATATGTGGGGTTACAAAGATATCAGTAATAACTATAATTATTCTTACCTGCAGTGCCATGGTAAGGGTGAATTGTTGATGTATACTTTCTTGTCAGAGCTGAACTGTATGGCATTTGAACCTGAACATTCATGAACTAATTGTATGTCAAGGCCTGGTTTATGTACAATTTTGTAATTCTTTTTGTTTCAAGGTGAAGAGTGGTAGAGTTGAAAACGCGCCCTCTATCATATGACACTTGAAAAACTCCTTGGGCACTAGCGCCATCTGGCGTTATGATGACTCGATTAAAACAGCAGAAAACGAAACAAGCGAAATTAATGCTTTTATATCATTATACAAAAAAAAATCACCGTTTACATTTTCTATATTTTAATTTATTCAACAACAAACAACCTTAACCTGTTTAATAAAATAACGGTATGGTAAATCAATTCGTATATAGAGCGTTTTTCACACGAGAATAATACGCAGTCACGGTGGCTCCACCTAACTATGTTCCTAACAATTCCTACCAGTTCCTAACAAAGTCCTAACAGGTCCTAACAAAGTCCTAACAATTCCTTTCCTAACAGTTTTCCTACCAAGTCCTAACGTGGGGCAAAAGGACCAATAAGGAAAAGGGAAACATCCCTTTTCCCCATTGGTCCTTTTTCTCCACGTGACTATAAGCACCGTCTCTGACCGCGTCAACGCCTCAACGCGTAAAGTCAGAAAGAAGAGGAAAGCAGAGCAAAAAATGTCCGGTCGACAGTCAAGTTAACTTAGTGACAACAGAAGAAACTCGGTATGTAACGTCACAAGCAAATTTGAATTCTTAAACTATTAATTTACAAGCTGTTCTTTATATTGAACTTTATATTAAGAGTATTTTGAGGGCTGAAGGGCACTCTACGGTGATATTGACCCATATCAGAAAAATTATAGGCATCACTTTTCAAATTTCCTGCTTATTCTCTCCGTTTGTTATAATAAGCGGGAATTTTTTCTGATATGGGTCAATATCACCGGTGATATTGACCCATATCTGAAAAATTATAGGCACCCCTTTTCAAATTTCCCGCTTATTCTCTCCGTTTGTTATAATAAGCGGAAAATTTGAAAAGGGGTGCCTATAATTTTTCAGATATGGGTCAATATCAGGCAACCTGTAACCCGTGTTTTTCCAACTCGTAACTGGAAGTAGGCCTACTACCAGGCAACCTGTAACCTGTGTTTTTCCAACCTTATACCCGTGAAAGTGCACTGGAACGAGAGTCAAACCCGTGACTTCCCACCCGTGAATTCGTACTAGATCGTACTCCCAGTTACGAGTTGAAAAAACACGGGTTACAGGTTGCCTGGAACGCGGCAGTAGATGACTGACTGCTGCGCTTGTTTGACTGAGAGCGCGAGTAGAGAGAGTGAAAGCCCCGGTCGCGCGCGCGCGCACTCTCGCCGTCTTCAAACTGTCTTGCTCTCTCTCCCTCCCCCGCGCATATTAATGAATTGAGTTGACTGAATATCTTTGAGAATACACGATGGTAAAAGGTCGGAAGACCCAAGTATTTTTTTCTGAACTACCACTGCTTGTGAATTGTGCTAAAATAACGTTGCCTTATCTTCTCTGAAAAGCGTCCACACATTCAGATGACACACTTTCAATAATAAAAAAAAAATTCTATCCAGTGATGAAATGTTTTCTGTGTTGAAACAAATCTTGTGCGATGTCCTAAACTGCTGGGATAATCGTGTTATCACAACGTGTGCCGTGGTCCAGTAATGACACGTCCGATTCGCGAACTAATGACACATTTGAACCGATTCATTTTAAAGAATGGTTAAAACAACTGATCTGTCCAACACTGAAATCAAGCAGTGTTGGGTAAGTTACTCTAAATAAGTAATTAATTACTAGTTACTTATTACCTCTTCAACAGTGTAATTTCATTACTGTACTAATTTCTTTTAAAAAGTATTTAATTACTTTTAATTAGCCTACTAATTACTTCCTAAATCCCATATCAACCTCAACCAGCTGAATAATACAAGGATAGACATGAAACTGTTTTAATGCTTTCAAATAAATACTATAAAATTGCATAAATTATCCTGAAACTGACCAAACATTTTAAAGGGAGAAGGTTACATTATAAACATACTTTTTAACGTCATCAGACAATACATTTTGATGTTAAAACCACTATTGTTTTATATAGAATTGTTCTTGTTAATATCAGTTAATATCAGTCTGATCTCATGACATTTCATACTTATTTTACAAGATGGCTAATTCGTACGAATTTTTACGAGTGAGGTCGTATGATTTTGACACCTCATAAATGCATACAAATCGCTGTGATTGATCTATACACGGTGTTTAGCTAAATTACATCAGAAGTAACTGTAATTAAATTACAGAAAACGTAAGAGTAATCCCTTACTTTACTTTTTCAAGGGAAAAGTAATTACTTAACTAATTAAAGTCTAGTTAACTACATTAGTTAACATTCTATTAATATTAGTTTCTATGCGGATTTACTCCATGACAAAACCACCCCAGTAATTCTAGAATGATTCATTCTTTCCAAATAGAGCTATTCAAGTTATCTGGTGAAATTGTTTTTATATCGCAATATATATCGTTGAAAAATAAAACATTGCAATGTAATTTTTTACCAATATCATGCATATATATATATATATCCCGTGGTTAGTCGTGGGTCGTGTATGGCATTAAAAAATTTTAAAATGGCATTAAAAAGGCATTAAATTTAATTTGAAGATACCTGCAGATTCCTCAGGGTGGACAACCATTTAAATGACATGGATAAACTTTTCTTTTTTAATAAATAAAAATATGTTTTTATTACCAAATCATCACCCTATGATGATTATTCATAAAGAAAAACGTAATTAAAAAATATTATGATTTGATGATATAATACTCTCATTGAAACTGAATGAGCAGTGGGTGCATGGGTCGTATCAGAATAGTACGCAAAAAAATCCAGATAATGTCTCTATAGAGCCAAGAAATGCTTGTTTATGAATAGAAAAACAACATGCAGCCAACACTTCCCTATTGATTTTATGTTAAGTTAAGACAGATTAGTTATTTATGTACAGGACACTGACACCAAAAAGCACTCAATCATCAATATCTCAGTGTTTTCCCTGACATGTACCCTGATATTTGCAGAAATGACAAAGACAGGCAAACCCGACGGATACTGGACAGGTATCATGTACCAGTATGCGCAGGGGAAATACGAGTTTACCACAGGTAAGCGGCCAGGGGCCAGGAAATGGAAGGATGTCATAAAGCGGATTGACGCCTGTCCGTTGACTCCGACGTTTAACCTACAAGTCCGGTATTATGACATCTTCGGGAGAAGAATCCCCTGCAGTTGTGGATATCATAAGGTAATTCATGAGTATACTTAATGTTGAAATCTGTGGCAGTTGCCATAAGCCACTGTGTTAGCTTTTAGCTTTTTCAATAGGCAATTAACCCTCAGAGACCTAAGGGTATTTTTACAATAAATTTTCCGTCTGGTGTTATTAACTAAAAAAGCTTGTAAAACATCAACCCTTTTGTGCACAGACAATTGACACACCTCTTTTTTTCAGGACAAATTGAACTTTCAGCATATTTGTGTTACATTGATGTCACCTGAATGTAAAATAAGTTATGGGACCATAAAGACAAATGAAAAAAGAAATCGGAAATTGAATCACTCAAATATTTATTGAAATCACACACAAATAAATAAAAGCTAAGCAAATTTCCTCTGGAAAACAGTTTGTTCATGTCTTTGGAGTCCTGGAGCACAGGAATAAACATTATAACTTGTACAGAACCAAAACTATTTACATTTTTCCAAAAGAAGTCCAGGCGTTTTCATGAAATTCACTGGTGCCAAGCCTCAAAATAGTTCCTATCAGCAATCACAAAGAGGGCCACATCACAGGCTTTGCATTTATATTTTATTTATTTTATTTATTATTTTATTTATTCTATTCTTTTTATACTTTTATACTACTTTTATACTTCTATAATACTTTTTTCAGTACATAAAAAAATGGCACTTCAGCTGGGTCTATCCTGGTAATCTAGTTCCTCATCTGTCAAAAAGCTCTGTTCTCCTCTAAATCCATCATTCAGCGCTCGATTTAGATCTATTTCTCTGTGATTCTCTGTGAAACCTGCGTGTCTCTCTCCTTCCCTCCCTTGGAGAGAGCGCAATGACCCAGTGACGCACCCAATGTTTACGGTCAAAAACCATCACGTGGATATCCAAAATGGCAGCTAGCATCGAGCTAGCGGCAAATATGATATAATATTTATAAATTATGGACTTCAAGTGTATCAAAGTTGGATATAAACGTTTGGATTTATGGCTGAAAAACTCCGAAAGGATGCACAAGTTCCAGGCTGGATAGAAAACCTTCTGTAAAGGCTAGAAAGACACCAAAGACACCCCCGTGATGGCTAGCTCGTTAGCTTTCTGCTGGAAAAAACGGTAAGAAAATCGATAAATCTGTCGTCGAGTTATATCATAATTTCTCTGAGCTGATGTGTGGCGTCGTCGACGATGCCGTCGGGCTCAGAGGGTTAAAAACATCTACACAAGAAAATGCATTAAATGTCCCATTACTTGTGTTTGGATTGAATTTAAATTATTAACAATAATGTTTTAAACCTATTTTTAGACTAAGGGAAAAAGTTAACTCTTTTTTCACAGTCAGGTGACCAGACAGGTGAGGCAAAGAGTGGCTCCAGTGCAGGGACGCAGCAGGCAGGCCCCGTGGCACACAGCAGCTCCAGTGCAGAGACTCAGCAGGCAGGCCCCGTGGCACACAGCAGCTCCAGTGCAGGGACTCAGCAGGCAGGCCCTGTGGCACACAGCAGCTCCAGTGCAGGGACTCAGCAGGCAGGCCCCGTGGCACACAGCAGCTCCAGTGCAGGGACTCAGCAGGCAGGCCCCGTGGCACACAGCAGCTCCAGTGCAGGGACTCAGCAGGCAGGCCCCATGGCACACAGCAGCTCCAGTGCAGGGACTCAGCAGGCAGGCCCCTGGCACACAGGCAGCTCCAGCTAGCAGGGACTCAGCAGGCAGGCCCCGTGGCACACAGCAGCTCCAGTGCAGGGACTCAGCAGGCAGGCCCCGTGGCACACAGCAGCTCCAGTGCAGGGACTCAGCAGGCAGGCCCCGTGGCACACAGCAGCTCCAGTGCAGGGACTCAGCAGGCAGGCCCCGTGGCACACAGCAGCTCCAGTGCAGAGACTCAGCAGGCAGGCCCCATGGCACACAGCAGCTCCAGTGCAGGGACTCAGCAGGCAGGCCCCATGGCACACAGCAGCTCCAGTGCAGGGACGCAGCAGGCAGGTCAGATAAAGTGCTGTCTTTGTAGCGAGAACATTAATGCTGAACAATTTTCAGAGCATTTATCTGACTTCCATGCAGAGGAATGTTGTGAGCATTGTGGGAAGAAGGTCAGTGGTGCACTTGGGCTTCTCGAACATATTTCAGAAGGTCATGATCTTTCAGTCACCAGCGGGTATGCACCACAACAACCCCCACCACTACAACAACTTCCTCCACAGCCGAGACAACCTCCTCCACAACCACAACAACCACCACCTCCTACTCCTGCTACATCGCCATATTTTATCCCCCTGAGGCCATTGGTGGTGAATTGGCCAAGTTTTTTGCCTAAGCAGTTCATGCGGGTCATTAAGCCAGCTGACAGGGAGTGGATTGCCCAGTGCCTTTATGAACCCACAGGACGGCTGAAGCAGCAGCTTTCACAAAACTGGTTCTATCCTCCCAGTCCACCAAAGGTGACAACTGCACCACCTGATCCAATGACCTACTTCAGGCAGAGGATGTTCCTGTGGGCGCCAATGAGGATGTGGGGTATTCCGCTTAAGTGTCATCAGTGTAACCGCAAGATGCACCACTCCAGGATTTATACTAAGGCAAGGGAAGTGATTGACGTTGACACCAGGTACTACTTGATTGGCGGGGACTATCCACGATGCAGTAAGTGCATGATCCCCGTCTGTCCGTGGAGTACTGAGATGTTGGGACAGCTAGATCCTGCTCACAGAAACCGATTCCCTGCTGTTCTCACAACACAGCTGGCTCTGGACAGGAGGCGTGTTACAATGCTGAAATCCTGAACTGCAGGGAACAGCTCCAGTTACCTACAGAAAGCACTGGAGGAAGTTCACAGTGAGGAGTGGGCAAGGTGGACCATTGACTACTTGTCTGACTGTGAGCTTCACAAAAGGAGAAGCTCCATATACCAGAGTGAGGAAGCAGTCTAGACTTTGAATACCTTAAATATTACACATTCATATTAGATGCTTGATAGGCTATATTGAAGTAGAATTGGCCGGCCAAGAAAAAAAAAGTTATTATTACAGTGATTCTTATGCTTATGGCATGTTATGTGAGTGTGTAGCTGTTTTTTTTTTTTTTTTTTTTAAGATTTCTTAAAAAAAACCATATGGAAGACACATCATGGGTATATTTCTCTTGATGGAAATATTTCTATCAAGAGGTGCATCAATTTTTGGTCAAGATCTTGAATTAGCAATGCAAGAGTCCAAGCACACTAAAGTCTCCTCCAGCACATCCTAAATACTTTCAATGAATTTAAGGTCTGGACTCAGAGGTGACAATTCATGTGTGAAAATGATTCTTCATGCTCCCTCCCAACCATTCTTTCACAATTTGTGCCTGATTAATCTTGACATTGTCATCCTGGAATATGGCCATAATGTATCTTCCTACATGGTTGTTTAAGAAATGAAAAGCTACACACTCCATCAATTAGGGTTAGAAGATATGTTGCCAAACATATAACATGCTAGAAACAAAATAATCAATAATAATCTAATGATAGACTCTTAAGCATTTGCCTTTTTTATTTTTATTCTTTATTCTTTTCTTTTTGTTGGCCAGGCATATGTGAGGTTACAGAGATATCAGTAATAACAAATTATTCTTACCTGCAGTGCCATGGTAAGGGTGAATTGTTGATGTATACTTTCTTGTCAGAGCTGAACTGTATGGCATGTATATCTGTTCCTGAACATTCATGAACTAATTGTATGTCAAGGCCTGGTTTATGTACAATTTTGTAACTCTTTTTGTTTCAAGGTGAAGAGTGGTAAAGTTGAAAACGCGCCCTCTATCATATGACACTTGAAAAACTCCTTGGGCACTAGCGCCATCTGGCGTTATGAAAACAGCAGAAAACGAAACAAGCGAAATTAATCCTTTTATATCATTATACGATTTTAAAAAAATCACCGCTCACATTTCTATATTTTATCAAATATTTCTATATATAAATCAATTCGTATATAGAGCGTTTTTTACACGAGTATAATTCGCAGTCACGGTGGCCGAGAGGTTAAGGCGTTGGACTCGAAATCCAATGGGGTTTCCCCGCACAGGTTCGAATCCTGTTCGTGACGACATTTAGTTTTGATTCCATAAGCATGGCACTTTTCAAATACTTTCAAACCACACAAATCGCACGACTAAACTGATTTTTAACATGTTTAATTCACTTGCGTCCTCAAAGGAAAATTAACGTAAACAATTTACCACTTTTGTTTTTCCTTTTCCTTCCTTAGTCAGTATGTTAATAATGCTGAATTGTTCTTATGCAGTTTTAAAGGAGGAAATTTCATGTGCAACATTCGTTAAAATCTGATCTCATTCAGGGGTAGCTTATATAAATACCTGGCACAATCAGTCATCTTAGGGGATCCAAGGTGGCTAACGTTAGCAGTTTGACTGAATTGGATTTTCTTTAACTTTTCCCCTATTGTTATGGCAAACCCGTTGAACGAAAGTGCGTGTCTGATTAAAGACCTTAAACCTGGATTAAAAAATATTAATTTGGTTTTCATCGTCCTGGAAACTGGTAAGTCATATTTAAGTGGGAAACTTTTGCTTTTTAACGACGAAACGCGGCCTGTGCGATTGTTGCTGACTATCCTCATTTTTAAAACGTTTCTGTGTTCACAACAATTTGATGTAGCTTACCATAACTCAAATAATTTCTAGTATAATGTCTTACAATTCTTGAAGTCCGTGCTGAATTCCATAAAAAGGATATTAGTCAACATTTTCCAGTAGTGAATCCGTGAACGAATCTTTCTTTTCTGTGAGTCGTTTAGATGGCGTTTTGAATAAATTGTTCATGAATCGGCCTGAATCGACTCTTGCTGTTTTTGACCGGTTTTGACTCAGAAAATTACAGTGAATATATCAGCATCCGAATTGGCTCACCACGTCACTCCTTGCTGATATTGTGCACTCAGCTGCCATGCATTTCTCATAAAAAAACTGCATGCATAGGATTATAGCTAATGTGATAAGTGAGTTATTTCAGACACAGTTCGAGAGTTATGTTTAAAATAATGAATTTCAGTGTTGTTTAAAGTCACCATGAACATCAAAATTGACATTCTTATTTTTTTATGGAAATTGCACAATTACAAATGATTTATCCGTGAACATTATATTTTTAATTAATGTGTCCTCATAATCTTTGATCAAAATAACTTTGAATAACCTCCTTCTTGTAGTGACATATCTCTTCTCTTTTCTGATGACGTTTTTACTGGCGCGAGGGCGGGACAACCTGTACTCAAGATCACTGCAACTACAGCGATCCAATCAGTTTTCAATGGACAAAATCAAGTCCTGCCCCTTTTTTTTCTTTGAGAAGCCGTTTCACTCGAAAATACCCTACAAGGGCACCTATTATGGCATTTAAAATGTTCCTAATTTTGTTCTGGGAGTCCCCAACAACAGTTTTACATGCATGCAATGACAAAAAAACATTTTGTTGTCTTATAATATGCATTTATTTTTACCTGATTTGCTCACGACTCACTAATGATTCGTTTAACGACTCATTTGTCCAAACCCCTCCTTTGCGTGACGCTAATAACGGTGATTGGTCAGACGACCCAGTCAGTTATTGTTTGCGTTAGCCCAACGCATAAACATATTGATAAATGCAGTACTACAATACGCTCTATTCTTTATGACAACTCCAATAACAACGACAAACATTTCACATAATATGTTTACATATTGTATAATATTATTACAGATGTGAAATCTGAACCTAGAAGCTGCGCCTAGATACCTAAGTTAGACCTAGATTCTGCGCTGAGTGTAACTTAAACAACACACACACACACATACATATTGAGCATGCTACAAAACCCATAAAAGCAACAATTATTAATAGTACTTACAGGTTGTGACTCGGAGGATGAAGCTGATCCAAATAAAACTGGTACTGAACCTTTCTTAGGCTCAGAGCCGTCGCAAGGGCTGTGCGAACTGTGCAACCGCACAGGGCCTCGCACCACCAGGGGGCCTCGCAATCCTGCTTTTTTTTTTTTTCAACAAATTAAGCGGGTTTTGCATGGGCTGTAATCTCCCAGTCGATTAGTTGATTTATTGGTCGATACCGATACGTTCTGGATCAACCAAAATTTCATCAGGTGGAAAGCACTAGTTGCTAATGGGGGTGTTTTCAGAGCACTCCTGTTTCACAGGTAACAGCCAGTTTTCAGAACTCCCCCCTTGTTGTCACTTTCTTGGATTAGCCCAACCCACTGGAGACAGATTGAAAACAGTACTAGAAGGTATGGAGGTTTGCTGAATATTAATTTAATTGGGAGCGTTTAATTTACTGACAGTCCTCCTTTACAATGGCAAAGGCATCTACAGTGTGGCAGCATTTTACGAAAACAGATAACGGAAAAAAAAGTAGAATGCAAAGTTTGCAAGCAACAGTTTGCATATCACAGCTCGACTACAAACATGGCATATCACCTAAAAACGGTGAGCTAACTTGTCTGTGGTAGGTTGCCCCGTCTGTTTTGAGGAGGCTATATGAATGAACATATAAGAATTGGCATTGAAATATGCCAATTATAATAATCGTGTTTATAACTGCAGGCGCATGCAACGACGGTAGGCTATTGCGTAATTGTGCTGTATTTGTTTTGAGCCAGTAAAAAAAAATTAAGTTAATGATCTCCATACGGGTGATTATCCGCGTATCATTTATTTAAAGGTGCCCTACAATGTGAAATTGAATTTATGTTGGCATAGTTAAATAACAAGAGTTCAGTACATGGACATGACATACAGTGAGTTTCAAACACCATTGTTTTCTCCTTCTTATTCAAATCTCGTTTTTAAAATACACTCCTGAAAAACAGGCGAATCTCCACATAATACCGACTGTGATGCAACAGTCGGGGATCACGCCTCCAAAGATTTGCATATCCCACCCCTCAATGACAAGCACTGCACAGCCGAACCATCGGAACAAGCGAGGATCAGAGAGAAAATGGCAGATCATGGAAATAAATGCTATGTTCCAGGCTGTGCAGGGGATGTGAGGACTTTTCATACCCTTCCCACAGAAAAGAAATGTCAACAGGCGTGGATGATGTTTATATATAATCGGATACTGCAACAGTTTAATTCGAAGTTGTTAGTTTGCTCTGCCCATTTCACCACAGACTTATTTTCTAACCTGGGACAATATCAAGCTTCTCTCAGCGTCTCAAACTGAAGAAGGGGGTAATTCCAACTATATTCCCGCAACCGGTAAGTAATGATTTTATTAAAGATAATTTACACTGTGTTAGATCCAGCGCAAGATCCTAGTACAGTAATAGCAAACTCCAAGTAACGAGCATAAATAATTCTCCGTGAATAAACTATACAGAAAGCGGTTAAAGAACAATCCACACAGCGCGAGTTTATCTCTCTTGCCAAACTCGTTATGAAATCAATGACGCTGTTACACTGCACAACGAAGCTCTTACTGTATGTAATCGTGTTTGCATTGGTGAAAGCAGGAGAGAGAGAAACTGCGTTGTCTCGCGATCAACAAACTGTCATCTGCTCAATGCTCATCACAGCAACATTTTATGTGATGGGAATAGATCTAAATACTTTAAAAACATCTCACGATTCGTTAATCTCGATAGCTGTAATAGTTAAAACGTATTTAACAGCTGTAGTGAAAGTATTCGAGAGAGTTTCACATGTCTCATTTCATATGCAAGCAGGTCAGCCAATCACAGCAGTGGTCGGTTCTCACAGCAGACACGCCCCTTCAAACAGAGTGTTCAAATCAGAGACTAAAATCAGGCTAGGAATAATGCCTTTTATTTCTAAAGTATGACTATTTTTTTATCTAAAAAACATACTAACAATATAAGGGCAACCCAGGAAACATTATAAAATAATTTAAAAAAACATTATAGGGCACCTTTAATCTACCCACGAACTAAATTTACACTCTATTCAATAGATTTCAATGTAATACCTTTTAAACATTTGAAACATCTATTCGTGTCTCACCCGCGAAGCTGGGCTTTAAAGGGGAAATGAAACGTCCATGTTTTGGCACTGGTAGTAGCTACATATATTAGAAAAATCACTTTGACTAAAATTTTATTCTAAAAAAGTTGTTAAAACCACAGATATGACCAAATTAATTTCGTGATTTCTAGCTAGCTATCTAGCTTGCGAGTCGCCATTTTGGAGTGACGTCACAGCCTACGTAACGGGGTTGGTTGGTTCCGTTGGTGAGTGAAGAGAGTGAAGCGTTTCTGGATCGGACTCAATACGCACTTGATTTGAAATGGTGAAAGACCTGTTGAGTCCGTGCGTCCCATTGCTTATGCATTTGAGCCGATACGGCGTGGGAACCGAGCAGTGGTACGTCGGACAGCCGGTGGTGGACATGGCCGTAGTCAGCTATGAGGCCACAGAGGTCCGGACCTCGGTCATTTTTTTACATCCAAAAATAAAATTTCAAGCTCTCTGAATGATTAATTAGCCGTTTAAACCACATCATACAAGTGTTTGCAATTCATTTTGCTGCGAGAAGCTAGCGCAGTGAACGGAGCTTGAGAGCGCGTTGTGAGTGAGGTAGGGTTGGGAATCGATTCCAAAAAGAATCGATTCCGAGGCGTTGGGAATTGAGAGTCGATTCCAAAGGTTGGAATCGATTCCATTAAAGGGTACCTATCATGGAATTTTGAAAATTACCTTTCATGTAGTGTGTAACATAGATCTAAGTGAACGAAAACATCCTGCAAAGTTTTAAATATGAAAGTTCACCGTATACAAAGTTATTATCTCTCAAAAGTAAGAGTCGACTCTGAGTCGTTGATATGAATCGATAGACGAACGATGCACTTTCGTACGTCACTTGTCCAAGTTATTTGAATAAGATAGCCCACTCATTGCATTAGGAGACACCAGGGAAAACATCATGTCGACGAGACGCTGCTGTGTTTTGAAGTGCGACGCAAAAGCAAACTTTTTTCATCTGCCCAGTGAGGAGCATTTGAAGACAGTGGCTACAGTTCTTAACTATACCACAGAAGTATTATAGCCCGAACTTGTTCTGTGTTCGCGTCATTTTGAAGATGATTGCTTCACAAACCTAAATGCTATAAAGTATGAATTTCGAGCCGGCTGATACTGAAGGAGGGAGGTTCAGTACCGAGTTTATTTGGATCAGCTTCCTTCTCCGAATCACAATCTGTAAGTAGGCTGTTGCTTTTATGTTTGTATCATGTTCTATAATTATTTTGTGTGTTGTGTACGCACAGGCACAGCGCAGCTTCTAGCAGCTAACTTAGGTCGTCAATGTCAATTGTATTGAAATATGTGAAGTGTTTGTCGTTGTTAATGGAGTTGTCACAGGGCTCTCGAGTGTCACGCATCACGCATTGAGCGTGACAGTCACTCATTTCGGTCTTTTGTCACGCTCTCCGGCCACACATTGTATTTCTCACGCTGAAAAACTATTTGTAATATATTTAATATGCCGCAGTGCCCAAAACTCACTCACTGTGTGGAACCGGCAGGATTCAAGCGCGTCTCCTCCAGTGTTGCCAGGTCCGTATGCCTGCACTGTTTCCGCGGGTTGTTTGTGTAGTGCACGCTGGTTGACGCGATTGTTTTATCCACTGGAACATGATTGTTATTGAGGAAACACCCGGGAACGCTATTTGAATATTTTTGGCCGTGATTGGGTTAGTTTGATGAGCAATTGGGCTGGTTTTGTTGTGCAGACCTGGCAACCCTGGTTGTTCGTCTGGTGTTGTTAGCCAATCAGAAAATAGCACTGTTGTATCTGGGTAAGATCTAGCGCAACAACCAATGACACCCCGTCGGCTGGGTGTCTAACATATCACCACAGATTAGCGTCACGCAAAGGCGGGGTTTGGAAAAATGACTCGCTAAACGATTCATTTGGGAGTCGGTGAGCAAATCAGGTAAAAATAAATGCATATTATAAGACAACAAAAGTGTTTTTTGTCATTGCATGCTTGTAAAACTGTTGTTGGGGACTCCCAGAACAATATTAGGAACATTTTAAATGCCATAATAGGTACCCTTTAAGGGAAATCGATTCCTCTTTAAGATTTTTTTTTTTAACACAAACCGCGGCCTGTAGCCGGTTTAATTTATCAACACTATCACTTCAGACGTCACCACCTGTAAAACAATAAAGTTCAGTCTAAATAAATGATTAGGCCAGGCCAGGGGTTCACAACCTTTTACAAACCCCCAAAGCTGGTTCATTGCAGAATCCTCTCCACAGCTCTCGTGATACCGACTTGCACTGACAACTAGGGTTGCCAACCGTTCCGTATAATACGGAATCGTTCCGTATTTGACACATAAAAGGCTTGTTCCGTATTGAACTGATACCGAACGCACTTTGTTCCGTATTTTTGAAAATCAATTCAGTGTAAATCCATGACAGACGCATACCTTTAATATATCTTCACAGACAGACTATGAATGAAGACCCGCTGAGTCGACTCTTACTTTTGAGAGACAATAACTTTGTATACGGTGAACTTTCATATTTAAAACTTTGCAGGATGTTTTAGTTCACTTAGATCTATGTTACACACTACATGAAGGCTAATTTTCAAAATTCCATAATAGGTACCCTTTAAAGAAACTGAAAAGGAAAGAAAACGATTCACGAAAATTAGTCTCGTGCCAATTGCCTTTACATTTAAGTGTGTTCCTTGTTTGTGCTTCTTTAACAAAATATACCAGGTCGTGTGTCTAAGACAAAGGACGGACACGAAGTGCGTTCATGTAAAGTAGCTGACAGGACCGGAAGTATCACCATATCCGTGTGGGATGAGGTTGGCAGCTTGATACAAACCGGAGACATCATCCGACTCAATCGAGGGTGGGATAATAAAGCCTCTTAGAAAGTTTTGGTTTGTTCATTTTCATTGTGTTAAAGAACATTATATTTGATTTCAGATATGCATCTCTCTTCAAAGGATGTCTTACACTGTATATTGGGAGAACAGGGGACCTCCAAAAGATCGGAGAGTAGGTCTTCACACTCTTATTGAACTTAAGTTCTCTGAAACATGAAACAATGATGATTGCAAAATAACCAGTAACTTCGTGCATCTATCAAAGGTTCTGTATGATATTCTCCGAGGTGCCGAATTTCAGTGAGCCCAACCCAGAGGTGCTGGCTAAAATCAACCAAATAAACAACACCCACGTGAGTGCAAAAATACTGCTCAGAGGGCATGCACAGTGAGATAAGTGCAGAATGAGTGTCTGTTTTATCTCTTAACAGGTTAAAACAGAAGCTTATGGCAACGCTCCTAGTATACCGAATCCTGGACCAGCTGTACCTACAGGTTGACACTTTAGAACCTTGAACAATTGTTTGACAAATGCAGTATTTATAACAAATAATCATGTTTAATTCAACATAATTTTCTATGTTGCTGTCCCAGTAATTCAGTGTTTTTTTTTATCCAAGGGGCCTGAAACCCCTAAGGGGGCCTCAGCATATTTCCAAAGTCCCGCAAGATAGAAAAAACTAAACTCACCGCAAAGTTAATTTTCATTCTTTGCTTAGAGAAGTTTGAAATACCTTTGCAGCAATATACTGTTAGCGAACAGTGGCATTTACATCAATATATAAATATGTGCTACTCTCAATAACAATATAAACACCTTTAAAAAAAAAAAAAAAATTCAGCGGTGAGAAAATAGCAGTCAGGAAAGCATCTGATCATAGCGATGTGGATATGTTTGCACCAGCTCTACAACTCGTCAGAAAAGTTCGCTTTGCAAGCTGTTTCAAACTTTAGGAACAAACTTCTTTTTGGCCTAATTTCTTTCGAAATGACGTCACACCAATTCGTTCTTCGATTTCCCTTGAAGAATTTTGGGGTCTTTAAAAATTATTTAAAATAAGACACATTAAGCTAAAATAGCTCAATATCAAGATACAGATACATTTCAATTTGTTCCCTT
The DNA here is from genome assembly GCA_036326025.1 of Chrosomus eos. Classification (NCBI taxonomy): domain Eukaryota; kingdom Metazoa; phylum Chordata; class Actinopteri; order Cypriniformes; family Leuciscidae; genus Chrosomus; species Chrosomus eos. The sequence continues at coordinate 8,733,730 of CM070828.1, read as the reverse complement.
AAAGGTACACTATGCAACTATGTAATAACACTTAGTATAGGCGCACCTTAGTGATTCAGGATAAGACAAAAACATGGTTTGTAAGAAGGATTCATGATGTACTTGCTCATTATATAAATGTTGTAAATTTTGAACAAAAAAAGTTGCAAAGTATACCTTCTTTAACTAACCTGGCAAGCCAGACGTACATCAAGATGTTAGGTCTGGGAACTCCCAATTGGCACACCTTAATCCGAGGGGCGGGATAAACGGTTGTCTTTCAAATTCCCTCTGCATGGAATAGGACAGCGCTACAACCAACCAGAGCAACGAACGGCTGTGGCTGAGCGAGTCACATGCGTTTTCCCACCAGTGGAGCTAGATGATGTATTAAACTTTTGCCGTATCCGGTCGTCAAAACTCCGAACACATCTTACTTTTTTAAGAATGACTTAAATGACGTTCTCTTAACTCCAAGTCCTCTGGAGTCGCGGCCAAAGCCGATTCGAAAGACCGCTGTTCACCAGCAGCATCTTCTTTGTTTTCAAGTAGCAGGGAAATCACGCGGGGGAACCGTCAACTCTGCCGTCATTATGTTAAGCCCGCCCACCAACATTATACACGATGTGATTGGCCTGACCAGAGTTTGGTTTTTCCAGCTCGAATGCCAACGGAGAGTTGCTAGACCACACTTTGCAGCAAAATACTTTTTTCTGCCGCTAGGGTGCGTCTAGATTTCTAGGCTATTCTTTAACAATTAAATGGATAAAAACAAAACAAGCTGTGGTTGCTTATTTAACATATCAGTCAGATGGCTCTCTCTGTATAAATATGTGATTCTTGGCCAGAATAAGCTGAAATATGTACCATTCTCTCTGCCTCTCACAGCCAACGGCTCTGCTGTGTTTTCTCCTTCTGTCCCTCGAGAGACCTCCTTTGGTAAAGGTGGCCGTCATTTGAACCGCAACCATTGGAAGAGTGGCACTGCTTCTTCAGTACCAGGTGGAGGTCATGGCCCAAAACCAATTGCCACCAATGGACGGGATCCTCGCAGAGCACTGAAGAGATGAGAACAAGAAAATTATGTTTCAGTATTTGAGACGCTATTTTGTATTTATTTTTAAATGCTTTTTTTTATTTATAGCTGAACTATTGTTTTTCAGTCAATTGATTGGTTAAGGGTTATTTAATTCATGAATTAGATTAACTTTTTCTGGATTTATGAGAGGTTATTTTGCAGAACAAAGTTGTTCAAATAAAGTTACTTAAAATCATGTCATGCTTGTCATATTTGTGTTTTCAGAGCAAGTTCGGGCTAATAAATCAGCAGTAAGTGATTTCTGAGAATCATTGTTGAACACTTGATATTTGAAATCAACCCAAACAAACAAACCCTTCCCTTCATTGCTCCACCCACAAAACGCACAAACACTTGATGCAAGACTGGATGTCTCTTTATCATTACAGAAGATTATCAAACATTGACTTAAATATTTAACATCAGATTTCAACATCAACGAACATTCCTTTATTGAGGATTTCCTTCTCAAACTCCGCCTCCACTTTACTCGTGCGTGGTGTTTCCCTTTCGAACGGTCAGTCATATTGCGTAGCTATATGCTATGGGAAACTCCTTTTATGTAATAAAGCAGTGCTACTGCACAACCAGCATAGTGCTGAGACTTACTCGCACAAACTGCACAAACCTATGGCAGAGCTGCGTGACTGTGCGAACCAATCAGTGTGAAGCCCGCCATGCTGAGCGCAGAGCCCGCCAGAATGGGTGGGGCATCTGCCTATAAAAGACGCTTGATTTTGCCATGGATTCAGATTTATCTTCTTCAGCGATGATCTTTGTCCTTCGCTAAACTCCCTTCTACGAAGCCTTCTTCGCCGAGACAAGTGAAGCCAGCAGCGGAACAACGAGCGAGACAGCTGACTGACTGATCCAGCGCGCTGGAATTCGTCAGCGATCCTCAGGGAACTGTCGCGCGTTTTCCTGCGCTCTCCGGCGATCCTCAGGCGTATCCTTTTCTTTTTTCTTCATTGTCTAAAAGAGCATCGACGTTGTTGAGTCGAGCTCTCTCTCGTTGTCATTGGCAGCTTCAGACGTCGAGGATTGGATGGGCTCTTCACCTCAGCAGCGCTCTAGATTCTAGAACATTGACGCCGCCGAGGAGAAGGGCTATGAGAAACTGCCCCCCACCCCCCTGGAAGAAGCCATCGGATGGAGATCAAAGTGATTCATCCACCCAAGCCCTGCAGGATGACCTCAAGGCATCGCAGGCAAAACGCTCCAGCTCTGCAGCTTTGAGTCGCTTAAAGCCCACGCAGACTCAGCTGCATACGGCATACTGCAGGATTACGCTGGACAGACTGATCTCATGAAACTGCGTATGTATGACACGCCAATTCGTATTTCCATTTTTGGCGTGCTATCAACACGCATAATCGCTTTTCAGCGTGTTTATGAACGCCGTTGACTTTACGTTACATTACTGTATATAAAAATATATGACCTACCCCAAACCCATCCCTAAACCTACCCGTCACTGGTTAATACCATTTATGAGTCTTTCCCTACCATCCTAGGAAGAAAAATATCGCTCCCCAAGATGTATATCAAAATTTGGCTTTATTTCGGTCGTATTTTTAACGGCGTGTACATACACGCGGAATCACTCGGACATAACGGCGTAGATATACACGCATACACGCGGATAGCTCAAAATGCGTATAAATAACACGCAACTTGACTTGAAAGTGGCGTGTATGTTTACGCAAAAGTCATGATGTCATGTTGCGCTGGACCCTGGAATCAAGAAGCAGTCCTGATCTGCAAAGCAGGAAGAGGGAATGGCTTAGTCTCGCCGAGGCCGGACCGCCCTTCAAGAAGCCCCGAGTGTTCCTCCATATGCCTTGTTCAGTTCTGGCCAATGGAGCAAATGTTGCGATTGCAAGCAGTGGGTCCGTTCAAGTGCACGCCCCCTTGCAATTGACCACTGTTATAGCGAACACAATAAAAAACAAAAATACTTGGCAAAAGAGCACTTTTCTTCTTCCACACCACATGAGGGTCGGCTCTCTGCTTGAATGCAGAGGTCCACCACTCGAAACTATAAAACCCATAGCCAAACAAGCCGAGGCATGGAAAGCCATCCCTGGTGTGTCACTATGGGATATGAATACAGTAGAACGAGGCAACTCGCTCCAATTCGCTTGCGCAGGTTTGCCCGATGGATTGGTTCTTCTCAGTGGATCTGAAAGATGCTTACTCTTACTTTCCTATCCAAATAATCCCCCGTCACAGACCTTTCTTGAGACTCGTGTTCAAGGGGGCGGCTTACCAGTATACTGCTGGTATAGGCTACTGCTAGAAAGATGATGGCGCCGGTGTGCTTGGCTGGCCGTCTGTTCCCTGGCCTGTTTATTTGTTTGTATATTTAAAAACTCAGAATGTTTTTACTTTGATTGTTTATGACCGTTAAATGATTTTGAATATAAGGGACTCTGTTGAGGTTTCATCGAACACTGGTTTAAAATTCTTTCACTCAAACAACACCCCTCCACTTTTGAAAACCGTCCCGGCCTGTGAAAGACGGTTGCCATGGGATTTTCATGGAAAGAAGGAGCAGAGGAAGGAGCCTGAGGAGCACAGGAGCAGAGGAAGCGAGGGGACATTGCGGCTAAACTGAAGTCAGCTGAAAACGCGCCATGGTTTGGATTGCTTTCAGCTCGGGCCTCGGTCGCTTTGTCATGGGGCGATCGCTTGAGGTGGCTTATCAATGGATTTTACCTGTGACCTAGGATACAATGTTAATCTCTTACTGCTGTCGGATACCCCGATTTCGTCGCAGAGGTGTACATCTCTGCAATCTTCGTCCACTGTGCCGTGCAGCACAGCCGGACTGCGATCCAGTTAGTTTCAGAATGGCTCTGGTCAACGCAAGATCTCTTGTAAATAAGACATTTATTTTGCAAGATTTCTTCAACTTAAATAAACTGGATTTTTTACTAGTGGCTGAGACTTGGATGCGTATGTGGGATACAAGCCCTTTTTCTGAACTTGTGCTCTCAGACTGTTTTTTAACTGTCCCAAACTTCTGGCAGAGGCGGTGGGTTTGCGTCTATTTATAAAAGTATTTTTTGTTGCCGATCTTTATAGAGTTTTTTCTAGTTTTAAAGTTCTCCTGTTTTTGCTTAATATGGAACAGTTAAGCATCGCTGTGGTTTATCGTTCTCTAAAACCAAATAAGGATTTTTTAAATGAGTTTGCAAACTTTTTAGGAGACATATGTTCTTCAGTATGATCGTCTTTTTATTGCGGGGGATTTTAATATCCACATTTGTTGTGAGTCACATTCATTGGCCAAGGATTTTACTAATCTGATTGATTCTTTCTATTTTACTCAAGTGGTAAATGGTTTTAGAATTCCAATCTGGGTTTAGAAAATATCACAGCACTGAGTCAGCTTTATTAAAAGTTTTTAATAATATTTTATTATCTGTTGACTGAAGGGATTCTGTGATACTCTTACTCTTACATTTAAGTGCTGCCTTTGATACTGTGGACCACAAAATTCTTGAATTGAACAATCTATTGAAGGTTGCACTCTTCTGTCCTATCGATTGGTTTAAGTCCTATCTGAATGCTAGAACGTTTTCTGTTTGTCTAGATGGGTTTTCTTCTTCTGTTTCTGTTTTGGATTATGGAGTCCCTGAAGGCTCCATTCTGGCCCCAGCTCTGTTCTCATTGTATACTTACAGATGGTTGGTCTGGGAACGCCCCCGGGAACGCCCCGTCACGTGATGTGAATTTTAGCCTGGCTACGCCCTCCTACGCACTTCTGCTCAATTTCATTTTCCTTCAGCACAAATGAAATGTACAAGAGTCTGGTTGAACCAGGCTATGTGAATTTAGCCTGTGGGGGGAAACCTTGCCTTGGCGCTCATTGAAATACACATGACAATCATGCCGAAGAGGTGCTGTTTTCTGTACCGCCAATGAAACAAACAAATTATGAATTGAAGTTCTACATCCTTCCTTTTCTACAAGTTCTACATTTTGTCCTAAAATACTACAAGATTCCTATAGTTGTTTTTTATAAGGGATGTCTCATTCACATTAGCGTTATCAGCTGAAGGCTCGCTTGATAGGCCAGCCGTAGTAGTTCGAGGTCTACACTATACGCTGGTTAGGGATAACTGTCTGCACAGTCCCTCGGCAACTTCGTACTGATCACCGTTTTACAAAAGGATTAATAGTTTGGAGTGAAGCATAGGTAACACTTTATATTACGACCCGCAAACAACTGCGTAAGTAAACCGAAATTACGGTGTACGTTTCTGTAATTATAGTGTACTTCCGTGTAGGTAGAAGGGAACAATATGTTAAGTTTGGGGTAATAAAGGGGTAACAAGCAGATATAAAACCTGCAAAGAACTTACATATAGTAAGTTATAGTGTACGTTTCTGTAATTATAGTGGACCTCCGTGGTATAATAGCCTGGTCCCACCAGACCAGTAGCACCTCAATGCAGTACATGAGATCCATGGGGAGGAGTCTTTAATTCTGCAATGTATCGTTGCCGGTCGGCAGGCGTCAATGACTCGCAAAACAACATTTTTGTCATTCAAATACACACGACGTTCGCAGTGTTTTCCCCCACGCCGACCACGCCCCCAACTATGACTAGTTGACGATTGTATGTAGAGTATATGCCTTTAGGGACTATCTTTTCTAAACATGGGGTGTCATTTCATTTTTATGCTGATGACACCCAAATTTATTTGCCCCTAAAGAAAAATTATGAAAAGGGCCTAAGCTCATTATCAGCAAGCTTGTCTGATATTAAATCTTGGTTTTCCTTAAATTTAAATTTAAACGAGAGCAAAACGGGTGTTATCGTTTTTGGTAGCTACCACATGTGTTTCTGTTACTCCTGATGACGACCTGGGAGATTTGGTGCCCTATGTAAAATACTCTGTGAAAAACTTGGGTGTTATTTTTGATCCTGCTCTTAAGTTTGATAAACGGATACATGCTGTAGTTAAATCTATTTTTATTTTTTTCAATTATGATTATCTAAGGCTAAGAATTTTTAACATTTTTTAACATAGCAGAGTTTGAGAGAGTGATCCATTCATTAATTTCATCTAGACTTGACTATTGTAATTCTCTTTATATTGGAATGAGTCAATCCAATATTAGTCGTCTTCAGATGGTTCAGAAGGCAAGGCAAGGCAAGTTTATTTATATAGCACATTTCATACACAAAGGTAGTTCAAAGTGCTTTACATAGGAGAAAATAAAATAATCAAAACAAATAAGAATAATTAAAACAGTTTAGAATAAAAAATAAAGTACAGTAAAAACAGTCGGACGAACAGTGGCACAATGCTCATTCAGTAAATGCATAGCTAAACAGATGTGTTTTGAGTCTGGATTTGAATGTGACTACTGTAGGAGCACATCTGATGTCGTTCTGGAAGCTGGTTCCAACTGCGGCTGGCATAGTAGCTAAAAGCAGACTCTCCTTGCTTAAAGTGAACCCTAGGTATTCTAAACTGTGTGATCCTAATGATCTGAGTGATCTGTTGGGTTTATATTCAGTGAGCATATCTGCAATATATTGAAGTCCTAGCCCATTGAATGATTTATATACCAGTAATAATACTTTAAAATCAATCCTAAATGTAACTGGGAGCCAGTGTAAAGACCTGAGGACTGGTGTGATATGTTCATATTTTCTGGTTCTGCTCAGAATCCTGGCAGCAGCGTTCTGTATGAGCTGCAACTGTCTTATGGTCTTTTTAGGAAGGCCAGTGAGGAGTCCATTACAATAATCCACCCTGCTGGTGATGAAAGCATGCACAAGTTTCTCTAAGTCTTGACTGGAAACAAAGCATCTAATTCTTGCAATATTTTTCAGATGATAGTATGCTGATTTAGTAATTGAAAACTAAGGTCTGACTCTAGAGACACACCAAGATTCCTGACTTGATTTTTAGTTGTTAGCGTCAAGGTATGCATTCACCTTGAGAACTTCATCTTTGTTTCCAAACGCAATGACTTCAGTTTTGTCTTTGTTTAACTGAAGAAAGTTTTGGCACATCCAGCTGTTTACTTCATCAATGCATTGGCACAGGGAGTCAATGGGGCTGTAGTCGTTAGGCGATAGGGCTAAGTAGAGCCTTGTGTCGTCTGCATAGCTGTGGTAAGAGATTCGGTTCTTTCTCATTATTTGGCTCATTGGGAGCATATACAGGTTGAATAGGAGTGGTGCAAGAATTGAGCCCTGGGGGACTCCGCATGTCATGGATGTCCAATCAGACTTATGGTCTCCTATACTCACATAATAACCTCTCCCTTCTAAGTATGACCTGAACCATTTTAGGACTATCCCAGAAAGCCCCACCCAGTTTTCCAGCCCATCAATAAGTATGTTGTGATCGACAGTGTCAAATGCAGCACTGAGGTCGAGTAGTACCAGCACTGATAATGTGCCTGTATCAGTATTTAAGCGCATATCATTTATTATCTTTATGAGCGCTGTCTCTGTGCTGTGATGCGATCGGAAACCAGATTGAAAATTGTCAAAGTATCCATTCAAGCTTAAGAATTTGTTCAGCTGATTGAAGACAACTTTTTAAATGATCTTGCCTATGAAAGGAAGATTTGAGATCGGTCTATAATTGCTTAATATGGTCTTATCTAGATTGCTCTTTTTCAGGAGGGGCTTGACAACTGCAGTTTTCAGGGAGTTTGGAAAACTCTCAGAGAAAAGTGAGGCATTTACCACTTCTAGGAGATCTGCTTCTAAACAGTTTAACACACTTTTGAAAAAAGATGTGGGAAGTGCGTCAAGGGCGCAGGTTGATGTTTTAAGGTGCTGTACGGTTTCTTCCAAAATTTTGCCATCAATTTCTTCGAAAACAGACATAGTAACTACTTTCTCAGGTAGTGGTCTGATCTGTTTGACCCCAGCGCAACTCAAGGATGAGCTGATCACCTTTGTGATATTATTGATTTTCTCAGAGAAGAAAGAAGCAAACTCACTGCACTTGATGTCTGAGAGCATTTCACTGGTAATCTGGCTTGGGGGGTTTGTCAGTCTCTCTACAGTAGCAAAAAGAGTGTGTGTGTTGTTTAAGTTGCTGTTTATAATATTCGAGAAGAAAGTATGTCTAGCTTTGCCTAGTTCCATATTAAAAGCATGGACGCTGTCTTTGTAGATGTTATAATGGACTACAAGTTTTGTCTTCCGCCACATGCGCTCTGCTCTTCTGCATTGTCTTTTCATGTTTTGCACTGTTGTTGAGTTTCTCCAAGGTGCTTTTTGTCTACCACTATTCTTCCTGACTTTCACAGGAGCAATATGATCAATTACACTGTTACACTGACACTGTTACACAATTACACTGATACAATTTTAATTTTTGAGTTAAAAGATTCAAGGAGAAAATCAACAGAGTCAGCAGATATGCTTGGTTTTAAAGATATAGCCTTCATAAATAGCACACTAGTGTTCTCATTTAAGCATCTCTTCTTGACAGACACAGATCTAGCTTCAATGGCAGGAGAGATCAAAATATCAAAGAAAATACAGAAATGATCAGACAGTGCTACATCCTTAATAACAATCGATGAGATGTTTAGACCCTTACCGATAAGTTGATCTAGAGTGTGTCCACGATTATGTGTGGGTCCATGTACATGCTGAGTCAGATCAAAAGTTTTTAAAACAGTTTTGATTTCTTTTGCCATATTGGTTTCTGCGTTATCTATGTGGATGTTAAAATCTCCAGCAATGGCAAAACAGTCAAACTCTGAGGAAATTGTTGATAACAGTTCTGTAAAGTCCTCAGCAAAGGCTGGAGAGTATTTTGGAGGCCTGTAAACAATGATAAGTAAAATACCAGGAGCACCTTTTAACACAATACCCAGATATTCGAAAGACGGGTAATTCCCAAATGATATTTGCTTACATTGATAGACATCTTTAAAAAGAGCAGCTAAGCCCCGCCTCTCTTACCCGTTCTGCAAACACTCATAAAAGTAAAGTTAGAAGGGGATGTTTCATTGAGGACTGTTGCACTGCAGCTGTCTTCTAGCCAAGTTTCATTTAGAAACATAAAGTCCAGGTTGTATGTGGTTATTAAGTCGTTGACTAGAAGTGATTTATTTTTAAGTGAGCGAATGTTTAAAAGTGCTAACTTAACAGTCTTACTTTTTGTCCCCACAGCGATCTTAGTTTGGCGTGTAATAGGCACCAGATTAGATGGGTTTGCTTTTGAAGGCCTTAGATTTTCTATCATGTAATTGAACAGCAATAGAGAAAGATTCAGGCACACTGGATTCCGCTTGTTTTGTAAACATTTAAGAAAGTTACTGTTGTCATAGCGGGGACCCGACACATATCACTGAGAGTTGGTATCAGTTGTTTTTGGTTCACCTCGAGCCACTGGAGGAGGGTGTGAGCTCTGGCGCTGTGGCAGAGGCTGAAAAGCTCTCACAGGAGGAGGAGGAGGGGGAGGCGAGCTGGGCCCGCAGGCTTTGGTGGTTGTGGGGCCTGCCGTTTTTTGGTTGACATCTGGGGGCTTGCAGCAAAAGAATGGGATAGTTTGGTTCCAGCATACACCAGTTGTTCCATTTTCTCTGAGAAGCACAGAAGTGGAGTTGCTGGAGAGAGGGATAGCGTGTCTGGTGAGGGGGGCTGTTGCTCTGGTGTTATCGGGGGCTGTAATATGCTGTCCTGGATTTCCTGGCTGTTTTCCAGAAAGTCGTCCTTGGGTGCTGAATCTTCTAGCAGTTCTAGTATGTCACAGTCTGTCTGTGGTGAGCTCTGTGGGAAGGACTCAGCTGAGATTGTGTCCGTGAGCAGAGGTTGTTGTGGCTGAGTGGTGTTATCATTGTCCTTGTGTGATGTGTCAGTCGCATGTCCATTCAGGTGCAGAAGTGAAGTCCTGTGGTCATTCATACTGTGTCCAGGTGTTGTGTGTGCCATTCAGGTTGAGTGGATTGGCACACACTGCAAAAGGGGGATGGATTGAGAAGAAGATATTGTCCTTTAGCACTCTTGAACCAAGTTTGTTTGGGTGGAGCCCATCCTGTTGAAACAGTTGGCTCTGACTCCAGAAAAGATTGAAGTTGTCAATGAAGTTCACTCCTTTTATATTGCAGTGGTCCACTGATGAATGTCTGAACTTTCAGTCTTTTAAGTGTTTCAAAAAGTTCATTGAAATCCTTCTTAAGGAGTTCTGACTGCTCTTTATGAATATCATTCTTCCCCACATGAATAATGAGTCGATTTGCAGTCTTATGTTTCATCAGAATGTTCTGAAGTTCCCTATTTACATCAGAAGTCGTTGTTTGTGGAAGGCAGCATGTTGTTGTGTCCCTGCTACTAATGTTTCTGATTATAGAGTCACCCACTATCAGAGTCCTGGGCTCGGCTGCGCTCTGAGCTGAGTGCCGCTGTCTGCTCGACCTTGAGCGCCAGTTAGCAGTGTTAGCTACTGGCTGATTCAGTCTGTGTTCGATCACATTTATCACATTCAGGGATTCCTCATTCATTAATACTTCAAATCTGTTCTCAAGATGTATAGGCGGTGGTAGGGGACCAGTGTTTGCAATCCTTGTCAGAGTCGTATCTGGGGTAGAGGATGCTACTGCGGCAATGTGTGATGCTCGTGACAATCTGATGTCTCGAGTGCCTTTGGGTCTCGCTCCGTTTGTGCCATCGATTTGTAAGTCGATCGGCTTGTTTCTCTACACTCAGTATGGCCTGTATTGGAGAACTAGATTCATGGGACTCACTGGCTGTATGCTGAGGGCGTCCATGATGAAGCTCTGTTGTGTGTTCTGTCTGGTTTGGTGGTCCCATAAGTAACTTTGTTTCAAGAACTGCAATCCTTTGTAAAAGTCTCTGGCAGTTAGTGCAGCAAGTAGATTCCAGAAGAGGCATTTTCTCTTATCCTTATGAATGTAGGCAGTTGTGTTTTTCTCTCCCCGGAATGTAAGCTTTCAGTGGGAGGCTGGTCGGAGAAAAGAATTCTGTTTTTTTCTAGTAATCAAGCGTTTGAGCACTGTGCTGATTTGCTGAAGTTAAAATTAGGTGATAAAAGGAAATAAAATATGAAAATATAAACACGATAGAGCAATAAAAAAATAAAAGTGATAGAGCAAAGCGCGGAGCAGTAAGCAAGAGCGTCCGAACAGTAGCTGAGCAGGAAGTCAGAATGCAGCAGCCAGACTTTTGATTGGCACAAGGAAGTTTGATCATGTTTCCACATACTACATTTGTTGCACTGGCTGCCAGTTTGTTACAGAATTGATTTTAAAATTCTACTTTTTGTTTTTAAAGCCATGAACTGATTAGCTCCAAACTATTTCTCTGATCTTTTGAAATTAAATAACTCATTGAGGTAATCTCAACAAAGACTGTTGATGGTTCCGCGATCTAGCCTTAAAGCAACACCAAGCAACTTTTCGTCTGCGGTCACTGTAAAAAATGTCTGTGAAATTAACTGTGTAATTCTGTAAAATCATGACATCAAAATTCTGTAATTAGAAAAACAATGCAATTTTGTTAAATTTACAGTACTATTTTGAAAATAGTACAAATACTGTTGTAATACAGATAAACCAAACAAAACTGTTGATTTTACAAGAATGTGTTAAAATAATCATATTAATTTGTAGAATTTACAGATTTATGCAATTTAAACAGAAAAAAAACTGTATGAAGAAAGCAACAATGCAGTTAAAATTACAACAGACATACATATTTTCAATAGCCTATATTCTACAGAAATGAAATGTACATTTTTATAAATTCATGTTATATTTTACAGATACAATATGTTAAAGTACGCATAAATGTGTTAATATGAATTTTAAAATTCATAAAAACAGACAATGGGTCTTTTAGGTCCAACAGCTCTGTAAAAATGACTAGCTAAATATGAACTGGTAGGAATTGCATATTGTATCTCTCTTCCTAATGGGCAATACAATAGCCAAACCGTTCATTTGTTATTTTGAACAATTAATTAATTAAATTGTAAATTATTAAATAAAATAATTTCTATTTTTTTTTTCATTTACAGAATAATGTAATTGTAGTAATAGCCTATTCATATTTTATCGATGAAAAATTTACAATCCCATGTACTGTAGCCTACATGAACATCTGCGTTTGAATGTCCAGCATCAGATTTCAGATTATCGCGGGATCTGTTTTGATGAACTTCACCATTCTGCCAGCGAGTGCGTGGAGTTTTGCATGACATATAAAAACTGGTAAGTGAACTTTTTTTCTACAAACTTGAAAAACATTAATGTTAACTGTAGCCTACAAGTATGTTTTGACTGGAGCTATTTTTCCATCATAATAATGATGCTGACGACGAACTGTTGGATAATTAGGCTGTTGTTAGACTGGGTTTCATGTTCTGCTCAACTCTTTCAATTTATTTCATGCTGAGTAATAAAAGAGCGATTTTGTTAGTTCGCTCAAAAAAACGACTAACGTAAATTGTCGTTTTTGCAGCGAAGCATATTTCTGATTATCACGGAGAAAAAAAAATGATCACGGGATCAGCCATTTTGACGAACTTCACAAGTGAGAGCGCCCGCCATTTCTGCCAGTGAGCTAGTGGAGTTGCATAACATGTAGACTAAAATTGCGATCTCTTACACTGGTAAGTGAACAAACAGGTCGTTTTATTCAAAAAACAGTAACGTTACCTGTACAAGTAACGTTAAATGTTTTGACTGAGGCTATTTTTCCATAATGATGCTGACGACGAACTGTTGGATAATTAACGTTAGGCTGTTGTTAGACTGGGTTTCATGTTTTGCTCAACTCTTTCAATTTATTTCATGCTGAGTAATAAAAGAGCGATTTTGTTAGTTCGCTCAAAAACGACAAACGTTAGCCTAATTGTCGTTTTTGCAGCGAAGCATATTTCTGATTATCACGAAAAAAAAAATGATCACGGGATCAGCCATTTTGACGAACTTTGACGAAGGGAGAACGCCCGCCATTTCTGCCAGTGAGTTAGTGGAGTTGCATGACATGTAGACTAAAATTGCGATCTCTTACACTGGTAAGTGAACAAACAGTTCGTTTTATTCAAAATACAGTAACGTTACCTGTACAACTAACGTTATATGTTTTGACTGAGGCTATTTTGCCATCATAATATGATGCTGACGAACTTGGTTAGCCTAAGTAACGTGATGGTTACGTTAGACTGGGTTTTATGTTCAGCTCAACTCTTTCAGTTTTCTTTCAAGCTGAGTAACTAGCATAAAAAGGAGTGATTTTGTTAGTTTCCTTAGAGACGACTAACGTTTACTGTCATTTCTGCAGCAAACCAGATTTCTGATGATCACAGGATCAGCCATTTTGACGAACTTCATGAGCCCGCCAATTCTGCCAGTGAGCTAGCTAACGTTAGTGGAGTTTTGCATGAATTGCGATCTCTTGCACTGGTAAGTAAACAAACAGTTCATTTTATTAAAAAAAAAAAAAAAACAGTAACTGTACAAGTGGTTTTGACTGGAATTGTTTTGTCAATAATTATGCTGACGATTGACGAATTGGGAGTTAATCAGGGTTTCAGTTTCTTTCATGCTGAGTAAGTAACGCTATGATTTAAAAAAATAAAAAAAAAAGATTTTTATTAGTTTGTTAAAAAGATGATTAACTGTCGTTTTTGCAGCAAAACACTAGAGACATTAAGGGGTTATGTGCTGCATTGTAGAGTTCATAGGAACGAGCCCCGTTGTCTCTTCAAATGTGCTGTCGCTGACTGCAAACGGACATTTTGTACTTATGCAGCTTTTAAAGCTCATTTTTATCGGGTTCACAATGAGTCTGAAACCTGTGTTACTGCTGGGGCATTTGTTGCAGATTTTAAATGTGCAATTTCGATGTGTGATCAACAATTTCACACAGTTAAAGAACTTACATGCCACTTAAAAGAGCATATAGTGGAGGGGCGACCTGTGGCATGTCCAGTAACAGGTTGTAAAAATACATTCACTGTGAAATCGTCATTTACTGCTCATATGTCCAGGAAGCATAGAGCATGTTCTGTTGATAGCATAAGTGACATTTACAGGGAAACTATTTCTCAGTCATCTACTGCCATTGCATCTGAAGATGCTTCCCAGGTCTTTCATGATGAAACCGATGACATTGAATTGCCACAGAATTTCAGTGAGTCCTTTCTTAGGAATGTATGTTTACTGTACCTAAAATTGCAAGGGCAGCTCCTCCTTCCAGCATCAACAATACAGACGATTGTTGAAGAGATGCAAAATGTACATGAGTTAGGACAAGACTACACTTTAAATAAACTGCAGTCACTTTTAAAAAAAGACATGCGTCTTACAGATGATGCTGTCAGTAAAGTCTGTGATTGTGTAAAGGATTCAGATTTGTTCTCCCTCTGTCATCAGGGTCCGCTGAGAACAACATATTCAAGAGCCCAGACATTCAAACAAATGTTCCATTACATAGAGCCTAAGAAAGTAACATTAGGAAATGATGAAAATATGAGACAAAGGTTTGCATACTACATACCTGTAAAGCAAACGTTAAGTAACTTACTGGAATCAGAATTCTGGAAGAATTCAGTGTCACAACGGTCTTGTGAAACAGACTCGGATAATTTTAGTGACATAAGTGATGGTAAAAGCTTTAAGTCTAACCAGTTCTTTATTGAAAATCCTGAATGCCTGAAACTAATTCTCTACCAGGATGCTTTTGAAATAGTAAATCCCCTCGGCTCTGCTAAGAAAAAGCACAAAGTTGTTGCAGTTTATCTTTCTGTGGCTAATTTACCTGCACATTTTCGGAACAATACTGATCACATGTCCCTTGTCTTACTGTGTGTAGAGAATGATTTAAAACAATTCGGATTTGCTAATGTTTTCTCAGAGATGTTAGTGGATTTAAAAGATTTGGAGGAAAATGGAATAACTGTTGGTGGTGAAACAGTCAAAGGATCTTTGTATTGTATTGCCGGTGATAATTTGGGTTCACACAGCATTGGTGGGTTTAATGAAAATTTCAGTCGTTCACAATATTTTTGCAGGTACTGTGAAGTCACGCGACGTGAGTTTCACGATGACCCAAATGTTTGTGGTCCACAGCGCACCCCTGAACGTTACAATTCTGTTGTTCGTGATCTACAAGCTCAAGACAACAAAGGCATAAAGGGAAACTCCGTTTTCAATACTTTGAAATCTTTTCATGTTTGCCAGCCTGGTCTCCCACCTTGTTTAGGCCATGACATTTTTGAGGGTGTCTTGTCCTACGATGTTGCATTGTACTTGAAGTATTTCATCAAGAAGAAGCAATGGTTTACATATTCAATTTTGAACCGGCGCATCAAGCAGTTCAAGTACAAAGGAACTGATGCTCTCACAAAGCCATGTGCTGTCAACTCTGAGGTGCCCAAGATTTCAGGGCAAGCCATTCAGAATTGGAATTTCTTAAGATTGCTTCCTGTATTAATTGGTGACAAAGTGCAAAATCCAGAAGATGATGTGTGGCAGTTAACTCTCCAGCTTAAAGATATTGTTGATATGATTTGTGCACAAACGATTTCATCAGCACAGGTAGCCTATCTTGACATTCTAATCCAAGAATATTTGGAATCAAGAAAGTCTTTATTTCCAGAAAGCCCACTAAAACCAAAACATCATTACTTGCGGCACTATCCAGCACTAATTTTAAAATTTGGCCCCTTGATTAGATTATGGACGATGCGTTTTGAAAGCAAACACGCCTACTTCAAGAGATGCGCCAGGCATTTGAAAAACTTTAAAAACATCTGCCTAACTTTATCTGAAAGACATCAGATGTTTCAGGCATATCTTTCAGCTGGGCCAGGATGCAGTCATCTTCTGCAAGTCAAAGACTGTTGCACTTTTTACCCAAACCTTTACAGTGACACAATTAAACACGCAGTGAGAGAGTTTAGCTTTTCAGAAATCAATACTAGTGTATCCACAGATATCGTGTACAAAGGTACATCATATAAAAAGGGTAATTTTCTTGTGTCAAAAAATGATGAGGCCATTGAGTTTGGAGAACTTCTCATTATTTTAATTCAAAATGATGACACTGTGTATTTTGTGATAGAAGTACATAAAGCTGACTATCTTTCTGAATACCATCTGTACTCGGTGACAAAACAGAACACCAGGTTGCAATGTCTTAACATTAACGATTTGGTAGATTTTTATCCGTTACCATCATACATTTTAAACGGGCATCAAGTCATTCCACTGAAACACAGTGTGTTGTCGAAATAAAGTGGTCTTGGCCACAGTGGTGGAGAAACCACACACAAAAATGCTCATGTATGGTTAGTAAAAACATACAATTTGAAAAATATGAAAGGAACAATTTTTTTACTTTTAGATTCACAAAAATAGTTACAATCCTCAGACACGTATTCAAAAGAAGTGGCTTATCTTATATGTTGTTACTTCACTAAATGTCTAATTTCTACTCGCTTGATTCTAGAAATGTCTGACTCGGAGAGAATGTTTCTACGTACCGCCATCACTGAAGTCTTGCCTGACCTTCCAGAGGTGACAAAGGACATTTTAGAAGAGACCTTGCAATCTCTTGGTGTGGAGTCATATGATGATTTAAAATTAATTGAGGAAGCTGATTTGCTGTCAGCGTTGAGGCCAATTCAAGCCCGAAAAGTCATTGTTGCTTGGAAGCCGAGATGTACATCACGTACGTATTACATTACATTACTTAAAGGTTGGAAATACAACAAATTTCACATTGTGTTAAAAATTGTCTGTGTGCAGGCCAGACCCCTGAAAGCAGCAGCTCATCTGTTGATGCCTCGCCAAGACCTCCCACAACCTTAGAGTCTCTATCCAGAAGTTCACAATCAACCTCTTCTGACCACTCCCAAAGCCCTAATCCAGACTGGGTGGACACCTTTCTGGTACCATGGGATAAGTTACCAGAGGAACTGATGCAGTTATTAGAGAGAGGTAAACGTCCAAGTCCACAGATCAGAAGAGAGATGGTCCGGATTGTGGTTCGTGAGATGATGCGAAAAAATCCTTGCCCAAGTAAAAAGAGTTCTACCGAAGTTGCTAAAAAGATGGTGTCGAAATATCCTGAATCTCTGCAAGACGTCATCGAGGGAGATGTGATTGGGACAGGGTACCACTCTTTAGTTAAGCAACTGCAATATAGAATTGAAAATGCGAAGCGCTCTACAATCCCAAAAATGAGAAAACGAAAGCATCCCACTGAGTCTGACACAGACAAAGTCCCTCCAGAACAAAGAGCAACCATGCAGGACACTTATGGGTGTATTAACTGGGATTTAAAATTCCTCCCCATTGGAGAGACCCCAGAGAGCCAGAGAGAAAAGAAAGAAACACTGAAGATGATGTCCCAGCAAACTGATACAAATCTAGAGGAGATCAAACGTCTAATGAAATTGACTTTCTACACACAGCGTAAACAAGTGAACCAGGGCGGAGATATAAAATGCCTCCTGAAAGATTGGCCGTTTTTATTCAACGAACTTGGCATGGCAGTCCATTTCAAAGAACTTGCCGGAATTGGGCTTATAGATACTTTCACCCGGAATGTGGATCTGAAGGGGAAACGACTCTTGAACTACCTCAATACTGTTGGTGTGAACAGGAACAAAAAGTTCCTACAGGCTGTAACAAACTTGAAAGTGATCAGGGGAGAGCTGAGTGGTTGCTCTGAAGACGTCAAAGAGATGTTGCTGCTTTTGCTGTCCTACTTTAACGAGAAGGAAGACACAATGCTCTGTTATGTGGAGGACACCTGCCTGGCAGAGGAAGTACAGATGGACCAAGTTCATTTGACTCCCACCCTTGTTGTGTGTGGTAAGTAGTACCCTGTTTTTTCAAAATCTCTTGTATTTTTCTTCCTTTCTCTTTTTTTCTGTATTTGTAGTCAGAATCTTAATGAAGAATGTTTTTATTTTTGTCACTGTAATGGTTTAGTATCTTTGTTTGAATATTTTTTTCTTACTTTCTTTTTAGGTCGATCCTGTTTTTCAGCTAAACGGTTCATGCTGTGTGTGGATCAAAACATTATACTTGACAACATCCCCTCCTTCATTTCCGCCCTGTGCATGATGTTTGGGAGCTATTATTGCTTCAACATCCATTACCCATCAGAGCTGGCATCAACCCTGGAGTTTCTGCAGAGGTATGTCTTCTTGTATAGGCTTTATGCAACAATTTCACTTTATTGAACTTAAAAAAAATTAAGGTAGCTGATGAATTGACTAAGGGGTTAGGGAAGCTGTCATTTTACCTTTTTACAATTAAGTGGTTAATAGCCAATAATATTTACTTTTTTATTTAAAAGGGTCATGAACTGCATTTTTTTATTTTTCATAATGTTTCCTGGGGCACACTTATAGTGTTAACTTATTATGATTTGTCTTTTGTACATCAAAAATAGTCATAATCAAGAAATAAAAGGGCATTTTCTACCCTGATTATAGCCTCTGATTTAAAAACTCTGTGTGAGGGGCTTGTCTGCTATGAGACTGTAAATGGCCACTGCTGTGATTGACCAACATCTTTGTATATAAAATAAGTATAACATGTAGAAATCTCAATCTTTTACTACTTTTATACTGTTACAACTTGCAGCTTTCTAGATAAAAGTTAGTTCACCCAAAAATGAATATTCTGTCATTAATTACTCACCTTCATGTCGTTCCAAACTCAAGACCTTCCTTAATCTTCTAAAGACAAATGAAGATATTTTTGATGAAATCTGAGAGCTCTCTGACCCCTCCATAGACAACAATTTAATTAACACTTTCAAGGCCCAGAAAGGTAGTCAAAAACATAATTAAAGTCGTCCATGTGACTCCAGTAGTTCATCCCTTAATTTTATGAAGCGACGAGAATACTTTTTGTGCGCAAAAACAAACAAAAATAACGACTTTATTCAACAATTTTTTTCTAGCCTGTGTCAGACTCTTAAGCTGTTGACGTAACATAAACAGTGCAACGCTTCCAGAGTGCCGGCTTACCGTTGGCCAACGCTATTCAGGTGAGCACCACGATGCATGCGTGCGATTCGTTCCTTATTGAAGGACTTGGAAGCGTTGCACTGTTTATGTTACGTCAACAGTGTATGAGTCTGACACAGGCTAGAAGAAATTGTTGAATAAAGTTATTTTTGTTTGTTTTTTTGCGCACAAAGTATTCTCGTCGCTTCATACAATTAAAGGACAACTCCGGTGCAAAAGGAACCTTGGGTGTAATATCCCATTGGTACCAAGTCGACCGTTCTCTGGGATTTGTTTTCATGATAATCGAATGTAAAGAGTTATCTCTAAAAACTGTTTAGCTAACGCCAGTATATGGGGCAGCGACTAAGTAAAAATAAATCGTTAGTTAATACCACTAACAAGGCTCAAAATAGACCGAAGCATTGAGAAGTATTGTAAGTGTACAGACAGTTTAATAAAAAGATAAAGACAGTACATGTCGTGTATACAGGCAGAAGCCATCTTCTGCTCACGAAGCTCACGTAGCATGGCGTTCGTGGTTCGACTGTTCGAGACTGTTGTCCAAGATGGCTTCTGCCTGTATACGCGACATATGTTTTTATAAAGTATCTTCTTATTAAACTGTCTTTATAAAGTATCTTCTTAAGCTGTCTGTACACTTACACAGTTATCAATGCTTCGGTTTGTATGTAGGGACCCTGATTATGCTATACCGTGTTAGTGTTGGGCTATTTTGAGCCTTGTTAGTGGTATTAACTAGCAATTTATTTTTACTTCGTCGCTGCCCCATATACTAACGTTATAAGCTAAACAGTTTTTAGAGATACAACTCTTTACATTCGATTATCATGAAAACAAATCCCAGAGAACTTATTATCATGAAAATTAACCCAGGTTCATTTTGCGCTGGAGTTGTCCTTTAAGGGATGAACTACTGGAGTCACATGGATGATTTAAAAAAAAAAAAAAAAAAATTTGACTACCTCTCTGGTCCTTGAAAGTGGTAAATAAATTGCTGTCTATGGAGGGGCCTGAGAGCTTTCGGATTTCATTGAAAATATCTTAATTCATGTTCAGAAGACGTCTTACGAGTTTGGAACAACTTGAGGGTGAGTAATTAATGACATCATTTAAAATGTTTGGGTGAACCTTTTAACTAATTATGAAGTGTTGATTATAGCATTAAATTTAGATCTACTTCCATCGCATGAAAGGTTGCAGGAATGGGCATTGTAGCCGATGACAGACATGTCTGTTGAGTGCATGAGTGCAGTCATCCTGTCATTGGAACTTGATTTCTGCACTCTCACGATTGCTTCCATCATAACTAACAGTACAAACACGATGTAAATAGAATCTCTATGAATGAGTGATGAGTGAACAGAAGTTGGCCAATCATAGCAGTTAGTGTTTACAGTCTCCCAGCTGACTTGCCCCTTCCAACAGAGCATTTAAATCAGGGCTAAATCAGGTAGGAAATGGCCTTTTATTTTTTCATTGATTATAACGGGAGTCACTGATAAACTGCAGATGTCTGATTGACAGGTCCAGCTATTATTAAAGGGTTAGTTCACCCAAGGGATACTTGCCCTAATATCGTTCCAAACCCATAAGACGTTTGTTTTATGAACGCAATTGAAGATCTTTGTAATGAAATCTGAGCGATTTCTGTCCCTCTATTGGCAGCTACGCAACTACCACTTTGACGCATTAAAAAGTTCATGAAGAGATCGTAAAAACTAATCCATATGAATTGAGTGTTTTAGTCCAAATTTTCACATCACTTTATTTAATGAACAGATTTATTAAGGTTTTTATTCACATATAAACATTGGTAAGCAAACACAAACAAGCTCAACCAGGCCTGCTTTTGACGCACAAGAACAAACCTCATTGGTTCTTGAGAAATTTCAAACAGTCTGCCTGGTTTTCGCACATCAAGTGAACATGCTTGAGCTTTTATTTACCACAACTGATGTGTAAGCTGATGAATGTTTTATGTAAATAAAAGACTAAATTAACTTTGGTCATCATATAAACGATTGTGTCTGCAATGTTTTGGACTAAACCGTTCAATTCAGATTCGTTTTTCAATCTCTTTGATTGAAAAAAAAAAAAAGTTTCACTTACGTAACAGTCAATGTAGGGACAGATATCTCAGATTGCATTAAAAGATCTTAATTTAAGATCTTAAGAAGACTTAAGAAAGAACTAAAGTCTTACGGGTTTGAAACGACATGAGGCTGAGTAATCAATGACAGCATTTTTGGGTGAACTAACCCTTCAATATCTTGAATAAAGACAATTAAGTTATTTTTTCTGTTAATAAAACTATTTTATAATTGATAAGTTGCCTGTTTTTCTTCTTTCCCAAGGTGTTTTTTCTCCATCAACCCAGAGAAGGGCACCAAAGTGGAGAAGACACAAACTTCACGTCTCAATGTGAACCCAAGAGTCCTTACTTTAATTCAGGAACTTTCAGATCATGAGTGGCGTGATGTCTGAAACTCTGTCTGAAACTCCTTATATTCTGAATAAGGTTTGTTTGAGCTTCTAATATGCTCAGTTCTTAAAGATCATTTTTGTATACAACTTAGTTTTATTGGTCTTATATTTTGTAATATTGTCCTGTACATCAGTTTGCAGAGATTGTTTAAAAAATTGATTGATTGATTGATTTATTAGACAGTAAAAATACAAATAAATGCATAACAAGATGCCATTACAATGACAATACACATTTATCAGAACTGTCACAAGAAAGTTACAAAACTTATTTCCATTGTGGTCCTCGTAAAAATAATCTCTTTCTTGGCCTCTCTTTCTCTATTTTAAATTTTTTACTCTTTCTCATCTTTGTTTCCTTCCATCTCTTTACCTCCATCTTTCCTCTATCAGTTCCTATGAGATAATTAATCTGTACACTACATGTTACAAATTTGTATGTTGTGCTGCTTTAATATTAATAAAGAAGGCAAAAGGCAATTTTTTTTATTGGGTTTTTATTTTTAATTCAGCAGAAAATTGATGTTTTTATGTAGTTTTGTACAAAAATGCAGTTTAAAACTATTAAGTTGTTTACAGTGAATCATTTTTACAAAATGATTCTGGCAACCACTGCTGCCAAATTATTTTTGTAAAAATAACAGGATTTTTTTGTATAAACAAACTTAAAAAGTCTGTATTTCTTATAGTAAATTCCTGTAAATTTTACAGGATTTTTTTTACAGTGCCACTGTCATTTTTACACAATTATTTTGGCAACCATAGCTGCCAATTTATTTTTGTAAAAATAACAGGATTTTTTTGTATAAACAAACATAAAAAGTCTGTATTTCTTACAGTAAATCCCTGTAAATTTTACAGGATTTTTTTTACAGTGCCACTGTCATTTTTACAAAATTATTTTGGCAACCATAGCTGCCAATTTATTTTTGTAAAAATAACAGGATTTTTTTGTATAAACAAACATAAAAAGTCTGTATTTCTTACAGTAAATCCCTGTAAATTTTACAGGATTTTTTTTACAGTGACTGTAATTTTTACAAAATTATTCTGGCAACCCAGCTGCCAAATTTATTTTGTAAAAACGACAGAATTTTTTTTACAGGTTGGAAGCGGAATTGTTCATTACTGCTGTCGTAAATAATTTAGCCTACCGCATCCTATTGTCGCACGTGCACGCACATTCTCTCTGTTTATCCAGCACCAGCTTTGGAATCAACAATGGCCACAGACAAGGTAGAGTATGATGCATGATTTTATGAAAGTATGATGCTTACCGTAAAGCAAGTCAATTTTTTTGTTTTCTTACAGACTACAGAAACGTGACACGATCAGGCAATCTTACATAGTGTGGCTATATCGGATAAAGGACCACAAATCGGTGGCATAAGTGCATTTCACCATGTCACGACTTGTCACGACACGATTTTGCTTTGTGTTGATTTAAGACGAGAGGTGACCGTGCATTTTCTGTTGTTGGTGGTCCAAAATTGTGGAATAGTCTTCCTCTATCCATAAAGGGTACCTATTATGGCATTTAAAATGTTCCTAATAATGTTCTGGGAGTCCCCAACAACAGTTTTACATGCATGCAATGACAAAAAACACTTTTGTTGTCTTATAATATGCATTTATTTTTACCTGATTTGCTCACCGACTCCCTAATGATTCGTTTGACGACTCATTTGTCCAAACCCCTCCTTTGCGTGACTCTAATCGGCGGTGATTGGTCAGATGACGCAGTCAGTTATATTTTGCGTTAGCCCAAAGCTTAAACATATTGATAAAGCACTGCAGTACTACAATACGCTTCACATAATTTCACATATTTCAAAAAACAAAAAAAATGACATTGGAGACCTAGAAGCTGCTGAGCGTAACTCTCACTCTCTCACGCACGCACGCACACACACACACACACACACATAAAAGCAACAATTATTAACAGTACTTACAGGTTGTGATTCGGAGGAGGAAGCTGATCCAAATAAACTTGGTATTGAACGTTCCTTCAGTATCAGGCGACTCGCGAATACACCATAATCCACACAGCATTTGTGTTTGTGAAGCGATCGTCATTAAAATAACGCGAACACAGCTCAAGGTGGCTATACTTGTGTGGTATAGTTGTAAATATAAACTCTAGCCACTGAGTCTTCACATGCTTGTCCCTGGGCAGTGAAAAAAAAAAGTTTGCTTTTGATTCGCACTTCAGAACAGAGTCTCGTCGACATGTTGTTGTCAGGTTTCTCTGTCTGCTGGGCGCGCGCACTGAGTGGGCGTGTCGAATTCAAATAACTTGTACAAGTGACGTACGAAAGTGCATCGTTCGTCTATCGATTCATATCAGCGACTCAGAGTCGACTCTTACTTTTGAGAGACAATAACTTTGTATACGGTGAACTTTCATATTTAAAACTTTGCAGGATATTTTTGTTCACTTAGATCTATGTTACACACTACATGAAAGGTAATTTTCAAAATTCCATGATAGGTAAAGAAAAAATTTGGTGCATTATACCTGTCATTAACTAAAGACACTTCTACATTTACTTTGAATTTACTTTAAGCTAACCTTTGCTGATACTTTTTATTCAGTTATATAGTAATTCAGCCGTTATATGGTAAATAGTAATAGCAGACTTTACAAGTAATTATTCATAGTAAATGGTAAATAGTAAATTCACAGTAAAATCATCAAAAAAGACAAATGTTTTATTTTTAATGCTGCAACTACGACATTTCTCGCAACATCCCAACTTTCATTTTTAATTTCAGTGTTATTTTTAGATTTTTATTTTCTTGTCACCATACTACGGTGTTCTGTTACTGGAAATCATTGCAGTAGTATGCAGAGTGGGCTACCAACTCTTTGCTGAGTGTGAAGCTGACTTCGGCTGATTAAACTAAAACTATTCTTCTTCATTCAAATTCTCTTCAATTTATTGCATCTCTGTCTTCATTGATCATATCTGGTCATGGGTCTTAACAGTAAATTTTCCTACTATTGCAAACATGGTTTGTGGGAAATCCCAGTACTTCCCTTAAAAAGGGGGTCCATTATTTATATAGCAGTGATACAGTATGTAAAAATAGCAGCAGTGCTTGTGATCTGCATGCAGAGCAATCTCTCAACATTGAAATGCCATTGTGCTGAATGCAAGTCATGAAAACAAAAAAGATCGTCTTTATTAAATGTTATTAACATGTAGGAAACATATTTCATTTATACAACTTGTTCAAAAGTATAAAGTGGAAAAAGCAAATCCAAATGCATGTAGCAAATCTTGTCACATTTGTGTTTACCTGCAATAATCACTGGCGATGAATAATCATATGCATCTAAATATACTTATAATTATATTATTGAATGATTTTATCAATATTTTAAATATTAAACTAAAGAAAATAACATAATTACTCTTGAAAACAGAATGCAGAAGCAAATTCAGTCTCTCATTAAGACTAAAATCAACAAGGATTACAGTAAGATTTCTCCTTACCAAATCACATTAAGTTCTGAATGATTAAAAGAAGTTTGTAAAATTATAATAAATCACAGCCTTCCTTTACCATTGAGGATACATATTCTATTTTAATTAAGGCAGAACAAATTAAAAAAGGTATACCATCTGTTCCACCATTTATGTACTTTATTTACAATAATAACAAACATCATAATGAAGATCCTAGTGATATGAAGTCAGTCAGCTGGTTTTGATTCTTCTCTCAGCAGAATCCCATAAGGACGAATGGACTTCTTCACGATCTCCTTCTCTTTATCAGCAGAGGTGCCTTGAGGAATCTCAATCAGCCAGTAGTCCTTTTTTTCGCACTTCTTCCTCATCTTTGGATTGATCCTGTTCTGCATCAGGACTCTGTATCTCTTCCCTGTCTTTTTGGATGTGAATTCCTTGCTGTAGCGAGAAGCCTGATCTATGTCGCATGTTGAATAGATTCCTCTCCCGTATAGATCTCTAGGACCTGCTTTGTACTGGCCTTTGACGATACATATAGCACTATCAACGCTGGTTCCATGAAAGGAGATGGGCCACTCACCAGCCACTGAGTGACTCCTCCATCCATCCGTGCCCAGCCAGTCGTTTCCATCAGGATACCTGTTCCGGACTTTGATAGCAATGCGGTACCATCCACATGGACGTTTATATGGCTCATTACCCCGCGTGCATACTGACATGTCACTTAAGTCTGTGAAATCATAATCAAAGTGAGGTTCGAAGAATTCATCCATGTCCACAAACATCTCATCACATACATCTGAGTTGAAACCTGCCACTAGCGCTTGTTGCAGATTATCATTAAACGGATCTGCAAAATGTTTGAGCAATACTTGTCCCAGAAAATTGTATATATCGAGCTTATTAGGATTCGACTTTCCTGTTAATCCATTGTACGGCTTCACAGTTGTATCGAGGAGGGCAGACAGTGCCTCCAGAAAGACTTCCCTATTTACTGTAGACATGATGCTGATTTGCCTCAAACTAGAAAAAGTCAAAAATCCTTCTGCTATGCTCGTACACACTGATGTGGCTCTTGCTCTGCTTTATATAGACTCTGTTATGACAAAGGGGGAGTGGTGTTTTTTTTACTTTCAGTTTTGAAGTAAATCAGGGTCTACAAAAGTTCAACTACCATAAACAACATAGTCTGCTGTAAACAACATAATCCTTTAATATTTTTAGTTTCACTTTTTGAATAACATGCTCATCATAGCCCCTTTTACTCATGACAAATAATAAATAAATGAAAAGGTAAAAAGCAACAGTCACTCCCTACTCGTCAAATGTCTGACGCATGGACAAGGACTCCTGGCGTCAAGTTTCAACGAAAGAGGTGTACCCTTGATGTTGTTTTTCGACGCGGGGGTCCGACAGATAGACATTCATGTTAATCCTCATCGTCGGATATAGACCAATTTTGAGCCGACGTCACGGCACTAGCTGGAGGCAAAACGAAGGGAAAACTGGAGGGGGCAAATACAAACCAGCACAGATTCAGTTACATAATAAGGAGCTTAAATTATTATTATTATTATTATAAAATGTCATCTTGTGGTGGTGTTGGGTGCAAGAATCAATGAAAAATCAATATGCTGTATCTGGAATTTTTATTTCTAGAAAATATTCACATCATTAAAATTGTACCGTAATGTCACTCTTTATGTCATCTTCTTGGCGCTGGCTAGGCAGAACTGCGGATCGTAGCACACAAGTCTTGTACATGACCATTCATCACATAGTTATAGGTATCTAAAGATTTATATGCCCTCAGTTTCCCTTTACGCTCGGTTTCTCTATCGGATAGGTGTAGAAGTCAGGCCACTCAACCGGAGGTAGCCTAGCGTTAATCCTGTCAGATCGTCCATCCATCTGTCTGTCCGTTAAAATTAACTTTTGAAAACAACAATCGCGGTCCTGGACATTGAGTGAGCTTGCACATTAAGATAAAATCGGATTTTCTTCAGTCATTGTTAAAAAACAAGCTGACAAAACTTGCAAACTAACGTTAGGGAAGCGGCCAGAGTGATCGTCCCACAAAAAAAGCGTCACCATGTTTACCAACTGAAAAGGGGTCTATAGACGAAAGGAAATCAACTGTCCATCAACGGTGATGCCGTCACTTTATGCGACTTTTGGTCTCACGGCAATTGTGACACGGAAACGTTTATTTCGTTATTTTAGTGATTATCAGCACGTTTTAATGGGGAACTGAAACAAAAAATATATAATTTGATAACATGTTGGTTATTAAAATAGTAAACAAATTAATAAAAAATATATTAAAAACAAACCATATATGATTTTTTTTCCAATACTGAAATTTACAGTTGTTATCAGAGTGCAGCCATGTTCGATGACGTCACTGGCATGGTACCACTGTAGGCTACTAGCGTTATGTCAGGCTACGCTAGTGCTACTCTGACTGAATTTGACAGTATGGACAAAGACTTCCTGCCTGTGCCTGCCAATCCAGTTGGCAACACATTCGAACCAGTTAGGGAGATGCCGATTGCACCTGGTTTTCAGGTAGGCTTAACAACGGACCCCGTGTCGAAAAACAACGTCAAAGGGAACACCTCTTTCGTTGAAACTTGACACCAGGAGCCCTTGTCCATGCGTCAGACATTTGATGAGTAGGGATTGAGACTTTGTTGCAAAAAGAAACATATTAAATAGCATATTAGTAGAGCAAATGACATAGGGCATACTGTATCTGTAACAGCTATGAAAGATGTCATGAAATGAGTGTAATTATTGCTGATTTTACCAGGCTCAGAAACCAATACCCCAGTTGAACTTTAAATTCTGCTAGTAAAAGACAGTATAACAGAGGGTTGTTAAAAGTGATGTTTTCTGGCAGTTTGACATGAACTCCGAAAGACAATGGATTTCATGGATTTCAACACATTCGATTAAAAAATTTAAAAAGAAAAACTCATATGGTTTTGGAATCATACAGTTGAGGATGCAGGATTTCCTTTAAGGCCTCTCAAAGAAAGTAAAAGTAAATGGCAGAACGGATTTAGAGACGTTTCAAGAGAGTGTGCTGTGAGATATTATGGTCACAACTTGTGACCAGAATATCTCACAACCTGTCACATCCCCTGATCCATCGAGGGGATCTCCACGTACCCCTTGGTCGCCCCACACCGAGGGCAGTAAGGGGGGAGGAGGCACCAGACCGGTTTCCGGTGTCTATTCTCCGAAGTAGCCCTCTTTTGATTACCAGAAGAGAAACTAGATCAGGGTATAGTATAGGTGAGGGCAAGGCAAGGCAAGGCAAGTTTATTTATATAGCACATTTCATTCACAATGGTAATTCAATGTGCTTTACATAGGAGAAAATTAAATAATCAAAACAAAGAAGAAGAATTAAAACAGTTTAGAATAAAAAATAAAATAAAGTACATTAAAAACAGTCGGGCGTACATTGGCACAGTGCTCATTCAGTAAATGCATAGCTAAACAGAAGTGTTTTGAGTCTGGATTTGAATGTGACTACTGTAGGAGCACATCTGATCTCTTCTAGAAGCTGGTTCCAGCTGCGGCTGGCATAGTAGCTAAAAGCAGACTCTCCTTGCTTAGAGTGAACCCTTGGTATTTCTAGCTGGTGTGATCCTAATGATCTGAGTGATCTGTTGGGTTTATATTCAGTGAGCATATCTGCAATATATTGAGGTCCTAGCCCATTGAATGCTTTATAGACCAGTAATAATACTTTAAAATCAATCCTAAATGTAATTGGGAGCCAGTGTAAAGACCTGAGGACTGGTGTGATATGTTCATGTTTTCTGGTTCTGCTCAGAATCCTGGCAGCAGCGTTCTGTATGAGCTCCAACTGTCTTATGGTCTTTTTAGGAAGGCCAGTGAGGAGTCCATTACAATAATCCACCCTGCTGGTGATGAAAGCACGCACACGTTTCTCTAAGTCTTGACTGGAAACAAAGCATCTAATTCTTGCAATATTTTTCAGATGATAGTATGCTGATTTAGTAATTGCTTTGACATGACTACTGAAACTAAGGTCTGACTCTAGAGACACACCAAGATTCCTGACTTGATTTTTAGTTGTTAGACCCCTAGAGTGAAGGTATGCATTCACCTTGAGAACTTCATCTTTGTTTCCAAACGCAATGACTTCAGTTTTGTCTTTGTTTAACTGAAGAAAG
The DNA here is from genome assembly GCA_036326025.1 of Chrosomus eos. NCBI lineage: Eukaryota > Metazoa > Chordata > Actinopteri > Cypriniformes > Leuciscidae > Chrosomus > Chrosomus eos. The sequence goes on along the minus strand of CM070828.1, from coordinate 8,704,484 downwards.
TTTTGGCACATCCAGCTGTTTACTTCATCAATGCATTGGCACAGGGAGTCAATGGGGCTGTAGTCGTTAGGCGATAGGGCTAAGTAGAACCTTGTGTCGTCTGCATAGCTGTGGTAAGAGATTCGGTTCTTTCTCATTATTTGGCTCATTGGGAGCATATACAGGTTGAATAGAAGTGGCGCAAGAATTGAGCCTTGGGGGACTCTGCATGTCATGTATGTCCACTCAGACTTATGGTCTCCTATACTCACATAATAACATCTCCCTTCTAAGTATGACCTGAACCATTTTAGGACTATCCCAGAAAGCCCAGTTGAGGAGGGGACTCCTCAACAGCAACACAGAGATAGTCATCTTCCTGCAATGGGTACATGACACATCCACAAACGCTACCTCAGTGTGCTTTAAACCCAGACACTTGAGACACACTGTCGTGACTGGCAGACTGAGCCAAGTAATGACTGGATCCACAAACACGCGGTTGGAATGATATCTTTAAAGAGATGCAGTGTCACACCTGTGTTTGCTCTTTTAGGGAAATTAGCTCTTTCAGCGCTGAAGTGCAGAGGGAGAATGGCCACAGCACAGCTTGCAGGAATTAGTGCAGCCTCTAGTGTGCAGTGGAAAGCTCTTTTAAACTGTATTTAACAGCAGGAAGTGCTCTTTCAGAAGTTGCTGAACCACCACTGCAGCGCCGTCACACTAACACCGGACACAGAGCTTCTTCCGGGGGCACTCGTAGAGGTGACTGCTTAGAGCAAAACAAAACAAACACTCTGCTCCGAATCTTAAAGGTGCATTAATAAACCACATGGGTACCATTTGGAACCTTTTTAGACACCCTTTAATACTATTTATTATCATTATACATTACAACTTTAATCCCATTTTACAACATAAACATTTCATGGAGAATCAAAGGTTGTGTCTATTTCATAGTCCTATACAAGATTTGTGAATCTCCCCAATATTTAGAAAAAATATATATAATGTTCACAACCTGTTCCACATCATGTATTTATTATTTTATTATTTATTATTTATGATCAACGGGTGAATGTAATGACTAAATCAAACACCTAGAAAAACTAAGTCACAGAGGAAACATAATGAAACAGAACATAACTCTAGCAGAAGCTCCCCCTCCCGGAATGCGCGATCTTGTGCCATAAAGAGTTCAGAGGAGGGAGGGGGCTCTGGAGGATTAGGAACTGCGGAGGGGCGAAACAAAACAAAGTCAAAGACAAAAGTCCAAGGGGAGCCCGGAACAGGAGAAGCCAAATGTTGGTCCAAAGAACAGCCATGACAATGCCCCAGGGTGGAGTCGAAGGCGAAAGAAGCCATGGGGTGCTTCTCAATATCCCTCCTCATCTTCTCTCTCCTCCGTCCTCCATCCTATGACCCGGAAACCGATCGAGCTCAGCCATCTTGAAGGACATCTCAATTCTCCAATTGCACCGCGAGGAGGCGAGGTTTGAGGAGTGAGGAGGCTTCCAGAGGAGTCATGAGCGAGGATGCATCCTTTGCGGAAGAGTTTTATCGACTAAACGTGACGCACGTATCAATTCTCCTCCCCCTTCACATCTGTCACAATAATTTTAATTTATACTTTACTTTTGCAGTTAACATAAACCACACATCTCACATATTTTAACAAGGTATCTTGCTTTATTTTTATTTATGAATTCCTTAAATAAACAAACTTTAACAACATAAGGGCAGATACTTTGAGCGCTGCTGATGACGCTGTGAAGTGACGCTCGAGTGATCAAGTATTCCAATGTATAAAAAAGCTTTCATTCGATTCCTCCGTCCTCCTTTTCTTTCCTTGCACCATTTCCTTGCATCCTACAGGGGGTGGAGCTGAGACGCGAGGGAAGGAAACGAGGATGCACAAATAAGAAATGAGAAGCACCCAGGGTGGAGACTTGACAGGCACCACCCTGGGGACGGCTGATGGAGACACCAATGGAGATGGAGACCCAGGTGGAGTTGATGAGCCGATGAGCCCACGTGACACTGGAGACCGAGGTGAATCTGTGGCGATAAGCATCCAAGGTGGAACACGGGAACCTGAAGACTGAGGCAGGGCCAGTGGGACTGAGGTCAAAGGCGGAGGTGGGGGGAAAGTAGAGCCAGGCGCCTGACCCGTCCCTCTACGTGCCACGCGACTGCCCCCACCACTCGCACCTAAGGCAGAAGAGTATCGGAAGGAGGCAAGCATGCCAAACTGCAGAGACAGAGCATCAGGCTTTCATTTTTAGAGCCGGGCCTATAAGACAAATCAAAGCACCTGAAGAACAGAGCCCAGCAAGCCAGTGAAGTCACTGCGAGGCACTCACATCCCAGGTGACCTCAATCGCACAGCCAATGCGCTCTCGTGACAGGAGACTCAATCCCCAGGTCCAGCTGATCTGGAGTCGATTCGAGGAAGCATAGGTACACCAGGGCTGCGTCCCAGTCCACTTTTAGACACGCACTTGCAAACTTCCCTAAGCACTTCCCCTTGGGGGATCCCTGCCGCCATTTTGAATTGCATTCCACTTCGTGAAGTGGACGAGGGAAGTTTATATGGACAGACCCTCGTCCCCTCGATTTTGACAGAGGGAGCGAGTCTACTTCATATGTACACTTCAGGCAGCTCCATATACAACAATGCAACACGAATGTGACGTCACCGCAGATCTCGTCTAATCACCACCACCACAACCAACTCTATTATATATTAGTTATGTTTTTTTTTTTAAACAACCCAAACACATCTATATACATTTGGATGCTGCCTTAAACAAATTCTTAAAGGGAAACTAATTTAAATAATAAATCAACTCCATAGCTGATTGCAAGTGATCAAGGGCTTAGGACGTTCCAGTTCAGCCCATTGCAGTTTCCGCCAGTAGTGGGCACTCATGCAACTTAAGCAATGACGTCCATCTGAGTGAACGAGACGGAGGAAAGTTAGCGAGTGAAGGGCAGGACAATTTTGGACTGGAACGCAGCCCTGTTCACTTCCCAGAATCCTCCCCATTGCCCTCTCTGGTATTCCCTGACCGAACCCCCCCTCAGCATGGATGCACTAGCGCACAGCTGGCAAGTATGTATCTCTCCCCTGTGAAGGCCTCCTTCCCTTCCCTTTACCTCTGTACAGATAAAACATTGTCGGGATAATTCCGGTTCACGTGGCTACGTGACACAGAGTGAAGGTGAGGAACTTAAATACACAGTGGTGATCTGATGTCCATAACAACTGATGAGTGGCGAAAAAAAAAACTAAAGCAGAAAGATAAGATCTAAACCAGGTTAAAACAGTCTCAGAAACACCAAAGGCAGTTTCAAGTCGGTTGAGTAAGAGACTGTGATTGACAGTATCAAAAGCGGCACTGAGATCAAGTAGTATAAGGATAGAGAGAGAACCAGAATCTGAAGCTTTTAACAGATCATTGGTAACCTTGACCAACACTGTTCTCTGCGACCAAACCAGACTGAAGGGGCTCGAAAAGATCATTAACAGTAAGATGATTGTGTAGCTGCAAAGCCTAAACTCGATTCTAGTGTTTTTGCCAGAAAGGAGAGGTTTGATATGAAGCGATAATTATTGAAATTGTCCAAATCACCATTATGCTTTTTTGGAACCGGTGTTACAGCAGCAGTTTTTAATGCAGCAGTTTGAGAGTTTTTAAAGGGATAGTTCACTTTGAAATACATTTTTGGTATGTTTTAGCTTACCTCAAGGGCATCCAAGATGTAGGTGTCTTTGTTTCCGCAGTAGTTTCAATTTTGATATTTTTAGGTCAAACCATTCTTGTCTGTCAGTCATATAATGCAGGTCTATGGTCACCACCTCAAAGAGCATCCACAGAAGAAGTCCAAATTAAACATGATTTAATGACTCGTAAATGTAAGTACACATTGATAGCCTAAGACACGAAACGAGCGGTTTGTGTGAGAAAACGAACAGTATTTATATAGTTTTTTACCTCTTGTAAACACAGCCACATCTAAGTGATCTGAGGGCGCGGGCGCTTCTGTCTGTGCAAGCGCCGGAAGTGATCTCTCGCGCGTGTACGTCACTCATTGTTTACACAGAACAGAGATTGTAGGTAAGACGGCTAAATGCGCTTATCCGGGATGTTTAAACCGTCGTAAAAGAAAACAATTATGTATGCTCGTGCAAACTCATCCGGGAGTGGTGAGTTTTCACAAATTCCCAATTTATGAGCCTTCTCTCTTGAAGTTATGGTTGATCGCTCTTCGGCTGGATATCAACACACCCATAAACTTACTAAAGTTCAGGAGGGTCTGCAGCGATCATTTTTCCCCTGATGATTTTACAAACCAAGGAGTGGATCGCATAGTACTGACATCATCAGCTGTGTCTATGACGTTTTCGCATCCAACGGAGGTATGTGAACAACGTCTTTGTATGTGTCCTTTCTATTTGTAAAGCTGGCATTACATGAAATGTTATGTGAAGTTAGTAAAAACCAATTTTTTGGGGGGGGGTTACTTGCATTTCTATAACTACTACTTTTTTATATGGGCAACATATGGTAAGAAGGGTTTTAAATGAGAGAGATAATGTAGTCAAACCAATGTAAAAATATGTGTACTACTCATAAGGGTGCAGTCAATGATAATACTACTAATAACAATAATACACAGTGTGTATTCATGTTCATGTAGCTCTACAATGAGTGACGTACAAGCGCGAGAGATCATTTCCGGCGCTTGCGCAGACCGAACGCCTGCGCCCTCAGATCACTTGGACGTGGCTGTGTTTACAAGAGGTAAAAACAATATAAATACTGTTCGTTTTCTCTTAGGTCATCAATGTGTACTTACATTTATGAGTCATTAAATCATGTTTAATTTGGACTTCTCTGTGCATGCTCTTTGAAGAGAAAGAAGAAGAAGAAGAAGAAGAAGAGAAAGAAGAAGAAGAAGAAGAAGAAGAAAAGAAGAAGAAGAGAAGAAGAAGAAGAAGAAGGTTTTATTTATATAGCGCCTTTCCAAATGCTCAATGTCGCTTTACATTGTACATACAATACATTTAGACACCCATATATTACAGTCACATAGGATACATATAATCACATTATCCAAAATGCATGTTAAAAAGATATGTTTTTAACTGGGTCTTGAAAGTAGCCACAGAAGAGATTTTGCGTAGTGTAAGAGGTAGCAAATTCCATAATTGAGGAGCATTAGCACTGAAAGACCTTCCTCCTACAGTAGACAACCGGAAACGAGGGACGGACAGTAAACCAAGTTCAGCTGATCTGAGAGACCGTGTAGGACGGTAAGGGTGGAGTAGGTCAGACAAATATTGTGGAGCAAGACCATTTAATGCCTTGAACGTTAGATGCAATACCTTAAAGTGGATACGTGATGCCACAGGTAGCCAGTGAAGTTTATAAAGCAGAGGAGTAATGTGCGCAGAACGCCTAGTAGAGGTGAGGACTCTCGCTGCAGAGTTTTGAACGTACTGTAATCTTGCAATACGTTTTATGGGAAGACCAAGAAATAAGGCATTGCAATAGTCCAGGCGTGATGTGATTAATGCATGAATTAAGGTTTCAGCATCAGCTAAGGTGAGAGAAGATTGTAAGCGAGCAATATTGCGAAGATGGAAAAAAGAGTTTTTAACAAGAGAAGAAATATGAGAGCCAAAGGATAGAGTTTGATCAAATAAGACACCAAGGTTACGAATCGATGACGAGGGCTTAATGTGAATTCCATCAATATCAAAGGACTGGTCCATCCTTTTGACTGAGGCAACAGAGCGAATCACTAATATCTCGGTTTTCTTATGATTTAGTTTGAGGAAATTCAGTGACATCCAATGCTTGATGTCCCTGATACATGCAGTGAGTGAGTCAGGCAGAGATGGCCTATCAGAGCTGGTGGTGAGATAAATTTGAATATCGTCAGCATAGCAGTGGAATTTCAGTCCATGCCTGCGTATGATGTCACCGAGTGGATAGATGTATATGATGAACAATAGTGGGCCAAGAACCGAACCTTGAGGAACACCCTGTGTAAATGAGGCAGTGGCAGATCTAAACCCTTGTATAGTGATATAATACTTTCTGTCACTAATGTATGAAATGAGCCAGGAAAGAGCAGAGCCAGTGATGCCAATATCAGAAAGCCTAGAGATCGATATTTCATGGCAAACTATCAAAAGCAGCGTATCTTTGAGGTGGTGACCATATAGACCTGCATTCTATGACTGACAGACAAGAATGGTTTGACCTAAAAATATAAAAATCTAAACTACTGCGGAAACAAAGACACCTACATCTTATATGCCAAAGTGAACTATCCCTTTAATAATGCTAAGAACAGCCGGACACAAAGAGTTAAAACAGGATTTAAATAAGCTTGTTGGAAGGGGATCAAGCGTGCAAGTGGTGGCTTTCATACTCCCTAGTAAGCAACTTTTAGTCAATTTGAGAATTTTTTTTAAAAGATGTGCCAGAGAAACTAGGCAAAGTGTTGAAGACGTAACATGTGTATCATGACGATTTAGGGTATGGACATTGTCAATTTTAGAACTGAAAAAACATTTTGATGATAGTAAGCTTTTTGAACTCTCCTTCGTATTCTTCATCTTCGGCCGATGACAAAACAACTGACCAAATGGATTATGAAGCGCGATTTTCTGTTATTGCGTGTGCAGACTCCTTAGTCTTCATCTTCTTCAACCGGTGACACAGACAGATGAATACATTTAAGTTAGGGCTGGAAGATTTTGGCTAAAATCATAATCGCGATTAATTGAACAAGTCACCTCGATTACGATTATTGAACGATTATTTTTTAAAAAATTCTCATGTCACTGGCAAGGCTTTTACTGTAAATATGTTTACGGTTATTTTTTCTAATGAAAGAGTGCATAATCCTATCTTTGTGATTCTAAAATAAGGAAACCCACAGATAGCTATTAATGCTTATTTATTAAATATTTCAAACATTTGAATTAAACAAAGCATACAATGCTTGAAATAAAAACGTCTTATAAAAAACGTAATTTAAGTTTTAATGTAAAAATAAAGTTTCCTAAAAATGTAGAAAATAAAGAACTTTTAAAAAGTTATTTTTGTAAACAAAATAAATGATTGTAAATATTGCCATCTTAAAAGTAAAATATAACTTGTATAAAACTAAAAAACAAATCATTTTCATATTGTGTAGCATTTTAAATGCTTGTGTTAGACACATGCTTTGTGGAGGCACTTGCTGGGCGTTTGTCAGTCTCTCTCTTTTTGAGCAATGCAAACGTAATGTCTCAGCAGCGTCTACAGTTTGCTTATGAGCTGCGATTTCTCTCTCGAGAAACCACGCTTGTGCATTTTATTCTCTGATTCGATCATAAACACGCTGGCGAACGATCCCGGCTTCAGCGTCATCATCACGACGACACGGCATTGATGTTACAGCTTCTGTTCACACAGCGCGCGTTTCGGGACTGAACACGGCAATGTTACTAGGTCCCCGACCCGGCATCAATCTCGGGTCGTGTTTGCGGTCACACAGAAGGGAATTTCCCGACAATTTCCCGGGATCAACGCGCTGTGTGAAAGGGGCTCATGTTGCTTCAATGTCGCAGACTGGACGGTGCGGAGTCACGTGACTACACACGCGGTAATATGTTTTAAAGGGAAAGTACATTAACACGCAGTGGGCGGAAATATTAATAGGATTCAAAAACCGAAATAACCGACATGGTAAAATTACGTCGGTTTTAGGCTCTGAATTTCGGTTTCGATTATTTTTCGATTAATCATCCAGCCCTAATTTAAGTTGTTTTTTTTTTTTAAATTGTAAGTACATAACACACCGAGCAAGTACCTCAAAGGTGGTCGGTCACCTTTAGTCTTTAATCTGGAGCGAGGAACAGCTAACAAGGATCTCAGATTCCTATTGGAGTTATAATGGTTGCAACAACTCTTTAAATAAACAGGAGCTTGTCCCTGCAATACTCTAAACACTAACAAGGATTTTAAATTGAACTCTATACCTGACAATGTAAGGAATTAAAATTGGAGTTACATGAGATCTCTTTGATGACTAGCGGCAGCCAGAAGTTTTCCGTCCATTGTAGGCATGGTTGAGACAGGTTGCACACAATGTAATTCACAATGTAATCACAATTTGTAAAAAAAAATAAAAAAAAAATAAAAACTTCTGCTGATGTTATGGACCAAAATAGAGTTGATGTTTGTGCCTTCTGTTTTGCAGATCATGAAATCGAAAGTGTATCAAAAAAAGCCAAGGGTTTACAGTGAATGTTTCTTCCTAGGTAGAACATGTCACCACGCAGGAACACGAACAATGAACAAACAATCTTGATCTACCACCACACCCTAAATGCTAGAACAAAACTGAAATAAATTAATAAATTATCTAGACCTTAAAGGGGTGGTTCAGAATTTTGGTTCTGTGTTTTTATCAGTGGAGACAGTTTTCACAAATTTTCATTCATTTTCAAATTGCATAGTTTGCAGGTGCTAGGCTAGCGCGAGTCAACGGTATCTGTTAGCCTGCCATTAAAAACAGTTTTACCCACTCCACAGTACACCAAAAGCAAATCAATTATAACACCAGACTATCGATGTAGGACATGTCTGTTGAGAGAATAATCTCAACCGGAAATGTCCAAAATTCTGAACCACCCCTTTAAAGAATGCACAGACTAACTTTTTTTTTTGCATATTGCATATAATGCTTTAAAGCAGATCCTTGCTGCAAGTCTGATTTAGAATGATCATAATGCAAATAAATAAATAAAATCTGTCAGTAAATTAAATTTCTCAGTGAAGCCAACAGGTTACTGCACTTCAATTCTTGCAGTGCAATATTTAGTTTGTAGTGGCAGAAATAGTATTGCATGTGACACATGAACAATTCAGAGAAAAATCATATTGCTTTCAATTTGCCATTCAACCAAGTCGCTTCAGCTTTTAGATAGTGAAGAAAACCCAACATTACACCTTAACAACGTTATGCAGAAGTCACTGCACTTGCTAAACAGTGAACAAAGCCAAAAAGATAGAGAAAACACAGCATATAGATGATCTGCACAACCACTTAATCATAACAAAACCTTTGACATTCAAAACAAAAATTATGACATTTTTATGTATTCTTGTTTAATGAGAAGAAAGACTGAATGCAAAATAATCAATTGAAAAAAAACACACGAAAATTAATAGCTATACCTAATTTGGCCTTTATGCTCAAAAATTCTTGATGAGCACATTGTCATTTTATAAATACATTACTATTGAACATTACTTTTCTATTGGAAACAAGGCAAACAATATATAACTAAACATGCGGTTCATTCGTCAAGAAAAATACTTCTTAAAGTAGTTAAAGAAGATTTTGTGCTCAGAACCAAATTGGCAACAGAAACAAACAGATATATATCCTGATTTATATGTCTCTGATTCAGGAAAGTATTTTCTTTTTGCTTGTTTGTGTAACTACAGGATCAACAATATGCAGTATTATAGCCTTGTCGAATTCCTCGAATTTCTCTTTTCTGCATTATTTCAGCTGATTTCCTGCAGGTGGTAGTGTGAGAGGAGGCGGCAGAGATGATTGGTCAAACAGGTTTGAAGATTTCTGTAAACTATTAGCACACACTCAGCGTGAAACCATTCATAATTAAGCACATTTTACAACCTCAAATGAAAAAGATGGCAAACTCTAGAAAATATGATGCGAGATCCCCACAGTCAAGACCTGAATCAACAGCCTTGTTCTGAGAAGGTGGCTGAAACAACTAGTAACACGGGGAGTTGTTATATTTTAATCATGTTTGACCCAATATGATCAGTCTAAAAACATAAAAGTTTGTCCAAAAATAAAAATGTCCTTATTTCCATGACTTTCGTATGGAAGCTTGTTTCCACCAAAGAATAAAAAAAGGTAGTATCTCCCAATTCTGACTTTTTTTTTCTCGCGATTGTGAGTTTACAGCACAGTGAAATATAAACCCTAAATTGCAAGCTATAACATCAGAATTGCAAGACATAAACTCGCAATTCTGACTTTTTTCTTGCAATTGTGAGAAAATGTGAATTATGAGCTGCCTTTTTTTCGCTAATGGACTTATATAACTCGCAAGTTTATATCTAAGAATCTTAAGAAATTGCTAGTTTATATCTAAGAATCCTGTAAAAAAAAAAAACACAGAATTGCAGGATATAAACCTGCAACTGCGAGGAAAAAAAAGATTTGCGACTATTTCTGAGAGTTGCGAGTTTATATCTTTATATCTAAAAATAATTTTGATATAAACTCGCTTTGTGAGAAACATATGAAAATGTAAAGTTAATAAATAGAAATCTGAACTGAAACATGGATCGTGCTCACGTTTTCATCCACACCTATTACGTTCAGTCAAGGACGAATTTTGTACCTGGATGCGAACACGGGCAAGATACAAGCTTCGGCAAACAGGAATATTATGACTAAATAACAGCCTAAATTACAGTCTGGAATGATATGAGGGCGAGTAATAATCGCAGAATTTTATTTTTGAGTGAATGAAAGCATTATAAATGATAAATAACTCCACATAATTAAAGATATCTGTGTAAAACCTTTTCCATACAGTATTCTGATGATTTTGGTAAAAAAAAAAAAAAATGAAGACAACAGTTGTAACACCCTTCCATGTAAAAAAAAAAGCACACTCTCAGAAGTGAGGCAGAAGAAAATCCATTGGCATAGGCTGAAACTGACCTCTTTGTCTTGTAGGGTACAGAGATCTGCTCCAGGGAAAAATTGCATATAAAAGGGAAAAGAAAGTGTACAAGCTTCAAGAAAGCTACAAGCTTATATGATTGAAGATGATATTCCCACTTAAAATGTAAGTTTTGGTTCAGCATCCCTGTGCCCATAGAATCTTATTTTTCACAGGGTGGGTCAGCACTGTCACATTGTCTTCGGTTTGAGTTTTGTGCCGTGATTCAGTGGGGCAGATTCTACCATGGGACCATAGAGGCCTTAGTGATGGTTTTGAAGACCAGTGGGCAGCTCTGAGGTGCTGTTCACAGGGTGTGTTACCTGAACACTCCCACATTGATGGATAAGGCCACCTCTGGTTTCCTGTTTTTAGTTGAGCCTGACTTCTTGGACCCAGAGTCTTGTGAACATTCTCCAGTGGCAGTCTGCCCCCTTGGGGACAACATAAAAATCAAACTGTCATTGAGACATCGTACATTACTTTTAAATCAGTTATTCAGAAGTTATTATAACAAAAATACAGTAAAAATAGCAATTTGGTGAAATATTATTACGATTTTAATATATTTTAAATATATGATTGCAAAGCTGAATTTTCAGAATCATTACTCCAGTCTTCAGTGTCACATGACCCTTCAGAAATCATTATAATATGCTGATTTAGTGCTCAAGAAATATTTACTGTTATCTAAAGCAGTTGTGCTGCTTAATTCTTTTGTGGACAGGCGTTTATGATGAATAGAAAGTTCATAAGAACAACGTTTATTTGAAATGGAAATCTTTTGTTATATTATTAATGTCATTACTGTCACTTTATCAAATAAATCCAGCTTTGCTGAGCTTCAGAGGAATTTCAAAAACTAAAAATTATACAGAACCCAAACTTCTGAATATTCTTATTCTACATGTTTAATCAGATCAACCCAGCAAAGGGTGACAACCCAATATCTTGTAATCTTGGAGAGAGGCAATAAGAGCAAAACAAACAAACAAAACGCACCTTGTGTTGTGATTCTCCTCCCTGAGTCTCTGCTGACCAATCTCATCTTCCAGAGTGGTGAATTCTTTATTATTGTCTATTAGCAGATTCTACACGCATGCAAATACAAACAAAACAAAAAAAATGAGAGAGGCATTGCTGAAGACCCAAAAATATAAAGAAAACTTATCTTATGACACTATTTTTGGCAGACAGTTTAATAATCACAAAAGGGGTTTATGCTGTATATGTATGTTCGATGATCAATGTTTGTATGTGAATAAAAACCTAAATTAAATGGATTCATAATTTCAAGTGTCTTGGATTAAACCGCTTGATTTATTTTACAATCTCTCTATAAAGTTTTGAAGCGTCGGGTGAATAGAATTTTCAACAGAAATCTCAGATTTCTTTAAAAATATCTTCATTTGTGTTGTGTTCTGAAGATGAACGAAAGTCTTACGTGTTTGGAACAACATGAGAGTGAGTTACTGATGGCATTTTTGGCTGAACTATCCCTTTAAAATAAAACGATTCTTTATTCAATTTACCTTGACACCTATAATATCTCCATCTTTCAGGTAGAAAGGAGCTGCCTGGAGACTCTCAGCTTTCCTCTTCTTCTTCTTTTTTGAGACCTGTTGACTCTGGAATTATTCAGATTTGATTATTCAAGTATAATCTTAACTCTATAGCTCTTGCCTACAAATAGCCTATTCCCATTTTCACTCTCTCTTCTCACCCAGTTGGAAATGGGCATCCAGGTGTGTTTGTCAGGCAGGTGTTTAGCCAGGAGCAAGTTGTCAGGAGTGAGACCGTACTGGGAGGCCAGAGCAGCGTACAGGCCCTTAGGGGTGCTGTCCCTCCCAGCGTCCCACAAAAACTCCTCAGAGGGATAATATGCCTTCTCTCCTGGCACCCCCATATGAACCCTCAGCAATAAATCCTTTAGCCTGAACAGATCACGAGAAAAGAATCAGCAGTGTTTTTCAAACAGTGTAAAAATCGTGTTTCTTTCTTCCATGGCTTTCATGTCTCACCCCAGGTCTTCCTCTTTCATCAGCCTCTGAACACACACCTCCACCCCATTCTTCAGCTTCAGTTTCCTGCAGGAATAGGAGGACATTAATCCCAAATACAATAAAAAGTCCTTTACCCACCGAAAGAGTCCTGGTGCCCAATCTGGAACCATTCAGTGTTTTTCCATCTGCATTTGGTGGAAAAAGGGCAACAGAGACCAAAATCCTAATCTATCAACCTGAGGGTCTGCTGGTTTCCTCTGAGTATCCTGGCCGGTTTCTTGCACTCTAGCAACCACACACGCAGGAACGCAGGGCTGGGAACACACACATCCTGAAGCGCCGGCAGAGTCATCACCTACCAAAACACATACATGGCTTTTCTCATTTCACTTGCACCGTTTACAGTGTAGCCAAAAATATACACTTCTGTTCAAAAGTTTGGGGTCTATAAGATATTTTTGTGTTTTTGAGGGAAAAGTCTAATATGCTCATCAAGCCGATTTCTTACATTGAAATAATATTCACAATATTTTACTGTATTTTCGATTCACAATTCTATTCTAATACATTTAAAATGTAATTTATTCCTGTGATGGCAAAGCTGAATTTTCAGCATCATTACTCCAGTCTTCAGTCACATGATCCATCTTAAATCATTCTAATATGCTGATTTGCTGCTCAAGAAACATTTCTTAGTCTTATCAATGTTGAAAACAGTCGTGCTGCTTAATATTTTTGTGTAAACTGTAATACTTTTTTTTCATGATTCTTTAATGAACAGAGAAGTTCAGAAGAACAGCGTTTAAAATAGAATTTTTCTGCATCATTAAAAATTTCTATTATTTAATGCATCCTTGCTGAATTAAATTTATTTCTTTAAAAAAATAACAATAATTATTATACTGACCCGACCCAAAACATTTGAACGCTAGTGTACAGCATTTCCGTGTTCACTAGCTTCTCTACCTTTTCCTTTAATTATTTAATCTTTAAATGAGTGAAGGGTGTTTATAGCTCTTAAAAGGTGAAGCATTTAAATTTTTTCATTTTACAGAATTTTCTCCTATCCCAGTTTAATATGCAGAACATTAAATAAGCTGTTTGAAGACTGCATTTTTTTTTAACAGTAAAGGGGTCTCCGAACTCACTAAAAGTATGTGAAATTGAGCCAAATGGAAAGCGCTGCATAGGTTGGTTTTTCTTCATGCATTTTTATATCAATACATTTTTTAATAAAAGGTGAAGTATGTTAATATGTAGAAATTGTCCATTGCAAATTCATCCACTGCACTATGACCATTCAAACAAAATCTCTCAAGTCTAGACCACGATCTTATGCGACAATATTTTGTATATATTCTGTTTGGATTAAGTTTATGTGAGAAAAGTGGAAACAGACATTATTTTTGAAATTATGTATGGTGCAGCTAGAAAAATGACACTTCATCTTTAAGTTATTATTATCAGCAGCTGTCATTAATGCTGTGAGTAGTGATGCCAACCTGAGTCTTGAGGTCATCGAGTGAAGCCTCCTCTGATATCTCCACATAACCAATGAATCTCATCTCTGATCCAGACCACTCTTGAACATATAAACATAAACAAGCATAAACCAGAGATATTCTCTCAAGAACTCATAATCAGAAACCACCTGAATCCCACTTGGTTTACAGAAAATTTGGTAAGAGTTGAACCTGTGGTGAGCCCCTTGAGACTCTGAGACGCAGCTGTGTGGTTCAGCTCTGGAACGCTGAAGCTGGGGATCATGTCCATGTACATCCTCACAGACAGCTTGAGGTAACCCTGACGTTGAGATTAGAGAAAATTGTTTGCAAAGTTTTATTACCTTTTCATCTTACACAAGAAATCTTTCCAAACTGAAACGCACCTTTGGAGGCAGCCGCCCCTCCACCAGCACCAGTGTGTCCCCATGAATGACCTTTGCCTCTTTCAGAGATACATTCTAGAAGACACGAGTAAACAGGGGTCAATATTTGAAATCATTGGAAACTGAGAACATTTTTTAAAGATTAGTATTGATTTTTGGAGTTCCCACCTCATCCATAAGTGGCTCTCCAATCTCCTCACACCAGTCCACTCTCCTTAAGTGCCATGACTCACCTGGAGAAAGAAATGCTTGTGTCATTAATAAATCTGAGAAAGCCAGTCAAGTTAAATGTGCAATTGAAAAGCAAACATTTGAAGTATTTTACCTTCAAGCCTCGCCATCTGCAACATTTCCTTAAGGCACTGAAATAAGAGGAACCAGCGATTTTAAAAGACCTTATTTTTCACTTCACCAGTAGAATTTAATTTAGAAAAAAAAAAAGTTCACCTCTTTGACAGTTAGAGACTCCTCTACAATAATCTCCAGCTCCTTACCGACTAAAGGCGCGAGACTAACGCTAAAGTACAAGAACAACTGCATAGAGAAAACATATTTTTCATTATAGAGGGTAAATTAAGAGGGGAAAAAAGTCACAGAGAGATGTTATTTTTTACATTCACATGCCCAAACAGTATGGACGCACCTGTGTTGCTGTTGGTACTGGTCCAGGGCACAGGTAGAGTGAAGTCATCAGCCTGATCCCTGCATCCCGAACACTCAAATGCTCATGCACTAGAACACAGACAAGCCAATTTACCATGTAAACCTTTAGAGGGATCACATTGGGAGTGATGCTGAGATCATTTTGAAAAGTACCTGGAGGTAAAAGTTTTCCACTTCGGTCCATTTGCCTCAGACAGCAGTCAACACCTAAACAAGAGATAAAAGACAAGAGACACTGATTCCAAACTACAAGATATATTGGCATTTGTAATTAACTGAATCAGCTGTTAAGTATTTTTTCTTTTTGGCCAATACAAGTCGGGAGCTGGACTTTTTGATTTGATTTATTTGACAAAAATGTACGTCCATTCATCAAAGATAACAAAGTTAAAATCTTTTTTCCATTATGATCCTTTGCAGAGTTTTATTTTGACAGCACTAACACCACCAGCATCTGAGCACAGATGCACACGAGCTCCTATTATCCATCTTCATTTGTTAGTTTACTGTCTCTGTTTAACAGTTCTGTCAAATAAAAATAATACGACCGAATTTTGAAACAAAGAAAGTAAAAGTTATATGGCTTTCTATTATTAGTAAAAAAGGCAAACGTATAACACTTCTCATATACTGTAAATTTTACAGGTTTACTTTTACAAATTATTTATAATTTGGTAAATATGTAAAACCAATTCAAATTTACTTGCAGCATGTGTTATTTACCATCTATATATTAAGTAGCATGGATGTGTCCAAACTTGCATACTTTCTTGAATAGGTACGTATTATGAATAAGTAATTACTATGCAACAGCTAAAAACTACATTCGCCATATTGTCATTATCACATGACCTACCACTGAGAGTTTCACTGCCATTCACAAATCCTGTCCTGTGGCCTCATGGGATAGTAAAGTGTCCATAGTACGCACACTTCAGAATCTCGCCTAAGTAGTTGGTCATCCGGGTACCTTTTTTTTGCCTACTTTTTTAATTAGCACTGTGAATTCAGACATACTACTCTTGTCACATACTGTTTTTCACCTGCTATAGAGGGAAGTATGTGATTACAGATGTAGCCCATATCATATATCTGCTTTAAATCAGCCATTAAAAAAAAACATATCGGTTGATACAAAATGTTGGCGAACAAAACGCTCTTCCCTGACAAACAAGTACTACTTTCTTCTACTCTATTTTAAAATAGCACTATGCTGAAAAGCTGTTTTTCCCAGGCATCACTGATATAGAATGAAGAAATAAACAGAAACTAAAGCTATGAGAAGGCTATGGTTCGTTACTGAGTATTTCTGAGTCTTTTCCCTTATCATTGAAAATTATTAATTATTACTAGATATTATTGGGGCTTATTATTAAGTGTTCTTACCATTGAGCTCATCCTGTAGGCGAAGTTCCTCAAGAGCTTTTTCCTTCACCTCTGCCAGCAGCTGCAAGAGTCACACACAGCAAATCAGCACAAGTGTACAACAGTCTGTGGATTGTTAACTACAATCAAATATAAATATTGAATAATCAACTTCAAAAATATAAATGCTGCCTTGGCAGCTAACTGAAATAAAATAAGTTGAAGTACTAAAATACTGAAATTGAAATTAAATTAAATCCAAAATGAATTACCAAATTACAAAAGCGTAAAACAAAAAAAATGATTGGGTAACACTTTATTACGATGGTCCACTTTAGATTCTACTAACTAAGTATTCGCAACATGTCAACTAACTCAGAGTATTAGTAGACTGTCAGCTTAATATCTGCTACAACTTTTTTTGATACTCCTCCAACATACATTCTACTGACGATAAGTAACTTTGCAACTACATGTCAACTTATTCTACTAACCTGAACCCTAACACCTAACTCTAACTTAACAGTCTACTAACAGTTCACTAGTCGACTAATACTCTAATGAGAGTTAGTTGACATGCATTTGCAAAGTTACTTGTTGGGGAAAGACCTGGCAACCTACTCCAGAAAAATCATTGGCCAAGAAAATTCATGGACAGTACGGCGAGACATGGCACATAGAATCATCAAAAGTCGGATAAGACTGAAATGGTAATAGATATATAGACAACAGTGTGTGTGTGTGTGTGTGTTGTGTGTGTGGTGTGTGTGTGTGGTGTGTGTGTGTGTGTGTGTGTGTGTGTGTGTGTGTTGTTGTGTGTACACATGCATATTTTCATTCTCACCATATTCCCTGAAGCTGAGACTTTACTCTTTTTCTTCCCCTGCTCCTCCTCCTCTTCCTCCTTCACTCCATTCTGTGGGCAAAACTCGACCTGCAGCCACCGACAGTCCGAGGGCGTTGTCACGGTAACCAGTCACCATTGAGGCTGAAGATACTGTGGAAAATCATGGTTCCTATTATATTAATATATATTCACTTCTCTAGTATCTGTGTTGGGAAATGTTAAATGTCACTGCCTTTTTGAAAGATGTTTATTAATTCATTGTTCAATTTCGAAACACAAATAAGATATTTTTAAAGTGCCACTTTTATGCTTTTCAAATATTACCTTTCATGCAGTGTGTGATATAGCTGTTTGTGAAGGTAAAAGGTCTGCAAAGTTTTAAAGATCAAAGTGCACGAGAAATAAAGTTTTTGTCTCCTAAAAGAAAGTATCGATTTGCCAAAACGAGTCGTCAGCAATTTCAGTCACACTTCTGTAAAATATCTATGTAGGTTGGTAAAAAATTTGCATAATGCCAGTCTGTGGTCTTCATCTGCTGCCCATGAACAACATTTACCGCCCTCAAACACTGTAGTTGTAGCTGAGGATTGGAAGACGCTGTTTTCAGCACTGCAAATCCACTTTGCATGCACTTCCAAATGGTAAGGACTTGATACGTTATTGATACTGGAATTGATACGTAAAACCGACGCCATCGTTACTTTTCGAATCACTCAAGTGTGCCGCACAAGACCTGAGAAGTGAAGCTAAAACAGTTCGATCCCCCCAGGAGGCTGGTCCCAGTATAGGTAATAAACCCCACCCGCTCCATGTAATCTAATGGTACGCGAGACAAACTAAATCAAATTACACTTCAAATAAATTGGAGCTTTAACTTTAATTTCTACATTTTCATAACTGCATTTTTCTACAATTAAAGAAAGTGAAGGTGCGTCGTCCATCTTTCTTTAGTCTATGCCAGGAGTCAGCATGTACGTTTGGCATCTGGCCAAAAAAAAAAATAAAGGATAAGGATACCTTAAAAGACAAAGGATAATTAAAAAAAATATTTGATGAAAAATGCATCTAGAATTGCCTATGACAGATGGTTACAGTGTGTTTTGTAACTGGTAGTGAGCTGTTACTCTGTGTTAAATCCTGAAGTAGGACAGTCATTTACAAAAAAGCCCATTTGTGTGGTGGTGTCCGGGTTTTACACTGGATAAATAAATAAAGCAGTAGTGACACGTAACCTGGCAAGTATCTTCATTCACCAACTTGCAACACACAGCCTTGCTAAAACACACTAAATAAAAATAACTCAAAAAATAAAAGAGGACTTGAATAAGCCCATTAATGGCATGTTTGAGTAATGTTCTTAAACTATTTTTATTTCCTCTTTCTATATTGTGAATAATAAATGCGTTTCACTTCAATTTGCTTGTTACACAATGGAGCCAAACACCTAATTATTTGACGTAGCCTACTTTTACACTCAGAATTATTCCTTGGCATCCTCACGTACTGCATTTTTGTTTTATTATTGTTTGCGTGCTGGAGGTGCGCTATTATGTCGTGTGCAGAGTGATGTTAACATTTAAGATAGCTGGTGAGAGAAAATATCTATCAAAGAGTCTAAAGAGGAAAGTTGACAGCGAAAATAGGGGATACAAAGAATGGAAAAACAACTATGCGTTAATCCTAACTAGTTTTGTGTTAGGCAAAGCCGGTGTGTCTTATCTGCAACGAAGCGATCCACAGACTCTGAATGTCTTTCAGAACTTTTACAATTAAAGGCTCTCAATTCATCTCAAAATAAAACATTGCTGCAAAAACGTTCTCATTTTTATTTTGAAGCTAAAATCACTAAAACGAAGTGATTGTGAGTAACCGTTGCTGTTATGACAGATCTATTTCAGAACCAACCGCTATCAAAATAATCTGTCTGCGGGCGAGGGCCAGATATTATTGCTGGTGGGCCAGTTTCGGCCTGTTGCCGACCCCTGGTCTATGGTATCACTGTGTATACAAGTGCTGAGGAAACCTCTAAAGCTGAAATTCCAATATGGTTATAGGCGTTTCATTTCTGACATGTGCTGTAAGTGGTAGACCAATCACAACAGATTGGGCCATCAGACCAATCAGGGCAGATTAGGCTCTTAGATAGGTGGGGTTTAGAGACAATCATTTATTGAGCTTTTTCAGACACTTTCAGAAAAGAGGGGATGCTGCAATGTATATTGTGAGAATTTGTTTGTTTTTTGACCTTGCATGCATGAAAACCTATGGAAGGAGACCTCCTAAACAAAATTATGAACATTTAAAATGGCTTAATAGTGGCACTTTAATGAAACCAGAGAGATTGCTGTCCATATATTGAAAGTCCAAGCAACCAAACCTTTGACACTTCAAAAGGTTCACAAAGACATTGTAAAATCAATCCACTTGAATCAAGCGGTTTCAATGGAGGAACAGAAATCTCAGGTTTCATTAAAATGATCTATATTTGTGTTGAAGTGTAGATGAACGAATGGGTTTGGAATGACATGAGGGTGAGAAACTAATGACATAATTTGAACTTAATTTAACCCTTGAACTTAAATAGTTAAAAGGTGTGTTTAATATAAATTTTGCTGTGTTAAAAAGATAAAAATTGTGAAATTGCTTATCTTACCTGCTGTCTAGTTCCTCTGGCTGCAGCAGCAGTACAGCATCGCCGTCCTTCAGAGAGAGCTCTCTCAGTGTCCTCTGCATGTCCTGAGGTGGAAAAACCCTCCAGCCACTGGCCCCGCCCCCACTGGCCCCTGGGCGGCTCTGCTCTTGGCACAAAAGGGCCTCTTGGGGCCCTAGAGCCTCGAGCACTGTACCCAGAGTGGCCCCACCAGCAAAGCCCTTCATGGAACGCACCAGACCAGATCCATCAGTGTCTCCGACCCCTGACTCATCCCCACATCCCAGCTCCTCTGCAGAGGGACGCAACACAGTCAACAAAACAGGCTCCCATTCGATGCCAGTTTGTACCGCCACACACACTGACCTGAAAAAAGAGAGAGAGAAATGGAAAGGAAAATGTCAATTTGGCTCTAATGTTTTGAAATTGCAATCCACATATATCTCTTTTCCACCAACTGAGCGCCAATGCCCGATCTGACCCTTTACATGAGTTTACACAGAAGAAATGGCGGTTCTAGGCTGGAAAAATTTGCTAAATTAAATTACTTTGGATGTTTGTATGTTATCAAAACTAGAAGTAAGATTTGTAAACCAAGATTGTGAGGCACCATGATTGTTTGAGGGCAGGTTGTGTAGCATTGTCAGTACAGTATATGGGCCAGCTCTGAAAGGTTCACAGATCCCTCAAATGAGCACAAGTAGAGAACCGACTCAATATTTTGGTAGAAACTTTGGTAGAAAGGGGATAATATCAATTTCATACCAAATCCATATAGGATAGTAGTTAAAGTATTGTTCAAGTATTAGATGCCCACCTCTCTTCCATTCCACACAAAGAGATCAGAGCCATTACACACTCCTGCACTATAAAGCGACATCTGGTCATCTGAAACAAAACAAGAGACATAAATGATCATCCAGAATAACTAATGTATACTACTGTATAATACAGTAAAAACAGTAATACTGTGAAATATTATTACAGTTTAAAATGTGTTTTATATTTTGATATATTTTCAAATGTAATGTATTCCTGTGACGGCAAAGCTGGAATTTCAGCATCATTACTCTAGTCTTCAGTGTCACATGATCCTTCAGAAATAATTTTTAATATGCTGATTTGGTGCACACACAAGGCTGTCTGAAAGTGTCTGGGAGGGCTTTTCTAAAAAGTGTTAGTGCAAATGTAAGTAAACTTTAAATGTATTTACCTGTCAGTGTATCATACAAATGTAACCCAGCTGGTACATTCTTAGCCAATGTCAATGCCATGTCTCCTTCCCAAAGATCCTGCATCTACAAACCAAAGTCAAAGGTCAGAGAACACTTGACAATATTCTGTCAAATCTAATATAATGGGGCATTAATTTACACTCAAATTGTTTTCGCTCATGTAACCAAAAATGATCAGCAACATCATTTAAAAAAAATGTATCTTGTCACTGAAAAACCCCTGAATAAAAACACAGCACCTGGTAGATGGCCAATCGCAGGTCTCCCACGGTCTTTCTGCGGTCGAAGGTGACTGTGATGATGGAGTCTTCGCCCGGGGCTGTGGGGTGTAGGGCTCCATTTTGGCAGTGATAATGAGGGGCCAAATGCAGCCTCACTTCAATGCTGTTGCTGCTGGCATCAAACTCAGCTCTACAACACACATATGACATGAACATTGCATAAAACACCCCATGCTCAGTGTGTGCGAGTGTATATGAAGTCACCTCCTCTGCTGAACTCTTGCATTCTCCTCTTGTATCATCTCCACCAGGTGAGGAGGCACTTTGTACGCAGGGTTTCCTATGGCTGTTTAAAAAGATACAAAAAAGCCTTTCTAATCATGTTTTAGTATTTACCAGTGAAACAAATAGATTTTCGCTACACATAGGGTTCAAGGAATAACTTTCCAAGAACTAAATACAAGTTAAAATTGGCTTTTGTTACATGTGTTATAAAAAATGGCTCTGACAGGTTTGACCCTGCGCTCATACACACAGCATACCCTCTGGAGGTCTTTTCATAGCTGTCTTCCTGTAAAAGAGCATGTAGGCACTCTCTTTTCCTTGAAACTGCTTCTCGATGTCCTTCAACGTAATAGATGTTACAGTGGAGTCATTCAGATCAAACCAATGACACCCATCAGGGCCTTCTGTGTCTCCTGCTGTTCTGGCTTTATGTTCTCTGGGTTGCTTTTGGCTGAAGTTGAACTGACTGGTTCTGTTGGACTGGGTTCTGTAGCCGCAGGAACAGCATTTTTCAGAGCTACACGGGTTCCATTGGAGACCAGCATAAAGACTTCAGGGTGGTTCTGAAGAAACTGGAGGAAGACAAATAGTCATATGACTTCTTACAAAACTCAATATTTAGATTGATCAATATAACCTTAAAGAATCAACTAAAGACACACCTCTTCCATGAACATGAAAAGTGATCCATAACCATAAAGGCACAGCTTAATACCATTAAAATCTACTTCCTTGCAGTAATTCTAGCACTTGAACTACAAAAGTGAAATTATATACTGCAGCACTGCTAATATTGTTGGCCAATATGATAAAATGCAATAATAACACACTACTCTTAAAAAAATAGGGATCCGTAAGATTTTTTTTTTGTAAGAAGTCTCTTATGCTCACCAAGGCTGCATTTATTTGATCAAAAATATAGCAAAAACAGTCAATTTGTGAAATATTAAAACAAATAGAAATTAACTGTTTTCCAATTTAATATTAAAATGTTATTTGTTTCAGAAAAAACTTTTAGCAGCCAGTACATTTTTCAGTGTCAATCATTCTAATATGCTGATTTGGTGCTCAAGAGATTTTATTATTGTCAATGTTTAAGACAGTTGTGTTGCTTACAATTTGTGTGCAAACCATGATATTTTTTTTCAGGATTTGATGAATAGAAACTAAGGTCAAAATTACAACATTTTAGAAATCGTTTTTTTAACATCATAAATGTCATTACTGTCACTTTTGATCAATTTGCATTTAATGCATTTAATGCATTCAAGTTGATTCTAAATGATTTGAGGCTACTTGCTGCGTTTTGGCACAGCGCCACCTACTGGTCCGGAGATTTTTTTAAAATGGCTATTTCTGGTTATAACTTCTGAACGGTTTGTCCAAAAATCAAAAAGTGGTCTCGTTAGATTCAGGGTGTCATGTTGAGTCGGCTGATACCCAACCTTTCCATATCGGCCATTTTGAACTTTGTACTAAAATGCTGTATTTTATGAATGCATGAACATATCGTTACAAACCTTGGTATGGGTCATCGGCACGATGCTCTGAAAGAGTCTGAGAAGTTTTGGACCAAAATAATTATTTACATGCTTAGAACTTTGGATTTGGTTAACTTATTTTCATGGAGTCATCTCCTTACATTCCTGAATCCTTGCCGAGTCTGTCTAACGATACCAAACATTCTAGGTTTTGCCTTATGGCTAGCGCAATGTTGTAAATTAGCGCTTAAAAAAACATTTTACAATATCTTCTAAACCGTTCGAGACGAAACTACCGTAAGAAGTTTGGAAACATAGGTCGTTGGCTAAAAGCTGTCGCCCAAATGTCAAAATTTGGCAAAAAATATCCAATCAAAGTCACTCATGGGTAAATTTTTATGCTCTCATACATATAAATGTCTATAACTCCAAAACAAAATGAAATATTTTCACCAGATTTGACACATGTATGGACTCACTTTGAGAACACATAAAAAAAGCGGTGGAACTACGCCACTTGGTGGCGCTATAATAGAACAAAACAAAGACATTGTCATTAATTACAATATAATATCATCATGATACTAAATGCAACACTTTACGAATGCATTGGTGTACCTTTACAAAACTCGGTATGTGTCTTGATAATCGATAATTATCGATTGGCCCCAATAATTGCTGCTTGCAGCTATATTTCATTTTCTAACTGTATCATATATCTCTTTTAATTTATTTTATAACTGTTTTAAATTAAATGAATCTTTAAATAGTGTATGAAATGTGCTATATAAATAAACTTGCTTTGCCTTGCGGTTAGTTGCATGTAATTATGCATAATTTATAATTACTATAGTAACTATATGTAACAAGGACACTGTAAAAAATAGTTACCAAAAAATCTTACTGCCCCCAAATGTTAGTGCATGAGTGTCTCTACAGTGTGAAGTATATACTTCAGAACCCTAACCTTGCTGATGGTGCCATATTGTTTTTTATATTTTTTGCTCCATGGTGTGCCGGTTTTATTCATCAGCTTTTGGCCCAGCTGGTCTACGAGGACACATTTTGACTCCTCCTGAGAAAAAAAAAACAAGTGAAAATCAGTATGTGAAATTTGTTTGCCCACAAAATTTAAGAAATATTGAGAAATGCAGCTGTTGTGCCTTTCAAAACTCTGTTCTCTTTATTGAGTTGTGAAGTGAATGAAAAGGCATTGTCTTGATTCAAAAGAGGGAATTTCATTATTCCATACACTAAATAACAAAAGTGCTAATAATATTTCAACATCTACTTACTGCCTTGCATAGCTGTAGAGCTGTATGGAGTAATAGCATACCTGAGACAGAATGCCAGTAAGAACAGAGAGTGGATCCTCAGTCGCTACACAGTTCTCACTCTCCTTCTTTCTTTCCCCAACTTTTGCATCTTGTCTCTGGGTCTTGGCCTTTATTTTTACCTCTTCCTCCTGGGGGACGGGGACGGGGGTGGGATTGGGGTGTCATAGACAGAGATTTCTTGTTACATTTGGATTGGAACTGCCTAATATTGAACCATACATACAGACTGCAATAAAAAACAAAAGACTGACCGGTGCCTCCCAGTGGCCAAGATGATCAATGTCTTTGATGAAGACATGATAATGTCCACCATAACAGCCTCCTTTATGTATGATGACAGAGAAGAGCTCATACGAATACTCGGAGTCTGGCCAATTGTTCTGTCAGAAACACAGAACATGTTCATCCTCTGCTTTAAAGTCGTGATCATTTTAGTTCTGTATCTAGAGTTATGCTTTAGTTAACTAGCTAAAAATGTGTCTATGCTTAATGAGTCTGGGATAACAATATAAATGTTCTCAACAGATGCTAACAGGAAGTCTGCAGTGCATTTTACAGAACATGACCTTCGGTTCAGCATAGAATCTCCACAAATAACAGACTTATTTACTTGGCTGGAGAGTTTGGAATATGTATTTGTGGATGATTCAGCTCTGGTACCTGCTCACAAAACGCTCTGAGGTTGAATTCAAGAGGAAAAGTGTAGCTCCCGGTCTCTTTGTAACGCTCACACTTGGCAAAGTCAAAGTTGAACCTCAACAAAGAAATGGTCAGGAATGGAGGAAGTTTTCTCAGTTTAGCAGACTGTGACAAAAGACAAAATTAAGCAGGTTTATAATGATTACAGTAGACTCATCTGAAGTGCTATTTCACATGTTAAAGGGATAGTTCATTCATTTCTTTCGTCTGTTGAACACAAAGGAAGATATTTTAAAGAATGTCGGTAACTAAACAGTTGATGGACCCCTTTGACTTCCATAGTAGGAAGAAAATACTGGCCCATCAACTATTTGGTTACTGGCATTCTTTAAAATATCTTCTTTTGTGTTCAACAGAAGAAAGAAATTAAATTTGGGTGAACTATCCCTTTAATCCATTAACTAATGTTAACAAATTAGTTTTTAATGTAAAGTGTTACCAATATGGAAGACAGACATTTTAAATTGTGATAATATTTCACAATATTACTATTTTACAAATAAATTAAATGTTGGTGAGCATAAGAAACAACATTAAACTTTTGAATGGTAGTGTACCACAGGGAAACAGGTAAATAATGAAAAATTATGACATCAGGATGCCTTTAAAAATATATCTAACTGCTGATTTGGGGATTTTGAATAAATCTCCATTGTTGTATAAGGCATTAGGAAGATAAATGAAGAGTATTGAGTGACCTTAGCAGCCCGAACCAGCTGGTCGCATCTGCTGCAGCGGTAGAGATTATTCCCCTCAAACATCTCCTCCTCCACAAACATGTTCCACAGCGCCTCCTCTAGTCCACTCACACCCCGCACTGACACGGTCAGGTCCAAAAAGTCCTCCTGAGGGAACAAAAAGATAGTGAGAGTGGGGGATGCACAAAAGAATTGTTGCATTTATTGCTCAAAAACACAGTATAATTGTGAAATAGTATTACAATTCAAAATAACTGTTTTCTATATGAATATATTTTAAATAGTAATTTATTCTGGTGATGCAAAGCTGATTTTTCAGCATGATTACTCCAGTCTTCACTGTCACATGATCCTTCAGAAATCACTCTAATATGCTGATTTTTGTGCTCAAGAGATACATTTCTTCTTATTATTATTTCAATGATGTAAACAAATTAGCATTTTACAGTTTTTCTTAATCAAATCCTTTCAATTCATTTGAAATATAAATGTTTTGTAACATTATAAATGTCTTTACTGTCACTTTTGGTCAATTGAATGCGTCCTTGCTTGATTACTGACCCCAAACTTTTGAACGGTACTGTATCATAAATATTAAATATGTACTGTTTTTTGTGCTGCTTATATTTAAAGCGGTTACAAACTGGACTGCTAGAAGAAAAATGTATCCATTGATCCACGTGATCCATTCTGACCTGTCTCTCACTAATATTGCCGCACTCCTTGCAGGTGATCTGGTTGACAAGCGTCCCATGGTACAGCCGGTGTATGAGACTGCTGCCTGAAGTGTCCACTAAAGAGCTCTCCAGAGCACTGAACAGGATCCGGTTCAGCTCCTGCACATCCTGCTGGCCCATTTCCTGAAGACAAATCAAAGCATAAGATGAAGGATTTTAACAAACTGCCAGATCATTTCAGTTTGGCTTTGACCATTCTTTAACCAGTCTTAAAGAGATAGTTCACCCAAAAATTCTGTCATCACTTACTCGCCCTCAAGTTTTTCCAAACCTGTATGAATTTCTTTCTTCTGTTGAACACAAATGAAGATATTTTGAAAAATGTTTGTAACCAGACAGTTGATGGACCCCATTGACTTCCATAGGATTTTTTGTCCTACTATGGATCTCAATGGTTACTGTGTGAACTGTCTGGCTACCAACCTTCTGAGTTCAACAGAAGAAAAACTCATACAGGTTTTTTTGGTGAACTATCCCTTTAAGCACCTGGGCTTCAACACAAAGATCATGGGGTTAATTATGAAAAAATGAACGGTTGCTGATTTAGCCTTGAGCAAGATCATTTAGCAGCACAATTTAGATGCTGTGACCCTTGTGACCCTGGGATACCACTTAACCCCAGATTACTACAAAGGGACTGTTTTTGCAATTAGTCTCTGTTACATGAAAAAAACCTGCTAAATACAAAGTAAGTACAGATCATAAAGTCTTTATACCTCATTGTTCGTCCAGCCAAAACTGTCTGTCAGGTCTGTCGTGGAGGCTGTTAGCTCATCCACCATCAAAAGATGAGAAAACAGTCTCTGTAGCTCCAGAGGAATTACACGGACCTGAGATCACACAGAACACGAAACATCTATCCATCTGATCCTCTAAAACACGTACAGTAAGTTATAAAGCTTCCATTCATCTCCCTCACACACTTTTATACACACCTTTGCCTCCGGTTTGGCCTTGTCAGCCAGACATCCTATTTCATCCGGTCCAAGATGAAACAGCTCCTCTGTGAGAGATCATTTTAATTTAGAACACATCATAAAAAAATTATCATCCCAAAATACTGTCATTCTCATGCTGTTCTAAACCCATATGGCTTTGTTTTTACACAGAACACAAAAGCAGTTGTTTTTCTTTTTAAGAATATCTTGCCCACTCTATCTATAAAAAGTGAATAAGGACTTGGTTGTTAAGCTTCAAACTGACAGAAAAAAAAATTGAAAAATGGTTCATGAGTCTTGCACTAGGTCTTCTGAATTCATATGATATCTTAGTGGGCCAAACAGGCACAAATTTAAGCCTTTATTCACTGAAAATCTTCAGTTATCTAATGCAAACAGTGAAACTAGAGTACCGATTATAATCTGATTCATGAACAAATCTTTGGCCCTGTCCCAAATGGCACACTTCATGTGAACTTGTGGTCTTGTGATAATGTGTCCCGGGTTCATTTGACTTTGGTTAATTTACACTTCCAGTGATTTTTTGGAATCTGTGTGTGCGTTCACACACATCCTATAAAGATCCCATAAAGACACATGACATCAGGATGCAATTAACACAAACGTTCTTCTTTGTCGTTGATCTGATTTAAAACCCCCGGGCAAAAGAGTGGCATGATAACTACATCTGATCCCAGCAATGTTACTAGGTCCCCATCCTGGGAAAAATCGTGGGACATGTTTGCATTCACGCATAATACACTCAAGCAATTCTATCTATTGCAATTCAGGGATCAACACTGTGTGAAAGGGGCTATAGGGACTACTGAACAGACATTAAGGAGTTTAATTTAAAATGCAAAATAAAGCTCAGTAAACACTTGCATTTTTACATTTTTGCATCAGGTAATCAAAAGTTCTACACAAACTTGTGGTCTTCACACCCACTTGAACAAACATGTCATGTCAAAGTGCAAAGACCACAAGGGTATTTGGACGGTCATCACTAATTAAATAGAATAGTGGCCAGAATTCTCTTCGGAAGTAGGTCAAGTATATAATGGCAGTATGTTGATTTGAGCCTTTTAGGCCATTTATTATTAAATAGTAATGTCCTTTTCAACCTTCCATCTTACCCCTAAACTCTGGTGTGAAGAGTAGAGTCTGTATCAGAGAGTTGAGGTAACAGGTGCCACCCTGATTCTTGATCCCGCAGAGCTTGACTTTCCCTCTGGGTGGAGGAGGCTCAGACTCTCTCCCCTTCACACCTGTGCCAGGTGTAGACGAAAAACCGTCCCCGTCCTCCTCAAACAGATCTCCAAACATAACTGTGGCTGCCTTGTAAAGCTTAGTATCAGCAAACCTCCTGCTCTTTGGAGAACCGAGTTTCGATTACTGTGAATAGAAAGCGTTTCACCTATTGCTATCTCATCTTGGTCTTCCCCAGCTCCCGGTTAACGATCAATGGGCTCACCCTGGAATAAGATGACTTCACAGGACTAAACATCGCTTTTATAAACCAACCGAGGAACTAAATGTTCGTTTTGCCCTGTTTAAGTTCCTCTGGATGAATCACAGGTGTCGTGAGTAAATTTCAGCCCTCAAAACGGAACATGGAAATCTGAGAGGTGACTGCACTGCTTCCATATTTCACCATTAAGATTTTAAAGAACAATTATTTCTCGTTGACAGCCGCTGTACTCGTTTCGTGTTAACGAATTAACTAAAGAATATTTTAAACGCGACCTTTTCGTGCGAATCGATACGTTTCTTAGTAGAAATAATGCTAAAAAAATGAAATCTGAGTAGAAGACATTAATGTTTCTAGGGCGCAGCCATGTTTGCTTGATGACACGTCTAGCCACTATGCATTGTGGTACTTGTAGTTCTTCACGCTAACGGCCTTCCTAGGCTCGTTTGAGATGCGCCTCGCCTCGCCTGAAATGTAGGCGAGAGTAGGCGGCTGCAGTGAGAGGAGGAGTGAAAAAAGCGCAGGCAAGACGGACAGATCTCTCTTCTCGCAGTGGATCAGACACCTGTGAGATCAAAGGCGGATATCGCGGGATTCACGGGATTCACGCTCGTGCACAGTGTTGCTAATAAACTGGATGTAATTTAAGTTCTGTTGCTTTCATATGAAAATAAATATAATGAACAAGACACCCAAATCATTTATTCTTTAATACAGACATAGGCTATGTGTTTATATATATATATATATATATATATATATATATATATATATATATATATAATATATATATATAATATATATATATATATATATATATATATATATATATAGGGTAGAGTGGGGGAAAACGCCCCCCTTAAGGTAAAATGTGACATTACTGTGAAACAAAACATAAATGTGACTAGAATTGCCATCCCAGTTTTGAATGACTATGGGAGGAGTTATTCACCAAATATTAAAATTGCTCAGCCTTAGTAAATATTTTGAAATTTGACTTTAAATATTTTTGTACAAAGGGGGCGTTTTGCCCCAGCGGTGGGGCAAAACGCCCCCCAAGGTGGGGTAAAATGCCCCCTTTCTTACCAACCAGTTTGCTTCATAGATCAACAGCAAAATGAACATAGTTTTTTAATCTCTAAAAGTAAAAGGCAAGTAATGCAACAAGATGTGTATATATACCTATTAATATTAATTTCAGGAATGTACAAAATAGCCAAATTTCTAACATTTTAACATTTTATTTTTTACACCTATATGGGGTTGATAATTGATGTAGTATTTGTTCCCTACTATCATCAAGAAATAAAAACTCTAAATAAATATTAAACAAAAATTAGTATATTTATAGTGAAATATATTCCATAAATGCATTAAAAGTTTTATCATTGGGTCACCTAACCACCTTCCATCATTGCATCCACCAAGCTAGCTAGCTAATGCTCACTTGTAATTTTTTCATGTTTTGTTCAAATATTTAGATTTTACCGCCTAGTTATACTGCATTAAATTGTAAAACAAAGACTTTGATAAACAGAAATATGTTACTATAGTAATTATGATAAAGAGAAACTATGTCCCTTGGGGGGCGTTTTACCCCACAAGCTTTGTCTTTTTAAAAAATAGTTTATTTTTAAAAATATAATTATATTCCTTATAAATAACATATGCTCTCAAACTACAGACTTCACTATTCATCTATCATACATCACTGTGATATCACTGTGAACAATATTCTATTAAACACTTGTTTACTAATATATGAAAATTATAGCACTTTCCATGTAATCCTCTTCTCTTCAAATACGTCGCTGGTGTCAGCTTCTCCATGGAGATTTGTATATCCCCGTTGTCAACGTAGTGCATAGCAATAGAAAAAATGTATCTTGATTCATTCTAGTGGTTATTTTGGGAAAAACGGGTGGGGGGCGTTTTACCCCAGGGGGGCATTTTCCCCCACTCTACCCTATATATATATATATATATATATATATAATAAAATGACATTGCATAACCCATAGAGATCGCACTGTCTGAGAGTTTGGGAATATTCACACATAACATATACACATAAAACATGATTTCCGAGTTTTAAAATCAAACATTTTAATAGAGAACAATACATCACGGTTGTTTAAACCAATCAACATTAAGCTGTGTCGTCAGCAAGTCATTTCCCATCATGCTTTTGATCAGCGCAGTCGGTGGAGAGCAACTGCGCGCGACTGCAGAATCCTGCACGTGCGGCTTGCGCTCGCGAGAGCTTTTTGACACACGTCAGCATGACATCAGAGCAAGGCGGACCGCTCTCGGACACATTTCTAACCGGTCCGGCATGCATTACGCGCTGATCACCGGTGATCGGCTCTGCGCAGATTTTGCTCATCTCAAACAAGCCTATTGTTTGACTTTGAACTACATCCGGCTTTTCCTTGGCTTGACGGGTTCTGTAGTTTTATATATAGGCCTATAATATATGTTGTTATCAATAACCATACAACCATAATCTATTGTTGACTTCATAGTCACTCAAAAATGAAATTCTGTCATAGAGGCCTACTCAGTCTCAAGTTGTTCCATCCAAACCTGAATAATATATTTCATTCTTCTGTTGAATACAAAAGAAGATATTTTGAAGAATGAAACCAAGCAGTTGATGGGCCCCATTGCCTTTTCTATAGTAGCATTTTGTTTCAATTTTGATATTTTTCAATGTATATTTGTATATGTGTAATAATGTAATATGTATAATAATACATTTCAATGTATAATAATACATTAATATTATTAGTAGTACCCAAATACTTAAACTATGCTTATTTGTAAACATCATGTAGCAAGTCATGGAACTGAGGTTGCGATCGTATTTTCTTCCCTTTTGCTTCAGGAACCAGTACAAATGTAATTTCGAATTCTATGAGCAATGCAGTTATCTAGATCAGTGGTTGTTAAATAAACAGCCCAATTTACATATTTGAAACTGATAAACATGAGCATACAGTTTATTGATAAAGTAAAATCAATGAATTGTAGTGCAAAGAACAAGAGGTAAAATACAAATATTATACATATAAATAACATTATTCATTACACTATTTTACATTATTGATATAATCTTTAAAACATTGTATGGCACTTTCCACAAATTAGTGTACCCTATTTATGGAAAG
Source organism: Chrosomus eos (assembly GCA_036326025.1). Taxonomy (NCBI): domain Eukaryota; kingdom Metazoa; phylum Chordata; class Actinopteri; order Cypriniformes; family Leuciscidae; genus Chrosomus; species Chrosomus eos. The sequence goes on along the minus strand of CM070828.1, from coordinate 8,672,037 downwards.
TACTGTGTATTGTAAATAGAAGTTACACAGAGTCTAAATGTTCTGCACCCTCATTTCACTTTCTGGATTTTAGGGATATTCAATGTGCACAAATGTTCATTTCTTGAAACAGAATAGTCTTTCCAACTGACATGATTTTAGAACGAGATTCACCACTGAGTTTTTCCCTTGATTCTTGACAGTTTTTTTTATGCAGATGATGAGGTAGTTTTCAGGAAGTATCAGACTCCAGATTCCACCTCCTGCCAGCTTGATTGACTTCTCTGACATTAAAAAGTTTCCCATGAAAGTGTCATAGAAAACAATTAAACTCTTTCAAAATATGCACAAGCTGAACAACCGTTTGTGCCCTCAGTGGATCCTCAGCTTGAAGACTTTGGAAAGAGGTGCTTTGGCACTGGAGTACATCAGGTACGAACCCTCTGCTGAGGTAAAGAACTCCCAGTCACTGCATCCTATAGTAGGCAACCGATGGACAGGGACAAAACCCTCATATCCCTGCCATCTGTCAGAGAAAAAACAATAAAAGTCAAAAAGACTTCTAAAAACATCTTCTTTATTGCAATCGTCTTTATACACTGTTAAAAATAATGGTTCTAAAAAAGTGTTTTTTGCAGCATTGAGCATTTGTTCCTGAAAAAACCTTTCAGTAAACAGTTCTTTAAATAGATTTTAAAAATCAAAAGAACATTTTTTCCAATATAAAGAACCTTTTGTGGAATGTAAATGTTCTATGGATGTTTAAGGGATAGTTTACCCAAAAATGTAAACTCTATCATCAATTACTCACCCTCATGTCTTTCCAAACCCGTACGACTTTCGTCCATTTTCAAAACACAAATGAAGATCTTTTTGATGAAATCTGAGAGATTTCTGTCCCTCTAGTAACGTTAACGTTACGCAAGTTCATAAAGAGATCGTAAAACTAATCCATATGAATCGTGCCGGTATAGTCCAAGTTTTCTGAGGAGACACGATCACTTTATATGATGAACAGATTTAATTTAAGGACTTTTATTCGCATTTTACGCTCTCTTTGAACTTTTTCAAGCGTCAAATTGGTAGTTGCGTAGCTGTCAATGGAGGGACAGAAATCTCTTAGATTTCATCAAAAAGATCTTCCTTTATGTTCCGAAGATGAACGAAAGTCTTACGGGTTTGGAACGACATGAGAGTAAAAAAAATGACAGAATTTTAATTATTGGGTGAACTAACCCTTAAAAGGTTCCATGGAACCATACATGTCAATAAATAACCTTTTATTTTTAAGAGTGTATAGTTTACACTGGTATACTATAGTATTAAACCCTGATAAGATTTCAGAAACATTTATATTGCCATTTACAGATGGATCATATCCATAGTGAAATCTTAAGTGAAATTTGTAGGCTTACTTGGGGTTTTTACAAGTTGGGTCTTAACTTTTACATTTAAGTAAGGAAGGAAGGAATTGAAAGAGGTAAGATATTTACCACAGTATACTAGTATCTCTAAACAGTCGCACAACCAACTGCAATGCCAATGTCTGAAGTACCGCAGCATGCATAAATTAAACTTATGACATGTGTATGATGTTTATATTTTAAATAATTACCTGTATATAACACTGTTCAAAGAGTAAGACGATCCGTCATAAGAGTTGGCTACAACTAAAAAGTGCTCATCTCCAAGCGAAAAGAATTCCCAGTCCACCGCACTGCCATACAAGAGGAAATAAAGTCAAAAGATGAGAATTATGATTGACATAAGTTTATAGTTTTAACTTTTATAGTTTAGGCTTTACCTGTATGTTACAATGTCTTGGAACTTGATGAACATCTTGGTTGCCATGTCAAGTTCATATATAGTTGAGTTGATGGTATAGAGGCTTGGTCCTCTCTCACACAGCATGTGTCCATTAGCAACAGCGAGGAAGACTCTGTTTCCAATCTGAAACATTTCCCAGTCTGTAGCCCCAAATGTCTAGAGAAATTTGAGATATATGTTGAAAAAAGAAAGATAGATTTGGCTTGGTAGTAAAAAAAATAAGGGTAACACTTTACAATGAGGTCCTACTAGGTGTTCGTTTACATGACAACTAAACAGAAACGAATTTCGGTCATTAATCCCTGTTCACACGGATCCACGAAAACAAATAAAAACATTGTATTATGCTGCCAGGTCAGTAGTTGGCGATGTCAATTTGAAGAAAAACTATGCATCTATAGAATTTTTGTAACGTTTTTTTTTAGGGTTTTTACGCGCCTATAGACTGAACACATAATACGCATGCGCATGACATCACTGTTTTCAAAAATGTGTGTTTTTGTAGTTTACGCTGAGAGAATAACAGTGTTGTTTTCAAAAAACTTGCATTTTGAAACCAATACGCACTTTATGGCGTGTAATACTCACGCACTCCCACCCCTAATCCCAACCAAGGGGTGCGTAGCATATGCACGCAAAAAACATCTTTGGCGTATAAATGGCATGATAAATAACATTCGTGGTATAGATGCGCACTTTCATGAGATTGTGCTATTTCTTATATCAAGTCGAGGTTAACGAATATAGATGCAGTCATGCAGAAGTATTTTCATAAACTGATGCAAACACTTAACAGTTAAAACCATTGTAGTGTCTGTTCCATTTTTGGGAAACACGGTCTTGCTGAATTGACACTGACTGCATCGATAACTTCACGAGATCCATATCACATTTATGACTTTGATTTTGTTAGATGGTAAGATCTCAAGAATTTAATTATAGTGTAACATCATCTAAATGCTTGATATTAAAAAAAAAAACTCTTCTTGTTCTTTATTCCCCTGTAAAACACATCTGCACACAGGGAAATTCCCATCTGAAACGGCTGACAACATCACAAGCGGTGTCTGCCTCGTTAAGTCTGTTGACATGTACATTGGATCAGTGATTTAGAGCGAATTCAACAGTGACTGAAAATGTTTAACACTTTTATAGTATCGTATGAAAGCAGACATTACTTTTTCATCTGACATCCGATTGCAAATTTTTGGTCATTTTTTTGTTAAGGGTGTTTTCCCCAGATGCCATTTTTCATAGAAAGAAAGTGGATGGTGATTTATATTATCAGGCTCCAATTTGACTACTTTTATTCATTTTAAAGCTTGGTAGATTCTATATTTTGGAGCTTCGCCATTCACTTCCATTGCATTCCATGGAAAAAAGGTCTGACCAACTATTGTGTCTATTAAGTTTTCTCCTTCATCTGTTGTGGTTTTCATAAGACTCAATAAATTATGACATTTATATATAATGTCGAACTTGAGAAAACTAATTGTTGGTTAGTGTTCAATTGAAGTAAATATTTTTCAGTATCAACGTTCCAATCCATACAGCATGAACAGACATTATATCATGTTTGATATAAAGATTAATGTATTTTTCCACTGTAAAAAAAATGTTATGCTAAATAAGTTATGACAACATGTGTTTTTACCTTGCTTTAACTCACAAAAAAAGTTGAAAATTGCTTAACTTATTTTGATAAGGTATACAAGACTCATCTTGTTGTTTTTAAGTCAGTTTAATGTAATTTAACTTGAAATATCCAAGTTGATTGTACTTAAAAATTTAAGGCAGCAACATTTTTTTACAGGTGTAAAAAATCATATGTTTAGTAAAATAAATTGCAGTGATGAATGAAAGTTTGTGACAACAAGATTTCAAGCAGTAAATCTCTTCGGGGTCTTTAACGGCGGTTAAAGCTTTAGTTCCCCCTATACTTAAACAACCCCAGCGATACCACAGATGCCTCGAGGAAATTCAGTGAGAACAGGTGTCAGGTAAATGTAAAATAACATGCTGCAGTTGGGAAACACCTACATGAGTCCTTCATTCAACTTTTTTTCATTTGTGTCATGATTTTCCACTTCATTTTACCCATACTATTTGTCTTAATGTGTAACTCAGGATAGAAATGTACCTCATTCACATCAGTGTTTCCACTCAAAAGTAAACCACTTCTAAGTTTCAAAATGATCCAATTGATTTGATCTAAGTATCAGGGCCTTACATCCATCACATGCATTTTAAATATATGCTTTCTAAACTCACCCTTATAGTCTGAAAGAGCTGAAAGGCTCCACCAAGCCAGATATAGATTGATGAATCTGTTTGGGTGGAGATGCCATCAAATGCATTGGCCACTGCTAGGAAGTGGTATGGCCCTACAGTGAAAAACTCCCAGTCATATGCTCCTGATGTCGAGATGGTCTGGTTCACCTCAAACGTCTTGGTTCCTGGGTTCCACTTATAAACGACACTGTTAATGTTGTGATTGCCGTTATCTAATAGGGATGACAGGTACATAATATAGGGGTTTAAGATAAAAGATAAAACTATTCTCACAACTGCCACTTATTTTAAGAGCAGTAACAAAATGAAATGCTGAAACCATTACTGAACTGAATGGCATGATGATGGGCATTAATTTACATTTGTGGGTTAACTTTTGGCTTGAGGTGAATTTAGCAGTATTTTAGGACAAAAGTTTGGATTAATTAGGATTTTAAATGTTTTTGAAAGTTTCTTGGGTTTTTATTTGATTTGATTTGATTAAAAAAAAAACAGTAATATTGTGAAATATTATTACAATTTGGATATATTTTAAAATGTACTTTATTCCTGTGTTTTTTTACTCCATTACTCCAGTCTTCAGAGTCCATGATCCTTCTGAAATAATTCTAATATGCTAATTTGCTGCTAAATAAACATTTCTTATTATTATCACTGTTGAAAACAGTTGTGCGGCTTCGTATTTTTGTGGAAACTGTGATACACTGTAATTCAAAACTTTGATCTAAGTATGATTACAAAAAAGAAAGAAATTAATGAATACTTTATTCAGCAAGGATGCAATAATCGGTTGAAAATACATTTACAATGTTACAAAAGATTTACATATCAAATAAATGCTGTTCTTTTGAACTTTCTATTCATCAAAGATTCCTGAAAAAAATGTATCACGGTTTTCACAAAATATTAATTTTGATAATGAGCACTAATAATTGAGCATTAAATAATAAAATGATTTCTGAAGGATCATGTGACACTGAAGACTGGAGTAATGATGCCAAAAATGTAGCTTCGCATCACAGGTGTCATGAATCCAGTCTGTGGCCTTCCGGTCAATCACCACCAGAGGTCACCAAATCACAGCATGGACTTTTGCACTTCACTACAATACCCATCATTCATTGCATTGACTACTCGCACAGCTGATTCCACTAATCACGCTCACACCTGAGAACTATCACACACGAGTGCTGCAGTTCCTCCGGGGATCTTCACACGTGGATCTGATTGGCTGACGGATCACCAGGCCGGATCTCCTCTCACCGTTACAGTTATTATCCTCAGGAGCGAGAGCGCCTCACGAGAGCCGCCGCTTTAGTGGAGCGACCCCGGACTGAGACGCAATAAACCGTTTACAGAGACTGGAGTTCACCAGGCGTGCTGTAATACGCTCAGATTCATCATCACACACTTTATAAGCCTTGGACTTTCTCTCCCTTCGGCCGAGTATTGTATTGCATTTAGCGCTCCTCTAGTGTTAGCTACTCTACAGAGCCCATCCAGTGTTCGTTGCCTTGCCTGTTTTCTGATTCTAGCCTGTGTTTCCTGGATTTACCCTTAGCCTATCCCTTTGGACTCTGTTTGCACCTCGTTTGGATTTTGCTGGTTACCTGGATTATCTCTCTTTGCCTTGCCCCTGTTGGATGTTGTTTGCTGATCGTCGACCCACGCTTGCCCTAGGATCATTCTGTGTCATGCCTCTGCCATTCCTGTCTACTGTTTATTGACCTTGCCTGTTTATGACCATGTTTTGGAATAAAGCCCTGCGAATGGATCCGCACGTCTCTTGTCTTGTTCAGCCCGTAACAGAATACTCGGCCACACAAGGATCCAGCGGCTTTTCCTGTGGAGATTGGCCAGGTATGGACACAGCACGAATGTTATTAAGACTCAAGCAGGGTTCGCGATCGCTCGAGGAGTATATACAAGAGTATTTGGATCTCGCCTATTCCTCTGATCTGCCGGATTGTGTGCTCATTGATTTCTTTTGTGAGGGCATTAATCAACCGCTCCGATCACGGTTAGTCTGTGAGGGTCCCCGTTCATCTCTCAGTCAGTTTATGGATTATGCCTTGGTGTCTGTTGGTTCAGCTTTCACTGTGGGTGTCGCAGAGGAATGCGACTCCGCACTTACTCATGTAATGCCGGCCGTACCAGAGCACGGTCACAAGATGGCAGACACCACAACATCCCGTTCTGTCACAGTTGATCGTCACCAGTCAAGCCAAGTCACAGCTGATCGTCACGAGTCAAGCCAAGTCACGGTTGATCGTCACGAGTCAAGCCCAGTCACGGTTAATCATCACGAGTCTCGTCATGTCACCGCTGACCAGCCAGAGTCTTTTCACGTCCTGTCTGCCACGCCTAGATATTCAAGGTCAGTGCTTCGATTTCCCAGTCTGGTTTCTAGTGTGAGGGATGCACCACTGGGGTCGGCACGTGCAGCTGGTATCCCCAAATCTACTGCCTTTAATCATTCTGTTCCTGCATTAGTTACCCTGTCCGAAGCACTTCCCATGATGGGAATCGCTCTATGTTGCGTTTGGGCTGCGTACACCACCTCAGAACTGCCCCAGGCGATGGCACCCGCTGCAGTTTCACCAGAGGTGCGGCACGAGCTGCAGAACCTCCCGAAGCGGCGGGGCTCGCTTCAGTCCCTTGTATGGTGGTAGCGCCCAGCAATGTCTTCCCAGCCTGTCATGTCCCGGTCAAAGGAACCGTAGATGAGCACTGTACCTGTCCTGTTAAAGAACTTTACCTGATTCTTGATGCTACCCCTGTAGAACCTCCAGAGATGGTGGTGTCTGCTGCAGAACCTTCGGAGGTGTCAGAGCCAGAGACTGTCCAGCCAGAGCTTCACGTCAGCCACGTCCAGCCAGAGCTTCACATCAGCCACGTCCAGCCAGAGCTTCACGTCAGCCACGTCCAGCCAGAGCTTCACGTCAGCCACGTCCAGCCAGAGCTTCACGTCAGCCACGTCCAGCCAGAGCTTCACGTCCAGCCAGAGCTTCACGTCAGCCACGTCCAGCCAGAGCTTCACGTCAGCCACATCCCGTCTGCCGAGCCTGCTGTTCCTGTGCGTACTTCAGCCTTTGACCCAGTAGCTACCCTCAAGAAAATTTTGGGGGGGGGCAGTAGGTACCCGCCGTGGCCGCCCGAGGGGTCTTCACCGCCGTGGCCGCCCGAGGGGTCTTCACCGCCGTGGCCGCCCGAGGGGTCTTCACCGCCGTGGCCGCCCGAGGGGTCTTCACCGCCGTGGCCGCCCGAAGGGTCTTCACCTCCCTGGTCTCCTGAACTACCTACCGTCCTGTCGCAGTCTCCAGGCCCTTTTCCGCCCCATGGGCCTGGCCCTCCAGCCCACCCCCGGGTCCGCCTCCGCTCCACCGCCCTCCTGGATTGTATTGGAGCGTCTGGAAGCCGCTCCTTGTGGGGGGGCTCTGTCATGAATCCAGTCTGTGGCCTTCCGGTCAATCACCACCAGAGGTCACCAAATCACAGCATGGACTTTTGCACTTCACTACAATACCCATCATTCATTGCATTGACTACTCGCACAGCTGATTCCACTAATCACGCTCACACCTGAGAACTATCACACACGAGTGCTGCAGTTCCTCCGGGGATCTTCACACGTGGATCTGATTGGCTGACGGATCACCAGGCCGGATCTCCTCTCACCGTTACAGTTATTATCCTCAGGAGCGAGAGCGCCTCACGAGAGCCGCCGCTTTAGTGGAGCGACCCCGGACTGAGACGCAATAAACCGTTTACAGAGACTGGAGTTCACCAGGCGTGCTGTAATACGCTCAGATTCATCATCACACACTTTATAAGCCTTGGACTTTCTCTCCCTTCGGCCGAGTATTGTATTGCATTTAGCGCTCCTCTAGTGTTAGCTACTCTACAGAGCCCATCCAGTGTTCGTTGCCTTGCCTGTTTTCTGATTCTAGCCTGTGTTTCCTGGATTTACCCTTAGCCTATCCCTTTGGACTCTGTTTGCACCTCGTTTGGATTTTGCTGGTTACCTGGATTATCTCTCTTTGCCTTGCCCCTGTTGGATGTTGTTTGCTGATCGTCGACCCACGCTTGCCCTAGGATCATTCTGTGTCATGCCTCTGCCATTCCTGTCTACTGTTTATTGACCTTGCCTGTTTATGACCATTTTTTTGGAATAAAGCCCTGCGAATGGATCCGCACGTCTCTTGTCTTGTTCAGCCCGTAACAACAGGAATTTACTGTTTTTACAGTATTTTACTGTTTTTACAGTATTTTGGATCAAATAAAAGCCTTGGTGAGCATAAGAGACTCCAAACTTTTGACCGGTGATGTACAAGTCTATTGATGAGAATAATCTCTTGATTCAGCCCCACCACACCATTATACAGTAGGACCAACCTGTTCGGTGATTGGCCACAGCCAAAAAAGCTTCATTATTAATATGAAAGGCTTCAAAGTCACGAGCACTGTGCGTCTCCAGGGTCTGATATCTCAAAAACTTCAGCCTCTTATTACTCCACCTATAGATCACAGACAGCTCTTGCTTTCCGTCCGCTGGGCCCACGGAGTTCGACACCGCCAAGAACATCTGGCACACATACAACACACACAGTGATAAATGAGCTTGATATAGACAAACAGAGATAAAGTTACACTTATCAGTCAGTCTGTCATTTGGCTATCACGAGTCCAGCTCGCTAAATTTAGAACAGTGTGAAGATCAGGTGGTAGATATATACTGTATCATATAGCTTATGAGTCATAATTTCACTCAGGCGAAGAGTTTAGTGATGATTTAACTGATACAAATACAGGCTCCATGATTTACAGTAATGATAATGATAGTTGTAAGGAGCTGCAGGTTTCAACAAAGAACTTTTATTACTTCCTATTCTTTATAATATAAGATCTGTGTGATATAATTAAGACTAAACAACTGCACTGCAGACAGACCGATGTGTATAAATGATTCATTCAGGGAAGGGAAAGATCATCAGACAAAATTAATTTCTGTGACTGACTACACTAGTGATTTAAAGTTATTGCGTATGTTTGTACCGAGTGTAAGGAACACCACATCAAAACACATCTGTCTCCTGAAGTGCAATGTAAAGTCTGTTCTCTGTAGATCTGCGCATGATTGAGTGGAAAATGTTCAGATCACACTTACGGTACTGAACCCTGTCTACTGTATCTCTGAATGAAGCTTCTAACTTCTCACCTGCCCCCCTTAACATTTCACCTCAGGCTTTTTCTGCCAGTAATTCTTTCATAATGAAGTGTCAATCACTGCTCTCTACAGTTGGACTGTACAACCTTTTTATAGGGGCAGTATGCAATTTCTGAGATGAAAATATGAATTGTCCGTTTTGATTTCATGGTGACTAAGATGTGTAAGCTTAATATTCAAATTATTATTTTTTTTAAATCAAAGTTTCTATTTTTAAAATAAAAGTACTCTCCTTGACACAGTGATACAATTTCCTGTTTTGTAGTATACGTGTTGGTTAAACTTTACTGTATTTGTATTTATAGTTTATTTATAGTGATGTAGTGCACATCATTATTCATGTGTACTCATAATCTTTAATCAAAAACCTCTTCTCCCCCTCCAAACGTCTATTCTCTTTATGACGTATGTCTCGCCGGAAGGTTGGATTAAATATTTTCCAAATACTAACTCCATTTAGTTAGCAATGCCCAATTTCCTACGATCCAATCAATTCCCGAAGGACTAAATCAAGTCCCGCCCAACATTTTCTCTCATTCCAAAAGCCGTTTAATTTGTATATACGTCACAATAGGGAAGAAAATTGACATTTGCAACTTTCGTTTCATGCCGACTTTAATCATTTCAATGTGGAAAAAAAACTTTTTATTAGTTTACTTAAAAACACTTAAAAGTTCTAGCTTTTTCAACATTACAAGTAATGCAAGTTACATAATAACTGCTAAGTTACTTTTTCAAATTACATAACGCAAGTTACTTTGTTTTTCCATGTGACCGATATCACTCCTGTCTCCATATTGAGAGAAATCCGGAGTAAGTACAGAGGTGTTGTGTGTGTGTGCTTTATGAACATGATGCTTATTGTTTTTCTAGACTTGGAGAATGCATTTACTCATCACTTGCACAAAAACAGATTCAGTATTACTCAAAATGAATAAATACAGTAAAAAAAATAATTAACTTCAGTCTGAGACTTGTTTATTTAACTTTTGGTGTGAAAAAAAAAAAAAAAATTTATTTGTTATTAAAGCTACACTGTGGGATTTTTACCCCCATCTAGCGGTGAAAAGGTATATGACCATCCAGTGAATATCAGTTTCTGTTCCTCTCAATTCCGATTTCGTTTTAACTCCTACGGTGGCCAATGTAGTCCAAGATTAACATGGCTTCCAGTTCGACCTCGTCCATGAGTGTTCCTTCAAGTGATACGCGAAAGGCTGTATGTCCCTCTTTGGCTAATGTACTTTCAAGATGGAGGGGCAACATGGCGACCGACATTAGAACCCCTTACCCGTATATATTTTCAATGGCATATTATACACTCACGAGAATACTTTATTACTTGAACGAAGTAAATATACATTAATGAGCACATATATTTTTAAAAGAACTAAGTGTTTTTAGCTAAGAATAAACCTAAAAGTTACACAGTGTAGCTTTAAAAAATCAAAAAAGCAAGCCAGGTGATAAAAAAAGTAATGTAACCTATTACTTTCCATAATAAGTAACTGACACAATTAGTTACTTTTTAGGGAGTAAAGCAATATTGTAATGCATTACTTTTAATGCATTTACATTCCCCAAACATGATTATTATCTTTTCTCACCTTCTTCCCTATAGTGATTTGCTTCCATGCCTGGGCTTTAAAGGTGCTGATGTTCTGGTAGAGCTGGAAGTGGCCATGGGTCCAGCGGTAGATGGCAGAGCCTGGTTTGGTATCCCGATGAGCCATAGCAGCAAACAGCCCAACCGAGGGGATCTGGAAAAGCTCAATGTCCTGAGTCTCTGACGTGGTGTAGAGGTCCTGGTAATCATCTACATAGTCTAGTCTGTCTTTATCTGTAGATTGAACAGTGTAAAAAATAATAACTGACATATAATTACTGACATAATTACTGACTTTTTCTTGTTTGCTACTGGCATAGCAAACAAGAAAAAGTGCACAAGAAAAAAGAACAGTACCAGGGTTTTGGTCATGGTGATCATGATGCACCATGGTATTATTACCCTCTGATGCCATCTGTACTTTTTCATAAAGGAACTGATCGATAATGCTTATTGTTATGAATAATGATAGGTTCTGGAATTTATAAAAAAATATTATAAAAGTGACATGATTTTCTAAAATAAAATGGCAAAATGTGGCCATTTTGGTTATTTAAATCATCGCAAAAATGTAAACTGTATTATTGCAAAGCTCTAACCTAATAAGTTGGATGTATATTTTATCCAAATTTATTCGCGTACATACAGCAAACTCAGGTCAAGTGAAATATACTATGTAGCAAATCTCATCAGCCTGATTTTTTATTTTTGTAGCAAAATGTAAACTATATTATCACTCAGCTCTATATTAGTATGTCCAACTTTATTTGAATTCCATATATGGTGTAGGGTGATACATACTATTTAGCAAATCTCAACTGCTTGATTGCTTGTATTATCACAAAATGTAAACTATTTTATCGCCCAGCTTTAATCTACTATAAGGCATGAAGATATTATAAAAAATTACATCAAGGCTGATGTAAAGCTGTTTAGAAACAGTGTTTATTGTGAAAAGTGTGAATAAATAAATTTGATTTGACTTGTTAGGTCATAATCTTAAAGTTAAAATGAAATATTTTGTAAGTTTTAAATAAAATAAAAAATCCATTATTCTTTATTTCTTCAGTCTTCCTACCTTGCAGCATAGAGTGCCAGAATACACCATCACATAGGAAGAGGCCTCTTTTAAGAGTGTCAAACCAGAGTTGTCCCTGCTCTGCCGCAGTGCATGCTGGTTTAGACCCCAGAGTCACACGGACCTCCGTCTCTGTACATTGACGTGAGGATGCAAAAGTTCAAGTACACATACTGAGCAAATATGCTTACAGTAATATTTCTTTTTGAACTACATTAAATATTTTATTTGATGAAATCTGTGATTACTGGATTTGTACAATACATACGTCGTGTTAATGAAATTGGAATATTATTTGTAATCAATCTACTTTATCAAAAGAATACGGATATGAAACAATAAACAAAATCTCTGCTATGTCATCACAGATGTAAAATGTCTCAGACTGTGAGGTTGTAAAAGTATTACTAAGGTGTGTAATCTAGATCAAAGTTGTCATTAGCTAATTTAAATTGTCAATACAAATGATATAAACACACAGTATTGTTTGTCATGCCCGAGATGTGTGCCAGCGTAAACCCCCTCATCACCAGCACACACTCATCACTGACAGCTCTCACTGCGAGCGGCATAACCTCTGTTTTCCTTTTCAGAGCCAAACAAGTGTCAGATGTTTAGTTTGGGATGATAACTCAATCTGACCATGGGCGATGTCATCAGTGCCGTCTTTAGCACCATAGATCTGTTCTTTTCCTCAAAATGTTGTACATGGCTCCAGTCATGACAAAATAATTTTTTTGTAATGGTTCATTGTAACTGTGTTAACATTGGCTATATTATGATGTTATATGATGTTTAACCAGCCTATTTTCCATTAAGAATCTCAGTTTTAACTCTTATCATGCCCTTAATCATATATACATACATACATACATACATACATACATACATACATACATACATACATACATACATACATACATACATACATACATACATACATACATACATATATATATATTTCTTCCGTGAAACACAGATATCCTTTTTTTATACAATATATTAGATATTCTTTCCAATATAATAACATTTAATAAAAACTGGGAACTGGGGTTGTCAAGCTTCAAAAAAATAGTTAACCTTAAACAACTGGGTGAGTAAATAGTGACCGAATTTTTATTTTGAAGTGAACTAATCCTTTAAAACCTGTATGAATTTCTTTCTTCTGCTGAACACAAAAGATATTTTGAAGAATGTCGGTAGCCAAACAGTTGATGGACCCCATTGACCTTCACAGTAGGAAAAAAATGTCAATGGGGAAATCAATGGGGTCCATCAACTGTTTGATTACCGACATTCTTCAAAATATCTTCTTTTGTGTTCAACAGAAGAAAGAAATTCATACAGGTTTGGAACAACTTCTGTAGGAGCCTAAATGCAGTTAATTGATAGATAAATAATTTAATTTATATGTTAAACAGTAATTTGCATGATTCATTTTATGTGGAGAAAATTGAAGGGAATATTTACAATATTTACAGTAATGCAAGGAGTTAATTGTGTTATCTAAAATGTGTGTGGATAATTTAGAGTGTATTAATATTACATTGGTTATATTTTGGAAATATAGGATTATTGCATTTTTGTTTTTAACTGCATGCACCTTTAAGTGCTGGGAATACTCTCGCGAGAGTTAGTGAGGAGAGTTAGTGTGCGAGAGTTAGTGAGGATAGTTAGTGTGCGAGGGTTAGTGGTCGAGAGTTATTGAAGTGAACAGTCAGGCAAGCAGAGTGGAGCCACACAGTTTTTTGACCTTTACTTTACTTTACTTTACTTTACCTTTCTTTCTTTTAATCAATCATTTTAGTTTTTTGTAATATTCCTGTGTCGATGTCCAAGTAAACGGATATATTTTTCACGAGTTGTCCTGTGGATTTATTGAAGTGGATGTGGAAGAAGGGAGTGGATAAAGCGTCAAGCTAAGGCTTCATTCAGTGGAAACCTACATTTTAGTCAAAAAACTCGCTCTGCACGGATTATTGGACTTTGGAATTGCCTGACTCGAGATATAAGACGGAAGGAGGAAACGTTCACGGTGAAACTGTAAGTCGTAGCTTTCCTTGCTCTGCTGTGGATCGTTAATCTAAACTGAGAGGACTGTGGTCGCGGGCGCGCGCGGCTGTGAAGGAGAAATAAATAAATAAAAGGACGCCGTTCGGCTGAACGACGAAGTGGAACGCAGTGTGTGTGTGTTAAGCTTACCCTATTGTTTGATAGGTGCACTAATAAAGCGTGTAAACATTCGCTCGTTATGGATGAACAAGACAGTGAAAAACGGACAGTAAAAATGACTGAAAAAGCTGTGGAAGAACACAAGTCCAGACAACTTCATGCACGCAGGTATAAGCTATCCAAGCTAACGAGTATGGTAAAGCAGATTGAGCAATTAATGGAAGATGATGCAAATGCTGACATCGTTAAAAATAAATTGCGTGTGGATTTCAGTGGTTTGCAACAAGAATTTGCTGACTTAAATTCAGTTTTGAGAAAATTTATGTCTGATGAAGAATTCTTTGATGATCAAAGGAATTGGTTTGAAATTAAAATTAAGTCAATAAATGATTTCTTCTGGAAATGTGAGGAATGGATGAAAGAGGTCATGAAACGCTCTGAGCAGGCTGAAGAGTGTGATAAACGCGTAATGCCCACCGATAGTAGGTCTACTTCGTCAAAAACCACCATGAAACGCTCAAGTAGAACCAGTTCACAATGTGGAAGTGTGTCATCATCATCTTCAGTCAGAATAAAGGCAGAAATGGAGCGTGCTTCATTAAAGGCAAAGGCGGCAGCTTTAAGAGAGAAGTTAGCCATAGAAAAGGAAGAAGCAGATTGGCATGCAGAAAAAAGATGCAGAGAAGCTCAGCTGCAAGCAGAAGAAAAGCGGCGAGAGGCGGAGTTTGATGCTGAGCAAAAGAGAATGGAAGCTGCAATAAAGGCTAAAAAGGAGATGCATGCAATGCAGACTGCTCTTGCAGAGTCAGATGCAAAGATGGAAGTTTTGCAAAAATATGAATGCACACAAGCAGCCGAAAACAATATAGAAACTAATGCACAGATCGCTGAAACAAAGTTGAACATCACCTACCAACCACCAACACAGCACACCTCGCCTACACCCGAGCTTGAAAGCAAGGTTCAGCTAGCAAGGCCACAAATAGTCCCGTCTGCATCGAACATGGACCTCAACGATGGACCAGTGCTTGATAGTTTATGCAAGGCTATCTCTCAGCAAGTTGACGTCACTGAGTACCTCGTGAAGAATCACAAAGCCACCTTACTCCCTGAGCTCACCATTCTAACATTCAAGGGTGACCCGCTTGAGTATAAATCCTTCATCAGATCTATTGAACATGGAGTTGAAGGCCGCACTGGTGACAGTCGTGATCGTCTACAGTTTTTGTTGCAGTACACAAGTGGACAACCACATGAGTTGGTAAAAAGCTGCATTCACATGGAACCCTCAGCAGGTTATGCTAAAGCGAAAGAAATGCTGAAGGAGTTTTTTGGCGATGATTACAAGATAGCAGAAACTTACATAAAGGAGGCTTTGGATTGGCAGACAATTAGGGCAGAAGATGGCGTTGCACTGCAGTCGTTCGCATTGTTTCTTACAGGATGTTGCAACACAATGACTGATATAAGCTACATGGAAGACTTGGACAACACAGCTAACATAAAGGCACTGGCTAACAAGCTGCCATACAAACTCAAAGAAGCTTGGAGAAAATCTGCATGCGACCTACAAGAAAAAACAAAGAAAAGGGTGAAGTTCAAGGATTTTGTCGAATTTGTCAACAAGCAAGTCAGATACATACTAAACCCACTCTATGGAAACATACAAGAAACCACTACCAGGCCAAAACAACCAGTACAACAGAAATCAAACCTACAATACGCAGAGACATTCAGACCAAAGAAAGTATTCACAGCAGCTATTGTCTCCTCCCAAACTGAAAACAAATTCAAGACTGAAAATGACAAACAACCAACGCCAAAAACACAGACTGTCTCAGTGGACGCAAACAGCAAGCCCTGTGTTTATTGCAAGGGAGAGCAACACAGTCTCGCAGTCTGCAGAAAACTCAAGTGCAAGCCACACAAAGAAAAAATTGACTTCCTGCGAAGCAAAGGTCTGTGTTTTGCATGCTTGAAACATGGTCACATGAGCAGCAGCTGTAAAGAGAAAGCTCAATGTCAAGAATGCTCTCGACTGCATCCCACACTGCTGCACATGAACACTAAAGGCTTGCGAGAAGAAACAACAAGCGAGCGTTGTGGACAGCAATCTGTTTCAAGTGCTCTTGTACACATGAAGGAAACTTTTGCTGTCATCGGGGCCGGTAAGGAAAACTGTGCTCTTTCGATCATTCCAGTGTGTGTCAAAGCACAAAAGGGAACCAAGGCAGTGACAACGTACGCATTTTTGGATCCAGGCAGCTCAGCTACTTTTGCTACGGAGTCATTAATAAACCAACTGAGTATGAATGGACGCAATACAAGCATTTTGTTGCAAACAATGGGGAATGAATCTATTGTTGACACTTGCATTGTGAATGGACTGGAAATCAGTAGCTTGGATGGCAACCACTTTATTGAACTTTCAGAGGTGTTTTCGCAGAAAAACATACCTGTAACCAAAGACAATATTCCCCGTCAAGAGGATGTTGACAGTTGGCCTCATTTAAAGGAGGTGAAACTCCCCACTATCCAAGCAGAGGTTGGATTACTCATAGGAGCAAATGTTCCCAAGGCGATGGAGCCTCTGCAGGTGGTTAACAGCGTGGATGACGGACCATACGCCGTGAGAACGATATTAGGATGGACAGTAAATGGGCCACTCAGAGGTGAAAGCGGTATGAGGGAGACAAACACATTGACAGGAGTCACCACCAATCGTATCTCAGTAGCCAAGCTAGAAGAGCTCTGGCAACTGCAGTTCAAGCAGGACTTTCCTGATGCTGGACAAAATGAAGACATTGAAATGTCCAAAGATGATCACCAGTTTATTGACATGGTGTCTCGGTCCTCAAAACTTGTGGATGGTCATTACACTGTTTGCCTGCCGGTGAAGAACAAGTCATTGTATATGCCAAACAACAGATCAGTCGCAGAGCAACGTGCGCTGAATCTACGGAAAAGATTCTCCAGAGATGTCAAGTTTCACGCAGAATACGTTGCATTTATGGATGACATTCTCAAGAAAGTCTACGCAGTGAAGCTGGATAACGTTGAACGTCAGCCAAATGAGGGACGAACATGGTATCTGCCTCATCACGGAGTTAGACATCCAGTTAAGCAAAAACTGCGTGTCGTTTTTGATTGTGGAGCGAGCTTTCAAGGAACATCACTCAACCAACAGCTCCTGCAGGACCGGACCTAACAAGCTCGCTGGTGGGGGTCCTCTTAAGGTTCCGACAAGAGACCGTGGCGGTCATGGCTGACGTGGAGGCTATGTTCCATCAGATCAGAGTCAGCAATGAAGACACTGATCTCTTCAGGTTTCTTTGGTGGCCTGATGGGAACTACGAGCAGGCACTTGTTGAACACAAGATGTTGGTCCACATCTTTGGCGCAACGTCGTCGCCAAGTGTTGCAACTTTTGCACTTCAAAAATGTGCTACAGATTTTGTGCATAAATTTGGTCAAGAAGCTGCCAAAACAGTGAAGAAAAACTTTTATGTAGACGATTGTCTCAAGTCAGTTACAGATGAAGACACAGCAATCACTCTTTGTGCTGACTTGAGGAATATGTTGGCAGAAGGTGGATTTCGACTAACGAAATGGTCGAGTAACAGTCGAAGGTTGCTCAACTCCATTCCTGAAGAGGAAAAGGCCCAGGGTTTTCAGGATTTGGACTTGGATGAGGATAACTTGCCGATGGAGAGAGCATTGGGAATCCAGTGGTGTGCCGAAACGGATCAGTTCAAGTTCAAAATCAACCTCAAAGTTCGACCACACACTAGGAGAGGCCTACTTTCCCTTGTCTGTTCCATTTTTGATCCGTTAGGTTTTCTTGCTCCAGTGATACTTCCTGCCAAAAGAATCTTGCAAGACTTGTGCCGGCAGAAGTATAGCTGGGATGAAGAACTGCCTGATAATGTCATTAAGAGCTGGGAAAAGTGGATGTCTGGATTGCAACAGCTTGAGACCTTTGGAGTTGACAGATGTGTTAAGTCAAAGCAGTTTGGTGCGCCAGTCTTTGCACAGTTAAATCATTTCGCTGATGCTAGTGAAGACGCATACGGAACAACCAGCTACCTACTGCTACGCACTGCAAGCGGTGAAGCTCAATCCACTCTGATTATGGCAAAGGCAAGGGTTGCGCCTTTAAAGTCTCCAACCATACCAAGAATGGAATTGACTGCAGCCACAGTTGCGGTCAAGATGGACAAGCTTCTGAAGAAAGAGCTTGAACTGGAACTTAATGAATCAATCTTTTGGACAGACAGCACGGCTGTGCTGAAGTACTTGAACAGCGAAGGCACAAGATTCAAGACTTTCGTTGCCAATAGGATCACAACAATCCTGGAGCACTCTCAGACTTCACAGTGGAGATACATTAATACCAATCTGAATCCTGCTGATCATGTCTCGAGAGGACAGACTGTTGAAGCGTTCTTGAAGAACGAAAGCTGGCTTTCAGGACCAAGTTTTCTGCTCTGTGCACAAGACCAGTGGCCAAAAAATCCAGATCCTGGAATGCTGGACATGGATGACTCTGAGGTTAAAAAGGTAGTTCAAGTGCGTGTTATTCAGACGCAAGAGCCCAAAAATGCTACGGAACAGTTGATGAACTACTACTCATCCTGGATAAAACTAAAACGCGCGGTGGCATGGTTTCTGAAGTTTAAAGATTTGCTTAAGGGACTGACAGCGAAAAGAAAGGAATTTAACTCACACGGAGAAAACCGAATTAATCAATTCAAGAAAGTTTTCAAAGGAACACACCTAACCTGTGAAGGTTTGACTGAAGCAGAAAGAGAAATTGTGAAATACTGTCAAAAACAATGTTTCAAAGAAGACTTGACTATGCTAAAGGACCATCAAAGGGTAAAGAAAAGTAGTTCGCTTTACAAGCTGAACCCTGTACTTCAAAACGGAGTCATCAGAGTTGGTGGAAGGATGAGCCGCGCAGCAATGCCAAAGGATTCCAAGCAGCAGGCCATCTTGCCAAAAGATTCACACATCACAATGCTTGTGCTGAAGCACATTCATGATGTTACAGCTCATGCCGGGAGAAATCATATGTTGGCACAACTGCGTCAAAGATTCTGGGTCCCCGGAGCAAACGGCGCTATTAGAAAGTTCTTGTCCAGGTGCATCAGTTGTAAGAAACTACACGGAACTGCTGGTAAGCAACTCATGGCTGATCTACCAAGATGCAGGGTCTTGCCTGACAGTCCTCCATTCACAAGAGTCGGCGTTGACTACTTTGGTCCATTTCTGGTGAAAAGAGGAAGAGTCTTGCCATACGAGCTGTACATCTAGAAGTCGCATCTTCACTTGACACTGATGCATGCCTCAATGCAATTAGAAGATTTCTTGCAAGAAGAGGACAAGTAAAAGAGATGTATTCTGATAATGGAACCAACTTTAGGTCGGCTGACTGTGAGTTGAAAAGATCAATAAAAGAATGGAACACCAGCAAGATAGCAAAGAATTTGCAGGAAAAGGGAGTCCAGTGGCACTTTAATCCGCCAGCAGGTTCTCACCATGGAGGAAGCTGGGAACGGCTGATTCGTTCAGTGAGGAAAATTCTGAACATCACAGTTAAGGAACAACTTTTGGATGAAGAAGGTCTCCATACCTTGCTGTGTGAAGCTGAGGCCATCATAAACAGCAGGCCAATCACTCAGGCATCTTCAGATCTTAATGATTTAGAGGCCTTAACGCCCAACCACCTGTTGTTACTCAAGGTCAAGCCTGAGTTACCCCAGGAGTGTTTAGCAAGGATGACCAGTATGCTAACCGCAGATGGAGGCAAGTACAGTACCTCGCGGATGTCTTCTGGAAACGCTGGTGTAAAGAATATCTTATGCAGCTCCAAGAACGTCAGCGATGGTTCACACCTGGAAGAAACTTCAGTGTTGATGACGTAGTGCTGATTGTGGATGATACATCGCCCAGAAATTCATGGCCGCTTGGAAGAATTGTGGAGATTTTTCCTGACAAGAAAGGTTTCGTTCGTCAGGTGAAAGTCAAGACTAAGAGCAACGAGCTTTGTCGCCCGATAACAAAGCTATGTCTTCTTCAAGGATCTGAGGACAATGTATAAGCTGTTCCAAAGGAAAGACCCTATTTCGAATAGGGCGAAGACCAAGAATATTTCTTTAGATAGTTTATTAGTTAGCATATAGGCTCCTTTAATTTAAGTTTTGAGTAATTGTTTCAAGGACATTGATAACAATTAGGGGCCGGTAATGTAGGAGCCTAAATGCAGTTAATTGATAGATAAATAATTTAATTTATATGTTAAACAGTAATTTGCATGATTCATTTTATGTGGAGAAAATTGAAGGGAATATTTACAATATTTACAGTAATGCAAGGAGTTAATTGTGTTATCTAAAATGTGTGTGGATAATTTAGAGTGTATTAATATTACATTGGTTATATTTTGGAAATATAGGATTATTGCATTTTTATTTTTAACTGCATGCACCTTTAAGTGCTGGGAATACTCTCGCGAGAGTTAGTGAGGAGAGTTAGTGTGCGAGAGTTAGTGTGCGAGGGTTAGTGGTCGAGAGTTATTGAAGTGAACAGTCAGGCAAGCAGAGTGGAGCCACACATTTTTTTGACCTTTACTTTACTTTACTTTACTTTACCTTTCTTTCTTTTAATCAATCATTTTAGTTTTTTGTAATATTCCTGTGTCGATGTCCAAGTAAACGGATATATTTTTCACGAGTTGTCCTGTGGATTTATTGAAGTGGATGTGGAAGAAGGGAGTGGATAAAGCGTCAAGCTAAGGCTTCATTCAGTGGAAACCTACAACTTCCTTTAATCTTACTTTAGTTAAGTCACTCTTCAGTGATAGGATAGCGACCTTTACAATTGTTTAAAATTGCTCCTTTTGCATGACAGTCATATGGGTTTGGAATTAAAAATGTTTTAGATTCCTTTAATTCAACCTTAAAATCATTTGAATTTAAACATTTAGTTTTACCATATGGAGGGAGCAGGACATCATTCATGTGGGATTTCACTGGCAAGTTTGACAGAATTGTAGGAACAGAAAGCTCAACCAGCGACGGTTTGATGGAGGGGCAAACACGTGACGTCGCGTCCGATCCAGGTAAAAGAACGAGCTGGCGCAGTAAACCCTTAAGAAAGAAGACAGATCATCCTCTAACCAACAGGTATGTTTGTGTGTATATTCTAATATATCTTACATTTTAAGAAATATAATTAGCAATATGAGAATACAAAGCTCACAGAGAACAGGCCTTTCCACTTCCTTCGACTTCCAATGTGGAACCTGGAGTCATCAGTGCTGAGATCAGAGGGAAATGGCTGTTTATGGACCCTGGAACCCATCAGTGGAAGTACATTACTCACAGGACTCAACTTTGAACTGCAACATTATGTTTTGTTTCTGAATCTCTTCTATTTCATGGTTAGAAAGATCCCACCCCTAGAAATAACAAATGTCAGGCGCTTTACTGTTCTAAATGCCACCCATACACTTAATTTGCAGCTAATTGCTCAAGAATTCATTGGAATAATATGTGCACATTTTGGATAAGAAATCGTATTTTAATCGTATAAATTCTCCAAAATTTTACCTTGAGGTCATCTAAATGCTTAAATCTTGTAGTGAATACCTAAAAGGTAATAGGGTCTTTCTACTGCCGTTATGACTCACAGTTCCAGTGGGATGCCGCAGTCCAGGGTGAGGGTGGCATGGTGGCCACTGATAGCTAATACCATGCTGTGCCAGTGGTTGTCCGCCAGGCGGATTCTTTTAAAGTTGAGACGCTCCCTCCCCATTGAGCTCCGATAGATGAGATGGACTTTGTCTTTAGAGAAACGCAGGCCGAGCAGGAGTTGATCGACATCTTCCTTCACCAGAGCAAACAAGTACTCATTCTTCTGGAAGACAGAGTAAGTCCAGAGATAAGTAAGGACAGTCAGGTTTAGGTTGTCATTCATTTGGGTCAATTTTATATCATAACCATTACTTACCCTCTTTCTGACCCTTGTAGGCCAAAACCTTGAAACAAGCATTTTAGCCAATTGGTTTTTTGGCTAAATGGTTAAATGCCTGAAATAAGGTCTGTGGTTAACACAAGTGTAAGATATTTTCACGTTTTATTTTACAACATGAAATTCATCAGTAATACCCACTTGTGAAGCTTTTACTTGTCCTGAAAAAAAGCAGTTGCTAAAAAGTGGCTAAGGGTACATTTACAGAACAATGTCGATGTACTAAAAACAGAAACGTTTTTCCTTTGTGTTTTTCGTGACGACAACGTAAAGGCTGAAAGAGTTATCGGAAGCTTATGGTGGTGACATTGAAGTCATGCGACGGTGGTGTAGTCCGTTTGTAGCCTTCATTTAGCTTTGTACTTCTGGCAGTTGTATTTAGGCTTTAAAAGCCAATTTTGGTTAATTTGTGAAGATTATCACGATAAACAAAACTTGTAAGAATCATAACTTTTTTGGTCACAGAGCTTATTTTCTGCAATAACCCAAAAGCCAATGGAAAAATCCTGCTGTTTTTTGGTTGAGGGAACCAGGGTGATGCTAACTTCGGGGTTGGCCTATAAAAATACACTATCACTGAAACACTCTATGATGTGTCAAAAATGTATTCCTCAAATAACCCTAATATAATACACCAGAGTTTAACCCTGCTTGAACTAAAATTGCTATTCTCAAAGAGGCAATTAGCAGTTTTTTAGACTTTCTGTAATGATTAAGCTGACCTGGACATGAGTATCTATAAGCAATTCTGGTATTAAAGATACAATATGCAGGATTTTTCGCCACATGGGTCGCTAACCTCTTACAATAACAAGGACGTATATTGATGACGTATATTCCGCATTAAACGTAATTGTGGATCTTGTCATCAAGCTGATGGATCTTTTATGGATGAGTGAATACATTGATGTTAACATGACTGGTATAAAGCAGGGCGCGATTGCTAGACGTATACCAGAGCCACACGCAACTCGAGTCCCACGGATATAAAAGAATTAGGACATTTCATTCTACCAAACTACACGCAAGTGCTGAATTAATACTCACACATGTTTATTAGACGAATTAAACTTGAGGTAACGCAGCGCTGTTTCACTCGCTCTAACAGTTACACTATCACACTAAACGCCATTTGAGTGTGTTGAATGTTGTTAGTTAGGTTGTTTGTTGGCTGTATGAGACTAAGTAAGCTAGATCAACATTAGAATAACATACAGATCATATTCTAACATTTCATCATGTTGAACTAAATGATTAGTTTTATGTACATTTGCTCACCTGTCTAATAAAGTAACATGCAACACTTGCATCTCTGTCAAGTGGAAGTTAGTCGCGGACGTGGAGCTCTCGGCATCTCGAAAGATGTTGATCTTCGTTTTAATTCTCTATTTGTTTCAAAGTCTGCTTGTCATGGTTCATAATGTTTGAACAAAACAACAACAGCATGAGCATCCTGCTAGATATAACGGGCATAACCCAGTTGTCAACGTCTGTCGCCATGGTATATGGCAGTGCGAGGTCAAACCTGGCGGAAACCGGGGGTTACGCGGATATGACGCTATTGACTGGCGACTCCTCACCCCTGCTCACACGTCCCGTTTCCTTGGTTAAAATCGCAATTTTCTCACGATTTACAAGTAGTTGGAAACATTTGGGATATTGTTAGTAATCAACTAAACAAAACATATAACATTGGCCTAGTGGTTTTTGGATATTTTACTGCAATATTCCTACATATTGTACCTTTAAATGTCTATGTCAGCATAAGCTTACCTTCACTCTGGTTTGAGGCACTTTCAGAGTGGCCACTATGGAGAATTCTGCAGGGAAGTGAGCGCAGTTAATAAAGAGCTGAGAAGATGGAAAGGTGAGTGCCTGCGTAGGTTTGAAGATCTGGACTCCACGAGCACCTCCCTCCTGCACCATTCGGACCCCAGCCAGAGCCTCTCCGTTATGGGGCAGCACCCGAGACAGCAGGTCCACTGGATGGAGATCTGTAGAGGAAAATGACAAAGATTAAAGACAGAAGTTGAGGAAGCAACAAGAAACCAAGCCCCTGCTGGGTAATGCTGTAACTAAACCCTCTGGGATCATTCAATATGCAACGCTATTTATTTATGTATTTATTTCTAGGTACCGTAAAGATGACCTATTATGCCCTTTTACAAAGTCTTAATTTTGTTTATGGGCTTACTAGAATAGGTTTCAACAGCTTCAAGCGTGATTCGGTAAACTCACCCCCCTTTGCATAACGGTGAGTTACAACACTAAAAATGCAACTCAGCCAGGCCTTGTTTCCCTTTTTTGTGTATACCTTGGGTGGGAATAATTTAAATGAGGAATATTGTAATGTGTACGTTCCCAGAAGAAAACTGAATACATTTCAGGGAGTTTGGAAACAATGCTCACTGAGAATAACTATAATGAATAAACTTTGTTGGCTGAAGACCCAAGTAAAAAACGTATTTTAACAATTTTCTCTTCCTGATTTCTAACACCACGTTCGTCCTGGTTTCAGAGCAGAAACGAAAGCTAATGTTCTCCGTCGTCTCCGGGGGCGTTCATATGTAAATTACGCAAGCTGGTTTTGTCCATTAGATCAAAAGATCTGAAAAAATCCATACATTTACCCAGCCATAGACCCTCCCCTTGAAGAAATCAGGACAGAAGTGGTTGAAAGTGGTCAATAAATGGATGGATTGAAACACCAGGTGTAAACGGGAATGTGTCTCCCTCGTCTACTTGTGATCCGATTGACCAAAACATATTTATAACCAGGTGTAAAACAGGCTTTGATTTTGTGGCTTTAAATAAATAACATTTTGTTTTATACATTGCTATTTAATGCAATGAAATCCATACATGTGGCTTGAAAATCTGAATACTTGGGGGCCTATTCATTTTTTGCATCTGCGGATGGGAATAGCTCTTGATATAGTTCATTAACTAAACTATGCAAATTGCCTTCCATGCAAAATATACAGAGATAAGAGGGTCGGACAGAATGCTATAGAAGCTCTCCCTGGTTCACAGAATTTTCAAAACCCTGAACTTTGATTTACTTTTATTCATACAACTTTTAAATACAGTAGGGCTCAAGTAATGTTTTTATTAGCAGCCCATACAATATGCCCTTTGTTTTCCTCAATAGTATACATAGTCTTAATCTAAATATGCAAACAAAGTGACATGAGCATATGCATTTAATGACAGCATATGAACTTCAAAACTGATACTCTTGGATACTGCATGCTTAGTTTTCAAACTACAAGTAAATGATTAGGTGCAGCTTGTTGACAAAATTATGACAAAAAGATGTTGTAGATGTTCAGTGACAGAACTGCAATTCCCTAAACATTCCCAGCATTCTTTGGTTCATCCACATTATTGTGGTATTTACAGCTTCTATTGTAATAACAGTCCTTTAGCTGAGCTCATTGCCCTAATTATGGACCATTTAGAATAGATGGTGTGCTCTTGACATACAAAAGCAATATTTTAAAATACCACTTAAGGAATTTACTTTGGTGACCTTCTAATAAAATCTTTTTTTTATATTAGCATTTTTCATTTTCTCATTTCTTTTGCATTGGTATCTAATGTAATTGCCTCCGTGGTATGAAAATTGGGGAATTTAAGCCTGAGGGATGTCGCCGGGATTGAGAAGAGTTTAAATTTTTCCATTGTAGAGACCAAGCTGCCAAACAGCATGCCAACATCCCCAGCCTTGTGAATATATTTGTGTGGATTTCTTCTATTAAGTGACATTGTGGGGGTCGGCATGACACATGACCATGTTTTTCAGTGTTCAGCAGTGTCATTTTCAAGTTTGTCCATGAAAAGATGCAAAATGAGACATTGCAACACAATCTCATGGAAATTCCTAATTATTTGCTTGCTTTTGTCTTTGTACAATTACATTTTTTATTTTTGTACATACAAATTCATACAAAATTGCCACCTCATGAAAAATTTTTACATTTTCCTGTGGGTTGGACCGTAATGTGTTAGAAAAATCTGGCTTTTTTGCATGTCATTTACAATCAAGATGTAATTTCGTAATTCTGTGAAAAGTGTAAAAATATTATGTAATTAGATAAATAAATTTCAAGCTATGAAGTTAATCAAAGCAAGGGTAAAGGAGTATGAACATTTGATTTAAAAATAAATGTCCATAGTTATACACAATAAACATTCAGATTCAGGGTGTAAAGTCTCATTCAAGACCTTTAAAATCTGGACCTGATCTAATCTGAAGAATTTTATTACAGAGGAAATCACTTTTATCTTGGTGCCTGCTGATAAACAGATTGTAGCATGAGGACTCAATGAGAATTCCTACATGATAAATAAACATTATTCAACTAGTGCATCGAAAAAATGTACAGCATGAATCTCACCTGTACAGGGTTTCCATGGCACGACGGTCACACTTTCTGTCAGTGGTAGAAGCAGCAGACACCACTGCAGTGCAAGTAATGAAGGCACCAAGATGTGCTGTCCTTCCATTAGATAGTTGATTTGCTGATAAAAATGTTCTTACAAACTTTTGATTGGCCAAAAAAACAATCCAAATATGAACTTCAGGATGGTCCAAAGTTATCCGCTGGTCAAGATGCCTTTAGGTCCTGTATTCTTTGTTCCCTGAACTGTCCAGAGTGGAGTCTGTCCCTCATTGTATAATTTTGATTAAAGAATTAGCTCAACACCAGTGAAAATGAGCTACTTAATAAAGTTGTTTTAAAAAATTCACAATGTACGAAAAGCAAACACTGGGTATAACTTCTCAATACACACTAAATTAAAATACATGTTCTTCCCAAGACAGTCATTCATCCACTTAAATGCTAATCATTAACAAGCAGTTTAGAGAGTCAGAGACTAAATATTTCTGAAAGTAATCAAAGTCCTGAAAATCCACAAGCTAGTGCTTTCCCCCGCTTGTTCCCCGTTGCTCAGGTGCGCAGAGGCGATCAGAAAGCAGCTAATTCACCTGTCACCTGCAGGGTCAGATGAGCATGTTAACAGATCAGAATTACAACTGAGAGCTCAAGGGGCAGAAGTGGTGTATTTAGAGAGACATTCAAATGAAACCAACATAAGAGGAGGGGCTCAGAAGGAGGTACAGAGGCTGAGAGAAAGGCAGACAGAAAGAGAGAGAGATTTCCTGCGGTCCTAATCTCAGCATTTCATTGCTTCATAACCCCTCCTCCTCCCTCTCCCTCTCTCTCTCTCTCTCTCTCTCTCTCTCTCTCTCCTCCTCTCTCCTCTCTCTCTCTCTCCCTCTCTCTCTCTCTCTCTCTCTCTCTCTCTCTCTCTCTCTTTCTGTTTTATTTTCTTCCTCTGGGTGGAGTCCCTCCTGGTGTCCTGATTTGGTTCAGTCTCACTTGGTAATTGTTTTGTTTTTTTTTACTGTCCTTTACTGATCTGTGGTAAAAATTCGAAGACAAAAAATTTTAGTCGAATTGTGTACATTGAAAAAAAGCATTCTTAATCTTCATTGATCAGTATTTTTAAACAAGATAAATTATTTGAAGTGCTAATATCCCTGTAAACAATAATTGTATCACTTAAAACTCATCTTTGATCACCAAAATAACATATTTAAATGTTTTTTTAACGTTCCCCGCTTCCACACACTCACAGAAGCTCAGAGATCCACTTGTAGACAATCATTCGTTGATCTGATTGGTTATAAAGTAGTTTGTGATGTCAACACACGATTCAACCGTGTTTGAGACCTTTGTCATGCATTAAGAGAAAAAAACTCAGCAATGGTGTTGACCTATGATTTTGCTCATGGTTTGTCTTAAAACATATTAAAAACACCACATTGACATATAAACAACATTAAAAACTTGATTTTCACCACAGGAGGTCTTTAAGAGAACATATTTTGAATTAACATTCAACAATTTGTAAGTGAAAACTCAAAGGGGAACTTGGCAACTCTAGTCATTTCTTCGCTGATTTTCACTTTAGTTGTCGCATGTTTTCTCATCGAGCTCCCCCTACAGCTGTGCGGCGTATATTTTCACAACACTGTCATAAAAAACTCACTTTCTACCGCTGCTCATGTGCATTATTATCGGAGTCGGATAACTTTATCGTGTGGAGCTACGATGGTAATACATGTCTACCGAGTGGGTAATACATCATACACAGTATCATAGAATTATGTCGAATTACCATAAAGCAGTTCGTGTTTCTCGCTCGTTCTCGCTTCTCACGAGACTTCTATTTCCAACTTACCGGACTTTACATTTTTAATATTTTAATAAATAGGGAAGGAAATCAGGAGGGTAACAAGGAAGAGGCGGAGCAAATAAACCAAAACTAGTAACAAGAAGGGCAGGGTTAAGACAATAGAAAGGAGAGCACATGGCACATAGAAAAAAACATGACAAGCCATTTGCTCACACCAAACATGACACAAACTAAACACGAATGGCGTGCTAAACACAACACACACACAGACAGAAGAGGATACGGTCCAAGTGAACTTGAAACCACACGCTCACACAACGCAGCAACCCAACGACCACTTTGGCGCTTCAAAAAGTTCATAAAGAGATCGTAAAACTAATCCATATGAATTAAGCGGTTTAGTCCAACATTTTCTGAAGTGGTAGTTGCATAGCTGTCAATGGAGGGACAGACATTCTCAGATTTCATCAAGATCTTCTTTTGTGTTTTGACAACTTGACTGAGTTCCAAAATTATGGTGTGTTCAAGTCATGTAAAAAAAAATCCATTTACAATATTTTATTAATTCGCTTGTTCAAATATGATAATATTGTACAATTATAACGTTCCAGTTTACAGAACCCACATAAATTAAATAACAACATAAAAAAGCAAAAACACACCTGATGCGCATTCTTTCTTCATTATTTTCCAGAAGTAGAGTAAGGTTTTATTTTACTATACTTAAAAAAAAATTAATTCTGAGTTTCCCACTCATATATATTGTGATATAAAAATTATGATATTGTGATGGCATTCATGTGCATTCAACACATAAATACGTTATTTCCGACACGACTATAAAAGTCAGTTGCATTTTCTCATAAGAATTGGATTGTTTTATCATCCACTGTGAAGCAAATTCAGATTGCTTCAGAAATATTCCACACCTCTCCTCAACGATTCCTCATTCGAGGCTGTTACACCCCAGTGTAGTTTTCCCAGACATTTTTGTTTTGGATGTTTTTCTTTCTCTCTCTCTCGGTCTCTCCCTCTTCTGGTACTTTTTGGGATGTACAACCCACTAATGGCTAAATGGTGTGGGTTTGACTAATTAGTGAGTCAGGTATAGGTTACAGTCAACTGCTAGAGTTCTTCAGCACACACATTCTACCCTACACAAACCTTTTAGCAGTAGCATATGGATGGCAGATAAGATGTGCAGTAAACGCTAATAAAAATATCTGCTTGTGGTCAGGATTTCATTCATTCTTACCGGTAAATATGAGTGAATATGACAATGCTTGCCTTAGCAATCTATAACAAAGCACAACAGACTAAGACAAAACATACATGATCACTCACTAGAATAGCAGGTTTGCTAATAGTTCTTTTTTTGCTAATAGTTTCTGAGCCGATCAAAACAACATCTGAGACTAAAGGGCAGCATGCTGTTCACCTGACCCCAATTCACCTTTGTCACTTAAAGTCTTTTTCACATCAAAGCCAGCAGAAAATAAGGAACATTAGAGATGTTAAAAGGGAAGGAACACTGCAATTGAAATTCTTTTGGAAGAAGAACAACGGCCTTTGACAAACAGTTCATGTGTAATAGTGGATATTAAAGAACTGTGCCACTAGTTCATGAACTCTTGACAGAATCCTGCTTTCCTAACCTGCACATTTATAGGAGATAATGAAATTTTAATCCCATTAGGAAAGCGGTCTATAACAGACTTCCAAGACAGTCCTTTATCATGGTGTTTAGTTTCCATTCTTCAATTTGTGTTGCTTCATAGTTTTGATGACTTTATTATTTAAGAAGTGAAAAAAGGGCTTTAGACCCCCCCCCCCATTGCCAAATTGAACCCTTAAGTGACCTAATAACCCCCGACCCCAATATTTCATAAAAAAAGTTTTATGTTTTACTTTACATTTTTAATGACCAAATTGTTACACCCAATAATTGATATCTGACCAAAAAAAATTAACTCTACATTTTTGATGGCTTGTTGCCCACAATATTTGGTATTTGACAAAAAAGTTTTAAAAGTTACATTTTGAACTTTGTTTTGATATTTGTAAAAAATTTTAAAATTTGCAAAATATTGAGATAAATATAAAAAAGAGGCATTTTACCGTTCACAGAAATCATGCACAAATTCTAGAGTGGCGCTTTAATATTTTAATGGTGAAAGAGTGCGAAATATGATGGAAGTATAGTCAAATAACACACTACTTGACTTTTGTCAAATTTTGCTGTTTTGAATTGAAAATATAGGCTCTAATTTGTGTGATTCATGTAAATCATAACTGAATGTGAAGAGACAAGATGTGGGCCTATTTTTCCATTTTCAACAATACAACTAAATATTGAAAACTTTGTGTGTATTTTGACCGTTCATTTACACGAGTTTGGGGGCATGAAAATGCAAGCTTCTGAAAACGGGTTTCAAAGTGCAAACAATACCTTTTTCGTCTCCGTGTAAACTACAAAAACATGAATTTGTGACATCATACGCATTATGTGTTCAGTCATAGTTCAGGCACATAGTTTTCTTTACAAAGGGACATCGCCAATTACTGGCAGCATAATACAGCGCTTTTGTCGTTTTGTCGCGTAGGCCTACATTGTCGTCTGTACGCGAAAGACGCAAAGGAAAAACTTTTCCATTTTTATCATCGTTGTTGCGTAGCCTATTGAATAGATGCATATTTTAAAATAAAAATACTTGGAAAGAGTTAAACTGATTTACAAAAAATAATCCTTGTGCTTTTACTCTCAAAACATCTTGTGAACCATATACGGAATCACATGACCAAAGCTCTGTTGGTTAATGCAGGACAAGCTTGACGTCAGTCTCAGGTTTGGGTGAACAACAAACTGGACTTTAGAGAACCTGTTTCAGGAGTGGTGTAAGACATGATGGAGAGAGAAGGGAGTGATAGAGAGAGGTGTGTGTCATGTTAGTTCTTTGAAAGATGTTGTGGTCTTCCGTTTGACCCTAGGGCTGAGCTGTGCTTTGAATCAGCACTGTGGTATCAGACATGTTTAGACAGGGGAACTCATCAGCTAACTGCAGGGTTTCTGCTCCTATTGATGAGATTCCACTCAAGAGCACTCTTGCTCTTCTGAATTTGATAGGGGGGGGGGTAATACAGTAGGACAGTATTATTTATATATAAATAATAAATATATTTGTGCACAGATACAATAGCAATTATGATAAACAAGGCTGCGTTTATTTGATCAAAAATTGCCATAAATGCAAATAGAAATGCAAGGAACATTTCTTATTATCAATGTTGAATACAGTTTTTCCTGATTTTTATTTTTTTGTGGAAACCATGACACACCAACACTCAAAAGTTTGGGATAATTAATATAAAATAGATTTTATTACATATTTTCATTCAGCAAGGACATGTTAAATTGATCAAAAGTGACAGTATATACCTTTATAATGTTACAAAAGTTTTCTATTTGAAATAAATGCTGTTCTCTTGAACTTTTTTCATAAAAACTATTAATATTCAAATAGGAAACAAGTTATCTTAAATTGTAATAACATTTCACAATATTATTTTTACTTTATTTTTTAAAAAACATTAAAAACCTTAATTTCAAACATTTTGACATTATTCAGTAGTTTGGTATTATTGTTGATTAAGAGAGAAAGACTGTATGAATCCACCAGCGGGAGGTGATCAGAGGGCAATGACAGCAGTCATCATATTTGACATTCAATTACAGTAATGTGTGGGAGGTATAGGTGTACAGAAGAACAGCTTCTGGCCTGCCAGTGAAAGGCAACCTGCGGTCTAGTATGCAGATGGTGAAGCAGATACACGCGGAAGCAACTGTCCAATAATGAGCCACATCAGCTGATATGCCATTAAAAATAACAAGCCTCTGATGTGGTCAGATTCTGCTAATCCTGATTGAGCTCTGCCAAACCAAACAGGTTTGATATCCACCTCTAGTTCAATGGAAAGTTGTTACATCGCCACATGCACAGTGTGGGGTCAGTACGTTCTCTTTTTTTCTTTCGTAAAAAAATTATGACTTAAAATTGATTCAAAGTGACTAAAGACATTTATAATGTTACATATTTCAACATTTTTTTAACTTTCTATTAATTAAAGAATCCTGAAAATATCATGTTTTCCACAAAACTATGGAGAACAGATGTTTTTAACATTAATAATATAAAGAAATGTTCCTTGAGGAGCAAATCAGCATATTATAATGATTTCTAAAGGATCATGTGATCGTAATGACGCTGGAAGTTCAGCTTTTCCATCACAGTAATAAACATTAAAAACATTAAATTTTTGAATGGTAGTGTATTTTAAAGGAGTCTTTTGTATACAGTTGTCTATGATTTAGAGAGAAGACAAAACAGGAAAAAGTGCATGTAGGAAATTTTCTACATGGCATGTAATGAGTTTTCTTTAACTAAATTACTATAGCATTTTCACCAAATTGGAAGTAAATTGTAATCTTATCCCACTTTGTCCTACTGTTACATGACATGAAACATGCAAATGTTTCCCTAAATATTTGACAAATTTCCCTTGTGAAGTTTTTTCCCATCTGAGCTGTAGTAACTGTAGTAACCATTTTGGATTTTATACAAATAACAAAATAACAGAAGACGTTCATAAATCACAAACACTTGATTTTATTTGGCTATACAATCCTTGAGAACAGATGAAAGGCAAAATACCAAATAAAGAAATAAAACATTTCTTAATTGAAGTGATGATGGTGTAAATCAATTATTTTGGTCTGTCTTTCTGCTGAAGGCTGGACAATTCCAGCTTGCTGCTGCAGAATCTAAAAACATCAATAAATGCAAAAAGTGAAATTTGACAAAAACACTGACTTATCTGTGCATTACCAAACGTCAACATTAAATGTAATCAAATGTTTGTAATTAAAACATGTATTAAATCTCCATCAATACACATGATATTTTCCCACATTCCTAAAAGATCAGTAATACAATCTGTTCTTAAACAAATAAGTGGATGTGATAGTCACTGCATCGTATGATTTCCTCACAATGCATTTTATTAGGAGGCATCAAAGCATGCATCAGCACACTGTCATCAAACCAAAGCTGCAATCCACTGCTTATCTCATGGATCTATAGACATGTAACAGGCATGACAGACAAACCGGCAGCCCAAAATGGCTGTGAAAAACATTTCAGAGACTGATGCTCGACTCTCTGTTAAACACTGTCCGGTGAACGCATGACAACAAAAGCCATTTGTCCACGCATCCACCCAATCACAGGAGAGGGGAAGACTGGGACGAGAGTATGAAAGCCTGGATGGGAATAAAGTGCTCACACTGGTGGAGGTAGGGGGGGTAGCACACTACAACACTCACTCTTCCGCTGGGAGTTTGTATCCTCACAAACATCAATCCTCACTGTCCTGGAGTGTGAGAGTGTGTCTGTACACAGGAGAGTCAGAGACACAGAGATTTGCGCACAATCTGCTTAGCTAGTCGATTGAACTGCTCTCTGTCCTCACGCCACATCTTAGAGGCGTCCACGTTTGCTCCGCTCTCGTCATTGGGCTCTGTAGGAGCAAATAGATCATAATTTACAATTAATTAAGGATAGGCACTGATGATGAGATGTAAATTATAAAAGGTATTAAAATATTAAAAATCCATTACTTACATTGATACAGGATTCATAGAGTATAAAATAATTACTTTACAGTAAAAAAGTATATATACAATATATATATGCACAGCGCATATAATACAATATAACCTTTAAAACTTGCCGCGTTTATATATATCTGATTTTACTATCATTGAGATATATCCTTGATCTCTCAGGAACCGCTTTAAAGGGATACTCCACTTTTTTTGGAAATAGGCTCATTTTACAACTCCCCCAGAGTTAAACAGTTGAGTTTTAACCGTTTTCGAATCCATTCAGCCGATTTTCTGATATTTAGAAGAATATCAGTCAGCAGACAGTTTTGGTCTCATTGACTCCCATAGTGTATTTTTTTTCCTACTATGGAAGTCTCTGGGGAGTTGTAAAATTAGCCTATTTCCAAAAAAAGTGGAGTATCCCTTTAAGGCAAGAAGGATCAAGACAACTCAATTGTGAAAAAGTTTCTTCATCATTAAGTGAATGGTGACTGACCGGCAAGCATGCTGACCACAGACAGCAGGATCTTCTCCACGCTCTGCACGGGACTCCACCTCTCGGCACTGCTCTCATAGCCCATGGGGTCATCACCGGGTGCATGCAGGATTGAGATACACACACGGCCATCTGGATAGACTACAAAAAACACACCACAACCAAGTTATGAAGTTCTGTTATGAGTTTTCTGTTGCCTTTTGTCCTTTAGACATCTTTACTGTCTTCATTACCGGTTGAGGGAATACATTTGAATAAACTTTCGACTTGATTATATCTGCATTTTTGTCTGTGACTCTTTTATGCTGCAGCTGAAATTTCATTCCACAGAATGAACTATTCTCCCAATTCATTATAAAAAGGCCATAAAAAGAGTTGAAATGGCAATTACGAACAGATGTCAGGGCGCTCAAAGGATCAAAAAAACATCGATTTCTGCTAAAATTGTCTAGCACACAAATAACGATGAGATTTTGAACCCAGGATCAGGCCTGAAAGAAGCCACCCCCGCACTGCACGGTATCAGCCACTGATGTTATCTCCTCTTTCTCTCTACAGATGAGGACAGTGATCATCTCTGATAACCGCCTCCAGAGCCCCGGCACCATCAGAGGACATCAGGCTGGTCTGCTGCTATCTGTGGCCTGCAGGAAGACCTTTATCTGGGCCCACTTCCCTGTCCACACATCCACCAGCAGGGCCAGAGGAAATGCCCTCAATTTTTTAATCGATTCATCTATCTATTGGGGGGGGGGGGGGCGTTCTTAATCAAATAATTATTATTCAAATCGAATTATTAATCAAATAATCTATAGATTATTTTCTGAATAATTAATTCATCCTTTGGTTAATTTACCAATAAATAATGACCAATAATTTAGCAATAAATAATAACAGTAACTAGGGGTGTAACAATACCCTCCTGTCACGATTCGATATACATCACGATACTGAACTCACGATACGGTATTATTGCGATACTCCAAGACACAAAGTTAACAAAAAATATACTGTTGATTAAAATACTAAATTTGGCTTTACATTGTGGGTGTAAAATGAATAGTCTTGGACTTGGCGCTGGAAACTCAATGCACAAGACAATAGTGACACCAGAATAAAAAAATTCATGATTCTGAAGCTGAAAAAACAATAATTTTAGACGAATATGCTTGCACTCTGTCACTCATTAGATATATTTAAAATAATGTTGGCCACGTTTTACAGGTAACATAAGACATCTGGCATTATCAGGACCCACAAATATTCCCCCATTGCATTATTATACATTATATTCAACATTATATATAGTAGTTTAATGTAGTACTGACACTAAAACTCTGAAAACTTGAATTTTTTCACGATACATAGTTGCATTTTTGTATTGCGATATATTGTTACACCCCTAACAGTAACTAATCTATGTATGAACTTTTACCTAATGATATTAATCATCACAAAAGATAATGTTTATGCAGTGGAGGCCTTATTAGGAAAGGTGTTTACTATGGCTGCGTTCACAGACACTTTTTGGGATTTACATCAGCAATTGCTTACAAGTGCAAATTCTGAAATGTTTAGTTCATTCATGAGATTAAAGTAGCTTCTTGAATATGTTCATTCAGCTGATTGATCAAAACGCCTGAACCCACAACCAAATTCAAACTAACTAACGCTGTAATAGTGACAGTATCAAATATGGCAGTGTCTATAAAACTGTGAACTTTTAAATAAATGAGCGCATAATTAAATAAATGAGTCCAATCGAGGTGTGAGTTCATCCATTAGACATTTTAAATAACCAACAACAGCGTTTAATGCTTTGAGTATGTTTGAGCTGCGCGTCTCCCAGCCTCGCACCTATACGACCGCTTGTAAAAAAACAGTGCTGTATGAACGCAGCCGTATTAAGCGCAAAATATGGATCTGACAACCATATTCTAGTGCTGTGTAAAAATTCACTATTACAGTCCAAATACTTGCGCTGCAGTCTCGTCAATTTGAGGTAGAAGAGCCCCAGGATGTTTTCTTTTCAGATGCTCCTGCATAGAACTTGTGCTGCTGTGAAAGGCCATTTCAGTTTCACAGAGCGTGCAGAGCACCATTTTATTCAGTCTCCATTTAAAAAATGTTCATACTTTAGATCAGGCTTGATATTTTTATAATAACAGCTGATTTCCAGTATGCACCATAATTGGGGAACATAAATAGCGAGACGAATCAGCGCACTAATTTATACGCATCGTTCTAACTATAAAGAAACTTTAGGACAGTCTACACTCTTCTACATCTATGGACTGTAACTGCATTAAGTGTTTCTCAAACCTGCTCCTGGAGGCTCCCCAACACTGTAAATCCTAAAATGGATAGTTTTGACTATTGAAGGGATGGTTCACCCAAAAATGTAATTACTTACTCACCCTCAAGTTGTTGCAAACCTGTATGGGTTTCTTTCTTCTATTGAACAAAAAAAGACGACATTTTAAAGAACGTTAACCAGACTGTTGACAGCACCCATTGACTTCCATTCAAGGAACAAAAATACAATGGAAGTCAATAGAGCATCACAGTCCCGCCCCCAGCCGGTGCCGGAAGTAAAAATTCAATACAATTTCTCCATTGACATTTGGGATATAAGCCATAAAAACGTAACCACACATGGTAGACTTAAAACCAGCTACGGCTGTACTAAGTGATTGTATATGCTCATATAAACGCCAAAAGTTCATGGGGCACTAACCTTGTTTTAAGATAAATCCCTTATTGGATAAGTACTTCATTACCCACAATCCTGAACAATCCCACAATCCCACAGTGATGCATCTGATTGGTGGAAGTCGTGTCACGTGTCTGAAACCCCGCGAAGGCGCGTGAAGACTGAAGATCGCGTAATGACGTAGGGCTAGCTCATTGGTCGTACGTCAGAGGCGCCCGCGCGCCATTGGATGTGCATTTGCCCCAGCACAGCCTATGAGCGAGCCAGATGCTCGATGTTTTAGCATACACATAAGCTTCAGTAAATCGAGGAAAAGGAGTTTCCCTGCACATTCACTATATAAAATTCACTGGAGGAAAAGTTCACGTTGCCGTCGTCAGATTTGGAAGTCACTCAAAAGGCTCTTTCACGGTGGCTTTCAGTCGACTTGACTTTTTTTGGATTTTCTCTTCGTTTTTTCACTCGAAATGATATGTTGTATGCTTATGAGTTCAGCCGTAGCTGGTTATCCTCAGACATGCCCTTATACTCTTTAGATACGGATTTTACAAAATGTCAA
The DNA here is from genome assembly GCA_036326025.1 of Chrosomus eos. Taxonomy (NCBI): domain Eukaryota; kingdom Metazoa; phylum Chordata; class Actinopteri; order Cypriniformes; family Leuciscidae; genus Chrosomus; species Chrosomus eos. The sequence continues at coordinate 8,634,185 of CM070828.1, read as the reverse complement.
TGGGAGAAATTAATGGGAAATTTACTTCCGGCACCAACGCTCTCTCAGGCTGTGGGCGGGACTGTGATGCTCTATTGATGCTGTCAACAGTCTGGTTCCCAAAATTCTTCAAAATATTTACTTTGTTGTTCAAAAGAAGAAAGAAACTCATAAAGGTTTGGAACACCATAAGGGTGATTTTCTGATGAAGAAACATTTATTATTATTATCAATGTTGAAAGCAGTTGTGATGCTTAATGTCTTTGTAGAAACCTTGATTCTTTAATCAATAGAAAATTCAAAATAACTGCATTTATTTGAAATAGAAATATTTTGTAACATTGTAAGAATGTCTTTAATGCCACAATTTAATGTATCCATGCTGAATAAAATTATTAAGTATTATTTTCTTAAAGGGATACTCCACTTTTTTTGGAAATAGGCTCATTTTACAACTCCCCCAGAGTTAAACAGTTGAGTTTTACCGTTTTTGAATCCATTCAGCCGATTTTCTGATATTTCGAAGAATATCAGTTAGCAGACAGTTTCTGGTCTCATTAACTTCCATAGTATATATTTTTTCCTACTATGGAAGTCAATGAGACCAGAAACTGTCTGGTTACTGATTTTCTTCTAAATATCAGAAAATCGGCTGAATGGATTCGAAAACGGTAAAACTGTTTAACTCTGGGGGAGTTGTAAAATGAGCCTATTTCCAAAAAAAGTGGAGTATCCCTTTAAAATAAAATCGTACTGACCCCAAACTTTAGAATGGTAGTAGACTTATATATAAATGTATAATATATTTTTAAAATAATTTCCATAATTTAAGTTGAAAGATTCAAGACTTTATTTGGATGAAAAACTAAAATAGACGTTGAGTTTCAGTGTGTTCAATGTGAAGATATAGTGAACCTGTGTGTTTTTAATAAACGTTAGATGTGAAACATGCTCCAGATTCAAATAGCTAATGAAAACATTATGCTGTGAACATTGTATATTCGCCAACTACTTTAATAATTAATTATATAACAATACTAAAAATCATTTCTAATGTGAATATTTTATTATAAATAACTGTAACATAAAACTTAATTGAATTGAAGCAATCTGACATTCATGAATATTTGAGTCCCCAAACCCCACATACACTGTCTGAATGCTGAATGTGTAGACCAGAATAAAGACCACTCACTGTTTGGATGGAACATGTCACAGGTGAACCTCATCTTGGGGGGGCTGAGGGGGTAGTCCGAGGGGAAACTAAGGATGGCAGGGAACACACCGCCCTCAAAACATGTGTCCTCTGGTCCCCTAAAAGAAGAAAACAAGAAAAGATTTTAGAACGTATTGCAATATAGCCAGACAAGCAGGCATTTATATATTTTTATCATTTAATGCTTTGTTCTAAAGCTCAGAGTTGCAACAGAGCCAATAAAGAAACAATGAACTGTAGCATTCCAGTAGTGACCCCTCGACCCCCTAAGCAGCAGCTATAATGTCTGGATAAGCTATTACTGTATTGCCCGCAAATCCCTAGCATTCAGTAGTTTTATTAGAAATTTTAAAGCACATTTACACAGGCATGTTTTCAGAATGATACACACCGAAATTCATTTTTCAGAATATAATAAAAATTATTAACATCAGGAATTAGATGAACCTACATGGTGCACAAAAGTCGTCTCTCAGAAAAAAAAAAAAGAGACAACGCAAATGACTTGTATACAAAATCCAGTCTAACGGCATCTTTTGGTTGAGGACAAACAATATTCCAAATATTTATTTGCGAGAATCGCTTAAAAATATGAGACATGTGAAAACATTTAGAATCTTCCACATAAAAAATAAACCTATTAAAAAAATCCACATAATCATAAAATCACACAACTTCATAAATCTGAATGATCTACTGACAGCATTGGCAGAACTTCATGGAATCATTCTCAAAGGCCCATTTAACATGCAAATGTCTTTCTGTTTACTTATCCAGCTGTCAATCAAACACTGCTTCTATGGGCAGATATTGATCGGTAATCGTGATGAGAAGCGCATCAAACGAACACAGTTCCGTATCTGTGGAACAGCTGTCAGGGAGTTGCTAGGGACACTGTTCCTTATTATGCTTGGCAATTACATTCACTTAAAAACTTATCAGTCAAAACCACTGATCTAACCACCAGTTTGGTTTACCGGAGGACACATTGCTTGGTCTTATCCAAAATCAAAATCAGTTATCATCACTTAAATGTGCATAAAAACATATTAAGGCGGATACATTTTTTATCCGATAAGACGACGTGCGCCTAAACTACAATAAAACACATTTACCAAATGAATCCCTTGATGCCCAACAAAAAAACTCAATACCTTTGCCTCAAAGAAGGATGTGATTGGATTACTGGACTAACCAGTGGACCAATCAAATTGCATAGCATCTCAAATGTTGGTTTGACCATTCTGAAATGCCTGAGCCAAAGTCTGTTGGGTATAATGACCTCCCATAACAGTCTAACATGATTTTGTGTTCCCGCCATTTATTGCATTTCGTCTGCGCACAGTGAGCCACGGCTTCATCGATTGCAGCAGCTTTCATTTTTCTTACAGATATCTTGTGCCAGTTTCCCAGGAAGTGACAATTTCTTTCTCTTGAACACATGGAATGGAAACAGTGCTTTGTACACAAATGTTGTATGCAATATTCCAGTTTTGCACATAGGATACATTCAAAACTTCGGTTGGAAACATAGCTATTATGACTTATAGCATTTAGTTCACAGTGTCATTTTACATTTTTGCGGTGAATGCAACCTGAAACGGAATAAAAACACAAAGCACAAAAAGAAAAGCTCTGAAACCACTTGTTCTGGTTGAGAGTTTATTTACAACTGTAATATTTTATGATTCTGCGAGAAACTTGTCTCATGCTTAATCTACAAACAGACATAAACGCCACCTCAATTTTTCAGCTGCTGAGGACAGGTGCGCTATTACTTTTCTTAAAAATAGGACATTTTTGTCAGTTCATTATAAGCATGCACTGCCTTTATGTCGTCTGCTGCTTTAAATGCTTGAGCTCTGAATGGATTCTTATTGTTTGTTAATGTTTTTATCATTCATCAGCTGGGGGGAAAAAATATTGTGAAAGAGATTCCTTCGGTATCGATTCTCTGTGGCAATAACGTTATAGTTGTGGTCTATTGTTTTGGGAGCATTCATAATAATTAAGAAAAATGTATTTTTATCATATATATTTTTTTTCTTTAACATTTTATCGTCTGTTCTGTCAGTACACTGCAAACTAAATGGATTAATAAGAATAATAAAAGATTTACTGTACGAAATCAAGCTATGGCATATTGGCCCTCTCTGCTGGGTCACACTAGACATGGCAGAGAAAATCAAAATTTTCTCTTAAAATTTCAAGAAACACATATTCTCACCCACACTGAGCAAATTAATCAAATTAAAAAATGAAAACAAAATAATACTTACATAATCAAAGCCTCCCATTCAAAGAAATTCTCCTCATTTACAGGCCCTGTAGGGATGAAATGAGTCTCAATCAATATCAATATCCTTATAATATATATAAATCATTAGATAAGTTACTCTACAGTAAAACCAGGGTCAATGGTGCAGTTTAGTAACTGCCCTATTTCATACCTGCCACAATCCCCTCTGGAGGGTTGAGAGTTAGTTCTGGGGGGGAAAGAAAGGAGTTGAGATCAATTAGCTGTAACTTAACGTTAATCGTGTAAATATGCTGAACAGTAAATACATATAATAAAACATCATCATCACTGTTTATTTCAGTGACAGCACTAGACTAAATAAATTAGTTTCGGAATACAGTTTTGGTTTGTTCAGTGCGACTTCTGTTGATTTTTGTTGCCTTACATCCTATTAATAATTCATACTGTCATCATATGTCACCGAAGTTCTGGAAGTATCTGTGTCTGCTTGAGGGGACAACCGCTGCCTAACTGTTGCTACCAAAACAGTGTAAAATCCACAATTCACAAGCACTAGCATTGCGCTGCCTTTTAAATGTAATTGCCAATAAGTGACTTACGTTTGTATTCGGCCATGAGTCTTTTTAAAGCTGTTCCAGCCATTTTACAGCCTGGTCTAGAAAGAAGTTGTTTTGGCACGAAGGGTGACGACAACTGACACGATGAAAAGGCTTGTCCTTCCGGGACAAAAGCGAGCAAAGAATTTCGCAAGCGAAAGATGTGCCACTCCATCTTCACTTCCGCATGACGTCAAGTGGCTCTCACGTCATCTATCCACTAACATAACAGGTCAAATTTGACTTTACGTTAAAAAGGTACACCCTGAAACTCTCTTATTAGGTGGTTTGCAGTCACGTGATTGTGTTGACGCGCGAAATTCAGATGGAGGGCAGGAAGTGAAGAGCGCAATGGACGAGATGGAGGAAAGTCCGTACTGTACTACTTTTGAGGCTATTACAAGAGAAATATATAATTAGAAAATCGAAACATATGTTGGACATGATCCTTACGTTATGAAGAGGACCGATTTTCAACTGAATTGAAAGATTTGCCTGCCATCGAGGCGGTAGATATCAGCAACTACCTCGTCTTACAGACATATACTTTGACTTTACAAAGTTTGGAAACTGGTACGTTACACAAACAGCCACATAAGTGTATTTAAACACCTGAATTATGTAATTATAAGCCACATAAATAATGTATTAACTCACATTTGACGAAGTGATCACTGCACACACACACAAGGGCATTTTCCTATTCGGCTCCTCCCGACCGCAGACGTAGGTTTGCAAGGCATTTTCCCCGGTGTTTTTCTGTCAATTTCTTGTATTTTTCCCCCTTATGAACAACAACTTTTGGCACACGATAAAAACTCCTCGTGGTTTGATCGATTTGAGCAACCATAAACGACGCAAAACATAGGCATATTGAGTTTGTTATAGTGCTTCCTAAATATAGAAAATCACTTCCTGCCCTCCATCTGCATTTCGCGCCATGGCAACGCAGTGGCGTGACGTCACGTGAAAACAAGCTATTAGAGTTATTTATTTATTTATCGGGGGGCTCAAGATGGCGCCGTGAGCGGTTGTGGTTTTGCAAGCTGAGAAGCAATATCGGGTATTTCCCCACAAATGAAGATACGGTTTTCGTAAAGTTGCTAACTATTATTTATAGGTTTTTACGGGTTGCAGCAATTGATTAAATTTTGATTTTTGAGTGGTGTGAACAGTATTTAATTACCAGATCGAGCATCAGCACACAGTTTGGAAAAATGGCTGAGGATGCTAATCTTGGTGCAGAGATGGAGGTTGAGACGGTAAAAGAGAAGAGGAACTTCAGCGATACCCACTCGTATGCCTGTAAAGTAAAAAACGGAGGAAGTTGTGATTCGTGTCCAAATACACCAGGCAAAAAGCAACCTTCCAAAAGGCAAAAAAATGTTGTGACCTCATCTGCCAAAGAAAGTGAACTCTCTTTAAGTGAAGTACAGGAGAATATCATCCGAATTCTCTCTGAGAAGATTAACGAGAGATCCGACCAGATTGAAAGAATGGTGAAGGAGAATTCTTCCAACATTGAAGCGTTGGGCAAATCTCTTACCTCAGTTCATGACGATGTAATGGAGTTGCAGAATGAAAATAAAATCCTAAAAAATGCAAATGCTCTCCTTGGAAAACAAGTCAAAGAAATGAACACGAAAATTCAAGACCAGGAACGTTACAGCCGCAGATGGTGTCTGCGTTTATATGGTCTGTCCGAGCAATCCAGTGAAAACGTAAAAACGAGAGTCATAGAAATATGCAAACAAGTGTCCGCCGACACAGCGGACGGGCGTATGGTAGCGGATGCTTTGGATGTGGCACATCGTCTTGGCAGACTTAAAACCTCGGATGCTGGCAGAAAAGTTCTACCAAGACCGGTGATCATGAGATTCATTTCTCGCACAGCCAGAGATTTGATCTGGAAAATTTCAAAAAACAACGAGTATCTGACCACCAATGGGCTGCGGTTTAAGGAGGACTTGACTGCTTTTGACATTGAAGCACGGAATCGTCTTTGGCCGGCTGTGGAGAGGGCGAGGAAGGAGGGCAAAAGCGCATACTTCAGCGGAGCGAGGGCGTTTGTGGATGGTAAAGAGATTTATCCCGAAGAGGGCAACGGATCTTCATAGACTTGTGGTCTTTTGGTAGGATTCTGCAGTTGGTGCTGACCTGAACAAGTCAAGGTTAATCATCTCTCAAGAAGTGGTTGCTTCTGTTCTTAATCGGATGGTTAAATAACGGATGCACTTTAAGGTTTATTTAAATGTTTGCAACTGTTATCATTTTTGAAGATCGTTTGTGGGAATCCCATTATGTTAAAATTGAAAGTTTAGGCTATTTACTTACTCTTGTGGTTTTTTTTCTCAGTAATTGGTTACTTTTGACAAGTTATGTCTCTTTCTTTATTTTCTATCAATGCCAGAGGTATTCGTGATATTCTAAAGAGAAAAGCTTTATTTTTGTATTGCAAAGGGAAATGTGTAGATTTATGTTTAATTCAGGAAACGCATGCATGTTCTTCAGATGCTAAGTTCTGGAAAAATCAGTGGGGAAAAGAGATTTGGTTTTCATTTGGCAGTAATCGATCAGCGGGGGTCGCTATTTTACAGGATAAATTTACAGGGCGGATACTAAACTATGAAAAAGATGATTGTGGTAGATGGATATTACTTGTGTTAGATAAGGATAACGAAATCTTTGTATTAGTTAATTGTTATGCCACCAATAACAACATGAACAATGAAACACTCTTTTTGCATATTGAATCTAGAATTCAGCATTTTATTTTATCATATCCTTTAGCTAAAGTTATTTGGGGAGGAGATTTCAATACTGTGTTTGATGCAACTATTGATAGATGGCCTCCTAAAAGTAGGCCTGGCCCTTCGAGTGAACTAGTTAATGTATGTTTAAGATTGGGCCTCACAGATGTGTGGAGAGATAAGAATCCAGACAGGGAGGAATATACATGGAGTAATAAGAACTCATCTCTTCATTCGCGTATTGACTATTGGTTAGTGTCCAATGATTTAGCTAATAATGTGGCCTCTGTACTGATAGAACCTTGCATAATGACAGATCATAAAGGAATATTCATAAGAATAAATATGGTGAAAGATAAATCGGTCAAAAAAATTAATAGTTACTGGAAATTAAATAATAAATTGCTTGAAAGTGAATGCCTAAAGAAAAAAATCAAACACATTATTGAAAAATATAGAACAATTGCAGCTATGGAAAAGACATATGGAAAGTACTGGGAATTGATGAAGTTCGATATCAGAACGGCATCATTTAACCAAGGAAAATTGGAAGCAAAAAATAAAAAAAGGAAAGAAAATTCAATTATTGAGGAAATACTAAATTTGAATAAAAAGAAGAAAGAAGCATTGACTGATTTTGAATTAAATAAATTAAATGTATTACATACTGAACTAGATCATATCTATGAGGATAAAGCAAAAGGAGCATTTATTCGATCTAGACTTAAATGGTTAGAAAAAGGGGAAAAAAAATACAAAATATTTTTTTGGCCTTGAAAAAAGAAACAGTGATTTTGCCTCAGTCTCAAAACTAATGATTAACAACAAAATAGTAGATAATTCTTTAGATATTTCAAAATATGTTTCTCAGTTTTTTAGTAATTTGTATTCTTCCACAATGGCTACTTCCAATATTGATATTTTTTTAAATAACTTTATGAGTGATACCAAAAAAATAGATCAGAACTTCCAAAATGTGTGTGATAAAGAAATAGTTATTGAGGAGTTGAGAGAGTGCATTAACTTGCTAAAAAATAACAAATCTCCAGGCAATGACGGGCTAACAGGAGAGTTTTATAAGACATTTTCTAAAGAACTTTCACCCTTTTTATTATTAGTATTTATAGAAGCTATAGAAAAAGGTGAATTGCCTGCTTCATTAAAACAAGGGGTTATAACACTGATTCCCAAACCTAGCAAGGATAAGTTACTTATTGAAAATTGGAGGCCTATTAGTTTGCTTAATAATGACAGTAAGTTGTTTGCAATGATTTTTGCTAGAAGAATGAAACAAGGTTTAGATCAAATAATTGATATGGAACAGTCTGGTTTTATGCAAGGCCGTCATATTAGGAATAATATTAGACTAATCTTAGATATGGTAGACTATAATAATTTTATTGAAGATGATAGTTTTATTTTATTTATTGATTTTTATAAAGCATTCGATACTGTAAATCATGATTTTATTTTCAAGGTTATTAAATTGTTAGGTTTTGGAGATGTATTTTTGAAAGCAGTCAAAACATTGTACAATGGTTGTAATAGTTCTGTCAAACTTGCATTTGGTACTTCACAAAGGTTTGATATTCATCGTGGCATTAGGCAAGGATGCCCCCTCTCTCCTTCTTTATTTTTGTTGGTCACCCAGGTTTTGGCAATGCATGTAAAAAGAAATAAGTATAATGGTATCACAGCTCTAGGATTAGAATTTAAACTTAGCCAGTTTGCTGATGACACTGCAATTTTTTTGAAAAACAAATTCGAGGTACCAAAAATAATTAGATGTATTGAGGCATTCACTGCTGTATCTGGCCTTAAAATGAATTGTGATAAATCTGTATTGTTTCCCCTTAAAGATTGCTCCGCTACAGAAATAGAGAATATTCCAGTTAAACACCAATTAACATATCTAGGTATAGTAATTTGTAAAAATGAAAAACAAAGGAGTCAGTTAAATTTTGAACCAATTATTGAGAGAACAAAAAATAAATTTAATTGGTGGTTAATGAGGGATATATCAATAATTGGGAGGGTATTATTGTCAAAGGCGGAAGGTATATCTAGATCAGTATATACAGCTTTATCATTAGATGTGCCTCCTAAGGTGATTAAGGAATTAGATAAGATACTTTATGACTTCATATGGAGGAAAAAACCACATTATTTAAAAAAAGAGATAATATGTAACACCAAAGAACAAGGGGGACTTGAGGTTTTAGATTATAATACACTTAATGACACTTTCAAAATTAAATGGTTGATAGAGTTTTTGAAGAATAGAGAAAGTCTTTGGAACGTATTTCCAAATTATATATTTAATACTCTTGGTGGCATAGATTTTTTGTTGAAATGTAATTTTTCTGCTGACAAAATTCCTGTAAAATTGGCCAGTTTTCACAGACAAGCCCTGCTAGCATGGAAATTGGTATATAAACACAATTTTTCACCACACAACTATTTCATATGGAATAACAAAGACATTCTTTTTAAAAACAAATCACTATTCTATCACACTTGGTTTAATGAAGGGATTATATTAGTAAGACAATTGGTTAATTCCAATGGATATTTGTTATCATATACTGAATTTCTACAAAAATTTAAATTACCAGTTAAACCAAAAGAGTTTGCTATTGTTCTTGATGCGATTCCAAAGAGTGTGATTTTACTCTTAAAAAACGCTGATTCAGTGGAAATTACCATGGATAATATTTGTGGTAAAATTTTCATTGATAATGTTGATGTTTTACAACAAAAATGTAGCAATATGATTATAAGGAAAGCTCTTGGTTCGGTGTCTTTTCCTGCAGCAAGATTCTTTTGGTCTTCTTCATTTGGTGATATCTCTTGGGTTAAAGCATGGAAATTACCAAATAAGTTTTGTGTCAATAACAAAATTAAGGAAGTGTCTTACAAAATACTTCACAGAATTTATCCTGCTAAGCATGTTTTGGAAAGATTTAATCTTAATATTTCATATACTTGTGAATTTTGTGCACTAGAGAAAGAAACAATTTTGCATCTGTTTTTTCACTGTATTTACTCAAGATTATTTTGGAAAGATTTAGAAACCTTTATTAATAGAAAACTGAAGTGTATGATGGAAATTTGTGTTTTTGATGTGCTTTTTTATACTCAGAGGGGCAATTTGGAGTGTGAAGAGCAGCATATTGTGCAGTTATTTGTTTTATTGGGAAAATACCATATACATAAAAAGAAGTGGGCTCAAGGTAAACCAAATTTTCCACATTTTATAAATGACTTTAAATTATATGTACAGCTTTTGGAACAAAGTAAAAACAAAAAAGCAATGAAAACATGTAATGTTTTGAAAACACTGGATTTTATGTAAAAATATATATTTTTTTAATTTTTTTTTTTTTTCTCTCTGGCAGTTAATGTAATATTGTGAATATGTGATACCTCTGTTCTTGTGGCATTGAATAAAAAAAAAAAAAAAAAAAAAAAAAAAAAAAAAAAAAATTATTTATTTATCTCCTTCGAAGATGTGATGCTTGGATTTATGGTGTTTGTGTTAAACAACGATAACGTTTTTTTGTTATTTAAAAGAGGGATAATAAAGGTTAAAAATCGACTTTATTTTAAGAAATGTTTTGTTTGATTTTATTTCGCTTTTAAAAACCAATATGAAGATTATCTAATGTCCCTCGCCAGAGTGGAATGGCTAAGTATTAGTCCAACTGTGTACGTAGTAAGCGCAAACTGACCTCTAGCGGAAGCGTCTGAGAAGTGCAGAAGGGTTTCAATGGCAACCATCACAGAGTTGAAAAGCGGTGAGCTGATACTCAAAAAATTAAATAATGCAGCATATAATAGTGGTTATGATTATTTTGACAGTTTTTTATGTCAAGTCTACCGTCGTCACGTTTCATATTACTGTTGTTATATGTTTAAACCAAAGCACAAAATCTCTACATTGTTGTGTAGGTTAGCCCAGCTGTGTGCAGTAGTCTCTCTCTCTCTCTCACTGTTTCTCACATTAATAATCTACTGCGGTCTCTCTCTGTTCCCACATAATCGTCTAGCCTTAAAAGAGACGCTGGAGGCCCGTGGGGTGCTCGGGCAGCTGAAGGCGAGGATCCGGGCGGAGGTGTTCAGCGCGCTGGATGACCAGAACACGCCGCGCCCGCCGCTGTCGCACGAGAACCTGCTGCTCAACGAACTGATCCGAGAATACCTGGAGTTCAACAAGTATAGATACACTGCATCAGTGCTGACCGCAGGTGAGCAGATGAGCCCTGCAGGAAGACCATCTGCACGGTCACTCATTATACACGTATCAAAGGGTTAACTTAGTTCACCCAAAAATAAAAATAAAACTATCCCATATTGTACTCACCCTCAAGCCATCCTAGGTGTATTTGACTTTCTTCTTTCAGCCAAACACAATCGAAATATATATTACAAATATCCTGGCTCTTCCTAGCTTTATAATGGGAGTGAATAGTATATGAGTTTTGAAGCCCAAAAAAGTGCATGTATCATAAAAGTAACCCATAAGGCTCCAGGGGGTTAAGTAAGGCATTCTGAAGCAGATCTGAAGTGATGCGTTTTTGTAAGAAAAATATCCATATTTATAACTTTATCAACTATAATCACTGGCTTTCCGTAATGGCCATACGCAAGTATTTCCAGCAGAAGAGTGACCTCTGACCTGATGCATGACGATGATAAAGCAAAACAAAACACCTGTCATGAATTCGAAGTCTAAAAAAAACAAGAAGTTTTAACAGAGAAATGTCAGAGGAGCTTGAGTTTGTTGCCCAGCCTTATTTACAGTATTTGAAAAACCAGAGAGGCTTCTACTACTCTCACCTAAGCTTATGCTACTCCTACATCCTACATCATGCATCAGGTCAGAGGTCACTCTTCCGTCGTAACTCGACTCGTGTACAGCCATTACCGGAAACTAGTGATTATAGTTTATAAAGTGATAAATATGGATGTTTTTCTTACAAAAACGCATCGCTTAACCCCCTGGAGCCGTATGGCTTACTTTCATGATGGATGGATGTGCTTTTTTGGGGGGGGATTCAAAATCTCATGTACTATTCATTCCCCTTATAAAGCTGGGAAGAGCCAGGGTATTTATTAATATTTCTCTGATTGTGTTTGGCAAGAAGAAAGTTATGTACACCTAGGATGGCTTGAGTGTGAGTAAATTATGGAATCATTTTCATTTTTTGTGTGAGCTAACCCTTTAATATAAAATGCATTGTAAAAACAAACCTTTGAAAGTTGATTTGTTTAAAATGATGTATCAGAATCAGGTCAGCCTGAAGTTCCCTTGGACCGTCAGTTCGTGGCCAATGAGCTCAATGTCGCAGAAGATTCAAGTGCCAAAGCAGTGTAAGTATGATTGTGACAAATAAGTAAAACTTTATTCATAGAGCACTTTTTAAATTAGCATTTACAAAGTGAATTGCAGTGTACAGTACTACAGTACAGGCCTCAACAATATAGAGGCCCAGGGTCAGTGTTGAACTGTTACTTTACATATTGTTGTGCTTATGATCGTCTATTTAAATAATTTGATGATCATGTACATGGTTTTATAATAATAATAATAATATAACAATAAACATTATTTTCTATAGCACCATTAAAAGTTGTATCCTAGTGCGCTTTACAAGAATAAGAAAAAATAAAGGAGAAATACAAATATATAAAAGAAGTGCATTCATAAAAAAGAAATGCATTCAGATACAAAATAAAAACATGCTATCAAAACAATTCAAGAAGTAAGTAAACCATATAGAATAAAACAATTACAAAGTAATCAAATAAAAGCTACCCTAAGAAAATGAGTTTTAAAGGAAGATATACAAACACTAAGAGATTCTGCTTGCAGAATAGAAGATAATTTTAAAATCAGCACAAAACCTGACAGAGAGCCAGTGTTAGGGCTCCCGATATAGGAGTGAAATGTACACTTGTCCTGGTCCTAGTCAGGATTCTAGTGGAAGAATTTTGCACAAACTGTAATTTATTTAGGGTAGCTTTTCAAACCCCAGGCAGTAGAACATTGCAATAATCAATCCAGGAATATACAAAAAATGTTATCAACTTTTCAGCTACAAGGAAAGACAACATGGGACGTAGTCTTGCAATATTTCAAAGATGGAAAAAAATATGTTTTGACAGTATTCTGGACGTGAGAATCAAATGTTAAATTAGCATCAAATATCACCCCCAAATGTTTTAGTTTTGTTTGAAAGTAGAGCCATCCACATTTAAGGTTAAAGACCCAGCTTTATGTAGCTGGCGGGGTGAGCAGATGAGCATAACCTCGAAACATCCATTTTTTTAATCTCAGAAATACATAGAGAAAGAAAGGCCACAGCCACATTATCATCAGGTTTTGAATGGATGTAAATATGGGTGTAATCTGTGTAAAAATTAAAGTTAAGACTATGTGACCAAGATTTGACCAAGTGGAAAAATGTAAATGCTAAAGAGTAAAGGGCCCAAAATTGATCCCTGAGGAACACCAGCTACCAACCTCAGACCTGCAACCACCCAAAGTAACAAACTGGGCTGCTTTTCTTAAAAGCATCGTGAGCTAAGTTGGTGGCAATGGTTCTGCGATCTACTTAGGCCGACAATGCTTTTTGTGAAAATCAGACTGCTTATGATCTAAGGTAGGACTTAAACTAGTTGAGTTCAGTATCAGAATTTAAACTTTTGTTTTCTGTGATTGGTATTTTGTGAATTCTTTTGAATTCTGATGATCAAACTAAACATACAATTATATATATATATATATATATTAAAATATATATATATATATATATATATATATATATATATATATATATATATATATATATATATATTATATAAAAGCAAAAACAGAATAATATAAAAATCTATGCTAAAATGTGTACCTGTTTTATTTTTTTATGGGGCCAGTTAAAATGTTGGCAGGTCAAACATGCACATGTTGGGAGATACAAGAAAATAAAACTGACTGAGTAAATATAAGAAGTACTAGAAAGTTAATAGAAATTAAAACAACAAGAAATTTAAATGCAGAACAAAGTAAGGAGAAAAGAAAATTAAATTAAAGAAGTTAACAAGTAAACGACAGTAAATAAGACTTCTTTGAGTGTGATACTTTATAATAGTGCAAATTAAGTCTGCTAGAAGACTTTCTGATAATGAGATCCTGTGCTTGGGACCATGTAGTGATTTAAATCTGACTTGACACTTTCAGCCATGTTTTAAATACAACCAGCAAGGAATGTTAGCGCAACACCATGAAGACATTTAAAAAATTTAATAAGAGAGTTGTTGTAATCAGTTCTGCGAGACACAAGCAGAGTGTGATGTGATTTAAGTTCTGGATGTGATTCCTGTCTAGTACGAGGAAGCATTCTTGTTGCTGCATTCGGAACTCATTATAAGTGTTTGATGGAGATTTTTGGTAAGTCAGCCAAAACACTACTCCAGTAGTCAAGTAGATGTAACTAACACATGAATGAGTTTCTTGCTCACACCAACATCTATGGTGTCCACCAGAAACACTTTATCTAAACTTTTATACATTACATATTTAAGGAATAGAACACCCCAAATATGTAAGTTGTCATTTACTCACCTTTTGACTTTGAACTTTTCTCTTCTGTGAAACCTAAAAGTAGACATTTTGGAAGAATGTCCAAGCTGCTCTTTTCCGTACAATTAAAAGTGAAAGGGTTCACCCAGAACTGAAAAACTCGTCATCAATTACTCACCCTCACTTCGTCCCAAACCCGTAAGACTTTCGTTCATCTTCAGAACACAAATGAAGATCTTGTCAATGAAATCTGAGAGATATCTACAACTCCATTGACAGTCCACATAACTACCCCTTTTTTACGCTTCAAAAAGTTCATCAAGAGAACGTAAAACTAATCCAAATGAATTTAGCTATTTTGTCCAAATTATTAGAGACTCTCGCTTTATATGACCAACTAATTGAATTTAGTCTTTTATGCACATATACAGTAAACATTGATCAGCCAACATAAACAGAAGCTCAACCGCATCTGCTTGACTCGCGAGAACAAACCTCTCGCAGAAGCTCAAACGTGCTGCGTAACACGAGAATGAACCTCATTGGTTCTGCACATCAAGTGAACATGCATGACTTCATTTTACCAAACTGATATGTGAGTTGATGAATGTTTATATGTGAATAAAAGCCTAAATTAAATCTTGTTCATCATATAAAGCGATCGAGTCTCTTCAGAAAACTTGGACTAAATGGCTCAATTCATTTGGATTAGTTTTATGATCTCTTTATGAACTTTTTGAAGCGTCAAAGTGGCAGTTGCGTAGACTGTCAATGTAATTAAATCATATTTAATTTAAAATATCTTTATTTGTGTTTCAAAGATGAACGAAAGTCTTACGTCTTTGGAACGACATGAGGGTGAGTAATTGATGACAAGTTTTTAATTGTGGGGTGAACTGTCCCTTGAATGGTTACCATGGGCTTCAAGCTCTAAAAACTGAATTTTAATTTTTGTGTGAACCATTCCTTCATGCTTTTTCTATTGCTCTTTCTTGCTGTTTTTAGCCCATTGATGTATGGATTGCTCCATCATTTCCTCAGCAGTAAAGAAGAGCACAAAGGAAAACTCTTCCTAAAAGGCTCAGCAACATTGCATTCACAAGAACCACATGGCCATCACAATGCAGAGTCATAACCCTGTTGGGTAAGAGAGGGCTTGAGTTTGACTTTGCTTGTACATATTGTTTTGTGTAAATGTAATTTTTAGTTTCATAAGTCTGAAATGCTAGTTTCATCCCATTCAGCTGCTTTTTTTTGTTGTTTCCAGCTCTGCAGTCATCAAGAACCAACATACAAGAGGACGTCATCACAGTTAGATAGTGAAGGCACAGTTTCCATTAAAGAGGCTAAAATCTGATTTAGATATTGAATATATCTACATTTAATTTGTTGTTTTTTAGTATTAGTTATTCAGTTTAGGTTCTTAGAAAAATACAGTCCGTTACAATATAGTCATATTCCTCATGTATTAAATGTAAATAGTTTTGAGATCTGTTTAACTGATTTTGAATTTGATGTGTTTGTATCCTTTTCTTTTAAATTCTGCAAATGCAATATTAAATTTACATTTGCAGTAAAATAACAGCCTTATTTTTTGTACACATATTTGTTACATTTTAACTACATTAGCAATGATAATTATGCACATTTTGGTAATTTCTGCAGTCTGGGTTGAAAATGTTAAGCTAATCTTAAGATAAGTGCTTTGAGTGTTCATCTTAAATGGCAGTACATTAAAGAACTGTCAAAACAAGCCTA
This sequence comes from Chrosomus eos, assembly GCA_036326025.1. NCBI lineage: Eukaryota > Metazoa > Chordata > Actinopteri > Cypriniformes > Leuciscidae > Chrosomus > Chrosomus eos. Next base: position 8,618,044 of record CM070828.1, on the reverse strand, counting down.
GATTGTCAGATAGCTTCATGAGTCTTTCTGGTAAAGCCCCAGGTCCTTGAACTTTGAACATTCTTGCTTTTGATTGGTTTTCATCCTTCACTCTCTTTTCATCTTGCCAAAGCCAACATATCTAGGAATGACATTTGAACTACAGTTTCTTGTTTAAGCTACTCTCTTTTCGAACATTTGACTGCCCTAATGAATTGTCTGTGTCATCAGAAAATTCTTCACTCTTTAATTTCTTAAGTGCTTCTAGTGAGAAACTCCTTAAGAATCTCAGTTGTGTTGTACTATGTTTGGTTTTCTTTCACCTCAAAACAGCACAGCTCACAAACATTGTAAACATCATCTGTTGCCATGTTCTTCAAGTTTCCACTTATTCCTTAAAAGGTAAGTCACTTCATACTCACTCAATGCTTCACTTGATAGCTTTTTGCACTGATTATTATCACATATAAGGGGTAATAAAGCGGTTCGTTGGAAGCTTGATGAAATGCACCCAGTGCATTGTCCGGGGGCACTTTCTTTCAGTAAAAGGTTATCATCTACAGAAAGATCATGTGAAATATTTTGAATAAATACGAGCAGCCAAATATTTGCTTGCTCTCCCGCTGCTAACTGCATTCCAACGGACAAATATATCTAAACATATGACTTTCTAAAATGGTGTTTATCTACATACTCAGGATTTCTTTGGGAACTGAACATGCATATACATAGAGCTTGTAGATAACATATATTTGTTCTTTATTTAAAAGAAGTTGGGTTTACTGGTGTTGTGGAAAATTTAAACTGAATATTAAGCTAAACATGTTTTACCATTTGACCTTATTTGACCTGCTAAATCTCTGAAACAATGTTCTAAGACATTCTGTATTTTAGGTGAATGTGTGTGTGTGTCGAACCCATGACTAAAAATAACAAATATGGGAAATGAGACTAGACAGGGATGATTAAGTTAGAACTTGTGATAAATGAAGTAATGGTTAAAACATATTATTCTCTACCCAGTAACAGAAGAGACTGTGAATGAATAACCAATCAAATTAATGTCATTATGCCATACCTCCCTATTGTATAAAAACTGTGGTTTCCGTGTTTTCGGTGGGATTCTCAATGGAAATTGACTGAGATCCACCGGCCTTGTTTTTACTTGGGAGATTCTCTGAGTAGGCCTATTGCTCGAGAACTCTCCTGGCCGTTAATTAAAAGCATTTGAGGGATAATTACTGAAGTCTGTCTGTCATTTAAAAGCTGCGCAGCTGGAGAAGTTAGGATTAGAGAAAACTCGAAGCTAAAGATGTCGACGGACACTTTGGGAGCTTGAGTAGAGTAGTTCAGAAAACTCGAAGCTAAAGATGTCGATGGACACTTTGGGAGCTTGAGTAGAGTAGTTCAGAAAACTCGAAGCTAAAGATGTCGGTAGACACTTTGGGAGCTTGAGTAGTGTAGGATTGAAAAATCAGCATTTGTCTGAAGTATCGTTAAGAGAAGACTTATAGGAAAGCAGATAGTCAGATTTTAGGTTAGATTTTAGGGAAAGAAAATCCATCACACTGGTAATTGGGTTTAACTTTTTAATTCACTATGTTATTTCCTGAATTAGTGTCTATGGGTACACACCTTGTAAGATTTTGTCTAGGGTGTTGACATTCTATTTTACTAATGTAGGCAAATCTTAATGCTCCAGTTACTGGGAATGGCTTCACTCCAAGTGAGTTTTTGGATGAGTCTCAGGAGATGAACAGCATGTGCCTCACTTAGCTTTAATCTAGCACATATTTCCCGTTCCCTCCTCTCCTTTAGACACACTGTCAGGACTAATTCCTGATATAGTGTTCTTCCACTAAGGGTACAGAGGACTTCAGCATAGGCTTTGAAGCCAAAGCAGGTATAAGTCTGCATATTGTAATTTTATTGGTTTTCATTTATTGAAAATAAGGAATTGTTTAGCAAAACTATAAATTCGGTAAGCATATACCATACCCTCGTGAGTCATGACTTTCTTTTTGAAAGGGAAGTTTACATTGAGTACAGTACAATGGTAAAATAGACCTTACAAGTTCTCCATAAGACTTGTGCACTGTATTTCATGTCTTTCAAAGACATTCACTGACTTTCATTCACTGATAATCTTCCCTTCTGCAGTTCCAATCTCTTTTTTGTTTGAGAATATTCAAATACAGCGCACTCAAGACCAATCATTGTTTCTTCATAATCACCAAATGTAAAAAAAAAAAAAAAAAAAATAGCATATTTGAAAGCTTTGATGAAAATCTTTTCTGTATGGCATTATACCGCTTAGAATATGCACAATTAGTCGCACAGACTATTTTGTCATTTTTTGCAGCCTGAAAGCCTCTGGTCACCGGTTAATTTCACTCTATGGAAAAGAGCAGCTTGGACATATCTCAAAATATCTAAATTTGTCTATGGAGGGAAGAAATGATGCTATGAATTTTGTTTTTTTAAATAAATAAAAAGTTCATAATGCACACTGTAAAAAAATCCTTTTTTAAATAAAATATATTCATATGTGATGTCACATAATATAATAATATTACACTGAATATAATATAGTTTTTACTTGCAAAAAAACAGAAATGTTATTGTATTTTTCAGTAATTACATGATGTTAAACCATTTACAGTTTTTCACTGTATATATAAATAACTTAGCAAAAAAAACAGATTTTTACAGTAGTTTTAGTGAATGTCATATCATGTGTTTTATGAACACACGCTCAAACAAGATATTTGGGTTGCACTTTATTTTTACATAGTGTACTATAAGGTAACTACTTTGGATAAGTTATAGGTTTAGGGGTAGGTTCAGGGTTAGTACCTATTACCCAGTTATTAGCTATACGTGCATAATATGTAAACGGGGAACAGCACTGTGAAATAAAATTGCAACCGGTATTTTATATGGCCTGTGTTATGTATGTACTGTGTTCATTATTTAGTGTCTCTGACTACACAAACTAACTGCATGATTCTCCACAGTACAAAGTAACAAACTATTAAACTCACATCCATGTTCCTGTTTCTACAGTGTGAACAGGTGCAATACCTCACATTCCTTAATTGGTATTAGTCTTTGCCGAAATGAGAGTCTGCAGATACCCCCGAAGTTTATTGTTGGTGAGTAAACAGTCAAAAGATATCCCAATGAAAGCCTATTTGTCTTAACAATGACACTGCTGTTGCACCATATTTAGTCACTCGATCCAAGTCTTTCGGTGTTCCCTTCTAAACACAGAATACAGTCGAGATTCCAGGCAGACCCCATTGTCCTTATATGGCACAACAGAGACCTTCGTGCATCTCCCTCTCTCACTTTCACTCTCACTATAACCCCCCCATTCTCCATCTGTCTCCAAGACACTCTCTCCACTTCCCTTCCGTCCCTTCGCACATCCAGGAAAGCTTGATGCTGACCAGTGACAGAGGCACTTCTTTCTCTACAGGCTTTGTTTTCTCCTCCATCTCTCTTTTGGACCTCAGCAAGGCCTCGAAGCATACCAGCCATGGTCCTGTTCCCTGAAACATCACAGAAGTGATTTACTGGACGAATAGGAGGTTGTCCTTATATAGGAAGTTCCATTAGATAGCAAGCAGCCCGTTGTGGGAATGGAGGGGACGGAATGTGATGTGCGTAGCGATAAGGGTCCCAAAAAGGATCTCAGGGGATTCGCCTCGTCCAGATGTGGCGTATAGCATGTAGTCTAGCCTGGGGAATCTCTGCTTTATTGTTTCACTCCTATTCTTTCTTTCCTCTATTCTTTATTTAATGTAGGTCTATTCCTTGACAGCTCCTGCCGGACCCCATTCACTTTCATTGAATGGAAAAAGAGAGCAGTTTGAACATACTGCAAAACATCTTCTGTGTTTCATACAAGAAAGTCATATGGTTTTGGAATAAGATTGGTGTTCAAAAATAATGACAGAATTAAATTTGGGTGAACCATCTTTTTAAATCTGTAATTTTTCAATAGGCCTACTACTGATTCTACTGTGTACTGCAACTAAATTAGCATTAAAATCCATCATATAATATGATAAACAACTTATAAACAAAGAATGGGATAATTCTAATCAATTTCAACATTGCTTGAAAATCATGTAAATATCAAAAATGTCAACTGTCCTTCCATTGTTGCCTCATTTCAACCACGAGCAACTTTGTCCGTTATCATTTTTTCCCCTCAAGTTACTGTGCTTTACTAAGGAGACAACGGTCAATTAAATATTTAAGCTTAAAATGAACTACAATGTGTGAAGAAAACTGAAAGAAAATCAAGGTAAATTTGACTTGTAAGCTGATTTTTATTGTATATCATTTCCAGTCAAGCTTTCATTTTTTAATACTATGCAAAAATGCCTATGCATTAAGTAAAAAATAAAATGCAAGCCATGAAATCAGCCTTAGCGAGTCAACTGTGTGCAATTTTATTCCAAAAATAACATTTATTACCATCATAGAATGATATTAAGATATTAAGTAATTTGAGATGTGTGTGGAAGTTATTTACAGCAAATGAATTCAAGGCGTTTCTGCTTAGCGGAGCATCAGACCGTACACTAATGAATTCCTGTTAACTTTCATTCTCTCTTTTCATCATTACTGCCTTCTGAAAATGTAGCACTTACTCTAATGGGACTTTTGTAACATTTAATTGTTTCACATTGTGTTGAAACAGGACATTTAAATGGATGCGACCGAAAAGACTATCGTTCACCTGCAATGTCAAAACGCACTGACCAATAACAGTGCGGCTCGATTGTGAGGCCCCGCCCACTCCATCCGCATCTCCGTTTAAATGATGTCTCATGCTTTTCTGTCTAATTTGGACTGTTCGTCTTTGGAGTACCTCACTGTCGCAGGACTCTCCAAACCCTAACTTTCCAAATCGCGGCATTTCTTCATCAGCCTTGTGAGTATGCAGCGATATTACTAATACTTTATTAAATATTTCAGTGTACTCTTTTAGTTGTGTAGCCTATTGCTTACAGAGGCTTTCAGATAGGCTATGTAAATCATCTGACTGAATGCCAGTAGCTTAAGTTGATACAGTGTGCGAAAAAATTGCTTGGGTTCTGAGCTGTGTGAGAAAAACAGTAATCTTTCACTGAATCTCAACATTTAATAACTTTGAAAGATGTGTTTGACTGTTGTTCATTCAGTTATTTTGTCACCATCAACCTGATATTTTACTCAATTTTTTTTTTTTTTAAATTTGTCAACATTTACTCACCCTCATATTATTCCAAACTTGACTGTTTGACTAATTTGTTTTTATTGAAACATAAAAATACATGAATGTCAGGCTGTTAGTTTTTGCCAGCCTCAGTCACCATTCACTTTCATTGCATCTTGTTTTTCATACAATGAAAGTGAATGGTGACTGTCATTCTGCCAAACATCATCCGTGCTCTACTCAAGAAAGAACTTCTGGTGAGTCTGGAACAGAATAAAGATGAGTAAATTATGACAGAATCGTATTTCATTGCTCAAAGTTTTTCAACAACTCGTGCATCTCTGACTTTCTATTCAAAGCATCATCATAAAGTATCTTGTGAGCTTTTAAGTGTAAAAACATGTATATTCATGCATTCTTTAATGCATAAGTTTGACTTCAGCTGAGTCTGTCATAGGAAATGGTTAAAGAAAGTGCGTAGAATGAGAGAAGCAGTGAGCTTGACAAACCAAAGAGTTTCCTGTTCTCCAAATATGGTTGTCAAATGCAGCTTTCTGCTGAAGGTTGTGGTGAACAGCAGACAGAGTCAACTGACTGTCCTCTCGTTTCCCATTGAAGTGATGACATGCGTTGACAGCTAACCATAGACAATAGTGTGATGAAGTCTACCAAGAAGAATCGTGATCTTGTAACAAAGTGCAAGGGAAGTAGTCACTGACTGTGTCATCATTTATCCATTAATGTCTTTATAACATAAACATTCTGAAGAGGCATCCTGAAAGAGTAATGAGGGTAATTTTGGAAATGTAAAGAGATAATCACCAAAACATTATTACCATATAGAATAAAAGATAATTACTCATCCGCCATGTCTTTCCAAAAATTTTTTCAACCCATGTTTGGGTCAAATATGGACAAACCCAACCGTTGGTTTAAATGAACCTAGGTTTTAACAGTTCAATTTAAACCAGTGGTTGAGTTTGACCCAAACATAGGTTGAAACAACCCAGTATATTTTTTTTTAGAGTGGATTTTCTTTCTTTTATGGAATTTTTAAAGAATAAATTGTTCACTTTTCTCAATAACATTAAAGTAACTCAAAAGCATATATATCATACAACCCATACAACTCAGTGAACATTTTTCACACACAAAAAAAGCAAGTCATAAAGGTTTAGAACTACATGCAGGTGAATAAATAATAACAGTTTTCATTTATGGGGAAAACGTTCCTTTATGTGCGTGCTCTTTATAAATCTATATAAATCAAACCGTTGTATTACATTAGACACATTTCTGACAGCTTTTTTGGAATATCTTTTATAATAACGATAAAAGGTGTGTGCATGTAGCAGAAGTGAGTTTTAATCTGGCTTAGCAGAAAAAGGAAGTTTAACAGATAATTGGTTTGATCGTTAGACCTAGTAAGTTTTTATCAGTTTACTTGCTATCCTTCAATAGTAAATCAGTTTAGCTGTGTTTTTGACTTTAGCACATTAGTGGTGCTTACCTGAGTGTCATTCTAATGATTTAACACATTTCTGCATCACCTGACAGACTCCTACTTGAACTCTTGTTTACTTCTTAAAACCAGTAGCTGGACTACTGTCTTAACAGTTTAATCCACACTTATCAAACAATCAATGTGTGTTTTGGAGAAAAAAGGCCTTTATGGTCATTAATGGCAACATGTTGTTTAAATGTGCCTGAACTAGGAAGCATTATATTCCGTATATATTGTCATTGCAACAGCTTTAAAGCTCTTGCCGTTGACCTGGTCTGAACATCCATCTCAATATAAATGTTAATAAAAGAGACTGAAATTACACAGCTGCTCATGAGAAAAAAAAAACCATATGGGTGGAATGAAAAAAAAAAGACGAGGAGGAGTAGAGAAGAGAGGAGGAAACTTTTCACAGGACCGGGGGTCACAAAAATCCATCCGCACAACATGGTCACATGATTTTCTGGGCTTTAGGCCCACTTGAACACAGGCCAAGGACCCTGATTTGTGCTACCTTTTACTTCTGCCTTGTAAAAAAGAAAATGTCATTGAAATAAAACAGCCTTCATTTATTTAGGTAGGATTTGCAGTATGTTTGCAGTGGAGCTCCTGATCCATAAAAACCTACATTGAAAACTGGATGTCTCAAGCGCTGAAATGAAGGATCTTCCCAAAAAAAAAGGGGGCTGTGAATCTTTGTGCAGGACACAGGAAATTCCCACTTTTAATTAAATCAGCTTATCATAGAGAAACTTTGTTTGTTTGTCTCGCTCCCAAAAGATTACAGGCCATTTAAATGACCCTTTTCCCTCCGTTGTTTTTTCGATGGACAATTTTTGTCATCATTCGGACAAAAGAATGTGGATTGAAAAACTGGCGGTAGAAAAAAGAGCATTTAAGAGATTCGCATTTCATAAACTCTCAATATTGTATCTTTTAAGCATGTTAATGTCGTATAGTCTTTTTTTCTCTGAAGAAACTTCAGTCATTCTCCATGTTTTAATTGAGCAAGTGCAACACTGGTTTTAGATCTCATGCACATTTCTTGCAAATTTGCTGCTGGCTGTACAATTTTAAAATTTTAATTTAATTCTTTGAAGTTAACTTTTGTTAGAAAGTCAGTAAGTGGGAACAATATTTTCCGGTTTTGTTCCTGTAAATGTACAAACAATTGGTTATAATTGGTTAAATCGTTTCATATCTAAGGCGTAGCTCGGATATTGTTTCCCAAAATTGCTTTTAAAGCTCTGTGCTTGCATGAACTCCAAAGCTGCACCTGCTGTTTGCCAACTGTACTGTACTCGAAAATAATTGTGTAAACTTCCCTATATCAGCCACCCAGAGGAAAAGAAGGGTGGGGGAAAGTGGCAGGAAAACTAGACCCCCACCAGCCTCTGACTGTCCCTGCCTAATGTTATCATTTTGGAGTAAACTGTGAGTCCGACTGGAGGCATACTATTCCCTATAAGGGCTTTGTTTGGGAGTTCACTTGCTTCTGCTGTTTAGGTGGACAGAGCGTCCACTGACTCAAAGGCAGCCTTATATGGACATCGCAGCACGGGACCACAGCTGAGCACCAAAAGAAACAAGAAAAACAGCATTTGCTGTGGAGATTATCACATTATCATATATATTTTATCCCGGTAGGCATATGGTTTGTAGAGTTTTTGGGCAGACTAAGGGATTGTTTGATCCATTCAGACAACATTTTTGATATTTCCCAGGCATTTTTCGCATCCTTTCATCTAAATAGTGGTGTCCCCTGTGACTTATGTAATGTTTGTTTAGGAAGAGGGTTTGTTTGGTTGGTGAACGTGGCAACTTGGTACAATGTGGCAATAGTGAATTGCAACCACATCCAAAAATCACCCATAAAGTATTTGTTGGATGTTACATATTCCATTGATAATTGGCCATTACACTGTCTAATGACATTAGATGACATTCTGTTACATAAATCACTTAAATGACAGCCTATATTTTCTATTTAAAATGGTGACAAAAAGTTTGTCGTTTAGTTGTTCACATCTTACGTCGCACTCTTTCGTGTTTGAATTTGTCTATTGTAACGGTGAACAATATATTTTTTTTATTTGGTTTGCCATTCTCAACCAATTTGATTTTGACAAGCGCTAAAATATCAAATATTGGATATGACAATTTGCCCATCAAAAATATAAAACTTTAAAAAACATGACTTTTAAAGCGGTCTAATATTTTCAAATATCAGATATTGGGGATGGGTAATTCTCTATTGTTGGGGGGACCTCAATAACTGGTGGTTACAGTCCTGCCTTTTGCAACTTTTATTTAATTAAAGTATATTGCACAGATATTTACATTTTTTTAAACATTGTGTTTAAAAATCTGTTTTCCTCTCAAATTTGTAGTTATCTTAACCCAGCACCAAAATGACGAAAAAGGGCTTGAGTGAGGACGAGAAATTCCTTTACACGGACAAAGACTTCATTAACAGCCCCGTCGCACAGGCAGATTGGACAGCCAAAAAGCTGGTGTGGGTCCCCTCTGAGAAACATGGTTTCGAGTCGGCCTGCATCAAAGAGGAACATGGTGATGAGGTCCTGGTGGAGCTGGCGGACAACGGAAAGAAAATCACAGTCAACAAGGATGACATCCAGAAGATGAACCCACCCAAGTTCAGCAAGGTGGAGGATATGGCGGAGCTCACCTGCCTGAATGAAGCGTCTGTTCTGCACAACCTGAGGGAGAGATACTACTCAGGGCTCATCTATGTGAGTATGCCACAGTGCTTTTACTAAAAATAATAATAATTGCTTAGTAAATTCTAATAAACATGCTCTCTAATTAAAAGCTGACTTAGGGTCTGTGTACCACATCACTGTACACTCTCGTGTATTCAAAGTGCAAGAAAATCTTTATTTTTTTACTTGATGGTTACACCACATTGCATTTTTAGAGTCATTAAAATGTTGAAAATGTTATAAATGTTTCAAGCTCAAATGAAACCAACATATATAGGAGTATTATTAATTATCTTGGACACTCATATTTGTCATTGACCCCCTGCTGACATTACTATTACATTGCATAACATTTTATTATCAGCCAATGCATAACATTTAAAAATAACTTTATTGTGTCCGAACCAATCCAAAATAATTTTTGCACTGACAACCATCAGCTTAAAATGGCATCGATGATTTGCAGTGTCTTATGCACTAAAGTGTAAGAAAGAGGAAGTATACATTCCCCAAGAGTGAGAGGTTATATAACTTCAACAGGCCTCCAAACTATGTGTGCACTCTGTTTTGGTAACAAACCATTAGTTAATGACATTTTGCTCTGAGGAAATCTTGGGAAAAGAAGTCATCCATATGGAATATGCGTCGCCTACACTTTTAAATATTATGAGTAAAAATATACAGACATAATCCTAACTTCCTTATATTTATATTTTAAGACACACTGTATGACTATGTACTGTGCTGCCATGTTTCCTTGTTGTCCTTTACCTGATGGATTCATAACACTTCATACACAGTGGAAAATTGAGACGTTGTCTTTCTTCAGACATACTCTGGGCTGTTTTGTGTGGTGGTGAACCCCTATAAAATGCTGCCAATCTACTCTGAGAAGATCATTGATATGTACAAAGGCAAAAAGCGCCACGAGGTCCCTCCCCATATCTACTCCATCACGGACAACGCCTATAGGAACATGATGCAAGGTGAGGCCCGCACTGCTGGACATTTGCATATTAAATCACAGCTTGCTTCTCTTTAGATCTGAATGTTTGGATTTCACAATAGCCATTGTCTTGGAAACTCCCAACGCAAGTGAATCCGAAAGGCATTTTTATTTCACTAATTGGCAACAGAACAGTGTAGACTTTATTACAACGAATGTCATTTGTGTTTGTTGAAATGGAGCGTGACAGCTCGTGTTAACAGGTCCGTCAGTGGTGTGAGGGGTGCATGCACACATGTGCCAGTAGGTCACACATCTAATGCCATTTTAAACACTTAAAAAAAAAAAAAACAGCTGTTGTTACCCACAGAAGTTTGAAGCTATATTAGTGAGTGAAATTAGGTGCTTAATGAAAAGAAGAAAAACCACAAGATATTTTACACTCCAGTCCTACAGCTTTTAGCATGGTCAAATGTGTTGCTAATGAAAAAGATAAAGATAAAAGATAAAACAAAACCTTTCTGCAAAGTTTGCAATGGAAAATTTCAGAAACTGCTATCTCATGAGAAACAGTTAAACTTGCAAAAAAAATGCTTTCAAAAAGCAGAAGTAGGAAGGTGTGCTATCAAGCTGTTCCTCAAGAGTAATTCTGCTCAGCCCACGCATGTTTACATTAGACATGGGCTTATTCATGCTGATCATACTTAAATGTTGTTCACAGTGAGACTCATTTCCGGCTATATGAAGAGATATGATCATTTATTGTTCACATAGCACAAAATGTGTCCAGTTATAGCACCTAAAAACCACAAGACAAGTTTAAATTCTGTTATTAATTACTCACCCTAATGACGTTCCAAACCCGTAAGACTTTCGTTCATCTTTAGAACACAAATGAAGATCTTTTTGATGAAATCTGAGATATTCCATTGCCAGATAGTAAAATTCAGATTTAACCGCTAAATTCATATGGATTACGATCTCTTTTTGAAGCTTCAAAGTGGTAGTTGTGCAGCTGTCAATGGAGGGACAGAAAGTTCTCAGATTTCATCAAAAAGATCTTCATTTGTGTTCCGAAGATGAATGAAAGTCTTATGGTCTAACTATTTTGAGGGCTTCCTGTAGTGGCAATATCTTGAACAGTTACACTTGATGACATGAGTAAAAATCCAGCATGATCAAGCATGAGTGCCAGTGTTCACATTCCTGCTCAGGGGCTTAAACTGATCTTCCTTTGAAGTCCAGCAGGGTTTCCACGCTCAACCAAGTGTGAAATGGTGTAGCCTTGTCGTAAATCAAAACTTTAGGAGCACATATTGGATGGAATGGAAAAGAATAGAAATGATTTGAAGTATGGTATATTTATTGCATTAAATCAATTGGATTTCAATGCACAACTTTCTACTAGCTTGGCTAAAACAATACCTGTGCATCTTGCTTTTTGTCAAGCAGTCTGGCTGAGGTGCAGTTTCCCCATCGGTGTGTTTAGATTTGGTTTTCTGCCTCCCGAGTGCCTCGATTTGTGCCTTAATTAGGAAGAAACAAGGGAACAGACTTCATGTTTTATGTGGAAACCTGCCCAGCTTAAGTCATATCCAAAGTGAGCAATCGCATTGTGTTTACAACAGAAGAAGGTTCTACATGAGCAGAACAGGCGAGCTCACATTCAGCTGATTAGCTGGCGTCCGTCCAGTCTCCAGGATCATAGATAAGAACCAAACTCTGTATGAATTTAATCTACAAATTCATTGGCTTAGAATTGGTCAGAGAGGATCGTATTTTGTTTGACTTGATCAAAATACTTATTTGATAAATGATCTAATAATAGATGGCTTTTTATTTCATTCGGTGGTGTACGGTTAGGATTAGAAAACCTTAAATGGAGCCAAGATCATCTGAGAAGGTTTTCAGGTTCTATTTTTAGCAGCATGAATCAATGATTGTCCCATTGCTGAACTCAGTAAGAATTGTGTTGCAACTCCCAAAGAATACTGGAGTCAGTTTTTCTTTCTCAGCAAATCAAATTGCTGCACTAAAACATCAAAGATGATTAGATTATGTGCATTATTCGATGTTATAATGACAGTGGTGTTTGATCATACACCATTTCACATGGCAGGAACTTGACTTAAAGTGACCGTGAAATCAAAATCGACAAGTCTTGTTTTTTTATGAAATATTGCATTATTTATTATAAATGATTTATCCATGCACGTAATTATGTGCTCTCGTTACCTTTAATCAAAATAACTTCCCCTCCCTGTTGCAGTGACATCTCTGCTCTTCTCTGATGATGTGTTTACTGGCGTGAGGGCGGAGCAACCTGTCACTCACATTAGATCGACCAATAGCAAACCACAACCATCCAATCAATTCCTGATGGACAAAATCAAGTCCTGTCCTACTTTTTTTTTTTAAAGAAGCCGTTTCATTTGAATAATAGGGAAGAAAAGACTATCGCAACTCCCGTTTCAGGACGACTTAAAAAGAAAAAAAATTTCTAGGCTTAAAAGCAGACCATATTTATTTCATGATGTTCAAAAATGATATGGTATATTCTCTTGCAGTTGAGCACTAATGTAATGTCTGTCTTTTCTTTCTACAGATCGAGAGGACCAGTCTATTCTTTGCACGTGAGTATTTTCATTGTTTTATTTACATCACTGCTTCTTATTTAAGAAATGCTTCTCAACCAGGACTTCCATGGGGGGCTGCAGGATGTTTAAATGGATACATTTTTAATTTATTCAAGCAATCAAACTCTAATCTAAATTAAAATGCTAAAAACACATAAAATAATGTAAACCATAATCATACTTTCTCTATACTAAACTCAATAATTTATTATGTTGTTCTAATTGAAGAACATGCAGTTCTTGAAATTTGGAATCACAAAATGAATAGGTAGCACTTTAGGTAACACTATTTCGATAGTCCACTTTAGACATTCTACTAACTGTGAGGGTTTTGTAAGGACGAACCCAATTGCAGACAGTTTGGGAAAACACACAAGGTTTATTTGACAAAAAGGGAAAACAAAACCCACGATGGGGTAAAACAAGATTGAAGGGCAAAAACAAAGACTAACAACACTAGACTAAGACTTGACTGATAACTAGACAAATAACGAATAACAGCAATAAAAATCAAGACTGAACTAGACAGAGTTCTTCACTAGATACTCACGAGAGGATACACACACTGAAAATCACAATGAACGGCACAAGACAGCAAACACAAGGGGATTAAATAAAGAGACTAATGATAACACCAGGTGACACAGGTAAAGCAATAATGACAAAACGAGGATAACAAGGGGGCGGGGCCAGAGGACGAGACAACACAAGCACATGGCCCAAACCAAAGGCCACGTGCTTGCACACAAAACATGGTTCTGTCATGATCCTGCCTCAAGAATTAAAGAAACAAGAACTAGATGGCAGAATCATGACAGAACGCCTCCCTTAAGGAGCGGCTTCCAGACGCTCAAGGGAACGTCAAACACGGGACATGACAGACTGAGACATAGACCAACAAAACATGACAAATAACAACGGCATACAAGAATACATAACAACAGGGTTGGGGTGCATCAATAAAAATAACAAACAAGGGAGGGGTGGTGGAGGGACAACAAAGTCCATAGCGGGTGATCCAGGGTGGACAGGTGGGGTTGGAGACTTGGGTTTACGAGGAGCGGACTGAGGGCGAGGAATCCGGGCATGTTTGGGCAGAGAGACACGTGGGGAAACCATGGGGAAACCAGACTGGAATGGGGCAGATGACGGTACAGGACAAAAAACAGAGGGAGAAGTAGGCGACTGGGGAACGGAGGTGGGCAACACTGCGGCTGGCTGTGGTGCAGGAAAGGGGTCAGAGTTCTCAGAAACTGGGCCTGATACAGTGCGGACTAGACCGGACTCAGAAGTGGCGCTCCCCATATCAGAGTCTGAGTCAGTGGCATCCGCAGCAGACTCTGGAACCGAGCTGACGGAAACAGATCCAGGCACGGTGCTGTCAGAAACAGGCTCGGGTACCGCACTGGCAGAGACTGGGTCGGAGGCAGCGCTGGCTGAAGCAGCGCCCTCAGCAGCAGGTTCAGGGACCGTCGCGGGCTCAAGGGAAGGAAGAGACGGGGAACGGGAAGGCCCCTTCTTTCTCCTCGAGCGAGAAGCAGAGGCCATGAGTGGACTTGTGCTCGGTTGGGGAACCACTGCAGGATCCGTGACAGGCGGAAGAGAAGTGGTTCTCTCAGGCTGGGTTGACTCCGTAGCTGATGCCTCTGACGGGGACTCCCATGAGGTCCGCCTCCCACGTTTTCCCCGAAGGCCGAAGGAGGTGGATGGATTCTTAGGAGTCGTGGAAGTCAACTGGGCTCCCGAACGTCGCGACGCCTATCCAGCGACCCTCAGGGATCACCGGCAGCCGAGCAGAAGGTGAAGACCTCGTGGAGGAATCCTGCAGCTCCTACCGACACAAACAGTCCGCCACCTCCCGAAACGGACGACGGATCAGCCCCTCCCGTTCCGACAAAGGAGGAGGGCCATTGAGACCCGCAATGTAGTATGAGTTGAGGAGGATTTCTGGCAGGAACCTCCTCCTCTCTTCCACGGCCTGGGTGTACTCACCCAGAGATCTCTCTCCTGGGGAGAAAACGGTGCCTTGCCGCTCCTCATATCGCAGGCAGTCGTCAGCCACCACTGCTCAAGGGAATCAGGTTGTCGCTTGGCAGGGAAAGTCAGACTGTCAGCTGGGTTCTTTACTGGCCGGTTCATTCTGTGAGGGTTTTGTAAGGACGAACCCAATTGCAGACAGTTTGGGAAAACACAAGGTTTATTTGACAAAAAGGGAAAACAAAACCCACGATGGGGTAAAACAAGATTGAAGGGCAAAAACAAAGACTAACAACACTAGACTAAGACTTGACTGATAACTAGACAAATAACTAATAACAGCAATAAGATCAAGACTGAACTAGACAGAGTTCTTCACTAGATACTCACGAGAGGATACACACACTGAAAATCACAATGAACCGGCACAAGACAGCAAACACAAGGGGATTAAATAAAGAGACTAATGATAACACCAGGTGACACAGGTAAAGCAATAATGACAAAACGAGGATAACAAGGGGGCGGGGCCAGAGGACGAGACAACACAAGCACATGGCCCAAACCAAAGGCCACATACTTGCACACAAAACATGGTTCTGTCATGATCCTGCCTCAAGAATTAAAGAACAACTAGAACTAGATGGCAGAATCATGACACTAACTATAAGTAACTTTGCAGCTACATGTCAACTAACTGTCATTAGAGTATTAGTACACTGTCTGCTTAATATCTGCTAACACTTTATTTTGTTGGTCCCCCAATAGATATTCTACTGACTATAATTACCTTGCCAACTAAAAGTCAACTTATTCTCCTAACCCGAACCCTAACACCTAACCCTAACCTAACAGTCTACAGTCTACTAATACTTTAATGAGAGTTAGTTGACATGTAGTTCAAAAGTTACTTATAGTTAGAAGAACATCTAAAGTGGACTATCAAAATAAAGTGTAACCCATTTTAATATATCAGTATTCCCATTTTCTGTTAATAAAAAAGTTTGAAAACAAGCAGCTTTTTCACTATTACAGCAGAAACAGCAGAAATATCTTATATGAGGAAAAACATCCTTACAAACTTTACCACATCTACAAATATGGTAAAGTTAAACTTGATTGACTGAAGTCGTAAAGAGAAGGCCTGTTTTGAAGTGCGCTGAGAATCCAGTGTTTGCGTAACACCAGCGTCTTGTAAGATGCTTCAATTTTGAAGGTTTTGATACATTCCTGTGCAGGCACTTAATATAAATAATAAAAATGGTGTTTGAAATGGATTTTTTTAAGTTCTAGCATTGTAGTCCCTTTCTGTTTAGTCAATGACTGACTGAACAAGAAGGCAGATGTTTTAGCTTTCAGACACAGCTTAAGGTTATCTAATGTCATCTGACAGTGGTTAATACTGTTTACATCCCTAAATAAAGGGATTTAACGGGGCAGTCGTGGCATAATGGTTAGAGACTCTAACCCGAAAGTTACAGGTTCGATTCTCAATACCGGCAGGAAAATGTAGGATGGGAGTGAATGAACAGCGCTCTTTTCCCCTTAATATCTACGATTGAGGTGTCTTTGAGCACGGCATCTAACACCCGGTCGCTCCTCGGGTGCCGCAGCACATGGCTGTCCACGGTTTGTAGTGTGTGTTCACTACTCACTGCTCCTAATGTGTGTGCACTAACTTGGATGGGTTAAATGCAGAGGACAAATTCCAAGTACATTCTTGAACTTCACGTCACTTTTAAAGTTAACAGCTTTGACAAATTAAGGCTAATGTTAAATCTGGAATTCGCTCTTATAAGTTCCTTCTAGTATAATATTCAACAATTAAAAAGACATCTATCAAATATAAACATTATGATTAATAGACATCATTTAAACTAAGAATCCTTCTACTATGACCTTTTTTTCCAAAATGTCCTCGGCACTGGGAACGAGGCAGATGAACCCAAGGGTCATGTCTCTTCAGAGTCGACCTACTCGCAGGAAATGTGCCCCCTGCCCTGATTCTAAATCCAGATCATCTTGCATGTTGACTTCATTTGTGTTTGTTTTCTTGAGTCATTATTGGGCATTTGGTCTGCGTCTGTAGAGGCCCCACAACAAAACCAGATCAGTCCTAAAAAGAAAAAAAAACATGCAGAAATAGCTGTTATAGTATTGAATAGAAGGTGATCTTTTATAGGCGATATCATTGTTTCACATCTGTGTGATAATAAAACTGCTGTGAAATATGAGGATGTTAAAATAAAATGGTGTTGATGCAATGTGTCAGTGTGGGAGACACCCTCAGATACTGTCTGCAAACTTCCTCTGAGTGTGGAATAGGAAATTGAAGCCATTTAAACTGCTCTTCGCTAACTGGTGCAAAGGCACTGAATTATCTAATGACATCAGGATGTTTCCGCATGGCCCAACTTTCCCATGAAGACACTTTTTTAAGCCGTCTCAAAGTTTTTTTTCATCAAATGATTCATTTGGGAATAACTACCCAAAGTTAAAACACATGGACCGTTAAACTGTTAAAAACACATTGACTGTTAAAAAACACTGATCTGAAGCAATCAGTGTTTTCCCATACCTCTTATCTAATGTGGTTAATGGGAATTGTCCAATACTTCAATCACCATTTGGTTACATTGTTGGCAACAGTGACTGTGATCATAATGAATTTTACTATGGTAAAAAAAACTGAGGATCTACAAACATTGCTGTATAAAGTTCATTAAATGGCTTTACTGATCTGAGGGCTTCCTGCTCCTGCCAGAGAGTCAGCCCTTCGGCTGCACAGGGCCTGTGGATCCCAGACTCGGTTTTCCTAATATGGAAATGTTAGCGTGTCAGCAAGGCTCCGTAATATCTCCCTCGTATCATAGGGAGTGTGTGCACTGAGTGTGTCGATAGTGCACTGTAAGCTCTTGTAAAAAAGTAAATTATAGATGATGAAAAAAAATATATTTTGATATAATTTCAGTTTTTTGTTGCATGCATGCATATTTTTTAAACAATACATTTAGTTTAGACTACCATTTAAAAGTTTGGGTTTTTTCTTTTAAAAGACAACGATACATTAAATTGATCAAAATTGACAGTTAAGACTTTTAAATTGTTAAAATTAACGCTTTTTAAATAAAAGATGGTCTTTTGAACTTTTTCTATCCATGGGAGTCCTACAAAAAATCTCAATTTCCACTAAAATATTAAGCAGCACAAATGTTGTGTTTTTGGAGCACCAAATCAACGAATTCTTAAGCATCATGTGACACTGAAGACTGTAATGATGCTGAAAATTCAGCTTTGCATCACAATAAATGACCCTTTTAAATAGAAAAAAGTGAATTTAAATTTGAAATATTATTTTACGATATTATTGTTTTAGAGTATTATAACCAAATCCTAAAACCTATACTTACCTGTAACGCTGGTGTTTTGATCACTTGCAAACACTGGTATTTCCATTATTAGTATTATTCAATGAAAGAAAACACAGTTTTTTCATTCATGTTGTTTTTTTTTTTTCCTAGTGGTGAATCAGGTGCTGGGAAGACCGAAAACACCAAGAAAGTCATCCAGTATTTGGCTGTAGTGGCCTCGTCCCACAAAGGCAAGAAAGACACAAGCGCTGTAAGTATGAACGCTCTAGAAAAAACATTCTCTCTTTGATAACCTCTGTCTTCTCCTCAAGCCAGTGCTTATGGGTTCAGTCATCATTTTTATGCTTTGCCCTTGCTTTGACCCTGTTCCTTCAGATCAGAGTCTGACATTTTGAATCCTCTAATAATGACTTGAGTAATGATGTGCAGTAATGAATCACAAGGTCATATTGTGAAAGATAAGAACACTTTTTCGGTATCATATTCATTTATCACAAGATTATGCTGGCTATGATTTTGTCTAATACCAAAATATGATTTGCTGTTGAGCCTTTAGTATCTCAAGGAAATCAAGACTTCTACAGATGTTAAAGGAGAACCAGTGAATGCAACAGAATGCCCCTAGTTTGCATTCATCTAATGACAATTTCCTTAATTAATTTCCTCAAATAGCAACAATCAGGACAACAGTTTGCCTATGTGAGTAAAAAGGACTGTGACAAATTTCTTCTTGTGTGGGTTTGACAGTTTGCATGCTTGAGTTTCTCACTTAGATTGACATTAGACTAGTCTTACATGGAGGGACCATCTGAATAAACCACCTGTACGGCTACTGTTCAAATGATTGTAGACAAACAGTGTGCCAAAAAGCCTGAGTGTTCGCATGGTGTTTAAAAAAAAAACCTGAAATAATAATATCAAGATTATGTCGTTAGAGCACGTGTGAGCCATTCCCCCATCTGAGATGTGGTTAACTTTTTCTTTGCCAGAGCGGATGCCTGGCATTGAAATGGTCTGTCTGAGCACAGTGTGTGTGCATGCCAATTTATAGCCTTTTGAATTGACAAAGCCTTTTCCCGTTTTCCCTTGATCACTTGCATCATCTGTCAAGCTCATATGTGTGTGCAATGCATTAGGAATATAAATCCCACCTCAATGTAGATCTGCGTTCAATGCGTACTTATGAGGTACGACACAGGAAACAAAAATATATGCGCACATTATACCTGTTTTTATGACATTTTATGCATACCAGCCATGCATATGAGCTTAAAAGGGATGCCCATAATAGTTATGTTCTTGGTTCCTAAAAAAGTAGTTTCGTTACTTGAATGCACTACTTTGAAAATTACTAAACACTTCTTTTACACACTAGTCTTCTGAAAAGTTCAAGGTTGATATTATTAGTTCTTCTTTCAGTTAAACGTAAATAAAGTTAATTGCATGTGAGCGAGAGAGAACACCAGAGTATGTGAGTGGAGTGAATCGACAGCTTTTCCAGTTAAACTCTACACTGGGTTTTCCATTTTCCGCTTGTTGTTCATCCTCCACTCACTGATGAAAGAAACCCTGCTTTCCCAGAGTTTGCTTTATTGTTCTAGTGTATTCTTTCTGTACGTTTATTTAGCATCATGGAGATTGAAATGAAC
This sequence comes from Chrosomus eos, assembly GCA_036326025.1. Taxonomy (NCBI): domain Eukaryota; kingdom Metazoa; phylum Chordata; class Actinopteri; order Cypriniformes; family Leuciscidae; genus Chrosomus; species Chrosomus eos. The sequence continues at coordinate 8,598,047 of CM070828.1, read as the reverse complement.
CATCAGCATGATTTCACAAGTGTTCGAAGACTACTTATCTGGAAGAAGATTCGATTTTTAGTTTAATGTAAAATGAACACTTGGTCGACAACTGTAAATTTCCCCGCTCTTTGTCATTCATTTTTACTAAACTTTTTTTTTTATCTGATAATATTTCACAAATCCCATCGGAGTGCATAATAGTCTTTAAAATGTGTTGAATACTTATTATGTAATTGCATTGTGGGTTATTAACATGTTATGTTCACAATGTCAGCAAGGTCACAATGATCTTGGCACAAGAGAAAACACGTATTCCTTGACTTTCAAAAATATCGCATCTCCACTCCGCACCACTCACATACTCTGAACGGCACTCTATAGACCAATGAAATGTATCTGTTAGTTAATATGCCTCTCTCCGCCCTGAGACCAATGAAAGAAGCTGTCGAACTTAGCCAAGTGCCTTAAGAATGTTTATACAGTCTTCACTCTGTCCTCTTTCTTCCCAGCAATCTCTCTGTCAACAGTCTCTCTGTCTCCATCATTCTAAAAGTCCCTCTTTCTACTTCTTTCTTTTCTAGTTTACTTTATTTGTCTTTGTCAGTGTCTGATGCTATCAGCGATCTTCTTTCCTTCTCAGCGGCAAGCTGCCTCTGGTAGATATCTTTTTCTTTCTTTTTTTTCTTTTTTTTGATGCTCAGTAAGAAAGTAATTGAGAGTCTGTGTCAATGTTAAAACTTTTTTTCTGCTTCATTTAAGTCTAAAAAGGAGAATCTAAGGCCCTGTTTACACCTGGAATTAAGATGCGTTTTGGTCGATCTGATCACAATTGTACAACCCTAAATACAGTTGTAAACGAGATTTAAAACACTTTGAACTTTTCCACTTTCGACCACTTTCATAGGTATAGTAGAATACGCATTTGACTGGATTGCTTTCGTAGATTCGACTAAGCCACAAAAGACCGTCTACTACTACTTACCTAACAGCCAGACAAGATTTAAACTTTGTCGGCTGGAGACCCAAGTTTGGTTGGAAGGAATGTTCTCTCACCATTCCTGATTTTTAACACGCGTTTCGGCGTCAGAGCAGAAACTAAAGTTCTGGTCATGTTCATATATAAATTGCTTATTTCGTCCATTAGATCGAGATATCTGAAAAAGCCATACATAGACCCTCCCCTCGAAGAAATCAGGACAAAAGTGGTCGAAAGTGGACAAAAGAAACGTATTAAAACACCAAGTGTAAACCTGTATGTGTCTCCCTCGTCTATTTGTGATCCGATCGACAAAAACCGCGTCTTAATACCAGGTGTAAACAGGGCCTATTATGAGGTTAAATGACACCAATAGCTTTGTGAACCACATGCAGCAATATTCTCTCTAAGAACTTGGTGTTTCATCACACAGATTAACTTTTATCTTGTTAAGTGAACTCTAAAATATCTATAGGCCTAATTGAGATCCATTTCATGAACCCTATTAAAATGTCCTCTCTCCCCATGCTTAGTATTCCAGACTGACCTCAAATGCTCCTCTTGATATCCTTGTATGAGGTGACATGCTTGGCAGGCTTGAGATTTAGCAGCTAATAGAATATCACTCTTTTGATCTAAGGGATTATGCCCATCTAAATTGACATGACCTAATTTGTTTTGCACTGTTGAAGGTACTTGCATCTTAAATATTGCTTCAGGCCTTTTGAAGAAATAATTTGCACCTAAATGTATTAAACTTCACATTTTTTACCTGCCAAACATTTATAGTTAAATGTTGCATGTGTACTCTAAAGGAGAGCCTTTTCATCTGAGTTATTTTGTTTTATTCCAATCTTCTGGCATGTCCCCTTCTCATTTTTTCCTCCTTGACTTGTTTTCTATGGAATGGTTCTCATTACGTTTTAACCCTGGTACTGTAGGGTGAGCTGGAAAAGCAACTACTGCAGGCCAATCCAATTCTAGAGGCCTTCGGTAATGCCAAGACCATCAAGAATGACAACTCTTCCCGATTCGTAAGTTTGCAAATGATATATGATAGCAGATGTAATAGAATAACCAAGACTGTAACTAATGTATGGATTCAAAATCTTTTCTTCACAGGGCAAATTCATCCGCATTAACTTTGATGTGACAGGTTTCATAGTTGGAGCCAACATAGAGACCTGTATCCTTTAAGACTTAATATATAGGCCATGTACAGATGCAGATTAATCGTACATCCTGAATTATTAAACAATTAAATTATTTATTATAGTTTAAACTTAATGTCCAAACCACTTCAGATCTGTTGGAGAAATCTCGCTGTATCAGACAAGCAAAAACAGAAAGAGCCTTCCACATCTTCTACTACATGGTAGCAGGAACAAAGGACAAATTACGGGTAAGTGGAGACACCTCAATATGTTCAAACATATTGGCATATGGTGACAATTTTTCAGCTTGACTCATCGGATCTTTATCTAATGACTGACAGATTTTTAAATGCAGAACTGTTTTGAAATGTTTTTGTATCAGTGGCATTCTTGCTGGGATATGTCAAATGATTTTTATTCTCTATTGGCAGAGGAGCTTTTACTCGAAAACTTCAACAAGTACCGTTTCCTCTCGGCTGGCCATGTTCAGGTTCCAGGCAACCAAGATGATGAGATGTATGATGAAACCATGGAGGCCATGGACATCATGGGCTTCACTGTTGAAGAAAGAACAGGTATCAAATGCAATAAAATATACACATGGTATACACATTTTCTGCTTATTTTTACCAACATATGAGCTCAAAATTAAGAGTTTTGGAGTCTTTGAAAAGATAATCAATTCTGAGAAATCTTATTTCTTTTTTCAGATGTCCTCAAAGTAGTCTCAACTGTGCTGCAGTTGGGTAACATTGAGTTCAAGAAAGAGAGGAACCAGGAACAGGCTACCATGCCGGACAACACAGGTCAGACACCTTTGGGAAAATGGCAAATGAAAGACATCTCAGGCTCATTATTACAAACCTAAATGACTGTTCAAATGTGTCTCATTCTCAGCTGCCCAGAAAGTTTGCCATCTCCAAGGCATTAATGTGACGGACTTCACAAGAGCCATTCTGACGCCACGTATTAAAGTGGGTCGTGAGGTTGTGCAAAAGGCCCAAACTAAGAAACAGGTGAAGAGAGAGTTTATAGTTGTGCTGCGATGTTGTGGAATTTGTGTAATGTTACTCAGGTCTGTAATGAAACAGGAAAACTGCATGATTATCATTATGGAAGGACGTACAGTATTACCAATAAGATGTTTTTTCCTTTTCAGGCTGATTTTGCCACTGAAGCCTTAGCTAAAGCTATGTATGAACGTTTGTTCCGTTGGATCCTTCTAAGAGTTAATAAGGCACTGGACAAGACGAAACGTCAGGGTGCCTCTTTCCTGGGGATCTTGGACATCGCTGGATTTGAGATCTTCGAGGTTTGGAAAAATTTAAAGGAAAGAATCAAATTTGGTAAACAACATCTGTAAAGTGTTAATCCAAATGGCATCTACTGTCTCCTTTAGGACAATTCCTTTGAGCAGCTCTGTATCAACTACACCAATGAGAAGCTTCAGCAGCTGTTCAACCACACCATGTTCATCCTGGAGCAGGAGGAGTACCAGCGTGAAGGCATCGAATGGAACTTCATTGACTTCGGGCTAGATTTGCAACCTTGCATTGAGCTTATTGAAAGGCCGGTAAGTTTTTGTGTGTGTTGATTTACAGGAACAGAATGATTCTTATTCTCTGCTGTTTTGAACTGAACCAACTGCTTCTTGCAGAAATTTGTACAGTGACCAATGTCTTTTCATTTTATTATACATTTGGCTTGATGGCTGGAACAGGCATTCTTTTGGTGGAAGTCTTGTATCAAATTCTTTAGGCTGAAATGATAATGCCTTATTTTTACAGTACGGAATGTCACTCACTTTTACTGAAACTCCTCCACAGAACAATCCTCCAGGCATCCTGGCTCTGTTGGATGAAGAGTGTTGGTTTCCAAAGGCAACAGATGTTTCCTTTGTCGAGAAACTTAGCAACACTCATACTAATCATACTAAGTTTGCTAAACCTAAGCAACTAAAGGACAAGACAGAATTCTCTGTGCTCCACTATGCTGGACGGGTGAGTTTTGAAAGATATATTTACTGATTTACCTGTGGACAATATTGTGATTCAGATAATAATAACCCAAGGAATACAGACTCTGGGTCAAATACACGACATAGTTGCGCCACTTTTATATGCAGCATTTCAGCACAAAAACCTATGTCTCAATCACTGAGCAGTCGCAATCGTGTTTAACTAGGCTTGCACTGAAGTTGCACTGCAGAATATTTACATCAAGTTATTGTCTGTGTAACCACACCTCTTTTATATGTAAATTAGGCCAATTTTAGATTACAAGATAGGGAATTGTGCTGTGCAAATAATGTCAAGCTTGAATTTTGTGGTCATTTATACCTTTATTGTATGTAACATTAAAAAAATGCAGACAGTGCATCATTGGGCACAGTTATTTCTTAGTGAATTCTTCCCTCTGTATTGAATATCATGACCCAGAACCTATCTCGCTCAATTAGGTGGACTACAATGCCACATCATGGTTGACCAAGAACATGGACCCTTTAAATGACAATGTTACATCACTGCTGAATAATTCCTCCAATCTATTTGTGCAAGATATGTGGAAGGATGGTCAGTATGAGCAATGCATGATTCTTATATCTCTTAAAATGTTTAAAAACTAAATATACAGTTGATAAAAATGTTAAAAAATGGCAAACCAGTCAATTGTGACCACTGAATTATTGGTGTACATGTTCTCACTTTTTTGTTTTGGTTAATCAAAGCAGAATATTGGCAAGCATAACTGAGATAAGAATAATGACTAATCTTCTATATTTTCTGTTTCTCAGCTGACCGTGTGGTTGGATTGGAAACCATTGCCAAGATGTCAGACAGCTTTGCACCTAGTGCCTCTAAGACCAAGAAGGGCATGTTCCGTACTGTGGGTCAGCTTTACAAAGAGTCTCTGGCTAAGCTAATGACCACATTGCACAACACGCAACCAAACTTTGTCCGTTGCATTATCCCCAACCATGAGAAACGAGTAAGTCACTATTGCATAGCATGTTAAAATTAGCAGTGTTAATGTTGTTTGGGCATAGACTAGTTGTGTTAAAGGTACATTTTTCACCTGCAGGCAGGAAAGCTGGATGCCAACCTGGTTCTTGAACAGTTGAGATGTAATGGTGTGCTTGAAGGTATTCGTATTTGCCGCCAAGGATTCCCCAACAGAATTGTCTTCCAAGAGTTCCGGCAGAGGTGGGTAGCTCATTATTTTATATGGAGCTTTTCATTAAGTGAGACTTATTGACTTTATCTAACTGCATATCAACTGTAAAAACAGTATATACAGTAATACTCTAGAACAGTGCTTCTCAAACCTGTCCTGGGAATACTGCACATTTTGGATGTCTCCCTCATCTAACATGCCTGACTCTACTCACTGGCTCGTAGACTTGCACTGCGTCTGAAATCGAATACTTCCCTACTATTAGTAAGCAAAAAACAGTAAGCCAAAAGAGAAGATTTTCTGAGTACATAGTATTTGAGAAAAAAAAGAAGGTGCAAAGTCACCGGATGACCTACTAATTCCGCTGAGCGATTGACACTTTACTATCCCTGTGAGACCATGGGGGGAGATTTATAAATGGAAGTGAAGCGGGGCAACTGACACTGGTAGGTCACGTGACAGTAAAAACATGGAGGATGTAGTATGTCCAAATTTTATTCATACTACCCATATTCATACTATATAGACCCTACTTTTAAACAGTCGCAAAGTAAATTCAAATTCCAATGTATACCTTCTCAGAAACTACGCGATTTCTGACACAGCGTTGAATTGAGTGTGTCCAATGAAGGAGACATACAAAATGTGTTTGAAAAGCACTGCTCTAGAATCACATTGAAAGATGTGAAAAATACATCCCTACCTGGATTTAGATTTGCAGTCCAATACAAGTGTGGTGTTTATGTTGTGCCAACTTTATTGCATGGTACAGGAAATTGTATGTTATGCAATTCTCTTTATTTTACCTTGACGTACAGATATGAGATCTTGGCAGCAAATGCTATTCCAAAAGGGTTCATGGATGGCAAGCAGGCCTGCTGTCTCATGGTAAGATATTATACAATGAAATCTTGTTAAAGAGCATCATACAATAATAATGACGTAAAAGCTTTTTTCTCATACCTAACCCTTTCTGTAGATCAAGCACCTGGACCTGGACCCAAACCTCTATCGTATTGGTCAGAGCAAAATCTTCTTCCGCACAGGAGTCCTGGCCCAGCTGGAAGAGGAGCGTGATCTAAAGATTACGGTCATAATCATTGCCTTCCAGGCGCAGGCCAGGGGATTCCTAGCTAGAAAGTGAGTTAAATTTACAAATATAGTATTTTTCAAAACCGTATTATGCAATTTGAGTTATTCTTATTTAAAACCGTGTGTAGGGCCTTTGCTAAGAGGCAGCAACAGCTGACAGCTATGAAGGTGATCCAGAGGAACTGTGCTGCTTATCTAAAACTCAGGAACTGGCAGTGGTGGAGACTCTTCACCAAGGTGAGACATTTCTTAGCTTCTGAATTTCTTATCTATTGAACAATATGACTATAAACATAGTTTATATTTCCTGTGACACAACTGGTTGAACATGGTGCTAACATGCTAACAATTTGTTTCTAGCAAAAACACTTCTCTATGTTACATCTAAAAACATTTCCCTCAATGTCCACAGGTAAAGCCTCTCCTGCAGGTGACACGCCAAGAAGAGGAGATGAGTCTGAAGGATGAGGAGCTCCAAAGGGCCAAAGAATCTTCACAAAAATTTGAAATTGAGCTAAAAGACATTGCACTGAAACACACGCAGGTATGCAGACATCCTGACGTTATCCTTTTGCATTAAATGCCAATTCATTAATTAAACACTGATTACAAACAATATTATCCTTCCATCTGCAGCTTATGGAAGAAAGGAACGAGCTTCAGGAGAAATTGCAGGCTGAGACGGAGCTCTATGCAGAGGCAGAGGAAATGAGAGTACGGTTAGCTAGCAAGAAACAAGAACTTGAGGAAATCTTGCATGAGATGGAGGCCAGGTTGGAAGAAGAGGAGGATCGTGGTGCAGCCCTACAAATGGAAAAGAAGAAAATGCACGATCAGATCAGAGTAGGTTATCATTTATTGGTTTTCATTCACAGGCCACCAGTACTTTTTTGGAATTCTGTCCTTAGATTAAACTCTACCATTTAGTCTTATCTCTTAATGAATGTTCTAAGGATCTTGAGGAACATCTTGAAGAGGAAGAGGATGCTCGTCAGAAGCTGCAACTGGAGAAGGTTACATGTGATGCCAAGATCAAAAAGTTAGATGATGATATCCTGATAATGGAGGACCATAACAACAAATTACAGAAGGTTTGACTTCAAACAAGATGGCATATTTTGGCGGTGGTGGTGGAAATTTAGGTGTACTCAATTTTAAGTACTCTGTTTGCAGGAGAGGAAGATTCTAGAAGAAAGGCTAGCAGATTATAGCTCAAACCTAGCTGAAGAAGAAGAAAAATCTAAAAACCTGACAAAGCTGAAGAATAAGCATGAGTCAATGATCTCAGAACTGGAGGGTTTGTCCATTATTTACTTTTGATACATAATGATAATGTTTGTCTGGAAATTACTAAATGATTCAGTTATGAGTGATAATATATGTTTTTTTAATCATAGTGCGCTTAAAAAAAGAGGAGAAGACTCGACAGGAGCTAGACAAAGCCAAAAGAAAGTTGGAGGGTGAATCAAATGACCTTCAGGAGCAGATTGCTGAACTTCAAGCTCAGATTGCTGATCTGAAAGCCCAGCTTGCTAAGAAAGAGGAGGAGCTTCAGGCTGCACTGGCACGGTATACAGACATTAAGCAATTTTTCGTCTATTAAGCTAATTTGGAGGTGCTTTCATGTCATATTTCACAAACCTATAGTACATATTGTATTCTCTCTGCATTTACATCAGAATGGAGGATGAGACCGCTCAGAAAAACAATGCACTGAAGAAGATCAGGGAGCTGGAGGGACACATCTCAGATCTTCAGGAGGACCTAGAGTCAGAGCGGGCTGCCCGGAATAAGGCTGAAAAGACCAAGAGAGACTTAGGAGAAGAGCTTGAAGCTCTCAAATCAGAGCTGGAGGACACATTAGACACCACAGCTACTCAGCAAGAGCTCAGGTGTCTGGATATGATGAACTGATTTTTAATCTGAAGTGCATTGTATTGATTTAATATATTACAGATCGAGAAAAGGTTTACTAGACACCATTGACCTGATCATCAGTATGCGTATTTTTTCAGGGCCAAACGTGAGCAGGAGGTGACTCTTTTGAAGAGAGCCATAGAGGACGAGAGCCGTGTCCACGAGGCTCAGGTGCAAGAGATGAGACAGAAACATACCCAAGCTTTGGAGGAGCTTACAGAGCAGCTGGAGCAGTCCAAGAGAGTAGGCCACCATATCTTCTGTTGACATGTTTAGCTTTCTGAAGTACTCTGTGTTATGTAAAATATGTGCTTATGTAAAATATATACAAAATGCTTCTTAGGTGAAGGTAAACCTGGAGAAAGCCAAGCAAACTCTGGAGAAGGAGACATCAGAACTTCACGTGGAGATCCGTTCTCTTGCTCAGGGCAAACAGGATGGTGAACACAAGAGGAAGAAGGTGGAAGGACTGCTTGTTGACCTGCAGTCTCGCTTTAATGACAGCGAGAAGCAGAAAGCTGAGCTGGGTGATCGGGTCTCTAAAATTACTGTGAGTGATGGTGGAGGATGTATTATTAGATATATGTTGCTGTTGGGAGAACCTACAACATGTTTGTAAGTTTAAAGGTTTTTGATCTTAGAGCAAACACAGTGTGTTTAACATGCGGTTCTTTGGCAGGTGGAACTGGAGAGCATTACCAACCTTCTTAATGAAGCAGAGGGGAAAAACATAAAGCTTAGCAAGGATGTGGCAAGCTTGAGTTCTCAAGTCCAAGATACACAAGTATGTGCTATGTTATGGAGTGTTTTTTAATTATAGCTTCAAACCAGAAGATTTAAGCTAACACCCTTATTTATCGATGTGGAAAGGGTTTGAGTTGTTGGCCATGTAAAAAATCCATGTATTTTGGATTTTGACGTTTATAGGAGCTGCTGGCTGAAGAGACGAGACAAAAGCTCCAGTTCTCTACCAAACTACGACAAATGGAGGATGAGCGCAATGCCCTACAGGAGCAGCTTGAGGAGGAAGCAGAAGCAAAGAGGAACGTGGAGAGACACGTCTCCACATTGAACATTCAGGTAAGGTTAGCAATATTAAGATAAATAATCTGTGGTCTTGCTCCATTCACACCCTAATATGTACCTTTTGAATATCCTTTGCGTCCACAGCTCTCTGACTTCAAGAAGAAGCTGGAAGAGGTGTCAGGTAATGCAGAACTTTTAGAGGAGGGTAAGAAGCGGCTGCAGAGAGACCTGGAGGCATCCAATACTCAGTTTGAGGAGAAGGCAGCAGCCTATGACAAGCTTGAGAAGACCAAGAACAGACTGCAACAGGAGCTTGAGGACACACTGATGGACTTGGACAACCAGAGACAGCTGGTGTCCAATCTTGAGAAGAAACAGAAGAAGTTTGATCAGGTTTCTGATTATCTCTTAAAATATTACGCAATATGTCTACTTAATCAGTTACATGTTTTTCCATTGGGTGCGGACATATCTTCACTTCTACTGTTTCCTTTCAGATGCTTGCTGAGGAGAAGACCATCTCTAGTAAGTACGCAGATGAGCGAGATCGTGCAGAGGCTGAAGCCAGAGAGAAGGAGACCAAGGCTCTGTCTTTAGCTAGAGCTCTCGAAGAAGCTCAAGATGCCCGTGAGGAGTTCGAGAGAGCCAATAAAGCCCTTCGTGCTGAAATGGAGGACCTGGTCAGCTCCAAAGATGATGTGGGCAAGAGCGTAAGTTCAGAGTGTAAACCATTAAACAAATCAATCATAAACAAACCTTCCATTGAAGTCAGAGAAATTTCAATCAAACTCATTTTCAACTTTTAGGTGCATGAGCTTGAGAAGTCAAAACGTAGCCTGGACGCTCAGGTAGAAGAGATGAAGACTCAGTTGGAAGAGCTGGAGGATGAATTACAGGCTGCAGAAGATGCAAAATTGCGTCTAGAAGTCAACATGCAGGCACTAAAGGCCCAGTTTGAGCGAGATCTCCAGGGCAGAGATGAGCAAGGGGAGGAGAAGAAGAGGCAGTTGGTCAAACAGGTGCAGTACCTCTTCTTCACTCAAACTGTGACATCCACATCCATGTGTATAAGGGTTTAAACAAAATCTTTACCAACAGGTGCGTGAGCTGGAAACTGAACTTGAAGATGAGCGCAAGCAAAGGACTGCAATAGCTGCTTCCAAGAAGAAACTGGAGGGAGACTTAAAAGACCTCGAGGGCCAGATTGAGACATCTAACAAGGGTCGAGACGAGGCGATCAAGCAGCTCCGCAAGCTCCAGGTGAAAACTAAATTTTATAAATGGGTGAATTTTAGGGCTGCCCCCTAAGAGTCGACTAAACGTTAGTAGACTAGAAGAGGCTTAGTTGACCAACATTTTATTAGTTGGTTAGTCGCAGTCCGTGAAGGACAGATTGTTAACAGCGGTCATTTGTAGTAAATACAGTATGTCAGGCAGGAAATCCAAACGGTCACTTCCATTTTTTACTGACAACAGCGGAAACAATTTAAAATCCTCCTTCATTTTCTGTCATACATATTAGAGTAAAATATTATTTGAAAATTGTCTACTTTACTAAATTCACAATAACAAGAAAATGTGTGCCTTTGTAAAATAAAGAAAACACACAGGGATAAGCTCTCTGCCGTCTCTGTCTCCGTGAACTGGAGCGCGTCACACAAATGAACCGAAACTCAGCGTATTGGCTACTTGCCTCACAGACCTGAGAAAAATATCTGAAGAAAGCTTAAAATGTCTATTTTTAAAAAAACAATTCAAATCGAAAAGAAATACTCTATGATAATGTAATCCGTATGAAAGGTCCATTTCTCTCTAAAGACGGCTCCACTAAACTGCGGAGATGGCGAGACATCATCGTGAACTTTATCTTTGCAGCCGACACTGACGCAGAAAAAAATAGTTAATTTATAAGTAATTAAAATGTCTCCCTGTTATTTTTTCAGACACATTCATAATCATTAGGCTACTATTTGCCTGTGCTTTGTGGCAAGTTTAATGCATGCGCTTGAGCGCGGAATGGGCTATAGCTTATATTAGGCCTATATATATTCAACACTCATTGTGGATTAGTATTCTCATCTGTATATATTTAACTAATTAAATTAATATAAATGTGCGATTAGTCAACTAATGGCGTAAATGAATGACTACTAGTCGACTAAAAAAAACTCTATAGTCGGGGGCAGCCCTAGTGAATTTATTGAACTCTAATTATAAATGTAATACATTTTAGTAATTATTTATGTGTTTTACTTTTACTTTGGTGTGTATACTTTAGGCTCAAATGAAGGACTTCCAAAGAGAGCTTGATGATGCTCGAACTGCCAGGGAGGAAGTTTTATCCAGTGCCAAGGAGAACGAGAGGAAGGCCAAGACTTTGGAGGCTGAACTTCTACAGATGCAAGAGGTGAGGCTTCAGTAAACAACACACTGAACCAACTAATATATTATTTCCAAACTAATACAATTCTGGATTATTTGAATAGGCTAACTTAGAGTTTCCCAACCAAGGGCTCACAAAACCCCTATGGGTTCATGATGGAACTGCAGAGTGTTTGATTGTGATAGAAATGCAAATACAAAAATAGTATATTTTGAAAATAAATGTAAAAAAGACTGATATAGATCAGTTTAACAATAACAATGGAAAATAACAAAATAAATATGAAACTAGAATATTTTGTGAAATTTATTGTATTTATTTAAATATTTGCATTGGTTAAATGGGCAATTTAAAGTATATAATGAAGTTTAAGGGGTTCAGCTGAAGTGATTTGCATGATCATCTCACCTTGATTATTGAAGAATTCAGTTAAATTCTTTGAATGTAGGACATGGCTGCAGCTGAGAGGGTTAAAAAGCAAGCTGAAGCTGAGAGAGATGAACTGGCTGATGAGTTGGCCAGCAACACATCTGGAAAGTGAGTATGACAACATAAAATATCATAGCGATATTTTAATCCTGTGGAATTTATTATGATACTCTGATATATTGACTTCCGTTGGAACATGTGGTTCACTGTTACAATTAATAGTAGACGTACTTCAGTGTGATTGTTTGTATGGGAACAGAGTGTAGTTCTAGATTTCTAGAAATATATCACTTTTTAGACCTACCAGCACATATTGTGTACCGAAACATTACGGCAAAAATGTGCTCTAAGCACATTCTGATTTAAACTAATATGTGGCTTGACTGAACCTCAAAGGTCTGCGCTGTCTGACGAGAAGAGACGGTTAGAAGCGAAGATTCAACAGCTGGAGGAAGAGCTGGAGGAGGAGCAGGGCAATATGGAGATGCTCAATGACAGGCTGAGGAAGAGTGTCCAACAGGTACATGTATTATATTATGGAGCCATTACCATCTGTGGCAGATTTCAAGAAAAGTATGATACATTTTGATTTCAAAACTTTGAGAAATATATAAATCACATAATACACTGAGGTGTACAATGTGTAGCCATAAACACACTCATCAATGGAAATGCCATTACGGAGACTTTGTAATTTGTATGAAAACCGTGTAATTTGCTCAGCTGTTTTCTACATCTTTCAGGTTGACCAGCTAACCAACGAGCTCCAGGCCGAACGCACCACATCCCAAAAGAACGAGAGCGCCAGACAGTTGATGGAGAGACAGAATAAAGAGCTGAAAGCTAAACTCATGGAGATGGAGAACCAAGTTAAATCCAAATTTAAGTCCTCAATTACTGCTCTCGAGGCCAAAGTGGCACAATTGGAGGAACAACTGAGCAGGAGAGCAGGCAAGTAGTTTATTCTACAGCTCTCTAAGAGGCGGTAAGGGGGAGCGGAGAACGGTTCTTTGAAATTAAAAAGATTTCACAAATTGTGAGGAAAAATATGTTTTCATCTCTCCCTCATTCATAAATTGTTTGTACATGGTTTAATTATTTTCTATAATTATTTATTTTGAAAAGGGCTATACAAATTTAATTTGATTTAAAATGTCTATCTAATATTGTGTTACTGGGTTTATAAAATCAATACATTTTTAAAGGATTTTTTTACAATGTAAATGTTTTCCAGATAATCTTTTGATAATTAGTTTTGACATCAATACACAAATAAATAAACAACAAATCAATAAACAAAAAGCCTTTAGTTAAAAGCTTTTAGTTATAATGGTAAACAACATTTTTCAATAATAAGTATTATATTATATACTCCAACCCTTCATATTAACATAAAATACTGAACCACCAAGACATATATTCATATACTACCACCAGTAATATATTTATTAAATAAATAAATAATAATAATACATCAATAAATACAAAAATCAATACAGCAGATGAAGACATTTATAATGTTACAAAAAATAGATAAATGCTGTTCATTTAAACTTGCTATTAATCATCAGTCCTAAAAAAAATTATTAGTTTCCACAAAAATATTAAGCAGCAAAACTGTTTTCAACATTGATAAGAAATGTTTCTTGAGCAGCAAATCAGCATATTAGAATGATTTCTGAAGGATCATGTGACACTGAAGACTGGAGTAATGATGCAGAAAATTCAGCTTTGCATCACAGGAATAAATTAAAAATGGTAGTAGTGCATGAAAACTGATTTTATTTTTCTTTCTAATGCAGAGAAAAGCAGAACACAGCAAAGGCAGTTCGCCAGAAGGACAAGAAACTGAAGGATATTATGACCCAGGTGGAGGATGAACGAAAACAAGCAGAACAATACAAAGACCAGGTTAGCAGTACGGCAGCTTTACTCTGTCCTCTTCCCCATAAAATGTAGAGATCATACCTACAGTCAAAACGAAAATTAACTTATAACTGTCTATATTGCAATGTAGTCTGTGCTTGGCCTGAAAAGTGTTTGTTTTTCACAGGCGGATAAGGCGAATGTCCGCGTCAAACAGTTGAAGAGGCAGCTGGAAGAGAGCGAGGAGGAGTCCCAGCGAGTCATTGCGGCCCGCAGGAAGCTTCAGAGAGAGCTGGATGAGGCCACAGAGACCAATGATGCCATGAGCCGTGAGGTCAATACCCTCAAGAGCAAACTCAGGTACGTAGAGCACTCTAAAGACATGCGTCTAATGTCAAAATGGTTGAGCCCAACAGGAAGTTGTGAAATCTTTGGGTAATGAATACACTATTAGACTCACCGCTTGTTAGCGCAGCCCAAATCCCTTCCTTTATAAACTGCAAACCGAAGATTGTCTATCTCTGTTGCAGAGGCAATCCTGAACCCACACAGTGACTATGCAGGTACCTCTGTGCTCAAAATTTGACACAGAAGATGTACTCTTCACAAATCTTTCCTTTTACTTGTCACAAATTTATCTCTTGCCTGCAAGGGTGAAATATGGTTTATTACATATCTTTTAACAATCGCTGAGAGCACACATAAGACTGTTGGATAAGTAGTAATGTTAGTTTACTGAAAAAATTTAAATTCTGTCATCTTTTATTTGTCCTCATGTCGTTCTAAGCCTTTCGTTCATCTAAAAAAAAACACACAAATGAAAACACAAATGAAGATCCCTCTTGGAATGACATCTCTGATGTGTACCGGTGTGAGGGCGGGACAACCTGTCACTCACATGAGATCGACCAATAGCAAACCACAACAACCCAATCAATTCCTGATAGACTAAATCAAATTTCCTACATTTTGTCTTGTGCGAGAAGCTGTTATATACACATAAATCACTCGGATATACGTCACTACAGGAAGAAAGACTTTCGCAACTTCCGTTTCATTCCAACAATAAACATACTTGTGTGACATGCGAAAACAAACCTTTTTTGGTTTTCTCACATCAAGCAAGCACATTTGAGCGGTGATGTTTATATGTGAATAAATGAAATCTGTTCATCATATAAAGCCATCATCTCTGGATTAAACTGCTCAATTTATATAGTTTACTTGAACAATAAACAATGTATTGACCAATCAGCATCCACGACCAGAAATTTCAAAGAATTTTATAATTAATTAAAAGTAATACTCTGTATTATTTATAAATGCTTCCATGATTAATGGCCCCTCCTCTACTGTAAATCCTAATTTAATGCACTTGATGGAGAGCTTATTCTTGCACAGTCTTCATTTTATTATTTATCAGACTAGTATATTACACCATATTTCCCTCTTCCGTCTCAAAGCATGGTTCAGTTTTCTGAACCAACCTCATTTAGCCTGTTTACAGGTTTACGAATGAGGTTTTACGCTGCTTTTAACCTTAACAAATCTTAACCGATGTCTGATACCAATTTCCACTGTAAAGGATGCTTATGGCTGAATTCTGGCGACTTACATATATATGACGATGCTGTTGTAGAAGTGACTTACCGCTTTTTCTCACATATCAGCTGTTACTGAAATTTTTAACATCTTTTAAATCAAGGCCTCTGTGATTAATATATTTTGTGCAATATTCTTTTAATAATAAAGCATTTCTCAAACCTGGGTCTGTGGCCCTCCATGGGGCCTTGAGTATATTCATCACTATTTTTCAAATAATGAGAAATATACTCAAATGTTATCACAAAATCTTGAAATATATAGGATGGCCCAGTGAGTTGCACTAGGGTTGCATGATTATTCAAAATAGAATTTAAATCACAATATGTCTTATTGCGATTATTAAATCGCAAAGACTGTAATTAAATGAAATAATGCTTTAACATGCATTTGCGAACACAACATGTGCCCACCATCTTCCCATACTTCCCGCACAAAAGAGAAGCTTTATGGGCTTTGTGCCATTTTCCGTCAAAATAAAACTGACGGTTTAACGTTTGAAAATGAAGTACTGGAGACAGCCATAAATATTAGCTGTAATATAAAATTATTATTATATTGTTTTTATGGTTCAGGGTTTTATGGTACAGGTATAAGCTACGTAAAATAAAGTGTATCAAGATTGTACTTAACGGTTCTTCATGTGTATCTACAAACCTTATACACATGAAGTACACTTAAGTACAATCTTGATACACTATTTTAGAAGGTACAAAATGACCATGTGTAACTGCAGGCTTTTTTCATAGTAACATATTTAAGTGCTTGTTACATTGAGTAGTACTAAGTACTTTCTTATATAATTACATTGTACCAAGTCGGTAACATGTATGTAACCGACTCGGCCTGTTACATGTGTAAACAGCTGCCTAATACATGAGTGCAATTACAATCTGTAAGTACAGGCTGTTCCATAACTTAGTAACATGTTAATTACATTTTGTTACATGTTATTACAATGTCTAATACTAAGTAATTAATTAAGTACTTACTCTGTATCACGGATACGGTAAAATGAAGTGTTACCTAATAATAATATAATTATTATGTTGAAGCCACACTGAAATAATCAACGCATTCTCATCCTTTGGTGTCATATAGGTGACGCCATATGACATTTCGTCAAAATCTTACGCACATGGCACCCTTTAGCGTCAATATAACATGCACTGTTATGGGTAGGTTTAGGTCTGGGGTAGCGTTAGGTTATGACGCCTTGGGATCTGCGTCTCATATTGACGCTAAAGGATGCCATGTGCGTAAGATTTCGACGAAATGTCAAAAGCGTCACATGTATGACGCCTTGGGATGAGAACGGGCTGAAATAATATAATCACAAAATTTTAGCCAAATTGTGCCCTACAAACAGGCACAGCAAACATGCATTTTGTTTAATTCGCAAATTAAAAGCATTAAAGAGCAATTTTTTTCCTAAAATCATGCAGCCCTACAGGTAACAGTCATCTCACAGCGAAAAGGTCCCTTGTTTGAATCCCACCTAAGCCAGGAGGCCCTTCCATGTTTAGATTTTATGTTCTCGTTATGTTGGCCTGGGAACACTTTGGGTGCTCAAGTTTGGATGGATGGATGAAAGACTCGTTGGGAGTCATGTACGATTGCTGTAGATCACACTTCAGGATAGTTCATGAAGATCTGCATAAAAACCTATCACATGAACTTCGTATGGGCTACCTGTTAACAGTGTGGAATTATGAAATTGGTTCCTTGGTTCAAAAGGGTTTGAGAAACTTAACTTGCTGCTTAAGGGCTAACCTACATTAAAAATGTTGTGTTTTATGCTAAGATTTGCTGTGACTTTTCAGGCGAGGCAATGAACCATCATCCTTCAGCAGCTCAACAAGGCGCTCTGGAGGTGTTGGCAGACGGGGAATGATTGACAGCTCAGATGCTGCAGAGGATGATGCGGACATGCAGAGTGACTACAATGGAACCAAATCTACTGAATAAATGCCTCTTACCATGCCGTCCAAACATGGTATTCTTATTAAAGAACCACAATTTTCTTTTACAAAGGTCTTTATTTAGATCATAATTATGTTTCGTTTGACTGCAACAAAGCACTGCTGTTTGACCAGGCATTTGCCCCATACATGATTTAATAGTTTTTTTTTATTGTTATATTTTTATATCGTTTACCACAACCCCCAATTTTACATTGACTTCTGTGGCTGCAAATATGCTCATATTCCAGTATAGCACCATGAGACTATGTATTCTTTTTTTCAGGCTCTTTAATTATTCTTAAACATCTGAATGAAACCTGGTGGTCCCAACACCTAGTTTTTACCCACACTCAGATCTTGGGTAAAAGACCATCTGTATTTTTACGTCTCAAATTTGTATGTCTCAACTGCGGGTAAATGGCTGTTCACTGTTTTGTACTGCATAATTGTCCTTGAATATACTGCACTTTCTCATTTATTTGGTATATATTCCTGCAATGCATACAGCTAAGACAAGTTAGCAACAAAATGGAATTCTGGATGATACTTTGACTGTTCCGCTTTACACATCCGTGAAAGAAATAAAGGTTTGTGTTGTGCCAGAAGTGTAATTATATATCATGTAACTATTATATTATCATACAGTCAGGTACCTCGGAAAACTGTAATTTTCTATAGCATTTTATGTTCCCTCTGAATGTTTGCTAGGAGTATATAAAACAAAAAAATTTAACAGACAAATATTGTGGTTTTCATTATCATACAGATATTTCAATATTTGAAATGACACTGAAAGCAACCAAATTCCATCCTATTGACAGAAAATGCCTGTAAAAGAACTTTGAAATTATACAAATGTATACAGTATATAAATTTTATTTTTCCAATAATTTCACTTGGCACAATCTACAGTACATAGGGAATTTACATGTCAATGAATTTATTCACTTCTATCTACTTTTATCTATTCATTTGTGAAACCACATGCACATGAAATAAATTCTGGAAAAAAAAAATCTCTGTTTTTATTTTTCACATGTCAAAATGCCATAATTACTTTAACCTTAAACCATCAAGACTAAAGTACCCCAAACTTTAAATAAAACTTACTAAAATATGTTCAAATGCTAAGCATGTCATTTATGACATGCAACTGGGTTAAAATCATTATCAAACAGCACTCAAGGTGTTTCTCAAAACAATGGGAGCTATTATTTACAAATTTAGAAGTGGTACATTATTGGTATAAAACTGGCTAACGTACTAACATAGTATTTCTGCAGTAAATAAAACAGTATTTATACTGTGCATATTGCACATTTTCTGTATATATAGAACATACTACTGTTTAAAGTGTTTATTGAATAATGCCCAGCATTTCACTAAACAAATAGTAGGCAGTATACAGTATTCATAAGTAGTAAGTGTTCTAAAACAGCCGTGGTCTTTTTGACAAATCATTTGCTGCTGCTTTAATTCCAATGCTTCTCTTGGCCGCAAGAGAGAAGATCTCTTAACTCAGTTTCTTTCCTGTTCTTGTAAATCAACACATTCATTGAAAAATGAAAGGCTTCATAGGTAAATGAGTCTTCATAGTCTTCAGATAAATGAATGCACATTCAACTACTTTTTTGCCATTACATTATAACACACAACATCTAGCTATGACCTTTATCTCACCCATTTCCAGTAACCTGGTACTCCCCCTTACGCAACAAACAGAACAGCAGATCTGTCACTGCCATCCAAAAATCAATATTTTTGCTAAATTCAAATTCTGGGGAAGACCTTTACTCACATCAGAGTACACACACTCTGACACAGCACAAAAACATGTTTGTCATGGTGGAATACCACCTGACTGACGCTAAATTGCAGAATTTGGAGTGTCCTGCTTTCTGTGTTTCAGCATAAGTACTCACACACTGCATTCAAATCAAGCTTAGTACCAAGACGTAATATTTAGTACTGATAATGACACCTGGAGCACTATGGATTATTACCATGTCTGGGATATGCATAGTCATTCAGAGCTCAGGTATGTAAACAATAAATGTTATATTTAATTATATTCAAATGTACAAGTTATAAATTTGATGTAACATGTTGTGTCCAAGCACTTTAACATTTTAATTTCAGTCAGACTAAAGCAATATTTTGTATTTTTTCCTGTCCAGTCTGACTAACTTACTAGATAATGTAATTGTAGTTCTGCTTTGTTTAGCATGTATCCATCTTCTTTAAGAGCAGGCACGGCCATTTTAACTTGAATGTGCAAGGCTTCCCATGTCAGTCGCTTAAAGTTATATTATAATTTTAGTTACAGCAGTTCATCTGAGGAACATGGAGAACTTTATTACTGCTGTTACACACTTAGAAGATTTAAACCCAAGACTAAGTCCGCTGGCTTTAGTGACGAGTCTACACAAGATTGCAGACCAAAGTGACAATATCACACACAACTTTCTGGGATTATCTGGCAACAGAGATGAAATTCACTACAAAAACAACAACTTTACAGGCTGCTCAATATAAACCACAATCTCTCCAATTTCTTCAACCAAGCCATTCATCATTTCATAACAGATGGTCACGAAGAGAGGGGAGTTGTTCTGACTCCTGATGGCACGACGGTTGCCCTTGTCCCCCTTCTTTTAGGTCTTGAATCTGGGCTGCGAGCTAATGAATACAGTAACCAGCCTCACGGTTTCTACCTACTCCCACTGGCCAAGAACTTAGGCCTGTCATTTCTGCAGTTTCGGAATACAACTCCACCTGAGCAACTTGGGCCGGATGGCTGTTGGGACAGTGTATCTGCTCCTATGGTTTTTACTCTTTCAGGCGTGCCATCATTGGCCACTGATGCTCTGGTCAATGGTGGAATGGACGGAGCCATACTTGGGAAGCACCTTTCTGTTGTTAACAGCTCTGAAATAAACGTAAGCACACTACTGAGGAGCTACTACTCAGCGACTATGGAGGAGTTAGATCATGTCTCAGATACTCTTCTTAGAGGTCGCTATCGCAGACATAATTTTAAAAAGATCACAAATTCATCACTGCTTCAAGAGAAGGTAGCACATGCACTAGATACTCATCAACAAAATGGGGACATTGGGATGGAAAGTCTTATAGAAAAGGGAATTAAAGAGTTTGTGCTACGTTACATGGTAAGTGCAGGTAGTCCAGTTGACCAAATAAACTTGCCTGTTTAAACACTGGTGTTTGGTGACAATTGCCATGCTGACTAATGTGTAACCCTCCTTCAGAGTGTCCTGCCATCATTCCTAGATGTATATGGGGAGCAGAGCCGCCCCAGGTTCCTCTCGCCCCTCTATCTCCACCCCTCCAATATATGTATATTCACCACACAGAGATTCCCAGCAAACCCTGTCTAAACCTTCAGACGTGTTCCACAAATATGAGGGCAATGCAACATTTCCACCAGAAGGAACGGGGTTGGTACGACTTAGGCTACAGGTACAATCTGCCTTAGCATGATTCTGTCACATGTGCTCTATTCCCAAACCAAGTGTACTGCCTATAAAGGTGGGCATCCCAGTGTGAAAGCTGTTCCAAACAATTCTTTGTGAGAAACACAATCCCAGAATACATTGCTACATACAACTTCTTTTAAGAACATTACAAATCGAAATAAACATTTAGACATATTGAGAAATTATAGCAATGTTATAATGTTAGCTTAGCAACATGCTAATCCTAATTGTTATTGTAAGTCGAGTCTCCTCAATGCTTTGAGTGAGGAGTGCTTTTAGAATGATGACAGAGTTGCTGGCTATGTCATTTAAAAAAAGACCCATATAAAGTTACATTTAAAGGGATAGTTCAACCAAAAATGGTGAATTCATTATTTACTCTCCCTTGTTTTGTTCCAAACCCTTAAGGCTATTGTTCATCTTTGAAACACAAATGAAGATATTTTGCTGAAATCTGAGAGCTTTCTGTCCTTATCGACAGCTACACAAGTACCACTTTGACGCTTCAAAAAGTTAGTAAAACTAATCCATATGAATTGAGTGGTTTAGTCCAAATTTTTCTGAGGAGACGATCACTTTATATGATGAACAAATTGAATTTAGGTTTTTATTTACATATAAACATTCATCAACTCACACATCAGTTGTGGTAAACGAAGCTCAAACATGTTCGTTTGACGCACGAGAACCAATGAGATTCATTCTTGTGATACGCATCACGTTTGAGCTTTCGCAAGAGTTTTTTTCTCATGTGTCAAGGAGGTTCGATTGAGCTTCTGTTTATGTTCGCTGATCAATGTTTATATTTGAATAAAAGCCTAAATTAAATCTGTTAATCATATAAAGTGATCTTGTCTCTTCAAAAAATGTTGACTAAACCGCTCAATAAATATGGATTAATTTTACAATCTCTTTACGAACCTTTTAAAGCGTCATAGTGGTAGTTGCGTATACGGGGGGGGGGGGGGGTCTCAAAAAAATCTTCATTTGTGTTCCGAAGATGAACGAAAGTCTTACGAGTTTGGAACGACATGAGGGTGAGTAATTAATTAATGACAGAATTTTCCTTGTTGGGTGAACTCCCTTTAAGATCGGATGCTACCTTAGAAGACAGCAACTCGTCTTGGAACAGCTATAATGTTTATATGCATAAAAATGTCAAATGCGTAAAAGTGGCAAAAGATCACATTCTGGCTCATTTGTATGTATGATGTGTATCTGGCTGTCTCTCCAAGCTTTGTGGTTGGGTCTGATGGCTACATCTACGAAGGTCGAGGTTGGATGCGGGCAGGGGCTCACACTAAGGGACGTAATACTGTTGGGTATGGTGTTGCTTTCATCGGGAGCTACAGAACTCGTTTACCCTACCATTATGACATGGAGCTTGTGCGCCATCATCTGGTCAAATGTGGAGTGAGCAACGGATTCCTCCAGAAGAATTACACCATTCTGGGGCATAGACAAGTAGTAGCCACTGACTGCCCAGGTGATTCCCTGTATTCTGAGATAACCACCTGGGAACACTATAAAGTATGTAGGATTCTGTACTCAAAAATGTTTAATTAACTTCAACATGTAGACGAAATATCTAACACATCAATCTACTATATTTTTCACAGGATACGGATCCTTTAAAGTAACAGTGTGGACATCTGCTGTCACACTGACATGAAATGACTTGAAGCCCACTATAGACATATCATTTAAAATACAATGTCAAAGTTAAAAGGATGACACTGAAATGTAAGGTTATTTGCATAAAAACATTACATTAGCATTAGCATGGGAGTCTGTTATTCAAAAACCTTAAAATGCTATGTAAGTGAGAATGACGTGTGCAAAAATAAAGAGAGTGATCTCTAATGTTACATGTTGAATTTTGTATGTGGCAGTTTAAATTCAAGAAAAGGTTGAGAGGATTACTTAGTCTTTACCACGACAGGAAGTGGTTTTCATAGTAGGCTCCAGAGTGAGACAGGAAGGGCTGCTGTTGTGACAGGAAATTTAACCGTCACTGAACAAAACATGCAGGTATTTAGGTTAAACTGCCAATCTTGTTGATATTTAATCAATAAAATCTACTCTTGATTATGTTACACTAGGATAATTGTAAGTATTTTTACCGGCCACAATAATACCATTTCAAAACTAAACACTATGTATATGCCTACAATCAGAACAAAACAAGATCACGTGACAGATTATGCTTTCTTAGATTTTCATAAATAAGAAGGACATAGAATAGAACATATCAGAAATGTTGCACTTGTTAGGTCAGCCTGGGAAACATCCTAATCTCTTAGTCTTTCTTTAACCTGTGAATCTAACCTGATTTCCCCACCCACAAACTGACTCGCTTCCTGAATGCTGGACGACAAGTACGCACTGAAAAAAAAGACTTCTACCTACAAGAGCTGGGGACCACAAAGGACTGCATCATTTAAAACAACAAGCACCAATTTAACAAAGCCAAAAATGTATATATGGACCAAATACTGTGAGTTTAAGAGTAACACTTCAACAAGACCTTAGTCAACAGACAGAATTTTGAAATTGATGATGCACAAAACAATCTGAGGAAGTGGCCAATAGGTGAAGTAAGTGGATGATGAGATCCGGAGCACTCGTTTAAAGAAAATCTGGTAAGTGCTGAGGAAAGCATACACTTTGAGGTACGACAAGAAAATACTGTGTCACAGAGACGAAATCTAGATGGGTACGAACAAAGAACCGAGTACTGAGCAGACAGAACCACAGATTGAGGAGAACATGGAACTGTCTTCTGAACAAAACAGCCCGGTTGATCAAGACCCACGACAACCAGAGGATGGCAAGCTGCTCAACACGTACAAGTGGCACACGGGGGCCAAGACTGAGACGCCGGCACAGGGGGCCATTGAGAGGCTGGAGAAAGGGGCTTCAAACAAATGGAATAAAATGCAGAGTTGGCGCAAAGCTCTGAGTGAAGATACCGGGGAAAAGTACTCGACTGTAGCTCGAGGGCCGAAAGCCCCTCCAAACCAGACAAGCCGGCAACTTCGAGGAAAAACCCTTTCCGCAGAGCTCTTTCAGAGCCACCAGGGTCCCTCCTGTCTTCGGTCCTGTCCTCCTCTTCGACATCTGGGTCCTCCAGCGCACAGGCATCAGGGACTACTGTCCAGGACACCACACAGAGGGGTAAAATAAGAAAGTACCTGCAAACGGTCTCACAGAAGTTTAAGAGGCCGCGTACACAGAGTACTCATATTGCAGAGCATGGTAAGAGCTTTATATTCAGTGCTAAATGTTCTAAAAACATAAACTTAAATAAAGTTGAATCTGTTGAATGCATATGAGGGTTTTTGTAGAGTTATTAGAAAGACACCTTCTGTTGAGCGGTGTAAACTTACTTTCTAACCCTGTAAAGGATTGTACATGTATGCAAATGCCACTAAATGGCGCTAAAGAATGAGGGTGCAACAACAGGATGTGCAAGACGGAGATGGAACAGTAGACTACAAAATAACTAACACAGAAGCGCTTAACAAGAAACTGTTTTTCTCCTTTGTACCCAAAGGATAATGACCTAAACATGCAATTGGACGTTAATGGCATTACTTATGATGTCTATCATTATTTTAACTAATTAAGCCCTGGTGATGTTGGAACAGTTACAATTACAATTGTATAGCATGTTTTGTCTTTCTTTCAATTTAAATGTTTCATGTTTACATTTTATGAAAAGACAAAGAAAAGGGTGAGAATGAGAATGTGGTCCAAGAGCCTGTTCGGCTGTCCTGGGCCCCCCCACAAGATGTTCCAGTTTGGGACATAAGCAACTGTTTTCTTCAAGATGGACAGATCCTTATCCCACGCGAGGAGGAGGTAATGGACAACAGACACATTGAATGATGCCAACAGATGAGACATTATTTAGCAGATTAAGATATTGGATGTACTGTACAGTATATGCCCTTAAACTGACTTTGATGTGCCAGTCCAGTTAGTTTGGAAACGCTATTGGAATTAAGGGGAACTTGGTGCCAATATATCACTATCTTTTGAATTTATTTCAGCCTCTGATGAGGGTACGGAACCGGGCCAGCAGTTGTCTCTCCAGTGTCAGTCTCCAGAACATTAGTGGAAGTCACTCTGGTCAGTATCACAGAGTTACACTTAACTCAAATTGAATCTCGGTCCTGGAGGGCCGATGTCCTGCAGGGTTTAGCTCCAACCAGGTCCAACACACCTGCCTGAAAGTTTCTATTATGCCTAGTAAGACCTTGATTAGCTGGTTCAGGTGTGTTTAATTGGGTTGGAGCAAAACTCTGCAGGACAGCGGCCCTCCAGGACCGAGATTGGTGACCCATGCATTAGATACAACATAGCATCTGCAAAATATGATACATGACCTTTTCTCAGAACCTCACTTTTCTGATCAAATTTTTACTTTACCAACTGGTCTCAAGGTCATTTTAGAGGTTCCCCTCAAGTTCACACAGATGTCCTAAAATATCCAACACCTTTGTCGTCTTAATTTATAACAATATCTAAATGTATCTATTGATATGATTTCAATCACTATACCTTTCATATAACGCATATAACAAATTTAATTTTGTGAAATGTTTTGCTTAAAAAAAACTTAAGAAAAGGTGTGCAGTGTTATATTTAAAAAACAAAATCAAATAAATTCCACTTGGTTTATCATATGTTATCTTCGTACATTTCTAAGTGTGGCTTAAGGGTTCACATACCACTATTTAGGCAACAACAACACCAAAAAAGTGCACAAAAGTTGTATTACTTTATCTTGTGAAGATCATAGTTGAGATTGCAGTACACTTAATTGAAGTAACAGTCTAAAGTTCTCCGTGCCCATGACCATTTAAAAGCGGGAGATGACTTCAAGAGATGAGAGGTATCATCTGTCCCTATCTAGCCAATGGCTGCCTGTCAGTGACTAAAGTGAAGCAAGATAACATATTCACAGAGGAAATGGTTGACGTGGTAACGTTTGCGTGTGCTTGTAAAATTGCTTCCTTTGAGTTTCTGAAGATAGCATCACAACTGGGTGTTCCATACCAGAGGATGACTGAGACTGATGGGGTGTGCTATCTAGCACTCAACATAAGCATGCAGGACCCTCATTTTAAAAGTAAAAAAAAACTAAACATAAAAGGGCATTTATGAGTATCGCGTTCTGAAAGAAAAACTGATTCTAAGCTACTCCAAAGCATGGGTTTCAGGCGTTGGATTGTATGTGGAGGGGCACTAGGTAAGAAAAAAATATTTCACCTTTGCCTTCTTAAATGAATAAATCAAATTATTTTGCTGGAGAGTATAATGCATGTGAAATACAAAACAAATTTAAGGAGACGGCAGAATATAATCGAGTTTAAATTGGTATTCATTTACATTTAATTCAGTTGTTTAGCAAAGCACAAAGATATATTATGAGTACTGCTTTCAAATAGAATAGTTTATTAAATGTAATGTCTTAAGCTGTTACTCTATACATAAAGAGAGTAGACAACCTATTAAGCAGGGCCTGGCCTTTAGTACAGACCTTGACCTTTTTTATATATAAACCTTGATCTGTATTTAGTGGGAAGAAAAGCCTCCGGTGTAGAACATTTTTGAGCTTCCATAAATATCTCATGGAATTTAGATCTGGTCATTTAGAAGCAAAAACCAAATCTGGTTCTGTTCTGTAAGTTTTATATTCCATGGCTTCAGAGACGTCATATGACCTAAAGACTCTTAAAAGCCTGTTGAAGACATCCTTCCACCGAATTTAATACCGACTGTATGAATATACTGAGAGGTTTTGTGCTTTTAATACCAGGGTATTTATCACAATTGGTCGTAGCAGATAAGCCCTCAACTTAAGGAAACGTAAAGCTTAATTTCTTTTGGGAGCGATTGCTAATTCAGTTGAATTTGTTGTAATTTTTAAGGTTGCACTTTTTCCTTTTTCGGAAGTTACTTACTTAGTGTTGCTTTGAATATTCATGTCAAAGTGCAAGAGTTCTTTTATATAGCAGACACAAAAAGTTAATATGCTCATTCATTTTCACAGCTGCTGCTTTTATAATTGTGATTTATTTAAAGCCTGTGAAGTCCAACCCCCATAATCGTGCATGTCTAAAAATTGGGACCACATCCATTCATTGTTCATTATACTGCTCGTCTGGTCTCCAGCTATCATAAAGGCACATGGATGATCAAGTAATGCTAATTTCTGACATAAAAAATTAAATAAGCCCTTGATTTCCGTTCTGTTCCATATTAACAGAATTCAACTAACAAAGTTACATTTTCTGTTAAACTGGAAATTATTGATCTGATGCACATAAGAAGGAAGGAAATGATATGCTTCCTGTCATGGTTTCAGAATCTGCGATTGCACTGAGATTATCTGTCTTTCTGCAGTATTTTTTCCCACTAGACTGAAATAAACAGAAAGACATACAGTACATGCACATGCAAATGTTAATTTTCAATAATTGTATTATGGAACATGTTTCAAAAGAAAAGGGACAGACCTCCATCTTCAATGCTCATACAACAAACAAAAGAGGAATGCAGTGGCATTAAAGTGATGATCTAATATAGAATGTGTTCTCTTTCTCTCTTTAGAACTAAATCCAGATCCTGTGGTTACCCAAAGTGGTACTAAAATAAAAGGGCAAGATGGAGGCGTCAAAGTGAGTATACATTAGCATGTCTAAGAAATGTGTACCATCTGAAACTGTTGCTGAACAAAATGCATGCATACATATATTGATCTCCTTTTCTTTCATTCTCATGTTAGAACTTAATCAAGCGCCGCTTACAGGGTGATGATAAACGGAAAAAGCAGCACACAGATCAATACTGCAGGACTAAGTGGTGCTGGAAGGTATAGAGGATAATTTAAATAATACAGAAAAAGACAGATTTTTACCAAAATTCACTCTGTAGTAATGTCTAATATCAATGGGAACAAACATTATCTGATGGTTTGATGTCATTTACTAGTATTTCACATTTCTATCAAGGTATGGTTCCAGAGAATCTTTATCCATTCCAGTCAGTGCTGCAAAAAGCCTGGATCTGAGTGCAGACCAGACCACCGTCATCAGGCCAGTCCACAGCTCTATTCTAGGGGAAAAGTACTGTTTTCAGGTATAGGCCTTGCTGTTGCATATTAAAGAGTAAACCATGTTTAAAATTTCCGCTCATTATGTCTATACACAATCCAAACAAATTACTTATTTTCTTGGTATTTCCTTGTCCAACTCACAAAAGGTCATAAACTCAGAGAATAACCACTGCTTTGGGTGCAGTTCAGCTGCAGAAAGAGACCGCTGGATTGAAGACTTGCGTCGTACTGCACATCCAAATAAGGTACCACATATTCTTCAACTTAAATGTCCATCCAAATTTGTCATTATTTGTTATTCTAACAGTATTTGTCTTATACTGTCTTGTTCTTTTAGGACAACTGTGAGCGTACTGAGAACTCCCTAAGCCTTTGGGTTAATGAAGCAAAAGACCTTCCCCCAAAGAAGCGATATTATTGTGAGGTCCACCTTGATGGTACACTGTTTGCTCGTACCAGTAGCAGGGCCGTGGGGAAGTCCGTCCAACGCTCCAGTCAAGCAGTTGATGGAGGATCGGGTGCAGCTGGTACAGGCCATGGTAGTGGTGCTGCAGGAGGTTGTCAGATATTCTGGGGCGAATTTTTTGAACTTGATAACTTGCCCCCTGTCACCCAGATCACCCTGCACCTCTTTAGAGAAGAAGACTCCAAGAAGAAGCGCCATTCCAAGGATGACTCTATGCTGCATCCTCTAGGAAGTGTGGCTCTTGCTCTAGCAGACATAAAAGGACGGGCCTTTCAAGAGAAGTGGTATCCCATCGTTCCCTACAAGCCCCCGGGAACAAGTACAGCAAAGGACCAAATTGGACTTCAGGCTTCACTTAGAGTCAAGGCCAAATTTAAGAACCTGAAAATTCTGCCTATTGAGAGGTACAAGGAATTTGCAGAGTATGTCACAGTGGATTATGTGGGTATGTGCAGCAGCCTGGAACCTCTTCTTAATGTACGGGAGAAAGAAGAACTGGCAGGAGCACTTGTTCATGTTCTCCAGAGCATTGGGAAAGCTAAGGTGTGTTGCAACAGCAGTAAATGTAGGACAAGACAGATAAGCGTTTCAAATTTCTTAATGGTTTTTGTTTGTGCAGGAGTTCTTGATTGATCTTGGTAGTGCAGAAGTTCAGCGCTTGGGAGAAAATGAGGCTTTGATTTTCAGAGAGAATACACTGGCCACAAAGGCTATTGATGAATATATGAAATTGGTGGGCCAGAAGTATCTCATAGACACACTTGGTAAGGAATATTCTACTGCATCCCTTCTTATAAAACTCCATGTGTCATTGTATTTACCTCTAATCTCCAATGTAACAATCTTCATCCATAGGCGACTTTATATCCAGACTGTATAGTGGAGGGGAGAGCTGCGAGGTAGACCCACAAAAATGCTCTTCTTCTGATCTACCAATCAACCAGAGACATCTAAAGGAGACATGTGGGGATGTTGTAAAGAGAATCACTGACATGCACGAGTAAGATAAACCTAAACGAATACACTCTACAAAATATATTTAAAAGCATAAGTATTTTATGTAGAGAACACATAAGATGATGGAACTGCTGTAATACACTGTACACAACAGTAAATAGATTTACCTTGTCCACCTAATCTAAATAGGTGTCAGAAATCTTCCAATGGATAATTATTTTTTAATGATCAATTCTTTCCTTTCTATAAACAGCTCATTCCCTGCAGAGCTGAATGACATTTTTTCCAGTTGGGTATCAGATTGTGAGGATCGAGCGGACATTGGACAACGTCTCATATCAGCATCTCTGTTTCTTCGATTCTTATGCCCAGCAATCCTCAGTCCATCACTCTTCGGCCTCACCCAACCCTATCCAGAGACAAACACCTTCGCACTCTCACTTTGACAGCCAAGGTCATTCAAAACCTTGCAAACTTCACCTTGTGAGTCCCATCTTTAAAGCCAAATTTATTGCATATAGCAAATGTATTCCATCTTCCAGTTAATTTACATCAGGTCTGGGATTATATATCCAAAAGGAAATTAAGATTTTGAAAGATTTGTTTCATATATGATCAGCGAGAACCATTTTATCTCAATATCCACCAGGTTTGGCGAAAAGGAAGAGTACATGTTTTTTATGAATGAGTTTCTAGAACAACACTGGGAGCCTATGCGAGGATTCTTACAGAAAGTATCAGATCCAGACAGTGAAATGGCCATGGCTCGATTTGATGGCTATGTAGACCTGCCCCTCCGTCTAGCGGTCCTTCACAACCTCCTGGTGGATATTATCTCTGTAATGAAACAGGTAACAAAACATCAGGTCTCATCTAAGCCTTTGCTGTAATCTTTGCTCAAAAGACCATGGGATTACTGACTTAAAGTTTGTCTTTGTTTAAACATGTGCTCATGCTAAAAAAAGTCATTGTCTATTTAGGACCAAATAGACAACCTACAACCCTTGCCTTCAATCCTGAACCAGATCTCAGAATTCCTTGATCGTGATGCTCAAAGGATCCCTGTTAGCAGGTACGGTTATTTTACAATGGGTGTGTCAATCAGCTCCCCAGTATCAGGGCACTGATCAGGGAATTGGCCATTTGAAGGGCTGTCGCAAAATCCTTCCAGTGCACTGAAATGTTACCAAAGTTCCACACTGCACCACAAATCACTGTTCCCTTAATGAAAATTCTGAAGCGCAAAACATTAATCAAGCAAGACAAATCACCAATCATTAAGACACGCAATAGAGGTTTTGAAAAAACAAACCGTCATTTAATTATATTTCTGTGAAACTGGTACTTTACCCGCTCTGAGTGGGATTCGGACTGGGATCTCTGGCGTAGGAGACAGGCGCGCTTACAATGTACTAACAAGGTAAATAAACATAATCTAGCTCACATTTATGGCTGAAATGTTGCAAGTATATGTAACAAGCAAACTATTTATTATAATTTACTTTAAATAACATTAAAAAATTCAGTAAAATATCAGCTCTGCTGTTGCTCATAAATACCAGTAGTGATGTTGTACAACGAGGATGTTATAGATGTCGCCTTACTGTCCTTACCAGTGCCCGAATTTGTGTACTTGATATACTGATTCACAACCTAAGGAGCTGATTGAGACATGCCCAAAATAAACAAAATTCGCCTAGGGCAGGGGTGTCCAACTCTTTCCCAGCTGAGTTTAATTACCCTTGATAACTAAATTTGAACTCAAGGTCTTCAAATTCACCAGAAACTTCCAGGCAAGTGTGTTGGAGCTGGTTGGAGCTTAACTCTGCAGGACATTGGCCCTCCAAGAGCAGGATTGGACACCCGCAAGGCTTAATAGAAGTTGTATCAAGCTTTAAAATCAATGTTTGTTCAAAGTACTTTTACTTACAGCAGCCATGGAACACCAAAGCCTACATACTTGCCTCCAAGGGATCTTCCCAAGTATAGTCCATTGCAAAACTCCATGCAGCAGCTTCCTATAGACTCAAAATCCAACCAAGGCAAAGAACGTCAGCGGAAGCAGGTGCAGCGGGCTTTCAGTGTCCCCAACAGACCATCCCGGCAGCAGCGGCAACCAGTTAAGCGGCAAGCAAGCAATGAAGAGCTACCTACGCAGTGCCCTGACCAAGCTCCCAGTTTGGAAATTACATTACCCAGCAATGTAAGTAAGATTGGTTAAAATTTATCAGACATTTTGCCAATGATTTGCTTTCAAATAAATATATATATATTATTCAATGTGTATTTTCTGTTTGTCTGTAGTCCATGAAACCCAATAACGGACCAGCAAGAGTATTCTGGGAAATCAAAGATGGCAATGAGGCCCATCAAATAACAGGGAAAGAGCAAGAGGACACAAGCACATTAGATAGGGTGAGTCTACTCTGCATACTGTAGAAGCAACAGGTTTGAGGTTTTACCTCTAATTTGATGTTTATCAGAAATTACTGAGGAAATGTTGTAATAAAAAGCCACAGAATGTTGACAAAGTTGTGGTGTGCCATAGCACGCGCAAGAGTTGGCTGAGCTGCGTTTAGGAGTGGAGCAGGTGACCGAGCGCGAGCTGGAGATGGCCAAGCGGTTAGAAGACTTCATAGTTCTGAGCCAAGACCAGAATACACAGCTACAGGCAGAGGTTCAGGACCTTCGTAATCTGTTAGCCATCCGGGAGGAACAGCTGGCCAGTGCAACTTTCAGGTAATTTTGGCTTAAAAACAGTAAAAATTTGTTCATTTGTAAATGCAAATAGGACAACTGAGATCATGTACTTCTGTTTGTGTAGACTGGGCGTCATAGAGGAGGAAAGGGAGGAAGACGAGAGAAAGCTGAATGTCGCTGTGGCTGCAGTTGAACGCATGAATGTTTTGGTAAGTAATATGGTTTTCTCCTCTTTCTAGTTTTACAAATGCACATCATTCATTCAGGCTTGTACTTACGTTATGGCTAAGTTAACACTTGCATTTGTGTCTGATAACAGGAGGAGCAGTTTGCTGGGTTGTTGAAAGATGTGCACCAACTCTATGCAGTTAACGCTGATGGCATAAGAAAGACGTACATCAATACCTGATGTAACATAGAAAGTTCTGGTGTGGTGCGCTAAATGATGCCCCTTTGCATTGCTAGTAGCTTTTGTCAGAGTTCTTTTATTCATTGGTAACAATGCGCTTACATACCTACCTGTAACAAATAAACCAAATCTTATTATCACTGCAATAATTGATTATAGTAAGAACAAAAACAATTAGCAAATTAAAAATGGGACACATATTTGTGCATTTATTCTGTAGTTCTGATCTTCTAGTTTAACATTAAATATAGACCTGCATGAGACTTTTCTATACCAACTGTTTTGTAGACTTTTCACAAATAAAATGTGTATTTACCAAACCAAGCTGAATCATCTCTGTTATTCTTTTGACTGTAATTGTTGAAAAAAAGTAACTGCAATTAGGCCAACTCAAAGCACTGGATACTCTAAAATTTGTAAGTGACGCACAAAGTGCGTTATTTGTTAATGCAATATTCTGGGTTCTGCACAAGATAAGCTCATGTAACAGCATTTGTAGCATGATGTCAGCAATCAATGAAACATCCCTCCATTAAGCAATACTTTTCACTACTCATTAATGCCTGCTAACATTGTGGTAGGAGAGAAGAGGCCATTTTTTTTAAATGGATGCAAATGTAAGTGAGGCTTTTGTGAGGAAATAGCTTCTCATTTAATTAATTAACAGCCCATCGGCTAATCTTCAGCATGTTTGCTCTTAAACATTAATTTTGGATGTATCTAGAGGTTACAATGAAAAAAATGCCGTTTAACAAGAGAAGTCACGGACAATTGCGTGACAGTTTTAATTCAGTTTCATTCACTAATTTGTTTTCCCCCCAAAATATCACTAAACGTAGTCACATAACCATACGTTACATCTATGACAGGTTATTCTAATACGATGTTCTCATGCCTCATTCGTGTGTGGAGCTTACCTGTAGCCTACTACCTTCACGGTTTACCTCTTTGAGTGACATGTAATATTCACATTTAACATAAGGGTATAAAATGAATGTCAATCTACAGTACATTCGTTCTGGTCTTCCATATTTTTAATGGCAAACATGATATTTAGTTCTGACAGCAACCACACCTCTATGAATCGTCCATTACGTTTTCTGAATTAGGGATCGATTGATTTTGCCTAGATCGACTGTGCTGTAGGGATTAAAGTGCCTGCTGTCTCCTGTTCCTGTTAGAGAGAGAAACCTCGCCACTTTAAGGTAATTTTGACCATTATGTGTTTCAACATTTTGTTTTAAATATGGTTGGCTACGTGTAGCCGAACAGGCCAGAGACTGTGGATTTGCACACTATCAAAATGTGTTTCGACTTGCAGTGCCTGGTCAATAATCAGCTCGTGCTAGCTGCATGTGCGCGTGTATTGTGTTAAATTGGAACTGATGCATGAATTATTCGAGATGGAAAGTTTGTTTTTGGTTTATCGTAAGCACACAGCAATAATGACTCCAGTCATGAAAATAAATGATTCTGAGCAAATGTAGCCAGCTAATTTGAAAATATGACTACGAAAACGAGAGAACCAATGGTGCCTTGTCAGTGTCAGTGTATGTAAACATTACGAAAAATCACCATGGTAGTCATAGTTCCCGCTTAAATGCAATAGTTGATACTTTAAAACCATAATAAATAAAAGTAAATGGTGGTTATTTTTCAAACTACGTTAGGAAAATCCAGAATATTTATGTTGTTTTGGTTTATTATGTATTTTTGTTACATTGATGGTTAAGGCATATATGTTTACTGATGTAATGTTAATGTAATACTTTTTATTGTAGTAATAGCTGTAGTTATTATTGCATTTTGGTAGGAATTGTTACCAGTTTTTCTAACTTGTTTTTCAGACATTTCTACATTTTGAATTTTGCAGAGCTATGAAAATTATATTAGGTTTTTTTTTTCTTGTCTATGAGTTGCATTCTTAGAAAAGATCGGTATAAATGTATAAGCTCCTTTTCTGTGCAAGTGCCAGGGAGAGATTCCAGCCATGGAGAAGACAACCACTGCTACCTTTTCCAAAGAGTATCTGGAACCAGTCTTGAATAAAGACTTGGATGACTCTGATTGTAAGTAACACCAAGATACTTGCCTTTTGCCCAGATTTTTTTTGCCACATTGCTAAAAGACATAGCCAGTCGATATTGTAGATATTGGGCAGGAGTTGTAGAAGTGTATAATGATCACATACTCTGATTTTTTTTATCTTTAGATTATGATTCCATATTTTTTCTGTAACCATTTACAAAGTTGTCAAGTGTATGATGCCTAGTATTTTGAAATCTGTTCAGATTTGAAAAGTCATGTTATGTATTTCAGCCTTACCTCTAATAAATAGACAGTTTAGGATGTATCCTTTAAGAGATAGGCTTGTTCACCCAAAAATAAAATGCTGTCTGTATATTTACACTCATGTCATTCTAAAACTGTAAGGAACTTTTTTTATTGGGTGAACTATTCATTTAAAGATCACTGACACTTTTGATCAGCATTGATTGTTTTATCAGTCCCACCAGGATTATTTTCTGATTTTTGCAGCCTAGAATTTGCTGCAGCTTTTCTCAAATTTTAGTGATGCTTGTGCATTTTTTGGGCAGTGAAAACTTGCCAATAATCTTGATGCACTTATGTAGTTGGTGTTAGTGACTGTAAATATAGTTGTGTGTAATTACTGATATTGTGGTTCTGGTCCCCCTGCACAATGCAATGGTGACACTAGCATAGACATGCTCATAATTCTGCTTTGCTGATAATACACAGACACGGTAGCTTGCACATTGGCACTGAATCAGTAAGTAACCAGTGACAGTGTTATAAAATTCGTTTTATTATTTATAAACAATACCATTTAATAACTAAATCATCACATAAAAGAAGTGCATGATGCATATTCAGTCAAATAATAAATGTACTTATTTATTGCTAAAATCAGGCATTATGGGACTAACACTCACCCCAATATACATTATATTCCTTATTACATATAGTAGTTTAATAGTATCATTTACTTCTTGAAACTTTCACTAATTTAATTTATTGGGAGATCTTTATTTAATGCTGACTTGACTTGATTTTGCATTACATTCTGTGATCGCAGAATCTTTAAATCCTGCAGGGACTGTTGCATTTATGTCGCAGTCAAAGAAACCATATAGATTCTTCAGGAAAACTGGACAAAACATGCTGTCAAATATTAGTTCATATTCCATACAGGTGTCATGACATTGTTTATTCTATCTCACTTTTTTACAGTAGGCATCCATAGTTGTGAGTTTTGCGGGACCAATTTTGAAACCAGACGAGGTCTCTCCAGTCACGCCCGGTATCATCTCAGGCAACTGGGAGTGGCTGTGTCCGACAGCAGTGGAGCTCCTATAGACCTTCTGTGCCAGCTGATGAAAGAAAGAGGCGGAACTCTACCCAACCTCAAAAAACAGGACAGCCCTGTTAAAAAATACAAACCCCAGTCCCACAACCTCAAAAAGGACGCTGGGCCCAAATTAAAGATTAAAATATCCAACCTTGTAAAGAAAAAATATGCTCTTTCCTCATCTTCCCCCTCTGCTGTCAAAGGATCAGCAGCGTCTGGTCACTCTTCTTCGCCTTTCGGTGTAGGGAAGCCTCATAAAGCATCTTCAAAGAAGATTTTGGTGTCCACTCCATCGTCACCCTTGTCTCCTCCTCTCAAGGCTGTTGAACCCAGACTCATTGATGGCATCCCATCTACCTCCCTCTCACTGGCCTCAGCCAAGCCCCTCTGGGCCCCTCAGGAAACAGACGCTCCTCTCAATTTAAGTAAGTAGCGGTATTAAAAATGTATTGGTATGTGCTTGGAAGTGGGATCCATTTAAAAAAAAAAAAAAAAACTTGGATTAGTACATTTTACCACTCACTGAAGCAAGCTAGTTAATATGATGAAGCAATCCATGCATACAAAATCAATTTTGAAATGTTCTGTGCTTTTTCACCAGCAACTATGATAAAAAATTCCGCTGCGAGGGATGACGTCCATGTGTGTGAATTATGTGGAGCCTGGTACGAGACCCGTAAAGGTCTCTCCAGTCACGCACGGGCCCACCTGCGGCAGTTTGGTGTGAATTTGGAGTCTAAAGGTGGTCCCATAGAGATGCTCCATAAAATTATTCAGAGCGAGGAATTCCAGGAAAAGGAAAGTGCTGGGCAGCCGGAAGGGTCGGACTATGAGGATCACACTTCACCCTCCTCCGCTCCATCCACCTCATCATCCAGCAGCAAAAATCCCTCTCTTACCCCTCTATCGTTTAAAGGACTGACATCCATTCGTCTAACACCTCCTCCAATCAAAAAGCAGATTTCTCCAAATGTTTCAGGGAACTTGCCCCTCAGCAAGAAAGCAGAATTTAAATCCCCTCCTTCAGCCAAAAAGAAGATGATTTCGTTTGATGTTTCAGGGAACATGCCCCTCAGCAGCCAAACTGAATTGAAATCACCTCCCTCAAAGAAAAAGAAGAAAACTTCTTCAAATGTTCCAGGGATCTTGCTCCTCATTGGTAAAGGAGAATTGAAATCTCCGCCAACCAAAAAACAGAAGATTTCTGCAGATGTTTCAGAGGCTTTACCTCTTATTGAGAAAACCGAATTGATATCACCTCCCTCAGCAAAGAAGCAGAAGATTTCTCCAGATGTTTCGGCGGTTTTGCCGCTTGACAAAAAAGCTGTATTTAAATCACCCTCTCGAAGTAAGAATATCAATTATGTATTTAATTATTTTATGTTGTATTTTTTTTTAACCAAGTCACTTTTATTTATGTAGTGCTTTATATAATACAGATTGTTTCAAAGCAGCTTTACAGTGATAACAGGAAAATAATTCAGTGATGCAGCTCTAAAAGAAAATAGCTGAAGTCAGTTCAATGTTGATTCAGTTTCGTTGTAAAGATCGTCAATTATTAAATTGATTCACTTTATCTATAAAGCAGGTCTACAGAAAAACAGATGCTGTCGTCCAGCTCAGATTTTTATTTTATTTTTGTGAGAATTGTTTGAATATCTTGACTATGTATGGACTTGGGAGTGGGTGATAAATTATAATTTATAAAGGTAAACCCGGATTTTTAAGAGTGTGACACCCATGCCTGGAAAACTATATAATAAATAAATACTAAAATATAATAAAGTACTAATAAAATACTAAAGTCATGGAAATTCCTGTGTACATAGTAAAAGACCAGTTAAATATAGCATGTTTCTATAGACTAGAGCTCAATCTTAAAAAGTATTTTCAGTCAGGAACAGCTGGAAAGTCATTGACATTTTATTTTGGTCAGTAACAATATACATATACAGTACTATTCTGACATTAAAGGCTTTTACATTGTTATAACAAATTGCAAATAAATGCTGTTCTTTTGACATTTCTATTCATCCTAGAATTCTAAAAAGAATATCATGGTTTCCAAAAAAAATATAAGCAGCACAATTATTTTTAACATTGATATTAGTCTTTCTGAAATGAATTATCACAGGAATAAATTAGATTTTAAAATATATTTAAATAAAAAACAGTCAATTGTAATAATATTTTGCAGTATTACCATTTTTATATTTGATCAAATAAATGCCTTGGTGAGCATAAAAAGACCTTTTTCAAAAACATTAAAAAGTCTTATCAACCCTAAACTTTTAAACGGTAATGTAGTTGATATACAGTTAATCTTAAGCTTCTTCACAGTGGGCATTAAGACATGATTTTACATCCAATAACAAACAATCCATTTTTTTCAGTGTTTGTGACCTCTGTCTTTAGCTATCAAATATACACATACAGTTATGGTACAAAAAAGTGTCCTAACATACTTTGCTCTGATCATTTATGAGATGCCCTCTTTCTTACCCTCAAGGAGAGTCATCTAAAGGTGTCGCCTGTGAATTCTGTACAGAGAAGTTTAAGAAAAGTCAGAGCTTGGCCAGTCACGCCCGCTATCACCTGCGCCAGCTGGGCATCACCGAGTGGTCTGTAAACGGGTCTCCCATGGCCACTCTGCGAGAGGTGATGGCCCAACGTGGTGGTTCTGCTGGATCTGGATCTCTCAGTTCCCCTGGGCCGCCCTCGCTGACCCCACCGATATCCCCCTCTGCACCTCCCTCTGTACCCCCTCTCCTCTCATCCCCTTACCCCATTACCCAGTCTTCCTCTCCTCCTGTTCCTCACAAAGTTCCAAAGGCCAAAAAAGGCTCCAGGACTGTGTTCCCAAAACCAAAGGACGAACCTGTGGAAGTTGATATCTCTATCATAGAGTCTCCAAAGCCGCAAAGCGCACCCACCACCCCGTTAACACCACCTTCGGATTCCAACGCCGTTAGATCACCCATGATCGGTGCGTAAAATTTACAGTGCATCCAGTTACTTCTTTTATTCTTTTCTTTCTATTTATTTAAACTTTATGTAGATTTGTCATCCTTAAGACATAGACACACTAGGCTAAAACTATACAATCAATTCCCTTTTACTACAAACAAGCTTTAAAGTTTGAATTCTTGTAATTCAGCTAAGAGATATTCATTCCATTACGAATTGTTCTTCTGTTTGGTCACATGGTCACTGCTAAGAATTTGCAAGTCAGAGTTCACCAAACTTGAACTTTCAAATTCAGTGAAATTCGCATGATTTTGCATTTCCTGTCCCATGTATTTGCATGTGCTTAAATGGAAGTCAAGTGAACAAACGGATTTTATAGGATTTACCCCTTTTTAATTTTAGGATTAAAAGTATACATTTAGGAAATTAATAGATATTTACATAATTGCACAATTTGCATTTAAATTCTGATTATTTATTTGACTGGTTAATTTTATAGCTTAATGTGATGTTCAACGTTTTAGAAAAACATAACTATCAACAGCCACTAGAAATCTCATGTTTTAATGTGAATCCCTTATTTTGTTGAGTTTATAATGACTTTGTGCCTGCTTTCCTCAGCTCCTAAGCATGAACAGCAGGAGCCCAAACAGTTTGTATGCTGCGACTACTGTGGCGAGATGTTTGATACTCGTAAAGCCCTGTCCTGTCACGCACGTGGTCACTTACGACAGATGGGAGCAAGGTGGTCGCTGAAAGTCCCGCCCATAGAGGCCCTGTATGAGCTCATGAAGAGGAAGGACTCTGAACGGGCATCCCAAATCAAACCGGAACCTGATTCAGGGGCGGCAGTGCTGTTGAAAAAAACAGAGTCCTCACCTCCCACTTTTACTCTATCACCTGTGGAAAAAGAGAAACCTGCCTCAGATGACACAACTACAGGTATGTTGAACCAAGAGTGATAGCCAAAAATTGTTTTAATGCTATGGCTGCTAACTTAAAAAATGGCAAATATCATGAATCTATTCTACTTTATTCAAATGTTTGATGTCCACTCTTAAAGGAGAAGTGTTATTCGAAAAGTAACCCTTTAAATGGTTACATTTTTGCCATGATCTTTCTCTATAGTGCTGGTAAATACATATGCCGATAATACAGCGTTTTTAGTCGTTTATCGGATAAGTGTAAACAGATTGTTTTGACAACGTTCCCTATGCGAAAAACGCAAAGGGAAAAACCTTTCCATTTAATATATATATATATATATTAATGCAATATGTCTACTTTCATGTCTTGTGTTCTCCACTCTCTTCCCTTTCTGCTGTAGGCTCAGGCTGTGATGCCACCTGTGAACTCTGTGGTTTTGATTTTGAGAATCGCAAGGCACTGGCCAGCCACGCAAGAGCCCACTTAAGGCAGCAGGGAGTGGATTGGAAGGTCATCGGCTCTCCTATTGAGACCCTGAAAGCCTGGATGAAAAGTGAGCCGGGGAAGGTAGCCGAGCTCCACAAAAGCTACATGAGGGGGGAATTGCCTTTTGTTAAGAAGGTATGTCCAGGTTGAATTGTTGCCAAATTAGAGTTATATTTCTTATCTCTATTCTCTTAAGCATAAACTCACTAAAGTTTGTTAGATTTACACTTAAAACATAAAAAAGGGGTAAGATATATCAAATCTTAATATCTTATGCAGCTTTTCTTCTCAAGTTAAATTAAACTTAAATTTTAATACAAATATTTTAATGGAAAATGAATAGTTTTTCAGTATTTTGGTTCCTCCTTAAGATTAGCCTGAACACAAAGTTGTCAGCATCTTGGGGTATCTTTGCTGTTCTCAAATTGTCTCTCTGTCTTCCTCTGGTGTAGACCTCCAAAAGATCCTCCACTCCGTTCTCTTCCTCAGACTCTGAGTCTGTCCGTCTTGCTTCTCACAAGAGTTCATCAGCAGTTCGAGAATCTGCTGGTCAGCCGCAGGTATACCAGATTTTCAAAGCAACCGTGGCAACGTCTAGAGAGGGCAAAGCAGGAATGAGCCACTCCTCCTCCACATACAAGAAACGGCCTTCATCAGATGAACTTTCCTCAGACAGCCTGTTCCAGGCTCCCACGGCCCGCAGGGAACTGAATGTTCGGTTTCCTCGAGGTAGGGGAAATTTATATTTCTTGCTCATACTAGAGCTCCAAATTATGTATTAGTTCAGTTTTAGCCAATAATCACTGTGCTTGTCTTAGGCTGTGAACGGCGTCCTTCAAAGCATTTATCCCACTCTGAGAGTGGATCCAGGGAAACAGAATCTTCAAAGCCCTCTCGGGCAGGACACATTCCATCCTTGGTGCCTAGACCACCAGAGACCAGCCTAGTAAAGCTGGTTGGGAAGGTGTACTCCCTCAAGTGCAGGTGAGTTGAAAACACAAATCAGTTTGTTCTGTAAACCTGGTGGTTTTGCTCTCTGGGAGTGGAGAAGAGTCGTGTGCTTACAAACAAGCAGGTTTGAGTGGTTCATCATGACCTGATCCCATTCTGTCTCCCTCCACTTTCCGGTCTACACTACTATTAAAGTGCCCCTATTATGCTGTTTATAAAATTATATGGAGGGCTCCTACAATAGGTTTAAATGCATTCAAGACTTTAATTAACCAAGGCATCAAAAAAAAAAAAAACTTTAATTTTCTCATAATATACATTTAAGCATCACCCCTTTTCTCACAGTGTCTGAAACGGTTCAATCAAGACTCCAGTCTATCTAAACCCCTCCTTTCCGAGAGCCTACTCTGCTCTGATTGGTTAGAAGGCCCAGTTTGTTGATTGTTCTACAGCTTACAGCGTGTGTCAGAAACGAAACGCCAATTACCATATCTTAATTTCAGCTCTGGAAGCTTCCTCGGCACTTAATAGAATAGTAATAATGGCGTCTATTTTACAGCATCAATTCAAACCCGAGTCCGGTAAAGAAACTTTGGAAGAAGTAGCTGATCAACCCGAACCGCGGTTGCAAGATATTTTTTTTAGTGGTAGAGGTTGTTAGCGGGGAGCCAATGAAGACCATAGGCTGGCGTTACACAAATTTGTTACATACCTATGAAGGTTTGTGAATGAATTAAGACTGGAATAACTCGTTTCATGCAGTATTGACACTTTCCTTTGGGATTTATCTTTCTCTTTGATCTTTAAAACTTTGCAAACCTTTTACATTCACAAACAGCTGAATTACATGCTACATTAAAGGTGTACAGTATAAATTAAAGCCTGCATTTCTGCACTGGTATTGCACTTAATTTTTTTAATGAGAAGATTAATTTGTCTTGTAGGAAATGTAAGTATCCATTTTAGTGTCTGAAGGCCAGTGCCAAATAAAAATTATATGGCCTTTAAACAAAATTAAACTTTTAAAAAGTTTAAAGCAGTGCTTGTACTTATGGTGCATGAAGATTTTGAATTTGACCTGCATTACGTCCCACCAATAGTCTCTCTCCTTGTCATGAAATGCATTGATTGTAGTTAAATGCCTATAAATACACTATTAGAACAATAAGTGCTCTTCTATAAATTATTTTATAGGTTCTGTGAGGAGGTTTTCCAAGGACCGCTGTCCATACAGGAGGATTGGGTCATGCACATACAGCAACACATCCTGAAGTTTAAGAAGGATTCGGCCTCAGCCTCATCACCTCAGCCTCCTCTCAGTCATACCGAAGCGCCGCTTCTTATCGGCCCTCAGGCTGTCTAGATACTCTTTCTGCTGTGGTCTTTATTTTCGTCAGTTTGAAATTCTGCAATCACACTACACTGACTCTTTTATTACAAATATTGCTCTATTACCTGGACCTTAACTGCCAACTGTGATGTGGATTTTATTTTTATTTTTAGATGATCATTTTTACAAGACACTACTGAAAAAGATTATGACCACAGCGTTTCTTACATGTCAAAGTGTTTTCCAGATGAGATGTTTTGAATGTATTGTACTTTTTATTGCATTTCACTGTTTTTATTGTATTTTGATAATGTGTTACTGTTACCACATTTTAGCTGTTTTCTTGATTAACAAGATTTCAACCCTGTTTTATACTGTACTTAAAGTTTCCAATAGTACTTAATGTGTTAAGTTTTAAAGAATGTTTTGTGGAAAAAAAATAGTGTAGACCAGCTTTTGGTCATTGAAATGAATGAATTTGAATTTGTTGATCTTACCTTTTAATATAGTATTTTGAAAACATCTTCTCACGTGTGTGAACAATCAGATTTTTCGATGCCAAAAAAATCAAATAAAAGGGATTTCTACAGGTTTTCATTCATATGTATTAATCAAAATTTTAACTGTTTTTTGCTTTATTTTATTTTTTGTCAAATTTAAGCAGAAGCGAGCACTACAGAAAAGCCAGGCCATGTCTAGTTATTTCAGCATTAAATTAGACTTTGATATGTCTTTGTTAATATGTTTTTACTACTGTATTTTTGATTATCAGTTTTTTTTTTACATAGTACCTGTTAAATTAGTCAACAGTGTGATTCTATTACATGTACTTGTGTATTTGTCTTTGTAAAGCACTGTGCCAGTGTCTGGTTGGAGTAAAGGGTGTTTTATACTCCAACAGCAGTTATTAAATTCCTTTCCAGAATGTGTGTGGAAATTGCATTTTTCCATATACATTATTTCTTGTTATATTTGAGGTTTTGTTTCACCATTTTTCTTAGTCAGGCTTTGCAAGATTTTAAGTCAATTGAAACTGTCAATGACAAACTCGAGTCCTTGCAAAATAATTTGGTAAAATACAGTATTGAAGCGTTTTATACCTGCCTTTGATTAATAACAAATTATTAAAGAGACATTTTGAAACCATTTACTGCTTTGTGGGTCATAATATACAGTATATTGCAGTATGTTTTTTATCAACTACTGAATCCACTGCATAAACAATTCAGCATATTTACTGTAGTAGCCTATATCTTGTATCTGAGACATAAAAGATGGTGATATTCCCAGAGCTACTCTTCCTTTCCATTTTTTTTTTTTTTTTTTCAATTTCTGTTATATTCCTATGTAAATAAAACCCTCCTGATTCAAGAGTATCGTCTGCTTCCTGCAGTGAGGACGGACTCGGAGTCTGTAAACCAAACCAGCAATGCTAAGATATGGTAATTACACGGCCGACACCTTCTGAAGCTGTTATTTGGATAAAGGGTCTTTTCAGAGAGGAAAAGAGGAAGGTGAAATCGAACACTGGACTGTTCCGTGAGGAAAAAACGATATGCTTTACACATACATCTCTGAGAGCCTTACCGGTTTGAAAAAGCTTAGCCTATAGTAGGCTATTTACATAGGGATATATAATGTAAATAACAATTTATGGTCACATTGAGTGACGGTTAAAATGAATGACAGAATCACTTTTTCGTTTATGCTATTATTAAATTAATCATTCACAAAAATGGCCAATTTTTGTAATGCATATGACTTGCTATAAAGTAGAGTACTAGTCATATACCTGACAGACTTTTGCATATGTGTAATATTTGTGTTAGCCAATATTTAAAAAAATTCAATTTTTAGGCAAGTTACCAAAATTGTATTTCAATTAAAATGGCATATCCCGCCCCTTTTCAGAGCTGCGCTTGTTTTTGTTCTGTCTTCCGGTTTGTGTTTAATTTTCCACAGAAAGAAGGTAAAATCTTACGGATTTATGAATGTGAGCCGCTCGTTTTGAAATCTTCCCGGTATAGGCTACTGACATTTATGACATCCGCTTCAAACATTAGCTACAAGGCTCATGATAACTTTCTTTAACTCTACAATAAACCACTACAGCTCATTTTCAAACACAACATTATAAAGATGGCTGCACATTTGTTGATCTGGTGCATAAGGTTTAGTCTGTAGTTTTTGTCCATGTCCTTCACTTTCAGTTCAGTCCCAT
This sequence comes from Chrosomus eos, assembly GCA_036326025.1. Classification (NCBI taxonomy): domain Eukaryota; kingdom Metazoa; phylum Chordata; class Actinopteri; order Cypriniformes; family Leuciscidae; genus Chrosomus; species Chrosomus eos. The sequence goes on along the minus strand of CM070828.1, from coordinate 8,553,075 downwards.
TATGCTGTGACTTTTCACTAATTAAAATTGCGGTTTCATTTTTCTGACATCATAGTTAATGATACTTTGGAGCTGAAGTGGGGGAAAATGTGATTTCTGGAAAGTTCAGCAGCTGTAACCTTTTCAAATGAAATTATTTTTAAAAATCCTAAAATTATCCAGCACAATTATATCAGAATGACCCAGGTCCTCACCAAAGAATGCAGTGTTTTTGTAGTTCAGCATGAGCCCCTCATGTAGACTAGAGAGATCAATGGAAGACTTAAAGGGATAGTTCACCCCAAAATGAAAATTCTGTCAGTAATTACTCACCCTCATGTTGTTCCAACCCCGTAAGACGTTCAACCAGAAGCAGTACGCTATTACACTACGTGAAATCTCGAGGCCGACAGAGAAGGAAATGAATACTTGAATAAAGTTGTTTTTTTGCGCTCAAAAAGTATTCTCGTCGCTTGATAAACTTAAGATTGAGCCACTCATTTGGACTATTTTAACGATGTCTTTAATAACTTTTTGGGGCTGTCAAGTTTCAATCCCTTAGAAGACTATGGAGGAGTGATCCAGCTCTCAGATTTAATCACAAATATCTTAATTTGTGTTCCCAAGATGAACGAAGGTCTTACGGGGTTGAGTGTGAGTAATTACTGAGTAATTCAATTTCATTTTGGGGTGAACTATCCCTTTAAGGAAGTGAGGCACTTAACAATAGTGTTGGAGACCTCAGCAGAGCATTTCTGAGGATTACAGGCAATTTAAACAACACCATTCAAATGGATTTGTTCATGGAGAAATATGGTGGCCGACAAAGGATGCATAGTAGTCGAGCTGTCTGGAAAAAAATGGTAACTGGTTTTATTCAAGCCAAAAATTTAATTTAACATCACTGATTCAACCTAAATGTATCAATTTATACCAACAAAACTTATAAAATGAAAGTCATGAATAAAATAGATCTGACCATTTTCAACTTTCTTGTGCATGTGAAATGTTGCTGTTTGCGCATGAAAAAGATCTGCAAAGTTACTAAGCACAAAGTCCACTCCAAAGGGAGATATTCTCTATATCAGTAAGCACTGTTTTTGAACTCCCTGAAACAGCTCGTTGTAGTCTTGAGTTTTCTTCCAGAGCACGGGAAGTGTCACAATATTCCTCATTTAAATAACCCGCTCAAGGCATATATGCAAAACAAAGGGGAGAGGCCTGGTTGAGTTGCATTAGTAGTGGGTTGAAACTCACAGGCTGTGTCCGAAATCGGACTCATTCAATCAATGTACCGTAATAATGAGTCAACCGATGTACACTCAACGGCTAGAATACCCATAATGCACTGTGATTTGTGCCGAATGAATGGCGCCCGCAGCTGAATCATCCATCCATCCATCCATTTTCCCAACTGCTGGTCCAATGTGGGTACAGCGTAATATCACACAGGTATAAATTCCTTTTCAAATGATTATTAAACTGCAAACCCAAACTATGCAAAAGCGGCAGCCCTTCCGACGCATTCAGTGTCTGAATTCACTGTCTCATTTTCATTCACTCCTTCAAGTGGACTATATTAGTGGAGTAATGTAGGGAATGGTGAATGAGGGTAGGGTTTGATTTCGGGCTTCATCGAGACAGGAACGAAACAGAGCGTTACTGACAGACTGGCAGAGAGGTGCTGCAACTGTAAAATATGTGAAAAATAATGTGTTTTTTAAACATTCAAGCATGAAAACCTATTTCAGTGAATCCAAAAATTAAAATCAAAACTTAAATAATAATGTGGGAGCAATTGATTTACTTGATTTACGATCTGCAATTTGAATAAAACAATAAATAAAAAATAACATGTGGAATCTTCAAAATATTCTTTTTCTGATAGTCAAAGGTTAAAACATTGGATAAATGTATTTCTGCAGCATTTTCAAGGGGGTTGTCCTTTTTAAGTCCATTAAAGTACAGGAGACCATGTAGCCAAACACAAAGTCCGGGAGTCTGGTTAAAACTGTAAGATGACAATATTGAGTTACAGTAGAGCATCCAAGCCTTCTTCTCAATTTAAACAAGGCCTGAAATCTTTGATAGATGATTTATACGCGTCAAGGTTTGGCAGCTGAGAACAGTTTCTTACACGACTTGTGGCTTTGCAATCGGAGCTCTCCGTTTCTCACTGCAGATGTGCTTGTGCTAGAGGATACTTGGAGTTTTTTGTATTCCATCTTGAGCTGCTTCAAAATGTTCTACAAAAATAATCCCCATCTATAATTCACGTTGTTTATTCTTTAAAACCTTATTGAATGGATGTGCTTCACATCCTATATTTCTTTCTGGGGTTTTTTTTTCTGTCATGATAAAAGAATAAACAGCAATGATGATTATATCAGCTTAGGCAGTCAACACAAACCCACAGTGAAAAAATACATTAGTAAGGGAACTAAGAAAATCTTAGCATTATTTATATAATTTAGATCTTCACAAGAGAAAATATCTTTCATGCTATTCTAATGCTCGTCCTTCTATTAGGAACAACATGTTTTTCATCATGCTGCTCTCTGCATCTTCAGTTTCCTCCACTGATGACACATTGATTCTGCGACTGTCATATGACCCGACTGCGTCTATCTAAAGCAAAGCTCAGGTAAGATGATCTCGAACTCAAGGATGTTTGAACTTGAATGAATGGCATAGCTCTGCTTAAAATGAAGTATGTATCGTGTATCTTGTTTTCATCACTGACGGGTTGTGAATATTGTGAACATATTCAGTTGTTCTTCTCTCATCATGTAACTGAAGATAACATATTTTTTAAGGATATTTTCAGCCTAGTGTGAGCATTATCAAGGTTACTCTGCAGGTTTAAGATTTGCATCTCAACATCAGTATCAGAAGTTAATTGTTTATTAATTACATTTAATTAAGGTGCAATATTTGGTCCATTGATTGATTGATTGATTGATTGATTGATTGATTGATTGATTGATCAAATATTGTTTATATTGATATAATAATATTAAAACATAAACAAAAATCAATTCAATAAAATGAATGTAAAATGTGGCTGTTATACATAGATTCAAATATAGATTTTGTGTCACTTTGCAGGAGGTTTATTTTTAACACTTCTCATTATGCAGCTCACTAGGGAAAAGAACAAAAAGGCACAGTATATGCAAGATGATAGTTGATAACACATCCCATGAGATGACAGGATGAGAGGAAGGAAAGGTGAAATTAAGGGAGGAAGGAAGAAGAGGAAGTTACATAACAGTGTTAATCATGGGCTGTAGTGAAATCCACTGATGTGTTATCAATCCTTATTTACAGGCCAATGCTAGCTAAACTGGGGTGCGTTTCCCAAAACCATCGTTGCTAACCTGTTAGCAACTTGGATGGTTGGCAATGGGAAATTGCATTGCAACCATCAAAGTTGCTAACTTAGTTAGCAACGATGGTTTTTAGGAAACGCACCCCTGACTAGCACTGTATGTTGATCATAGACAGTAAAAGAAATGGACACAGCGACCCCGTTGATTTCAACGGAGAGAGTTGAAGCCCAACATGGGCACTTAATTCCTGATAGCCAAGCGTACTGCGCATGCTCAAACTGAGCTTGACGACGTGAGCAACCTGACTGACAGTTGTACGTCTTCTAGTAGCCGTGCCAAGAGGAATCTGAATCATTCCCTTCCGAATCTTGCAGAGCCGGAGATCGTGACTGAGTATTAGCTTTTCATGAGCTCGCAGCAGGAGCAACTTTATGACTCTCTATGGGCTTCTCCCTTGACTTTATGCCTCCACGTCCCCCCGATTGCGCGCGAGCTTCTACTTCTGTCTTTACGGTGAATGTCTCTTCTGCGCGACAGAGAGTCGTGTGTTATTGACGCAATCGTTAGCCTATTTTTACAAAAACGGCTTCTACGGGGCCATAACGTAAGATACAAAGTAATGGAGCCTTTTATACATTGTCGTGTTTCTTTATAAATAAATAATGGACAAATGGAGTCTTTGGACGCCTCAGATGTAAAGTTATTCGCTGTCAAAGTGACGCCAAAATGAATGGGAGTCAATGGGATGCTAACAGCAGGTGATAGTCAGCTACAATGGCGGCCTCCGGAGGCAGCTTCAACTTCCGGCTGATGGATTACCCCCTTGATGTTGATATTTTTTCAGGTTTTTTTTTTTGTTTTACACTTTTTTTTTAAACTCTATTCCAGGTTTATTATTGTTAACTAAAATACTAAACTAAACCAATTAAAAAAATCATTATCTGTAAGATAAAATAAACATTAACTTAAATAAAATAAACTTATTTTATTTCAGCTAGTTGCCAGAGCAATGTAATAAATGGTATCCATTCATCCAACCACCAGAGGGAGCCTTCTCCCGAATACTTTACCAGATTCTATTTCGCCTTCATGTCGAGTCCCTCACAGGCAAAATTTTGCATATTTATTAAGTTTAAATTGAGGTACTAAAATAACTTCAGTCATATTTAACAAATGTTAGACTGACTAGACAAAAAGACTAGACAATGCAGTCTTCGATTCCAGTGAATTTCAATCCAGGATGATGCATAAACAATAATGTTTATCCAGTGTGACATATGATTAAAAGTAATCGATATATTCAGGCAAATATTCAAAATATTCAGATTAGCTAAATATTGATGCAGGAGAAAATTAAAACTAAAACTTTTTGATCCTTCAAACATTTTTTGATTGAACGCTTTACAGTTTTTGTCCATTGCTTACACACTAAAACGCTTAAACCAAAGCCTCAATACCTAGACTTCTTGTAGCATACCTTAACCTGTTAAGCTTCACCCCCAATTTTGAAAAATCCCCAGAAATGGCACACCCAAACTGAAACAGATACAGTTCATGAACCATTTGTTCTAAAAGCACAAGTATGATCTCATTTGAAAGCTGACACCTGGCAGTTTATTCCAAATGTAGAATTAATTATTGTCATAATGAAAAATAAATGTTATAAATAGCTTCAAAGTTTTGTCAAGTTATTAGAAATTTATTTTTATGAAATATTTTCATGAAAATAAAATTGAAGTTGGCCCTGTAGCAATCTAGAAATGCACTGCAGCTAAAGCCACATGTCTGACCATGTTATATTTAAAATCTGAAGATGATATGTCTAAAACTCTTTATTTAGTTAAATGTTTTTCAAGATCATGTCAAACGATTTTATTTTGATTAGACTCTAAAATGCAAACTGATGTTTATTGTCATTTTCTAAGCATCTATTCAGTCTATTTTCTCTATTGTGTTGTGGTCTAAACGATCTCCATTCAGTGTCAGTCTCCCCTGCACACATTCACACCTCTCCAGCCTCTGGTTATTGCTCTAAATATGCTTTCTTTTGTCTGCATTATAATTACTAACGACTGGCTATTCACACTGTTTCAACCCCTAATCTCTTTTAGGGAAAGTTCTCAAAGTTCTCACCTTACATTTGAAACTATATAAAATGACCTTCTTGAAAAAAGAAACATTTCAGCAAGCAGTCCTATTTAGAAATATTCATAAATATAACAGCTAGGTAGCAGGTGCACCAAGGGCTAGCTAGCATGTTAGCTTAGCACACCATCAATACACGACAATTTATGAGATTAAAACCATGTTTGTGCTCTAAAACTTACTTTATAGCACAAGTCGAGTGTTTTAAATAGCCTTCTGTGCTCTGATTTGGCTTCAGATAAAAAAATCGGACAGAAAATATAGTATTTTATAGTATTCTTCACCATGATAAAGTCTATATCGATTAGCATTACATTATAAATATAATCTATTATTATGAAAATACCTGACATGGCTCGAAGAACACAGGTAAACCAAATATCATTGCAATCATGTTTATTGTCTTCAAAACATCTTTATCTGCATGTTACAGCGATCTCTGTTAGTGTTTACGTCGTGATGGACTTCCTGAAATGTCACATGATATGATTCTTCTTCGTGTTCCAAATATGGAGTGCATATGTGCACAGGGCGCCCTCAGGCTGCCAGTATGTATTGAAAACACAGTACATCAGAGTCTCCAGCGCTCATAATTATTAAATCGACGCATTTGGATAGATTTATCAATAAATATGATTCCTGTCTATATAAATCTGATGTAAACCTATGAGAATCTATCAATATTTCTCCAAATCTGTACACTTTTGAGCTAAAAGCCCTGATGGACGTTGTTTTGTCAAGCTCTGTCGTGACGATCTCACTGGAGTTTTTTTCTGAATGGAAGCGGCTGACGCTCATAATTCATATCAAAGGTATCGACTCATTTTTTGATTACATAACTCCAGACACAAATTAAGACATAACTGTCACTATAAGATTCTCAGAATACAATAGTGGTCAAATACTAAACCTTCAGTCTTATATCTTTTTAATGATGTATAGTTTGTCAAGGTATTAACATTGAATCTGATAGTAACTTTGAACGATTTAAAAAAAAAAAAAAAAACGCTCAGAGCGCCCTCGCTCTGGCGAAGGTTAAGAGGTTAAACACAGTGTAACCATAGCTTAAACACATTGTCAACTTTGCACTCTGTTTGCAATTCTGTAACACACTTATTGCGATACTACACACGTTTTCTTACATTAGACACTTTGTTCAAACACGAAATCACCTGTTATCATTGGGATAACACTCATGCAAAACTCATCTGGCAGTTCTAGGCCCTTACATACACACCTGAAAACACTTGCACAGAAAACAGAACACCAATCAGTCTGAGCATTAGCATTACAAATAGGCCTCAGGAAAGCCATTTTGAGAACTTTGCAAGCATGGAGGCAATTGAAGAGGACAAGGACCAGTGTGGAGATGTGTATCAGATGCCATCAGGGCTACACTGGTGGACCATGTGATAAATCATGGCCTGTCCAACGAGGGAGGCTGGGCAAAGAGTCCACCCTAACCTCAGTCGCTTCACAATAGCATCGATAATACGGACATTCCGACTGGAGAACAGCTATATCTTCAAGTTTCTACTTCTACTCACAAATGGGTAGTGCTGTGAAGTACTTGTAAAGGAATACCATTGTGATGTTACAGTACTGTGTACAGTTTGAAAGTACAGTATGTGAAAACAACCTAACCAATGACATCTTGTGGTGGCATTTTCTACAGAATGGTTGGGCGACCTCCTCAAGAACATAAGTTCATCTACGTGGATGAGACAGGCTTCAATCTGGCCAAAACCAGGCGTCGGGGCCGTAACATAGTTGGACAAAGGGCTGTTGTAAATTAATGTCCCTGGGCAGCTTGGGGGAAATATCACCTCCTGCATCACCATGCCACTCTAGGTCCCTACAATACAGGACAGATTATTGCATTTGTAGATGCAGTTGTGCAGGAGAGACCAGAGCAGTCCAGGTTTGTTTCTGGGATAATGTTAGTTTCCACCGGGCTGCTCTGGTCCGAGATTGGTTCAACCATAACCATTTCACACTTTTATACCTGACCCCTTACAGCCCCTTCCTAAATGCAATCGAGGAATTCTTTTCAGCATGGCGGTGGAAAGTATATGATCGGCAACCACACGCCCGCATGACTCTTCTGCAAGCAATGGAAGAGGCATTGCAGAGACATTGAGGTGGGATCAATCCAAGGGTGGAGTCGGCACACAAGGCAATATTTTCCCCGCACACACACACACACACACACACACACACACACACACACACACACACACACACACACACACACACACAAGTAGCAATTTATCCAGTCATTGTTTTTTTTTTTTTTTTTTTTTTTTTTGCTAAATTTGATGATTTGTGATTTCTATTTTTCTTTATTTCTCTAAGAATGTTTTTTTTTTGTAAAAACTCTTGTTTAATTATTGCAGATCCTACTTTTGAGTTTTAAAGAAGACTGAGTCTGGGAAAATGACAATACAAATAGAAACACAAAGACTGTGTTTTAAATAAAGCTCATCAGTGTGTTGCTGGTGATATGAAAGAGTAATTCAAATGGTGCTTGGGTGTATGGTTTTGTTGCAAGAATTCCATTTTTAGAAAGGAGTGTTAAAGGGGACATATCATGCTAAATCTACTTTTTTAGTCCTTAAATGCCTTTTGTTGTATATTTGGAGTGTTTATAAGTACAGAAAAGTTGAAATCAGTCTCTTCGGGAACTTCGTTGATATCTTTATATTCCGTTTTGGTCACATTTTTCAACCGGTTTAGATTTTTCTATAATCTATGACGTTTTGTGAACTATTATGTCAAAGTATTTGCAGCGGAACTGCCAAATAAGGACATCGACTTCCGGCCAAACACTTTGAGCAATCCGCCATTTTTATTTCTCGCTGCAATTTTGTAGTCCAAGTATGCAGAAGTTACGAGAGGGTACGTCAACATGTTCGGTTGTTGGATGTAGCAACCCACATGCTTCATTACACCGTCTGCCAGCATCAGAACCTCTTCGAAGTGCCTGTTTGAGTTTTATTTTTCACGGAAATGTCCCCACATCTGTGAGTAAAGTCATGTTTGTGTGCGCGAAGCACTTCATGGATAACCAACGTCACTTCAGCAACCTCCGCCAGTATAAAGAAGGATTTGCCGATAGACTTCGTCTGATTGAGGGGTCAGTTCCTTCTATCTTTGGAGACGACGAACAAAGCACTTCGGTAAGCTGTAAATAACGTAACTTACTACTCTTCTTAAAACACACGGTGGTCATGGTTTAGCAGTTGTCTTGTTAGTGTGCTTGTTTTAAGAGAAATAATCGACTTTTCTTTAATTGTTTATAATATAACTTATATTTTGTTTTGTGAGTATTAAATAGTCGTTGTAAATCATGCAGTATTGTAGTAGTGGGCATGGATGGAGAACTTACTGTAAATACAGTAACACACCATTGCCATACATCCATATGAAGACGTTGTTCTGCAGGTTCGTCGTCTTTATTTTCATCTCGCTCCGACTGTGGCTCGAACATGTTAGGCTTGATGGACAAGTCTTCCGTTGTTGACATTTTGTTAATAACATGTGAATAAAAAGTTTCTTTTCCGCTAGGCTAGATAATTAGCCTGGTAATACCAGACTCTGCTACTTCACTTTGCTTCGTAGACAGAGTCTGGCATAGCATAATAGAGAAGTGTTTTCTCTCTCGCTAGGGGGCGATTTCTGAAGTTTAAAATCATTGGTTACCCGTAAGCCAATCCGATAAGTTTATTTATGACGCATGTTATGCGCTGACACAGCCGCATCGAACCACAGACATCATGCATCGAACTCAAATCTATGATCGAACTTCCACCTGCTGTAAACACTTGATGATGCGAGCGAAATACCGGAGTGAACATGGCTGTGAACGACTTTTTTGATCGGTGAGTGATGTAATAGAATGACTGCTGCGTTGACAGGGCGCGAACTAGCAGAGAGAGAGAGAGAGAGCCGCGCGCGCACTCTCAGGTCTTCAAACAACACGAGCGCGGTCTCCCTCGCAAATATTAATCAAAATCAATCGACAAGATAGTTAAAGATCGGAAGATCGCAGTTTCACGTGGAGCATTTGGAGATTTTTAGAGATTAGAGACTCTAGGAACAACATCTCAATGAACAACATCTCAACACTAAATTATAAAGGCCTGTCTCATATAGACGCCTGTCTCAAATACAAGCCGGTGCAGTTAGATGATTTGGACAAATAAAATCCCGGGCTATTATTTGAAGTTTTACGGTATTTAAGACCTGGAAAAGAAAGGAGACACTGACCTGTCAAAAGGCTCCCCAGTTTCTCGCTGACGATCGGCAATAGTTGATAAATTAAACTTTTCCCAAAGGGAGTAGGGCCACAACATCACCTCCATTCAAAATGTTTAATACACACTCTTCTTCTTCGGGCTTCAGTTTGCTAATGCCGGGAATATTCTCCACAACAGAGCGAATTGCATCCACGTCTCCCTATCCGTGGTCGTTTTCGATTTCTCTGACCTAACTCTTAAACTCGGCGCTTAGCGACTACGTCACGGCTCTCAGCCCGCCTTCTGTTCAGTGATTGGCCCGGCTGTTTTCAGGCCGGTGGAAAACAGAAAGATAGGCTGCTATCTCAGACTGACTACAGGAGCGAAATGAAATTAGCGGAAGTAGGAAGTCTGACGTAGTCAGGCTACTAGATAATCGCATCTCTATAAAACTACAAAAAATTGCCGAACGGGGTGGAGCTGAACCGAGTGTCACCTCTGCGGGCTGGAGAGGGGGCGGGGTATGAAGTGTCGCATTTGGATTTAAAGAGACCGCACCAAAACGAGTTGATCTCAGACGCACATCAGAAAAGCGGTAGAAAAGTGGCCTGTGGAGCTATAATAATGAGGAATTCAGACCCAAGCATTGCAGTTCTGCTTTATATAGACCACAAATATATGATTTATATGTAAAAAGGAACGATTTAAAAGCATGATATGTACCCTTTAAGTTTTGATTGCAGTGTTTCATTTTGGCATAGATGTGAGTTGTTAATCTCCAATTGTTATGTCTGATTGGCTTGTGTGTAGAGTTTTGACATAATGAGCCAAATTCTGCAAAAAGTGTGTAAGCAATAGGCAAAAAATAGTCTTAAAGTTATTTTGAATTTGTCCTGAGGCATGTACTATATACCGTCACACTTTCACGAAAGATGATCTGAGTTTCAAAAACATTCTGTCACATTTTTTTAAATGAAAAGAATGTTTCAGCACATAATTCATGTGAGCACACGTAACAACATGAGGCTGAATATTAATAATACTATCCTGGACAGCGATTACACTGTCTGAATACATTTCCAGATGATTCCTTGTTTGATGTTTGGCCTCTATGACGGTCCAGCCACCGCATTGACTTACAGATGGGCTATTTTTAAAGCAGACTGATTCAATGACAAATCCAGGCAGAGGGTCTCAACAATTTATGCATGAGAAAGAAAGAGAGTCTGATTCCTAGTAGTAGCTACAGCTCAAGTTAAAGTGTGTTACAAAAGATACGTCCATCTGTTCACCAGTCCAATCCTAGTCAGAAACGACAGCATCCCTGTATAGAAGCACACACCTCAGAGCCACTCTTTTGGTGCGTTTACACGCAACGATGTCCTAAAACGGAAAAGTTTTTCCTTTGCGTTTTTCGTGTACATACAACAATGTTGTCAAAACGATCCCCGTTCACATGGATCCACGAAAATGACTAAAAACACTGTGTTATGCTGCCATACAGTTGCTGATGACACTTAGTGTATCTGAGCGGGATTTAAGCGGGGTCTTTGGCATGGGAGGTGAGCGCACTAACAAGGAAAGAACGCAGCCCTATAGTACACCTCTTGAGGCTTACGTCCATTACACTCAGCCCCCTAAACCTCACTCCTATCCGGGTCACGCACCGAACTCGACCCGCTCCAAGCGGGATTTGATCCGGGGTATCTGGCTCACTAACAAGGACGCTAAAGACCGCAGCCGCTAGCGTCAGTCACTAGCTCCTCTTGAGGCCAGGGGAGTGTGATTTACATGCACAGCTCTTACTGGCCAATGTCCGTTACATTTGTAAAGAAACACTAAGCACCTATAGACTGAACATGTAATGCGCATAACATCACTATTTTCACAAATGCGCGTTTTGCAGGCGCCCAAAACGCGTGTGAATGACTGTGTGAATGAACGGCCAAAACGCATAAGTTTTCCTTTTTTAGTTGAAAACAGTTGTGTAAACGGCCCCTATTAGTCTGGTCAGATTACAGGCAATTTACCTCTGAAATCTCCTTGTGATACTCCAGCTATCTCCTGTAAGCTATTGTTTCCTTCCATTTGTCAGTCACAATCATTTCTGTCATCTTTGCTCTCTATTTCATTTACAGTTTTTTGCAATTGCTAACAAGCATTGTTCAATACTGAAACCACGTCTTTTTTAAACTCTTCACACATTCAGCGACACACAAGTGTATACGGACCAAACTGTGAATAATTATGCATTGCTTTCAGACTAAATGCGTTCAATCACCACATTTTTCAAAATCCACAAACACTTTTGTCATTCATACTCCACAAACTGCAAAAAACGATATATTTGGACTGGAGGATATTTTTCATATGCTAACACTGCTTTCAACACTGATAAAAGCACATTCAAATCAGAATGATGGCACATTTCAAGCATTTCTGCAGTAATTATTTTGAGATATAGAAAATCTTAGCAAAAAAATTAAATAATAATCATTCCAAGCTAATTGCAATTTCAGCTCAAAGCCAACCCAGGTGTCCTGCTTTAGTCTCATTACCATGTTTTAGTAAAAGGGGATAGCTTGGGACTGATTTTGTTTGGAAATATGGAACACAGAAGACAGGTTGGTGGGGAAAGAGGAGTGGTACGAGGGAGAGTGCGTGGAGGACAAAAGAGAGGAAGACCAAGAGCGGTGATATCTGATGAAATAACAGCCACAATTATTGACCATGTTGTCTCACTTTGAGAGAGGCAAGGGTGCAACGAATGTACTAATGTTCTGGCAAAACAACAGGTGAGATGATACATATTACATACAATACAATGTCTAAATTTTGAAACCTATTACAATAAAATAATTGTTGTGTTTTAGGATCCAAATGTTGCCTCAGAGAGGAGGGAGAGGCAGAATCTTTTCAGATGTGCAGGAGTTTGCCATTGTTGACATGGTAATTGCCAACAATGCAATAAAACTGCGGGAAATTCAGGATAGAGTGCTGGCAGACAATATCACTTTTGGAAATGTGAATATGGTCAGCACAGTGACAATTGCCAGGGTCCTAGAGAAACATAAAATAAGGATGAAGCAATTGTACACTGTACCCTTTGAGAGAAACTTTGAACGAGTGAAAGAACTCCGGTATCAGGATGTCCAGGTAAGATGCTGTTCAGTAACCAAACAGGGTACATGCAGTTATGCAGATGCACTGTAAAACTGTCTGTAATTTAGAGGGTAATGGAGATGGAAGCCAGCCGAACTCCACATACTTTTATCTTTGTGGATGAAACTGGATTCAACTTGGCAAAAACAAGACGCAGGGGAAGAAATGTGATTGGACCGAGAGCAACCGTGGATGTCCCAGGCCAGAGAGGCGCTAACATCATGATGTGTGCAGCACTGTCCAATGATGGTCTGCTGTTACACAAACCACTCATTGGCCCCTACAATACACAGAGGCTTATTCTTTCTACCTTCGTTGTTATGATAATGTGGCTTGCACCACTCAGCTGCAGTCACAGACTGGTTCGAAGCACACCCCAGGAGGATGTCAGTATTATTCCTTCCCTTCTTAAACCCCATAGAGGAGTTTTTCTCTGCATGGAGGTGGAAGGTTTATGACCCCCATCCACATGACCAGATGACTTTACTGGAGGATATGAATGCGGGGTGTGGAGACATTTCTCCTGAAGACTGCCAGGGTTGGATTAGACATTCCAGAAGATACTTTCCAAGATACTTTGCCAGAGAAGACATCAGATGTGATGTTGATGAGAACTTGTGCAAGAGAGAGGGAAGACTAGAACCTTCACAGGACTTTACAATGACTTTTTTTCTGTCTTTTTTTCACCCATTAAATATTTTCACAAATAAAGCACTATATTCAAAGAAAACTAGTTGCAACTCAATTTTCAATATGTTCGAACCGTTCAAAAAGTACAATGAACTCATCACTGTAGCTTGTAATTTTGATTTTACTTAAAGGTGCCCTATAATGTGAAATTGAATTTATGTTGGCATAGTTAAATAACAAGAGTTCAGTTCATGGACATGACATAAAGTGAGTTTCAAACACCATTGTTTTCTCCTTCTTATTTAAATCTCGTTTTTAAAAAACACCCCTGAAAAACAGGCGAATCTCCACATAATACCGACTGTGACGCAACAGTCGGGGATCACGCCTCCAAAGATTTGCATATCCCACCCCTCAATGACAAGCACTGCACAGCCGAGTCATCAGAGCAAGCGAGGATCAGAGAGAAAATGGCAGATCATGGAAATAAATGCTATGTTCCAGGCTGTGCAGGGGATGTGAGGACTTTTCATACCCTTCCCACAGAAAAGAAATGTCAACAGGCGTGGATGATGTTTATATATAATCAGATACTGCAACAGTTTAATTCGAAGTTGTTAGTTTGCTCTGCCCATTTCACCACGGACTTATTTTAGAACCTTGGAAAATATCAAGCTTCTCTCAGCGTCTCAAACTGAAGAAGGGGGTAATTCCAACTATATTCCCGCAACCGGTAAGTAGTGATTTTATTAACGATAATTTACACTGTGTTAGACCCAGCGCAAGATCCTAGTACAGTAATAGCAAACTCCAAGTAACGAGCATAGCTGCTACATAACTAACGTTAAATAGGCTAATTCTCAGTGAATAAACTATACAGAAAGCGATCAAAGAACAATCCACACAGCGCGAGTTTATCTCTCTTGCCAAACTCGTTATGAAATCAATGACGCTGTTACACTGCACAACGAAGCTCTTACTGTATGTCATCATTTGCATTAGTGAAAGCAGGAGAGAGAGAAACTGCGTCTCGCGATCAACAAACTGTCATCTGCTTTTGCTCAATGCTCATCACAGCAACATTTTATGTGATGGGAATAGATCTAAATACTTTAAAAACATCTCACGATTCGTTAATCTCGATAGCTGTAATAGTTAAAACGTATTTAACAGCAGTAGTGAAAGTATTCGAGAGAGTTTCACGTGTCTCATTTCATATGCAAGCAGGTCAGCCAATCACAGCAGTGGCCGGTTCTCACAGCAGACACGCCCCTTCAAACAGAGTGTTCAAATCAGAGACTAAAATCAGGCTAGGAAAAATGCCTTTTATTTCTAAAGTATGACTATTTTTGATCTAAAAAACATACTAACATTATAAGGGCAACCCAGAAAACATTATTAAATAATTAAAAAAACCATTATAGGGCACCTTTAAATTAGGGCAGCAATTAAACTTACATTTTAATTTAACTTCAACTTTTACCATTTTTGTGTAAATGGAGGTAATTTTGTTATAAACTCTATGTATGAAAAATGACAAAAATATGACCCCTTTAACTTGTTATGCAGTAAACTTCTCAGTTTACTACGAAATTATTATACTACTTCAAAATACTTTAGATTTTACTTTTTCATTCACACAAAA
The DNA here is from genome assembly GCA_036326025.1 of Chrosomus eos. NCBI lineage: Eukaryota > Metazoa > Chordata > Actinopteri > Cypriniformes > Leuciscidae > Chrosomus > Chrosomus eos. The sequence goes on along the minus strand of CM070828.1, from coordinate 8,537,944 downwards.
AAACTTAATCGTTTGGAATTCAGTACATGATTATGTTCAATGACAATCAGCTATCTTTTAAATATTAAAATAGATAAATATGTATTTTTATCTCTCCCCAGTGTGTAAATTATTAATTGGCTGGTTCTTTAGTCTGTATTTACACTTCTTAGACTTACATCTAAAGGGACTTTTATATAAGTGCATTTGAATTGCAGGTGCATCTTAGTTGGTCTTTTAAGTTTATTTACCAGCGATATAAAATATCTATAAAATATATTTTCTTTGTTGTGATAAATAAATGGAATCCATGAGTATTTGTGTTATGACTCATGAATCTCTAGACACCGTTGAAAGACAAAACAGTCCAGAGACGAGGGTCTGAAAACTTGTTTTGTTGTGTTTCTCACATTGCCCAACCTTCTCTCTTTTTTGTTTAGTTTTTTTTGACTGATTCTCACACTGACTCTTTTCTTTCTGCAAATCCCACAGTGCGCTACAAAGTTCTGAAACTCATCTTAATTTTGTTTTTTAATCAAATGCTCTGTGAAAGAAGTTTAGCCTCCTGAAATTTTTAAAAAGGGGTGACCTGCTCTGCAACAAGGTAGGTGGCACATGTCAAATTTAAGTCTATAAATGGCCGGACCAAAGGTTTTCCAGCAGAACGTTTCCCAGAGGGTCACACTTTTACACTGTAAAATAAAACGGGACTCATCGGACCAGACGACCTTCTTCCACTGCTCCAAGGTCCAGATTCAACAGTAGGGTCATAGGCTCTCTGATTGGTCTGAGGCTACACAGCAGAGATCCAATGTGTTTTGTAAAACATTCCTCGAAATAACCATCATTAAAATTTTCAATGACTTGTGCCACAGTAGACCTTCTGTTGGCTCGGACCAGACGGGATAGATAGCCTTTGTTGTTCAGACTCTGACCTAGTCGCCTTGCCATAACAATTTGACCCTGTCAAAGTTTCTCAGATCTTTATTCCTGCCCATTTCTCCTGCATCCAACACATTGATTACAAGAAATGAAGCTTAGCGCAAGTTCTGCCAGGAAGACTCAATCGTTCGCGCCATGTATTACCTTCTCACTTATCCAATCACATCCTAATAGCCAGTATAAAAGGGTGGTACTTACTCATGTCTGAGTTCTCAGATGCTGTCGCTTCAACCATTCATGCTCTCGCTCAGTCGGCAGCCAACATGTTTCAGGACACGCTAACTGTTTACTACTATCGAGTTCCGACGACGGATATGCCCGCTACTATATCTCCCACTACACGTCGAGGTTCCCGCGTCAGTGTCGCATCTCCCCGTAGACACAGCGGTCTCCGGATCAGCCAAGGCCTCTCACGAGAAGTTCAGCTCACCCAGGCTAAAACACGCTGCACGTGTAACCAATCAGTTTCCATTTCACGTCATCAAAAGCCTCAACAGCGCCAGTTCAGCCAGGATAATCCAGCAGGAAGAGTCATCATCAACAGCAAAAGAACCTCGCTGTCTGCACGGGTGCATCATCCCGCAGATCACCGATCCACCGAACCAACAACTCTGCAAGTCACGAGAGGCGTCTCTCACTGGTTCAAGTTCAAGCTCCACTTCCAAGGCTTTCAAGTCGGTCTTTCAAGTTTTTGGTAGGCGCTTCCACCGCATCATGTTCCCTCTATCATGATTAAACTTCATCCAGGTAAGTATCTCCGTTGCTTCCTACATCAGCGGTAGAGTTCAAATTGTTGTCCACGCCACGGTGACGTGGCACAGCGCGTTCGTTACGGTACTACTGATCTTCAGACTGCAACGGGGCCCGGATAGCTCGCCTCAAAGGGGAAGTGTCCGTAGCAAGTGTAAGCAAGTTTTGCATCACCGATATTCCACAGTAGACTACAGTGATCTGATATACCAGTGTTGTCAATACCACACTCTCGTGGGCAGTTTGCAAATACCCACTATCAACTGAGTAAGTGATTTATAAATAAATAAATAAATAAATAAATAAATAAATAAATAAACAAATACATAAAACCTGAGCTAAAGAGAGCATCATTCGGCTGTTATGCATACTGTAGTGGATATCTCTACAACGGAGTTAATTACATATTACAAAGTGTTTTAATTCTAAAAACAATTATTTTCAAAATATTTAGGCCTACTTTAAAATCCTATTATAATACGTCCCCTAATTAAGATGAGATCTCCAATATTGGAATGTGTACAATCTCTGTAATACTCAACCTTCCCGGTGACTACTTAATACACTGATATGTGCGATAGAAATATTTACGTGACGGGTATTCCCACATTAACGTACAGAATGCAGACTAAGGATGCTCCGGTCAAAGGCCACATATACTTAGTCAAAACTACTAACTCAGAACTAACAGTCATATTAGTCTTATCAAGTCAAACCAATCACCAGAACTAATCAGCGAAGGAGACTCGAGTGACATTGTCTTTGCTCAACTGTATGATTTTCATGTTCATGTATCTTTCTATTCAAGACTCTCAACTTTTGTTGTGGCCAGCGATCTCCCAGCCATGAACGGCGCTATTCCTGCATAGAGCATCTCGGGAGCCATGTCAGGCAAATGCTGCGCATCTGAGAACAGGTTTCTATGCTCAAAATACAACAGATCAAGTATAATTTAGGTAATGCTAGTGGCTTCTTGACAAGCCGCCGTCACCTTACTTCAGGTAAGTACCGTAAGAAGGCAGATTTAGCGGTTTAAGAATTTAAAAAAAAAAAAAAAAAAAAAAAAAAACACACTAGACAAGGGTGCATGTCCAATCTCAGATTCGGATATCTAGATCAGTAAAGGCTAGATAAATCTCTAAGCTCACTCAAGGTTCATTTTGTCCGCTCTTCACAAAAAATCATCCTATAGCGTCCTAAGGAATTTGACGTGTTCGCAAACATATTGATATCGTTGTGCTACTGCTAACAAAGCATGGTTGCCATCAAGGCAGATCTTATCGTTAGGCGATCATGCCATTCCTGAGACGCTAATTTGGCTGTTAGTCATCTTCAATTTCATAACTAAGGTTCCGCTCATTCCTGCCCACTGCAAAGCCATCGCTATCGTTCCAGGCTTTCAGACAGCTTTGCCCTTCAGCAACCCGGATCCATCACCCCGCCCTCCTCTAACAGAGATTGTTAAATTAGTAATGTTTTCTTTTCTTTTCAGATTCCTCTTTCTACATCCTGATCACAGCCGATTGTTCCTTCCTTGTCTTCAATTACGAAAATCGATATGTGGCGGGTCTCCTGTGTGCATGCGGAGTTTGGCTCGGAATGCCCCACAGATAACTCGTATAGCATTTTGGAATGATCATTTCGAAGGCGAGTAAGCATATCGTTTTGTCTATCCCTTTGGTCGTGGTAGGGCTGCTGCTCCCTGCACAGGGGTTGGAGTTTCAACGGCTCGTTTTTCAGCTTCGATTACCTCTCACCAACAATTTTTAACTTTCAGCTGTTCAACTGGAATCATTCAGATGGAGAGACTCAAGAAGCGTCAACTTATAGACAACATTCCGAATGGCTGTTGATGAATCATGTAGCTCATCGTAGCTATCTCTAGTTACTGATTAGCTTACTCTGTCTCGATATTCTATAAATCATGTCCTGTGGGCAGGATTCATGTAAATGTAGGTTGTGATGCTCTAACCCAGGAGGAATGTCGCTAGCTCCTCTCAGCGCTGTTGTAGTCTTTAAAAAGCAATTTCTTAAATGAATTTCTCCCAATGCTGAACTTTGAGTGTTGTAACCTTGCAGATGTCGGTTATGCTTAAAATGGCAACATTACACACTAAGTTAGAAAAGCAAAATTCATTGCAGCCATGTCTGTTACAGCGTCACGGCTCATGCATTCAGGGGATTCACTCCAGGAGCTAAATACTCAGTTTTCCCCATGGTCTTTTCTGATTTACGTTTCTCATCTAATTTTTTTTTTACTCTCTCTTGTTAAGAAATATAAGGATGATTCTCAAGGCTCTGTTTCACATTATCAATTCATAAACGAGTATCAATTCTGTCCCTTCTCATCTATTTAAAATTCTAACGGAGCATTTCTCTCTAAGCCTGGTCAGGACTTATCAGTTTCTGTCCTCAAATGTCGCAGTCTATCTCCCTCCCAGTATACTGGTCATTCCTTCAGGATCGGGGCAACCATTACAGCAGCTGATCGTGGCATTTCTACTTCCTGGCAAATGGTATTCCTCCGCATTAGAGTCACATAAGATCCGATTCAAAGTCATCCTCGAAGCTCAGCAAGCTCTCCAGTAACAGTTCAGGTAAATACCTATGCAACTACTGGTGGTGGTGTTTAGGCCAAGGTGGCCTTGTATGAAAGTTAAGATAGCCAGTGGGCCTGCACATAAGAAATCAAAAGATGGTCTGTGGTCCATGTGAAACAATTCAAATGATGGTCTGTGGTCCATGTGAAACAATTCAAAAGATAGCCTGTGTCCTATCAAACGACCGCCGTGGCCCATGCGTCCTATCAAACGACCGCCGTGGCCCATGCGTCCTATCAAACGACGGCCTGTGTCCTATCAAAAGATGGCCTGTGGCCCATGTGTCCTATCAAACGACGGCCCGTGTCCTATCAAAAGATGGACTGTGGCCCATGCGTCCTATGGAACGACGGCCTGTGACCTATCAAAAGATGGCCTGTGGCCCATGTGTCCGATCAAAAGATGGCCTGTGGCCCATGTGTCCGATCAAAAGATGGCCTGTGGCCCATGTGTCCGATCAAAAGATGGCCTGTGGCCCATGTGTCCGATCAAAAGATGGCCTGTGGCCCATGTGTCCGATCAAAAGATGGCCTGTGGCCCATGTGTCCGATCAAAAGATGGCCTGTGGCCCATGTGTCTGATCAAAAGATGGCCTGTGGCCCATGTGTCCGATCAAAAGATGGCCTGTGGCCCATGTGTCCGATCAAAAGATGGCCTGTGGCCCATGTGTCTGATCAAAAGATGGCCTGTGGCCCATGTGTCCGATCAAAAGATGGCCTGTGGCCCATGTGTCCGATCAAAAGATGGCCTGTGGCCCATGTGTCCGTTCAAAAGATGGCCTGTGGCCCATGTGTCCAATCAAAAGATGGCCTGTGGCCCATGTGTCCGATCAAAAGATGGCCTGTGGCCCATGTGTCCGATCAAAAGATGGCCTGTGGCCCATGTGTCCGATCAAAAGATGGCCTGTGGCCCATGTGTCCGATCAAAGATGGCCTGTGGCTCACGCGTCCCATCATAAGAAGGTCGCGGCTCACGCAAAAAAAATAAAATAAATAAATAAATAAATAAATAAATAAATAAAAATTATAGCCTATTTCTAATATTTTTTCCCTCTCTATTTCAGGTACTTCAGGATTCACGACCGGTGGGTATACCTCCTCTACCGTTCTTTGGGGGGTGGGCCCCGTCCCGGCGGATTATTACTCCGCCTAATTTTTGGGGGTGGGCTGCGCCCCCGCCTTCACCTCAGGCGGGATGCGCAGATTCCGTACCCTCGGAATGCGAATTACGGACGGGGCCTACGCCAAAGAATTTGATTGCTTGCTGAGCTCGTAAATAAATGTTATTGTCTCAGTATTATTCTCCCGAGTCTTTCTGGTAGAACTGATTGTTTGCTTACTGTCTAATATATCCAGATCTTAATATGTGGCCTTGTTAGGAGATGATCAATGATATTCACTTCACCTGTGACTCAGCATGTGACAATGTTATATTCTATTAAATGTTTTATTTTTTGTATATATTCATTTATTTGTAATCTTCTATAAACATCAAAATTAAATAGACTTTTATAAATCCATTTATAAAATTAGACCATGCATAATGAAAAATATATTGTATGCATTAAGCCAGATATTTAAAATAAGCTATTTTTCATATTAAATTTGTTTTGTTAGATTGTTTATATAACATTTCTAATCATGTACTTGTAAAAAAACATTATTCTTACACCAAAGCCAGATAACTAGTCCCTGTTAATCAGCCATTTGCACAATTTTCTGCACGTTTATTGTAATTCCAATAGACCTCAATCCCAGAAGAGACTAACCATTTGTGTTTTATTCAAGGAGAACAGATTGACCGTAACTGCAAATCCAACAAAGAACACCAGTGTGTGCTTATTCTATGAAGTAAATGAGTTATGAGACAATCTTTCATCATCTCACTTTTTATTCAACATCTCACATTGGAGATGTATGTCCGCTCATGATTAATTGCTCTGGACATACTTTTCATTTCTCAGGAGTCTTCAAAGAGTACATAGCCTCCAGAAAGATCAAATCCATTGTGTTTGCCAGAGACATTAACTAATAGGGTTTTGGTCACAACATTAACCTGTTCCATATGCAAAAGAGTGTAATCTTTCCGATTTTATTTGCACATGCATTTATATCTACTGAATCTTAAATTTGAAATGTGTACATTTATATTAACATATTTTCTGTTATTATCCAACAGAATCTACACCAAAGATTTGGCCATTCACAAAGCTCTACAAATGCTCAAACTTGTCTTTTTGTTATATTGTAGTATGTTTTGTTTTATGCTTTCAGTTATCAAAGTGTCTAATAGGGCTATTCTTTTTTCAGTTAAACACATTGTACCATATCAAATATATAAATTCTGAGAAACTTGTCTGAAAACAATCAATATTTGTGCAATTCAATTTGTGCAAATGATATACTTTACCTTTAAAATCTGACCTTTTGAGTTCACATGATTAATGCTATGTATTTTCTCATTGTAATCTACTTTTAAAGGTTTAAATTAGATTTTAAATCACTGATTTTCAATATGGTCACAGACTTTTGGACCCTGTGAGGGAGTATTTCTAGCATCTCATCAAAAGACAAAATATTGCACATAAAGTTGCATTTACTGATATAAATCAGAATGAGAATGGTTAAGGTGTTGTAAAATGTATTAAACTTTCATTTTACATTGATTCCTTTGTCAGAAATGAAGGGTTTGTGAGTAGTTCACACAAAATATTTCAATCTTCTGGATTGAATCTTCTTTTCATTTTCAGATCCAGACTCTTGAGAGTGCAGTTCAAAGGAAAACTTACGTGTTAAACTTGGCAGAATGAGATATAGAGGAATTAAGCGGCAGCTGCCTTTATGGATATGTAATATGGACCCTGTTTTTGAAACAGAAGATTAAAGCAGGAATTCATCCAGGTCAAGCACAAAGAAAAACAACCCAGGCCATGGCAGCCTTTGGACACTACACCTCACAGCTTGAATTCTCACATATAAAGTCAATTAGAAAGTCAGCGGAGACGTTTATTATTGGCTGAGCAGTAAAAGACTCAAGCTTTCATTAAATAAATAAAGCTCTCAAGGACATCAAAAAACACTTGAGAGAATCATTAAAGGAATATGGGTTCAGAAGAAGTTACAGTAAGAATATGTTTTATATATATTCACCCTTACTTGTCTTTAAAAAACAACTACAATGGAATTGAATGATGCCAATAAGTATACATTAAAATACTCACTGCTTCAAAGGTCTGTCTCACAAGATATGCATGTTAACATGATTTTATATATAAAAAAAATGTTTGCCAACATTTTCTGAGGATTTATCCAATTTTATAACGCCATGACAGTGTTGTGCTAACAATTCTAAAAGCCTAAAATGTATGATATTACACTATAAGAAAAGTATGTAAAAATATGTCCTGATGAAATGTCTGTATTGATTCAGGAGTTTCTCCAATTCTTAAAGTATATGCTTTAAAAGAAAAAATAAGTGTGTGTGTGTGTGTGTGTGCGTGTGTGCGTGCGTGCGTGCGTGCGTGCGTGCGTGTGTGTGTGTGAGTTGGTTTATGTGATTTATGAGGACACAAATTTGTATAATGACATGTGTATTACACTGGTATTACAACTTATGGGTGGTTTATGAGGACATTTCAAAAGTCCTCATAAATCAAATGGCTTAAAAAACATAAAAAACAATGTTTTATTAAAAAATTTAAAATGCAGCGTGTCTCCTGTGATGGGTAGGTTTAGGGACAGGGCAGTGTAGGGGATAGAATATATAGTTTGTACGGTATAAAAACCATTACGCCTATGGAGAGTCCTCATAATGCTGTTGCACCAACATGTATGTGTGTGTGTGTGTGTGTGTGTGTGTGTGTGTGTGTGTGTGTGTGTGTGTGTGTGTGTGTGTGTGTGTGTGTGTGTGTGTGTGTGTGTGTGTGTGTGTGTGTGTGTGTGTGTGTGTGTGTGTGTGTGTGTGTGTGTGTGTGTGTGTGTGTGTGTGTGTGTGTGTGTGTGTGTGTGTGTGTGTGTGTGTGTGTGTGTGTGTGTGTTTTAGTTTTCCCAAAAGTCTTTCTTAGCAGTTTGTTTTAGATAATAGATTATATGCAGTCAGGCTTTTCATTTGTATCTAAAGTCCTTTAGGGGAAACACATATCCATATCCTGAAAGCTGACAATATTAAATGGTAACAATAGAGTTCCTGTAATGGCTAGGGAGTAGATTTCCCAAATTACTAAAAAGCAGTTCATTCACAGCCTGGATTCTCTACAGCTGTAATTTGATACCAGCCTCGGCAGCTGTGGAAGAACAAGGTCCATAAAAGCAGGAACTCTACTAAATGTGTTTTCCCTCGTTTTTAAGTTGCTTTGGATAAATATGACCAGGTCAATACAAAATTTTACCGTAGTTTTGTTTAATGCAGTAAAAATTAGTTTGAGATCAAACAATAATGGCTGACCCCCTGATGTACCGCCACAGACCACCAAGTTAACTCATTATTTTGAGTTATCTTTTTGCATGGTTTTTTTTAGTTTAACTAACTTATTTCGATAAGTTGAGGACAAGAAAACTTAAAATTTCTTGTTGTCTGGACAATCTAGTTAAAAAAATAAGTTGAAATAACTAAATTGCTAAAATATTTTTTACAGTATAGGGTCACAGTCCTCTGAAGACCATGCTGAGACGGTTCAGAACAATTATAGTTTTATTTATTTATATAATACCACAGGGGGATGCAATTTGCTTTCCACGGAATGACGGGGATGAAAATTTCCACAGAATGACCATTGATAAACACACTTCCACACACATAACCTCAGATGTTGCAGCTCTCATGCAGGGAAGAGGTTAAAGACAGCTAGAAAGGTCTCATCAATCCCAGCACAATATTCGATATGTGTTTCAGGCATTTCGAAGCACAAGTAAAAGCATCAGAATTATATATTTTAATGCAAAACATACAAAACATTGAAATCAAGGCACAAATTAGATTTAAAAACATACTATTAAATCAAATAGGCTTAGCTACTACTTATTTTGTTCTTAAAGGCTAATTTCCTATAATTTTGATTCTATTAAAATTATACCTTATAATTCTTCTTTTTTTTTACAAGATTTAAAATGTAAACACTGGTCCTTAAATCTGATTTGTCAAACAACATTAACAGTCCAAAGGCACTGGGCTTTTTCAATGTATCTCCCTGCTTGTCTGTTTTCTTTCAGACACACTGTTAGTCTTTTCCTTAATGGTGGGGATTTTTCATTGTCTCTTTCTTACATCATTACATGTGAGTCACTCACTGAATCATTCATTCAAACTAATCGATCAAAACGCTGATCCGTTCAGAAAGGAACTCCAACAGGATCTCATGAGAAAAAATGACTATTTACCAGATGGCAATTTCACATGAATTCATACAAGGGGGTTTCATCACGGTGTAGCGGATCCTACATTGTTTTTATGAATAAGCCAAAATGTAAAAGTTACGAATTGCCATGAAAATGTTGCAACACCACTGCTGTCTGTTCAGGCTTTGTGTGGAATTATTTTTTTTTACGAAGCAAAAACAGACAAAGTAACTGCCAATATTGTGCCTAAAAATGAAGTTACACTTGTTTATTGAACTGTGTATAAAAGTAAAAATCCCACAAATGTGCTGCCTCTTGTTAATCACAACCATGCTAATAAGCGACCATAACACACTCTTGCTCATGTGATATTGCTTTAGTAAAGCTGAAGTTTGTTATGTATTTACGTTGTAGTATCACATGTAATCTTGCTCCAGAAGGTCTATAAGTAGACCTCACTTCTTTCCTTTGTTTTGTTTTTTCGTATTGGTGAGGTGTGAGTGTTTGAACACTCAAGCATGTCCTTTGAGTCCTTTCCTTAGGATGTGCTAAGTAAGTTTGTTTTGTATTGTATTGTTTGAATTTGTTTATGAATTGTTTGGATTGGATATTTAATCGTTATTTGGATTGAGTATGTGTTGTCGATATGTTTATTAATGAATTATATGGGTTTGATTGCCTTTATTGTATTGTTTGTAGTGACTTAAAGGATTAGTTCACTTTTTAAAAAACTTTTGCTGATAATTTACTCACCCCCATGTCATCCAAGATGTCCATGTCTTTCTTTCTTCAGTCGAAAAGAAATTAAGGTTTCTGATGAAAACATTCGAGGGTTTTTCTCCATATAATGTTCTTTACTGGTATCCAAACGGTTCAAGGTCCAAATGACAGTTTCAGTGCAGCTTCAAATGGCTTTTAACGACAACAGACGATGCATAAGGGTCTTATCTAAAATAAATAAATAAAAAAGTAAGTTTTATGCCTTGCTCTGTTCTGTGATGTGCGTTCGTGACATCAAAATGAATAAATATGTATTCAAAATGAAAACTAATCTTTTTTTCGAGTCATTTCGCTCATTCAACAAACAAAATGAACGAAATGACTCGAAAAAAGACTTGTTCATTTTGATGAACGAGTTCGAACAGGAGAGTCACGAACGCGCATCACAGAACAAAGGCATAAAACTTACTTTTTTATTTATTTATTTTAGAAATGACCGATCGTTTTGCAAGATAAGACCCTTATGCATCGTCTGTTGTCGTTTGAAGTCCTTTGAAGCTGCACTGAAACTGTCATTTGGACCTTGAACCGTTTGGATGCCAGTAAAGTCCATTATATGGAGAAAAATCCTAGAATGTTTTCATCAAAAACCTTCATTTCTTTTCGACTGAAGAAAGAAAGACATGGACATCTTGGATGACATGGGGTGAGTAAATTATCAGCAAAAGTTTTTTTAAAAGAGAACTAATCGTTTAAAGGTTGTATCAGCAATTTCAGGCCCAAAAAAGGCCCAAACATAAATTCATTCAATCTTCATCTAATCTTTCCTAACGATCCGCCATAAGCAGGCCGTTAAAAAAAAACGCATCTCTGTAGGTAGCCTAGGCTCTGAGATCTGCACACAAAAACAATTGGTTTCACCAACCACACAAAACCTAAATAAATAGTGTTCCAACTTCCAACCAATCAGCGACAGGGGGTGGGTGTTGTGAGGTTTTGCGCTCGTGCTGCACCAAAGTCGGGGCTGAAGAAATAGGAGGGAGGGGCGAGCTAACTTGGTTTGTTTGGGATCTCGATTCAAACACAAACAGAAGTGACGTCACCCACAATCGCTGATACAACCTTTAAGACCATCCTGTTCATCCTGTCCATCCATTAACGCCTGTCCACTATTCATCTTGTGAATCTGTTTCATGTGAATCCATGAACTTCATGTTATGTGAATTACTCAAGACTTAAGCATCTTGAACCTAAAATAGAGACTAAAGGACTGGTATTGGTCTTGTGTTTTAATCAGACATGCCATCAAGTTTCTACAGCTCCAACGAACTTTGGTTATATTTAACATCTGATATCTAACAGTGGCTTTTCATCCACCAGGGTAAATTCAATATTTAGCCATGATCATAACCTCCAGACTACAGGATGTGGTTTTGATTATGTCTCTGAAATTATAGGTCAAGAATCTGACCATGTTTAGCAATAAAAAAACAGGCTAGTTCTGTGGCTAAGAAACCCTGCAAGCTTGTTGTCTTTAGATACAGAATTAATTGACTCATTGACAGTTTTTGTGAGCTCAACCTCACATAAAAGCATTTATAAACCATCATTAGTTAATTTGACTGCTTTAGAGAGTCAATTTGTGCTTAGTCTTTACCTTGCCAGTAGTGTCCATTCTATAATCAAAGCCGAAACATGCCTGTATTGAGGTCATTTGTCTGATTCATGTTGACTCCATGGATGTTCCCCAGTATATGAATCTTCTTACACATCGTTCCTAATGTAATTATGGTCCTCTCGCCACCCAGCAACCATATGCTCAATTTTCTAGCCCATGACAGTCCCTTACAAATTACAGCAAATCTAATGGACCAAGAGTTGTTATTGCCAGTGTGGAATTGACCGAGAATTATTATTGCCAGTTGTTTATCACATTTAACTCTTATCATCGTTGCTCAACTAGCATTTTATCACTGCAATTAATCATTTTTCACATTTAGAAAATTATATTCAGATCAAAAGACTGTGGTAAAAGAGCTTTTCCATAATAATCCTCTTTACTTTCTTAAGCAAGGGTTTCTTGTAAGAGCCATTTCGAAGAACTCACAAGCGCATAAAACACATGCCAGCATGGAAGGAAAAATGGCAAGCTTCAGTATTGCTAACTAAGCCATTAAGGGTCAACTGCATACAATAAATCAGCGGAAGTGGCAGAACATATTGTGAGAAAAGTCCATTAATTGATTTGAGTCTATACCATCTGGTAATGGAGCCAAAACTGAATCAATAATATTACTGAGCAAGTGTGCACGGCACAACAGTCTTGTCTGAATAGCTTCAAGTTGAATTATGAGATGCATGTACCCTAGGCCTTTACAGTCTAACTTGCACTGCTTTGCTCACTGTGTATTTTGTTAGCAAATTAAAAGTATGCTTAAAGCCTAATTTGATTTCAATGGATTTGCCATTGAAAAGATAAAGCCTTCGTTTGTCTCATGTGGCCTTAAGCAAGACCTTCATACGCAGGTTTTGACTATTGACCCCCGGTGCCCTGAGGCTGGCCTGAATACGTGAGAGACAGAGAAAACCATGCCGACCAGAATGTCCCGATGAGTCCTGCCACCTTTTTTTATGAACATTGTTTGAAATTAATTACCAGAGCCTGATGTTCAGATGAGTGCTAGATTAAAAAAGTATATAAATGGACCTCTTCTGGTGCGTGTCTGTGTTCGCACAACTGAACACAGGGTTATTTTTCCCTTCTCGTCTGCAATCTCTAACCAACTATTTATCCTGACAGCTGCAGTATATGTCGGAAGAAAATGCTCTGTTCTGTTCTGAACATGATGTTCTTTTAGTGGCATACGGTGAATTGAAGAAAGTGCTTTCGCTGCATAGTATTTAATTACATAAAGGTATAAGACAGAGGCTTTTTAGCAACAAATGCTACATTACTGTCATTATTATGAGTGCATACTATAAATATATAGATATATAAGATTCATGACAACATTTTAGCCCACCATCAAAGCAATAATCTTGTTCTAATCCTGGGTGAAAAGTGAAACAGATTTTGCTTTAACAGATTCTAATAATGTTAAACTAAACATTATTATTGTCTAAACAAATTATTGTGCTGTTACTTTCAATATTATATGTTTAATAATGTTTTGTTTAGCTCTCTTTTTAAAGTTGGCATGAAAAGTTGCGATAGTCTTGTATATCCGAGTGAAACCATTCTCAAATAAGAACAACATTTTTAGTGTAACATTTAAGCGCTATAATAAATTTGATTTGAAATTACTTTGAATTTACTTTTATTTACATAATACAAGGAACTTTTTTCAGATAATATTTTAAAGTGCCCCAATTATACTATTTTAAAGGTTCCTGGTTTTGTTTTGGAGGTCTCCTACAATAGGTTTACATGCTTCAAAGGTCAAAAACACTAATTTTCTCACATATACATTGCACCTCATTTCTCAAAGAGTCTAAAAACGGTCCATTATAAGATTGTCTCTCTAAACCCCTCCTTTCCGAGAGCCTACTCTGCTCTGATTGGTCAGACGGCCCAGTCTATGGCTACGTCTACATTAATCTGGATACATTTGAAAACGGAGTTTTCGTTTAAAAACGCTCTCCGTCCACACTAGCGTTTTCAGACGTTTCATTGTGGATGAGAAACTTATAAATTCACCTTACTGCGCATGCGTGAAATCTCACAAAAGCTCACTGAGATGATACAGATGGAAAAATAAATAATAAAGGTATCGCGCAATTCTTCTAACATGATAATTTTATTTAGCAAAATATCTCACCATTCACTGATGCGTCAAGGTCGCACTCAGCCCCCTATGTTTGGTCTAAAACGCGACTGCTCTCGCAAATGTGAGTACATTTTCTGTCATCTTTGCAGTAGGCTACTGTGATATGAAGAGTGTGGAAAGTAACATATTTTAGCAACATTGTAAAAGTGAATCGCACATAATTAACAGGCACAATACCGGTAAACATGAATATCTATTGGTACAACATGGATCACATGACTAAACTTACGTCATCGTTTTCAAATACCTCCGGCTTCACAGTCCACACTACAACGCGAAAACGGCGTTTTCAAATTTATCCACTTTGGAGAGCGTTTTCCAAAAGCTACGTTTTCGTTGACTTAAAACGTCTTTCAGTGTGGACGGAAGGCCAAAACGGAGAGAAAAATATACGTTTTCAAACGAAAACGTATTAGTGTGGACATGGCCTATTGTGATTGATCTACCGCTTACAGTGCGTTACAGCTAGCCTGACTTCGTCATACTCATATTCTAGTCAGAATGTGAGTCTGATACTGCTCCATTGGGCTGTGATTATGGGGCGTGTGTCAACCGAACCAGGAAATAAAAGGCCTCTGCACTCAATTGGATAGACCTACAACCAATCAGAGCAACGGAGTAAGTGAAGTTGAGACATAGATTGAAGTTGATAGATTAAACTTTTTCCGAATCCCGTAGGAAGGACGGCAAAAACATATTTTCCATCGACAAATGCCTTGATCGCGGTTCTCTGTTCCTCTTCAAAAATTAATGCGCTGTCTATATCTTCTATAACACACGCGATAGCGGAATATACACAACTCAATTCTCCAGCGGCAGCCATGAATTCAACCCAAGCGTTCTGATGACGTGGATGGTTACGTTACCGTTGCGTTGCTCACATAGATATGATGTCTATGGTTGATCATCTGTCCATCATCGTATAAAGCCCGCCCTGACAATTTGATTGGTCCGAACAATTTTTGATCGGGCATAATAGCTCCTCAACGGATCGAGTCCAGACCGAACTTCCCGACCAAAAAATGCTGTGGGCAGGGTTCGGGCTGGCAGCCAGGCTACGTTACAGCTATTAATATATCTGAATTTCAGCTCCAGAGGCTTCCTCAGCACTTGATACACAGTTTTACGAACAGTAACGATGGAGGCTTTATCGCAGTCCTCATCCTTTGGAATTGCATGCAAAGTGGAATAGCAGCTCTGAAAACATCGTCTTCTTGATATATTGAACAGAGATATATTGGTATGCCAGATACATTTCCTTGATTTAAAAAAATATATATTAAAAGTCAGAATATAAAAGATAAAACATCTTGAAATGTTTAGTTTTATAAATAGGGGTAATCTTTGAAGGATGAACAAATAATGTTTGGGTCATCACATTAAAAATAACATTTAAATATGATAATGGCCTATTTGAGTTTTGAAGTGCTGGAAAAAGATGTGTGACGTACTTGAAAGCATTTTACTATTCCTGTCAAACTTCCATGGTTACAGTTTCTACATTAATTCCATGGTGAATGTTGTTGATCTGTGTACTTATATCCTATAACTAGTTCATTCATGGCACAATGTTTCTCCTGGTTTCCATGTCAGCGCTGTCTGATCCGTTAATAACAGAGAAATTTCACAAGATCTCGCAGCGATGTGATTACTTCAGTGACTTCAGTGAAGCACAAAATAAAGAGTATAGCACAGTTTCGTTCCGCTTTCATTACGTTTGCCATTTGATGTTTGGCAACATTGTGGTGTCGCCAGCACGACTGCTAACAAAATTTTGGTCGCACCGGCAGGAAAAATGGTTCAATAAATCGTTCGGTTTGAAATGCGTACCGAACAGAAAGCCATGTACCGAACGGTTCAATACTAATACGTGTAGCGTTACACCCCTAATCATTGCATAGGTTTGTAACAGGAAGTAAGACTTGAATTGCTGACGACTCACTTTGGCAGTTCATAATCGGTTCTTTCTTTTAGGAGACCACTTTATTTGTCGTGCTTTTGCATTCACAAACAGCTATGCTACACATTACATGAAAGGTAATATCAGAAAAGGCATTTTATTTTAGGAAAACTGGACATGTTGTCCAAGTTTTTCTGATGACCAAGATCAGGTAGGCCATGGGAACCTGTGGTTTCTCTCATACTTCTTGACCCGTCCACCCAACATCACATTGGCATTCTGTTTGGTGGGCCAGGCGATATAAAGGGGGGAGTGTTTTCAAAGCCTTGACATTTTAATGTGAATGTGGTGAACCACATTTGATTTGTGAAAGATTCATGGCTGGGTGGAATTTTGGGCTGCAGATCAAATGGTTGGTTTTGCATGTCTCTTTCTTTAAAACCAAAGATTCAGCCTGTGGCCAAACAGTCAGGATAAAGGTTAACAACAGGAATTATTTCTAGAAACTTCCTGGCCTATTTACAAATATTAATAGTTATTTTATGTGATTCAGGCGTTGGTTTTGTCATGTTTTAAGAATTATCTTGACAGAACGCATGTCTTTCAGATAGAGCAATTATATATTTCTTTTGTTTGTTTAACCTTTCCTAAGGGACAATACATTTGTGAAATGATGGCATAATCACGCTGATTTGCAACTTTGAAAACATCTACGTGTGCCATCATTAAATAGTTGGAGTTGTCAATCTTAAAATGATTGCAAGACTCCAAGAATCCATCTGGCACCTTGGTTTCTTCCACATCTGCCTCGTAGAGAAGACATTTGGTTTGCGCTCATCTGTAAATGCTTTGCTAATTGGATGAGGAAATAGCTTTAGTTGTTTTCCTTACTGTGAATGTCACAGAGACAAATCAGTGGAAGACTCTGCCCTTTTAGAAATCATATTACTGAGACCCTTGATCGCTTTATTTAAATGAGGGAACAAAAACAGATGTATAACATCAAACCCGTCTGTGTCTGCAGTAGTGCTGCTACCCACAGCTCATTCCTTGTGCTTGTTTCAGCTCCAATGGGATCTTATCCCAAATTCCTCGATCTAGAGCAAACAAATGAGCAATCAGCAAAAACCCAAACGTAGAATGTGGCAAAACAAAATGAGCCTATTATCACAATGCAGACTACATGAAACCAACCGCCTGCTGATCAACACAGACCACATTCCAATCCACAGAGATCCACTTCTGGATCAGCATTTCCATGGGCATGCCAGGATAAATACCTGTTTTTACTTCTTGTGCCAAAGGGGGAAAATATGCATCTGGGTTGATTTGTAATGTCTGGCAAGTAGTGAGCCATGTTCCACCTCTATGGAAAATTGGGAGCCACTGTCTTTTCCTGACTTGTGCCCTTTGAGTGCTCTGGGGATCTAAACCAAACCTGCTCTCAAAGTTTTGCAAAATATTTTCATTTCAGGCTGCAATTTTGTTATGTTTATTAAAGAAATTATCTTACCATTTGGCCTACACCCTCATTCCACAGTCTAACTTCATTAGAGTCAAACTTTATTAAAGATTATTCATCCTCAGCAAGTTGACTGTATTAAAAATAATACATTTTTATTCCAAGATGTCTAACCCTATAAACACAGCACTACTAGTAGAACTCAAATTTAAGAAATAATAATTAATATTAAATGAATAGCTGAAAGTTCTGTCAACATTTCCTTTTAAAAAGAGCCGTATGGACATGCTGTGTTTTGTGTTCCACAAAATGACGTGAGGGTGAGTAAATGTTTATCAACTATTCCTTTATATTAAAAAAAAAATTCCAGTTAAAAATTCTAATGAATATGTCTATATTTAAGACCTGCAAACTCTTGGCACTTCTAAAACGCATCTTTGAGCACATCCTTGATTTCCAACATTAATACGGTTTTTGTCTTCCAGATCTTGATTGACTCTTTTGTGCCCTTTTCAAAACATATTCTGCTCTTGCAGGTTCAGTTATCCGCAGTTTGACATGGGAAGAGCGGAAGCAGCATGTGTGGGGGTTTTCAAATAAATAAATAAAGCTTTGGTCGCTGTCAGAGCTTTCAGACTTGGTCTTGGAGAGTGAAATCAAACAGAATACAAATGTGTACATTCACAAGACTATTAAGTGAATGGGATAATAGATAGTGCTATTTGAATGGAAAATCTCCTGGTTGACATTTTTGAACACCACATCTTTAAAATGAGAAAGAAAAAAATTACGCTCTTAATCCATTTTAAAGTTCCGTGTCATTATAAGACAAAATCCCTGTCTAATGACATAATGAGAGAGACTTGGGTGGTTCAAAACTTCAACATGAGCTCATTGATGTGGCTGATATATGACCCTATTAATGTTGTATGAATCAATCAATGCAATCTTTGCTGTAAACCTTTTGTGTGTGCTACTATCATCTTTATTAAAGAAAAGCACCAACCAGAAGATTAAAAAATAATACTTGAAACCTCCATTTTAATTTAAATAATTTGGCAGATAACACCCAAATCACTTCATACACTTAGTCTTGCAAATTTGCATTAATTCAATGGCATATAGGTAAGTCTGGGTCTAGTTTTTTGGTATAGACACATACCTTAAAATATTGGCTACAAACATTCTATTTTTCCACCAAAAAAATGGAACAGACATTGACCTTTTTGACGGCAACATTTTTGTGCCTCATAACTAAATAAATAAAAAATTAAACAGCCTTTTATGGGCTTTTCAGCTTAATGTGCATAGTAAAATGATTATGAGGCCCAAACCAATTCATAACATGTCCAAAGTGTAAAAGGTAACACTGATATTTTGCATGTAAAGCAGGCAACAACTTGTCCCACGTTGTTCTGAGAACTGATCAGTCCAAATATGTAGGCCTACATATTTTACTACATATTATACCATATTACACATTATAGTCTTCTGTGTTCATTTATGGTGGTGTCTACACATCGACTTTAGCCATTTTATTTTGTAAACTGAATCATATTGCTTCAATGCATATTAAAGTCCAAACATTTGCTATAGCTATTCGGTCTTTGAGAAGAAATCCTTGCTTTAATACACCCATGGCAATTCAACATCATGTTTTCTCTTGCCTTCTTTAATATCACCATATAAAAATGTTGCTGTAAGTCAAAATTCAAACCACAAGTGTTGAGCCACTCTAGTTTGCCAGGTTGAAAAATTAAACAAACACAGACACCTGTCTTCAATCTACAAAAAAAAAAAAAAAAATCTGGTTTAGTGAAACATTTGATATGGTCAGACCTACGAGAGAAAAACCATAATGCTGAATGCAGGTAGGCTATAGTATTTATCATTATTAATAGACTAATCATTTTTTAATTATTATTTCATGAGAAGCCAACGTCTACTCAAGTGTTAGTTTGTAATATAGGCTATGACTTGCTAAGACATTTATTTTCTCTTTAACCCATATTCTTAATAATAGGCTAATAATAATAACAGCAGCATCTTTCTCTCAAACACATGCACCTCAAGCGGTAAGAGTGATTCACACTCACCTAAGAGCAGTGAGCTTCATCGGGGAGGGGTTTAGGCTAAAGTCACCGGCTTGTTCCTTCAGAAACACACTGTATACTGAAACGACTGATCCGAGCGCGCGCGTCTGATGGAGGAATGTACCGCCGCGAAACTATATGAATCTATCAGTCTGAAGGAAAAAAACGACATATTATCCTCGTATTGGTAACTATTTTGTAACCTATGTGAACATACTGCTTTACTTTTTTCTGCTATTGAAGTAAAGATGACCAGGCGCGCGTATACGGAAAATATGGATATGACGATGCACCTTTTTCTTCTACGTTCACCGGTTATAGGCTAACTTTGTAATCTTTGTTAAACATCATTTTATTTTTTAACAGTAATTTACTTTTTTATTATTAGTTAAAAGTAAGATTCACTTTGTATATTAAATGAACTATTTATTTTGTTTACAAAACAGAATACAAAATTAGTCAATCTTCATGGTTTCTGACATTTTAATCCCAATGGATATTCTTTAATAACGGTAAGCATTGCATTGGTCTTCACTGAGCTGTGCAAAGATGTTGTGTCATAGGAACTTGTTGCAACATGCAACTTATTTTTATCTTTTCTGGATTTTTAATGCATCCACAACAACTAAATATGACTCACTGTTGCGTTCTTCAAGAGAGCTGTTGATTCCAGGACGAAAGAATAACATTGAGAGGTCAAAGGCAGGCGAATGAACCTTGAGGAATGTTTTAAACGATTTGAGGCTGCAGGAGGATCTGTCAGTACATGCCTGTTTGTTTCTCTCTGCAAGCATTTGGTGTGGCCCTGGATATGTCTCCCCTACTTTAGCTTAAATTCTTATATTTTTTAGGGATGAAAAAAGAGGACTAGATATTACAGAATGGCATATTGGTATATTACAACTTAATGCCTATCATCAAGTGATATGACTTGAATCTTCCAGTGTACTTAAACCATCAAAATCAGCTTTTTACCCCAAAATGGTGTTTTACCAAAATATACTGAAAACCACCACAATAATAATGTATAGAAAGCCACATGATGAATCAGAGTTCATTGTTAGTGGCCTGTCTATAAAACTGAAAATGTATAACACCAAACATGTTTTATCTCTCTGATAACAAAAATAAGAATAAACAAAACTAAAATAAAACATAATCATGTGATGTGTCGTGCAGGGACTTCTTGGTTCTTTTACGTTTTTTTCACTGTATGATTCATATAGTTCTGACTTACAAAATAACATACATTTTACAGTGTTTTGCAGTAAAATTACTATAGGATATTTTACGGTCTTTCACAGTTTTTCCTCTGTATGATAATGTAACTTACAGCGTAAACATGTTTTTTTTAATGTAGCATTTTGCAGTCTTTTTTTAAAAAAAAAAAAAAACACACATTTTTGTACTGTTTCTGCATTATATTATGTATAATATTCACTGTATGTGGTTGATCTGTAAACAGAAAAGAAAATGTACGTGGCTGGACAAAACATTTTACACAAAACTGGATAAAAAGTGCATAATTGCAGTGTTTATTTCAAAGATGATTACTAAACGATGAGGTCACTTGACAATGGCTTGAAACGATTATCTGGGAATAATGCTTACTGTCTTTAGTAGGCCTATTTGAGCAGCATAGAGTGTATAAGTATTCAGTCATAACAGCATATCCACCTTATTTTGCAATGTTAATGTGTGAGACATCTGTTATAGGTAAATAACTAGAAGAATGACAAAGTGCAGTATGGTGCAGCTTACACGACAAAGTTCAAACCAGTATAATTTTGATTACTATAATAAAAATAATATGGAAACAAACAACAGTTTGCAATATTAAGCAGACTGTTTTGTACAGCTAAAATACTTGGAAGTTAAAAATACCAAATGCTTAAAGCTAATAAAAAATATTTGCTAATATCCCCATTAAGTTATTTAAAAATAATATATAGCCTATATATAAAATATATTTATGAAACGTTATTTCTGAATGTTCTCTGAACGTTCAAAATGTCCAGTTCTTAACAAAAACGTTAAGAGAACATTACATTATAATTTTGCAAACAAATGTGAAATCGTTACTTTTCAATGTTCTCCTAACATTTTGAAACAAGTTGCCTACATTTCAAAAATATTACACGAACATCCAACCAAAACTATAAATAATGTTTTTGTAATGTTTCGAGAACATTATTAAAGACCATACCTTTGAATAAACATTCTATTAATGTTACTGGAAAAACGTTACTTGTTCAAAACTTTGAGAGAACTTTGCCAGAACGTTCTGAGAATATTCCCTGTTAGCTGTGTACATGCCTTAAAGTTAACACAACAGTCTTTCAAATGATCTGTTCTAAGATATTTCTCCACTCTTCCCACAGCTCTACATGAAGATGGGAGCCCAGCAGCTAAACACTCCTCTGGGTTAGCCATGCATCACAGCAATTCATCAGGCCCTGCGCCACTCAATCCATTTTCCAATCACAGTCACTGGGAAGGACAGGCGACCTCTCCATCACTTGCCAATCCCGAGAATGTCACCTCGGAGAGACCGATCCTGAGCGGCCCCATAGCTGCGATGTTGTCAATGACCCTGGGGATCCTGTCTAACATTGTGGCTTTACTCATCCTGGCAAACGCATATGCCCGTCTACGTCGACGATCCAAAGCATTTCTCCTGTTCGCCGGCTCTCTAGTGGCCACAGACTTTGTGGGACATGTCATACCTGGTTCAATAGTCATGAGGATGTATCTTTCTGGAGGTGTACCCTCTGAAGAATACAACAGGGCGGACCCATTATGCCAGTTTCTAGGGGGCAGCATGGTGTTTTTCGGACTGTGTCCGCTCTTTCTTGGTTGTGCCATGGCAGCTGAAAGATGTTTGGGTGTGACAAAGCCGCTGCTCCATGCTTCACTGGTTACGACTGCAAGGACTAAAGTCTCTCTTTCTATCATCTGGTTAGCAGCTCTTTGCGTTGCGCTTCTACCCTGCTTTCAGCTGGGGTCATACACCTACCAGTACCCTGGAACCTGGTGTTTCATTAAAGTGCTGGAGGATACAGAGAAGGCAGACGTAGCTTTTGTTTTGTTGTTCTCAGGACTGGGGTTGACATCCCTTGCTATTGCTTTGGTCTGTAACACCATAAGTGGACTGACTCTGGTGTTAGCGAGGATACGAAGGAAACCCTGTAACCGTCGATTAGCTAAATCCCATGATATTGAGATGGTGGTACAACTTGTGGGCATAATGTTCACATCTTGTATCTGTTGGAGCCCCCTTCTGGTAAGTATGAGCAATGGCAATAATTCAACTGCACAAAGGCAGGGGTTTTCAACTCTGTCCCTCGAGATTCACTTTCCTGTTGAGTTTAGCTCCAACCTTGATCAAACTCATATTCCTGTAACTTTCTAAAAATCCTGGAAACCTTGATTCGCTTGTTCCGGTGTATTTGATCAGGGTTGGAGCAAAACTCTACGGGAAGGTTGAGTCTACAGGACCTAGGAGCAGAGTTGAGAACACTTGCTTTAATGTAGAATTATTTTAGAAATAGAATTTAAAAATGAAAAATTTGAGCAAATGCATTGAAACTCATTTATGCATCAAAAGGCTATTACAATTTTATATTGCATAATTATATTTCACACTGTGTCTTTATATCTTGCAGTACATTGTAAACCCTATGAGATTAGCTCAAATGATTTGAGGAAACTCCTTTGAGAAGTAATGGTGCCTAACAAAAAAAAATCAAGTTCACCTAATGTGCAATTGTTATCGTGACTTTATTTCTGATTTTAAAGTTTATATGATTACTTTTTAATTTTGCTTCTCTGAGGCAGAAACAGGCATTCATTTCTAAATGCTTGGCCACATGTACAACAACAAGAATATTTTTATGAAGCTCAAGTAACAGAGAAAAATATTCTAATAAATCGTTATTCAGTTTATTCAAGCATTAATGAAGGCATGCACACATAAATACAACACAACTGGCATGCAGTTGTTTATGTCCAGTATCTGCACAAAAAAACAATTGTTCTGTCCCAAGGTCATATATGCTTTGCACTAATGCACTATGAACTAATCTTTTTAGTGAAATTAAATCTGCGACAGTTGAGAGCATGAAGTGTCCAACATTCCTCACTTCATTTTTGCATAATTAAGTGCATCAACCGGGTATTTAAAGTGCATTTTTATCTTTTTGGAATTGTCAGAAATTCAGAATAAAACATACATAGGCACTTTTTTTAATGCTTGTTGAAACTCTCTTCACATACTTCAATCAATAATAAGTGGTCTAAATATTAAAACATGCACAAGTCTCAGGGTAGGCAATTTCGGAGAGGCTAGCAATAGCAAGCTAGCTTTGAAAGCATGTGATCCCACCCTCCCTTCAGAGCCACACCTCCTTCAACACACATGAACGCACACAGCCAAACAGTCTGCAAAGTGTCACAAGACGAGAGAAGGCGTTGAATTATTTCCTAATATTTTGTGAAATCATAATCCTTATGGTGTTTTGTCTTTGACTCTTAACTCTAGATTGTTGGCCTAATTACAGTGAAACAGTCGTATGAGGGCTCTATTGGAGATGACCTTGCCTCCTATAAGACCCTGATGATAATGGGGGTGCGAATAGCTTCCTGGAACCAGATACTGGACCCATGGGTTTACATTCTTCTCCGCCGTTCCATCCTCCAAAAGATTTACCTCATCACCAAACGTCAAACAGACTTTAAGGAAAGCACTTTTCGCTGCTGGGAGATCCATTCCTTCCCCAGCTCGGAGAAGAATCCTGTCAGTAGAGTCTGAGTGTACATCAGTAAAAAAAACACGAGACCTACTTGGTCAAATACCTTTGAGGATCTCAGTGGTCCCCTTTTATTCCAGCATGTGGTGCGCATGTTAAGAATGCATTTAAGAAAATTTGCATAAAGATAAATAAAGCATGAGATGAACATTCCTTTTACTCCCTATACTATAGAGCACTAATAATAAGGATTTGGCTGGAAACATTCATTCCAGTATAACAGGGAAACAGAAATATAACTCATATTTCTGAGGCTGAGTTTTCCTTATGTTTATCTTGCATAATGTGTCTGTGCAAAAAATGCTCATGTGAATAATTGTTGTTTATATTATAGTATAATTTATTTCTTGTGTTATCCCTCCAATTTTCTGGAGGCTTGTTGTATTTCTACATTGAAAAGCATTATACTAAAACAAAACAAATGACTGTGTGTGAATTCCATTTCTGTTGCTAATATGAAACAAGTTTTTATATAAATGTTTTTTTTTTATTTCATACCTAATTTGCGGCATAGAGCACACTAAACAAATCTGCACGCTCAAACTTATTAAAAATTAATTAATTAATTAAGAAGCAGAATATTCAAAACGCCTGAATTATAATACCCAGTACTGTAAGTGATGACATGGCATTTATTTTAATATTTATTTAACATAGATTAAACATGTTATATTTAAGTTGTCACATAACCTGGCATTAAATAGTTGAGGCTTTTCAGTAAACTTATTCAACTATTGCCTGCTTTTAACTTAAGCCTAGTCCCCTGGCCAGACTAAAATTAAATTGTCTTCATGAAAGCAACTTGGAGTAATATTTTATATGTCAGTGCCATTGTTTTGTCTCAAGATGCACACCAGAATTATTATTTTTTTCTAAGACACATTTCTAAAAGCTACTTAAATACCTAATTTTACTAAGCCCTACTCATGATTTAGTATAAGCCCTGTCTGTGAAACCAGATATGGTTGAAATCATCTAAGCTAGGTAAAGTAAAAAAGAAAAGAAAAACAAAACACGAAAATGCCTCAAAACGCACTGACTAATAGTAATAGCTAATAGCCGTTGTTGTAGTAGTTATATCTGCAGAGGGCATATTTTACATTCATACTGTTAAAAACACATTTTGGCGTAAAGGCAGCAAAGACGCATTAATAATTAAAAAATAAAATAATCTCTGAATGCAGTTCCATGTACTTCCTCTAGGCGTGGAGAAATGTGACTGCGCATGCGCTGCGGAGGTCAGAGCGTGGCCCGGAAGTTGAGCATTTTTTCGCTTCCATTGAATAAACCGAGCGAATGGTGAGTAAAACAAATCTGTTTAGATTTGTAGAGAAACACACGGACAAGCAATATTAAAGTCTACGTGATCTTAAAGACGTCTTCGAGTTTTTATTTACACTAGCAGCTGTGCAGGTAAATATGAATGGATGTTTCACGTCGTGCGTTTAACCAAATGGCTCGTTCGTGCGCGTGCTAGCGTGCTTCTCCGATAACGAATGTTTTGCTACGACGTGATAGATGTTTTATATTGAATACATGTTTTATTATTGTCCTTTGCCGTTTTTAAGAAGTTGTAGTTTTAATAATAAATCCTCCAAGAACGTTAAACCTTTTTAGAACACCAAAGAGAAGCATTTCTATTCACTGGCGTATTAACGCGCGCGTGTTATTATGGGTTTGTATTGTTTGTCAACATTGTGTGCAGATCATTGTTTGAAGGATATGGCTCAAATGGGACATTTTCCGAGGCGGAGGGAAGGACCTCTTCCACCTCATCCACCACCATCCTGGGACGAGCACCAGGCCTATGAGGAGCTGTTATACTGGGATAATCTCATGCAGGAGGGTTACCGCCTGCACCCGCAGGACTACGACCGGTAAAATACCTATTCTTACAGCTAAACATACTTCTAAACAGGCTTGGAATGTCTATGGAAAGGAATTGTATAATACTGATTTTTTTTTTTCAAGCTTTTAAATAAATCTAAATCTTAAAATCATGGATTTTTATTTAAATAAATAAAAAAAAATCCAAGTTTTGTCCACCATTCGCAGATATCTGGAAAGATCCTGGTAAAAAAAAGAGATGGGAACCCTCTTTAAATCCACTGAGTGGTATCTTGACACACTGAGCTGATTGAGTAAACATAAAGATGCAATGAAACTAAATTTAAGTTCTGTTGCAGGTATGAAGAGTTGCGTTATTGGTATGACTGCTTGTGTTACGAAGAAGACCTCAGGCAGTACAATGATTACATTGTTGAGTACAGGAAGTGGGAAGATGAGAACGTGCACTCAGGGGAGGTATGTGACACCAATATATAACATTTACAATGCAAATACATTGTTTACATAATATTTATTAGAACTCTTTAAAAGACTAGTACTTTATTTCCAACATTTGTTTGCATAAGTAATGAGAAACGCATGAAAGTGCACCTGCAAAATTTTTACTCCAGTGTCATTAATTCAACACTTGTGTTACTCAGCCGCTTCCACCAATGAGGCCACCGCCTCAGCGAACGTTTGTGAACGAGGATCGCTATATAAAGGCCAAGCACACAACGGTGTACCCGTCAGCAGAGCAGCTGGATTCAGTGCAGAGCATGGTGTCTCATATGGAGTGTGCCCTGAAATCCGTCTCTGATTGGTTAAATGAAAAAGAGAGTAGTGCCGCTGATACTGAAAGGTATGGGTGTTGGTCATCTGCCCTAGTGCATTTAGACTTTCAAAAATTGGATTTCATTTTATGTTTAAAAGACATAGTTCATCCAGAAATGAAACTTCTCTCATTCTGTAAGTCCATATAATGACATTCAATGTCTTCCGCTGTGTCTGTTAGACACTTGAAAATCCACACAAGGCGATTGTGACGGTAATGCATACAACCTCAGTAGATTTATCAATATCTTCTTAAGTGAAACATAGGTGTGTGTAAGAAAAATACAATTGCTTTTTGAAATTGAAGTGATGGCCTCACATCCTACGTGCTTCTGCACTAGTGCTGTAGCGACGCTTCGACGTCAAAATTATGGCGTCGACGCTTCTTCATTTATTTATTTTTTGCACCGTTTACGGCAGTACAGCTGGCCAACACATGTGGGAGACCGAAACATTGCAGAATTGAGGACGAAGACCACTAGAAGTGCATGTGCTTTCCATTAAATGAATCACACACAGTAAACAAATCCTTAACAAAAAAAAACCTTTGCAATTTAGACGCGCACACTGAGTGTCATCCGCGGACGCGGCGCCGCGCGCGCTGTTACAAAAGAAGCCGTGCACACAGGCAAGAGAAATGGGGTCTTGCGCACCCAACGCATATTTTTTGCCGTGCGGACGCGTCAAGTATAAACAAGGCTCTGATCGGTAAAGGGAAACAGACTCTCCTAAATCATCTCCAGCAGGAGCACCTCTAACTCCGCCTCCGTTTCCCTCGTAAGCTGATATTAGTATTTAAACATTCTCTATGATGATAATTTTATGTACAAAATATTTTAATAACAGTTTTGGCGGTTATAGAGTTCTAATGACGGTGTTCAAATACATAACAATAGACTAACTAAAGCCAGCTTATACAGTATCATGATTCAATACGCTAGTTCGTATTCATTTGAGATACATTTTGGTTTTTTATTAATCGAGCAGCAGAAAAATAATGTTTATATTAATCATCCAATTAGTCGTTAGATTAGTCGACTAATCGATACAATAATCGCCCAACTAATCGTGTTAACAATCGTTTACCCCAGCCCTATTCTGCACAAGCTGCGTCGTGCACTTGTCACCCGTCACAATGTCCGTCTTGTGAACGCTCGTATGACCGTAGACCGAAAACATTGATTTATAGTTAAAAACCGTATTACCAGTATTTTTGGTACACACGCCTATTGTTTCACTTCAGAAGACATTGATTCATCCATTAGGGTCGTATGGTTTACAATCGCTGTGGTGTTGTTTTTAAAGCATCAAATGAATGGCAGTCATTCAGTGGCATTATATGGACTCGTAGAGATGGATATTTTGACTAGAAATCTTCATTTGTGTTTATCTGAATAAATAACGTAATATACATTGGGGATGGTATGAGAGGTGAGTAAAAGAGAGAAGTTTCACTTTTGGTTGAATTATCCCTTTAAGCTAGTAGAAGTATAGACTCATGCTTGCTGTTTTCCCAGCAGTGGTTCACCTCAAAGTAAACTGAGTGGTGTTTTGAGAGTGGGCCTGGTGGCTAAAGGACTCCTGCTGAAAGATAACTTGGAGCTAGAGTTGGTGCTGCTCTCCAGGGATATGCCCACCAGTTCTCTGCTCAGGCTGATCTCGGGAAAACTCTCGGAATTCATAAAGGTTTTTCTCACCCTTTATTATACAGTGTTATCATTATATAAGCATTCATTATCAGTACAATGAATGACTGCAAATAGCTCTGCTTGTGTTTCAGTAGACCCATTAAGAGGAACAAATGGCATCTTTCTGCAGAATGTATTCAAATGTAGGAAAAAGTTAAAAAGAGCTAACAACACTACACTTGTATTGATATTTGAAAGCATTATAAAATTGGGTAATGTTTTCAATAAACATGCCAGGGGCAATGTATACACTACCATTCAAAAGTTTGTTGTCAGTAAGATTTTATTATGAGAATTAACACTTTTAGTCAGTAAAGATGCATTCATTTAACCAAAAGTGACGACAAATACATTATTTTTTACATTTTCAAATAAATGCTGTATTTAACTTTCTATTTATCAAAGAATGCTAAAAAAGAAAGAATGACAAGAAAGTAATATGATTTTTTTTCTTCATATTATGACTTCTGAAATAACATGACACTGAAGACTAGTGTAATGGCAGGTGCACACTTTAGCTTTGCCATTAAAATAAATTACATTTTAAAATGTATTAAAATAAAACATATTTAAACATATTTCACAATATTGCTGTTTTTATTGTATCAAATAATTAGTGAGCATAAGAGTACCAACTACAAACTTTTGAATAGTATATGTATAGAACTGTTCAAGTGTCTGATTCCATGCAAGGCGGGTTGTTATAAGACAATATTTATGAAAAGGTAAATTGACGTGCACTTTGTCCTGTCACTTTCTTCGAAAGGATGTTACTGAGGAGAAATACGTCATCACTCCATCTATCCAAGAAGCTGCTATTATTGTTACTAGCACGAACGAGCCCATGCTGAAACTGAGCATCCATCTGACCTCGCCTATGGTCAGGGAGCAGGTTGAAAAAGAGGCATCTGGAGGTATGATCTCACACTTTCTTTTTAGGACCCAAAAGATCTTCAGTGCCATCAGAAGAGTGAAAATAAAGGTCCTGCAGGACAGTCCTGCTGCACTTAATTGTTGGATGATTCTGGTGATTCTTTCTGAGCCAAATACTGGATGCTTTCAGCATTTTAAATTTACAAGTATTGTCTTCGTTACTGTTCAGCATTTTACTGTTGAACATTGCAACTTTCCGAACGTCACCTCTAAAGCGTTACGAAGGGTTTGCATTGCAGCAAAAATTAGTCCGTAGGCTTATAGTTTAAGAGGTGCTTGTTGATTGATTCTTTTTAAATATATATTCTACAGTGGATAAGCCTTTGTTTTTAGACAATTTCCGATAATTGCAGCTAACTTAATTGTATGTAACAACTGGTACTTGTGCTTAATAAGGTGTAATCTGTTTGTCTAGAACAGGTTGCACATGTATTTTGCTGCAGTATTTACCCTGTTCACATCTGAATTTATTTTAAATTAAAGTATTGCTTTTGTTGCCTGTGGTTGCAAATTGACTTTCTCAACCAAGCCTTCTAGTTTGTCAGTTTTAGGGGCGCTGGACTTTTGACCAACTGGAAACTCTCTGTCTCGGAAGGGGGGGTCGCAGTTGGCCTGCAGAAGAAGAGGGTGAAATGTCTAATGAAGTAGAGTAATAGAAAGATGGTCATTAACCAGTGTTAAAACTGATAGGGGTGGATACTAGGCTTTGTGTTAGATTACTTCCTGAACAGTTCCCCCTCTTCCTCTTGCCTGTGGGCACTGGGACACTGCGTCTTCCCCCTGGCCAGATGACAGAACCCCCCCTTGGTCAAACTGTACCTTGTCTTCTTACTCCATTCGTCACTAGAACCGTGCGCGGAAAGCTCTCCGCAGGACGCTCTGGACAGGCAGAAATGCCTGGCTTCTCTGGCGTCTCTCCGCCAGGCCAAGTGGTTCCAGGTTTGCATCCCGTCTTTATTTGTCTAAAAGTCGACTTGTAACTTAATCTGACCTTTGACCTGGGGAAAATACATATTTGCACATTGAGCTTCTCTGAGAAATACTTTTAAAGGCTGTTTGCCATAAATGTTTTAAACTGAATTGCGTATAACCTGTTTCCGTTTAAATGTCAGATGTATCTTACCCAGGTTGCAATTTGTTCGTTCTTGGTCAGAAACTATAATTTGGCCAGATTGATCTGCTTAATACAAAACGTCCTCTAAAAAGTATCTAGAAGTTCTTTCTAGATCCATAATAAAGTGTTAACGGGTTTGCTCTTTGTTGGGTTAACAGGCTAAAGTGTCCACTGTTGAGTCGTGTGTCATTGTGATTCGGATCTTGCGGGACTTGTGTTCCCGTGTTTCAACGTGGGCCCCGCTCAAAGGCTGGGTGAGTCAATCTCAAACAGCAAACAAGATATCTTTGCAGTTTGAAGTTGATGAGTGTTTTTATAAATATATGTACTGGTCACATTTCTGAGTATGTCTCTTTATTCATATGTCTGTCTGCAGGTTCTTGAGCTGCTGTGTCAGAAGTCCATTTCAACCAGCGAGAGGGTGCTGGGACCTGGAGAGGCGTTCCGGAGAGTTCTAGAGTGTCTTGCGTCAGGGATACTAATGGAGG
Source organism: Chrosomus eos (assembly GCA_036326025.1). Taxonomy (NCBI): domain Eukaryota; kingdom Metazoa; phylum Chordata; class Actinopteri; order Cypriniformes; family Leuciscidae; genus Chrosomus; species Chrosomus eos. The sequence continues at coordinate 8,506,646 of CM070828.1, read as the reverse complement.
GTAAAGACTGAAACAAAGCATTGTCTTAGCATGTTTTGGTGTGTTTTGAGTCATACTGAGCATGACCCTTCTCTTCAGATGGTCCAGGCATTTCTGATCCCTGTGAGCGAGACAGCACTGACGCTGGCGCTCATCTTACACTGCAAGAGCGAGAAGACATTACCCAGAGTGCCCAGGTAACTTGCAATCCTACACTATAGCTTGACTTTATTTTACAGTGTACTAGTCTATAAACTTTACAAATGAAAATACTCATTATTTATTTGGCCCAATGTCATTCCACACCTATATGTTTTTTTATTGTAGAACACTAAATTCTATACAGTAACTATTCTTTGTGACCATGTCTGTCAAAATGACAAAAAAAAGAAAAATTTAAATTTAGATTATTTGCTAAAAACTAAAAATCTTCACCTCTGCTGCAGCTCCCAAATATTTTCAAATAAGCAGAACAATGGCGTCCAACCTAATGAGATTTGTTGACGTAATTTTTTAATCGGATCAAGTTCTTGTTAACACTGGTGAATATATGATCTGTTCATGTAAACATCTCTCCTTTTTTTTGGATGGGGGAAAAATACTGTATCAGAGTAAAATGGCTGTGACCTATGGAAGCTTGTTTCTGCCATGAAATAAAAAAGATAATTGTGACTTATCTTTTTATTCCCACAATTGCAAGTTTTTTTGAAGTCACAATTAGGGATGCACCGATACCACTTTTTCCAGACCGAGTCCGATACCGATACTTTCATTTTTGGTACTCGCTGATACCGATACTGTAACCGATACCTGTATTTTTAATTTTCAATTAATTTTCAATTCATGCATTTGTAATTTTTAAATGTATTGGTAGAGAAACCAAAATAATATCAATCATATTAGTTGTTTATTAAATTTAAACTTAATTAGTTCAACAAATATATATTTCATGCACTGCATATTCATTACTGTATAAATTAAATATATATGGATCATTTTGTAAAGTTGATAGAGGTAGCCTATTTAGCCAAGAGCAGAGAGTCATTTATTTGTCCTTTGTTTGATTTAACATTAAAACACAGCAGCAGATTTATTAAAGTGCCGCCCCTTTAAGGCCGAACGCACGGACGCCATTTGAATTATACTGTCTAAGTTCACTTGAAATATATATAACAGACTTTTACTAGGATACTCGCCAAGACAGGTGTTTTTACATAGTTTTGTGTGAATTCCTCCGTACAAGCGCAATGCGTGAAAGACTTCCATTCAGTATTTGTGCACTGTCTGGTGGTTTTCGGGGGGCACGCTGTGGATGTTTGAAGTTCATGGAAATTCTTGACCTGCAAATGTCCTGTAATAATGTAGGCAACCACTCGTTAAACATAAGTAAGGTAACAGTTCATGTTTTACTTACATATACGATTTAGTTTTAATCCAAATAACACGTGCTGAGTGAACGATCCGCAATCAACAGCATTCAACAGAAGTGCTCTCTCTCTCTCTCTCTCTCTCTCTCTCTCTCTCTCTCTCTCTCTCTCTCTCTCTCTCTCTCTCTCTCTCTCCTCTCTCTCTCTCTCTCTCTCTCTCTCTCTCTCTCTCTCTCTCTCTCTCTCTCGTCAGTTAACGTTATTAATAAGCTACATGCCTCGTTTTACTTGATTTGCCATTGACATCCGACTGAACTACAAACTTTCCACTGACGTCTGTGAAAAAGGGATGCGCTCGACCAGCTCGCGCGTCTGTGTCGCAGCGCGCTCAATCCACTGCGCGTTTTTCTCTTATCAGCTTGCACACCATATAGTTATATAGGCGACGCGTTAATATATTCTGTTTAATATTCCACTGATAAGATACATTTATTTCATATACAGCCTTCTTTTTTTTTATCCCCATTATAATTTCTGACACTGTACACATGTTGCCTGGTATCGGTTGTTGGTATCGGGGCATTTTTACGAGTACGAGTACAAGTACATGAGCTCAGTATCGGGCCCGATACCGATACTGGTATCGGTATCGGTGCATCCCTAGTCACAATTGCCTTTTGTTTTTATTTATTTTTGTTGTTGTTGTTTTTATTCAGTGGCGGCTCTTAAAGTGGCCTAATAAGATGGTTAATAAAGCTGCTACATTGACAAGATTTCTAAATTTGAGAAAACACATTTGACTTTTTCACATTTAACTTGTTGCTTTCCTCCCACCCCTAGTTTGCCTTAAGGCTGTCAGCTTTTGGGCAGCTTTACAAAGTTCTTGGAATGGACCGCCTCAATTCCAAAGCCTCTAGAATGCTCAGCGAACACAGCAGAGGTACTAAAGCAACTCTTCTGGTGTCCTAAACAGACTATTCAAAAACAGTTTTACTTTTTTTCCTCTCTTTGAATTAAAAAGCGGTGTTTGCTTCTGTATCTGTAAAGCTTCTATATGTAGAAAAACCCTATTAGGACTGCTTAAAGTATTCACATGAAAACTACATTTTCTAAGGTGGGACAAGTTGCTGAACACATTGAAACATTATATGTTAATTAGTGAATGATGCCGTTTTTTTTGAATAACGAAAAACAAAGATGGGTCAATGTTTTGGGTGCACTGGAGAGAGACCTTTGCTTTTTCTACATGGTATTAAATATTTTCCATTATCCTATTTAATCCTTCCATTAATTGCAGTGGGTGATTTCCCAGCAAAGAGACAAAGGGAAGTTTATGATGCTGGGGATCTCGAAATAAAATCGAAATTTCCAAGAAAAGGTATGCATCTCAATTTCAGTCTCTTTTCTTGCATCCCCTTCTGTTACCCTGCATTAATTATATATTTAATGGTAGAAAATTATAGCATGTCTCATCTTTCAGTGAAATAAGACCTGTATACCTGTGCTTGCTCCTGGCAGAAAAGAGCGAACCAGCAAATGCCCTAATGAAGTTGAACCAGCTCCGGCCTGGGACCCTCTACAGATTGGCATCACAGACTGGGCCTGAACATGAACCTCAATTCACAATGGCTGTGGAGGTGGATGGGATAACGTATGAGGCTATAGGCCCTTCCAAACGCAGCGCCAAGCTTCATGTCGCCCAGAAAGTGAGTCTGCTGGCACTCATGGGAGGTGCTTCGAATGTTTGCGTTTAGAAAACCATATATCAGAAGTTCATATTCTGACTGATATGCGTTTAAAACCAAAAATCAAATGGATGTTTTATTAGTTTTTTGCAGAGTATTCGAGACACGAGCTGTAATGGCTCCGCCGCCTTCTGGAAAGCAGGGCGGGGAGCAGTAGCTCATTTGCATTTAAAGATACATGCACAAAAACAGCATGTTTTTCCTCCCACTCAAAAATGGGCATTTACAACATGGTGTGATAAATGATCTGTGGGGTATTTTGAGCTGAAACTTCAGGCACATTCTGGGGACACCTGAGACTTATATTAAAGGGGATCTATTATGCGCCTTTTTATGAGATGTAATATGTGTGAAAAATGAACTGTAAATTTCAGTTGTTGTCTATGCCATGTTCACAACACACAGGTGCTGCTGGCATTAGGTGTGCCCTTGCCGTCTGAAACTAAACCTGCTGATGAAAATAAGAGCCAGTCTGTTGCCGCACCTGCACCCACTGGTTCCGATGAAACCACTCCTTCAGGGTCTGATGACGGCACGGAGGTTAGCGTCCAAAGACTGCTCTTCCTTAAACAGCTTTTGGGTTTGATGTGTTTGTACACTCTGGGAGTTTGGTTTGGCATGATTGGTTCCACTTCATCTTGCAGGGTGGACCCATCCTCACCAAACATGGCAAGAATCCTGTCATGGAGCTCAACGAGAAACGGCGAAGTCTGAAATATGAACTTGTCTCTGTCAAGGGCCGCTTCAATGACAAGACCTTCACCATTGAGGTTAGACATGTTGAATAAAGCTAGTGATGATGGTTTGCAAAGACATATTGGGTGGTACCTAGTGGGGAAGCAATGGTACAGTGTATGGTTACAGCAAAAGCGGTCTGTGCTATGTTTGCATTGTATTATACACTTTTCTCTTTTTCTTTCAAAAAACCCTTTCTGACAGCAAAGGAAGCATTAAATTGATAAAAAGTAACAACTATTTCAAATAAATGCAGTTCTTTTGAATGTTCTAATCATCAAAGAATTCTGAAAAAAAGGAAGAAAGAAATGTATATAAAATGTGTTTCTACAATAATACTAAGCAGCAAAACTGTTTTCAACATTGAATTTTATTGCGCATTAAATCAGCATATTTAATATATCTAAAGCCTGGAGTAACAATGCTGAAAATTCAGCTGTGTCATCACGGGAATAAATTATGTATAAAATTAATAAAAAGTGGAAAGGGGGGAAATTTTAGATTTATCCATCAATTACTGTAAAATCTAAATAATGAATGTTAAATGTAGTTTTATATGCCCTGCATAGCTTTTAATGGGGGAGAATAGAGGCTAAAAAAATCCCAACTTTTTAATCTCAGATGCAGTTTATGCAATCTAAAATTACAACAACAAAAAATACAAGAAAAGAATTCCGACAGTGAAATGACATTATAGTGCTAAATATATTGGGGATTTTTTTTTTACTGGTTTTTGTTGCCTGCTGCTCAAATGAAAAAGCAGGCAATATATGTACTTTAAATTATCTGCAACAGAAAACAAATATATGAAACACTAAAGAAAATATCAAAACAAATATTAGCAGTAATTCATCAATGGTAGATCGACACAAATCGCTCGTCATATGTCCAATAATTCATTATTAAAACGAGCTTTTTTCCCTTTTCTCTAGGAACCCAATCAGTCAAAGACAACTTGAGCAACTCAACAGTATATGTTATGTGAATAAATTGTTTCAATAATTTCCATGTTTCAAGCGTCTTTTTTTAAAAACATATATTCTTAAAGATACACTGAAATTGTGTGTAGCTAGAACTTGTTTTCTTTGATATGACGTAAATATATAATAATGAATGACAGAAGCCTGAGATTACCTATCAAACTCGACAGTTCTCTTTATAAATCACTTATTACATTGACTCAGTATTGCAAGAACACCTCCATTTTTATTTACCATATGAAGCTAGAGATGCATTGTAAAGTGATTACGAGGCATGTCATACATTTTTTTTTAGTTTCCCAGAACTTTAATATAAAATACTTTTATAAAATACTATACATTTATGTTTGCCTTCACTTGAGGAAAACAATGCACTGCATCTACAAAACCTATATCCTCTATATCTTTATATTCCTGTCATTCAACCCCCAGTTCAGACTGTAAGGAACTGTGTTAATCATTCTGCAATATATTCTTATTTAAAAATAATAAAGTTCCTTCCGTTGCCCTCAATCCCGTTTCTCATGATCAATTCCTTGAATAAGCATGAGGACAGCACTGCTGCTAAAATCTACTCCTTTGACATGTTTTCCAGCAATGTTCTCGCTTTAAACAACTTTCAGTTATGCATATTATATGTGCATGTGTTTTTCCCTCTTTTAGGTGGAGGTTGATGGGCAGAAATTCCAGGGCTCTGGATCAAATAAGAAATTAGCCAAAGCCAACGCAGCGCTTGCGGCTTTAGAACAGCTCTTTCCAGAAGGTTCTCCTGCAGACCCACTCAAAAAAAAGAGATTCCCTCCTATGGTAAAGACAACAGGGTTTCATGGAGCTTCTTTTAGCCTTTTGTCTAATATTATTTTGTCCTTTTGTCAGGGAAAAAAAACATATATATATTCTCTTTAGGGCTATGGTATGGCTGGAGTACCTTACAATGTAGGCAATCGAGGTAGAGGAAGAGGCAGAGTAGAGGCAGAGGATTCAACCCTGGCAATTTTGCAGGTATGCTAACATCATTAAATGCTTTAGTCTCTTGCATGTTAGTTTCTGCAAGATCCCTGAAGGTGTCTGGCACCGAGATGCTCATACCTAGTTGCCTTGCCATAACAATTTGACCCTAGTCAAAGTCTCTCAGATTTTATTCCTGCACATTTCTCCTGCATTTATTGCAAGAACTGATTGTTTGCTTACTGTTTAATCTACACAGATCTTAATATGTGGCCTTGTTAGGAGATGATCAACGCTTTGCCTGTGACTTGTCATTATAGGCATATTGCCTGTTCCTCTAATGTGGATGTCTACTGAACGACTCTATCCATTTGTCTCTTCAGGCTCCACCACTACTGCTGGACTGACCCCAGCCGTGTCTGTTACCAACTCCAGCACACCTATGATTCCCCAGGAGGACCCGTCTGCAAACGCTGCCATCAGTGCGGCCACCTACCAGGCTGTCCCTCCACCAATGACTGGCTATTATAATCAGTACTCCCAATCCTATTCACAATTCAAAAAACCCCTCAATCAGGGCCAGGGTCCGATCCAGAATCAGAATCTAAACCAGAGCAAAACAACAACTCAACAAGCTCCTCTTGTTGGACCAGACTACGGCTATGGATATCAAGGGACTGGCATGAGTATGGGAGGAACACCTGATTTCAATTATGCAGGTGAGTTTCAGTGCTGACATGCTGTGTAATAATTTAAGCCAGAACTATCTGAAACTCTTGATTTCTTCTTAATAGCATACAGTGGACCACCTGGTACAGCAACGTTCGGGCCACCTGGAACAACAAATCAGAGCTATAGCTTCACCCAGAGCGCCTACCCCAACCTGGGCGGCTACAGCAGTGGAGCCAGTACCACAGACTACACATACAGATAAATGTTCTGTTTGCTCTCCCAGCTTGAGGATGTACAGATGCTTTTTTAAACAACTGAAAAGTCATTTCTGTAATTCTATAGCCTACTGAGTTGAAACATTGACACTCTAAACCTTTTGAGATTTTATACTGTTTGTGTTACTTTTGCCGTTTGATCTGCACCTCGGTAACTGAATTAGCATGGTTATGATTCACCACTAGTTTCAGGAAATAATACATCAGGATGGTGGAAGTTCTGTCTGTGCCAGAATGGTTGGTGTGACTCAAATGGGAATTAAATGTCACATAATTCTGTTTTTCCCCAAAGGTATATTTATAGTCATCCTCTTATTTTGCCTCTAAAATTTTAGCAGGTTTTTTTTTTTTTTTTTTTTGACTGAATGTGGGCAGTAGAGTGAACCGACTTTGTTGTTTACTTCCCTGAAACCACTCAAGCTGTTCCTTGTTTGGAGTTTTAAGAGGTTTGATTTGCGTTACTCGGTTTAATCTTGGTATCGTCTTTTTTGTAGAATGTAGCTATTCACTGTTAAATAGGCAAGTGCAGGAAATGTTGTTCTCTGATGGTGGATGTTTTAAGTCATATATTTGACCTGTGCAGAAATAAACCTTTTTTTCTATTTTTAATTGCTTTCTTGATTCATTTGACAAAAGTTTTGAAACATGTTCATACCTACTCTTGTATGCTTTATTTACCAAATATAAACACCACCCTTTGGGTCGTGGTATACCTGTGCTGTGAAACCTTTAGTGATTAAGCATAACAACTTTTATATTGTTAGTAACAATTCAAGATGAACATTTACTGGACTGAAGCAATTTGATTTGCCATACATACATTTTGGTTTTAAAATGTGTCAAATGTGACGCATTCGGCTTTTGCAAAATTATTTACGTCTCAATCACCATTGTATTGCATTGCATTTTATGTTTCTATCCCCATCATTTTACTTTTTGGCTACATATGCTATTTGGTGAAGTTTTAGATATTTTTGCTCAGTTTGCCTAAAGTATGAGCTATATATTTTCCTGTATCATACTATAGCACTTAGAAAGCCTGATTTATACTCAATCAAAAACATATGGAAACAAAAAGGTTTGTCTAAAAGGTCAATGAACACTTAATTCTTTTTAAATGTTAGGCTTTACATAGACAATTATTGAAGTGTACCTTGGATTCAAATATAAAGTTTTTTTTAATTTTTAAATGAATTTTACTCTGTAGCCTACTGACTGAATAGTATGTGGTCACATCTTATCCCCTCAACAGATATAAGATATTAACATGTATGCTCTTCCAGTCATTTTTATGAGGAGAGGTATTAATCCTATGCCATACAATAACATTCTAGAGAATTCTGTGCTTTCAACTTTGTGACAACACTTTAGGGAGGGCCCTTTTTCTATTCCAGCATAACAATGATCCTGTGCACAAAACAAAATCCATATGACTGGTGTGAAGTAACTTGACTGGCCTGCACAAAACTGAACACCTCTGGGATGAATTGGAACGCTGACTGTGTCACCAAACATCTGTGCCTGATGCTCTACATTTTGTTAACTAACATAGTCTCAAAGCTGATGGGAACTAAAAGTCACAAAACATTCATGGGTTTTATTGTGTAAATAACTTGATATGATTTAAACAGCATTAATGGTTGTATCAGACATCTGAATGGGGACGGAACAGAAAAACAGAACAGAAGTAATGCCAAAGTGGAAACCTTAATCTTGAAGTGTTTGAAACAAATGTATTTGTCACATGAGTCTGTGGTCATTGAATCAGTAGGAACATGCTTTTTCTGCATGGTTAAGTCACATGCATACACACACCCATCCCTATATGGGAGCTGATATATAGTGGATGAGAGGAAACAGAGCATCCAGTGGAGGGGTCGCTCACACAAGGATACTTCAAGGACTAAGCCACACATTGTGAGTCTTATTTATCTACTCTGGATAATCATAATGTCAAAGTTTATATAGCCATAGTGTTTTAATAACCACAAGCCTGTCTAATTTTCTCAGTTTTAGTCAGGCGACTTTTAGGATACAGTTCCCCTTTTTCTGTTTGAATTATACCATTTAAATGATAATTAAAATAAAACGGTATTATGTATTTCACATCATTGGGAAATTGTATATATGTACATGTTTGCATGTCTGTGTATTCAGAATACCAGCATTTTAAGGTATTTTATTGCCGTCTGTAGTTCCAGTAAGAACTTTTTGAACATCCATGGAACCTTTCCATTGCACAAGGTTCTTTATATTGGAAAAGGGTTCTTAAGCTTATATTTCAAATGTTCTTCACACTAAGAAAAAAAAATGGTTGTTTTAAGGACTGTTTTCTTAACTAAAGGTTCTTTGTGGAACTCAAAATGGTTGTTCCATGGCATTGCTGTGAAATCCCTATTTTGGTATTTCGTGGAAATTCTCAATACGAATTGAACTTACTAAATCTGACTTCATCACCCTGACAATTCAAACAACTTCCATTTGTAAATATAATAAAATAATATACTACCAATAATACAATCCAATACTTCCCTGAAGTATAAGTCCTGTCAAAAAGCTACTATCATTACCTCAATCACACTTGAGCCGGGTTTTTTTTTTTTGTTGTCTTTTGAGCTAAGTATCTTTAGTACTTTATTCTTCAGCAGCGCAGCATATATCTGACACGACTCCCAAGTTGCTCTTTGCAGAAATTAAGTTTTATTCACAGCCGGGAGATCACTGGTCAAAACAACCAGTGTGTCTCCTGGATAGAAAGATGTACATTTAAATCATACAGTTGAGTAAAAAATCAATGTAACTCAAGTCTTCTTCACTGTGATTCATTCTGGTGATTGGTTTGTAATGATCTAAGCTTATCCAATGACTGTTAGTTCTACTGTGTTAAGCACTTTTTGGGTAAGTCTACATGGTCTTTGACCTGATCATCCGTAATCTGCTTTTTTCTGAACATTTCATGTTGAAAATACCCTTTTGACAATTTCTGAGACCATTAAATAAAATAATGTATGAGTGTTGTATGCAATTTAAAGTTCAGCTTCAGGGTTTCCATGATCCCATTGGTCAAGTTGATCATCGGGGTAAAAGAAAACAGCTGTACGGTAATTGAAATCAGGGCGTGGCTTTTGGATGATCAGAATGATATAAATATAGAGGTAATGCTGTAGAATGATAATGAGGTGTAGAGAGAGGACTCTCAAAGAGCAAAAGCTGCTGGTGTAGGTGTTTCTTTCAACATGAGATTGCTCGAGTTTTGTGTTTCAGTTCGTGTGTGTGGGAATTGGGTAGTTAACTTTATATGCTGTTGTTTCTGTCTTTCCATACAGATGGCGTCACCACTAATGCTGGTGTTTTTAACTGCTCTCCCTGGTGTCCTCTGCTACAGTTCCTCATTCATTGACCTGGAAGCTAAAGGAAGTGAGTATTTGTGTTAAATAAGTCTATTTTTGTCCCAAACCTTGGTATTAAGGGTTATGGGTATTGTAACCTCAGTGTTTACATCCCTGCCCTTTTATTGCCTCAATCAGGTAACAAGTCATCCATCAGATTCCTAGTTTTGGGGGACTGGGGTGGACTGCCATATCCTCCCTACGTTACCCCCATAGAGAAGGCCACTGCCCGCATGATGGCCAAAGCTGCTTCCCAGATGGGCGCAGACTTCATTTTAGCGCTTGGTGACAACTTCTACTATAAGGGCGTCAGTGACGTCAATGACCCTAGATTCCAGGTTTGGCTTCGGGATTTTAGATTCTGAGTTCTGTAAATGCAGGTTTTTTTTTTTTTTTTGTGAATTGAAGCCTGTCTACTGTTGAATTGTTAAATGCTAATTCCTCACAAGTGGTTGAGTTTGGTGTGCCCATTTTTAGCTGTGTGCTGGGATTAGAAAGTGCAAATGAGGGTAGTCTAATCTAGGCCACATTCCTATTATGCTCTTTGTAGGTCACGTTTGAAGACGTCTACACTCAGGATTCTCTTAATATTCCATGGTACGTCATTGCTGGCAATCACGACCATGCAGGAAACGTCCTTGCTCAGATTGAGTACAGCCAAAAGTCAAAGAGATGGTACGTGAGCCAATGTATCTAGGCGTCCATGTCTAATTGAGTTTGGTTTCCTGGCTCATAAGCCAATTTGCTATGCTATTCTACTGTTAATGCAGCTGTGCTTAGTGTTGACTTGGCAAACACCCTGTTCTTGTCCAAATAGGCTTTTTTTTATTTTAACATTCATTCTGTCTCACAGGAACTTCCCATACTACTATTATGAGATAAACTTCCGCATTCCTCAAACAGACCGCACTTTGACCATCATCATGTTAGACACTGTGTTGTTGTGTGGCAACACTGACGACTTCCTTGACCAGCAGCCCCGAGCTCCCCGAAGTGGTATTCAAGCCAATAGACAACTGCTGTGGCTTCAGGAACGCTTGGCAAAGTCGAAGGCTGACTATCTCCTGGTGGCTGGCCACTATCCGGTGTGGTCCATATCAGAGCATGGGCCAACCGACTGTCTGCTAAAGAGATTGAGACCACTGCTTAAGAAGTACAAGGCCACTGCTTACCTGTGTGGCCATGATCACAATCTACAAGTAGGTATACAAGAACCCTTTTGATCAAGTTTAGTTTGTTTCAAGATATCTGACTTTTTGCCTTTTCAGTACATCAAGGAGTCTGGTATCGGTTATGTGGTTAGTGGAGCAGGTAACTTCATGGATCCCGATGTGCGGCACCGCAACAAGGTTCCTCAAGGCTACCTCAAGTTTTTCAATGGTGACGCTGGCACCTTGGGGGGCTTTGCCCACATCGAGGTCAACAAGAAACAGCTGACTGTTACTTTTATCCAGGCTAGAGGAACCTCTCTTTACAGGGCTGTTCTTAAAAGGCGTGACGAGATTTCCAGTGAGGATGATTAAGGTTGAAATTTCTTATACAGTTTTAATGTGACTTTGGGATATTTACCCAGGTCTTTTAGCATAATGCTATAAATTCGTGAAGCGCTTGAGATTCAAAGTGCACTATTGATTCTCAAGTATTTATAAGTTTTAAATGTTTGTTTTAAAGTGATTATTAAAACTCCTTTTAAACCACTTTTTTTGGTCCCTTATGTGTGTGTGTATTTTTTTTTCTTTTCTTCCATGGGTTGTCAACACTAATTAGTGTTTATGCCGAGTTTTACTCTATGGGGGGTGGTTTGGTTTCTCCTTTTGCTAGGTATTTTTGTTGGCCCTTTTCAATTGCAAACTTAAATAGCTTTTTTATAAAACCTAATCCTGTTTCTCCCACAAAGTTGGACACCTGCTAGCTGTATCTGACTTGTGTCTATTTGGAACAGATCAGAGTCCAAAGCTTGCTGCAATGTGAACCTGACAATCATAGCTGATCAAGTATAATCTGGGAAAATCATTTTTCCTTCATCTAAACTAGCACATGCTTTGCTTTCACCTATAAGCCAGACTAATCTAAAATAACCCTCAAGAGATTATGTTGCTTTTTGCTTCTAATATTCAATCAAAATTTAGCCATATCTTGATGGACTTTTTTTTTTCAGTAAGGGTGCTGATTTTCACAACATAATTAGAAATGTCTAAATATAGGAATTTTCACAAAGAAACCTACAGTTTGGATCTAACCAATGTTATATTATGTATATAATTTTTTAGGGGATTTTTTTTTTTTTTTTTAAGCTTCATGATTTAATCCAATGAATCCCATCCCAGCCTTCATATAATATCCTTGGCAGTCAGGTAACACCATCCCTAAGCCTTTCTGCACATGGTGTGACTCAATTCAATCTGGTCAAATCTTTATTATTCCCAAACCCTGATTTAACAGTTAAAGTCCCTAATGTGCGGCCCCTTTTAATTTAGCTTTTAGCATTATGTAAAGCTTTGCAAGGGGTTTAAAATAAAGACCATTTTTTAGGTGTAAGATGTTTTAACTCTTACAACCTATCCAGGTCAAAAAAATTACATTTATGAGAAACTAAACATTAATGGTGCCTTTATTGGCCTATTTTCCATAAATTACTTTTTGAGCAGAGTTCTTCAAAATTATATCTTTTTGTTCTTTGTTGCACTAAACTGCCATTTGGCTAATAAGTGTCTGAACTCTGTGAGGACGACCAGGTCAGTTTGCAGTTTTAAGTGGCTCTTTAGTATTAGTGTAATGCTAAGTCTTCTCTACCCACCTGCAGGGTGATTTCCTGCCTGTGACATAAAAGCATGAACTACTACCGGTAACTAATAGGTTTAATTGTCCTTAACCATCATATTGCTTTATAATTATCCCCAATCCCCACTTATGTTACATTTGGTCCCTATATTCTTTCACTACAAAGAAATGGTTTTGCAGAGATCATTTGAATCCCTGATAAATTTAAAATTGGTTAACAACAGGAAAATAAAATAGAATTATATTTTGAATGAGATTAAATATATGAGCATATTCAACATCACAGTAAATTTGATAAATGCAGTTTGATAATAACAGTCAGCGACAGTTATCTGAATAGGTGAGGTCACCAGCACTCAAATGTCATTTAAGTCCAAAGCTTAACAAGTACAGAGTGTTTATACAGAAAACATTTGTAAATATGTATAAAATAACTTGAATTCTACAAGAGAGGAAACCATGACATAGACAATTAAAAAAAAAAAATCCAACACTATATATAGATATGTATAAAATGTGAGAGGGTGTGATTTGCTAAATCTGTCACTGTTTCCCGCTCAGGTTAAACTCACAGGACAAAAAAAGGGGAGTGTAATCTGATAACATACTTACTAAACACTTTAACTCTTGCTCTTGACCAGCTAGTCAGTTAAGCTGATCCTCGTATGGTGCCAAAGCTTAGCATTACATTCAGAACATTAAACATGACTGAAATAGGAGCGACACACATGCATGGAAAAGAGTGTGTTATGTAAGTTATCGAGTTAAAAAGTAATGTTTTGCATTTGACACTTGTCAATGGCCAGGTGTATATATATATATAAGTTTAAAGTTAAATATGTAATAAATATTTTTACCGCACACAAAACTTTACATTTTTATGATTTGCGTTAAAATCCACATTTTTACTTGGATTAGGTGCTCTGCAAGTGTTCATTTTAATTTTGGGGTCTAAACACACTCCAACAATAGGCTACATTAGAGAAAAAATACCAAAAAAGTTAGAAAAGAGCTGTTGGCCCTGTTTACACCTGGTATTAAGATGCGGTTAGGTTGATCGGATCACACGACGCTAAATACAGGTGTAAACGAGGTCTAAATCTTTTTGCACTTTTAGAGACCACTTCCAGAGGTAGTTGAAAACACATTAGACCGGATTGATTTCGTAGTGTAAACGCTCATGTGGTTGAACGTGTTCAAACAGCCACAAAAGACCGTCTACTCTCAGCCATTGACCTAATGTGTAAAAATGGAAGTGCTCTAGCCAGACGGGATTTAAACTTAGTCCCAAGTTTGGTTTGAAGAAGAAAAACATACCAAGCTCAATGTTCTCTCACCATTCCTGAGCGTCAGAGCAGAAACAAAAGCTGATGCTCTCTGTACATCTGTCGCCTCCGGTCGCATTCATGTGTAAATAGCGTGAGCTTATTTTGTCCAAATGATTTGAAACATTTACCCGCCCATAGACCCTCCCCTCGAAGATATCAAGACAGAAGTGGTTTGAAAGTGGACAAAAGAGAAGGATTAAAGCACCAGGTGTAAAAGGGAATGTCTCCCTCATCAACTTGTGACCCAATTGACCAAAACGCATCTTAATAACAGGAGTAAACAGAGTTTTTGCTTAGTGCACCTTGAAAATAAGATGTTGGATTCCGAACACAATCCAGTTTCACTGGTCACAGTTTTAGTATTACTTGTTTCCAAATAGGCCTTCTGTGCAAATCCATAAACTGCAGAATGCTGGTTATCCTGAGTTGAACTGAATGATCCAACAGTTCAAACATGTTCTGAGGATATATTTTGGCTTCAGGATGAAGGCCGCTCCTGAATTGGCACAATCCTACAGACGTGATCGTGCAGTGTCTTCACCCTGTCCTTATTTTACCGGCCAGGTAATGCGGCTTGGACTGGCATGGCTCTCCGCTTATTGAGGTCGTTTAGGGTCAACAGCACTTATTTTAAGAACAGGCTACTCATCCTCACATGCTCAACAGGACAAGGCCCAGCTTTTGCAGTCAGATTGAAAAGCTTGGGGTACTGTGATAAATGCCAACAACACCCTCATTGGGCGTTGAACAGAAAAACAAAACTTTTCAGTTCATCTATTTAAAGAAATGGATTTAAGCTTATTTCAATGGTCCACTTTAGACATTCTACTATAAATTACTCTCATTCAATTGCAACTATTTGTCAACCAACGGTTTTAGAGTATTAGTAGATGTTATGTTATAGGGTTAGTAGAATAAGTTGACAAAGTTTATTTTAATCAGTAGAATGTCTGTTGGGGAGCATCAAAATAAAGTGTTAGCAGCAGATATTAAGCAGACCGTCTACTAATACTCTAATGAGAGTTAGTTGACATGTTGCAAAGTTACTTATAGTTAGTAGAATGTCTAAAGTGGACCATCAAAATAAAGTGTTACTTCATCCAAAAAGGAAAATATTTTGTTCTATGGAAAATGGTCGTTCTAAAATTCTTATTTCTTGGTGAACTATTATTTTAAGACTGAATTGGTCAGACTGCAATCTAGAGTGAGCCATTGTTCTGTAGTTCAAACTTTATCAGTCCCATCTCTTCTCTCGTGGAATGATACGCGTGAGAGAGTGGTGCTATGTCCTCTAAGTTTGGGTCAAGGAAAGACGTAGGCCTCACGTGGGGTCTTGGTGGGGCTCTTGTTTTCCCCTGAATGAGTTTGGGGCAGTGCGGGGCTGTTCAGCACACTGTGAGAAGAGGGAAAGAAGTGAGGAATAAATGGGATGGCAGCCAGAAGGGCTGGCCTGGGGGCTGTGATCCAGAGAGAGGGGGATGACCACATCATCCTGATCCCAAACGTGGAAGGCGTTGGGGTGGGAGTGTGTGAGGACTGGTGGCATGTGCGTTGAACCATCAACACCTGCCTCACTGCTGGCCTTCAAGATCTCCTCGTCTGGGCCCAAAGCCCACTCTGAAAACACACGGCAAGTATAAACATGTGTATATCGCAAGAAAAATGTCAACAGAAAAAATAAATAAGAAAATGAAGCCTATTTTAGAGCACATTTTTCTCAAATTCTCATTACTGTAATGTGTCAAGATTTTTTGTTTTCTCATTACTGTAATACAGTTTTTTTTTTTAATTACAATGAAAAAAATTTAAAAATGTTATGTATTCCATTACATCTATTTTTTACATATTTCTTTTTACATGATGACAATGAGAACTGTGGGGAAGGTACCAGTATCATGAAAATCACAATGTAAAGATGTTCTAACTGAGGTCTGTGTTTCTCTTATGATTTATGCCTGATAAATGATACTATACACATGAACACCAACTAAACAGTCATGTTTTAGACAGTAGGCTATGCTTAAATGAAAGTATGAAATTACACATTTATCACATTAAAACAAAATCACCCTTTTCAGCATACCGATATGCTTATTGGATGAGGTGGAGATAAGCAGGTCTGGGCTAGATTCTATAATAGCACGCTTAAAATAATAACTACATCAATGTCAAATAACTCAAATCAAATTGTATCTGCAAACATACGATGCAAAGCATTTTCTACCAACTTCAATCATTTGCCATAATGGTGGTCTAAATACAGTTTAGCTGAATTTTGAACTATATGTATTGTATAATTAGTTTAATCTTTTGAAATAAATAGCCTAACAATTATAGGCTATTAATTAAATATTTATAATATGTTTATACTTTATCACCATGACTACTGG
The DNA here is from genome assembly GCA_036326025.1 of Chrosomus eos. NCBI lineage: Eukaryota > Metazoa > Chordata > Actinopteri > Cypriniformes > Leuciscidae > Chrosomus > Chrosomus eos. The sequence continues at coordinate 8,490,057 of CM070828.1, read as the reverse complement.
ACAACCACATTAGTTGACAAGCACAATCTGCTAACTTATCGACCACTTTTAACAGCAAGCTAAGCAAAACAAAGCAATTTTTACCTAAGATGTCAAAAGCGAGGTCTTTAATTAAATGTCCCACAATGGCATACGCGACAGCGACCACCACCACCGCGGCCATCATCAGGTAGAGCAAGGCTTTGGGGAGCTGGATGAGATCTCGGGCTGGAGGTTTGTAGTCCTTATACAGCGGGGACTCATATCCCGCATACTGAGATGCGTGATCCCCGTAGATGGAGGCGTTCAATCTGCTCATATTCACAGGGTTCATTATCGAACACGGCTTGTAATTTCACCAAAAGAAGAAAAATATATTCCACTTCCAAATTGTGTTTTGCTTGTCCTCCAGGCAGTTTAAGTTACGGGAAACTATCTGTCGGTGAGTAGACGCGGCGCATAATGTCATTTGAGAATATTCAAGTTTGTACTTCCAAAGTTTAACGCCGTAAAACAAAGCGGGACACTCATTCAGGAAAGCGATTTCAAACCAGCTATTCTCCTTAGTATTTTTACTGATTAGATGGGCAGATGGACTGTGATGTAAGTGTTGGAGGTTTGAAGATCTCACACCATCGACCGGTCATGATCTTTTCTCGGACAGCGAGACGATTGGTGGATTTGACGCGTCATCCCTTAAATCTCATCAAGGCGCGCGCAGGGGTCAGTCAAGGTCAACCAGAAGTCGTGCTCTGTTCTAGATAGGCTACTAGCTGCTGGTCTGCTTTCATGTGCTATCGGAAATGTCTTACTTCCCATTTCTGAAGTCAGGGTCGGCGCCACGAGGGGGCCCCAGGGGGCCTGGCCCGGCCACCTGGGTCACTGTGCCCCCTCACCTCTAGTCAGCGCGCACCACCCTGCCTCGAACGCGATTTCAGCCGCTGAGATTCGGCAACAGGCACGCTACCACTGTGCCCTTTTATTCCTGACATATTACATTATACATGTATTCCTGACATTATAATTAACTTAAGTATATATTTTTTATATTTTAACTATAACTACATATAACTATTTGTAAATTAATTTTGTTTTACCATGATTAAATCAGCTTTGCAACCCGTAAATATATCCATCGATCCGCTGATTTTGTTTTGAGTTCTTCAGTGGTCTAGTGGTAGATTATTTGCCAAGCATATCAGAGGTTACGGGTTCTAATCCGCCCTCAGTATAGTTTTTTTTTCTGTCTCATCAAAAACCGAATATGTTCATCATTGGTTACAGTTTTTATCAAGCAGGGACACGTTTGCGTCCATTTTATATTGTGATCTCACCGAACGAATAGAGTCTCCGTTACTGCGATAGATTGAAGAGCGTGTCCGAGTGAAGACTGCGCGAGCCACAAGAGAAACTGTATCCATGACACTGATAGCAGCGGCAACCAGCGCGCAGCTTGAGTTCAAAAACAAAACATTTTAGCGCTAGATCTCTTATTTAATAGCGAACTAAATTAATGCTCTGCTAGTTAACTGGAGATGTTTTATGTATTTGTATTTGGTGCATCCGTGCCATGTTTCAAAAAGTGGTGGGGGACAATATATCGATCCTGAGAAAATACCGCAAATTACGCCTAGGAAACACGACATCCCCCCCCCCCCCCCCCCCCCCCGCGGGCTTTTTAATCTTTAAAAAAAAAAATCATTAATAGTAGGCCCTCCCAGTGACGCATCGAGGCCCCCTACTTCCGTATGTCCTGGCGCCGACCCTGTCTGAAGTGATTACGAGCTCATCGCATTCAAATTTTGACTTGAGAGTGCGTTCGTCCAATTTTTTTTTACTATATTTACGATCATTCATATAACACATTATTAGCATTAGACAGATAGAAGATTAGAAACATTCTCACGCATTTTCAACTCACACATTTATTAACAAATTTGTACTTTTCTAATGATCTGGTAAATGTAATTTTCCTTTTTTAGTTCCTTTATTGTCCACAAGTGGAAATTTGTCTTTGGCTTCACTAGGTCTATACACCACACACAAGGACAACAACATAAAAATATACATAAAAAAATAAAATAATAAATAACATTCCCATGTACATGCATAGCCTACATATCCACCCCTACTCATATTCATATCTTAGAACATTTAAAATTCGAATGGCAGTCGGCACAAGTGACATCTGGTTCACATTTGCACTCGCCCTAGGTTGTCCAAACTTGGTGGTAACAAATGACATTTAGAATGTAAGGGATGAGAAGAATCCTTTATAATAACCCATGCTTTTTGTTTAACTTTTAATAAATATATTCAGTTGTCTTTGTATCTTACATACAATTGCGCTAGCTATGTTAACTACCGTAGACAATTTCTGCTTTGATTTAAGTCAGAACTCCATACCACATAGTCGTATTAAAAGACATAATACTCTCTACAAGATTCTTATAGTCCATCTCTAAAATATTTTTGCTCATGCCAAAGTGTTTATGTAATGATCTGGTAAATACTCTATAATAATTCATTATTTAAAATTGTTATTGAGGAAATTTAGCTTTTTGTCTGGGTACTTACTAGCCTATGTTTTTTAATGAGCCTGATTTAGAATTATTGGTTATTAAAGTGTTGAGCAAATTTTTTTTTTGTCTGGGTAAAAAATATATAGTTTTCTACTTTTATTTTTTTTACGATCTGGTAAATACTACAGTAGGCCTATACCCGAATGTAGAATTATTAGTCATTAAATGATGTTATTGAGGAAATCTAGCTTTTTTTGGCTGAGAGTCTGGGTAATAAATATAGTTTTCTAGTAAATACATTTTATTTTTCCAAATGATCTGTTAAATACTATATAGCCTAATGTAAAAATTATTAGCTATTTAACAGTTAAGTATATCTAACTGTATAATTGAGGAAGTCTAGCTTTTTTGGCTGATACTCTGATACACTTGTAATAATATAACCTATTACAAAAATGGACATAAATACAAAAACTGTTTAACTGTTAATTACATTATGTACCCACAGATACAAGTAAAAAAACACTCATAAAACAAATGATATTTTATTCCAAATGAATGCATAGAATCTTTGTGATGTTCATTTTATTTAATAAATACAACAAAATTAACAAGAGTCATTGACGATGATCAGTCACACTGATCATCGATGATGATGGGTCACACTGGATCTCTAAAGTGCAAGCACTATAAAGTAGTTTAACTAAAAAGTAGTATTTTGAAACTGCTATCAATGATCTCTTATTGTTTAGTTCTCATTTAGTTCAAATGAATAATGTGGAGAAATGGCTTACAATAATTACTTTTATAACAAGATCATGAACCGTTTCATAATGCAACAGTCTTTGTAACATGAAATATTATTGCATGTCAAACCAGTACCCTAGAGAAGATATATTTACCTTTGCACACATGCATGTGACCACAGAGAGAGCAGATGTGAGTTTGGACCCAATTACTAAGCAAAAGATTTAAGTGCATATAGAAGCACTTATGGATGGATGTTGATAAAGAGTTTCCCTTAAAAAGTCCATTATACCCATGTAAAGAGAGAAATATGGGTTTATTTCCCAACAGTAAAAGACTGGAGTCCAGTGATGGCTCTGCCCAAGATCAAAGCATGGATGTCATGAGTGCCTGTGAAAAACAAAATATTGTGTTATTAATACGCCCTCTCACAGTAATTTGTTCTTTGCTTTGATCCTATTCTGACCTCTACTGGCCAAATATATAGCTTTCATTTAAAGTGCCCCTTCTCAGATATTACCTTTCATGCAGTGTCTAATATAGCGGTTTGTGAATGTAAAAAGTCTGCAAAAGATCAAAGTCCACGATAAATGGAGTTGTTGTTCCCCAAAAGAAAGAACTGATTCGAAACTGCCTAAAATGAGCCGTCTGTAATTCCAGTTTTATTCCTGTTCGTAACTATGTAGGTTTGTAATAAATGTGCATAATTCCAGCATATGGTCTTCACTGGCTGCCCGCGAATAACATCTACTTTGACCCTCAAACACTGTAGTTATAGCTGAAAAAGGGTTGTGTTGCACTTCCAAAGGATGGCTCGAATTGATACGAAAAAACAGAGAAAGCCTCCAGAGCTGTAAGCTGTAATAGACTGGGCCATCTGACCAATCAGAGCAGAGTAAGCTCTCGGAAAGGAAGGGTTTCGAGAGACGGGATCCTTGATGAACCATTTCAGACATTGTGAGAAAAGGGGTGATGCAGCAATGTATATTATGAGAAAATTAAAAAGCTGTTTGGCCTTGGATGCATGTAAACCTATTGCAGGAGACCTCCCAAAATGAGGAATCTTTAAAATAGCATTATAGGGGCACTTTAAAATGAAAGCAAAACCATTTTCCTTCTCCTTGCACCTTCGTATGTGTTGACGGCCTCTAGGTTCATGACGTGGCGTATGATATGGTATTCGTCTGCTATGCCGTTTCCTCCCAACATGTCTCTGGCCTGCCTGGCGATGTCCAGGGCCTTACCACAGGAGTTACGCTTCAGCATGGAGATCATCTCTGGCGACTGCCTTTTGGACAAATGTGCGAGAAGATTCGGTGAGCTACAGGATTCTTTTGGAATGAGTGTATTCTGAGAAAATCTGCACTCCTTAAAATGTTTTACATAACCTGTTACACATTAAACATTTATAAAGACAGAGACGGAAGACTCACTTCTTTTGGTCAATGAGTCTACCCAGCTGTAAACAGGACTGCAGCCCGATCGTAATCTCAGTCAGCATGTCTGCCATCTTCTTCTGTATGAGTTGGTTTCTGGCCAGTGGGACTCCGAACTGGATTCTACAATGGGAAAATCATTCATTTTTTTCATACACTTCTGTTTCAAAAGTTTGTTTTGTTGTTGTTTTAAAGAAGTTCATGCTTTTTATTCAGAAAGGATTCATTTCATTGATCAAAAGTGTCAGTAAAGACATTTATAATGTTATGAAATTCTGTTCTTTAAATTTCTATATTCATCAGAGAGACAAAAGAAAAAGTTTCCACAAAAATATTAAGCAACCGTTTTCAACATTGATAATAATAATTAATTTTTTTTTGAGCAGCAAAGCAGCATATTAGAATGATTTCTGATTTCTGAAAATTCAGGTTTGCATCACAGGAATAAATTACATTGAAATAGAAAACATTTTAAATTGTAATAATATTTCATAATATTATTGTTTTACTGTATTTTTAATCAAATAATGCTGCCATTGTGAGCATAAGGGATTCTTCTTCTGAAAAACCGACCCCAAACTTGTAAATTAAATAAAAAAATTAAAGCAGAGACTGCATTGTCCTGCTGTAGGACATGCTACTTCAATACGTTAAACAAAATCGTTCCTAATATTATAAAAACATATTACAATTATAATGCATACATGGAATTTTTGTATCAATTTTACACACTGTATGACTATTAAATTGAAGTGCAAAACACAGCTAATGTTAAAAGTTCATCAAAAAACTCCCACTACTCCTCATACAGTATATGCACAAGTCAGTTGGAATTTTGCACAACAAATTCATATAGTTCTACAAATACTTCATATGGAAATACAATTTTAAGGCATTTCCTCCATTGCATTTTTAATATTGTGAACATTATGACTATAAATGTTAATTTGATAACCTTATGCTAATCCGCTCACCTGTCCAAGGTGTACTGGCGGGCAGCATGGAAACAAAATTCCGCAGCACCCAGAGCGCCCCATGCAATGCCATAACGGGCATTATTCAGGCAGCCAAAGGGGCCCTACAGAAATCAGCAGAGTATCAGCTGAATAAAATGAACCATTCAGTGGTCATGTGTGTGGTTGCCAGGGAATATGCCATCTTCCTACTTAGAGATTGGAGGTTTGTTTAGAAGTATGATCAGGACTACTAGTGATGCTTAGTATCCACTATTAATAATAGTAACAAACATACTCACAGCGAGGCCAGACACATGAGGCAGCAGGTTTTCCTCTGGCACTTCAACCTCGTCCATTAGGATCATCCCAGTGGCTGAGGCCCTGAGGGAGAACTTGCCCTCGATCTTAGGGGTGCTCAATCCCTTCATTCCTCTCTCCAGGATAAACCCTCTCACTTTGCCATCCTCGCATTTTGCCCAGACCACACAGATATCAGCGTACGGGGAGTTAGTGATCCTGCTCAGAGGAAAAAAAAGGGTTAGTGTGAAGGCTTATTATCATTCACCTGTGCGTTTAAGATTTATGTGGTGCAATATAGAGTTATTAGAGTTTTGAATTCAGTTCTCTGGATGGACGAGTTTGACGCATGCGCAGTACAATTGCTTTTTTATACTCTACCAGCTGTCAGAGGGCAGCACTGAGTCGTGTCATTTACAGGACATTTGCTCAGATGTATAGAAGAAGAAAAGTAGCGTTTTGAAAAAGAACCAAAACAAAAGCAATGGAAAAGGATATTCTGCCTTGGCTCCATCTGAAACGCATACTTCCCTACTATATAGTACACCAAAAAACAGTATGTGACAAAAGTAGTACTCATAAAAGACTAGGCAAAAAGTATCAATGAACAACTACTTCCGGCGAGATTAGGAAGTGTGACACTATACTATCCCATGAGGCCAAGGGAGATGATTTGTGAATGGCAGTGAAGTGACAAAACTCACGCTGGTAGGTCACATGATAATGACAATATGATTTTATTTTAGTTTCTTTTGGAGTCCAAAAATGTATTTTTTATGCTTATTTTAGTGATAAAAAATGTAACTTAAGTTTCATTTTAATATTTTAGAATAACACACAGCCCGTTGGACTAGATTGCAAAATGAAGGCATTCAGAGCTCTAGTTTATACTTGAAACTCACATTGCGGTACTACTGTGGCTTTAGATTAAAGCATCTGCTAAATTATTAAATGTATCCTGTAAATGTAATCTGCACAGACAGAAACACCTGACTTCAAGCCAGATTCACGCCATATACAGACTTATTTAACAGATGGTCAGCAGATTTCAGTGTCCTCCTAAACCAGCAAGGGACAAACACCCTGTAGAGGGTGAAGTTACAAAATCTAAATCTGGACATTGGTACACAGCCTTCATATGAGATCTCTTACATAAGAAACCGTCCGATGAACTGACCCTTACCTAAATACTGACACATTGTGCAACTCCACGCTGTTGACGACTCTATCCATCAAGTTCACAAAATGAATCGTTTAGAAATTGGACATTGCAGAACTTTAAAACATTTTAGCAAGCGAAATTAACCTGACTAATCAAATACTAGTCCTGACTAAACTGAACTAAAGTATTTGGTGGCATTTACCATGTTTTTGCCCCGCTGATGGTATAGGTCCTGCTGGAGGGGTTGTATCTGGCTTTGGTCTCCATGCCACTAGGGTCACTCCCATGGTTTGGTTCTGTAAGTCCAAAACAGCCCAGCAGCTCTCCAAGAGCTGGGAAGAATGAAAGACGCAAAACAATATATTACATAAATGACGTTTTTAATCAAATTAGACACTATTACATGGGGAAACGAATAAATGTACACTATTTTACGAGTTTTAAATTCAGTTTTAAAATGACTGATATTACTGGTTTTCCATGACCACTGGAACATTGAACTATGTAAATCATTTTATAGCAGATCAATGCATCGACATGCAGTTTAAGCAGTTGACTAACCTAGTTTAGGCAGGTATTTCTGCTTCTGTGCTTCTGTTCCATATGCATTGATAGGGTGCATGACCAGCGAAGACTGGACACTCATAACTGAACGGTACCCACTGTCCACTCTCTCCACCTCTCTGGCGATCAGACCGTAGGCCACGTAACTAGTGCCCGCACAGCCATATCCTTCAACACAAAAACATCACACACTGTATATTATATTTTTGTAAACTGTACACAAGCTCTTAAGTTAATAAAGACTGTGGTTTGTGGTTTCAACATCTGATTTTACCTTGAATTGTAGGCCCAAGGACACCAAGTTCTCCCATCTCATTTACAATCTCCCGATGGAAATCTGAAGAAATCACAGCCACAGATTTGAATTTTAGGCATTTTAAATCAAATAAAAGTTTCTGTGGTAAGAATGAAAGGAATAATTCACGGAGGAAAAATGTCATCATTTATTCACTCTCATGCTGTTCCAAACTTTTGTTTCGTTTCCAAACACTAATAAAGAGCTTTTTAATTAAAATCTGAGTGATTTCTATCCTTCCATTGAAAGTCTGTTCACTTAAAACTCTGACAGATTGAAATGTTCATAGAGATTGTAAAATAAATCCATATGAATCAAGCAGTTCAAGTCTTCTGAATAGACAATCAGGAGCGACAATTCTGAACAGACTTAATTTAGGCTTTTATTTTCACATTGATCAGTGAACACACGTAGAGCATATTTAATATGATAACCGGAAGCTCAACCAAACTTGCTTGACGCATAAGGACAAACCTTGTTAGTTATTGTGCTTTAAGCAAGCATGCTTTTACCAAATTTAAGTGCTTAATGTACATTCACTGATCAATGGTTATATGACAGTAATAGCCTGAATTAAATCTGTTAATCCTATAACAGATCACATCTCTTCCGAAAACTTGTATTAAACCGCTCGATTCACATGGATTTATTTTAAGTTTTCTTTATGAACTTTTGGTGTATAAACTTTAATTTTTGGGTGAACTATTCGGTAACACTTTATTTTACGGTGTCCTTGTTACATATGTTACATGTACTTACCGTAGTAATAACATTAAATTATGCATAATTACATGAAACTAACCCTCAACCAAACCCTAATCCTACCCTAACCCTATAGTAAGTACATGTAACTAGTACAGTACTGATAACTATTATTACTCAGTACTTAAATGTATAATTACACTGTAACAATGACACCTTAAAATAAAGTGTGACCAACTATTCCTTTAATTAAGCATGAAGGCTGTCAACTGCTGATCTGATCCATCCACATGACTAGGTCTTCCACTTACTCTCATTCCTGTTGGCCATGAGGATGCGGGGCATGAGCTTCTCCTCACAGTATGTGCGGAAACTGTCTCGGATCATGATCTCCTCTTCTGTGAGCTGCCCCTCCAGATCCAAAGCATCTCGCCAGTTAAAATGCACCTTAGCTATACATCAAAAAGCTTTTTTTAAGCTCAAATACAGTACATGATGTCAAATTCAAACAATACAAATTAGAAAATATGAAACAAATATATTTACGTCTTTTCGCTGTTGTTTTCACTTGCTCCTCGGTCTCTGAAAAATAAAGGATATGGTTATTAGCACAATCAAGCAGATGCTAAGCTTTAACATCAGGCACGTGTATTCTCCAACTTGGATGCTTTGTCTACTTTTCTTGTCCTCACAACTAATATGATCATATCTAACCGTATGCAGCAGGTGCTGAAGTGCCCTGGGCCCTTGACACAGAGATCAGAGAACATCGCTGTGAGTTCAACAGCAGGCGTGATAAAGCTGTTCTTAATGCCATGGTGTTCAGACCTGAAAATGTAACAATAGTGTTACAGTTACATTAGCAGTGTGTAGTGTTACAGTAACATTAGCAGTGTTTACACAAGTTTATTTCGCTGTCATTTTTAAAACTTCCAGTGGTAATTAGCTGTAAGTTGGTTTTACGTTCCATCATTTGTTTACACAAAGAAGGCTACTAAATAGATGTTTTTAGCTTTTGTTTTTATTTCATACTGTAAAATTCAAGCATTCCTAACAATTGCAACTCTTATCTCTAATAATTCTAGGCAAAATCGTGAGGGGTTACTGTATCAGTTATTAGTTTTCCTTTAGAAAGTTTTTTTCTATTGCATAAGTGTCTATCGCATTGTTACACAACAGCAAGTCGGCAACTGAATATTAGACACATGTACCGATTTAAAAATCTTCTATTTTGCTTATATTTCAGATTTACAACTTTAGCTGTTGTTTCCATTCGTCGTGCAGTCAAACTAAAAAATATATATTTAAAAATCCTACCTTGACAGCCTTTGATCAGATGATTTCCCTGTACTGTCTGTAACACTATTTATATTCATCTATTGGAGGAACGTGTCACGTGCACAAATTGGAAGAACGCATCCTCCATCTTTTGTGTGGGTGTGTTTCATAATGCCTTTGACTCTGCGTTATGTTTTATAATGTCTTTGACTGCGTTCACCCCCACAATAACGTTAATAATCATTTTACTCTACATAATTACATACATCAATGATTATATGGTCAAAATACGGAAAATAACGAATAAGAACATTTTAAATTTAAATTTTAAAGTAAATTTGTTCGATCATGCCACACACAAAATGGCTGATGACAACGTCCGAACTCCTGTGACATGTCGAAGGCGTTTGCGGCACCTCGCCCTCTGATTGGATGATTAGAAGAGGCGTCTGTGAGGAGAGGAATTTTTAAAGTGCATTGCTCTGTTACACAACATAAAATGACTGCAAGATCTGAGTCGTCGGAAATATTCCCGTTATGAATGTTTTCATAATTACAGATAGCCGTAAATAATATATATATAAACAGTAGCTACTTATTTGATTCTGATGCGTAATTCTTTGAAGTTACTACATTTGACAATATTGCAGAAAAAGATCATTTTTGTTTTAATTTACTTAACAGAATATAGGTTAAATGTAACAAAAAGGAAGATAAAATCCAATGTTTTGTCTGCGTGTGACGTGTATTGGTTCAGGCTGAAATTGTATAAAATAATCTTACTTTTGAAACGTTTTTATTAGTGTTTATGAACAAAGGTAATGTGTTGTACATTAAATAGTGTTTTAGTTCTCGAGACGGTCTCGAGACACTTTTTGATGGTACTCGTTCGTTCGGATTGACGATTTGGTCTCGGTTGTCTCGTCTGGACATAAAGATTGCAATTTTTCAAGACCATCAAGACATATGTGAAAATATCAAAATATTGCCGTTTTGTCAATTTTTGTTAATCCTTGCTTTTATGGATGTAAAACGATCGATGAGTATGCAGACGAACGCTGCGCGTGTGCAGGGAGAGATGGAGAGAGAGAGAGAAGAGTAGGGTAGAGAAGGCTTAGAAGATGTAAGATGAGTGAGTAGAAGAGAGATGTGAAGAGAGATCAAAGGGGCCCGGTCGCGCTGACGCGCAACACTTTTCTGTTCTGAGCCAGATTCACGTTCCTAAGCGCTGTCTTGGCATGCACATTAAATAAAAATAAATCGACCGTGGTTATAAAGGTCGGAAGACCTAGTTTCATGTGGAGCATTCGGATATTTTTTCCTGATTACCGTTGGTTGTGAATTGTGCTAAATCGTTTAAAAGATTGTGTAGGTTTAAAACATATTTGTTGTTATAAGCAGAGAAAATGAAGATTGTGATGACAATGAATATTGTTTGCATCTGTACTAAATGATGGAAGTCACCAGAGTATTGATAAAGATGGTTCGTTTATTTAAACTTGAGTGTTTAATATATAGGCTATGTATTTATGGGAATGTGGATCTTTCAGATCAATTTGAGAGCTATTTTGATCAGTTACACAATTTTTGTAGTTGGGGCGCTGTCTTGGTCTGGTCTTGTTCCCTACCTCGGTCTTGTCTCTACTTGGTCTCGGCCCTAAAAATCTTGTGCTTGTCTCGGTCTCGATACACTCTGTCTTGGTCTTGTCCTGGTCTCGGGTTGGTGGTCTGATACAACTACAATTAATAATTGACAATTACAGGCTATAGAGAGGTAACAGTAAAAATTAACAAATACAGCATGTTAATATGTCATATGTAGATGTCATCAAAATCATGAGAAACTACGTTTTGAATGCTTATATCTTCTCAATGCGAATTTTGTCATTGTTTTGGAGCACACCAGCTTATAGATAACAAGGCTATATTCATAAAAGCCACAAAAAAAGTCCATTTTGATTTCATGTATGGTGACTTTTCTATGTGAAACTTACGTGAAATCACCACCACGTGGTGCAAAGGGATAGTTAGCACTATTGGTCAATAAAGCTTGAATTGACATTTACATTTGTAACTGAAGATAATGAAATAAATTAAGGGTATTTTAAGGTCCTTTTGAGGTTGCTCCGTTATCACCGCCTTCTGTGACATTAGAGGATTATTCCTGTGCCACTGCTGAATCTGACAAATTTAGCTTATATGTAGTCACCTGCTTCTTTTGCCATGGTTGCCCTTTTGGCTCTGCAGCTTTGTACCTTAAAATGAGTATTGTAAGCCATTAAAAAGAAGAGTAGCTTATCTCTCTTTGATATTGCCTGGACTGAAAATGTAGGCCTATAGGATTTATTTTATTCCTTATCATCACACGTAATACGCCTATTTTTAAATAAATTCTATGTAGTTATAAAAAAATATATTGTTTTTTTTTATATTATAAATATATTTTATAACACAACCCCTCAACACCCTTCCCCCACTCCCCAGAAAAAAGGTAAACACCTCATAAGGCTTGATTCGATTCGAGCACTGGTTAAAACTAATTTTAAAACTCACAATTACAACTTTACACTCGCTGATTATTTTTATAATCTTTATTTTTTTGTCTATGCAATTTTAACTTGCAGTTAAAACTAAAACAGTTTAGTAGGGTGTGGCTGGGTTGTAGAAGTTTGTCACCTGGTGTGAAACATGATTCTGTTTATTACATTATTCATGACAATCAGAGAGTATCAGATTTGGTAAGTATTGTTAAAACGTTCATTTAATTAGTATTTCTAGGAACCGTCCTGGTTTACCAGGCGAACTGCATGAATTTGCAGTTTTTCTCGCAAAAAAACAAGTTAGAATTTAGAAACAATGTTGCGTTAGGCTATCATACAGAGACTCAGGAATTTAAGAGATTTAAAGTTAGTTAATGTTTTTAAAAGTTGTCAATTGTGGGACTGCTGAATATCATATGACCAATTTGTCTGTTTCTTTTGTATTTTACAATTAAAGGTTACTAAAAGTGTGATTTCTTGATGTGCCAAAGCGTTGGCGATTTTCAGTGAAGGAGCCTTTATGTTTCATTGGCTGACACGACTGTCTGTCATTTTTTCCTCTCCTCTCATTGGTGGATTCAGCCCTCACACACTCTCCTCGGAAAAACGAAACCCATCGTCATGAGTGTACTGTTAGAATGTGCTACCGTCTGCCATACACCTCTACTGTAGAGCAGCGGAATTACTGATGGACAATTCCTCACAAGATTAGGCAACGGCGATACAATTCCTTTCCAGATTTAAGTGACTGCCACAAGTCCGCATCATTTATTTGCAATGGAGCCAGAGGAAAAAAATCCAGAGTCCAAATATGGTAAGACGTTTTGATATTTTAAGGGTTCCTCTTTCAGAAAGTGGTAGGGATGGTCCTCTGATGGAAACAATGACTAATACATGGGGCGTGGGTCTTAGGCATTTTGATGAAGAATACTAGTAGCCTAATGCAGACTTGCTCATGGTGGTCGACTTAAATCACGGAGCACTTCATTAAACCAGTGCGAGAGAGGACACAATTGTACGGATGTGAGCAAGAAAACAATAGGCGTGTGTTGAAACACATGGCTGGCGCAATTACTCTCAGGTCAATAATTACTGCGTTTATTAAATCGTTGCTTCATGCGCCCTAATAAGTAAGAATTGCCTCTAGCATTGCATTACTACCACACCCATTATACATATTCATTTAATGAATTTTGCCGATTAAATGTTTGTAAAAGCATTTTCAGTGGCTTAGCTCGCTCTAAAATAATCCATAATATAAATATACCAAGGTTTGTCAAAACGTGTGTGTGTCAACTAGTTGTAACATTTGTTCTAATTTAGAAAAAGCAAATATTTTACTCTAAAACAAATACAAATAATTTTTAACCATAGTTCTTGCTTTAACTGTGATATTTATAGTAAGACCAATATTACTTTGGCAACTAGTTTTTTTTTATATGTAATTTTTTAAAGTTAAGTAAAAAAAAATATTATGGTTTAAGTTTTAGTTAATAACTAGAGATGCACCAATACTAAATTTCTCTGCCGATACCTACAATTATTCAGAATGATAACTGTCAATACTGATATTGATAGTTTTATTTTCTTAAAGCTACACTGTGTCATTTTTACCCCCATCTAGCGGTGAAAAGGTATATGACCATCCAGGGCATATTAGTTTCTGTTCCTCTCAATTCCGATTTCGTTTTAACTCCTACGGTGGCCAATATAGTCCAAGATTAACATGGCTTCCAGTTCGACCTCCTCGACACGGTGTCATCGAGTGTTAAAACGCGAAAGGTGAAGCTTGATGTCCCACCATCCAAGTGGATGCTGCACACTGGTGCTGGTTGAGGAGAGAACCCCTGATATGATTGTAAAGCGCTTTGGGTGTACAGTAGTACATATGAAAGCGCTATATAAATGCCTCATTCATTCATCATTCATTCTTTAGCTAATGTACTTTCAAGATGGAGGGGCAACATGGCGACCGACATTAGAACTCCTTTCCCGGATGTATTTTCAATGGCATATTATACACTCACGAGAATACTTTATTACTTGAACGAAGTAAATATACATTAATGAGCACATATATTTTTGAAAGAGCTAAGTGTTTTTAGCTAAGAATAAACTAAAAAAAGTTACACAGTGTAGCTTTAAGGAAAATATATCTCTCCCAAATAATGCTGCAAGCTATATAGAGAATCCTCTTATTTCATTACTATAATTAGAGATTAAAATTAACAACATAGATATTATATTCAAATGGTATTTATTTTCAGATATAATAAATTCACTCAAATACAAACTGAAATGTTTGTATGCAACTAGGTTGCATTTATTTAAGCATAGGCTACATATATAATGAACATTAAATAAGCTCCACTGGTTAACTTTCCTGATGTATAAATGCAACGTTAAAGGGATAGTTCACCCAAAAATGAAAATTAAGTCATTAATTACTCCCGTAAGACCTTTGTTCATCTTCGGAACACAAATGAAGATATTTTTGATTAAATCTGAGAGCTGGATCACTCCCCCATAGGCTTCCTAAGGGAGTGAATCTTGACGGCCCAGAAAGTCATTGAAGAAAATGTTTTAAGAAGAATGTTTTCTTCTTAAAGAGCAACTTTTAAAAGAGTCACTCAAAATTAAGAAACCCTGATGAAACAATACAACATGCCTAAACTACATTCATCTGAATATTCAGACTTCCTAAAATAAAGGTTCTTTATTGGCATCTACGGTTCCTCAAAGAACCTTTAAAACCCATGGAACCTTTACATTGTAAAAAATGTAATCTTCTTCTGTGGCATTGGTGCGAAACCTGCTTGTTGGAACCGTTTATTTTTTATTTTAGGTTTCTTGATACTTTCTTGAGCCTTCTCATTCCTGAACTTTAGAAGTTTTCAAGTTCTGCTTTTGAGAACAAGTTGTAACGTGATTTTCAGGAGTCTGGGCAGGAGTGATGTAGCCTCGCAAACTCAAATGACTTGTTGTCATCTGTCTGGTTTGCATTATGGTCTCTTAACCACATGAACACCAGAGGTCTTTATAGTCAGTCTCTGACTAAGACTATGGGAAGTGCTTCCTTATGATGCCAGTAAGTCTAACTTATAAGGTTTGTTCATGAATGACAATGATGCATTTCTCTGCAGTTGCCTAGCAATCTCACAACATCGCAGCAATGCCCTTATAACTACAAAGGCATCTCAAATATCCATGCCCCTTATTGTCTTTGGGGATCACGTGACTTTGCGGGTGGAAAAGGTCAGTTTGAAACAGGGGCCAAAGTGTGTGATTAGAATCAAGCCGTAGGTTTCCTTCTGGCCATATGTCTGATCAGATCAAGCTGGAAAAGAATGCACAATCTGTGGAAGAGAGAGCAGAGCAAATTGATAATTCAGAAACATGCCTTTCCACATAAACAACAGCTGTGCACTACAGATTGCCTTTATGAAAATAGTTTTTTGGCGCTTTAATTGTCAATCTGATTGGTTGATTTGTAATTTGAGGCTTTTTATGGAAGTAAAATAATGACAAATGTTTTTGAAACAAAAAGCCTGTTGAAATGTACTTATTGAAAAAAAAATATGCATTGCATTAACCCTGCTTGTATTTTACTGCATTGTATTTTTAGGGCTTGTATTTTTATGGGCTGAAATTTAGCATGGTTGAATATTTAGGCTGTGAATATTTCAATTCAAAACATTTCAAACACATTTTCATTAGTACATTTTCAATAATCTATATTCACATTTCATATTTCACTTCCAAAATATTCAAACTGATTAAAAATACAACCTATAATATTCAACAGGCGGTTATCGGTCCATTTTATTTCGCTTTCAAATTCGCTTCCTCAAATTCAGTGGTTTAAATTTGACAGTAAATTCAACGTTGACATCCAGGAACTGCAGGAAAAGCAGTAGATTACCGAGCATAATCTCCATCTGCTGTTAGTCGACCTCACCAGCAGGGGGTGCAAACGCGTGTTGTTGACGAAGATAGAGCAGTTAGAGCAAGCCATTCATTCATAAAAACTAATTTACAACAATGTAAGTGTATCTGTGATTATTATGACGTCTGTTTTATGTGAAATTCAGTGTCTTCACGATTACTTTTCCTGTGTAGGTAGCATCTTTCTCTACCGTGAACGAGATTATAATGTTATTCCCCCGACGCGGATGTAACTTACAGGTCCAATGTTACATTTGAGTTTGACATATATTTCTATTGGTTGTTTAGTTGCGGCGATTGTGCTGCATGCATTACTAGGGTTTCCCTCAATACGTCAGGATTCCCCTGCTGAACATATAAAACGCTTAACGTAGCTTAATGAACTAATACAGTGATATAAAAGACCAAATACGCAGGCAAGCAGAAGGACTCAGAATATGAACTTAACGCGCAAAGTTTAATGCTCAGCGTTTCCCAGTGATACTGGTATAAAGTTGGCTTGACATTCGCACATTTAGGGACCGTCTCTAAAGTTACATACGACATTGGTATACACGTTTCTAACTTCACTAGCATTTGAAGAGAACGACTTACAGTCATAAAACTAACTGTAAAGTGTTCATGTAGGTGTCAGGCATAATGTGCAATTTATTCAAATAAATTGAAGTTTACTTTGCTATTGAAGTTAGAAACGTTTAGGCCTAATAGGACTACCAGTGTTACTTTAGAGACGGTCCCTAAATGTGCGAATGTCAAGACAATTTTACGTTTAGTCATTTAGCAGACGCTTTCATCCAAAGCGATTTACAGTTAAACTAACAATATAGAACAACAATATGAAAGTGCTATGAATCTTCCTAGTTTAATCTAATGCAGTACATGTATGTTGGCATACTTCCTCAATAAAGGTGCGAGTTTTGTCTTTTATATCACTGTATTATTCCATTACAGGAATTGCCAGTTTTGTCCCGACAGAAAGGGAATCTTTGAGTATGATGAGGTATTGAGGGAAACCGATAATCCCGTTCATGGTAGAAAAAGCTGATAACATGTAAGGCTACACAGGGAAAGTAACAATGAAGTTAATGAATGAAACATAAAAACAGCTTTTGTGCCTTAATCATCTTTTCCGCATATATACTGACCCAGATAATCATCACAAAAACCGTAATGCATGCTCAATTGTTGTACAGTTTTCATAAATGAATGGCTTGCTAACTCTATCTTCATTAACAACACGCGTTTGCACCCCCTGCTGGCGAGGTCGACTAACAGCAGATGGAGATTATGCTCGGTGATCTCCTGCTTTTCCTGGATGTCAACGTTGAATTTACTGTCGAATTTAAACCACTGAATTTGAGGAAGCGAATTTGAAAGCGAAATAAAATGGACCGAAAAACCGCCTGTTGAATATTATAGGTTGTATTTTTAATCAGTTTGAATATTTTGGAAGTGAAATATGAAAGGTGAAAATGGATTATTGAAATTTTACTAATGAAAATGTGTTTGAAATGTTTTGAATTGAATTATTCACAGCCTAAATATTCAACCACGCTAAATTTCAGCCCATAAAAATACAAGCCCTAAAAATACAATGCATTAAAATACAAGATGTGTTAATGCAATGCATATTTATTTCAAGTCGTACAATTCAACAGGCTTTTTGTTTCAAAAACATTTGTCATTATTTTACTTCCATACTTTTGATCACTGCTTTTAACTGTACAGCTGTCACTGATCGAACTTGCATGGAAAGGTTTATACCTGGATTTTCTTGGACTGAACACATTTACACATTCATGTAAACAACAATTGTCGAAATGACATTGAAATAAACAAACAATTGTGCCACCATAAATCTTCTGTACGTCACAGTCGCCCAGAAATAACCTTGATTTGTAGAACTTGGATTCAGTTTCAAAGAATTGAAGGAAATGCATTCATATTTAAGAAGAACAATAAAAACAACACCATTTTACTTTAAAACAAAAAAAAGTAATAAAAAAAAGTTTTACTTACACAATTTTCTCTCTAACTGTAGTATGTTATGTAAATATGCTACACATTTACTGTCAAGGAAGTGCATTTTGAGAGTCAAGACGTATTACATACTGAGGATGCAAAACATGATTAGTTTCCTGTTTCAAGCAGTAGGAAGTGGTGTACAGACTGTCTGACGATAACAAACGCTAAAACAAAAAATACTGAAAAGGCCATCTGATGGGAAAGGGTTCACATTATGGAAAACAAGGTTTGGCTTTTTACATTTTCTTTCAGTAATGCAGTTTCAGAGCATTGATGTGCTTAATATGCTTCACATACAGCCCTCTTGTGAATTTATGATGTCTCTGAATCACCAAACAAACATCGATCAGACTCTATATTACTAGAGATTAATTTGGTCTAAAGAGAACACAATATGTTACAGAGATTACAGAGTTCATGTACTTGTTTCTCTGAAAAACAATGCTATAGCCATTTCTACTTAGAAGTGTGCATTTAGAATGTCTGTTTTTGTTTAGGTCTGTTTGGTCCACTGCCAATTTACCCTATTTTGACACCACGGGTTGCCAGTTGATGGAAAACACTGCATATTGCAGCCATGGAAGCCAGCAAACGAACTGGGTCATCAAGGACATCTTAATTCTACCCTACTTAAAGGATAATTCCGGTATTTAACACTTTGAGTCTATTTTCTAGTGTGTTTTGGATGAACTAGAGTGGTGGACTTAGAAATTTTGACGATGGGTCCTGTCTCGACTTTTTGACTATTTTAGGATCGTCTCTGACCGCTTCAGAGTGACTGTCTACGAGCATACTCAAACATGTGCTTAAAACAAACTTAACGTTAGTTTTCAAAACTGTGAAACTCACGACTGGTTAGTGGTGTTCGTTGATGATTAAAAACAAATATATCGGCGCAATGTATGCTTTCAATCCGTGTTATTTACTATAGTGGAACTATTTTTTCAGATACCTCACAACCGCGTGTAAACTTCCGCTGGATATTTGAGTCTGAAACGTTAGCACACTCCCGACCACTTGATGGCGACAACCACTTTGCCGCAGTTGCTCTGATCACGCTAGCCTACTGAGAGACGGAGAACCGAGCGAAAAGACTACAACCAAATGTAAACAGACCCTCTTCGGTATCCGGTAGCGCAGTAATATCAACGAGTCCTAAAACACGACAGAAACTGTATTTCGCTACGCTACTTGTTTTGAAACATCAACGAACACCATAACCACTCGGTGAGTTGTGAAAGTTTTGAAAACTAACGTTAAGGGTTGTTTTTAAGCACATGTTTGAGTATGCTCGTAGACAGCCACTCTGAAGCGCCCAGAGAGGATCCTAAAATAGTCAAAAAGTCGAGACAGGACCCATCGTCAAAATTTCTAAGTCCACCACTCTAGTTCATCCAAAACAAACTAGAAAATAGACTCAAAGTGTTAAATACCGGAATTATCCTTTAAAAAGCCTAGCCGGCATCCATCTAAAACATTTAATGACCAGAGCAAATATATACATTATCTGATCAACTTACAGTGTAACACTGGTCGCATTCCATTGACAGTTGCGTTTATTCCTGTTGTGTGTCCTCAATATGGCAACCCGCGTGAGGAGAAGGAGGCGAGGGAAACCACTTACTCCAATATTTTGAATTTGGACTGCTGCACATATTCAACCACTTGTTGTCATTATTACATATTGCACCTTTAACTTTGAATAGTGTGAATAATACACAAATAGGTTTCTTAAAGCAGATTCGCAGCATGAGAAGAGCTTCATTGAGAGATGTGGGTCAGTGTGATTGTAGCTTTTCGGAAAGCTTGGGTCATTAGGGAGCCGTTTGTGGATAGCTAAGTGCGTCTGGGTCACTGATGATTGCTCTAAATGGGTGGCACCTCAATAAAATAAACTGCACACACACACACACACACACACACACACACACACACACACACACACACACACACACACACACACACACACACACAACAACACACACACACACACACACACACACAAAACAAAACAAACGCTTATTACGAGCCAAGGCCTACATTGGTTACTAGTGTAGTGTAGCCTCATGGGGGTGAAGGGCGGCGGCAAAAATGTATCCAGCCAAATGACCAATAATATAAAATAATCAGTTATTAACAAAGAGTTAATACTAAGGATATCCCTTGAAACTAAGGAATCGCAACTGCGCTACATGTCAGAGCATGTAGCATTAGCTTCGACATAAATGTTTCTTGAGCAGCAAATCAACGTAATAGAATGATTTCTGAAGGATCATGTGACACTGAAGACTAGTAATGATGCTGAAAATTCTTTAAAAAACGTATTTTAAATGGTAGTGTGCTTAAACACATACATTTATGCACTAAATGTACAAATGTCTCTGCATTTTGTAACAAATAATTCCTTTCAATCAACAACTTTCACAAAAAGATATTTTGTATACTGTTAAATACTGTTTAAGAGACAAAATGTGTTTAGGCATTTCTAGAATTATTTAAAAAGCACCAGCAATATTTTTTGTGCTTTTATTTGTTTGTCCCATGTTGATCTGTTCAATACAGTATTAATACATTTTTAAGTATTCAAACATTTTAGGGACATTCACATCAAATACATTTGGGACCACATTATAAGCAAATAGTTAAACTCCTTAAAGTAATCCAAAAAAAGGAAAAATATATAAATAAATTGAATTGTTTGGAGCAACATGCCATGCATTGATTCTGTGTGAAAAACATTTACTTTACAGTCAGCTACTACAGGATGCACTTCCATCCGACCGACTTGCTTCCCTAAATAGACTCTGTAGCTTTGCCAATTCACACTTGGCTGAGTTTAGAAAAAGTGAGGCATTGCACACATGACTGAAGACATCACAAATACATGCCAAATATTCAGACCGATTAAACAAAAAGATTCCACAGCATCATCTAAATATGCCTGATAATGCAGCATTCTTGCTAACGCTCATCTCATGTAAGATGAATGACGTGTCAGAGTGATGTGACAGATGTAAATACTTACCAGTTACAAAGTTGCAGGTTAAAGAAACATACACTTTTACCCAGTTTATTATATAGTTACTGAACAGAACCAGTGTTTCACCTTAGACAATAGGAAAGAATATTTTTTGAACTGAGTTAACCTTTCATTGATCAGTGGAAGTGATCCATTAGACTTTGACACTAACAGGTAGGACTTTAAAAAATGGTGTTAGGGGCATATGGGTCGTTCCCTATTAAATTTGCAACTTGAGTCTGTATGACAGCACAGCCTCCTCATTAAAACAGGAGCCAAACCGCATAGTTATCCATTTGACTGCAACACCTTTAAAGGGATAGTTCACCCATTCTGTCACCCATCCCTCAGGGTGAGTAATACGTAGTGTAAACAGTGTAGCGTTTCTGGGTTCTACTTCAGATCGTTGGCTCACTAGTATTGGCCGATGCTGGTCATGTGTGTGATGACCCAGGAGCTAGTCAATAATGTGCCACTGCCAACGTTCTGACATAGAACCCAGAAGCGTTACACATTTTACACTACGTCAACAGCGTAGTAGAATGAAGTGGAAGAGATGAGATTTTTGAATAATTATTATTTTGGGTTTTTTGCACACAAAAAGTTTTCTTGTCGCTTCATAATATTAAGGTTGAACCACTGTAGTTACACTGACTATTTTAACGATGTTTTTACTACCTTTCTGGGCCTTGAAAGTTGCAATGACGTTGCTGTCAATGGAGGGACAGAAAGCTCTCAGATTTCATCAAAAATATCTTTATTTGTGTTCCGAAGATGAACAAAGGTCTTACGGATTCGGAATGACATGAGGGGGTGTAATTAATGACAGAATTTTAATTTCTGGGTGAATAACCCTTTGCGTGAAGGGAGACAGAGAGAGAAAATACATGGACACACTAGGCCTGGGTGGTAAGATGATATATACAATACTATGGTAGAATGTGTTGGTAGAGATTGCAATACTTTTTATCAACCTTATTTTGCAATGACAAAGTGAGATATTTGGTATGAATCTGCGCGACTTCTAGTTATTAGCTGCTATAAATAACTAAGAATAACAAACTATTTGCGCTACAAACCAATGTGTTCCAAATACGGCAATACAGTTAAATAATGTGGTAAGAAATACCAGTTTGCAATATGAAGCAGCATAACAAGCTGTTTTATTCAGCTTAAAATAACTGGTGACAGCAGTGAGAAATCGAAAAAAAAGGTGGTTACCACCAATATATTTGGGCTATTATGTGTGGGCAGGACCGCTTTACAATATCACTACAGATAATCAGTAACACATGTATGTAAATTGTCTACTTAATGGAAAGTTTACCCAAAAATATTTATGTTATTCTAAAACTTATGTTGTTCCAAACCTGTATGAGTGTCGTTTCTTTCTTCAGGACTCCAATAAGAGTTTAGAGTTTTTGGTCACATTTTAGTTTAGGGTCCAATTCTCACTATTAACTAACTATTAACTACGACTTTTACCTCATTTTATTTTACCAATAAACTCCCAATTTCGGATTATTAATAGTTAGAAAAGGTAGTTGTTAAGGGATTGAGTAGGATTAAGGGATGTAGAAAATTATCATTCAGAATAAGGCATTAATATGTGCTCTATAAGTACTAATAAACATCAATATCCTAGTAATATATAATAATAATACATTTAAAAAAAGTAAAAGTAAAAGACACAAAAACCGCAAAGCAATAAAACAATTAAAAAACAGTCTTTAATAAATGTGTCTTAATCAACTTTTTAAAATGTTACAACGTTGGTGCATTTCTGAGGCTAAGAGGAAGCACATTCCATATCCTCGGGGCTTCATATGAAAATGCTCGTTCCCCCATAGTCTTGAGCTTACATGAAGGCTGATGTAACAAAAGAGAACTGGCAGAACGGCGAGAACGTGATGGAGTATAGGGGCTAATGAGTTCACAAAGATACTCTGGAGCAGTCCCATGTAGTGCCTAAGTTAAAATAAGAATTTTAAAATCAGTTCTCGCATTTATAGGAAGCCAGTGCAACTGTGAAAGCACCGGTGTAATGTGTTCACGAGGAGAAGTAAGAGTGAGCACGCGGCAGCAGAATTTTGAATATACTGCAGCCTTCTGAGAGATTTAGCTGGAAGGCCGAAGAACAAGGCATTACAATAATCTAACCTGGTTGTAATAAAGGCATGTAGAAGCCTTTCTGTGTCTGCAAAAGAGAGAAAAGGTCTAAGTCGAGCACCATTTCTCAGATGTAAAAAGCAGTTTTTGAGATGTTTTTTTATATGTGCTTCAAATGTTAGCTGTGGATCAAAAATGACTCCAAGATTCTGCACCTGTGAAGTGGGAATTACCGTGCTGGAGTCAACAATTCAACTAATCTGCTCTGCCTTACGAGTAGCCGCCACTGTACCAATCTGCATCAATTCAGTTTTTGAGCCATTCAGCTTCAGGAAGTTATTCTGCATCCATACTCTGATCTCTGCTCGACAACTACGTAAGGCTTTTAATGAGCAGTGAACATCAGGACTAGTGGTAATGTAAATCTGTGTATCATTAGCATAGCAATGATATCCAAGACCGTATTTCTTAATGATCTGCCCAAGTGGAAGCATGTAAATGTTAAATTAAATTGGACCCAACACTGAGCCCTGAGGAACTCCCTGTCGAACAGGCACGATATCAGATTTGTAATTCCCCAATCTTACAAACTGGACACGGTTTGTTAAATAAGACCGAAACCAACTGAATACTGCACCAGAAAGACCCAGACAATTTTCCAGATGATCTAGCAGAATAGCATAGTATCAAATGCAGCACTAAGGTCTAATACGACCAAAATACTGCATGCACCAGAATCTGCAGCAATAAGAAGATCATTTACAACCCTCACTAGAGCTGTCTCAGTACTATGCCCTTTTCTGAACCCAGATTGAAAAGGTTCAAAGACTGTTCAGCATATATATATATATCCATGGACATGCCCACAAATGAAATTTATTTTGGTAATAAATACACAATTTCAATCTCTTCACAGGTGAGGCAAGGAAATTTGACCCCACATTTAAAGGCCCGATTTATAACAGGTGAGACAACCTTTATAAGCCAAATCTAAAGTTTAGAAACCATTTGTTTATTTGTATTTTTGTATTTATTTTTATGGGATTCATGTAATCTAATAATCTTCCTGGCAAGATTAGTGCTGTAGCAGTGAATGTGTTTACTTTTCTTGGAAAACAGGGGCTGCACAGACATTATCTGTTGCATACTGTTCATCTTGGCCTTGCTGGGCTACTTTGCAGTTGGCATTCTGGGTAAGATTTTCACATATTTTTCACATTTTCGTTCACAATGCCACTATGTGTAGATGGGTGGAAAGTATTAAACCTTGTCCATTTCTGAGTACAATTTATTTGTCTTACCACACTGACAGTGCTGTGTGTTTCGTTATAGCATGGTCTCAAGGTGACCCTCGGAAGGTGATTTACCCCACAGACAGTAAGGGCCAGTTTTGTGGACAGGTCGGCACCCCACTTGAGTGAGTAAAGCTGTCTCTTTGAAAACATACCTAGACATGTTTCATGTTGTGTTGGCCTCCACAAAATACTTTTCTGAGGCTTTTAAAGCCATAAAGATAACTATAATAGCATCCACACCAGCGGACTATATAGTTCAGTAAGTTTATTCTAAGCGTGCAGTGCAGTTTTGTTATCTGCCCCTTAAATGCTGGAGCTCTTAAAGCATGCTAGATTGTGATTGGCTGTCAATATTTTTTTGTTGTGTAAGTGATTCAAATGACAGTTTTTCTCTGTGCCGTTATTGCTGTGTGGACTCTTACATTTAGAATGATTTTTAGAACTATTTCTTTATTGTTATAGTTATTGTCCTTGGTGTGAACAGGCCTTTACTCAGATGTATCTCAGACATGCACGTTTATTTTGTTGTTATCTTAATCTGTCTGAATAATCAGGAAAAAGCCCCTGCTGTTCTACTTCAACATCCTGAAGTGTGCCAGTCCTCTTGTCTTGCTGGAGTTTCAATGTCCTACCACTCAGGTTTGGCACTGTTTCAATAAACTTCTTTTTGCAGTATCATATGTATTTATAGTGTTTGTCACATATTACAGCGTTTTTGTTCATTTGACAGATCTGTGTGGAGAGATGTCCAAATAAATTCATGACTTTAATGAAGGCTTTGAACAATAACGATGATAAGGAATACTACAAGCAATTCTGCAAGGAAGGAGTAGACATGAACAGGGTAAGTTCTGTATGGAAAGGATTTTTTTTGTCTTGAATTCCAGCAAACAATAATATATCATGAAAAATACAATTATGATAGATAACATTTTGTTCATACTGCCCTTAATTTTAGTACAGTGGTTTAGGGTTTAGGTTAGCAACCCTTAAATAAATCATTTATACAGTGGTTAAGGTTAATACATGAAATACACGTTTTTTTTAGTGGAACAGTTTATTGAACCTGTTGACAAAATGTTTTTAAATATCTAAAAAAAAAGTGCATATGTGTTTATGCATACCATATTTGCTACATCAGGCTTTTATGACTCGTATAGTATGATATAGTGAGAATATAGAGCTCAAACAAAAAAACTTCGATTTTATTCAGAGGCCCACACTGAGCAAAAATATACAATTGGATGCAGTCACTGATATTTACATGGCCAAAAAGTAAGATGAAATTCTAATATCTTGTAATGTAAATCAGTTCTTTATACCAGTAGAGCAGACTACGTACATGAAATGCATATATGTAAATACCAATTGTCACTCTATATCTCCCAATAATATGTAAGATGGTATTTTAATGCTTAGTTTTATGATCAAAGCTCAGATTTTTTATTGTGGGGGCAAAACATAAAACGCAAGGCAGTACAGTGATTATTGAAATATGTACAAATAAACGTTCCTCTAAATCCTTATGTATCATATTTGATACTTTTTCTTAAAAAAAAATTATGAATGAATAATCAAGTAAATCTAAGTTGTTTCTAACCTCAAGTTCATTAGGGAACCCAAAATGGTGCTTCTATGACATCACTGCAAAAACATTCTTTTGAACCTTTTAATTTTAAGTGTGTAATGTCCTTCTCTTTTATAGAACGCTCCTGAAATCCTGAAGGATGGCTTGTGCCCTTCAATACTCACACCTAGCAAGAATTGTAAGCCTTTTCAAAACATGCTTGTTAAATCACATAAAGTAGTTAAGCTCCTCTGATTTAAGTTATGTTGTTTACACTTAACAACTGATCTGCACTGTATCAGAAAACTGCCTTACAATTATGACCGTCACCCTGTGTTTCAGTCACACGGAGATGCTTGCCCGCTCTAGAGACCTTGAAAGGTGGTATAGTTGTGGTTGGCAACAAAACTGCGTACATAGATGATAAAGGAGACAATATAAATGCAACAGATCTCCTTGAAGCCTCAAAGTTAGTGATATTATGCATTTGTCATTAATAATATATTATATTGTAGCTTTATATTATTTCAAATATTTTAATAATATTTAAATATTATAATGTGAATCATATTGAACATAAAATATTTGTTATTATTATCACCATGCATATGTTTATTTTTTGCAGGAAGTCTAATGTAGTGGTTGAGGCCCGGGCTGTAGCCATGAGGATCTTTGAGGACTATACTCAGTCCTGGCACTGGATTCTTCTGTAAGAGCATTATATTCTATGTTCATTTTATTTCCTATCTGCATCAGCCTAAATAACAGCCAGTGTTCGGTTATGGCAGTCAGATTTAGTGTTGGTGAGCCCCAGTGATTTCTAGATGAATTACAGGAGCATTGATTTAATATTTATGTGGTTCTTTTCAGTGGCTTGGTGATCGCCATGCTGGTCAGTCTGATCTTTATTCTCCTCTTGCGTTGTCTGGCTGGAATCATGATCTGGGTTATGATCATCATGGTCATCATTGTTATTGGATACGGTAAGGGCTGTTGTGTTGTCTTGTCTAGAGCTCTCAAATAACATTACGTGCCCCGTGCATGTTTATCCCATAGTTACCAAACACTTTAGCTGTGTTTAACTTTAACACAAAATAAATACATACAAATATATATTTTAAGCCTGTTTTAGGATCATTAAGATTTTCTTGCTGTGTGATATTAAGCACAATTTCCCCCTAAATTCCTACTATTGTAATGTAATTGCAAATCTCTGATCTCATTATCTTTGATGATTTTCATTATTGTTTGTAGCAAAGTCATATTTTACTGAATTACATAAAAAATATTGTATTCATTGTATTTATGCTTTTTCCCCCCTCTCCTGGCTCTCCGCAGGTGTTGTCCATTGTTACATGCAGTACGCCAGTCTGAAAGGAGAGGCTGGTTCTGATGTCACTATCAAGGATCTGGGTCTACAGACGGATTTCTCCGTGTACTTGCAGATTCGGCAGACCTGGCTTGCCTTCAGTGAGTTTTTCCATCATGTCAATAATGTGCAAAGCTAAAATCAATACACTACCATTAAAAACTTTGGGGTTGGTAGGATTTGAATGTTTTAGAAAAAAAAATGCAGGAAAATATTATGAAATATTATTACAATTTAAAATAACTACATTATAAAATGTAATTTATTCCTTTAATGCAAAGCTGCATTTTCAACATCATTACTCCAGTCTTCAGTGTCACATGATCCTTCAGAAATCGTTTTTATATGCTGATTTGATGCTCAAGAAAAAAAAAGTTGTCACAAGTTGTGCTGCTTAAAGGATTAGTTCACTTTTAAAAAAACTTTTGCTGATAATTTACTCACCCCCATGTCATCCAAGATGTCCATGTCTTTCTTTCTTCAGTCGAAAAGAAATTAAGGTTTTTGATGAAAACATTCTAGGATTTTTCTCCATATAATGTTCTTTACTGGTAGCCAAACGGTTCAAGGTCCAAATGACAGTTTCAGTCCAGCTTCAAATGGCTTTTAACGACAACAGACGATGCATAAGGGTCTTATCTTGCGAAACGATCGGTCATTTCTAAAATATATAAATAAAAATGTACGTTTTATGCCTTAAGGCTCGTACACACCGGGACGAATATCGGCTCGCGTTATTCGTCAGCGTTTTTCAACGCGTTTTTTTGTGTTCACACCCAAGCGATTTTCGCTGACGATGAGCCAAGTCAACATGCAAATTCATTCCCTGACATTAGATGGCGCTAAATACCCCGGTCCACAAAGTGCTTCTGACACTCGCTTGTCACTCAGAAGAAGAGAGCAAGTTTGTCGCGTTTGTCATATAGTTCTTTATTCTCGTTGGTGTCTCTTTATATAGACAACAACAAGACCAGTAGCTCTACATTCATCTGGCCTTGCATCTTCCTCGTCTTATTTCTACCCGGCAGAGTGTAGACGCTGTATATCTTCTTCGCCGTTACGTACAGTAGGTTACAAACCAGAACAATACTTTCAACGCCGCCGCTTTGCCGCGGCGGTGAAATTCGGGGTGCATTTGCTGCCTTTAACCGCTAAGAGGCGCTACAATCACAGACTTTGAAAAGTGTCCGTTTATTCTCTCTATTGCGTAATCTGCCGCTGCGTCGCGGCTCATTCAGAGCGATTGAAAGCTGGTAGCAGATGCATTTAAGTGAAATGTAGTTAAAATAATTCATCACAATACTTAAATTAAATTGAATAAATAATGAAAACATTTCAATATAAAACATTGCAATAGAAACATATTAGGCTACATCAAGGCTTTGGAAGAGTATAAGACGTTGACGTAAACGTTCAGGCGGTGGCTCTGTGGTTAACGCAACGACACGGAGATCCAAGAGACCCGAGATCGAATCTCAATATAACAACATGTTGGCCGACAGCATTAATCTTTAACCGTTCTTGATGCTTAAATAGTTGACTGTTTATTTGCGAGTTTATTAACTGTTTATTTATTTAAAGTCAAGCGTTTTTTTTTTATAATCAATGGCATATTACAACATTGCTACAGTAGAGCTGGGGGGTTGTAAGGGGGGGCTTCTTACATTCGCTTCATAAACACACGCACACTAGCACACACATGCAATCTTTTTTCTGCACCCGATGGATAGACTCATAATTTTCAAGCCCCACTGCCCCCATCGCCCCAACACAATGCTAATGAAATACGCAACAAGCTTAAAATGTTCCAATTTATTGAAGTAACAAGTAGGCTAGTATCTAAATACAAACTAAACAAACAAAAACAAAAATAGAGAAAATAAAAGTGCTGCTGTGTCAAAATGTTAAAAAAGAAAAGAAGAGAAATCCATTTGGCAAGACAAAAAAATTAAAAAATTCAAACAGACATAACATAGGCTAATGTGTTTGATATGGGATTAAAATTATGGGCAGTGCATGAGATATAAACTAATGATTAATTATGTCAAAATTCCTTTGTTCCGATCAGAGCATGTGAGCATTTCTGGATATTCCTCGGCTCGCTCATTCCGCTCAGGGTCGCGCGCTCATGCTGTCTCCGACTAGTTTTTTTCTAGTCAACTAGTAGCCTAGTTGTTTATTTAAGCCATCAGTGGACAAATCACCCCTTTATATTGATTTAATAACTTAAATAGGCTATACAGGGTAATGAGTGAGTGTTAAGCTGCACTCAAGCGCACGAGCCGGAGACAAAAATAGCAAGGAGACATTTAATTGTTTATTAATAAACTGGTGTTTTCTGCGTCGCTGCAAAGATGAAGATGCGATGTAGACTCGCCATGAACGAATAAAGATATAAAGGCATAAAAAGGAAAAGTTCCTCCCGTTGGCGCGCCCAACCTGTCACTTCTCTAGGCTATTTCCCACCCATAGAGGGGCGCGCCCCACACTTTGAACGGGAACTACCATCTGTAGTTAGGGGGGATCTAGCCGGTGTTCTGTCTCTCCCTCTCTCTGCCGTGCAAGCGGCCGCGCGCTACACAGTTTGAACCTACAGTCTATGGTTTGAACTTACATATTCACGTAGCCTTTCGAAAACAGGGACATTCATTGTCCCGGGAGAGTGCTTAAATTTCCCGGGACAGGTTATTAAAAAGAAGGACAATCCCGGTAAAACCGGGACCGGTGGCAACCTAACTTGCATTTAGACTTTATTTCCATGCAAAAAAGAAACACACAATCTTATTCTTGCTACATTTTAAATTTGTTTTGCCAAAGAAATTGCAGCTAAATTAAACGAAACGGTACAAATCGAAAATAGTCCAAAGCAACATAAATTAAAGACATGAGTTTTGCCTCTCTCGCGCTGGATCTCAGCAAGTTTATTTAGTCTCCCTTGCTCAAACATTCTTAAACTCTACAGAACCAGTTGAAACAACTGGATTGAACACTTCAATTTAAATTTGTGTGTGAAAACACTTTAAATAGGCTACAATAAATAAACAACAATATTTATAATTTAATCAAATATGGGGACACATCGAGAGATGTAGCCTATCCTTAAAATAATTTTGCCTTTGCCATCGGGCTGGCTATCCGCCACTCTCCATATGAATGAGGAACATTAACACCTATTGTCTGTTCCTCCAAACCCCCCACAGGCTCTCTGAGTCTGAGTCTGACTTAAAATAAAGAGAAGTCGCAATTCACACTTAAATCGCTCTTCTGCCATTAGGCTATTAAAGTGTTGATAATGAAAGAATTAAATGATTTAAGCTACATGTGGTATTTCTGTCATAAAAGTTTATTACTAAATATTTCATTATTTAAATAATTTAAGAAATAAAACTGGTTTGGGCCAGCTTTTTCCAAGCAAAACTAAATATAGCCTAATCTTCAAACGCATGTTCATTTTGTTGTCATGAACAAAATGCCCAACTCAATATTAAATTCTACAGGGATCTTTGGGTCCAGACATGCAAAATGTGAATTAGTTATTTTTTAAATTATTATTATTCAAATAAATATCGGTGCTTCGTGGTAGCCTACTGCTGATAAACTAAATAACATTTAGATGATAATTATGAACTTTAAATGAAACAATATAGCAACACTTCGACGAATAAATGATTTGATCTGTTTTTACATTTTAATTCAGGGCGATTTAGTCTCTACATTTAATTAAACGAGATTTTCACCTTGTCATTTTCTCATTGCGAGGCGCTCACAATCACATCATAAACATATTTGAGCAGATTCTCTGTACCTCTCGTTTTCATATGGATTACATAATCAGATAACATTTATTAACCTAAATATTTAGACATTTAAAGGCTTTAGACATAGCCGATTTCCTATCTTGACTGAGCTGAGGCAAGTGGCTTTCGGTTAATTTTTGTGACGCGCAGTTCCCGGAGACCGAGAGAGACGACATATAAACTTTTGTCATTAGCCTAAAAAAAGTTTACAGTTTTGAACGATGTAGGCTACTGTACTCTTATCTGTATGACCAAAAAAAATCACGTAGGCCTATAGCCTATTAAGTTATTTTAGCTGTTATGAGAAAAATAAATCAAATGAACGCTGCCTCGTTTGTCGAAAACTTTACTTAAAACCATGTTTTTAAAAACTCTATGTAGGTTATAGGGAATAAAACAAATATAGATATATATAGGCCTATATATCTTTTTTTTTATACAAAACTGCTTTTGAACAATTGGTATTATTAGCTACAGATCTAAAGTCGTTCTGTTGGATAGCCTATTTGTTCCTTAGTGTAAAATGGAAATGCATGGTAATATTATTTTATAAATATAAGCAAAAAAATATGTGGTGTAACAGAGGTTTAGAACTAAACAAATCTGCATTAATAGCCTAAAAATATATAGATTTTTTACAGAAGTCCATGTTTGTTCGGGATTTGAACGCAGGTCTGCCGATTGATGAACCGTCAGCTTTACCACTCGGCCATGTCGAAGCTCACTAAGAAAAGCCCAAACATTTATTTCACCAGTGTGTGTTCGCTCAAATGAGCGAGAACGTTTTGTTGTTAGCCTACTGTGAGTGTAGCCTACTTTACATGAATAAAATAGACCTTTTACAGTTTTAAAATATGATATCCTATCTGTATGACCAAAAATAACGAAGTAGGCTATAGCCTATTAAGTTATTTTAGCAGAAAAATAAATTCAAGTGAACGCGCTGCTGCGTTTGTCGAACTTAATTCAGTGGCAGAAGAAAACCCCATTTTAGAATACGCACTAGGCGTGGTGTGTCAAAATACTTAATTATAAACTTCAATATTTCGTTCAAAACCACATCAAAACGCTTTGTGACATTTTAAAAAGCCGTGAATGTATTAATGCCACTGGAACCAGGATCGTAACTGAAATGCGCTGCATGTTATCTCTCAATACAGGAGCAGAAGCGCTGGTTCAGATTTTATTGTTTGTTGTTTAAACGTGCGTGTTTTAGGCTATATTTAAAAATATATATACTATATTTGATAAGGTCTATTTAGGGTAGGCCTATTCGCTATAGCCTACTGTGGAGGGGGAAATCACCCACCGGCAAATCGCACCTTGCTTAACCATGTTTTTTTAAATTATTTCTGAAAGAATTCCAGTCCTGCTGTCTGCTGTCCTGTCCGTGAAGTTTTTTGTTTGTTTGTTTGTTTATTTTTTAACAGAACTGTTTTTGAAGACGTAAATTTAGTCAATCTGTTGGATGAGATTTGTTCCTTAGTGTAAAATGGAAATGCATGGTAATTATATAAAAAACATATTTATTCGGGTTTCGAACCCATGTCTTTGTACTGCTTAAACCTTCAGCTCTACCACTCGACCACAAGTTCGGCTGTTTAAGCGTCATTGTGCCCACAAACGACTGATGCACTCTTCAATCTTCTCATTCCTCAATAGTTTAGCATCATTGATTGCACCTAATTTATTTTCACTGACTGCGAGATAGGCCTCTTTTAAATTGATTCATAAAATGTTCTGCTCTAAAAGTTTGCTATATTCTATTTAAAATGTAGGCTACTTTTACATACGTTTTGCTTTCGCTAAATGTCCCTTTGCGCCACCTGGCGGTCATTTCGCGAATGACTTAGAAATGCGACAGGGTTTTTTTTGCCGCGGTGAATTCACCGCGGCAGACGCCGCGGCGGCAATAGGCATTCTGGTTGGCTACCTACTGTATGTGTGCTCGGCAAGACCGTTTTGTGTTTGAGCGCCCCCAAGTTGTGTTTTACTGTAACTTCAGAAGCTCCAGACACGTGAGCAAAAGCGCCAATATCATTGGTCGGATA
Organism: Chrosomus eos; assembly: GCA_036326025.1. Taxonomy (NCBI): domain Eukaryota; kingdom Metazoa; phylum Chordata; class Actinopteri; order Cypriniformes; family Leuciscidae; genus Chrosomus; species Chrosomus eos. The sequence goes on along the minus strand of CM070828.1, from coordinate 8,456,402 downwards.
ATTTTTGACGCGGCGCGTCAAACAAAAAAAACTAACCCGAGGCGTTTTTAAAAAAATGACGCTTTTACGCGTGGCGTTTTACGCATCGGTGTGCACACCGACATTGGCGCCCATTGTTTAGTCACGAGGCGTTAAACGTTGACGAATATCGCACGCGGTGTGAACAGGCCTTTACTCTGTTCTGTGATGCGCGGTCGTGACTCTCCTGTTCGAACTCGTTCATCAAAATGAACGAATCTTTTTTTCGAGTCATTTCGTTCATTCAACAAACAAAATGAACGAAATGACTCGAAAAAAGATTTCGAGAGTTCGAACCGGAGAGCCACGATCGCGCATTATGGAATAGAGTAAGGCATAAAACTTAAGTTTTTTTATTTATTTTAGAAATGACCGATCGTTTCGCAAGATAAGACCCTTATGCATCGTCTGTTGTCGTTAAAAGCCATTTGAAGCTGCACTGAAACTGTCATTTGGACCTTGAACCGTTTGAATACCAGTTAAGAACATTATATGGAGAAAAATCCTAGAATGTTTTCATCAAAAACCTTAATTTCTTTTCGACTGAAGAAAGAAAGACATGGACATCTTGGATGACATGGGGGTGAGTAAATTATCAGCAAAAGTTTTTTTTAGAAGTGAACTAATCCTTTAATATTTTTGTCAAAACTATGATAGACACATTTTTCAGGATTCTTTGATGAACAGAAAGTAAGAACAGCATTTTTTGGGAATTTAAGTCTTTTGTAACATAAATGCCTTTACTGTCACTTTTGATCACTTTCATGCATCCTTGCTAAAATAGTCTTATTAAAAAATCTTACTGACCCCAAAGTTTTGAACAGTAATTTAAGTAAACATACTGTATATATACATGTTCATTTAAATGAATAAAATAAGTAACATTAAACAACTGCAATTGTAGCACTTCAATGAAAAATAATATGTACCTGGTTTCTTTGTCACAATTAATTTTCATTACGTTCTACTGTGTCCTGTCCTCCTTTGTCACCACACAGTAATTATCCTGTGTATTGTGGAAGTGGTCATCATCCTCCTCCTCATCTTCCTCAGGAAGAGGATCCTCATCGCTATTGCTCTCATCAAAGAGGCCAGCAAGTCAGTCTACCTTCTTACAGTAGAGCAAACTGTGTTTTCAGATGTGTTGCTGGCGTTGTTTGGTTTCATATTCCATATGATTGCTTTCTTTGGGTACTTTAATAGCATTAGTAGTTAAACAGCAGTGTTTTTCGCAGTGTGATGGATTAACTGAGGCTTAAAGTCATGAAATAATAATTAGGTTAACGGGGAGTGTTAGACAGGAAGTTCTAATAATCTCATCTATTTTTCAGGGCCATCGGTCATGTGATGTCATCGTTGTTCTACCCACTGCTGACTTTTGCCCTTCTGACTTTGGTCATCGCATACTGGGCCATCACCGCTGTGTATCCTAATAAAAATAATGCAATGACACATCATAACAAATAGACGAAGGCATTACTAATTACAACTGTGCTCTGTTTTTTAAACACCATCATTACCCCAAACACTTTAGTAATAAACGTTGGGAAAAAAGTGAATTTTAGAAAGTAGTAGTTTCTCCTTAACTGTTATTTAGGTTTTTGTCCACTTCCAATGAGCCAATATACAAGGTTTTCAATACAACAGAATGTCCCTTTTCCAGATACACCTGCAACCCTAAAGTTAGTGCATTATTATTTTTATTTGCAAGGTCTTTACATAAAAGCATTCATGTTGGCTATTTATTGTCACTGATATAAATGAAGCATTACAGTGTATGATTTTGTGAGGGGGAATGGAGTGAATAAGATTTTTTAGCTTGAAATAAATGAATAGTTTTATTCAATAATTATGAATTAAACTGATCCAAAGTGTCTGTAAAGACATTTATAATGCTACAAAATATTTCAAATACTTTCCATTCATCAAAGAAGTTTTTTTTTATTGTGGTTTCCACAACAAAATGTTAAACAACACAAAGCACAACCGGTTTCAGCATTGATAATAATAAGAAATGTTTCTTGAGCACCAAATCAGCATATTGTAATGATTTCTGAAGGATCATGTGGCACTGAAGGCTGGAGTAATGATGCTGAAAATTCAGGAATAAATTACATTTCAAATAAATAAATAAATGATAAAATGCAAACATTTAATAAAGTTGCATTGATTTGATTTCTCCTCAGACTTTCAACAGCTCAAATATCACCACCGAATGTCCTGATGCTGAGTGTCTGTTTGCGTTTTATGGAGGAGAGACGATATACCACAAGTACCTGATTCTATTCCAGTTCTATAATTTATTCCTCTTCTTCTGGTGTGTCAACTTCGTGACAGCATTGGGCCAGGTCACACTGGCAGGGGCCTTTGCCTCCTATTACTGGGCATTCAAAAAGCCTGAAGACATACCAGCTTTCCCTGTCTTCAACTCTTTGGGACGGGCCCTCAGGTGTGTGTCTAGACAAATAGTTTTCAGTTGATTTTCACAAATTTAGCAAAAATCCTTCTTTGAATTTTTAATACAGTGACTTTTTTCATGTAATACATAGAATTTTTGTATGCTCTTTATTGCTCACTTATTTTCCAGGTATCACACTGGTTCTATGGCATTTGGTTCCCTCATTCTTGCCATCGTTCAGGTCATCAGGGTCATATTGGAGTACATGGATCAGAAGTTGAAAGGTCTCACTGCTTCAGTATTCTCTATATGTTTTCTGCACAGTGTTTTCAACATATTTGTGCCTTCAGAAACTATTCAGATCCCTTCACTTTTATTACAATGTATGCATTATGAGCAATATCCCCCCAAACAATTTAAGAAATAGTCACAAAATATTTCAAATTTAAATTGTCATCTTTTACTTGCCCTCATGTTGATCGCAAGCAATATTATTTTCTTCCTTTGTACAAAAATGAGATGTTTTAAAGATTACATAATAAATGCATTTTTGCTGACTATCCAATAAAAGTGCAACATGAAATGGCATATTGATAAACGCAACATGGCGCTAAAACTACTCACCTCAAGCACCATTTGCATGCCAAGTTGCACATAAAAACCACAATTGCCAAAGTGCGATTCATCTGGCTCTATTTGTTTGCCACTAACAAATGCTGATGACGTTTTATTCTACGTTGCGTCATAGCCTACGATTCAATAGTTGTCATCATCGTACAGTCTACATACATGTCGTACCCAAGTTTATTACATCCATGTCGTACAGTGGGATTTTTTCTGATTTGTTCGAGCTATGGTCTTGTGCCTGGCACAAACTGGCACACATTAGGAAACTAGGTCAACTTTCTATGACAGTGCAAAACACAATGAATTTCAGGTGAAAAATCCATTTTTTCCTTTTAAATAAAGAAAGTCAGTTGTAAAGTTTTGGACATGAGAGCAAATAAAGGTTGACATATTTTCATTTTTGGATTAACTATTTCTTTAAAAGCAAAATCCTTAAGAAAAACTATCAAAAACAAAAAAACATGAATCACATATCAGATCAGCTCAGATTCTATCCATCTTTTTTGCCTGACTGACAGGCAAAAAAAAAGTCTGCAATACATCTGTGTTAAATAAATAAGTGTGGGAAGTGATTATGGAGTACTATGGAATACTTTATCCATTGTATTCTGTCTTTTATATGCGTTTGAGTCTTGATTGTGTGATTTACTTCCTTCAGGTGCCCAGAATAAGTTTGCAAAATTCCTGCTCAGTTGCCTAAAGTGCTGCTTTTGGTGTCTGGAGAAATGCATCAAGTTCCTGAACAGAAATGCCTATATCATGGTACTCTTTCTCTCTTTTGTGCATTGTTTCTGACAAGGGAGCATCAGTAGTGCATTTCTATATTGCTCAAATACAATTGCTGAAACCAAAGCAGAGTTGTATTGAGGCATTTTGTATTTTCAGGTGGCAATATATGGTAAAAATTTCTGTACATCTGCCAAGGATGCATTCTTCCTCCTGATGAGGAACATTGTCCGGTGAGTGTTATTTAAATCTAAATCTTTTAGTCAAGGTTTTGTGTGAATAAACAGATGAAACAGTCCAGTGTTGAATCTCTTTACTTGACTTGTTTTCTAGTGTGGTAGTTCTTGACAAAGTGACAGACTTCCTCTTATTTTTGGGCAAACTCCTTATCGTTGGAATCGTGGGTGAGTGATTTGCTCACATGCTGACACAGATGTCACGTGAATTCAGAGATTATTTGGTTGAAACTGACTTCTCATATTCCAATTCACCAATGTAACACAGCATGCTGTTTCTTCTCTTCTCAGGAATTTGTTCCTTCTTCTTTTTCTCGGGCAAGTTTAAGGTAGCGGAGGACGTTGTTCCATCCCTTAATTATTACTGGGTGCCTATATTGGTAAGTGATCTTGAGTTGAAAGCAATACCAGATTGTCCATTTGCAATACCAAAATGTCATATTTCCAGACTGCGTTTTAATTACATCTCCCTTCACTTACAGACTGTGGTGTTTGGCTCGTATCTGATTGCTCATGGATTTTTTAGCGTTTATGCCATGTGTGTGGACACACTCTTCCTGTGTTTCTGTAAGTGTGAAGTGTTATTTATTTCACGAGATAATACGTAATGAACAAATTAACAAGTTGTCGATGTTTTGGCTGCATTCGGTTCTGATAAATAGCAGCTGTTGTGTTAGATTTTTATTGGGTGTTGAGAAATAAGTTTCATAAATGTTTAACTTTCATTGTTATCAACAACTAAATGCATTAGCAGCACTCAAACTGCACTCTTTCCACTCTTTTAACTGTTGTTCTTTCCTACAGTGCAATACAGAGCAACAGTGACCACCCACCAGAATCCCATTCATTTTCTCTATAATCACTTTTATAGATTTATATTTTTATTTCACGTGCCCTTGTGATCTTTAATCAAAATAACTCCCCCTCACTCTTGTAACGACATCTCTTCTCTGATGATGTGTTTACTGGCGTGAGGGCGGGACAACCTGTCACTCACATGATATCAGCCAATAGCAAACAACAACCATCCAATCAATTCTCAATGGACAAAATCAAGTCCTGTCGTTTTTTTCTTGTTCGATTTCACACAAAATAGGGAATACAAGACTATCGCAACTTCTGTTTCATACTGATTTTAAAATAAATTATGAGGGATTGAACAATGCACCCCCCCATGAAGCATTTTAAAAGTGGCTAGTGATTCAGAAAATACAGTATACCGTTTTTTTGAGAGTGTAGAGAGACCCAATGTTGTCATCCACAATGCTTTATAGGAGTGGACAATCACTGCTTAGCATTTTTATAATTCTTATTCATGAAGTTGGCTATTAAAGGTGAACTATGCAGGTTTTTTACCTCAACCGAACAGCATCAGGAAGTGTCGCGTGATATCAGGTCTCGCGGTGAAACAAATTGCTTTACGGCAAAAACGATCTGATAAAATTCTGATAAAATGAGCATCAAACAGAAATAACCCGGCGCCGTATACATGTGGTGTTCGAGGCGCACATACAATACAGACTGCCGACAGTTAAACAGGGCGCGCGCAGCTCTTAAAGGGGCCACACCTTATTTCCACTCGTTACGGCTTCCATCCTACTGAACAGGTACCGGTATACAGGGGGAGGGGATAAGGCCGTTTGTGCAGAGCCATTTCTGCGTGAGTGATATTTACGACAGTACAAGTACTCCACAGCGACTCTAGGGGTCGCTGTTTGACAAAAACCAAATTCCTACTTAGTGCACCTTTAAACACATTTTTTTCAAAATTTAAATCACATTTATGGCTTCTACAGAAGCACATATCCTTGCTTTACAACCTCAGAGCTCATGGTTTATCTTTCTGTATGGAGAAAATGACTGGGACTTTTACTTCCGTAAACCACTGTTGACTTATCTGCATATCTCAAATGCTTACAGGGGCTTTTGGCTTGCTTTATGTCTAACCATTTCCTTTCTTTCTCTCTGTTTTTCTCTCTTCCACATGATTTTGTCCAATCATGTGTCCTTGTGCTCCTTTCTGCTACGTGCACTCTCAAAAACACTAACGTATAAAAAATATCACTATCAAATACAAACACAAATTTAAGGCGAAGACCTGGAGAGAAATGACGGTTCTTCGGACAAGCCGTTTTTCATGTCCCCTGAGCTGCACCAGATTTTGTTTATAGAAAAAAGCGCAGATGAGACAGACCATGCCGAGATACCAGTAATACATGTGCAAGCCGAAGAGGAAGTCCCGTTGCAGGAGAATGGAGAGGTGCAGCTCAAAGAGCAGGTAGTTCTTAAGCAGGAGCAAGAAGAAGAGACGCCACTAAATCAAGAGACGCACATTGAAGAGCCTCCCCAAGAAACGCATCCTCCCGAGGCACCCGTAGCCGCCGAGGAGAAACCCGAAGAGCAGGTTAATACGCAAGAGCCTGAACCTCCGCAAGTGACTCCACAGCAAAATGGACCCCAAGAGGTGGATGGTGACGACAAGGAGGAGCAGGTGGCCCAACCTCAAGCGGAACCACCACAGGCCGAGAACCTACAAGAACAAGAACCAGAGGAACCGAAGCCTCAAGAAAACGGACCTCAAGAGAGCGAAACCCTGCTCACCCCTCAGGAGTAGTTGTGCTAGGAGGCTCATTGAAGGTGGAGATTCAGAGAAGCCTACTAATTTGGGAACTAGTGCACTTTGGTGGCTTTAGCAAGCCATTAGTATACAAAGGAAAGTACCTCCTTCATTTGAGTCGTAATGTTTACTCAATCAATCGATTTTGAGAACAGTCTTAAAGTATGTGCTGATTGAACGGATGACAATTGTTTACGTGGACCTAAACCCCATTAGATATGCCTACATAGCACTTGTAGAATGTGACTGTGTTTGTGATTTATGTAGAACGTTTTATTGTAAGGACATGTAAAAGTGTAATGTAGGTGCTCGATATGTGCCTAATTATTGTTACTTATCAATGTCTTAATCATTTTGAAGAATGCAAAAAGATTTTGCAGTATCACTATGTTTACAGCAACAACTACAAAAAAAAAAAAAAATCTGTTTACAGTCATACCAGCCAAGACCAAAATGTCATTTTGTAAGAATTTGTGGAAATGTATCTGAAAAATGTGAAAATTATATGCCTAATGTGGTCATTTCATGGTGCAGTGTAACAGAACATGAAAAATGCACCGAAAGTAAGTGAACTTAAAAACAAAACACTCAAAGAAAAAAAAAGTGTATTGCCCTATATTTGGTCTGCTCTGGTTATTGTATCGACAGATTGCAACCTTTTCAATGCCTGATATTTGTCGCTGTTTGCCGCTCTATTGCCTCTTTTTCTACCTCTGTGCTTCACTTTTCTCAATCTTTGCATGTTGTTAATGTGATCTCCCAGTGCTTTAATAAACTGAACTCTCTTTGTTGAGATCTCAAGCCTTTCTTTGCTCTCAAGGTAATGCTTCTATTGTTAGTGTTTATACTATTTGGCAAATGTTTCATGTTAAGATCATGCTATTGTTGTCTCAACCTAAATTGTTCCAACAGTGGAGGATCTTGAACGCAATGATGGCACAGTGGACAGACCATACTTCATGCCAGAGAGACTGCTGTCCATCCTCAAGAAGTCCAATGAGGGACTGAAAACAGTGGACTAGGACAAGATGAAAAGATTGATAGAACGAATTTTGTAGGGAGAGAAAAATAGAGAGACGTACCTGCTATCATTGCACTGATTTCATGGCTCAACTCAGGCACCAGTAAACGATGCCACGTCATTACAGCCAAAAGTGTTACAAATCTATTCATTTTGTTTTTGCTAATTACAGATTATTGTGTATTTTTTGTTGTCATTTGTATATACAGTATTATGCTTTATTAGACTATTAACAACTATAACTTTTTGAATATCTAATTGTGTTACTGAATAACTTAAAACGACAGTGTTTGTTTAAAATTGTGATATTTCGTTACAATAATGATAACCATCGGCTATAGCTATCTGACAACGTTTTTTATATATAATGGAAGCCAGTTTTATTACAATAAAAAGTTGTCTGCAGACTGCAGTGTTTTTCAATGCGTCCATGTGACGTATGGTGCGTTCAAGTCCTCCTGGGGAAGTTCGTACTTACGAGGTGGGAAGTCGTGTTAACGACGGCAGTGCGTTCAAGTCACTTTCGTCGGAGGAAGATGGCGGAGTACTTTCTCTTAATTAATTACACAAAAATCCAGTTAGGTTCTTAAACTCTTGTTCTAGGAAATGAAGAACAAATAAATGTGCATCGTATGTACTTTGTTTTTTTATGTTTTTAATTAATTTATGAAGCCACTGCCAACTTTATTGTTACATGTTGCATTGTTATATTATAATGCCATCATATTCTGTGCAGGCAATTCACGTAACTGCGCTATAAATAAGAAAACCTTGACAATATCACTGCATAATATTAAAGTACTGTGGTATTCCGCCATGTTTCTCAGTGACACGCCCACAACTCGGATAGATCGGGGCTTAGAGAAAATCCCGAGCTCCCCACTGGTATTTACGACATTGTGGTGGCGTTCAAGTGCGTTCAATGTTGCCAGGGTGGCGGTTTTCCCGCACAATTGGGCTATTTTGAAAAAAGAGTCGCGGGAAAAATTATGGAGTTGCGGGTTGCGGTTTTTTGGGCTATATTTATTATGCACTGCGGCCGCAATAAATAAATAAATTAAATTGTAGACAAAGAAAAAATGAAAAGGGAACCGTTTATTAGTGGGTGTTGTTGAGGGAATGAATATTTGGCAACAACTGCTGCGGCGGGCGAGTGGACGCGTCACACATGTGTTTTTGACGTAAAAATCTAGCATCTAGCAGCATCATCACATTACATTCAAAGTGTTCCAAATGATGATAGCAATTATTGCAAATGTGAAATCAGAGTTCACCACAGTGATCTTGTAGGCTAGCTTATGCTGCGACTGAATAACATAAAAAAAAAACATTATTTGACACAGGCAAAGTTCCTTTCTAAGACTAATGTTGCTGTGAAAGAGGCAGAGTTTAAGCTAGCTGCCCACGTTGCTTGTCACTCAAGCACTTCAACTGTTGATCATTTAGGAATGTCAGAAAATATCAGAGAGGCAAGCTCTTGTTTGACCTTTATTGTATGAGATTGTGTAAAAAAAACAAACAGTGTGTGATAATAAAATTTTGGGTAAGACAAAAGGCCAAAACTTTAAAATTAACACACACACACACACACATATATATTTTTTTTGTTATTTTTATTTATTATTATTATTATTATTATTATTTAAAAATAACCAGGTTAACTTTTATTTAACCAGGTTAATCGGTTGAGAATAAGTTCTCATTTGCAACCGTATATATATATATATATATATGTATGTGAAACTCGAAAAATTTGAATATCGTGCAAAAGTTCATATATTTCAGTAATTCAAATTAAAAGGTAAAAACTAATATATTTTGTAATTCTATCTATCTATCTATCTATCTATCTATCTATCTATCTATCTATATAACTATATACACATTACACATGCATGATTATACTTTTCAGAGGGCCGACATTTCTGTATTTAAAATCCTTTTTTCATATATTTATTTCATGTAATATTCATATTTTCTTAGACTAACTTGTTCATGATATTCTAATTTTTCGAGTTTCACCTGTATATAGAGGGACACAATATATATATATATATATATATATATATATATATATATATATATATATATATATATATATATATATATATATATATATATATATATATATATATATATATAAAGTTTATGTTAAGGCCCTTTGTGGGAATCCAGCCGTTGTCGGAAAATTGGGCTAGTTTTCATTCCATTTGGGCGGGTTTTGAGTTGTCATTGGGCTAGAAATATTTCTGGGACCTGGCAACCCTGAGTGCGTTCAACTCGTAAATACGATCTATACGAGATGACTTGAACGCACCAGTAGCCATTTTTCAGTTTGTAAGTTACTCGTTTGTTTCGGAGTGTAAATATTAAATAATTCTGTGATGTGAATGTGATCTGGTTGAGAAAATAATAAATATTAATTAGCTCATGAACGTAATGTCCACTTTCTCGAGCGTAAGGTACAGCTAACGTCCAGCTACTCTGTGGTTCAGTTGCTAAGCAACGAATTTCAGACACAAACGAGGAGGCTGTTGGCTCGGCGGTAGAGACAGAAATCCAAATTTAAACCTCAAAATAAAAAATATTTATAAAAATGCCTGGCACGTCTGTCTCAGGGGGCTTCAAGCACCCTATCCATAATCAAATTTCGGAGCTCCAAAGAAAAATTCAACTTCTGGGTAAGTTTTTTTTTATTACAGATTTCGCCAATTAAGCTGAAACAGTTAACGTTCACTTAAAACCTGCTTAAATATTCAGTAATATTGCGGAAGTAGCTAGTGGAGTAATACGTATTTCAATTGTTTTCTTATTGTTCTTATTAATCATGTATTCTCAATGATGTCAATGTTGTGTTGTAATGTCAGCCTGGAGTTAACGTTATTATATAGCAAAGTTGATTCTATAGGTGTTTAATACATTTGTATTACTTTTAAATTGAATAAAGAGCTCAATAAAATTGTCTACTGAAAGTTAATATTGCATGACATTACATTACACCCAACTTCGCATGGCCGCTGAATGTTTTTCTCTCTCTGTCCACTAGAGGGAGACAGAAGCGCGTATTTCGAAAGCTCTCAGTCTGCCATCAAGAAGAACAAAGAAACCATCTTTCAGCTAAGACATGCGAATAAAAACCTGCACAAGAAACTGGCTGAGGTCAGACATAATGAACACACACACACACATGTTTGTTTTTGTGATTTATGAGGACATTCCATAGGCGTAATGGTTTTTATACTGTACAAACTATATATTATACCCCCCTACACTGCCCCTGTCCCTAAACCTACCCATCACAGGAGACATGCTGCATTTTTACATTTTTAAAAAAACATTGTTTTTTATGTTTTTTAAGCTATTTGAAATATGAGGACTCATGCAATGTCCTCATATATCACGTGTAAGTTGTAATACCAGTGTAATATGCATGTCATTATACACATTTGTGTCCTCGTTTATCACAAAAACAAGCACACACACACACACACACACGAAATGTTAAAACATAACCATATCATATCACGGTATAGGTGTATTTGATGCATATTTTGGTCATGGTTGTCCAGGGAGATGATCAAGTAATCAAGGATGTTTTTCAAGGCCGTGGGATGGAGAAAGCATCATTCAGGAACATGTCTGTTAAGGTAGGGTTAAATGAACCTTTATATCAGTTATTTAAAAAACCTTTTTTTCACTTCTTTCACTTTTACTATCCAGTCAAATTGCTCGTGGAACAGAATCAGCTGCATATAATTTGTGGTTGACAGAAATTTTTGTTGTGCAGTCAGCTCGGACGGTGCTGGAGAAGGAGGTGTGTGATAAAATGAAGAAGCTGAATGCTATGAAACACACCACTCAGACACAGAGGCAGCGTTTCGAGGACTTGAAGCTCCAGTACCAGAGCATGAAGCCACAGAGCAGAAGCCCTCTGCCTGACAACCAGAAACTAGAGGAGGAGGAAAAGGTAGTCTTTTTTTCTGTGCATTTTGGATGAACACTGGTGAATCTTACAGTTTAAGAATCATCCAGGTTTCGTCCCAAAATCAAAAGCAAAAAAAAGCAGTAAGAAAATTAAGCCTTTTTTCCAGTCAAATATTTTTTGTTCCAATTTCTCCTTACTGTAATAAAAAAAAAACTGAAAATGATCCTGTCCAAACCCATGCCCACAATGTTATATTATTACTATTATTATAACATTTTTGCATACCATAATGAGAATTACAGTAAAGAAGGGAACTCTGCCAATGAGTTTCCCTAAGTGGTCATTCTTCCTATGTAAATTCTCTTCTTCGTTCTCTCATGTCTTTCGTCTTCCCCTCTGTCATGATTAGTGTTAAGCAGAGTGTTTACCCACCCGGTATTGATGATAAGTTCAAGCAAGAAAATGAACTTGTGTGCTTGACTTTTGTATAGAAATTGCGCATTCTGGAAAACCGATTGGAGAAAACGCAGCTGAAATATCATGAAGCAGAGCACATAATGCGAGGATACCTCAAACTGAAGGACCACCTACAGGTATCTGAGAAAGAACAGATGAACTGACACAGCACACACATAATCCCACACAGATGTGTATTATAAAGCATGATACCCCATATATGTGATGGGGAAAATTAAAGCAATCCAATGTATCCAATGACACTCATACACTACCATTCAAAAGATATTCTTATAATAAGAAGAAATGTTTCTTGAGCACCAAATCAGCATATTAAAATGATTTCTGAAGGATCATGTGACACTGAAGAGTAATGGATGCTGAAAATTCAGCTTTGATCACAGGACAAAATTACATTATAAAATAGATTAAAATTAAAAAAAAAATGTGTGCATAAGAGACTTCTTTCATTAAAGGGTTAGTTCAACAAAAAATGATAATTCTGTCATTAATTACTCTTTATCTTCGGAACACAAATGAAGATCTTTTTTATGAAATCTGAGAGCTTTCTGTCCCTCTATTGACAGCTACGCAGGGTAGTAAAGACATCATTAAAGTAATCTATATTAAAGAGTGCTTTGTTTGCGCAAAAAAACAACATAATTTACCACTGTATTTACAAAATATTAATCTCCAGCATGCGTTCGTGCAACAACGTCTGCTTTTGCGTCAACACAACACACATGCTCTTTTTTGTGTGTTTTTTGCGCAATCAAAGCACTTGTGTCTCTTCATTACACTGGGGACACATGGATTACTTTAATGATGTCTTTACTACCTGCCTGGGGCTTGAAAGTGGTAGTTCCATAGGCTGTCAATGGAGGGACGGAAAAACATCTTCATTTGTGTTCCGAAGATGAACGAAAGTCTTATGGGTTTGGAACCACATGAGGGTGAGTAAATGATGACAGACTTTTTTTATTTTTGGGTGAACAATCCCTTTAAGATTAAAACAATTAGCGACCCCAATCTTTTAAACAGCATGGTAAATAATCCTCTTCTTTGTTTCTTCAGGAAGACAGTCTTACATTTCAGCCACAGCTGGACAGGATGGAGGCAGAGATCCACCGGCAGACACAAGTGCTCAAAGATCTGCAGGTCATGAACAGTGACGCTCACTTGTCAAAGGATGCAGCCAAGGTAAAGACTAAGCATAATAAATGCTAAACAAATGTAATGAAATAATAAAGAAAGCATATGTGTAAGTGTGCCATGGTAAATGTTGTACAAGTAATGCTTCTCGTAAAGATTAGGGGTGTCCTGCCCAAATTCGCTCCATTGGCCTTTATCAATCATGGCCTACTAATTAGATTTCTTCACGCTTCTTTTTTCATTTATGTTGCTTAGTTGTCCTGCACCTGAGCCCAATCTGGGCGTTTGGGATGTGCACACCAGTTTTGTATTTTTGATTCTACTAATAAGAATCCTTATGCTTTCAATTGGCTTTTATCACACTCTCTCACCTTCACCTATAGCTGGTGTGTGAAGAGCGTACTGGCGCCATTGTTCTGGAGGTGGTTGAGGGGAGACCCCCTGATCTGATTGTAGAGTGCTTTGGGTGTACAATAGTACATAATAAATCGCTATATAAATGCTTTATTTCATTAAGATGTGTGTGTGTGTGTGTGTGTGTGTCCAGGCTGAGCTGCAGCTTCAGGAGGAGCAGGTGTACAGAGAGCGCAGAGAGCGAGAGAAAATCCTCTCCCGCTACAAGAAGCAGGCGGAGGAGAAGATTGCTCAGGCAGAGAGGATGAAGAGAAGAGTGAGGATCATCCATCACACATCAGCTAACAATGCAATACTCTAATAAGCATAAAAATATGTGTGTCATACTAATGGCACTTCTCATGTGAAGAGCACAGGAGACTGGACTAATAGAGCTTGGTGTTAGCATGCTGCAAAGCTCACAAATAAAAATAAAATAGACAATTCAACTATTTATAAGTATATACACTACCGGTCAAAAGCTTGGAATAATTACGATTTTGTAAAGTCTCTTATGCTCACCAAAGCTGCATAATTTAAAATTGTAAGATAGAAACAGTTTTCTGCCTGTGATGCAGCGCTATATTTTCAGTATCATATACAGTCTTTAATGTCACATGATTCTTCAGAAATCATTTTTAATATGGATTTGGTGCTTTTCTTATTATTATCAATGCTGAAAAATATAGTATATAGCTTAATAGTTTTGTGTAAACTGTGATACATTACCGTTTTAAAGGTTTTGGATAAAAAAAGAGAAATGAATACTTTTATTAAGCAAGGATGCATTCAATTGATTAGAAGTGACCATAAAGACACTCACAGTTTCCACAAAAATATTAATATTTTCCATTACTGATAATAACCATTATTAATAATTGAGCACCATTAATAATTGATAATAACTGAGCACATTAGAATGATTTCTGAAGGATCACGTGACACTGAAGGGATGATGCTGAAAATTCAGCTTTACCAGAACAGGACATTTTTTTATTTTAAAATATATTCTAATAGAAAACAGTCATTTTAAAATACATAATAATTTAACACAATACTCCTGGTTTTACTGTATTTTTTTTTATCAAATAAAGGCAGCCTTGGTGAGCATAAGAGGCATCTTTCAAAAACATTTTTTTTTTAAGTATACTGAACTTTTGACCGGTAGTGTAGTTTTTCTCAACATTTATTTTAGGCCGTTCTTTTCACGAAGCCTTCCCTGCTTGACCAAATTAGGCAGGCATTAGGTATCTTAGAATAATTTTGTCAAGTTTATTCAGCCATCTCACCTCCATTCCTTCCGTCTGTGACGTCTAGCCCCAGTGGGCGGCCATGCACCCTGATGAGCTGAGCAGCGAGGCCCAGCGCAGTGCCAATGCAGTAGAAGAAGTGGAAGCCATCTCTACTTTTGAGGAAGCTTTCCAGCAAATCAAAGATGCCACTGGAGTCACAGACTCACGGGTGAGGACAGACAACATTCAGTTGTTTTCAGTATATATAGATTACATCTTGTTAAAGGATTAGTTCACTTTTAAAAAAACTTTTGCTGATAATTTACTCACCCCCATGTCACCCAAGATGTCCATGTCTTTCTTTCTTCAGTCGAAAAGAAATTAAGGTTTTTGATGAAAACATTCTAAGATTTTTCTCCATATAATGTTCTTTACTGGTATCCAAACGGTTCAAGGTCCAAATGACAGTTTCAGTGCAGCTTCAAATGGCTTTTAACGACAACAGACGATGCATAAGGGTCTTATCTTGCAAAACGATCGGTCATTTCTAAAATAAATAAATAAAAAAGTACGTTTTATGCCTTGCTCTGTTCTGTGATGCGCGGTCGTGACTCTCCTGTTCGAACCCGTTCATCAAAATTAACGAATCTTTTTTTCGAGTCATTTCGTTCATTCAACAAACAAAATGAACGAAATGACTCGTTCATTTGGTGAGTAAATTATCAGCAAAAGTTTTTTTTAAAGTGAACTAATCCTTTAAGCAATGTTAATTCTGTTCTTGTGTTAAGCAATGTTTATTCCTGATTTCTCTTGTAATAGGAAATAGTGGACAGGTTTATCTCTCAGGGAGAAACACATGAACATTTGGAGAAGATGAAGGCAGAAAATGAGAGAATGCTGCTTCAACTGAAGGAAGAGAGGAATACACTGCAAACTCAGCTTCAGGATATGAAATACTCACGGGAAACTGAACTGTCAAGGTGAGAGCAGACATTAGGCTGTATGAATAGTACTATATCACTTCACATGCTCTGTTATTGTGACTGAATAATAACATAAGATTATTGTCCTCGGTCAGCTCTCTAATTCTCTTCCATGTATGTGTTTGGTTGTTTAGCAGCCAACAGATGCTGCAGGATTGTGAGCGTCAGCTGCAGCAGGAGCAGCTGCGCCGTGATGCAGTTAAAGATCGTCTGGACAGACTCACACATACACTGAACACTGTCAAAGCAGGAGTGCAGCAGCTCAGTGACAAACTACAGCACATACCACTGGTACTAATCAATCTTGTCAAATACCCCCTGGTTTCACAGACCAGGCTTAAACCGAGTCCCAGACTAAAATGCATATGAGCTGTTTTAACTGAACCGTTTCTTAAAATATGTCAGTGACATTGTTTTGTCTCAAGATGCACAACAGAAATATATATTTTTTTAAGACATGTTTATAAAAGCTACTTAAATGTCCTGATCGAACTAAGTCCTAATCCTGGATTAATCTAAACCCTGCCTGTGACACCAGGCCTAAACATACTCCACAAAACATGGCTTTTTCGTATACCTGGTTAAAAGGTTCACCCAAAAATGAAAATCCTATACCTTTCCCTCCATCTCTCTGACCTTTAAATTAAACAGGCTGCTTTTGCCACAGTACATTTAAGACTATTTTACATTAAAAAAAAAATACAATATTTTTACAATTTAAAATACATGTTTTCTATTTGAATATATTTTAAAATGTAATTCATTCCTGTGATGGAAAAGCTGAATTTTCTGCATCATTACTCCAGTCTTCAGTGTCACATGATCCTTCAGAAATCATTATAATATGCTTGATTGGTGCTAAAGAAACATTTCTTATTATTATCAATGTTGAAAACAGTTGTGCATGCTCAATATTTTTGTGGAAACCATGTTTTTCAGGATTTTTTGATAAGTATAAAATTAAAAAGAACAACATTTATTTGGAATAGAAATCTTTTGTAACATTAAAAATGTCTTTTTTCACAAAATAAAATAATTTCTTAAAAAACTGATCCTAAAATTGTGAACAGTAGTGTATTCGAACGTTTTTATTTATTTATTTTTAGTAAAATTGAGTACAAACTGCATAAGAAATTTACTTAAAAAGTGTCCAGGGATGTTTTCTATGTAGTGAGTATTTCTCTTGGTCTCTGGCAGATGAAGGGTCCGACACCACAGCCTCCTCCAGACTCAGAAGAACAAACACTGCAGCTGATGTCTGAGGCTGAGCAGAAACTGATGCTACTAAAGGAGGAACTACAGGGCAAAGATCTGGCAACCATCCTGAAGGAGATGGAGGAAGAGGAGGTGAGGAACAATGATTTGTCAAGTTGCTTTTATTTTATTTTGGCTTGTTGAAGATGTGCAACTAGTGAAACATTGACTTTGTTTACTTAAGGAATATATGTCATATTTTACTTTTTTGGAAGTTGTAAAATAACGCTTACTAATATTACTAATATGTTGTTTATTTCGTGCCTCTTTGCAGTTCCCTGCCAAGATAGCAGGAAAACTACCCCAGTACAACACGCGCATTCAGTTGCATGAGGCCCAGAAACAGGACTCTTTTGATGGTGAGACACTAGCTCATAAACCCATGGAATCTCATTTCTGCCACATAAGAAAACATCATGCTTTGGTGAAATACCAAGTCATAATTATGAGATAAAAAGTCTAAATGTTTTGTCACAATTATTATTTTTTTCTAGAACTTTTTGTTTTAATTTAATCTTTTTATGTTATAATTGACTTTTATATTTTAATTGAAACTTTTTGTAATTATGACTTTCTTTATCATTTAAATTTTTTATGCCATAATTGACTTCTTATCTTATAATTATTGCTTAATGGCGGAAATGGGCTTCCATACATGTGTCCTATATCTGAATTAAGCTTTTTGGGAATGAAGTCACACATTTCAGGGTATTTATATGGTAAAAAAAAATAACTCCGCAATAAAAAATTACTACTTAATGATATTTTTAAATTAAAAAATGTAATTGTTTTTAGCCTGGAAAATATATTTTATCATTCATCAAGGTATAAAGAAAATATGCAATTAGTTTTTGCTTGATGGTTACACCACATGACATTTGTTAAATTTAAACTTGAACATAAAAGCCATATGAAATCAACATGGATACAAAGATTACATACAGTATATCTAAGAACTTGGAATACTGTATGTGTTTAAAACTTTTTCCCATTATACTTCTTTATCTTGGGCACTCTGATTTCCATTTTGCACCAGTGATCACTGGTTTGTGAACTTGGAAAGCTCTTGACCAGGAACGGCCATGTTTTTTTTTGATGTTCTCCCACTTATCACGATGTTCACATGTGGCCAGATCACACATGTGATTGTGTGTGTGACTGAGACTTAGTACATGGGAACTATGAATGCTGTTGATCTATATGTGCAGGGAACAATAACAGAACTATTACGTTTAGCAGACAGAGCTGACACACCTGCATGTCTTTTCTGTCAACAGATGAGGATGACAGTGGCGATGATGAGGGTGATATCATCACCCGTGTCACCCTGAAGCACCAGTCGCAGTCACTCATTGACACAAACACCAAGAGGAAGACTCGCATTAAAAAGAGGAAGGGCAAACTCTGATCTGATCCAGACACCGGAGTGTTCATCAACATAAATTATATATAATAAATGAATTACTCAGTTGATGTAGTTTGATTTTAATACTGTAAATCTATTAGATGCTTGAGTTGTTTGTGCACGATTGCTTGCATGCCAGAAGACTCTAACGTGACACCTGGTGATCTCAGTTCTCACATGACACACGTGACACCTGCGTTGTCGAGATACAATTTCAAACAGAATTTGAAAAATGTCCTGTGGATCCCTTGAGTGTTGCTAGAATTGATTGCATACATGCACACCGTCTGTGATGTTTATAATGTTACAAAAGAATGCTGTTGAACTTTCTATTCTTGAAAAAAAATATCACTGCTTCCACCAAAAAAAATAAAAAATAGAGTCTTTCAAAAAGATTTCAGAAATCTTACTGACCCCAAAGTTGTGAGTAATAGTGTATAGTGTAAAATTAATCTAAAGTGATCATTAATTTTAAAAAAAATATACATCCGCAAGAAAATGAAGAACTTGGTTTCTCTAATTACGCTCTCTAGAAAATACCTGGATTTTATCAATTATTTGACATCAACATTGTAATCACTCTTAATGTTCAAATCGTGGATGTATTCATAACAGAGATATTCAGAGGATTCTTTGTTGGCATAATATTGTTCCTCTTTTGAGAATTGTTTCATAACAAAACATGATCACTGACATTTTTAAGGTAATACAGTGAATCAATGAAATTCCTGCAACTTTTCCATGTACAGGTCAGGTTCCCTGTCTATATAATTGTAACGTCCTTTCCTGACCTTGTTATATAACACTGGAGGCACTGAAGCAGAAAACAGTGTGACCGGCTGAGCTGTTCACCAGGTATAAGGGTGTGTGTGTGTGTGTGTGGTGTGTGTTGTGTTGGGGTGTTGTGTGGTGTGTGTGTGTGTGTGTGTGTGTGTGTGTGTGTGTGTGTGTGGTGTGTGTGTGTGTGTGTGTGTGTGTGTGTGTGTGTGTGTGTGCATTTCAATAGGCCTCAGAGCTGAAGCATGCACTTAAGAGATAATAAAGTTATAATCCAGGGTTCTTTTCTGTGCATGTCATGGTTTTATCATCCCCATTGTGTCTCTATTTCGGCTAATTATCAGCATTAATTCATCTTTATTCACAGTTGTAAATTAGAGTTTAATGCCACAAATGAAATCACTGCTGGTTATTTCTGATTTGACTGTCAGCCAATTAGTTTTCTGTTCTATCTCTCCTAAAAAAATAGGGTTATGTAAACAATATCAAATATGAAATGTTGCAGTGCAATCACAGCCTGTTATTGTAGCCTAATGTAGTCATGTGTAATTAAGATATTCTGCATATGTTTGGATGATGATGCTTGTGCATGGGCTTCGCATAAGACTCCAGATATGTGTCATTTATTTAAACATTTGCACATTCCGCAAATACAGGACACTTGCATCAGATTAAAGTCGCTGTAGTCTTTACTGACACTGTCCGTAATGATTACTGAGATGGCACATACGGACGGAACTAAAATCACTGAGAAGCTCTGGTAATAATTACTTTACCCCACCTCTCCATGTTAAACTAATCCAGTCCGAGTAGGGTTTAGGACAAAGTTGTGATACATTATCTAACAAACTGACCTTTCGTGACTAGCCAGCTATTTTTCCGAAATGTTTGGCTACTGTTAATGTATTATTCATTCATTTAATCCTTGTTGCTATAGAAAATGGCAAATTCACACAAATCAGCGTATAGGCTATAGTTCATACAATCTCTGCTGAGGTTGATTGTCAACATTTCAGAAAATGATAGTGCCAAATTCAGATATTAATTGATTGGGTTTTTTTTTTTCGCATGTGGACACATCTCATAGATATCCAAAACTACTTTATAGTCATTCCAACAAAGATTTTCATGAATCATAACACTTGTGAATAAAAAGTCATGACCCAGAGGCTGGCTGTGATTCAGTAGGCTAGTTTTTAGCCTGAATCATACACCATAATGAGATGATATTTTCTCTGCTGTTTCAATGCTGCTTTAAAAATATGTGTATTGTGAAAAGCGCTATACAAATTAAAGTGAATTGGATAGAATTGCAGCTAAGCTACTATTTCATAATTACGTACTTTGCAGTCTGGCAACCGCGCGAGTTTCAGACCACGCGCAACCGCACGATACTCCTCGTGAGTGTCATGATTTATTGGAGATTTATTGTTTCCACGCTAAACGTAAAGACAACAATGAGTTTTGCTTATTGGACACGCGCTTGCTGTTCAAAAATAAGTTAAAAGAGGAGGTGGTATGGCTTGAAAATCGGAAAAACAAGGCCTGCTTCTTTATTGTTTACACGGTGAAATCTGCAGGTATTGAATTTAAACGCTGTTTAATGGGATGCACGGTTTCTTCATCGGGCAAATATTTGAGTCATTAGACAATTTTACGTAAATCATAATTAGGTGTCGTTCAAAACAATTAGACAATCTTCAAGTTTTAATAGAAACACCTAACATCTACAGGTGTTGTGATAGTAGAGCAGAGCACAGCACATGTGGTCACTTTTTCTTTTGGAGTTTATCACCCACCTTTTACTTCTCCCTTTATTGGTGTCTCATTTATTTTACATTCTATATGCTTCACATTGTGCACTTTCAATAGTTTATTTACTTCACAGTTACTACAGAATACACACAAGAACACAGAACTGTAGCCTACTGTTACTGCAAATTAATATGCAACAAAAGAATGTCACAAAAAGGAGAGATTGTGTCAATGAAAAGGATGCACTGAGTGGAACAAACCAAGCTGACAGCCCATTAGCCTGTGCAGACAATTAGATAATTGTGTGAGTGTGCTCATGTTAGTCAGCATTGAGAGAATCAGAGATGGATGGATGAGAATTGCTGGGTTACTAGAGTTTAGATAACCTCCTCAGTTCAGTCACACAGCAGACATCAGTGTTCAGGTCTCTGCGTCAGTTCATGAGGGATCTTTCTGGAAGGTCACGGCATCCCATATCCTGGTTGTATCAGAGTTCAAACATGGATTTTTAGGAGCTGATCTACTACGAACAGACGTTGGATAAGGAGCAACTTCCACTGTGAGTAGCTCACGTGAATAAACTTTTAAATAACGATTTATTCCAGCAAATAGAAGCTCTGTGCTACTGAATGCATGTTAAAGTTGGATAATATGCTTGACGTGTGTCTGCAGCTCTTGGAGGAAGTTGGCGTGTGATAGCGGTGGAGGATGAGGTCGTCTCTGGTGGTGTCTGGGGGAGAGAAGGGTCTGCGGGCACGGCTGGGACGAATGAGGCATCTGCTGTGCCAGACTGGCATCATGTGGATGTGCAGATGGATGAGGAGCCCGGTGTTTGGCTCAGGAGCTTCCATCTTCTGGACCTTGAGGAACACTGTGAGGTCAGTGCTGATGGTGATCCATTGACAATTGCATTTGATTTGAATCATTTAGTGCATGCTTTTATCCAAAGCGGCTTCATCCTAAACAGAGGAACTGCTGCTGTATAGCGATTTGCTAGAAATGAGCTATTGGACAGTACAACCGTAAAACAGTCAACTGTATATCCATCCCTTCTAACTCAAATTAATATTTATCGATATGAAAAATTGTTGTCAGCTTCACTTTTGTTGAATGTCCACAACCGTTCAAAACTTTGGGGTCAGTAAAACATTTTTTTAAATAAATTAATGCCTTTAGTATGTGAGAATGCAATTGATTAAATGTGACAGTAATGGCATTTATAATGTTACAAAATATTTATATTTCAAATATATGCTGTTTTTTATATTCATCAAAGAATCTTGAAAAAAATACATCAGGGTTTCAATGCAAATATTAAGCAGTATTTACTGCTTTACTTATTTATTACAATATTTACCATAGATGTTTTCACCATTGATAATAATAAGAAATGTTTCTTCAGCAACGAATCAGCATATTAGAATGATTTCTGAAGGATCATGTGACACTGAAGAGTAAAGACTGGAGTAATGATGCTAAAAATTCATCTTTGTATTCAAAGGAATAAATTACATTTTAAAATATATTCAAATAGAAAACAGGTATTTTAAATTGTAATAATATTTCACACTATATGAAATACTTGATGAGTATAAGTACCAATGCCAAGCTTTTAAATGTTGGTGTACACATTTAAATAATGAGAGCAGTCAGAATTCTGGGTAAGGGTCAACGCTGGTTTAGGTGTAGCATCTCAACCCTGAATGGTTAGAAATCATTTACATGATTAGTCCACTGTAGTAAACAACATGGTTAAAATTAAACCGGCGTTTGGCATTTACATCCTTAGCACATTCTGTCCTAACAAAGTGTCTTTCAATACAGCTGACTTGAAAATACCAGCAGTTGACAATCATCACCAATATGCAAACTCAAAGTTACTACCCGACCAGAATGTTACTAAGCATGTCAGAAATGAAAAGTATTTTAGCATTGCTGGCATGTAAGCTTTTCTCATGTTTGTTAGCTATTTAACCTGGTGTTCAGACTGTTTTGCACCATGAAATTGGATGGTAAAACAAAATATTTCAATTTTTTTTTATTTAAAATGAAGAAGTACTACTCTAAAAAATGCAGGGTTGTTTTAACCCAAATTTGGGTCAAATATGGACAGACCCAACCGTTGGGTTAAAAAATGAAATTAAAAAAATATAACCCAATGGCTGGGTTTGTCCCACATTCTACCCAAATTGGGTTAAAACAACCCTGTATTTTTTAGAGTGATAATGATCAGTTTGTTGGAGTGTGTCAGTCAGCAAACATCAGCATGTGACTTCTGTCTTATTAATGAGTGGTATTGTTAGTGGATATGCATAAATACTTTTATCATGATTGTGGTCTGTCAATACGAGTTCAGTATAGTGTGTGTCACCCATTGTTGCGTTGTTGTATATGGGGTGGGCTTCTCGTAGGACACTGCACATTCACAGATCTACGTCAGAGAGAACAGAAAGACATTAATGAACTCACTGTGCCCAGAATCCAACAATTTGCTCATTGTCTCATTGAGATATTGTGTGTATGGGGCTTGTAAGAGGGTATCTCATAAGATGTTCACCATTATTCATCTAAGGATATGCATAATGTTGTCTGAGTCCTTTGTACTATCCTGAATAAAACGGGATGCAGTATTTGCCAGTTGATCAGCACAACTTTGGGATTTGAAATTGAAGTTACACCTTGACATAGACAATGACACATGATGTAAAATTAATTAAATAGGAATTTCTCTTGGTCTCAGACTTTTGGGCTGCTATTTAAATTACAAAGAGACAAATATAAATAAAGCAATTGTATGTTTGAATTAATGTATTATGAAATAGATGTCGCTACTTATAACTTTGAATACATTTAGTTGAATTCCCCAGAATCTGTCTTTTTGTTTTGCCCAAATTCTCCAAAAAATCTCAAAATAGACACTTGAAATTTTATAAATCTTCTATACCTATTAATTTAGCTATGCAAAGTTGCTTGGTAAACTGATGCGATTGGACATGCAACCTAATTAATATTCATAAGTCAAGCCTTCACCATAGTATGATTCGCTGATCTTCATGTAACGTAAGCACGCCCCGTACGTCATACCTAAACGCATTTATCTACGTGGAGAGACAACCCCACTGCACTTTAAAGTGCTTTACAGGTGCGTGTGTGCTATTTAGACAGCTAAAATAATAAAACTCCAACATAATAATAATAATTTTCTTGGGTCACAGACTTCAGTTAAAGCATATTTATAATTGATGATAAAAGTAGCCGACAGACAGTAGGTATGAAATGTACAGTAAGTTGACTTTATCTTCACTGGAGTTTTTGATTAAACCGAACCTCGCAAAGTTATCCATTCCCTGCAGTTCTATAGACAGCATGACAGTCAACTTTAACACCAGCTGACTAAGGAATATAGTTTCCAAAGTTTTGCTGCGCTAATGGAAAGTGGGAACGCTTACACTGCTTGATCATACGGCTGAAGGAACAGAGAGCTAAACATGGGGAAATGGGAGTTCACAATGGTAAGTCATTTTTTCAGTTACGTTATTTTATCGAGGACATCAAGTCTGTTGAATGTGATTTTAATAAACTAGAATGACTAGAGAGCAATAACTTTCTTCAAACTGGGAAACGCGTGTTGTTGGACAGTGTGTCGCGCGGCGTTCAGTGTGAATGAATCAACCGTGTTTTTCTCATCACTTGAATGCTGTAGAAAATGCAGTATTTCCTGTTCTTTCTTTCTGGAGTCATATCACCTCTTTCTCTTGTCACTGACCAAAACGAAGTGGTTCTGCAATTAGATGCGACGTTGGCATTAGGAAAGCGATTAATCAGCGGTTGAGCTGTATAATGAGGGCTCCGGGGAGGGTGTGGTGCAGTTAAAGTTTCCCTCGGGGGTCTCACAATAGAACAGATTTGTGTTTGTTCTCAGTCAGACCCACCTGTAGATTGAAGATGTGTACAGTGTGTTCTGTTTCACAGTTCCAGCTTTCCCTCTCCCATCATTCCCTGTGTTTTGTTCCATGGCACAGTTTTAAAGGAGACACGGGCTTTGGCTTGGAAAGCTCTCTGTTTTGCTTGACTGCAGTTTCTGGGAAGAATGCACTTGTGATTTTCACAGCAATTGATGTGTTAGAGGAATAGACTGTCCTTGGATTACTTGGAAGCGCAACCTTTTCCAAATGTGTGGTTTGCATATTATGTATATTCTGAGATACTGAGAGAGTTATTGCCACAGAGCAATTTATAACAAAACCGTCAACAGAAGTGAAAAATCAATTTTTTTATCTAGCCTACATCAGAATAATTTAGGATAAATTTTGGTCAACATGTTCACCACCTGGCTTGTGACAGCTTACATATTTTCCATATTATATTAAATACAGAATAATATTTTTCTGATGTTGCTATAAGACCGGAAATTATCTAAATATATTAATTTTAATAATATTTTTTCAATTACTTAAAGTAATAACAATAACAATATATTATGTCCCCTTATTGAACCTATGTATGAAAAAAGACAAAAAAAAAAACTTTTGTCAGGTCACAGTGTAGAAGTGTTTATTTTATAAATATATATATATTTTTTAAAGTTTTCATATACATTACGTTCAAAAGTTTTTGATCAGTAATTTTTCAAATATAAAATACAGTAAAACCTGTAATATGATGACATAAAATTGTTTTCTATTGTAATATATTTTAAAATGTAATTTATTCCTGTGATGTCAAAGCTGAATTTTCAGCATCATTACTCCAGTCTTCAGTGTCACATGATCCTTCAGAAATCATTCTAATATGCTGATTTGATGCTCAAGAAACATTTCTATTTATTATTAATGTTAAAAACAGCTGTACTGGTTAATATTTTTCTGTAAACTGAAACTTTTTTTTAAAAATAGAAAACCTGTGTAACATAAATGTCTTTACTGTGACTTTTAAAAATGTTAATGCAATATTTAAATATTTTTTACTGAACTCACACTTCTGAATGGTAGTGTATTATTTTGTTAACAATTAGGCCTAAATGAATGTATTGAGTTATATGTGGGTTTTAAAGCTAATGTCATTATTTTGATAAATCAAAAATAAAATCGAATAGACTTTGTTTTAAGAATATTTTAGTACAATCATTTATTGATTTCAATGTGTAAATGTTTCTTAAAATCTACTGTCATGTAAATTGTGGTCCGTCCCGTGTCTCAAGAATCAGTGACCGATGACACCATTATGCTAATATGTTCTCAAGTCAGTTGTTATGAGTTCATCTAATGCCGGTCACATCTGAATCAGACAACAATCAGCCCAACAACAACCCTTGTTCTGAAAGAGAAAACACTGGACTCAATTACTCCAGTGTCACACAGTCTGTCTTTGTTTAAACCCCATATGTTTTGTTTTTTATTCGCCCACAGCTGTTTTTCATTCAGGGATGGTATTTGCTATGCAAATAATTGTGGTTTCATTTTACCACCAAGGAGGATTTTTGTAAGAAAGTACTGAGTAATTTTGGTGTCAGCTAGTTATGGTTTTCCACAATGATTTTTCTTTCCTTAAAAAATGAAAATAGCTTCTTGTGTGGACATCGTTCAACAGTGGTGTTTCTGTTAATACCGTAACAAATGTTTGGTGTATTTGCTTATAGCATATTCTGAACACTGTGTTTTATATGATTTTGTTGAGAAAACATCTGCTGAGAACATAAATGCAATATGCAATGTATTGTCTTCTGAAGCCAGTGAAGATAATATGTAGTCACTCCTCCTGACTTGTAATTTGGATAACAATTTGCCTGTATTTTCCATAGAACTGTTTTGTATATTTCCTCCTGGACACATGAAATGTTAGGTCAGTGCTTTGCAGGCATTGTTTTTTTTGGGGAATTTTTAGTTGAAGACCTACATGTCAGAAACCGAGACAAGTTCACTATTAGTTCTGCCTTTTTTTTTTCTTCTGCAAAATAGAATTTTATGATTTCACTGCCTTTGCATAACTAGCAAGCGATGGGCATCATATCAAGTTTTACAGTAGGTTCAATGTGTGCATATTTTTCCATTAGTCCGCTGGAAATTCAACATGTTTAGCCTGATGATCTGTTTGTCCAGGACCCAGTGCAGGAGTGGGGAGAGGAGGTGGAGGACGGGGCCGTCTACGGGGTCACTCTTCACAGAGAACCCATCCAACCCCCAGCTGATGCCGCTGAGAGCGATTCTGCCTTTGGCTTCATGCAGTACCGCACTCTGAAGGTCCGCAGGCTTAAAGCAGCCACTCTGGAGCGTCTTGTCACAGAATTGGTGAACCCAGAGTGCCCTGACCCAGATTACACGCAAATCTTCCTCTCCACCTACAGAGCCTTTACCTGCACAGATACTCTCATAGAACTCCTGTTTCAAAGGTGAGCATAAACACTCAGTTAAAGAGTTTAGTGTTCAGGGACATTAAAGGTGGGGTATGTGATTTGCAAAACAGCCGGCAGATTTTGAAAATACACAACTCAAAAGGTCCTACCTTCTTTCCCTGACTCCACCCATTCGAAGAGGGGCATGGGGGAGGGGGGTGTGGTACGACCGTTTGATTGACGCACTGATTGTCCAATGATTCTAGACGGTCTTGATAATGATTGGCTGGAGTATTTCGAGTCATGCCCGTTCCACAGATGATAAAATTTTTTAATTTTCATTTCAGTGCTTCTAACTCAGTGGCTGTAAATGGGTTAGGAATAGGATTTCAAGTGATTTTGAAAAAATGGTCAAAAAAGAAAATCACATACCCCACCTTTAAGCTAAAATTTTAGCGTCAATATGATTTTTTTACTTAGAAGTTAATACTTTTATTTAGCAAAGATTCATTAAATTGATTAAAAGTGATAGTGAAGACATTTATATTGTTACAAAAGATTTTAACTTTCTCTTCATCAGAGTATTCTGAAAAAATGGCACGAAAATATTAAGCAGCAGGAATGCATAAGAATGTCTTATGAGCAGCAAATCAACTTATTTGAATAATTTCTGAAGGATCATGTGACACTGCATTACTCACAATATTACTGTTTTTACTGTATTTCTGATCAAATAAATGCAGCATTTGTGGGCATAAAAGACTTATTTCACAACCATCTGACCCCAAACTTATGAATGATAGTGAGTGACCCAAAAAAAAACTAAACTAACTAAAATTTTAAGAAATATGCATTATACTATACTATAACATAAATAATATAATATAATAATTGCTTGGTTTTGTCTAAAACATTCTTTTTAGACATAATTAAAACGTACTGAATCTGCCAGCTTCCTCAATTACACACCTTATCAATGACATCAAGTCATTGACTGACTTCCGTTTTACACGGATATCCCTCATGTATTTAAATATGATATTTACTCCGCATACATAGGACTCAGTGACCGTGAACAATCAAATGAAGGGGGAAGCCCAAATTTCTAAATTCATTGTGAGGCTAAGTGTTTCCCATGAGACACATGGTGACTGTGGCAATATGATAATCACACCCTGTCAGTGACGCAGTGGAATGAAGGAGAACACCTCACATTGCAGAACAGGTTTCACTTGATTAGTCAGAGGCGTTTTGTTGAACATCGAGTGCTCTTTGTTTTCTGTTGAAGCATAAATAAAGACAATAGGCCTTGAAAGAGCACATTTGTGTTAAAAACATGAACAGAAATTGTTGCAATGTTCATAATCCTAAAGCTACTTTGAATGGTTTAGGTATGTTTTGAATATAAACTTTGGACTTATTTATTTGTCTCTTTAGAGAAGACATGGTCACCAATCTGGACAACAGTGTCTGTGTCAGGAGGTAAGGTGAATCTTCAGAAACTTCCTGGTCTTGATTCTGATCAGTTTGTTATATTCTGTGGTCAAACAGGCAGTGGTGTTCAATCCTACTCATGGAGGGCCACTGTCCTGCAGAATTCAGCTCCAGCCCCAGTTAAACACACCTGAACCAGGTCTCACTTGGCATACTAGAAACATCCAGGCAGGTGTGTTGAGGCAAGTTGGAGCTAAACTCTGCAGGACAGTGGCCCTCCAGGACTGAGTTTGGACACCACTGATGTAAACCTCAACACTGTGATCTTCCCTGAAGGGTTTATTTTGTGATAACAACCGGATGGGTGTAAATTATCACGCTTGTTACATGACTACTTGCCACATAATATTGATTTGAGAAGAAACCGTTTTAAAATCTTTGGAATGAAACCAGAGAGAACGTGTCCGAGGTGTAATACGAGAGACATAAAAAAAGAGCCGACCTCAATTACCCGTGTTAGCGATCATTATAAGGCAATTCTACAGTCATTATCGGGGAATAACTGACCTCAGAATACCGTGACTGACCAGAATCAAGCATTTCTGAAAGAGCCGTGTAATATTGTTTTATAATTACCTTTAAATTGAAACGGGTTGCCCAATGCAACCATTATAGTTGAATTAAAGCATTTAAACTGGTTTTTCATCTGGGTTATTCCTAAATCCATAAGCTTTGATAATTAGTATGAAACAATAAGGTACAAACAAAGTGTGTGTGTGTGTGTGCAGTTCTCTGCCCTGTCTGATCCGTCTCTGGTTAGAAGAATATAACGAGGACCTTCGGGACTCTCCGGATCAACAGGCTCTCCGGCTGCTCTGTGTTCATCTGCGTCATCGCCTTTGTTTCAGACGTCTGGTTAATCAAGCCGATGCTCTTCTCCGAAAATTTCAGACTGAAGGCAAGAATATGGCTAATTTAGCTTTTATGCACATACACCCCAAAAATCAGTGCTAAACTTCTTATGGATCAACAGACAAGCACATGGGTACATC
The DNA here is from genome assembly GCA_036326025.1 of Chrosomus eos. Lineage (NCBI taxonomy): Eukaryota > Metazoa > Chordata > Actinopteri > Cypriniformes > Leuciscidae > Chrosomus > Chrosomus eos. The sequence continues at coordinate 8,426,610 of CM070828.1, read as the reverse complement.
AGTAGAAGCCAGTGCCGCTGGCGTAGAGAGTCCAGAAACTAAAGACACCATGGACAGACGGGACACAGAAGAGATGGGGGATGTACTGGCCTTCCCAGCTCAAGACATAGCTGAGCAGCTCACGCTATTAGATGCTGTAGGTGTCAAGTTTTGCACACTGAGGCTAGTTTTTATTTTTGGCCTACTTTTATTCATCTGTTTCCATTTCTTTCTCAGGAACTCTTTGTCAAAGTGGTTCCGTTTCACTGCCTTGGCTGCATTTGGTCTCGAAGGGACAAGAAAGAGAACCGGAATCTAGCGCCCACGGTCCGTGCCACCATTGCCCAGTTTAATGCCGTCACTAACTGCGTTATCACCTCTCTGCTGTGCCCTTCTGCCACCTCCCCTCCCGGCTCCCCATCCTGCCCTCGTAGCAGCCCTACACACAGGGCAAAGATTATTGAGAAGTGGATCTCTGTGGCTCAGGTGTGTATTAGGCTCGAAACATATTATTCATAGTTTTCATCTTTAGATCTGTAGTGCAAAACAACCATTGAACTGCAGAACAGGCCTGCAATTCTTTCATTTGACATGCCTAACATTTTAAGATCACCTTTCAAAAGAAGAAAAACAAAAACATGTGAAAAATGCAAGTTTTGGACACTGGAAACAATGAGACATTTTAAAACGCTTAACGTGAAAAACACTTACCCCCGTTTTCACAGACAAGGCTTAAACCCAATCCTAGGCTAAAAAACATTTTTGAGCTGTTTTAACTGAAAACAACTAGCAGTGGCAGATCTTAAAATATGTTAATGTTTAAGGGTCTTCTTTATAATGGTTTTCTATATAAAAAATGCTTAAGGGGAAACTGTGTGTTGCGTTTATATTCTGGGTTCATCTGCTTGCCTGTACACAGTATGCATAATTAATAAGGTAAGGTTCATATTGAATTAGTTTTTTTTAATATCAATGTCTCACTACATTAGTACTTGGTAAAAACCTGGTAAAAAATAACTGGCAGGCAATGGAGGAAACACTTATTTTGCCATCCAGGTGTTCCCCATCGTGGTGTCATGTGAAAACTATGAATAGGCAAGTATGTGAATGACACATTTGAGAATGTAATTATGCATTTAAATTTGCAGAGTTCAAACCATTATGATTTTGCAGTTCTCAGAGATGCCACAAGGAGCACTATAATAGGCATTAGGCGGAGACACTCATACACTTAAAATGTATACGATGTTAGCTAACTGCGTGATTTGTACTTGTACATTTCTGAAATGCATTTCTTGGACACAGTAATACAAATAAATGTGAATTGAATTGAACACTCTGCTAAAGTTACTGTCGTGACAGCTACAGTTTGAAGAGAATCTTGCTGAGCAAGAATAATTAAACTGTTGACATTAATTTTAATGGCACAGCCATTTAAAGATCATTTTAGCACTTTGTGTTGGTGCATATTTGATCCAGTGTGAATTTGTGAAGTTAATATTTCTTTTCTTTTTTAAGCTGATTTGTTCTATTTGTTATTATTTGTATTACAGGAGTGCCGTCAGTTGAGAAACTTCTCCTCTCTAAGAGCCATCTTATCTGCTCTTCAGTCTAATGCTGTCTACTGGCTAAAGAAAACCTGGGCGGCAATCAGCAAGTAGTGCTTTCTGATCCTAACATCCTGAAACTGCCATAAAACCTGTAGTGAAATGTTAAGCACACAGTTTGCATAATGCATAGTAGTAAATGTAAATCCATAAAATGTGCATTTCAGGGAGAGCATGACTGCCTTTGATCAGCTGTGCGACACCTTTCCTGATGAGAACTGTGTGCTGATCAATCGAGAGATCCTTGTAGAAGTAAGTTTCACAGGTTTGCCTGTTTTAAATCTGTTGTCTACCCTAATCTTCTAAAAAGTTTGGCGTACACTTCCATTAAAACATTTGGGGTCAGTATGATTTTTTTTAATGTTTATATATATATATATATATATATATATATGCAAATTTTGCTATTTTATAATGTAATTTATTCCTGTAAAGCAAAGCTGAATTTTCAGCATCATTACTCCAGACTTCAGTGTCATATTATCCCCTCAGAAATCATTCTAATGTGCTGATGTGGTGCTCAAGAAATATTTCTCACTATTATCAGTGTTGAAAATGGTTGTCCTGCTTAATATTTTTGTGGAAACCATGATATATATTTTTTTGTGATTAATAGAAAGTACAAAAGAGCAGCATTTATTTGAAATATAAATCTTGTGTAAAATTATAAATGTGTTTACTGTCACTTTTGATTCATTTACTATGTCCTTAGTGAATACAAATATTAATATCTGTCAAAAAAAAAAAACTTCCATCAATATCTAACACTTTGGACTACAATGTGCAAACAGGTGCCTCTAATGATTTATCATTGTGTAAGAGCTGATAGCACTGTTACATCTCTGAAAAGATTATGAAATGATCTCATCCCATGGCTGCTTTTATGCCCTTTTTACTATCTTAAAAGATGCTACCTAGCAACATTTAATGTATTTTCCCAGTCCCTTTCACTCTAGCTCGCATGCAAAGAGTAAATCAATAGGGGCTGGTGGAAAAAAATGCAGAATCATTTTGTTGGCAAAGACACCATTTAAGGAGGCAAAAGGGTACAATGTTTAGTATATACATTAGGACAAAACATTCATTGTTTTTAACTATGGTGGCTCTATCCCACTTCTTTTTAACCTTAATCTTTATCATGTTCTGTAATTGTACTTAATCTTGAATTGTGGCATCTCTTCGGGGGTGGGATATTGGCTTTGAATGCCTTCTAAAGTGATTTATGTAATTCTCCAGGCCAGTTGTTTCAGTGCATCTTATGCTCGGTTACGCTTATCTAAATCAGAGTTTCAGGCTGTTTGCATTTCCAATGCCAAATGTCCTCTTATCTATTTATTTGTGATTGATTTAGGAAGAAAACCAGCCAGCAGAGGTAGACACTCACTCTGCACCAAAGTCTCCCAGACTTAGTCCTACATCTAAGCCCACGGTAAGATTCACTAGAGTCGCTTTTTGTGCATTTGTTTCAATGCACAAAAAGCGATTGTTTCAATTGTTAAGGTCACTGGCACAACTTGCTTTTAAAATATTATTAAGCTGTTGTTTCTGGAAACAACTACCCTGTTTTGGATGTATGTATCTGCACCAGCTAATTTCACTCAAGTAATTTCATCTCCACAACGAAAATGTGTCTAAACGTGAATCTGCCAGCTCATTAATTAAAACACTCAAAAGGGTATTACCATAATGCCAGGCGACACAGTATGACAGAGTACGGTTTATCATTAGTAAAGGTTCATCAACAGTGTGTTCCTCTAACTAAGATATTTATACTTGGCGTAAATCAATTTTAGCTGTTGGGAAAAGATGTGTGTGCTTAAAAGAGGAAATTTTAATTGAAACCTGTCTTTGAATTCATGTTTAAATATAGTATACAGTACCGTTCAAAAGTGTGGGGTCAGTAAGATGTTCTTTTTTTAAGAAATTAATTCTTTATTCAGCAAGGATGCATTAAATTGACCATGAGTGACAGTAAAGACTTTTACATTGTTACAAAAATTGTATTTTAAATAAATGTTTTCCACAAAATTATTAATTGGCACTGATTGCAACAACGGTTTACAACATTGATGACAATAAGAAATGTTTCTTGCACAAAATCAGCTTATTAGAATGATTTCTGAAGGATCCTGTGACACTGCAGTAATGATGCTGAAAAGTCAGCTTGCCATCACAGGAAATAAATATTAAAATAGAAAACAGTTATTTTAAATTGTAATAATATTTTACAATATTACTATACTGTTGTTGATCAAATAAATGCAGCCTCAGGGAGCATAAGAGACTATTTTCAAAAATATTTTAAAATCTAACCAAACCCTTTTGATATTTTAAACAATAGTGTATTTTTGTCTGACAACTTTGTTTTTCTGACAGAACTCCTCCAATGGTGAGGTGCCGTACCTGGGCACTTATCTGACAGTGCTCACCATGTTGGACACAGCACTAAGTGATAATGTACAGGTGAGAATTGTTTTCTGACCTTAATTCATGTCACAGACATAGTGTTTTCAATTTCAGTTCCCACTCTGAAGTTTTTTTGTTAAAGATAACTCTCTTCTTTGTGCTCACAGGAAGGTCTCATCAACTTTGAGAAGCGTAGAAAAGTAAGTACAATTGTCATAAATATAGCTTTAGTGAAAAGAAGCTCACTAGGTTTTGGTCCAGAGCTAGTGTTAACGCATGGGTTTCTCCGTCTCCATTCCTTTCTGCATTCAGGAGTTTGAGATTCTGTCTCAGATCCGGCAGCTGCAGGCATCATGTGCTCAGTACACTCTACAATCACATCCTCATATCAGTTCCTGGATCAACAGCAGCTTGCCCCTTACTGACCAGAAGAGGTGAGACGCCTCTTGCACATTCTGATGATCATTCTCAGTGTGATCATTTCTTTGCTAAGAATGTTGGTTTAGAATAAAAAAATAAAAGAAATGACTTTGAATTCAAGGCAGTGAATTTGAGTACTTCATCTCAGCATCTCAGATATTTAGATATCAACAGTCAGTCTTTCTTTCTCATCAGTTATGAGTTGTCAAGAGAGCTGGAGCCACCAGTTGACCCCTGTCCAGGCTCTCCCAACCACTGGAGCCACCGGCTCATCTCTAAGAAACTGACCTCGTGAGTGTTGTTTTTCACAGTTTCAAAGCACCAGTTTCCATTTTATGGACTCAAGGCCCCAATATACTCACGGCAAAGTTTTTTTTAGGTTTTCGCCAAGGTGTAAAAGGAAGTTTGAAGTACCTTTGCAGCAATATACTGTAAGCGATCATCCCGATGCCACCCATGGTGTTGACAGTGACGATTTAGATGAATATATAAATATGTGCTGTTCTCAATTACAAAATAAACACAACAAAAATGACAGCAGTGAGAAAACGGCAGTTAAGAAAGCATCTGATCATAAGGATGTGGATATGTTTGCACCAGCTCTGCAATTCGGCACTCCATTCAGTCATGTCACTTTTTGTATAGCATTTTATATAGTAGATTGCTTTAAAGCAAGCAGCTCTTCAGCATTAAACATGAAAAAACAATATCAGTGTGACTTTCAATTGAAGTAAGTAAGTATGTGGGGGCCTTTAGACTCAGAAAGTAGAGACATTTTGCTAACTTGCTTGTTTTTCTGTGATGTGTTTCTCTTCTGCTCACTGCAGATTGCTGTCTGGCAGTGAGAACTTGTCAAAGAAAACTCTTGCTGATCAGATCAGTGTAACATCCTCTGGCTCCAGTGGCTCAGAGATGGACGATCTCAGCAGCCCCAACCTCTCACCTCTTGGATATAAAGTACGGGTAACAACTCGGCATAAAAAAACTTGCAGACTAGAGCTACAGACGTTTTGTACTATAGTTGCTACAATATTTTATTCCTTTAAGCTTAGACTATCAATCGATTAAAAAGTTTTAATCAAAATAATTATGATATTTTGAATGAATCAGTTGCACACAATGGCATTTGCTGAGAAATTAAGTTATTGTGGCTGATAGAAGCACTGAATTGACCAAATGTGGCAGTATATTGATGCTTTTGTAGATGAGTATTTTTGTGTATGTGTTTTGTGTAAAATTGCTTTGGGTCATTTGAAATGAAGCTGAAATAAAAAATAAATATTTGACAAAAAACTGTATGTAAATGAAATGTAAAAAGTAAAATAAAATATAAGCGAACAAAATAATTTAAGTGCAAGTAATAAAATTAATAAAACTAATACTGAAGCGGGAAAAAAATAGGAAAATAAGTCAAAATTGTGAGTTACAAACTCGCAGTTGTGAGAAAAAAAGGTTTATAAAGAGTTATACACTTGGAATTGCAAGAAAAAAAGTCGCAATTATACCTTTTTTAATTTTGTTATACTATGGCAGATACAAGCTTCCATACAAAACTTCCATTTGGTAAAAAGGATTACCAAAAGCAAACTGAAAATATAAAAATAAAAAGCTAATTCAAAATATAAGATAATACTACAATATTATATTAATAAAACTAAAATAACACTGATGTACACATGAGTCAGACGGATGTCTTTAGCTGTTGCTTGATGTCTTGTTGTGTTTCAGTGTCTTTCGGTGTATGAGGGTCAGGGGATATAATTACGTGTTTTCTTTTTTTATTGCGTTATTTATTAATAATTAATTAAACTAAATCAATAGTCCTTAATCTGACAAGCCTAATATAAACGCAAAACCTATATGACCATTTGTTTATACTGTAGCTTTTGGGTTAGAAGATCCATTAAGGTGTTTGTGACTTTGTTTCGCCTTAACCTTACAGTCATATAGTTCATATTTGCACTATCAACAAAGAGCTGTAGTGAAGTTGACAGAACACGGCCTATTAGATAACAACACTGCCAGCCTGTGACGTTGTACATAAATTACTGAAATATCTATCGCTTGCAATCTGTGTTGCTAAATAGCCTGGTAATACCAGACTCTGCTACTTCACTTTGCTTCGTAGACAGAGTCTGGCATAGCATAATAGAGAAGTGTTTTCTCTCCCGCTAGGGGGCGATTTCTGAAGTTTAAAATCATTGGTTACCCGTAAGCCAATCAGATAAGTTTGTTTATGACGTATGTTATGCGGCGACACAGCCGTATCGAACCACAGACATCATGCATCGAACTCAAATCTATGATCAAACTTCCACTGTAAACACTTGATGCGAGCGAAATACCGAAGTGAACATGGCTGTAAACGACCTTTTTGATCGGTGATTGATGTAATAGAATGACTGCTGCACTTGACAGGGCGCTAACAAGCAGAGAGAGAGAGAGAGAGAGAGAGAGAGAGAGCGCACTATCACGTCTTCAAACAAACAACACGAGCGCTGTCTTGCTCTCTCTCCCTCGCAAATATTAATCAAAATCAATCGACAAGATAGTAAAAGGTCGGAACACCGCAGTTTCACGTGGAGCATTTGGAGATTTTTAGAGATTAGAGACTCTAGGAACAACATCTCAAAGAACAACATCTCAACACTAAATTATAAAGGCCTGTCTCATATAACTTTAGACGCCTGTCTCAAATACAAGCCGGTGCAGTTCGACGATTTGGGCAAATAAAAGCCCGGGCTATTATTTGAAGTTTTACGGTATTTAAGACCTGGAAAAGAAAGGAGACACTGACCTGTCAAAAGGCTCCCCAGTTTCTCGCTGACGATCGGTAATAAACTTTTCCCAAAGGGAGTAGGGCCACAACATCACCTCCATTCAAAATGTTTAATACACACTCTTCTTGTTCGGGCTTCAGTTTGCTAATGCTTGGAATATTCTCCACAACAGAGCGATTTGCATCCGTGTCTCACTATCCGCGGTCGTTTTCGATTTCTCTGACCTAACTCTTAAACTCGGCGCTTGGCGAGTACGTCACGGCTTTCAGCCCGCCTTCTGTTTGCTGATTGGCCCGGCTGTTTTCAGGCCGGTGGAAAACAGAAAGATAGGCTGCTATCTCAGACTGACTACAGGAGCGAAATGAAATTAGCGGAAGTAGGAAGTCTGACGTAGTCAGGCTAGTTGCTAAACACCCAGATAAAAAATCAGATTCTTCTGAATGATTAAGCTTTCTGATGCACCTCATACTGTCACTTGTGCCACTTAAAGAAATAGTTCACCCAAAAATGAAAATTACTCACCCTTGTGTCTTTCCAAACCCGTAAGACTTTCGTTCATCTTCGGAACACAAATTAAGATACCTTTGATTAAATCTGAGAGCTTTCTGACCCTCCATTGACAGCTTTTAAGGGATAGTTCAAAAAATGTAAAAAATCTCATAATTTATTAACCCTCTATCCATCCTAAGTGTATATGACTTCCTCCTTTCAGCCGAACACAGAGTTATATTAAATAATAAGCTTTTATAATGGCACCAATTTGTGTCAGAGTTTTTGAAGCTCCAAAAAGCGCATCCATCCATAAAAAAGTAATCCATACGAGCCAGTGATTATAGTTTATATAGTTTTAAATGGATATTTTTCTGACAAAAACCCATCACTTTGCTTCAGAAGACATTTATTAACCCACTGGAGTCGTTTATGATGGATGGACGCACTTTTTGAAGCTTCAAAAACCTATTCAGTGCCATTACAAAGCTGGGAAGAGCCAGGATATTATTTAATATAACTCTGATTGTGTTCGTCTGAAAGTATCACTATCTGAAAACCCTGTGCTGTGGTCTTAACTGACCTGTTCTTATTGATAATTCGATGTGTTGGGGTAAATAGTCTTTCTCTGTCCCTTCATTCACAGTCACAGTCTGTATCCTGTCAGGACATCTCAGTAGACACACCCACCACCTCTCTGACTCCGCCCACCTCCTTTCGAAGATCCCTACAGGCAGATCTGTCTGACAGCCCCTCCCCTTCTTCATCTGCCACCTCTTCATCATCTTCCTCATCCTCTCCTTCTCTCCAGCTGCACGCTGCCCTTCATCCAATGTACAACAAGCAAGTTGCCGATACTTGTATTATCAGAGTCAGCGTGGAATTTGGCAACAGCGGAAACATCTATAAAAGTATTTTGGTAAGTTAACTGTTGGTGGCTCATGATCCTAGATTTCTGCGGTGTTCTTTTGGTCTTTTATATTTTACAGTTCTTTTTAGCAGTCAGATGGCAAGATGTCTGTTAATGGTCTTTTTACTCGGTTGTCAGGGCCAGAGATTCTAAAGTCTTGAAACTGTATCATCTCTTTATCTTTAGATAACCAGCCAGGACAAGACAGCTCAGGTGATTCAGAGAGCTCTGGAGAAACACAACTTGGAGGATATGAACTGCCAGGATTTTAGTCTCACACAAGTGCTTTCTAATGACAAAGGTGAGCTGTTGATTCTATGTATGACCTTGAAAGAAGTCTCAAGTATTTTTGTATTGTTCATATATCATTATAGTATCTATTAATATTTTGAATGGGCTTTTATTTTATCTTTATTTTAAAGGGTTAGTTCACCCAAAAATAAAAATTCTGTCATTAATTACTCAACCTCCTGTCGTTCCAAACCCACAAGACTTTCGTTAATTTTTGAAACACAGATGTCCATATCTTTTTAATTAAATCTGAGAGCTTTCTGTCCCTTTATTGACAGCTACGCAACTACCACTTTAACGCTTAAAAAAGTTCATAAAGGGATTGTAAAATGAATCCATATCAATTGAGTGGTTTAGTCCAAATTTTCGGAAGAGACTCGATCACTTTATATGATGAACAGATTTAATTTAGGCTTTCATTCAAGCATGTTCACTTGACGTGTGAGAACCAATGAGGTTCATTCTCGTGTTACGCAGCACGTTTGAGCTTCAGCAAGAGGTTTGTTCTCGCGCGTCAAGCAGGTTCGGTTGAGCTTCTGTTTATATTCGCTGATCAATGTTTATATGTGAATAAAAGCCTCAATTCAGTCTGTTCATCATATGAAGTGATCGTGTCTCTTCAGAAAATTTTGGCTAAACTGCTCGATTCATATGGATTAGTTTTACAATCTCTTTATGAACCTTTTGAAGCGTCAAAGTGATAGTTGCGTAGCTGTCAACTGAGCGACAGAAATCTCTCAGATTTCATCAAAAGTATCGAATGAAAGTCTTACGGGTTTGGAATGACACAAGGGTGAGTAATTAATGACAGAATATTCATTTTTGGGTGAACTATCCCTTTAATTTTAGTTTAAATGTTAGCAATTTTATTATTCATTTAGCACTCAAAAAATCAATGTTCTTTATATGTTTTTTTCTTATATATTAGAATTGCTGATCCCAGACAAAGCCAACGTGTTCTATGCCATGTGCACCACTGCCAACTATGACTTTGTGCTTCGTCAGCTTTACAAAAATATCAGCAGAGCGCCTGGTTCATCCTGGAGTCCTGGAGCTGTACCGAAGGGACGCAAGTAACGTGAACGACAACACACAACATGGTGGTGTTATACACTAAAATGTGAACGGTGAACAGAGACTACATAACCACATGGACTAATGCATCGAACAAACGCTCACAAAACAGCAAACAAAGAGCTGATGTGGACAACTGCTGAATAAAGCTAGAATAAATTGTAAAACAGACTGATGGATGCAGAATTGAGTTCTCAAGTTATGATAACAGCTCGCTCTATAATGTGTCATTGACTAATAACAAGGAAACCGTAGAATTCTACAGCTGCTACAACATTTCTATCCCGTTAAAACTGAAGGAAAAAAGGATCAGATGATCCGACCAAGGGAAGTTGCAATAAAAATCTACATCTACTGCCAGTTTATTCAAAGAATTTTGCTTTGAACTGCTTTGAAAAATCTCAGTTTTATGTAGGTGGATGAACACAATAGTTTTAAATATGCTTTTATGTAGCTAATATTCAGTGGTAGTTAAACCTGAATGTAAAGATACATAAAGTTATTTAGGTCATTTTCTAAGTGACAATGTTGAGATAATATATTTTAATATCATTTTAATAAAGATCACATTATTTTAATTGCAATATTTATATGTTTTCATGCATTTCAGTTTTAGAGTTTTAACTTTTATATATGGATATTAATCTATTTTTGTTTGGCTGTGTTGTTCTTTTTGTTTCCTTTCTGCACTTGTTTTTAATTTTTATGTTTTTGATGTGCAATAATCTCAAACCCATCAGCTGTTTTTCTTCTAAAACTTTATTTTTAACTTTATTTAAGACTTGTAATAATGGAAGATGTTTGTTGATTTGTGGCATTGTGCCTAATCTTTATCCTAATGAAGGATTCTCGCACTTCATTATCACTTTTAGGATTTTTTTTTTTAAGTTGTTTTTCTAGTAGTGTCAAATGAAGTTACTCTTCCATATTGGATATCTTGTGACTTTCTGAGCAAATGCATTTCGGAGAACTGAAGAGCACTGGGTGCACTAGATGAATCTCATTGACTTTGTATGTGTTTTGTGAAAGTTAAAGTAAGTTAGTTGCTGAAGTCTGTGAAAAGTAAGTGCTTGGTCTGTGTGGAATAGTTTGCTGCTAAATAGTGGTGCGGCTGTTGTGTCTCTTGGAAAACTATGTGTTTTTTTGCCAAATGGAAGAGGGCCTGAATCAGCATTAAAAGCACACATTTGCTGTTTGCACAGAAAGCCACAATTCCTGACTGAAATGTGTGTCTGTCTTTTGTCTATGTGTAATTAAAACATTAATTTGGCACTTAGTGTTGTGTTTTGTTATTATGTATTTTGTATTTTATAATTTAAAATAATACATTTTTGATTGTTTAAAAAATGATTCTGTTTTGCTTCTATTTGTGGTCATTGGAGTTACAAAATTAATTTTAAAAGAATTCCATAAGTTCCAGTCAATATCTTTTATATCATGTTTTTTTAATATATAATTGTCCAAATAAATTAGGTCTTATAACTAACAGGCCTAAATCTAATGCTATCTTTACACTGCTCAAATGTAAAATTTAACTTGAATTCTCAGAATAAAGAATTCTGAATGGAAATATATTAATTATTAGTCGAATTATAAAAATATAAACCTTTCATGACCGTCCCTGCACTGGGAAAAAACAGCTAAAACAATCCCAGGCTGGCCAGCTAAAAAAAAAAAAAAAAGCTGGCCAAAACCCCTCTAAAACCATCCACACATCTTAGGCTGGTTTTAGCTATTTATTTATTTATTTATTTATTTATTTATTATTTTATTTATTTATTTATTTATTTATTTATTCTGCAGGGAGTGGCAAAGTTTAACGCTACTCTGGTGCTGTATTTAATTTAATTTAACACAGGCAAAGCAGTACCAGAGCAGCCTCCAATACAAAAAGGGGCAGAAGTGGTCAGATGGGTCACATTTTAGAAGGCCGTTATGTGGCCTTTTGTCTGTACACGCGCAAAGCACAAAAAGCGCAAAGATGCCTTTAAGAAAAGTATGATGTTTACATTTTCAGTTTCATTTAAATTAAATGTAAGATAAGATTTGGGTGATATGTGGCACTGGCACAAGCTTGCCAACGCTTCCTACCGCAAGATGGCGCTCGATCCCGTCCATTACCGGTGGTTGTTTGGAGTTCAGCGGTGGCTTGCTCAGGTAGGCTACATTCATTTACTTCTCCTATTTCTACTATTAGCTGTTTTAAATCTAAAAAAAAAAAAAAAACATTTTAGTGACTATTTTTGGCGTTTATATTATTCGGTTGCACAATCGGCGTTTTTAAGGTAGCTACCTATTGGTAGCGAATAGCGATGACCAGGATGGACCAGTTGCACTTGTTTTTGATTAGGCTACAGTTGTTTATAATCATTTTACAGCGATTTATGGTGTTGATTTTCATTTGTATTATTTGCATTCAGTCTCATTGCAAACAGTTCACTTGGTAATCCAGTAGAGGGAAGCAGCGTTTCATTACAGTTAGTAGGCTTACACTAATTTATTCACTGCAGTCTGGCATCATCGGTGCCATTCATTTTAGGGTCCATTATACTATATATCCAATAAAACCAATATATCTGTTACCTCATGACTTCTTCCTAAAACAACTAAATAAACGATTTAGCTCTTTAAATGAGAAATGAGAAAAAAAAACTCCAGATCCAAAATTCAGATCAGTCTTGAAAATGAAGGTGTAGCTCACCCAAAAGTGTTGTCATCATTAAGGCTACTCATGTTTATGATGTTTCAAACCTGTAGCCTATGACTTTTTTCTTCTATTTCTTCTTATTTCTAAAATCAGCTTGGGTGGTTTTAAGCTGGTTTTAGCTGGCCTGACCAGCTAAGACCAGCATGACCATCTAAAGAAGTTGCCAAAACCCCACTAAAACCATGAACACCAGGCTGAAAGACCAGCCAACCAGCTCAAACACACAATAAAAAGATGCAAACTAGACGTTATGCTGCTCTTTTTCATTCAGTGTAGTGAATAGCCTGTCAAAAAGAGACAGTACAAATCTGAAAATGATGGAAAACCACCATAAGTAGCCTACTCTCCATATTACTTGTGCACTATATTCCAAGACGTGTTGTTGTTTTAATACATGAGCAATGCAAAGATAAATATTAATGTATTTGAATTGGATCTTTCGAGCTGGAACGGTTGAATCCTAATATAGTGTGGTGTGTGTGTGTGTGTGTGTGTGTGTGTGTGTGTGTGTGTGTGTGTGTGTGTGTGTGTGTGTGTGTGTGTGTGTGTGTGTGTGTGTGTGTGTGTGTGTGTGTGTGTGTGTGTGTGTGCATTCAATAGGCCTCAGAGCTAAGGCATGGCACATGATGCCTCATCTACAGGCTTTTGTTCTTCACATGATATTTATCTCCTCCTGCTTGACCCAGTAACCTAAACAGAAACAAGAAACATGCCCTATCACTGGCCATGTCCTGATGCTGTTGATTAACCTACTTAAATGATCCCATCTCTCCAGTGTCTCGCCTGGACATGATACAGCAACTAATTGGAAACAGGCCGCTTAGATAGTTCTTAGAACTGTTCTATTTTAATTCAGTGCCAGAAGGCGTTTCAAACAAATTGCAAATGGAAGATAAAAGATCTAACAAAGTGCAAAGGAAGGTGCGTGAGATAAATTTAAGAAAGTTGCACTGTTTGCATTATGACTCATACATGATGATGACGTCTGAATAAAAATAAACAGCACGATGTTGAAAAGCAGTCGCCACATGGTCAAGTGCGGTTCGCTTACAGTTCCAGTCTGTTTAGGAGTCGTTGGTCTAAGCGAGTGTGTAATTGTGTGACGACTTCTGTTACCTTTAGTTTTACACTCGCCTGACTCACACAGGGCGTCTGGCCTCATGTGAGCCCTCGGTCACATGTTCGCATCAACCTGGGGTGTTTGGACTAGAGCAAAAAGAGCAGGAGCGTTCTGGCTGTGGGCGGGAAGCACTGGAGAGGATGAGAAGAAGATGTGGTCATGGGTGAAAGAGTGCTATTGTTTTGTTGTCCCTGTGATTCAGAGAGCTTCCTCCGAACAGCTGCTGACCACTCCGGGCCCTGGCTTGTGTTTAGTGGGTTTGTTTGGCTGTAGATGTGAGGCTCTGTTACCCATTATCATGATTCCCTGAGTCACTTGTGAGACAGCACAGCCACCCTTAAAGAAATGCCTTATTTGGTCTGGTCTGTGTATGTGACTGGTATGAGTGAATGGAACATGCAGAGGAGAAATTGTATAGTATAGGTTTGTTAGAGAGTTTAGAAGAAGATTATCTCTCAGAGACAATAATGTGTAATATATATAATATATATAATATATATAATATATATATATATATATATATATATATATATATATATATATATAACTGTATATATTATGTGATTATGAACACACACACACACACACACACACACACACACACACACACACACACACACACACACACACACACACACACACACACACACACACACACACACACACACACACACACACACACACACACACACACATATATAGCTTTTTATATAAATACTAATATAAAATACAGTATGTAGCCTAATATTTAGTAGTAAAGCTCTTTCCCATTTTGAAAAAAAAAATGAATCAATTTTATTTTTAGAAAATACTTATAAAATCGTTTTTCTTAGAACAGTGAATTTATATCCTACAATTCTGGCATTTTTTTCTCACAATTTTAGTTAACATCACAATTTACTATGATTTTTTTTAGTTTAAATCTCAGAAAAGAAAAAAAAGTCAAAATTGTACGGTAATATGCAAACTCACAATTCTATAAGAAAAAAATTGTATTGCTAATGAAAAATTAAAAATTGTGAGATTTAGCCTAAAGCTGGAATTACCTTTTCTTATTTTGTGGCGGAAATAGGCTTCAATACAAATTACATGGCAACTTATTATTACTTTACTTTTCAACATTAAGATTTTAAGTTAAAATTTTAATAAATGTTGGGGATACAACGAACAATATTAAAATTCTATGACTGATAATAACCGATAAAATGGCTGATATTAAAGTTTTATACTATTTTTTTTTAAATAAAATAAATTGTTTTAAATATCACAACAATATGATATGATACCAATTT
Organism: Chrosomus eos; assembly: GCA_036326025.1. Taxonomy (NCBI): domain Eukaryota; kingdom Metazoa; phylum Chordata; class Actinopteri; order Cypriniformes; family Leuciscidae; genus Chrosomus; species Chrosomus eos. Next base: position 8,411,535 of record CM070828.1, on the reverse strand, counting down.
ATTGTGTCAAAGGGAAAGAATACTTTTCATCCTGTAAAGTGTAAATGGTATTGTACATTGGTGTATACCATTACAACGCAGTCTCATGAAATTCATTAACAGCATCCTTTTAGCTTTTATTCAGTTAATTGAAATAGCTTGGCAGTGTGCCAAATTATGTTTTATAAATCTCAACTAATATTAGGTCATGTCAACAACTCATTTGGAGACATTTAGCTTGAATAGTAGAAATCTTTTCTAGTTATTCACATACAACTTTGTGGTTTGATTTGGTAAGAATATGTTAATTCTGTGGCATGGCTGAAAGTGTAATATATTTTACAACCTCTGCCCTAAAGGAGAAGCTTCTACAAATCAGCATCGTGTCTTGAAGATTAGATGGTGTTTGAGTTAACATGTCTGTGTAAGTATGTAGGTCAGGACTGAGCTGTGTTGTGTTGGGTCGTACGAGGGGATCTGATCGGCTACAGGTAACCGGACAGAAGGACGAGACAGATGCTTATCTAATGGGTAATCGGGTTAATGTGCTTGTGGCACTACTGAACTTCAGCTAAAATGTGGCTAATGCTGTCTAGTTCCAAGGGCAAAAGTGATCTCCGAGAGATTAAAATAGGTGTTTGAATACGGGGAAGTAGAGGGGCCTGAGTTCCAGTCATAGTGCAGGCCGAAGGAGGATACTCTGCTGGATCTCAGTGTGCCATTTCAATGGTTTAAAAGATATATTATACCAGTTTTATAGTTAAGTACCAGCTCAGTTCAAGGAACGGACTCCTATTTGGTCTAAATAGGAAACCGCCCGGGCACAGGGTGAAAAAGAACGGAATGCGCGATTGGGTTTTTACGGCTCATTTGCACATCACGTCAATGATATCATGTCACCGTGTGGGTCGATTAATCTGGTCGGGACTCGGAGTGTTGAGAGGAATCGGATTTACATATGTGGTTTCAACAACCAGATGCATACTTGTCCAGTTTCGTCTGGAATGCGGCCCAGATGTGCCACTTCCTGAATGCGTTTCGGAGGGCATTTACACTTTTGAAAATCGGATAGCTATCCGATCACAGAAAACACATGAAGTGACCAGGTGTAAACAGGCCCTAAAAAATAAAAACATCCATTTTTGAACTCATAGAATGAGTTGTTTGTGAACAACTTGTTGTCCATCTGTGAGGAGTCGGCTTCATATCAATCTCAATTGTGATCACAGAGCGATAAGTCAAGAGGATAGTGGTCTGGACTTCATAAAGCTCTAGTGCTCTATTAATATGAAGTGTCCTCATAAGTGGAATATCGATGCAGAAACTGTGAGCGCACAGTACTTCACACATTCTGGATGTATTGATTTATGATTGTGGAATAATGCCTTTTTAATGAAGTGCTTTCTTTGGAGCAGTTGGAACATATTTTGTTGCCTTTCACATTTCAACGATCATATGCAAAGTAACACAATCTGCCTACAAACCTTATGGTCCTCGGCGTCACACCGAAGACAGCTGTTCCATCCACGAACATTTTACCCAGAACATATGTCAGTCATGTTCACACATATGCGTGCATGCAAAACAACTTCTCTTTCTTTCTCCCCCCTCTTTCCTTCTCGTCGAGTGTGGCAAAACCCTGAGCGCTCCCATTGCATAACTCTGCGCTGACTCATTGCATAGTGGCCTAATTCTTCCTTCACTATTAATGGATGAGGAGAAATCTAGTCCTCATGCACTTCTGCCCCACTTTCTTTGACTTTTTCAAAGTGTAACCTCAATCTCACTCTTTGTTTACGATTCCAGCGTCTTTCCTATCATTATTTCATTTTATGGCTGTAATCTCGGCCTTGCTCATATAATAGAATGATGTGACGTTAGTGTGCATGACATAATAAAGAGCTGTTATTGAGGCTGGAGCTTTTATTGGTGCTGATTATGTATTCGCTCAAATGACATAAGAGGGCACTTATGTGTTTGCAGTTTGTCTACGCTGGGTGTGTGTGCATTTCCAACCTTTTCATTTCAATAAAGCATGTTTAAATATAACATATCGCTATTGTATAGAATGCTTAAAACAAAGAATCCTTCTTTTTAATTAATAGGACCTATTATTAAGAATAAGAAATTTGTTATTCACATGAGATCCCAACAAGTAGTACATATGTTTGCAGAGATATCAAAGTCTGCTACTAAAAAAAACACATTTACATATTGAAATTAATTTTTGTTTTTTTGTTTACATTTGAATTAACATTTAAAGATTTAAATTTAGACATTTATTTTTTGGAGCCGTTTTTGTTCATTTAATTTCAAAAGTTATTTGATCGGATTTTTAGATATTGGATTGGATCAAATCTTGAAAATGGGATGGTTAAAAGACAGAAAAGGATTCTAAAATCAGATAAGATCACAAAATCCAATCTTTGATCTGGATCAAATCTTCAGTTTGTGTTCAAAACTTTTTAGTAAGGTTGGATATACCTTTGATCCAAAAAAAAAAAAAAAAAATCGATCAGAATTATTGTGATCCCAGCAGAAGAGTGGTATAGTAACTTTAAAACTGGTCAAAAAAATACAATTGTATCATGCAGGCAAATATATACACATTTATATTTTTTTAATATGAGTTTAACTATTAAAGTAATAAATTAGAAGAAGATATTTATTAAGCCTTTAAGTACAGTGAAGTACAGTTTAAGTACAGTGAAGTAAAAAAAGAGAGATTTTGGCACCATAAAATAATACATTTAATTTTAAATGTTTTTTAATCACCGTATATTGGCACAATCATCAGAGATAAACCAGTTCAAAGTGGACTGGATTCTAGCAATTTCATCCCTTATTATATTTTTCTGTTTTTGTTGTGGGTCAGGTTACAGAAACTCTAAAGGGACATGTTGAGGAAAATAAATTTATCTCTTTTATGCTTTCCCTTAAGAAACTTTGCATTCACTGTTTTCCAAAAATCATATGTTTTTGTACGATTAACATCTTACTAATCCACCTCGTAAAATAGTTACGTTTAGCCATGAGAATGATATTCCATTAATGTTTGTCTAATCATTTTGATATCAAAACTTTAAACAAACACTTTTTTTATATTTACTTGACATTTTAATCAATTTAAAATGGCTTGAGCATCCAAATACTTTTTTAGACCAATCTCTATGAAATTATGAAAGAGCAACATCGGCGTGATATAGGTTTCCTGGGCTTTTGTCATGGATATTCCAGAATCGTCTGTGGTTGGCCTATTTTTTTATGCATGCCTTTGTCTCTGCTGGTCACATTAGAACAGAGTTCTGCTGTTATTTTCAAGGCATCAGTAAACCCTTTCAGCCCCTTTAACTCACTGAACACAGGGTGATGGATCTGTCAATATCACTTTACTCTTTGTTTGGGAAGATTTGGGTTTGATTAAAGAACTGATTTCAGAGGATAATGGCAGGAGTTTGGCGTGTGAATTGGTGATTGTGCCACAGGTGCAGCGGAGGAGGGAGTCGAGAGAGTGAGAACAATCAACCAAAGTGATGAGACAAAAAGAGGAAGATGAACTAAATTGTTACAAAAGAGTAAAATGGTATCTTGGGATGCACAATATTTTTGTAGCATATCAGTTATCAACTGACATTTCAGATGTTTTAATGTTTCACTATTGGTATATTGAATATTCACAGTTCTTACTTTTACATCATTTAAAGTTAATTTCACAACACTATTAAATATATTCAAAAGTTTGAGATTGGTAAGATTTTTTAAATGTTTTTGAACGTAGTCTCATATGCAGGAGATTGATTGGATCAAAAGAACAGTTATATTGTAAAATATTGTTACAAATTAAAATAACTGCTACTTTAATACTTTTTAAAATGTAATTAATTCCTGTGATGCAAAGCTGAATTTTCAGCATCATTACTCCAGTCTTGAGTGTCACATGATCCTTCAGAAATCATTCTGATGATTTTCTGCTCAAGAAACATTTATTATTATTAATGTTAAAAACAGTGTAATCGTGCTGCTTAATATTTTTGAGGAAACTGTGATACAGTTTTATTCCCAGGAATCTTTGATGAATAGAAAGTTCAAAATAAAAGCATTAATTTGAAATAAAAATGTGTCTTAACTTAACTTGTCTTGCTTGAATAAAAGTGTTCATTTTTCATTCTTTCGAATGGTTAAGCAAAATTAATTTAAAAAAATGAATTTTTTAAATAGACAGAATAGTCTATTAGTCTAAAAAGGAAAAGAAAGAAGTTTAAATGGTATACACAGTGGGACTAAATATTTGTTAAATAATGAATTGTCATGAGAAAATGAGTATTGATTGACCTGAGGGTGAATAAGTGCGGGTCATGCGGTTTGGGACTGAGGAATGGGGTTTGGGCAGGGCTGCATGGCTGACCTACATTCTGCTGGCCTTTCAGTGATCAGCCTGTGTGAATCACACCGCCTCTTTTAAACTTTTACCAGCACTTATTATACATGCCCTCATTAATACACATCATGTGATACTGTTATTAATGATGTACATCCCGCTTAAAAGCACGCATATCATATAATACTGTTCAGTATGACACACATACACGCTCAGACACTTCTTCCCTTGTTTGCGCTCTCTATTTTTTTGACCTACATCTTCGGCAGCTCCGTTACGTAACCAGAGTTATGTTGTGCTCTGGAATCCCAGCGCTCCTGCAGATGTTCGGACACAAAACAGCTTCTCTTCCCACTCCATTCTTCTCTCTGCCTCCTTGTTCTTCCTCTCCTCATTTTACTCTTCCTTTTTCATTTCTCTGCTTTCCTTTTCTGTTCTGCTCTTTCTTTCCTTTATACATACAGTTGGCCCAAAAAGTCTGAGAGCACTCTGGGATTACAAAAAGAATTCGGACCTTTTAGTAGACAGAACATTTTAGGATTTTTAAAAACAAATAATCAAAATTGAACCCCTAAAATTAATAAGAAATGTTTTATTATGCATTATTTCTAGGTCACTAATCAAATGTGTGACTGTGTGAATCATTGTACAAAAGGTCAGATTTTCCTACTTTGCTGTTCTCAGAAAATAAGAATCATCAGGTCTTGCACAACCTCTTTGGCTAAACCAAATACATTTCAATTTAAATTAATATAGGGCTGGTCGATATGGCCCAAAAAATTATCACAATAAAAATGTTCATATCAGACGGAATTGGTAAATCACGATAATTGTCAAATACACAAAGTTCTGTCATGAAACTCTAGATGGCGCATGCTGGTCCTTAACTCAATCTGCTTGCAATCACATCCTTCTCTATTGGGCACAGCTGATTGGCTCCTGCTGTATCAGTAGCCAATGAGCTCGCTGCTCAACCTCGAAGCTGTAGCAGTTGCAACCATAGACATAATAAATACATAGACGCCCTAGGGCCCGCTTTGGAACGTTGCTGCGATACGTCAACGTGTCCGCCAAGTGCAAGACTGCGCTGTAAACAAATGCAAGTAAACGGGTGAGCTGCGGTTTTACTGGATAAAAACAATAATAACGTTTACATTTATCAGCCGATTTCAGTGGTTTGTATGTGGTGTACGTTACTATTACTAATTATACAATGACCAAATACAACCAAAAAAAATGTTCAGTCTTGTTTGTGAAAGGTAATTTCCCCGAGACCTGTTTTCAATTGTGTGGCGACTTGTACAGCCCCAAGCAGCGCACGAAACTTGATATGGCGGTGCCGTTGACGTACGCTCCAGCAGCCAATAGGGTGTCTATGTATTTATTATGTCTATGGTTGCAACACGCTTTCAGAAACCCTCCACCTTCCCCAGCTCCACCTGTATAGATCTGCTATGGTAATTCATGTACGCTGTATTGTACAGCAGCAGCGTAGCAGCTTTTCCTTGTTTTCTTAATGCCTCTAGTGAATTTGAGCAATCAAACAATAATGATAAATTCTTCTAAAATGTCTGTATTATTTGCTTAAAATAGTATCTGATATTATGCAAATAGATTGTTTTCTTTAAATAGGATGCACTGCAATAAAGCATTACATATAATTCTGATATTTCTCAACTACACTGCAGCAGTATAATGTGTTTTTGTTGTTCAGTATTGAATTTGAATGGTGTTCAGTTATTAATGAGATCACAATGCAGCGTTGTGTTTACTCCCCTTTAAGCTCTCTGCAGGCTGAATGACGTGTCTGCACCTCCACCCTCTCTCTCTCTCCTCCCCAACCCTCACTCTCTGAATTCCCCTTCTCTCATCCCTCTCCTCCCCTTCACACTGACCTACTTTTCCACTGACCTGCTTTCGTAAGGTTGCGCATACTCCGTGCAAGTAAAACAAAAACAGGGAAAAAGGGGGAAAGAGGGGAAAAAAGAGTGAAAAAATAGCAGCAAAGAGAACAAAGCACTGCAGCTCTTGCTAAAAGTCACCTTGCTTTTGTTCTTGCTTTGGCTCTCGCCACCGTAGCAACCGGTAGTGCGGCACAGTTCGGTGCTTGTTTATTCATGTGACATCATCAACTACACAGGTTTCATTTTTAAATAAAATTAGACACCTTTATTGTCAACAGATTGTCTGTTTTGAATTATGGCTCTGTAGTTGAATAATGGTAGAAGAGGTAACATACTTTCAGGTGAAGGTTGTACGGCAGGTTGTGTAAGCGCCATGCATGCATATTACTTAATGCCAGACAAGGTAAGTGATATAACAAACTGGCAGTCAACCAGGAGCAATAAATTAATGAATAAATGGCAGGTAATCGTTAACACTTTCAAATAAATGTGTGTATCAGAAAAGATCTAGTGGAGAATTAGTGAGAAAGACGAGATGTAATTTGGTGAGAGGGAGGGTAGAAAAGATTGGATTATGACCTGCACTTCAAGCTATTCTTTTTATAATGTCAATTGATATCAGAACAGTTACATAACTTGTTTTCTGCTCTAGTCTATTTGTTTCTTTGAATTAGTGCCTGTACTTGGGAGTATATTTTCATGACCAGTGATGAACAGTGTGACCAGCTACATCGTGTTCCTTTCCAATGTTGGTAATTCAACATGAAAGCATTTGTATGTGTACTTCTATTTGGTTGCAGCTCCCTGTGTGCGTATATGTGTGTGGCTGTGACATAAGTGCTGTGACTTAGCCAGTGTTACATCATATTGGATGACTCTTGCGCCCTGCAGGAGTACAAAGTGTCCCTATGCATTTGCAAAGCTCTCATTTCAATTAGTTTATCATGCTGGAGGCAGAGAGGAAGTTGGGAAATATAAAAATCTGTTATTCTTTTGGTCTGGTTTTAAATCTTGTGAAAGTGCATGTGTTGGGATTGTTCATGGAAACACTTCATTATGGGGCATTAAGGCTTGCCGAGTAGTATAAACAACATTAGGCGACTTAAATTCAACATACAACATGTTTTATTTTTCTTTCCACTGCTTTAGTGTCATTCTGAGCACCTTGACAAGTATGCCCACCTCTTTTAACAAACATCTTTTTTTTCTTTTTCTTAAAACTTCAGTAAATACCACACAATACACCAGGGTACAGAGGTGAAATAGATGAACAGGACATTAAAATACATACTGTCTCACATTGAGGTGAACAGACGACAGACACAAGAAATATCAACCCAAAAAGAATAATAGCATTGGAATATAAAATAAAAATACAATAATTATTATTATAGAATGCCAAAATAAACTTGATACAAACTTAAAATACTCAAAAGAGAATTTGTCTGTACACTTTTTACATAATGGCCAGTGCCAGGCACCTGTTTGGGAACAATAAACACAGATTGTATAAAATCTGATGAAAAAAATTCAGTGCAGAAGCAGCTTTCAGCTGTGGTAAATTCTACAAAGACAACTAGTAGGACTGAATTTGTGTCTAGGTAACACACTTATTTGTGTGCTGCAGCATTTTTACTGTGTGTTAACTTTTATATGCAACATTTAATGGGTATGATGATGCAATGGGCTACACGCACCAAAGGAGAAACTCGTCAGTTCGGAGTAACCTCAACCGTTTCTTCTCATGAGGTAGCATGTGAGGCGTCTCTGAAGCCTGACCACAGAGGACACGACCATCTTGAGATGGTAATGATATATTTTACACTTTGTACAGTCCGCATATTAACTTGGAAGAGACCACCTTGACATTTCTGAAAGGGCTTTTACTCGAATTTGGCTAAACGTCAGGTAGATTGCAAAATCTTTTCTCTTCTTTTTTTTTTTAAAAATGGACTGGTCACAGTGACCTTTGGAGAGGGTCAATCCATCAGGCTCCTTTACACTGATACAGTATAGCAATGTACTGGACAAAAGATGATTTTCACTCGTTAGCGTTGACCTATGAATGACCAAAACACTATGAAGAGAACATTCTGGTATCTCTCAAATGATACAGTGACATAAATACGATGACTTAGAAAATATAATGGAAGCATCAGACAAAAACATTTGGATTAGACTATACAGGAATTCAAACAGTAAGAAGTAGACAGTGTTCGTATTCTTTCTCCCACTTTTCTACTCTTACGTTGCCATTTTTTATAAAATGTACTGAAATATGATATGTTTAGTCATGTCACAGTATTATAATATTCCAAGTGCTTCAATAATGCTAAAGTCCAAAGGCAGAGGAGGAGAGAGACAGCCATGAATCTGTTGAGGTTTTTTCTTCTGAAATCAGTAGGGAGAAAAGGACTTGAGTCTTTAACTCCATGAAGTGTGGCGAAAACAACTTGGGTTCAGGAACTACCCATCAATTTAGCTAAGCTACAAAACATGGCAGAGATATGTAAATATTCAAAATGGAGTCAACGGTTGCTATACAGAGCTTTGTAGGTTTGTTTTGAAAGAGGAAATGGATCATTAGAAAGAGCCTTAATTTCCTCTTTGTAACTTTTTAGAGTTACAGTTAAGTGCTTATGAAAAAATGTTCGAGCTGCATTAAAAGTCACAGAATTGCTCTTGATAAGAAAACGGACCAAGAACACAAGTTACTTTCTTGTTGTTGTTCTGTATAAGCAATAGACTCTCATGCAATGAACCGGTAACATTTTCTTTTTTCGTTCTTTCGGATGGTAAAGATGACAAGTCCTGTCTTAACTCATTTAAAGGATGGGATGTGCCAGTTTCAGTCACGTTTCTTGTTTCTGCTACCTCGTCCTCCTGAACTCCTCTTCCCACTTTCCTTCCATCCCTCTTCCTTCTCTCTGGAAGGAAACTGTTGTGTGTAAAGTTCATCTGCTGTGTCACTCTCCCCTTCCTTGCTTCCAGAGCTGCTGCCTTGCTGCTGGTTAACCTGCGCTAGCGCCAGGTAGGGGTGCTGAGGCAGAGCGGAATCAGGTGACGTTGTGGCCAGGACGTCTTGGGAGCCACCATTGGACATTGCTCTATACTTAAGTCTTAGCTTGTGTGGCAGAGCAGTGCCTTTCATGTCACCTTGGTTGTCTCCGTACAGGTAAGAATCACTGATGACCATGGTGGGCGAGGATGCTGACTGGAGGATGGCGTGAAATCCACCAGTATCGGAGGAAGAGGATGAGGGAGATTCGTCGTCAGTGGAGGCTTCTTTATCTGAGCTGCGTGGGTCTCCGTCACTAGAGGAGGTGTCCTTGCCTGAGGAGGAGTGCTCTTGGTAGAAGCCATCTGCTCTTGGGCAACCTTCATACGTTAGCTCTGGTGGCTCCTCGTTCAGAGTGCCGAGGTAGGGATTGGACCGCTGGCATACAAGGGCTTTTCCGGCCTCACTGAGCAAATCTGGGGCGAAAGAATTTGGGGTGCTGTCTTGAACCTGACTTCTGCATTGTCCTTGAACACTCAGGTCTTGTTGCTGTATGACAAACCGCCTGCTCTCCCCTGCATCTGCCTTGCCAATAGTGAATTCATAATTTGGTGAATTCAAAGACCTCCTGGCCAGCTGCTGCGCCACCTCCGAAAGAGTCTCCAAACCATCAGGTCTTATTTGTAGACTGCACCCTGTTTGAGTAAAATGGGTGATTTGCCCATTCTGTTGTGTTTGGGACGCCACCTGCTGCTCCATGTCCTCAACCCTTTGGCTCTCAACAGGGTAGGAGTTGCTTCCGGAACGAAAGAGGATGACACTTCTTTGGGGTGTGGCAGATGGAGGGGCTGGGTTGTTGACGCCTTCTTGCTTCTCCATTTCTTGAGGTTGGTGAGACTCCAGTCGTCCGAGACTTTGATGGCCATTGAACATGCCATTAAGAACACTTGCCTCAAGCCTGTTAATGTCCATTCCAGAGCTCTCGTGTTTGATGTCAAAGTTTATAGGTTCAGGACTGTCCCGTGAAGACCCATCAGACATGTCAGAGAGTGATCCACGGGGGGAGTACTTGTGTAACGCTGAGTGGCGTTCACTCCTGGTCGGCTGCTCAGCCTCTGAGGAATCAGAGTTCATCATGACCTGAGATGCACTAGAGTATCCACTGCTTGAGTAATATGGATTTCCGGAAGTTGCTCCTGTACCATTAGCTCCATTAGTCACTGCCTCACTACCATTGCTGATCTGCTGGGTCTTTTCCATGTAAGAGGCAGAGCTTATGAGTCCAAATCTCAATTTCAATTGCAGGAGTTCTGTCTTCAGCCGCACGTTTTCATCATTCAGTGCCATTACCCTGTTTTCCAGCACCATATCATTGAGCCGGCGTTTCTCCCTTGACCTCTTTGCAGCCTCGTTATTCTTGCGTCGCTTTTCCCAGTAGGATGCATCTTTTTTCTCATCCGAGATGAACTCCCGCTTCCGTCGACAGCTGGAGTTGGGTTTTGGTTTTATTAGTCGGCCTTGACGAGGAGGGCTCGCGATTCGAGGTGATGGTAAACTCTCACTGTAGTTTGAGAACGTTTCTAATGTTTCCAAGCTGGCACTGTTATTTTGGGTTGGGAGATTTAGGCTTTCCATTGTGGTCCTGTTGAGGCCAGTTTGTATAACTGGCACTCAGTGGACATTGAAATTTAATGTTTTAATACTGAAGATTATTTGTTTCTGAAACTTCAAAAACAAACTTAATTGCCAGTATATAGACTTCAGACCTTTTAAGTGTCCAGATTGGTCAAAAAGATAAGAAAAAGATGGAAGGCAACAAAAACAACCGTCATTGGATAAGTGTGTTCCACGTTGTTGTTGTTTTTTTGTCCAAAAAAAGAGATGGTCTTCTTTTTTGTTTAGCTTGCTTTCAGTTCTCTCAGATTTTAGACAATGTAAATTTGTTGACTTGGCAAAGCTCCTTGTTCTTGATGGGTGATGTGGTTGTATAGGCTGGGATTTCTGTTGGAGAATAAACTTGATCGTTCATCTGATCCGTCTCAGCTCAATGTTTTATCCCAGTCTCTGTTGAACAGATCTGTAAAGACAATGAAACAGAAGGTGTTTACTGAAATGTGTCCACAAGAATAAACAAAAACAACTACATCATAGAGTTAAAGGTAACAAGAATTAAAAGAGTAGGATTAGTTATTATGAATGGTATATTATTTTGAATGTATGAAAAAGTGTTCTACTACTTTATTGCACTGGTGGCTACCACTCTTTTGTCTTTTTTACTTTGTTGTAGTTGTGTGCAGGTAATTTAACTTTATAAGTAAGTTCAATCCCTTCTATTACAAAATGTGATTGACTTTCATATGAGGGTTTTGTGAAGACCTTTTCTTTTCACTGCAGCTTGGATGATAAATACCATAGGTCAAAATTTGTAATAATTCGGAAACATGTAATAATTCGGAAACAACCCAGTGTTTCATTTCCAATCTTGGCAACAACTGAAATGTTCTGCTTTTCCTCAGTTCTATGAGCTCTAGAGAAATGTAGGTCAGTAGAGTAGTTTAGCACAGCGAGTAGGAGATCAGGCCGTGCTGCAGTAGGACACTTATTGTGTAAGATACTGCACTGTCACATAATCAGAGACACCTGACTGACTGCCAGCCCAGGACTGCAGGTGTGGAATATCCAGAATAACCCTCATTCTCTTGCCATCATTTATTAGTGATCCAAACATCATTTATTGACAATATAACCAAGATCATTTCGTTTATTAAAAATGAGTACATGTACACAACTATCTTTTTAAATGACTTTTTATTGTGCTATTTTTATAATACGGTTTTATTCGGTAGTAGAGAATGTCTTTTTGTTACTGTGCTAAAACTATTAGGACTTTGTCCTTGATGTGTTAGCTCATCCTATTTTGCAGCTCATCGTGAGAATCTGAGTTCATGTTACATAACCACACACAGCTATTGCACCATCACTAAAACACAATCTTAAAACCCGGCATTCTCATGGTTCAACGGCAAAAAGAGGAAGAGGAACAAAAAAGTACAACACAAACAGCCCATTGTTCTCAAAAGCAAACATAGAACTTTGCCTATGCCTGTTTTGTTTAAGCCTGATTGAATTTTCCCTTATCTTCAACCACACGAGAGAATATTACTTTGTATTTCTAAATTTGTGGGTAACTCTGTCCATTGTGGTTAGGCTCACAGCATTGTGGGGACTAAGATTCCAGAAAACATGGAAGCACAAAGTATGGTCCATGCATTATCATTTTTCAGTAGGAACGTAAACTACAGCATGGGAAGGGTGGTGGACGTTGCGTGTGTGTGTCCCACTGACCTAGAAACCGGCTGCTCCGTAAACGGTGCGTGCGCGCACTGGGTCTAACGCTATGCTGTAAAATAGGTCAGTGGGGCGGCAACGGTGTGTGCGTCCGCGGCTGTGTGTCTGTGAGCGAGTGCGTCAGAGCAAGTGGGGAGGAATTATAGTGCCTACCAAAAATAGTGTGCTTGGGTGAGGGAGGAGTTAAGGATTCCAAATGGGGGATGAGAGAGGAATTTACCAGCACTGCAGAGGTACAGAAAAAAAAGCAAATACGTCACCATCAGAATATTAGATTAAAGCGGGCCATGATTCATGCCAGTGATGCACTAATACGCATCAAATGCACTAGCAATTTCCTGAAATGTGCATTGAGAAAGGGAGGAAGATTTCAAAATGAGGTTTTCTGCTCTTACACCACAAGACTTGTCCGATACAGTCCAGCTTTTGCAATATCACCAATCAGCCGTGAATCAGAGCATGCAGTATAGTGCAGTTCAGACTGCAGGTTGTGGCTGGATGCCAGATTGTTATCCCACTTGAGGATCATTTTAGGAGATGGTGAGCTCAGACACCCAAGTTACAATAAATGTAAACCTTTATTTTATGGTAAATAAGTGGCTTAGGGTAGTAATGGTGCTCAAAGAAAAAGAGGGGAGACATAACCATCCTAACAATATTTTGACCCAAACACATTGTGTTATCGGTTGCCTTAGCTTGTTTTCTTTTCCTCTTCCAAAAATTAAGAGTCTACATTTGAGGAAAAGGAGCTTGAGGTCCCATTAAACAGTTATGCACCGTCCCACATGGATAGTGTTTACAGCTGGAAGCCTCCCTGCATGTGTTCACCCAGTCACATGCAAGCAGAACTGTTACGCCTCTAGTCTCCCTTCCGACCTAAAAGCCAAGTAGGCCAGTGTGAGTATTTTGGCTAGACTCTAATTACAGGGGTTATTGCTAAAATCACAATAGCTGTCTATGAAAATTAAGTTCACAGCAAGTTGTCAGACTAGAGACTAGGTTAGCTAACCTTCAGATTAGTTTATGTAGTTGAGTAAACGCACCACCTGTATGCACATCTCTTGAATGCTCTTATTTGGTTTTTGGACTGATGCTTCATATTGTAAGAAGTTTGGGAGCAATGTGAGGCAGTTTCAGATTCCTGGCATTGCTGAATGGGGAGTGGTGGAATTGTTAAGGGGCATACTCTACTTAGTTTAGGAGTAGGTCATAAACCAAGCATGCATTTTTGTCCCCACACTATACACACATAAATTATTAAACATTTGAAAGGTTTGCACATTAGTATGCTTGTAAGTAACTAACTCTGTCTCTCTCTTTCCCAAACCAAAAGTTTTATGTCGCCTCACACTGCACAATAACCCACATGATACGTACTCACATTACGAGAATTGTATTCACTATGGTGTTGACGCGATTTTTGAATATCTCGCTCATCTGAAGAGGGTCTTTCTCCGCTCGCAACTGAACATCGTGCAACCCAACAACCATTCGCGTGGCACCGCTTTATCCTGTCGGGAGATGCAAGCCGCCACGCGGTAGTTTAACAACCATATGCTACAAAAGAAACGCTGACTAGCAACTGAAATGCACGGGAATAATGCCGCCGCAATGCAATGCACAGACATTAACTGACCCTCAGCCACTCATGCTTTTGGATTTCGTAATGATCACCACCTCCCCCACGCCACGACCGTCTCGCCTTGACATTGAATGTGAAAATGTATGCAGTGCACAATACGAGATAATCTGTTGCTACATTACAATCTAAAATAGGCAAACATAAACAATAAAGAAAGAACCACTGAAAAGCAATAAAATTCGCAGTCAGCGAAGCATTTGAGAGCCATGCAGACCCTGAGTCGGTTTCCATGTGAACAATAACATGCCCTGACCACGTTGCAAGGTAAGAGCCTAGCCTACAACTGTTTAGCCTGCTACAAGCTCTGTAAAACACAATACACCCAGCACATATTATGAAATATTATATAATAAACGGAGTGCAGTTGAACTCACCTATGTGAAATTGCGCATTCGTTTAGTTAAACGAAAGAATCCTCTTATATTCTTCAATAAATCGCACGTCCGCGCCTCTATATGCCGTTTCTCGTCCCGATTCTGGTCTTTCTTCCTTTAACAACTTCAGTCTGGGCTGAAAATGTCCCGTGTGGGTCGTGATCCACTCACCGGCTTTGTGTCGATTAATGTGACTCCCTGAATGTGCTGCTATTCGCCGTCTGTCTCTCCCTCCCTCTTCGTCCTTGTGTTATGTCGGAGGCTTTGCTCCAATTTTCCTCTCTTACACACACGTACACACACTCTCCTCTTGTCGTCCTCGAATGTGTGTTAGTAGGTCAGCGGTTGCATAACACGGAGCTTTGGGTGCCTAGTCACGTTTTTGTTCATCATGACGATACACAAGCCTCCTCTCCTGCCGAAATGACCGAAGAAACCGGGGACGGAGTTGGGTCAAAAAAAGATCTTCTCAGGTTCCTTGTAACGACATTCACCTCACACACCGATATACAGCAGCAGCAGTGTGTGCAGTTGCTCCAACACGCCTCTGTGTAACGTTATTCAACAGCTTTTCTGAAAGAAGGAGGTTACGAGACTGGCAATGTTGCGTAAATATTCACAATTGCATAAAATACAATTTGGCTCAAAGTCTAATGTGATTATGCTAACCAAAGGAATATTAGATCTATCTATCTATCTATCTATCTATCTATCTATCTACTATCTATCTATCTATCTATACTATCTATATCTATCTTATCTATCTATATCTATCTATATCTATCTATATCTATCTATCTATCTATCTATCTATCTATCTATCTATCTATCTATCTATCTATCTATCTATCTCAAACATTGAAATTTGTGTTGGTATAACTGTTAAAAAGTAACATGGTTCATGGTTTTACATGTTGGCTAATTTAGACAATACTAGCTTGTGCTCAAGGTCATGACCCTACAAAAAAAATCTATATTTTTTGTGTTTTCAATAATGTGTGGTTTACTGAATAAAATCATGTATTGACTATTAAATATTGTTCCCTACTGGCCTTACAAATTATAAGACTACAGACAAAACTTCGTCTTTTTTAGTCAACTTAAATGTTCTCATATAGTAGGCCTATATCCGACATATTATTATTATGATAAAGAAATATGATTATTATGATATAATCTGATAAAGAAATATTAGCACATTCAAATGGCAGGATGTATAATATTATTGTATCTGTATATGTTACTATTTTCACCGGGTTGCAAATTAGCAGTTAAAAATGTAATTGCAGTGTAACTTTATTTTGATGGTCCACTTTAGACATTCTACTACTTAAGTAACTTTGCACCTCCATGTCAACGAACTCTCATTAGAGTATTCGTACACTCTAGTAGACTGATAGGTTAGGGTTCAGGTTAGAATACGTTGACATGTAGTTGCAAAGTTAGTCAGTAAAGTGTCGGGGAGCATCAAAATAAAGTGTTAGCAAATATTAAGCAGACAGTCTACTAATACTCTGAGTTGACATGTAGTTGCAAAGTATGGCTGAAGTGGACTATCGAAATAAATTGTAACCTAAAATGTAAGTGAATAGTTAAATACACCTAATATAACATATTAGATTATAAATAGTAATAGTGCTAAAATAAACACATTTTTATCCTGCTAATGAAATTGAGTTTTATTTAGTTTTAGTTCTGTATTGATTTTCAGTTGCCCAAAAATGCAATTTATTGCTGGCAGGACAGCTTGTTTAAGAAGGTATAGCATTCCTCTTTCAAAACATGATACAGGCCACAGATACAGTCTCAGAACAGGAAGGCAAGTTCAAGTTACATTCTTAACATTCTGTTCTTGAATGCATTTACAGACATTTGGTTGTGTGCGACGTCACGTGTCTGTGTAATTTTTGTTCAAAGTCACATATTACTCGACATGAATGAGTAGGTTTGTTCCTGTTTTACTTAACTTCCTTGACCTGAACAATGATGCAGGCAACAGTAGCCTTCAGTTCTCAGAAGATACTAATTATACATAAACAAATGTTTAACGTCTGAGTGGGTATTCCAACCGTTTCCTCAGTTTAAATCTTTGGATACCTGCTTAAAGGGATCGTACACCCAAACATGAAAATTCTATCATCATTTATTCACCCGCAAGTTGTTCCAAACCTGTATGATTTTTTTTCTTCTGCTTAATACAAAAAAAATGCTATTTTGCATTTCGAAGAATGTCAGTATTAACTTCCCCATTAACTTCCATATGGAGAAAAAAATAAGTCAATGGGGTCCTTCAACCATTTGGTTACCGACATTCTTCAAAATATCTTCTTTTGTGTTCAAAGGAAAGAAAGAAGTTCATACAGGTGTGGAACAATTTGAGAATGAGTAAACAGAATAAAACAATTTGGGTGAACTATCCCTTTAAGCAATCGCCTCAAACACATCAGGGTAAATGCACTTGACTCAGGTCCTTTTGAGGGAAAGTTTCTTTGTTCAATTTACATTCAAATTCAAGTATGGTAATTAGTGCTAGGCAACGATTAATCACGATTAATCGCATCCAAAATAAAAGTTTGTGTTTATGTGTGTGTACTGTGTATATTTATATATATATATATATATATATATATATATATATATATATATATATATATATATATATATATATATACACATATGCATGTATATATTTAAGAAAATGTTATTTATATATAAAATATTATATTTATATATAATATTAATTATGTATAAATATATATACAGTATATACATGCAAATGTTTCTTAAATACATACATGCATATGTGTATATTTATATATAAAAAATAATTATACACAGTACACACACATATATTATGTAAACACAAACTTTTATTTTGGATGCGATTAATCGTGGCCCAGCTCGTATGTGAACCTTAAGAACGTATTGGTACAAATCAACTCAACTATATGTGTATTTTTACCAGTAGCACCAACATGTTAAAGCCATGCAGCTGCACCAATCTTTAAAACATGTGACCTCTTGCTCTGCCTTTCACCATGCTAGAACACCCTAGTGAAGTGCCAAGATCAAGAGGGTCGTGGCAGGAGACATGCCAGTTTTAGGCTCATGCATGCGCTCCCCCTTCATCTGTTGCGGTGCTGACGGACACTACGCAGATTGGGGGTTTTGGCCTTGAACTTGCCTTTCCCTCCCCCTCTGCATTCTCCCCCATTCACTCACAGCTGCGTCTGCTACAGTTCCCTAGGCAACCGTTATGCTGCCTGCCTAGCAACTGGTCCCCCCCACCGCCCCCCCTTCCTCCTTGCAGAGAGAGAGGGGTTGATGAGGGGTGCTGGGAGAGACAAAGAACCCAATGTGTGTGTTTATCTAATGTGGATCATGGAACAGGAAGCAGCGTAGGCTTCCTCTGTGGAGCTGTATCGTCTGCTTGCCGGTCCACTAGTAGATCTGAGATCCAAGGGGAGCAGATGTTAGTAGTTATGAGTCGGGGCAATATTATGAAATCCCGCCTCATTCATAAAAGCAGAACGCCTAAATTACTCCTCAGTGTTTTCAAATCAAGACCATCTTTATGTTGAAGATGTGCATGTTGTTTATTGATATGTTAAAGTACATTTTAAAAACACAAATTTTATTGTGTCATAGTCAACAGCCAACCAATAAAAATGTAAACAAAGCTTGGTATAGTGCCCCCCCCCCCCCCCCCCCAACATGGTAACATTTAAAACATGAGACGTTAAGTGTTTTAACCCTCTGTTTTTTGTTTGTTTTTGTTTTCAATGAAATGTACTATATTTTAGTTCAATAATGTTTTTTTATTTAATATTTTGTATTTTTAGGGGATTTTATGGCACAAAATTATATTTATGCTGTAGTTATAATCCATTTATTCACTTTTTGAGCATAGACCTGAAAATTAAATTTCCACCTTAAACTGTCGTAAATCTTGAATGCACAGACACAAGCTATGTTTCCATCCACATGTTTTATCGTGATATCGAATGAAAAATGCCTTATGGAAACAGTAAAATTCGATTGAATTTCATGAATATCGACTCAAATGAAATGCGATCGGTCTCATGGGATTTTATCTTGATGGATATACGGCTTATGCGATAAACGCGGATGGAAACGTTATTATGGTGCGATCCATTTCGCCTAGCAAAACTTTGTTCGCAAATCTTGGCTTGAATGTTGTGCAAAAATGAATGGAAACACCTTAAAATGTCTCAAATCAATTCGATATACCAATTTGATCGCAAAACAGCATGTGACGTCATTACGCACAGGTTTTTATCCGCTTTTAAAGCCGTTTGATGGAAACACACTTTCACCAGCTTTATTCGCATGAGGTTTTTTACCGAACTTCAGATAATTCGATTGACAAGTGGATGGAAACTTGGCTACAGACTGATTCTCTTTTCAAAGACGACACTGACAAATTATTGCTTACATTTATTGTAATGAAAAATGCACAGAAATACTATTTTCAATTTTATATGAAATATATATTTTTAAAAACACATTTTACTATAAAACTGCAGGAAAATCAAAGCCATAGATATCTCAAAAAATGAGCTTTCAGTAAGATTTTGTTTGGCCACAGTACCAAAAGTTTCCACTATGAAATTAATCTCTCATTCATTTCCAATGTGCTAATTTTTGACCATGAGGAGGACAAGTGTGACTATTTTTTAAGGACCATTTAACCTTTATGAATCATGTCCATGATTTTGTGTGTGTGTGTGTGTGTGTGTGTGTGTGTGTGTGTGTGTGTGTGTGTGTGTGTGTGTGTGTGTGTGTGTGTGTGTGTGTGTGTGTGTGTGTGTGTGTGTGTGTGTGTGTGTGTGTTCACATAGCAAGTGCCAAAACCTTTACCAAGTTTCGTACCATTAAAAAAAAGGGTTAAATGTTGTTGTTAATAATAATTTATACATAATAACAATTATTAGCTATTATTAACATTACTAGCCTTGTGCTCAAGGTCATGACCTTACAAGGTGATAATTAGAACAAAAATGTAATGCTGATATTTAAAAAAAAATCCCAATTTTCAATAATCAGTGGTTTACTGCATAAATCATGTATCAGGGTTGATTAAAGATTGACTTGTTCTCTTCTGACCTAACACATTACAAGATTAGAGACACAACATCAGGTATATTTAGTAAAATATTATGTTCTCTCAGACATATTATTATATTTTCATTCTAATAATTATTTTTTAGCTAATTAAAATGATAATCTGGATATGAATTAGTGTAAATATAGGCCTGGTTTCTAGATTAAGCCAGGATTAGGCCTTAGTTAAATTAGGACGTTTAAGTAAGCTATTATAAATGTGCCTTAGAAAAATATATTTCTGTTGTCTTGAGACAAAATAATGGCACTGATATATTTTAAGTTATGTCACCAAGTTGCTTTCAGATAAAACAGCTCAAAAATGCATTTTAGTCTGGGACCCGAATTAAGCTTGATCTGTGAAACTGGGCAATATAGGCTAATAGCAGTGTTATTTACACCAGGGTGCATATTAGCAGTTAATGCAAATAGTGTTATTATTTCCATTTCAAACTGACTCTTTTATGACTTACCCCCTATTAACAAAGCTGCTTCACACATTCAGTTAATAAGTTTATTCATACTGATAAACCAAACACATACCAGCCCGAACATCTGCCCGAAAGCCATACGGAATCCAGAGCACAGTTTAGGCGGACGAGCCTGTAAACCTTCTGCTCCGATCCACTGCTGCTGGCTTGTTTCTTTTTGCATTGCTTTGCATGTTTAACATTGAGCAAAAAATGCATTCGTGAATCAATAACTTTGTCTCCCGCTGCTTAAAATGGCAACAGAAGTGCTGATGTTGACATTGAACATGTACTGCGCTAAACTGTCTCGCAGACAGTGGAACTGTGGGATCCTGAAGGATATGAATTGTTTCTTTCTACTCACTCCTTGAACACGGTGAAGGTGATGTCACCAAATACAACATGTTCCTGAATCAACATTGCAATCAAACAATCAGATTTGAGGGACACAATCACAGTTTATGTCAAGTTTAGTCTTAAAACCATTAGGTGTTATCCTTCCCCTCTGATTCTGATTTTCATTCCCCCAATGTTTCTTTCAGCTTTGTATGTTGAAGTCGCACCTTACTATAGGGAATCAATGACTTTCACTCTCAGATCTTTAAATAGCCGTCGAGATGCTGACGCTGCTTTGACATTGAAGCTGTTGCTGTGATCAGCCACTTAGTCTTCAGAACTGTGGGAGACAAAAAGACTTTTGCCCTGTAAAGATCCGTCAACTACTGAGTATATGAGGTTCGTGAGTTAAATTAATACATAAAAAGTATAATTTACTGTATGAATATGTACAGTTTTGCTCTGCATGCTTATTTTAAAAAACGAATCTTACACAAATTTAAAATAAGCATCACAAATATAGTTTTTGACCCCTTTTTCACATTTCAATTCTCCCAGTTGAGATCCTGCTTCACCACTCATACTCATGCTCTCTCTCTATAAAGGTTTCTGCAGTCAGCAATGATGGAAGAGGCAACTCAAAATATTATGAACCCAGACCGCATTTGATCAAAAATACAGTAATATAGAGAAACACTATTAGAATTATTTGAATATATTTTAAAATGTATTTTTATTCCTGTGACGGTAAAGCTCAATTTTCAGCTTCATTACTCCAGTCTTCAGTCAGTGTCACATGATCCTTCAGAAATCATTCTAATATGCTGATTTGGTGCTCAAGAAAGAACATTTATTTTGATTATTAATATTGAGAAGGGTTGTGCTGCTTAATATTTTTGTGGAAAAAAATATGAATTTTTTCTTTCAGGATTCTTTTATGAATGGAAACTTCAAAAGAACAGCATTTATTTAAAATAGAATTTTTTGTAACATTATAAATGTCTTTACTTTTTGACACTTTTACTGTCACTGTTTAAATGCAATCCTTTCTGAATAAAAGTAATTTATTTTTTATTTTTAAGTCGGTAACACTGGTAAAGGCTACAATTTAAAATTGTATAATAATTACATTGTAAAAAGGAAACCTTCAAATAAAATGTAGCCAAAAAAAAACACTTTTGAATGGTACTCTTAACAGTATAATTTGTGTGTTTTAAAAATAGCTTCTGGACAATATTAAATAATAAAAATGCAATGGTCATGATTGCAAACTTCTGAGTAAGTACAGTTCATTCTGTTGAGTCTTATAGATTATTAACATGGAGGTAAATATAGACCTTGGATTGTAAAGATTAGAGTTTGTAAAAAACAAACTTTACTTATTTCTTTCTGAGTAATTTTTGTTACACTTTATTCATGAAACAAGATCACTTTTGACGTGTAAAATTAATGTAAAAAAAAAGTTGTTTTTAAACAAACAAAAGTCCAAAAAACAGAAATTTATTGAAAGCATAACAGGTGCTGAATAGATAGTTCACGTTATGAACATTACTAGTGGTGCAGACAGGCATATGAAAATTTCACAAGAATGAAAAATGGCTCAGATTGCCAGCTGTTCCAGCGAACATCCAGCTGGCTTCTTATATTGCTCTGTAACAATCAGAAAAAGGAGCTTCTTTCTTTGGATTGGCCAGAAGTCAGGCGTCACAGATTCGATCTCAGTTCACTGCTGCTTTTGAGAGAACAGTTTTCTGAGCCCGCCACCTCTTCATTCAAAGCGCTTAGCTGGAATCTTACAGCGCTGTGACTTTCTGTAGATCTGTGAATGGAAGAGTTATTCTGATGTGCTGTTGAACAAGCTGATGGCACTTGTGTGTGTGTGTGTGTGTGTGTGTCCAGAAACCCTCCGTCTGCTCACACCCCGATGTAGACTGAGACTGTACGACTGAGGAGAGATTTTCCACCTCGGCACCTTCAATTCTACATGGCGTCTTGAAACGCAGTTTATGAGGAAGACCTTTCATGTTGTTCTCTTGCCACCCTGACACTGAAGTATCCACTTCTGCGATACGGCCTCGATAGGGTCCACTATGTTCACCTACAGCATCATCTGAGTGCTCTGGGCTCCCAATGCTTGATCCTCCAGGGATGAAGAACCCATAGTCTTGCTGTGGGTCGACAACAGGTGTCCATGGGCAGGTTGTGGGTTAGTGTTGGGGCAGTAGCAGGGTATTGCCGGAAATGTTTGGTTATATGAACCATATGAGCAGATCTGTGCTGGTGAATCTGTGCGATCTTTGATCAAACCGAATCTGAACTTAAGTGCCAGTAGCTCAGCTTTCAGGCGTGCATTGTCCTCAAGAAGAGCCAGAACTTGGTTCTCTACCACCATGTCGCTCATGCGGCGTTTCTCACGCGAACGCTTGGCAGCTTCGTTGTTCTTTTTGCGCTTGTCCCAATAACCTTCGTCTTTTTTCACAGCGGGGATAGACTCACGTTTGCGACGCAGTGTGATGCTGACCGACGGTCTCTTCTCTTTCTTGGCATCTCAGACCTCTGGGATGGATAAGAGAAGAGCGGGCTATCATGCTGCTGGACACTGTTTCTTCTGTGAAGGACACAGCAAACTCCTGACTGACTGGAGCAGTTACTTCTTTCGGGTACATCAGTCTCTGTTCTGCCCGCGTGACACTTTGGTCCCTCATGTTGTGAGTATGGGGCTTAATGAATGTGTGAAATGTCAAGACACTCGCAGGTCTTGTAATGTTGGCATTCAAGAAACTTTTTGTTGCTGTTCTGAAGACCTTTAGCTCCCCCTAGTGGTTGAGAGCAGAAATACAATTGAGGTGTTTATGTAGGCTCACATATTACGTAACTTAGCAATATAGCATATTTAAAATAAAGGTATATTGTTTGTAATATGGACATTTTAACATAGCCTGGTCATTCATTATTCCGATTTTAAATTTTAATTAACAACAGCTTTTGAAGGTTGAGGCTTAAATTTCACTTTCAAATAGCCTAAATAAAAATGGAAACTTTTAAAAAAGAAACTAACGTTACAGGGGGTTATAAGAAAAATTATATTTGACATGAAAAGTGACATGAAAATCTTGATAGCATGACTCAAACAATGTTTAACAAAGTTAATATTTTCTTTGAAGAATAGTATGACAACTTTGAAAGAAATGTAAAGTAGAACATGATGTTGCAGGCTAATCAGAGCTAAGGTCAGATTTAAAATTGCTAGTCATTTTAACACACAATTTTAAGCTATTGCAGAATTTGGATTTTCTTAAAAACGCGCTGACTAAAGATTAGAATGTTTTACGCGGCTTATTACAACGTTTTCTACGTAATAGCCTGTAGGACCATCGTTTACGGCACGAGCTGTCAAAATTACTTTATTATATCTGCTTACCTTCCAGTAAAACGCTTAATGGTTTACTTTAAAGTGGAAAAAGTCAGGACTCAGGAGAAAAGCGATGTCCTCCTTGTAGATAGCGTAGGAGTGTGTACTCATCTGTAAACTGCATGCTCAAATTTCTCTGTTTAGCTGAAGGGTTTAGCTCGAGTCGCGGCTCGCGAGGTCAGCTGGTCTGAACTCTACGTCAGACAGAACAACGGACGCAACAGGCGCGCGCGCTGGATTACACACAAACAAGCTGAGTGTAAATACCTCATTTTGAGAAGGTCTTATCACAAGCGATATACAAATGCTCATATGGTTGCAGACAGTGTTTTCATTACAGTAATAATGACTTTTTGGGTTGTTGTTTCTTGTAAATGCACTTTATAAGTTGGCCTATTGCTGTTGAGGTTCATTATTTTGATGTGTATGTCTAAATATACGTAAGCTATTCTTTATTTATTTATGGTCATGTTGACATACTTGGTAACAGAAACAGTTGATCTAGATGTATTTAGACTAGATTCGTCAAGTTCACATAACTTATTTTTTTCAATTATGCATGAAGTTTATTAGGCTACTATAATAATTTTGTGTGGCTATAATATGATTAATGTTTCTTTTTGTAAGAAGTTGAGTGTGTGTGTTGTTGTGTGGTGGTAATAAGAGCTTTTATTAAACTTAACTTATGCTGAACCTGGGATATTCCTTTAACTAAAACCCTAACCTGCGTTCCTTAAACTGCTTTAAAAGATTCAGAAACATCACCTTTTTATGTCAGAATCTGGGTTTAACCAAATGAATGTCATGCTGAATGAGAAAGTGTCTTTGAGCTTAAGAGGAGTGATTTAGTTGGTGTGTAATCCTGCAGAGCTCCTAACCGACCATGCTGTACTTTCTGCATCAATTCTGCAGTGCTGCTATTTACCATTTAAGCATTAAATGCAGCATTCAGTTTGATAAATGATATGACAAAATGTAACAGGACTGGTCTGTATCTCTGTCCACCAAGGGCCCTTTGGCCTGCAGAAGGTTGAATTGGTAATAAATTAGAAAGGAAAGATATACAAATAGGAAGAAAAAGAGCAGTTGTCCTCAGACAGCCAGAGATAAAGACCCTCTGTAAAGCAGATCTTCATTGAGTTACCACTGTAACACAGCATGAAATGAAATCTAATTTCTCAAGTGTTCCTGTCATACTTAGCCATTAGTCTCTTTCTTACCTTAAAGAACCTTCACCCTTAATAGTGTGCATGGGCAACCAATGTGATTGACCACAAAATTGCATTAACGATTTACAAATCCAGAGAGTTTTAGTTTATTCCAAAAGGAGGGTTTTTTTGTAAGCAATTATTCTGACTGATATTAGTCATTCATTAGTCTTAGTAGTAATTTCAGTTCAACAGAACATCAATAATTAAAGTCACATTCAAATCAGAATAGGCAGATAAACTGCACAGAAATATGCACAGAACTGCAAAAGAGAAATGATGCATAAAATAACACTATTTTCTCTTATTGAGGACCTGCTTTTTTACATGTTTATCTTTCTTTAGTGTGTAATGCTGTTTGAGCATGAAAAAGATCAATTAAAGTAGTTAAAAGGGAGTTTTTCAATGCGCATCAGTCGCATTGATTCTGACTCCTAAACGACATGATTGTAGTCTTGAGTTTTCTTCCGGGACCATAAACGTCACAATATTCTTAATTAAAATAATTCCCGCCCAAGGCAAATGCAAAGTAAAGGGCAGAGGCCTGCTTGAGTTGCGTTAGTTAGTAGTGCTTATGGCAAGGAGGGGCTTTATAGACACAGGAACTAAACAGGGATGCATTTCTCATACAACAGTGTAACTCGCTGCTTAACTAATAATACCATAGTATGATGCATCATTGAAGAAAATCAACCAGCTAGTCACGACTGTTTCCCGAACCGCATTGCTCACAAATCAACATCTTCATCACTCACTGTGTTCAGCTGTTATCTCTCTATCTTCATTGTTCATCTGTGTATTTAAATTCCTCTCTTTCTGTGTTCATGGTCGGTTATTGTTTGTGTTAAGTGCATACGGTTTGTGCGTTGCACGCTGTCTCACATGTTGGCTGCTATCTTGAATTACCTATTAAACAAACTTGTTACCTTTCCATTATCATCGGATCATTGGATCTAATTTGAGACAGATATAGATCGTACTGAATGCCAGCTTGCTTATTTTGCTCAAGATAAGGATTTATTAAAGGGTTAGTTCACCCAAAAATGAAAATTCTGTCAGTAATTACTCATCCTCATGTTGTTCCAACCCCGTAAGACTTTCGTTCATCTTCGGAACACAAATTAAGATATTTTTGATTAAATCTGAGAGCTGGATCACTCCTCCATAGGCTTATAAAGGATTGAAACTTGACAGCCCCGAAAAGTTATTAAAGAAATCGTTAAAAGAGTCCAAGTGACTACAGTGGCTAGATCTTAAGTTTATAAAACGACGAGAATACTTTTTGCGTGCAAAAAAAACACAAAAATAATGACTTTATTCACCATCTCTTCTCTTCCGTGTCATTCTCCTAAGCTGTTGACGTAGTGTAACAGCGCAGCGCTTCTGTGTTATACGTCACACGTAGGCTCACCATTGGCCGACGCTGGTCATGTGTGTGATGCGTGTGACCTTCAACCAAAAGCGTTGCGCAATAACACTACATGAAATCTCCAGGCCCAAAGAGAATACTTGAATAGAGTCGCTATTTTTGTTTGTTTTTTGCGCTCAAAAAGTATTCTTGTAGCTCGATAAACTTAAGATCTAGCCACTGTAGTCACTTGGACTCTTTTAACGACTTCTTTAATAATTTTCGGGGATGTCAAGTTTCAGTCCTTTATAAGCCTATGGAGGAGTGATCCAGCTCTCAGATTTAATCACAAATATCTTAATTTGTGTTCCGAAGATGAACGAAGGTCTTACGGGGTTGGAACGACATGAGGTGAGTAATTACTGACAGAATTTTCATTTTTGGGTGAACTATCCCTTTAAGTCCACGTGTCATACAAACAAGAAACTTAGCTTCTTACCACACAACTTTGCAATGCTTTTTGCAAATGTTTGTTGATTTGGGAAACACCAACTCGTTGAACTATGCTGTTAACAATAGAACTTGCGACCATAGTTGTCTAACAATGCTTTTGGAAAAGGCACCCAGAGCGTTTCTGACTGGGAAGAGAGGTGCTGCAACAGTGGAAAATATAAGAAAATAATGAATTTTTTAAACATGAAAACCCATATAGTCCTCAAAAACAAATTCAAGACGCTGTAAATGGGGATAATGTGGCTTCTTTGAATACTTTATAAAGACCAGTTAACCAATATTATGTTTTAAGAGTTGTTTTCTTGCAGAATAAGGACAAACACATGACCTGCTGTGGTCTGTGACGTCTCTTTGATTAGTCATTAAGGCAGTTGCTTAGTCTGAGTCACTGAGCCTCCACACAACACACACACACACACACACCACACACACACACACACACACCCCCACGCACACACACACACACACGCACACACACAACACAAACACACACACAGAGCTCTTGGACTGATATCACAGGGTGAGTTGAGGACAGAGATATCAACACTTACTCATCACCCACTCTCTCTCTGCGTTTTCAGTTTATGGTGCATATTGCGTAAGTCTGCAAGCAAACATATATTTTTTAATGTTTTAAAATGATTTATCCTTGCACCTCATTATTAAAAAATGAGGCGTGAGGGCGGGGCAACCTGCCACTCACATGAGATCGACCAATAGCAAACAACAACCATCCAGTCAATTCCTAATGGTCAAAATCAAGTCCCGTCCTACACTTTATCTTGTCCGAGAAGCCGTTTAATTCGAATATACGTCACAATAGGGAAGAAAACACCATTGCAACTTCTGTTTCATGCTGACTTTAAGTGCTGTTGTGTTGCATTAGGTGAGCTGTTGTTCTTCCAAAGGCTGTATAGAGTAACCTTATACTGTACCTCCTCCCCCCTGTCTTTCACTATGGGTTGCTGATCCTTGTTTAACAAGATCATTTTGTTCACAATGATCTTATTAGCCACAGCAATGTGCCCCAGAGCTGAGGACAAGATGTTTTATTATTTTTCTACTATTACAAAGCAGTGGTTAACACACAACTCCACTGGAACAGCATGAGAACAGTAGACATATTTCTAATTGAAAATGTCCCCAGATGTCTTGAAATGTATGTTGTATCAGATTCAGCTAACTTGAATTCATTTCAATTTGTCCTCAAAGTATGATTTATTACAGACATATTTTCATTGACAAACAACCAGTGTTAAAAAATCCCAACAATCTTTAATTTTCTACACATCTGTGTTTTAATTTGCTCTGCTAAATTGATATTAACTCTTTGTAACACATGCATTGTATCCTCAGATGCCCTCCTAGTGATCACATAAGTGCATGTGTGTCGTGTGTCTGACGGTCAAAACATAACCCAGGCTAATTCCAGGCTATTTAATCTCAGTTGAGTCCCCCTCAAACAGGTTTAACGCCATAAACCAACTATGGCGTTACTATAGATGGACAACAGATCTTGTAAATCTTGTTTACCTGTGTTTATGGTGTGCATGGTTTGTGGTGATTGTGGTAACTGTGGGTCTATTTATATATTTACTTGTTGATTTACGTTTATCCAGTGCACTGGAGCAGTATCTGCACAAGCGCCATGCCATCCGTTGGTTGGAAATTAGACTTACAGGAAGGACAGAATTGCAGTTGCTTTATTATTGAATAAGATCACATAAATAGATCATTCAGTAAAACACTAAAGGCTTCACAAAAAAAACATTAATATAAAAAGCAAAATATATTTGATGGTATTTTGTTATATAAATAGCGATATTACCATTACATATGAAGACTTTTATGACTTTTGGTAACATTTAAAATGCTACAGAACTTCCACAAAATAATGACTAAAGACAATAAATAGGAAATTAGATGTAAATACTAAATCAAAATGATAAAATAATACAAAGCTCACAGCTGAACAGCAACATATATTTTTATATTTTTTTGTAAAAATCACACTTTAAGCTACATACATTTCTGCTTATTTATGTTCATGAACTAATTATGGAACAATACAGCAATGCTCTGCAAATTTTAATTTCTGAAAATGTTTTCCTTTTTTCTACTTTTCACAGTAATCCATTTTTGATAGGTGGATTTCAATTCATTATTTACCGTTTCCCAATTCATACAGTTTAGCTAAAGGGTCCAGATTGGAAATAAGTCTGATGTTTTTACTGTTTGTTATTTGTTGTTATAAATGAATAATATATATAAAAAAAATCACCAACTCATCTCCTTTTTCACATAATGTACAGTGTGTACATGTCAGTTGTAGTCATAGTGCTAAAATACTTTGGTGTATAAACAATCTTCAACTGAACACAGGTCCTCTCAAAGCCTCTGAAATGCCCTTCATGGACTAACCTCTGTGTGTATGCATTTGTATTTCTCTGTTTTGTTTGTGTCTGCCCTCACACATGTCTCTTCATGTGTAATGCCAGGTGGTCGGACCGGCTGAAGGCTCTGTGGCAGAGCATACACTCGTATGGCTTCTGTCCCGTGTGTTTTCGAAAGTGTCTGGTCAGCTCGTCCGAACGGGCGAACTTCCACCCGCAACCATCCCATGTGCAGTGGTACGGTTTTTCACCTGTGGACATCAAAAACAGCAGAAGGTAAAGAAATTATCTGCATTTCATAAATCTCAGCCTCTACATATTTTGTATATTTTGCTTTGTTTTGTTTGTCGGTGAAATTCTGATGACAATGTCTATAGCTACACATTTTTTACTTTTTTCAGTGTTTTATGTGCAATCCTTTGCAGAGACTACAGTGTCATTATTTAATTATTTTTTTTACATAATGGTCTGTAGTGGTATAATCAGAAAACTCAACTTAAAGCTACACTGTGTGATTTTTACTCCCATCTAGTGGTGAAAAGGTATATGACCATCCAGTGAATATTAGTTTCTGTTCCTCTCAATTCCGATTTCGTTTTAACTCCTACGGTGACCAATGTAGTCCAAGATTAACATGGCTTCCAGTTCGACCTCGTCCATGAGTGTTCCTTCAAGTGAATTAACGGGTATGTCCCTCTTTGGCTTATGTACTTTCAAGATGGAGGGGCTACATGGCGACCGACATTAGAACCCCTTACCCGTATGTATTTTCAATGGCATATTATACACTCACGAGAATACTTTATTACTTGAACAAAGTAAATATACATTAATGAGCACATATATTTTTGAAAGAACTAAGTGTTTTTAGCTAAGAATAAACTAAAAAAGTTACACAGTGTAGCTTTAAAGGCTGTAATTGGATGCTTTACAGCTCAGTATGGTCTTCTTCTCTCTAAAGGCGCAGTCAAACTATATGCTTTGAGCATATGAAATAAATTCAGACACCACAATGAATATCAGCAACAGGATATGATGTTATAACGATTATATATATATATATATATATATATATATATATAATGTATACGTTATATAATATATATATATATATATATATATATATATATATATATATATGTATATATGTGTGTGTGTGTGTGTGTGTGTGTGTATATATAATTAGCTGCATCTGAAGCCGTAGTCATAAGTCTTGAAATACAAGGCTATTTTCGACTGAAATGAATTTACTGTTGGATTTGTTGTAGCAAATTTGTAGCTAAAAACATGCCATTAAAACATGGACATAATGATGCATGTGCTTTTGTCATTGACAGTGTATGTTCAGTTTACCTGTGTGTGTACGGAGGTGTGCTTTGAGATGGGAGCTCTTAGTGTAAGTCTTATGGCAGCCTGGGTATTCACAACTGTGTACCGTGGCTTTCCTCTTCACCACCCCTCTCCGAATGCGCTTCCCCTCCAGGCCTGCAGGGGGCACTGTGGAGTCAGGCACCATGGTCTGTGTGGACAGATAGTGGTTGGTCGGCTGTCTGTGGACGTAGTTCGCTTGTTGCTGGTAGAGTCTGGGGTGCGAGTAGTTTTGGATGAAGTTATAGTGATGGTGTGGAGGAAAGACCAGTGCGTCCATTGTGATCCCAGACGCTTGGACAAATTTGGAGTCGGTGAAGGGTATCAGAGGTGCAGGCTGAGGGTAGTGTCCAAAATCCCACGACTTCATCTTCTCCATGATGTTTCTTTCATTTTCTCTGTCCATGTCATTAGCAACAGGGAAACTACTGAACTGATGGGGGTTTTCTGGCTGTGAGAATGGTTTCCCCGTTTGCGGCTGCTGTTCCAAATATCCTCCGTTAAATAGTTCAGGCAGTGAGGAACTTAAAGTCGCTTCATGAGGAAACAGCTCAGCCAGTGAACTTGTGACAGACACTTGGTGTCTATTTGATCTTGTCTGGTCCCTCGGTCCATTCAACTCCTGGACCTGGAACAGATCAGGACTGTGGTCCTGTGGCGGTGGCCTTTGGGGGGTGTAGTTTTGAGAGTTGGACCGTTCAGGTGATGCATTGCCCCAATCCGACAGCAGGAACTCCATATCCCAGCATCCCTCACTATCATCAGGGTCTTCATCTGTCAGAAACTGTGACGGTTTGTAGTTGCCGTTGCTTTGGTGTGGATCTGAGTCCAGATCCAAACAGCCCTTTTCAAACTTCCAAGCCTTTAGAGTCATCAAATATTTTAAATAGATATTAACATTTATAGATGAATCATTTTTGAACTGTGCAATCAAGTATGTAAAAAAAAATACAGTACAAAAATATCTCTTTAGGTGATGTATTGGAGATGTGAGTTGGGTTTACTTGCATTCTTTGTATTATACACTCATGCTTAGTATACAACTATTCATCATGGTAAGTGGTATCTTATGATCAGAGTCACTGTATCAAAATAAACAATTACAGTTGTGATTACCTTAAAAAAAGCAGTATTTTCTCTGTTTGTTCAAGATAAAATGTGAGATAAAATAAGTGAAACAAACATACCTTCATGGTTTCCGAGGTGTTGCAGAAGTTTGAAAACGAAGGCAATACGGCTTGAGTCACAGCCATCCGTTTGGTGCCCTTTCAGCATTTATTAGATACAGAAATAATTTTCTAATGTCGACAAAACTGGCAAATATATACGTCGTATTTTATATCTGTCCAAAAATAGTTTGACATGTGCAATAGACAAAGGGCAGGAACCCAGAACTTAGTGTTAAAATCAAAAGATATTTACAAAAATAAAGTTCACAGTGGCATTAATGCTAGTGACGCTTTCCCCCTCTTTCTGTCCCCCTCTCTTTTTCTCTCTATCAGTGATAAACTTACGTTTAAGACCCCTGACAGTTGTGATTGTGGGTGGAGTTGAAATTTGAGCCTATAATTTTGAAAGTGCATTGCAATTCAGTAAGTTAAACTCGACCAAATTAACAGAAAGAAGCAATGTGGCCGACAAACTAAACAACACATTATTTATCTTATCACCTATTTAATTCTGCTTTCCAAAAATATCCCTGCTATGGCTTTCTCAGGGCCTTTTAAGCTTCAATTAAATATTAACAATATATGCAGTGGAATACAGTAGTTTAATTAGATAATAATTCCAAAAAACAATATTTTAAATAAAATAAATGGAATTAAATAATCTTGAAATTAAATAAAAATAATAATAATAATATAGTATTGGGGGAAAACATTAATTGAAACGCAGTTAATGCTAAAAAGTAGTATAAACTACTAGGCTATGCTGACATCGTAAGCTAAGATGAGTTGAACATTGTTTGCAGACTATCAAGGGAGCTTTAGTGAAATATACATTTTACACTCTGAACTCTAATTTCATGTGCTTCATCTCTCCTGAAACTGAGTTCAGTGTCTGTGCGAGTGTGCGATTCTCAGAAGGCCGGTGATCAGTAGGTGATTATGTTCTGGAGAGCAGTTATCAGTGTGCTTAGGCTGATGAGAAGCCTCCTGTCCCGTGTCAGATAATAGAGCTCTGAGCACTTTTCTCCTCAGATAACAGCACATACACACATTTACAACGTCAAACCTCGCTGCGGAGCTGCCTTTGTTCAAAGCAACTGCATTGACTCGTTTGAATGGAACACATCATTTTCCGGCAGTTTTTGGGTATGTGAGAACAAAATACACAATCGAGCGGGGTAGGTCCTTGCACAAAAAATAAATACGACCTCGTGTTTTGTCAATCACGCTTACACACGGCCTCCGAAACTTTCATTTAAAAAATCGAATCGGGTTCGATTTTCTGCGTTTTCCGCATCCGTAGCAAGCATTTTGAATGGTGTTTTGACAATTCACAGAATCACGAATACGAAAAAACGTATACGAGTCAGTGTGCAAGGACCTTAAGGTCGCTAAAATGAGTGGCTAATAAACACAAGTAATGTCTTAAAGGGATAGTTCACTTTGAAATTAATTTTTGATATGTTTTAGCTTACCTCAAGGGCATCCAAGATGTAGGTGTCTTTGTTTCCACACAGTATTTTCAATTTTGATATTTTTCGGTCAAACCGTTCTTGTCTGTCAGTCATATAATGCAGGTCTATGGGGTCCACCTCAAAGAGCGTGCACAGAGAAGTCCAAATTAAACATGATTTAATGACTCGTAAATGTAAGTATTGATGGCCTAAGACACGAAACAAGCGGTTTGTGTGAGAAAACGAACTGTATTTATATAGTTTTGACCTCTTGTAACCACAGAACGAAGCGCCCGCACCCTCAGATCACTTGGACGTGGCTGTGTTTACAAGAGGTAAAAACGATATTAATACTGTTCGTTTTCTCACACAAACCGCTCGTTTCCTGTCTTAGGCCATCAATGTGTACTTACATTTACGAGTCATTAAATCATATTTAATTTGGACTTCTCTGTGCATGCTCTTTGAGGTGGTGACCATAGACCTGCATTATATCACTGACAGACAAGAACGGTTTGACCTAAAAATATCAAAATTGAAACTACTGCGGAAACAAAGACACCTACATCTTGGATGCCCTTGAGCTAAAACATACCAAAAATTAATTTCAAAGTGAACTATCCCTTTAAAGTAAAGTAATGTCTTACTGACAGTAGCCTAATGTCAGTAAGGTCTTGAAATCCAACTCTTTTGGTCAGTTTATTCCTGATTATTCCTGCATTTTGAGTATGCAAGGTAAACTAGAGCACAGCCTGTGTGAAAGAAGCAGACGGAATATAACAAAAACGTCCTTAAGTTTAGGCTATATCTTAGTTGCAGACTTGTGTTTAGCCTAATCCATTAACAGACATCTTCACAGGGCATCTCATATAGTTGGTTGAGATAATTCATAGAGTTTGCTATGATAAATGCAAGAGTGGCTACTTTGGAGAAGCTAAAACTATAAGAGAGTTTTGGTTTTATTATCATATTTTAATCACTACGAAAATGCCCATACTTCTATTTCTGTTATTTCATGTTTTTTCATGACTTTACTGTTATTCTAAAATGAGAAATACAAAAGTAATAAAGAATACGTAGATGTATACAAACCTTTCCCTGGAACTTTATGTCCAGCTGGGTAATATTTTAGAAAATTTTCAGCAGCATTTCATAAATGTAATTTCCCTAAAGTTAGTTTCATTATATTGCATATCATATATTTGTGCATTTAGCTTCATGTTCACCACATCCTCTGGTTCCTGCTTTTTGTTTGTGCTAGACTAAATGACTGATTATTTTTAGATTATCATGTGGGTGATCAGATTACTTTACTATTCTGGCAAACAAATTAACATTTTAGAAATATACTATAAATGTTATCTAGAGGGTTATTTTGAAAATTAAAACAAAAACTAAGTGCTTGTTTGTGAAAGCTTCATATGAAATGCTAGATGTGACAAAAATACATTATTTTATGGTGGGGTACATAGGCTCAAATTACTTGGGCTTGGGAGTCAAAGGTCATTTATGAGATGTTCAGGTAGGCTAGGCCAGTGGTTGCCAAACTTTGTCATTCTAGGACCCATCTAGACAAGTATAATCAATCTCAAGACCCACCATAAAATGTTTAAATGGAAACATGGGGGAAAACACATCTTTAGATTTTGTTGTTTCTGACGACTTCTCGCAGGTCTGCGATGCCTTTTTAAAACTTTTCCATTTTTTTACATACGCTACGCGGAGTGCGTGGTCATTGAATGCTGTAGCCTATTTGTACTGATGTAGACACACATGACAGTTCAACTCAAATGAATCAGATGATTTATTCAGTGAGTCATTCAATGAATGCTATGTGTGTGTTTTTTTTTTTTAATGATTCCTTAAAAGAATCGTCACTTAAGAGTCGTTTGGTCATTAATCGGACTGTTGTTTCACTCATCGTAATGTAATTTAGCTGCAGCTAAGTACCTTTGTGCGACCCACCTTTTCTCACTGTGTGACCCACAAGTGGGTCGTGACCCACAGTTTGAAAACCATGGGCTAGGCTATCAATCCAATAATTTGTAAGTGCTCGAATGATTAAGAATGACAAAGCAGGACAATACCCAAGACAAGACACATGGCAATAGCTGTTTTTTCCTGCCCGTGTGACACTGACAAAATAATCAAATGACCTCGGTTCCTCCCAGCTGCTGTAAACATGATGTTAGATTGAAATACAGTTTCTGCATTTACTATCCTATGTTCAGGGCTTAGAAGAACTAATAAAACCATATTGGTCGACTCAACTGGATATTGGGAACAATACTCCTCCTCAATGTCTTTGGTTACAGTCTTACTTCAGAGTTACGCACTTCAATGGACGAATTGCAGGTTGTTTAGAAGGAGAAGACACATAGAGATGAGACCATTCTGCATATGAATTTCCTGTCTTTGTTACAAGGGCCACTCATGGGAGTGTCTTTCTGCCTTTCTTCTTTTTATGTGATGGAAGGATGTGGTTTTCTTAAACATATGAAACATGTTCGTTGGTGTTTTTATTGCGTGCTGAGGAAGTTTGTGTAAGTGAATGGGAAGGGCGGTTCAGCTGGAGGTGATTTTGTGCATCTGTCTTACCACTTTTAGTCATAAAGACAAATACACAGATCTCTTGAATTTTTAAACGTCTAATAGGTGTGAATAACCTGGAATATTTGGAGTCTAGCACTAGAAGAATGTCATTTTGTCGGTTTTTCCTCACAGCTTTGATCATCCTCGAGCAGCATTTTAGTGGTAAGTGTGCTCACATTTCATATTTATATTTCAATATAATCACTGTAATCTCAATCACACAGCAAATCACAAAGTATAAAACACTGAGTTTAAACATAATATA
The DNA here is from genome assembly GCA_036326025.1 of Chrosomus eos. Lineage (NCBI taxonomy): Eukaryota > Metazoa > Chordata > Actinopteri > Cypriniformes > Leuciscidae > Chrosomus > Chrosomus eos. The sequence continues at coordinate 8,375,260 of CM070828.1, read as the reverse complement.
TAAATTTCATGTTTTACTATTGTTATACTTAACACGAAAAGATCCACTTTAGACCAGCATGAATTTCCATGCCGGCCCAGGTCTTCTAATCTAGTTGGTTCACTACTTGATCACACCTGATATGAGTACTTGAATTGTAATAATATGTATAATACATTGTCTTTCCTTGATCTTTCAGCTGCTGAAATCTCTGTCCCACCGGCTCCTACCCTGATCCAGACAGCCGTCATAGACTCATCTGTGGAGGTGATTTGTCAGGCTCCACAGGGTTATGGTGGACTTACATTTAAACTTTTTAAATATCGCAAGCTGACAGAAACCGTACAGCATTTAACCGAAAACAAAATGGCTCGCTTTATGCTTAGGGGAAAAGATACAGAGAAAGAGAATCTGTATTGCTGTCAGTATGACAACAGCATGTTCAGTTCCTACATGCAGCCAGAGGCAAAAGGTGAGTATTCATATTATATTATATTAATATTATATTATATTACACTTTATTTAATATTTCGCATCACTTTATTTAAGTAACTTTGCAGCATGTCAGCTAACTCATTAGAGTATTACTAGGCTGTTAGTAATAAGTTGACATGTTGCAAAGTTACTTGTATTTAGTACTAGAATGTCTAAAGTAGACTATCAACATAGTGTTACCTATTATATTAGATGTTTTTGTGTGTGTGTGTGTGTTATTGATTCTGCATAAATCTCTGTTGTCACATTAGCTGAGGCACAGGTTTAGTATTGGTAGTTCACTGCTGTGTTGTAGCGGGAAAGGTTTTGAGGTCACAGAGGTGTGACGGTTAAAGAAACTGCTCTGTCTAGTTGAGTTGAAACCCGCTGTTAGTAACCACCAAACCAAGCTACTCCACCCAGAAGTGCTTTACATCTTTAGCGTTGTATTTCTTTCTCTTATCTTTAGTTTTGCACACATATATTCTAAAACGCTACATGCTCTTAACTTTCTTTGTTCTTCTAGACTACAGTCCCCCTCCATCCCCTCACTTGATGGTCGAGCCCTCTAGTGGGCATGTGAGGCCGGGTGAGACACTGTCATTCTACTGTAAGGCTCCACCTGACCCTCAGGAACATCCCCCAGAGACTTTCCTCCTGCTCCAGAGAGCCAAAGCAACCCCAGGCTCCATGGTCGCACCAGCCAAACTGGTGTCTCAGTCCCTGGAAGCTCACTTTAGTGTCAAGACAATGGGACGGGAGGACAGTGGGGAGTACATTTGCCTCTACCAACTCAAATTACCAAAGACGGGACAAGTGAACTCCACAGCCAGTGAGCCGGTACACATCACTGTCATAGGTGAGGAGAAAACTGTCGGATTGGTGCAATATTCTGATTACATCTCATCCATATTGTCTTGTTTTTAAAAGGTTGATCAATTAACTAGCTAAAACCAAACTTATTGGAAAAACAATCACTTAAACATATGTCAGCGTGATGAGAACTACCATTCGATTACATGGAAGCGGGGATTATGAATTACACTGCAGCCATCCACCAGGGGGCGATCAAAATATTTTGGCTTTAGTTTTCCGGAAGTGTGCGATACAAACGCTTATAAAATAGTATTCATAAAACAGTACGTGTAAAATACCCGAATGACCTACTATCCTGCTGATATTGTAATATATCAGGTCATCATGATAATGACAACATTGCGTGCCATGGATGTATCATGTTCTCATTGTATTCATGTTTTCGCACATGCATACTTATAAAATATACTTATAACGCAGTACATACTCTGACAGTATGTGAATTCAGACACAGCTAGGGAACGTGTCTGCAGGGTGCGAATTTTAAAAAGAGGATAACACGGTGTAGGAAACACCGATTTTTGTCGTTTTTGTCTGTACTGACAGCACTCCAAATGTACAAAAAAAATTAGCTCAATGTTAAAATTGACCGGAGTTCTCCTTTAACAATTTTGATCTTCTCAATGTTGAATAAAAAATATATATATTTTTAATTCAAATTTGAATTTGTTCCCTAGCTGTGTCTGAATTCACATACTTATAAAATATACTTATAACGCAGTACATACTCTGACAGTATGTGAATTCAGACACAGCTAGGGAACAAATTCAAATTTGAATTAAAAATATATATTTTTTTTATTCAACATTGAGAAGATCAAAATTGTTAAAGGAGAACTCCGGTCAATTTTAACATTGAGCTCATTTTTTTTGTACATTTGGAGTGCTGTCAGTACAGACAAAAACGACAATAATCGGTGTTTCCTACACCGTGTTATCCTCTTTTTAAAATTCGCACCCTGTTGACTTAAACGGGGCAAGATCTAAACATGCTTTTAGCCTCTTAACAACCTTGATTTGTCATTACAAGTGCACAGCCATGTGAGTGGTGTTATTAAGAGTGACCACGGTCAATCTGACTGCAGTAGATGTGAAAGATATTAAAGTAACACCAAGTAAATTTTCCTCTTCGGTCGCCCTACTGGTTGGAAACGAAATTGTCCATTGCCGCTGTCGTAAATAATTTAGCCTACCGCCGCACGCACGCTCGCTGTTTATCCAGCACCGGCTTTAGAATGAACAATGTCCACAGACAAGCTAGAGTATGTTACATGATTTCATGAAAGGATGATGTATTGCGACATCAGAAACGAAGAAAAACGAAATAATGACTATTGTAGCGCTTGGCGTAAAGCATTCAAATTTTGTAGTTCTCTTTTGTGCACGAACTCGACAATCGACTACTGTGGACTTCGACCGAAAACAGGAAGAAAATACAGGTATGTGAGTCAACAGGGTGTAAATTTTAAAAAGAGGATAACACGGTGTAGGAAACACCGATTTTTGTCGTTGTTCTCTGTACTGTTAGCACTCCAAATTTGCAAAAAAATGAGCTCAATGTTAAAATTGACCGGAGTTCTCCTTTAAGCTTAAGAAATGTATTATTTTACCCAATACTTACTCGGCACGATACTCGCTTCGAGTGTCTTTCCATTATCTTGGCAACATGTTAACATAACGGAGGCCAGCTAGTAAGAGCTGTGCGAGTAAACCTCACTCGCTTGATCTCAAGAGGTGACCTAGCGACAGATGCTAGAGACTACGGTCTTTAGCGTCCTTGTTACCATGCCTGCCTCCCATGCCGAAAACGGTGGTTCGAATCCTGCTCAGAGCAGTGCAAGTAGACCCGTAGGCCGGAGGGTTTAGACTAACAGCAATTCCTCCCTATGTCCAGAGCTCCAAAATGGGCGGCGAATTTTCATGGGCGGCTTGGTTTGAAAGTGACTTCTATGCGAGCAGTGCTTCATATATCACTACCCTGTTGACAACAGACAATGGATATTTTTGGCCAATTAAATGTCTCTAATGATTTACTTTCTGAAGTTCTATGATTGTTAAGATGCAGAAGGCATCTGCCTATGTAGTCAGTAAGCAGAGAGACATCTCACTAGCTTTTGAAACAGAGCTTACTAACTGTTAAACTTTGGCATCATGTAACTTGTCTTATATATCTGTGTCTGCGTGTTTCCTCTCACAGAGCTCCCAGTGCCCACTCTGTCTTTATCCCGACATGAGGGTGAAGTTCTGGAGTGTGTGGGGTCACCGGCATATCTGAAAGGCTCCTTCTCCTTATTTCGTGTGGGTGTCCTGTCACCTGAGGCGACCCATCAGGCTTCCCTGACCGAACACAGTGCTAGATTTCCCGTACCCACTCATTATGAACACGGTGTTCAGTATCAGTGTCAGTACAGCGTGTCTCTGGGCAACTTCTGGGCGCACTCTAAGATGAGCACTCCATTAACTCTCCCATGTATTACAGGTGTGTATAAGAATATAATAAACCTCATAATGTCATATAAATAAGACCCTAAAATCTGTTTTATTGCATACTTTTTCAGGATATCACACATGCACACAGGTCTCTACAGGTAAGTCTTACTATGGATTTGTACGCCATAGTAATGCAGCAAATTTAATATGCTCAACTGGGTATCTCAAATCCTTCTCTCCTTTTGTTTTCACACACGTCTATGGAAAGGCAGCACAGACCTGGCTCTTATTGCTGGCTCTGTGTCTGCAGGTGTTCTGTTCCTCATGGTGGTGTCACTCCTGGGCTTTGCCGTGCACAGACATAGTAGTCTTATTTTAGTTGCTCATAAGTTTGCTTTGGTTAAGTCTGGTCTCTCATGAACTATAATATTCAGTGGTGGTTATCTTCTCAATCCGTTTAATTAAACACTGGAACAAAACAAAGTGAAAACGCCTCTCGTTTTTCATTCATGCATGTAATCCTCATTAATATATATTGCATTGTAATAACTATTCATTTATTTGCAGTCAAAAACAAGTCAGAAGCAAGGAGACAAAGGTGAGACAATACTGAAGAGCAAATCTGATTTCTGTAAATTACATTTACATTTATTCATTTGGCAGGCATTTCTATCTCAAGCGACTTGCAGTTCATTCGAATTATACATTTGATCTGTTCCTGAGTCTAGCATTGTGCTCAACCGGTTGAGTTACAGGAATTAAAGTTATTTCAATTATTTAAATGTACACTACCATTTAAAATTTTCAAACCATTTTCTTCAAGATTTTTTTTTTCAAGGATGCATTAACTTGACATTAACAGTAAAACATTTGTATAATGTTACAGATTTCCATTTAAGATTTTTTTAAGTTAAATGCTGTTTAGAACTTTATATTTTTAAGAATCATGAAAAAATGTATCACAGTTTCCACAAAAATATTAAGAGGCACAACCGTTTTTTAACATTGATGCAAAAAATTTCTTAAGCATCAAATCAGCATATTAGAATTATTTTTGAAGAATCATGCGACACTGAAGACTGGAGTAATGATGCTAAAAAATTCAGCTATTTTAAATTATATTAAGATAGAAAATGTCTATTTTAAATTTCAATAACAATTCACAATATTACGGTTTATTTTACTATCAAATAAATGCAACCTTGGTGAGCATATTTAACGAAACATTAAAAAAAATCTTACACACCCCAAACTTTTTAAAAGTGTTTATTTCTATAATTATTTAAATAAACATTTAAAACACTAATGTAGATAATTATATTATTACTATTTATATATAATTATTTGATTTATTTTGATACTTCTAATATGAGTAATATGAATGTTATAAAAACATTAACAAATAAAATAAAACTTTCCACAGAGAACGAGACAAATTATGGCAACATGTTCACTCCAGAGATCATATTGTTGGTAAGTCATCTCTTCAAAGCAAGTGTCATCCATCCGCTACTGCACATATATATGCGCATATATCATAATATTACATCATAAGCACCATTCATATCTGAATTTGCCTTCAAGTTGATTGATTGTCTCTCCCCATGGACTTATTTTCTCATCAGACCTCACTCTGCAGCGTGTTGACATTGGATCTGAGGTAATGATGCACCATTTCAAACCTTCTCTTGTGATTCTTCGCTTTTCAAAAGGCCCACTACAGTAGTATCTCATATCTCGCTCCAGTACTAAGGTTACCAGTATGCTGATTTGTTTAGCAAGGGAGGAGAGAAAGAAGAATAAGATCATAGAATAAGATCTCTTTACGTCACGCGTGTTAGCCAACATCCTGTTGCATTAGGTCCGCTGTTAGAAACATTAACTTATCACATCTCTTAACACGCATGTTTTTAATAATCACGTTTCTAAACTACAGGGCTTTGGAGAGATGCTAAGAGGAAGACCCTCAGTTTCAGAGCCCATCTATGACTGTCCCATGACAACCTTTAAGAACACTTCATTTTACTGACTAGTATCTATCTATCTGAACTGTCTGTCTGATGCTACATTTTGTTTGATATATGCTGTATACTGTGATGTTTATTTAAAGCTGAAACATTTTGTATTTTTAAATAATGTATGAGTAAACAATTGTGTTCTGTAGTTTGTATCATTTTTCACTGAGATTTATGAATTATTCTGTCAGCAGGGGGCTCTGAACATCCAGATATAATGTGAGATTGATATTTCAGTGTTCGTTTTTGAGCGTTGGTCAACAAATCTTTGGAAATCATTTTATAGATTTATTCACCCAAAGCTGAAAAGTGAAAGTTTTTTTTTTTTTCCCCAGCAGATGCTTAAAAATCTATTACTAATGTTACGTAGTTCAAGTAGTGCTCAAGAGCTTTTCATTTCCTCTCTGCTTAAACATGAAACCTGAAAAGGGAACCATTTGTTTGACAGTCATTCCAGAACTACCCCAGCCGGCATTTCAACGTTGATTCACCGTTGAAACAACGTCAGGTACCATGGTTGGATCAACGGTGAATTACCTATCGGTTTTGCAAAACGGATCAACGTTGATATTGTGACGTCGTTTCACCGCGGAAGAAACAACGTTGATTCACCGTTGAAATCGCGACGTCGTTTCACTCTTACCTTTCGGGTTATGGTCTACTGTCGACGTTAAATCACCTTTCTATTTTGCAAATTGAATCAACGTTATTTTAACCCTGTACCCGCGTAGCCTTCCTGTAATTGTGCTTAAACGTCAACACTGAAATGTAAACTTTGATTTTCGAGCATATTTAGTATTTTCAGCAAGTAATAAAACTGGATTTGCATGATTAAATTACATGATTTGCAATTGGACAGCATAAAAAAAAATCTAACAATTAGATGTTCATAAATCTGCAGTGCAGGGATGAGATGCTTCATTTTTTAAAGAAAAAGTTTATTAATTATACCAAATGGAAAAATAATTTTCTTAGAATTTAAATATACATCTATACTGTACATTTTACACTTTCACAATGTATTGAAAAAAAAATGTATTTTCATTCTAATTTCATACAAACTGCAATCATTCACACAATAGCCTATATATAAATAATTACAAATATGGTTTGAAAACTTTCAAGTCTGTTTGACCAAAAATACATAAACCGTAACACTGACAAACCATCAATGTTAAAATTGAGAAGGACATGATTTTCTCTCGACATAATTTTCTCTGGGTATTGTGAACATACTTTCAGAAGCCTAGACTCAAGACCAAAATACATATATTGACCACCACACAAATTCTGCGCATCAACATGGCAAGGTGTCCCCAAAAGTGTTCTGGCATCCTTATAAGCAGCCAATGTCCGCGTTTTCTCAGCACAGAAAGGAGCTCATCTACAGATGTCCATGTTGTTTTGTTCCGAACCGCCCATTTCGCCAAATCACTCCTTAAGTCACTGATTTCATCTGAAGAGGAGCCTGTTTCAGTGTCATCACTTTCACTGCTGTACTGCTGGTCATCCAGATCAAGATTCTCAAGATTACTGTCAGCAGTACTTCCTGCACAATCTTCTCTCAGAAATGATGGTTGCACAAACACCAGCCTGGGCAGAAACAAAAGAATGATCCTCAGAGTCACTACTAGAAAGCACCATTGCAAGCAATTCTGCATTTTGCCATCTTCATTTTTTATGGTACGCCATCTATAAAAAAACTAGAGGTCGACCGATAGTGGATTTTACCGATAACGATATTTAGGTTTGACCGTACATGCCGATAACCGATAATTCAACCGATATTTTTTTTAAATGGATGCTGGATTAAAAACAAACATAATACTCACAATAACAGAACTGAACTGAAATGTGCTAAATTAAATAAATATATAAATATGAATATAAAAACTTTATACAGAATTTAAACATTAAAATATTACAGATTTCGGAGCTATAACCTAGAAACATACATACATTTCATAGGTAACACATTGCAAGTCCCATTTGTAAACAAGGATGTATTAGCTAGCTTTCATGAACTATGCACTATGCAATATACGTTTTTACTGCATGTATTAATATGAGCAATACAATTGTACCTTTATCATTCATGTTAGTTCATAGTACATTAAGGTAACTAATAACAAATAAAATAAGAATTAAAACTCCATTTCAAATGCATTAGTAAATGTTGAAATAAACTAACAATGAATAATTCTTCTACAACTTGTATTAATCTTAGTTAATGCTAAAAATGGAATCATATTGTAAAGTGTTACCATTTCATATAATTCCAAAGAGTCGTGCTTAAAGATAGCCATTAAAATGTAATAAAGACCTGTATAACGTATATGTAATTTAGCCTATATATCTCTCACTTTATTTGCTTCTATTTTAGAACACTTGATAATTATCTAATCAAAATAACAAGATGTATTGTAGTGATTAAAACGATCTTAAATTGAACACGTTTATGATTTGTTTATGTTTCTGTCGGCTGCATGAACATATCAATGTTGAGAAAGCAATCACGTCACTAGTTTTAAATATGCAACTTCGTCGGGCTAATGAATGCATAAAAGTGACCAGCCGGATATAAAATAATGCAAATAGATAACAATTGCGCCATAAAACATTTGGGTCAGGTCTGCGTGTGTTTTTGTCACATTGTTTAGACCGCTTGACTGAGGTAAGTTTAGAGTCCTCACAGCCTCGACGGCAAACTACTGTTCTTTCTTTGCTGATGCAGCATCTAGTCAATATAAGAATTACTTTATAATGATATGGCAATATATACTTTAGTGTTATGTATTCATACCGTTTCGCTGACTGTGTTTTAAATGCGAGTCTGAAGTGTCAGCGGCGCTCTCTCTCTGCGTGTTCTCTCCGTGTCCGTGCTGCGCGCAGCCTCAGGTGTTAACGTAAACAACTCAGCCAGTGATAGTTTATTATTTGTCCTCTAGAGGCCGCTCTCGCTCTGTATAATGCCAGCAGTCTCTTCAGCGCTCTAGTGCTGTGTAATGACCGCGCGCACTTCTCAGCCGCTCCAGCAACGGAAGCAACCCGGAAAAACTATCGGTGTGGATTTTTGCCGATAACGATAGTTCCACCAATCAACTATCGGTGCCGATTAATCGGCAAAACCGATGAATCGGTCGACCTCTAAAAAAAACATTTTTTTTTAAAAAAGTATGAATTCCATATGCCATAACTAGAAAGTACAGGACACTGATAAAACTATTTTGAAAATTGTCTAAAAATATATATAATATTTTGGGCTGATTAATCTTTCCCACAGTGGGAATGGGATTGTAAAACCAGTCGATTAAAATTGAAATACTTCTAGTTTTGTTAAAGTCTGTGTAAAGTAAAATTTGAGAATTTGTGAATTGTAAACGCATAAATGTTAGAAATGCATTGTTGAAACATGTTACAAAGACTGTGAACTACATAATACTTGATGGTGGAGTTATACTGCTAAACAGTTTTTCACCATTTTTTATGAGCAGGATTTATTGGGCAGGGGATCAAAAATAATTAAAAGTTTAGTTAGAAAGCCAGATTCAGACATATCCCTGCCTTTTGATTCAACTAAAAAATAATATGGATAATATAATGCTTTGAGTGACAGCATGAGCTCTGCTGGTTGCAGTAACAGTTAAAACAGATAAATAATGCAATTTTCATTGTCTTTGTAAAGGGATACTCCACCGTTTCTTCATATTTCCTTAACTAAGACGAGTTGATATACCTCTGTCGTCTCAGTGCGTGCGCTCAATCGCTCTGACGCGCGAGACACTTTGATTGCACTTAACTAGCCCAGTTCATTCAATACGGGCCAAGCAGAGAAGCGACCAAACACCTCCACGTTTTCCCTCGGCGCAGTAATATCATCACTCCGGAGAGGGAGAGGACTTTTTACGAGAGATGAGATTACTGCGCCGAGTCAAAGTGCTCCCAAGCACTTGCTATGGCATTCTGCCATACAATATAGTTATCCATTTTACACGCTTAGAAAAGAGCAACGTTTTATTTTGTGTCACCGTTGTGGTCGAGTTACACTACTCTAGTAACTGTATTTAAATAGGGAAAACGTGGAGGTGTTTGGTTGCTTCTCTGCTTGGCCCCTTTTGAATGAACTGGGCTAGTTAAGTGCGATCAAAGTGTCTCGCGCGTCAGAGCGATTGAGTGCACGCACTGAGACAACAGAGGTATGTATCAATTTAGTCTTAAGCCCTATTCGCACTGGATTAGTATTATCTGGGGACCTCGTGTGATTTAAAAATTACCCCGCCACATCTGAATTTCGTGTGGCGCATTCGCACGGGATAACCGAAGCCTGTGATTTTACTCAAATTTACTGACTTATCTCCCGGATATGGCGTCAGGCTATTGCTTGAAAATTTATTTTCGTTATAGGTCTAGCTGTATGATATATTATGACATAGCCTAAACAGAATAAAGTTCCTTACCGCATGCTGCTATACATGTAATTCATCTCCATCTAATCATTCTTTTTGTTTTGCTCTTCTGATGATCTTCAGCTTTCACTTTCTGCAAATTGTGTAGTTGTGTAAAGCGATATGACTCAGCACCCAAAATACTATCAAAACACTCCAAACCAGCTTCCATTATTCGCGAAAGATGGATAAAAAGGTGCACGTGAAACAAAAACCTTGAAAAAATGATATACGATCCGGCCAAATCACAGAGATGCCGATTCGCACGGGACTAATATTATCACAGGACCTCGGTGTTCGGCGAAATATAGTAGGTAATTTGCGGGGGAATTTTTACTTTACAAATTACAGACATGGCCGATTCGCACGGGATTAAGATCTCAGACAAACTCCGCAATTATTACGAATTACTAGAGGTCACCAGGTAATACTAATCCCGTGCGAATAGGGCTATAGTTAAGGGAATAACATAGTTTAATATGAAAAAACGGTGGAGTATCCCTTTAAGAAAATTATGCAAAATAGATGTGCATGGCCAGTGAAAAATAATTCTGGACCCAATTAACAAACCTTATTTTGTAATTCCGACTAATAGCAGTTTCATGCTGTAAAATACAGGACTCACTGTGAGTTGGCTGGTTTCTCTTAGAAAACTCAGAGCACGAAGTCTCCCTCTTTGCTGGGCTCGAAGGTGGATGGCACGATGATGTACTCTCCGGCCGGCAGACGAAAGCGTGAGCTCTCCTCCCGCAGGTTGATGAAGAGCTCAGAGCGAGCGCTGGACACGTGACTGACGAAATCCCGCTTCAGGTGCATGGCCGACCTGCCCGTATACTGAGCGGAGAAACACACACAACATCAACTGAGAGTCGAAACTCTGAGGGTCAAAACTTTGAAATATCTCACATTCAAACGGCCTCTCATCGTACCTCATTTATTGACGCAAGGGAGCCACCGAGCACTGCCCCCACTGCTTAGGGAAGAAATAATACAAATTAAATAAATACACAAATAAAAAACTTTGTACCTTTTATAGTTAGCAGAATAGATAGCAGAACATTACAATCTAAAATTGCTCTTTAAAACATTAAAAATCACAAAATTAAAAGTTAAAATAACTAAAGTAAAAGTAAATTTTAGTTGCTATGAGACACACACATTAACTTACCAGTAGTGATTATGACTAATTTGCTTACAGTATTTTATTAGCAGTAACTAACCCTTTTACAGTGCAATTATAAAAATACATGTAGGTTTAAAATTCTACAAAAGGCACATACTCTGTGCAATGAGCCGCACTAGATGTAATGCAGACTTTTAAACATGAACAAAACTCGTCTGTTAATAATATGCTCAGAGTTTGTTACTCAGACGCAAAAAGTGTGCTGAATGAAATAAAACGGTACTAGCCAAAACCACCACACAGTTGCTTTAAGTGTGAGTTAGATGTATACTAATTTTTATTAGAAAATGACACGATTATAGCCTATAAATCAGGATTTGAGTATAGTAAGAGAGGTTAACACAATGTATCCTTTATTAATGGGTCGTGTTTACTATTTATACTTGTTTTATGTATCACAACAGAAAATATAATGTCATCATAAATATGTAAATAATGGTGTGACGTCACATGCCATATATATATATATATATATATATATGAAGAGTTCAGATGCAGAAGCCTCTAAATGCCAATTGTAATTTTCTTGTACAATTTGTATTTTTATCAGTGTAGGTTCAGTTATTTCAATTTAAATAGCAATAAATAAGTTATTTTCTACCACTGCCTCTGATGTCTCTATAATTGTTAAAGATAAATCTGACGATATGTTATGAAAACATCGGCCAACATTAGTCTAATTAAACTATTAATTGCTCAGACAACTTGCAAAACAGTAAAACTAACATGAAAAAGAATCGTGACAATATTGTGAATCATATTTAAAAATGTAATAAAATAAACTCGATTGGATATTGTTTTCCATATCGCCCATCTCTTTCATTCTTTCCCTTGGCCATTCTCGCTTCGAATCTCGCGATATTACCGTGAATGGACAGTAATGACGACGACTGTTAAACGGAAAAATGTATAGCTTATCGAACCTTACACTTTTGTTTCCTGAGGTTTTTTTTATCTGTGTACACACTTATGTCTTCTCCCTGAAAATCGACGTAGCAACCGCAAAAGCACAAAACGACACTGAAGCGGCACGAGTACGTAGGCCTAATCGACATCTGTAAAAGTAACTTAGGCCTCCGCGACACAAATGTGGAAAAGCATTTCCTGAATATCGAGTTAGGAAATTCATTCAACAAACTGCATTTACAATTTTCCAAGCACTGACATGCATTTAACTCATGACCTTGCGTATATTTGTGAAATCAGACTTACCTTTTGGGTCCAGCGCCCTCGCAGACCTTCTTTTTCGTGCTCTTCTCTTGGCCAGTCTCGCGATCAGAAAGACGGTCAGGATAACGGTCATATTTTCAAAATTAAATAAGCGCGCACAGTTTCATTGGCCAGTTTAATGAATGACAGACAGATTAACCAATCATGATCAAAGCAAATAAGGTATTAACCAATAGGAATTGTTTCAGTGTGGTAAAGCAGCCCAATATGTTTTAAAATATTTATATCAGAAGGTTCATGATAAAAATATAAAATTATAATAAAATAATAACAATGATCTTAATAATAATTTAAAAGGGAGAAATTATTTATTCTGTACATACATTAATTGATTCAACATAGATCTTGAAAAAAAAATCTAAGTTGATTTATAAGTGTTTTTTTAAACCTTTTTCAACCATTTAGCATTAAACATTATTTCAACGTAGTTTCAACATTGAAAGAACAACTGACATTATTTCAACCATATTTCAACGTTGAAGGTTGGTCATGTACTGGATGGTTTTCAACCATTTAGCATTAAACGTTGTATCAACGTTGTTTCAACGTTGAAACAACAACTGACATTATTTCAACCATATTTCAACGTTGAAGGTCGGTCGTGTGCCGGCTGGGACATTCCTGTAATGAAATTAAACATCGATTATATGATAGTTTAAGACTCGTCTTCACATAGTCTGTCCGTACCGAAACTCTTTTGATTATCAGACCATAAACCATTTACAGCTTTTTTTACAGTCAGAGCTGATCTAGCTGTCACATGGTTGACTGACGTTTCTCGGCTTTGTTCTCACCTTAACCCTGTATTTACACAGAAACACTTAGACATGCTTGATACTGTACAAAACAATGCCCAGTTACCAGAATCCTATAGACAAAATGTAATACTGATTATATGTTTCGACAGAAACTAGCCTTACATAACTAATCATAGTTCTGTTTTCCTGAGAATATGTTGTCATAAATGATTGGTCAGTTAGACTACTAGAGAATGGGCAGCTTTTCTCCAGCGGTAACGCTACTTCCATATTTGAAATGAGCATTCCCATGCAGCCTTTGCTAAATTGTGCTGAGAAAGAGTGAATCAATAATTCACAGGCAACTAGAGGGTCAGTAAAGCGTGTGTGTGTGTGTGTGTGTGTGTGTGTGTGTGTGTGTGTGTGTGTGTGTGTGTTCTCACTCATGACTAATCTCGCTCGGACGTTTTCTTTGTACCTTTCCTACAGTTCCATCATCACCATGGCGACGCATTTGAATGCCCACTGGCGTGTTGAGTCACGGCAGTCGTGTATTCATCCCTCACAGCACGGGCTGAGGAGGTTAGAATGCACTGTGATGTCATTAAAGGGTTTTTGCATGGAAGCTGAATGGAATGCGAGAACGTCGCCCTCTTTAATTGTTACACTGAAAATCAAAGCCATAGATTCGGCGCGTAAGCATTACATCCTGGTCATTGTGCCTATTGTGAAGTCAGTGATCTAGTTTCGGACTCCAAGAGCCAAACCTCCATATTAACGATGAGTCACATTCAGCAGTTTCGGAAAATTATTCAACACATTCATAAAAAAAACTTTTCAAAAACACTTTTTTTTTTAATTAATTTTGTTTTATTAATGTTTACATATGCATCAATAAAACCATTTCCCATTTAGTTGAATTTAACTTTTCTAATGAGTAATGAAATATCGGTAACGCTTCCGTTTACAGTACAGTACTTACAGTGTACTTACCTAGAAAGTACTGGCTAATATAAGGTAAGTACATATGGAACAGGGGTAGGTTTAGGGGTAGGTTCAGGGTTAGTACTAGTTATTACCCAGTAATTGTAGTTACTAAAATAAGTACATAGTATTTACATGGGTAACTGGACTGTAAAAGGAAGCGTTACCGAAATATCTATGCAATAATTTTTATTAAAATATATTTTTTATATAATTTCAGTCTGTTAGACTGTCTTGTTACTATGAGATGAACAGCTATGTTTATTGATTATAAATAACTGTAACTGTAAAGCCGAAATTTACACTGAAAATGTCAATTATTACACTGAAATCATTTGAGCCCTTGTGACACCAAACAACAATCATACCTAGTAACATTAACACCATCCGTTTTGTAGATTGTTATTTTGGATATCCAACTCGCAGTGTCTTTTTGAGGCAAGTGATTCTCTTCATCCACCCAGAATGGCACATGGTACTGCTGTCCTTTAAAAGATCAGGGACTTTTATGGGGAAACTGATCATTTGTTCATAAGCTTTATTTTTAATGCAGGCGCACTTGGTTGACCGGGCTGTTCATATTCATTATGCCAGGATTCTGTAGTTGGCGTTCAGTCTCAGTTGTTGTCTTCCACATGGCCGTTCACCGTCCCTGACTCCCAGCGTTCAAGTAACGGGTTTCGCTGCCTTGGGATCTTTAATGTTTTCTGTATATATCACAACATTAACAACAGCATTAGTGAGTGCATTTGAATTTGAACACCTCTAGGCCACATGCAGAACCTGATTTCACCAAGCACAACATGTTCCTGGAATAACATCTTTGTTGATCCTTCAACAACAAGATTTGAGGGACAAGTTTACAGTTTATGTCAAGTTTAGGCTTACAACCAGGATACATCAGTGTTATTCACTATCATGTCCCTCTGATTTTAGGGATCACTTAGGACTGAATTTTAGGACAGGAAGCAACAAAGTATGTTGAACCAGGAACGCATCTAACTTGGCAAAATCAGGACGTGCAGCACGTATAGCATAAAAAAAAATTGGTCAAAAATGAACATTTTGTCATCATTGACCCTTGTGTTGTTTTAAACCCATCTTGACATTTTGCCTATTCATTCATTGTGCATATTCAAGTTTAAGAAATTAGATTTGAGAAGTGAATATATGTCACTGAATAATCATTTTTAATTTTGATCTGCTCCAGAGACAGACATATATCACATAATATAAAAGCACAACTTTGGATTGCTTTTTCTTTTTGGTCTTTACTGGAGCTTGACCGCACCCTGGTCAGCATTCACTTGTTCTATTGAAGAGTTTTTAGCTGTGGGTGAATTATTCCTTTTTAAATTGTTAAAAATATAATAAAAAAATAATATGCTTTCTCCAAGCAAATGAGAGCTGAGATGAGGTTAACTGATAAAAAGCCTCTTGTTTTTAAATAAAGGCAATGTCAACTTGGCAGCACCAATCAGTTTTGATTGTGTTTCTGTTACATAATACTTTCCTGGCTGCGGAGAATGATTCAGTGACAATAATGGCAGTCAAGTTCTGATCTTGAACTCTGCTCTCGCTGGCATTATCTAAAGGGCGATAAGCCACTTGTTCATTAGCATCACATTTAGTGTCTGAGGTTGTTTGCACAGGGAGGGTTACTGAAAATTTGATACTCTCTGATTACCTATTGAAAGGTTGAAGAGCGTTGGTAGCCGTTTATTGATCAAGTAACTCCCCCAATTCGTGGTCTGAACCTCAACTTTTGGGTTACCAGCCCAAATCTTTAGCCACAACGTTACAAACATCAGTGATATACACATTTATTCCCGTAAAAGAGTGAAGAACACAAATAATGACACTTTTAAAAGATTCAAAGAAAAAATCCTCTACCTCTGACACCTGTTGTCTTGGTTCTTCATCAGCATGGGGTGGTGGCCATGTTAGGTCCAGTTTTCCAGTGGATTGTCGCACTAGAGAAAGCAGAAGACAAATATTTATTCAGTGAATGTATCTGAACTGGATGTTCATATCCACACATATGATCATTGGATGAGAAGACAAAGTAGCAGTGAACAGTTTGGACACACCTACTCCTTAATTTGATCTATAATCCATATTTAGAATATTAGTAACAAATTGAAGAATGGGAATTATGCAGAAAAGTTCACACTATGAAGTGCATAAGATTAAAAGATCAATAGCAGCGGTCTTGCTTTTTTAGAGGTAGTCATATCTGTAGAGATGAGTTTAACATATTCCAACATACAATTGAGCAACAGTTCATATAAATTTACTTCTGTTGCATCACAAAATGACAGTACTTGGTTTTACTTGTAAAAAGTTTTGACATCGGTTTGTCAGTCTGTAACTGTTAGCTGCTCTTTTACAAATGCACCACATTTCCCACAGTTTCTGCAAAATTACCATAGTTGCTAAAGTTTTTGATATTGCTGTAGAGCTGTGGTAAATTGATATTAGCCACCAGAGAAAGAATATAAAATGACAGAAGGAGATTTGGAGGTCCCACATTTATTATGATTTTGAATGTTGAATTCTGAAATAATGTTATCACGCTAAATAATTGTGAAGTAGAAAGCTTTTCTGAGTAAATAGAAGTAGGGGAAAAGATGTTTTGTTAGTTTATTTTTATAAAAATAAGGCAGACACTAAAGAGAAAGTAGAAATGAAAAAAAAAACTTGAAATTTACTGGAAAGGAGATTTCACTTCCTCTTATTTTAGTACTAAATGTGTCATTAATTGTCAGCGTAAATGTATGGATCATTTGCCTTTTTTAAGTCTAGCAGGCATTTCTGCAGACTGTATAGTAGTAAAAGATAAACTCAAGGCACAATCGTAGTTTATGTATTGGACATGCAAACCTCACCTCACCTACACCTCAGGGATCACCTGTCCAGATCACAGTACTCTTATCCATACTTTGTTCATTTCAGCACATTTGACTGACTCAGAAATTTCAATATCCGGCTTAAGTACTAGTGACATAACCCCACATTAGCATTTTGGCTGTTTGTTTGTTGGCTGCCATGGTGAGGCACAAACTATCCCAACTTCCAGTCAAATGATAAAATGTCTATTTAACTGAAGTTTCTACACCACAGATAAGCTTTAAAAGTCTTACTGTCTTACTAATAGTACACAAGTGTCGAGTTTTAGTGGTTTTGCTGCTATTAAGATGCTCCTGTATAGCTCAAACAGTAGAATGTGGTGTTAGCAATGCCAAGGTCATGGGTTAATTTCCCAAGCTATGCACAAACTGGTAAAAGTTTTATCTTGAATGCAATGTAAATGGCCTGGCCTTCAAAAATAATATTTTTTAAAAGATTTATAGATATACTCTGTATATACATCCTCTCCTGAACCAAAAACAGTAGAGGATGGTGCTATTAATGCAAAGACCAGGGGTTCAATTTACACCAAATGCATGAACTGATAAAATGTATATTTTCATAATTTGCTTTGAATGACAAATGTGTAAATGTGAATCTATGGTCCACAAATGAGTTTTATAGAATTTGTTACATAGGCCATGTGTCCTTTGCATAGATTAGCAGCATGTGCTCCAGTAGCTCAAAGTAGTAGTAGTGTTAGCAATGCAGACTTCATTAATTCTCAGGAATGCATAAACTATTCAGATGTATGTTGAATGCAAGTTTTGACTCCTTTCAACTGCTCTGTGAATTTTCACATGCTGCTTTACAATGACTCACCTGATGTCGTGGCGGTGATTATCTCTGATTGGCGGCCTGTTGGAGTCAAATTTGTCTGTGGAGGAGGTGGGGAACTAAGAATCTCTTGGTTAGAGGATCCCGTTCCATCTTTCACTCCACTTTCTGTCCTCAAATCCATTCTTGTTCCCCTTCCTTCTTCCAGATCCATGGCTGCTCCTCCATAAAGACTGTTTCTCTGTCTCTGTAGTTCTCTTTCCCTTTCTTTTGCCTCCTTAATGTCCAGCTCCACCTGAGGCTGCAGAGTCATCGAGGAGCGGAGCTTGAAGAAAGGGTTCTCCTTTACTGTACTTGAGTCTTCATCCACTTCAAAATTTGGTTTTTGACCTGCATTAACCGGCTCTGCAGAAGTAGCCCTCACACCCACTGGATTCATCACTTTTACAGATCCTCCATCTGTCCATGAGGCTGTCTTATAACCCCCGTTTGGTCCTCCCACAGTTGTAGGAATAGAGTTGGCCTCTATTATGATTATCTGGCCCGTGATTCCCTCAGTTAGACCAGGTCCTCGAGCAGCAGACGGGTTGCCGTTGGTGCCTCCATACTTGGCCATGGCTGATGGGGTGGGAGAATTTTGAGAAAATTGCATAAGGCGTCTAACAGAATCAACTTCCTGTATTCCAGCAGCAGACTCTATGTAAGAGGAGTTTGAGGGAGATCTTCTGCTAAAGGCTGCCATTGATTCCTTCTGCTCTTGGAATGACTCAAAGAGTAGCTTTTTATCTTGAAGCTGTACCTCTGTTCCCTTGTCATAGAAGCCAGGTAGTCTGCCCAGTTCAACCAGAACCTTCTCCCTCTCCGTCTCTGCGCTGATTTCCTTCTGCATCTTCTTTCCAGCAAACTGCCGGTCCTTGCAGAGGCTTGAGTTGGGTCTCATCTGGAGGTCCTGAGATAGAATAGGTCTCCTCAATGGAATTTCCACAAACTCGTTATCCCTATTAGTGGTGTCGCACAGTCCTCGAGAACGCCGTAGACTCTGCTCTCTCTTCATAGTCAAACGGATCTCCTTCTCAATGGGAGTTTCGTTAGGTGGAGATTCAAAGGGCTGAGGAGCCTCAGAGTTAACAAGGCCCTCCGAGACATCTGTTGTGCTGTTGGGGGAGAAATCCGCTGATACACCGCTATCGCTCTGGCTGTCATCAAAACGATCCACCTGCATTCTGTTGACTTTCCTGTCTCCCAGATGAGGCTTTGTGCTTGACTGGGACTCCGCTCTCTGTCCTTTGTTTTCCCGTTCTTGTCTTTGATCTTTAACCTCCCCCAGCTGCTTTCCTCCGGTCCCACCTGTTTCTGTGAAACGCACTGTTTGCTTTCGCTCTTCACCTGTTTCTCTATCCTCTCTCTCCTCTCTTTCACTGTTCCTTCTCCAGT
The DNA here is from genome assembly GCA_036326025.1 of Chrosomus eos. Classification (NCBI taxonomy): domain Eukaryota; kingdom Metazoa; phylum Chordata; class Actinopteri; order Cypriniformes; family Leuciscidae; genus Chrosomus; species Chrosomus eos. The sequence goes on along the minus strand of CM070828.1, from coordinate 8,355,786 downwards.
GTGACATTATCAATGGCTCTTTTACTTCCGTAGAGATAGAGGCAGAGTTAGCTTGCTCTGTATTGGCTGACTCGCCTGCAACCGTTTCTAGGGGCGGAGCAGCACCACACACCTGTTGTAACTCATCTCATTTATATCACTTGGGTTGTTTACCTCAAGCTCCCCCTGCAGGACATTCTCTGCATTAACCCCAGATTCAGTTATGGATACACTTTGGATGCTTGATGAAGGTTCGGTTTCAGTAAATTACTTTTTGACGATCTTTTGGAATACGTCAGGTTTGGTGGTTCATCACAACGACTGTCCCGTCTCACCCACTGCTCTCTGGTGCTGGGGAAGTCCAAAGGTTTACATTCTATATTTAGCTCTTCACTGTTTTCTGATAGGAACACAATTGAGTCGGAGTCACCATGTGACTCAAGCTCATGTCCCTCTTCTTCTTTGGCCACCTTTGGCATTTGTGGCGAGTCAGTGCTTTCGTCTGCCTGTGTCATGCTAACAGGTTCTTCACCCTCAGTGTCTTGCACAGATGTCTGAACATCTTCACTGGTTTCAGTGTTTTCCTTCACTTCATCCTGAATCTCTGTGGCTTGACACTCATTTATCTCTGGTTGGATATCTTCTTCCAGTCCTGGCACTGGTGGACACTGGTCACCATCAAAGTTATTTTCAACTGTACTGCACAAGTCTTCCCTTGTTGCCTCAATGGCTCCATCAGCTGGTGAGGAGGTGGGATGATCATGAGGTTGGAAACTGCTGTCAGGTGTTTCTGTTATTTCGAACCCACTTTTAGCTTCTGTGTCCTTGTTCATCTCTTGCAGGTCTGCGGCTGTGTCTTTCTTTTTCATCGTATGATCTTCTATTATGGCTGTTTCCATATCTTGGGTTAAGTGGGCTTTTTCTGCTATTTCTGCTATTTCTATTTCTTCACTACTGCTGTCATCCTGGGATTCAGATTTCTGAGGGCAAGTCACAGAGTCTGTTTCCATTTTGCTCTAGATCTGTATGAAATAAATGGCAAAATTTGTTTATTCAATCACAGAATGACGGGCATTCCTTTAGTTGATTGTTGGTAATCAACAAAGTTGTCTCTTTCTTCCCAGGCTTCCCTTACTGCTTTTCTCACCCTGTAAAAGTGAGACCCCTGAAGTCCTTTCCTTGTAACACTTTTTTGTTGTTGTTGCTGATTTAGGAAACAATAACCAGCTTATGTTTCAATCCCAGTAACTCAGGAGAGCTCATAATCAATGGAATTATAGTGCGACTGCTTTACCCTTTTCACTTGCTTTTGTGTTATTGCTTCACAAATATTTGAGCTCTGTCAGTCTTAAATTAAATTAATTAGGTCATTTATTCTTTAATGCCCATGCCTCAAGTCAGATTAGTGTCCTTTTCCCATTAAGGTCACCTTGAATAGGTCACTGAAACATTACTTGTAATATTAATTTTAAGTTTTTTAGGGCCCAAACCTTGAAAAGGCAAAGGCCCTATTGTTTTCCTAAGGATATTATTTATTATTATTATTATTATTATTTTACTACTTTTTGGGCACTTGTGGGGCCCTTAACGTGCTCGAAAACTCTTGAAACTTTGCACACGGGTCAGAACCCGCGGCCATCAGGGCTGGGTTGAAGCTAGTACCCGGGCGTGGCAGGGGGGCTCGATAGCGCCCCCTGGAACGGGGTTTGAACACTTGTCCATATATCAAACATGCTCGCATGTAATAATCTGAAACTCGGTACACTTATAGATCTCATCGGGCCGAACAACTTTCGTGCTCTAAGTTTTACGTCAGCCCAACAGGAAGTCGGTTATTATGGGTTGTTTGGAAAGTCAAGTTCCGTCGTTATCTGGGTAGTTCAACTACAGCTCTCAATCTGTGGTTAGAAACATAGTTTCTTGTTTGCATGACATGTGGGATCAATAAATCAAATTTCTTTTTGTAACCATTGTCTTATTTTGCTATGGTGTCATTATCCTGCACATTGATCCATACAGATATTTCCATATTAGCACATGCAATTGAGAATGATTAACAAAATTATTAACAATGGAAGAACATTAAACAGCGTGCAAGGTCGACGGTGGACATTTTTCACCTTCACAGTCAATGAAATTTCTCTCTATTCTTTAGAAAGTCAAAATTTAACCAGGTCTTCTGAGAATCATATTTACTGAAATGCAAAATCCGATCTCCATTCAAGTCGGGTAATATTTTTTTGTTGACAACGAGTGGATCATTCACAATATAATATTTGGACTCTGTATTGCATTGTCTACTGGAAACAAACACAAGGATTTAAAGGTGTGTCATAGCATAATGCTAATTACATAAGGAGCAGATTAATACCATTTAATCAGATTATACTGTGGACACGAGTAACAAAACAACATGGAAATACTGATTCGGGAATAATACAGTAATGGTGAGGTGTTCTTAGTGTCCTTATGAATTAAAACACACATTATACTTAATAAAGGTCATGATTGAATTTCAATAGTGAAAATATAAATATTAATATATAAACAAAACCTGGTAGCACACATCTATTTTTAGCTATACTGAAAACTACTGTTAACATCCACAAATATCAAACAAACTATAGTATGAATAGCTGTCATGAAATGTGGAGAAGTCTGCTTCAGTAATTCTAGGTAAAACAAGTAATGTGGATATTAAATGAATTGAAATTCCTGACATTGTCATGCAACACATATATAATATACAAATAAGTTAAAGGGCCATTTGGATTTCACGATACAACAAACATACAAACATAAGATGAAACAGGAAAACAGGCCTACCAGCTGATGAGATGAAATAAAAGATGAAAGAAGACCAAGGTCAGCTGAAAGACGAGAAAACTGAAGTGAGCTTTGTGAAATCTGCCCCTCTCACCTTCTTACTCTCTTCTCCTTCCCTTTCTTTCCTGGTTTCCTTCTCTCTTTTACTCTCTCTCTCTCTCTGTACCTCCACCCCCTGCTTAGTAATCAAGGTTAAAATCGGTGCAATTCTTTTCTCTCCTACTTCCACAGTACACTAAAGCTGCTGAGTAAACCACAGGCCTTGCATCACTAATCCAAACAGCTCTCAAAGCTCTCACGAGTTTCAACAGTGAAAGCATGGGCTCTCTTTCTATTCTCTTTCTAACTTTTAGGTTACTGCAAGATCTAAATGTAGCTGTAATATTTTACAACAAGGTTCAGTTTGTTAGCATTAGTTATCATGAAGTAACAATAACAATAATTTATTACAATTTTTACATATACAAATACATTAATACATTTTAATTTCAATCTACATAAATTAACATGAATGTGTTATGCAAGGACATTGATTAAAAATGAACGATAGAATTTGAAAGCATAAATTACCTTTTAATTAAACCATTTTTAAATGCTTGTTCATTGCTAGTTTATGATAATGAACGCATTGGTGATGAATTGAAAACTTATTGTAGAGTGTTATCAATGTAGCAATATAATTTAAAGAGTTCAATAGAAATATGATAAAGGTTCAATCTATTGAAAATTTAAAGACACTATTCCTTTTCATGTTTAATGATGAAAATATTATTGCCATTGTTTTTTAAAGGCATTACTATTTGATTCTCTTTTATACATTACTTACAAAACAACAGTTTTATCTTTACATTGACAGTAGCTATATTATACCTCATTATATGCCTCCCAAACTATTTTTGTATGAAGAAAAAACAGCCTTATATTAAATTTCAGCATTTTATTTATTCTTCCAATGTAAACTTTCTATACAAAATCCTCACAGCTTCTTATTCAGCTCTTTGTATATACTATACATACAGGCACTCAGTTAAGGCACTGAGAATTTGCATCAAACTTTCCATGCTGAAAAAAATGATGTTCCTGAATCCAACTGAAAGCTTTGAATAATATTGATTACATATTATGGTATGAAATTTGAATCGCTGTCACGCTCAATTTAAACAACCGTTAAAAAAAAAAAAAGACAACAAATGTCAGTTGGAGAATTCACCTAAAACTGATTGCTAAAGCGATTAATGCCATATAATATACACTGTTCAGAAATAGTACTGTTCACAGGGTCACATTAAAGAGATAGTTCACTGACTCAACAAAAAAAAAAGAGGTTAATTCTGTCATCATTTATTCACCCTCATGTTGTTTTAAACCTGTATGCATTTCTTCTGCAAGACAAAAATATCTTCTTTTTTTGTAATCGAAAGTTGTTTTGGAATCCATTGCCTATCGCTGTACAGACAAAACAGTTGAAACACTCTTCAAAATATCTTGTGTCTTGCAAAAGAAAAACTTGGAACAACATAAAATGATTTTCAGTGCAGAATAAACTATCCGTTTAATGTCTAAAAACACTTAGTTGAAGTTGTAAAGCATGTTGAAGGCAATGTAACAATAAAAGCAGTATGTATAAAATCACAGGTAACCATTCTGTCTCTTAGTTTTGATTCATAATCAAGGCACACAAATTGTTTATAATAGATTATGCAACAACTATTGAAAGTAGAGAAGTGTTAATTACCGCTGTGGGTTGATTCCCACGGCACTGATAAAAACAAAATATTTGTATGTGGTAGTGTAAAAACCGTCAAGGCCTCTGTGGGTCGCCAGCCAACGCTCTAGAGTCGCCAGACATCAAAACAGGATCATAATCACTAATCAGACACCAGAGGCTGGGAATGCAACCAATGGTGACGCATTAACAACAACAACATGCACACTGAAGCCTATTCCAGTCCTTTCCTGCAAGCCAATGCACTTTACAAAGCTCCTTTTTGCACTGATAGGAATTATGGGCATCCAATATGGAAAGGGCAATGCCAGTCTTTACGTTTTACGGCTCCGTTTTGAAGGTATTCTTCAGTATATAATAAACATTTTGTGCTTTGACGCCGCAAGTGAACAGCTCAAAACATTAACGTCTTGAAATTCAAACTGTATATTCAGAGTAACAGTCGAGATGGAACGTTCACATGATTGAACAACACTGGCAGTTTTTCCGCTTTGGTGCTCCTGCTTCCTCTGCTGGATTGGTGGCGCTGGTTTCCAGCTGGGCCGTTGCTTTGGAGATCAGCAGAGGTTCTTGTTCGACACGCTGCTTCTCTGTGTTGGGCTCCTCCAGCGGAACCTCCTGAAATTGGCTGAGCGAGATGCGTGAGGCGGGCACGGACTCCTCGTCTTTTGGGGTTTGTGATTCCGTTGCGTTTGTTTGGACTTTTGGTCTGATTGTTGGAGAAGGTTCTGTTGTGGAAGACATTGGAATGAGGGAAGCCTCTATAGGGCTATCTACTGTCACATTCTGGGGTTGCGTTTCAGTGGAGTCTGGGAGATGTTGCTCTATTTGCCCTTCGTCTACCACTACCACATCCGCATCTATTTCCTCAGCAGGAGTATCTTCAATCACTTCCACCTGCTTCGGATCAACAACAGACGCTTCCGGATCACACTCTGTCTCTTCTTCAGCACACGTTGCTTCTGTGCTTCCGGATGAGTCTTCATTTTTAGCATCCGTAGTAGGTTCTTGAGCCATGCTGTCATCTTCCTCTGGGATTTCCTCTCCTTCGTCTGTAATGATGACTCTTTCTGCTCGGATGATTGCTCCACCATCATCGTCCTCATCAACTCCATGTCCGGGCTCCACCTCCTTGAATCCAAGGAAGGTCATGGTTATTCCTCCGGCAGGGTGGCTGGCGAAGCCGTTAGCAGAAGCTGGTTCGACCTGTCCTGGAGTATTGTGTGGACATTTCTCCTTCCACATTTCCGTTAATAATAGCTGAAGTTATGGTGTCAGTTTCTGTCTTTGCATCAGTGAGCGGTTCTGCTTCCTCCACTTCATGGTTCTCATCATGCACAGAATTATCTGCAACAAAAGCCAACAGTATGAATATAAAATAATAAGTTTTGACAATTATACATTTAAAAGGCACACCGCGGACTTTGTGAGCTAAAAAGTTGACGCATATGAGTTATTTTAAATTATTCCTCAGGCCAATATACAGCACTTGACACTATCAGTAGCCGCGTTTCCACTGCCGGCCAGGGTCGAGCCGTGCTAGTGCGTGCCAGGGTCAGTCGTGTTTCACTGTCACTTCCGGGGCTTGATCGGGGCTTACTCGGGCGGAGTTTATCGGTGTTATGGAACGTTATGATCTGCGGCAAGATGCACATTTCACTTTTTTTATTTCGCGCAAAATAATCGCTGCTGGAAATGAATCGCGTGTACTGGTCTCTCGAAGATACCAAAGCTCTTCTGAGCATTTGGGCAGAAGAAAGGGTACAACGTTAACTTGATGGCGTGTGAAGAAACGAGGACGTTATAAAATACATCGATGCTGAACTTTCTAAGCTAAAGATTAAGCGAGCAATGCTTTAAAGCTACACTGTGTAACTTTTTTAGTTTATTCTTAGCTAAAAACACTTAGTTCTTTCAAAAATGTATGTGCTCATTAATGTATATTTACTTCGTTCAAGTAATAAAGTATTCTCGTGAGTGTATAATATGCCATTGAAAATACATAAGGGTAAGGGGTTCTAATGTCGGTCGCCATGTTGCCCCTCCATCTTGAAAGTACATTAGCCAAAGAGGGACATACCCGTTAATTCAAGCTTCGCCTTTCGCGTTTTAACACTCGATGGCACCGTGTCGAATGTGGACGAGGTCGAACTGGAAGCCATGTTAATCTTGGACTACATTGGCCACCGTAGGAGTTAAAACGAAATCGGAATTGAGAGGAACAGAAACTAATATTCACTGGATGGTCATATACCTTTTCACCGCTAGATGGAGGTAAAAATCACACAGTGTAGCTTTAAGTTCAGGAAAAAATAAAAAAGTTGCGGGCGCAGTATTGTAGAAGGCGATTAAAACGCACAATGGACAAAGCGGAGCTCAGAGAAGGAACTTTCCATGGTTCGACTTGATGGACGGTGTGCTGGGTCACCGTCCCTCTGTTAGTGACGACTCGCGAGACAATCGGGACACTATTGCAGCCACGGCCGGTGAGTTTATATACATGCTATCTTCCTAACTTAAAAAATAGACAAATTCTTAATACCCGCTGAAATGGGTTGGGTTGTATGACGTTTGATCCAGAAAGGCGTGTTAGGGGCGGGGTTTAGGGCAGCGCTGCGGGGCTACTGGCCCGGCAGTGGAAACGCAAGCCACTGGCTCGGCTCGGCTCGCTGTTAGCCCTGGCGCGACAGTGGAAACGCGGCTAATGCTCCGAGCAGGGCTGCCCTCTTGAAATACCGCCTATGTAAGTTTGGAGAAGGCGCACCATCTTTGGCCAGGTCATGTGACCTGGAGAATGCCTGGAGAACGTATCGCTTTACGACCGTCACGGGACCACAGGCTCTGATATACTCCTGGAGCTAAGACTTTTGCTACTATTTTTCTGCCTGCTCGACTCCTGGCCATGGCTGAGGCAAGGAAAAAGTTTAAAACTGCTAAAACAAGCAAGGACGTGTTTGTGTGCATTTTATTTTGAGATTTCACCGGAATGAATAGAGTCTCTCTGCAACGGCGATAGATTGATCTCCACAAGAGACACTACTGTATGTATCCATGACACTGATAGCGGTAACACTAGCGCTCAGATTGAGTTCAAAAACACATTTTAGCACTAGATCTCTTATTTAAAGGCACACTATGCAGGATTTGTACCTTAATATAACAGCTTCAAAGGGGTATCAGCCCGTGAGTGTAGAGACCAGTCTATGGCAGAGACACTCTGCGTGAGTGGTATTTACGACAGTAACGTTAAATACAAGTACTCCACAGCGACTCTAGGGGTCGCTGTTTGACAAAAACGGAATTCCTGCATAGTGTGCCTTTAACCCTCCAAACCCGATTGACGCTCTAGAGCGTCAAAATGCACTCCCCTTACAAATCTACTAATAACTTCGGAATGCATCAAGGTATTAACTTACTTTTTTTTTTATTAAAAAGCTGACATTCGTCTGCGTAAAAGGAGTCTGACTTTGTTGACTTCCGCGAATGATAAGCCTTCCGTATTTGAGTGCAAATCTATAGCATTTTACCGCAAAACAGAGAAAATGTACTTAACCCTATCTATTGATATAAAGTGCTGTTGTGGGTGTGTGTGTGTGTGTGTGTGTGTGATCCAATGACAGATCTGTGTGTGTGAACCAATGACAGACCTGTGTGTGAACCAATCACAGACCAAAAACAAAAAATGACGTCGTCACGTACGTAAGAAAGGGGAGGGGTTTGGAATCAATCCCACGTGGGATTCGCAAAATGGTTTCGTCTTATACACGGTCTTTACACAACACATTGGAGATACACGTATTTGTACTAGATTCTTTTCAAAGAAAACATGGCCAAACGAAGATTCACTGCCGAGCAAGCTGCTGAAATGATTTTTGCCGAGAGCGGATCTGATCCATATCGATTTGATTCGGATGAAGATGATCAAATTCTGGACGGAATCGATCCATTTGAAGAGTAAGTAATGAATGCAATATTGCTGATAATGCATTTTCTAATATATATTGTATGATTTTTTAGCAAAATTATTTTTGTAGCTTTTTAGAAATAACGGAGCAGTAATCAAATAGGCTAATGTGCGCCATCAAATAATGTGCGCGTTTTGGCCCATGTAGTCTCTCTTCATTTACAAGCTATTTCGTTTACTTTGCTTTGCTTGTCTATTTTATTGTACTGTTTTTATTTTAGTAAAATTTTATAGTAGCTTTTCAGAAATAATGGTGCAGTAAGCCTAAGACTTGTATTTGTCTACATGGGGGTTTGTAAGACGTATACTCGGTGCGTAATGATGAACGCTCCAGTAATAATAGTTAGATTATTGTAGTTAGAAGTTCTATGACTTGGATTTAAAAATACACACATGATGATGAATAGCTAATCTTTATTTACCACATTTTTGTGTTTTAGAACAGCCCAAGAACAGCCGATTGCATCATCGCGCAACCCACGCGTGCGCGCCCTTGTGTGGACTGATGTGCAAATGCAGTGCACAGTGACATCTAGAGGTTGTTTTTGGATGTGTTTGGTAAATTGATAGAATATTCAATTCAAAATTAACATTGTTCCCTACATCTTATAATTGCTGTGTTTTTTTTTTTTAAAAACGTATGGTGACTACATTCGCCAAAATCTAAATAGTTAATTTGTTTCTTAAATTTTTTTCACCCATTTTTTTTTTATTTTTTTCTAAAGCCTTTGACGAATCAATATTTGTTGTAAAATCCCTTATTCATCTATGTTTTAATATTTTTCTATAATAAAAACAAAAAAATTGAACTTCTGTTTTTGTATTTCTTGGTGATATATCACAGCAAAACACATACAAGTGTCTCAAAAAGTGTATTGTAAATGCATCCACATTGTAGCTGAGAGTCTATAGAATCCAGAAATATGACTCTCTTCACTCTGCTATGAAAATTGACCATTCCAGAAGCCAAAAAATCAACATAGTGCCAGGCGGGCATAAAACCCCTTAGGCCTTGAAGGGTTAACAATAGTGAAATTGTCAATGGCAATGCTTTGATTCTATAATTGATAACATATTAATACTTTTTCATACATTTGAAACTAAAGAGAGACAGAGACCCTGTTTACACTATTAAGCGTTTAACGTCAATCAGAATACAAGTGGACAACGCTAAATACAGATGTAAACGGGGTCTAAAACATTTTGACCTTGTCCACTTTCTACCATATCCAGAGGTAGTAGAAAACGCATTTGACCGGATTTCTTTCGTAGTGTAAACGCTCATGTAGTCGAATGATTTCGCACAGCCACAAAAGACTGTCCACTCTCCACCTCCTGACCTCATGCATAAACCTTATTGGAAGTGTGCTTCCTATAATGAACCAAGCACAATATTCTCTCACCATTCCTGATTTCTAACACACTCTCAGCGTTGGGCTACTTATAAGCAGTAGGCTTGGCTATAGGAACAGAAATTAAAGCTACTGTATGTTCTCCGTATGTTTTTCTGTCGTCTCCGGGCACGTTCATATGTAAATTACTCAAGCTTATTTCGTTCATTAGATCGAGATATCTGAAGAAGCCTATACATTTACCCACCCATAGACCCTCTCCTCAATGAAATCAGGACAGAAGTGGTTAAAAGTGGACAAAAGAGACAGATTAAAACACCAGGTGTAAACCTGTATGTGTCTCCCTCGTCTACTTGTGATCCGATCGACCAAAACACATCTTAATACCAGGTGTAAACAGGCTTTAGGGCATTGCTAGGGTGTTTTACTGGTCTTGCCATATTAGGTCTCTCCCTTAATGTAAGTCTAAGGATTTTTTTCACCTATTTCATCATCTGCCAGAAAAAAAGGTAAGTTTTATTGCCAAGAAAAATAAGTATTCAGCCCTCCTCTACAAACCACATGATGGTCTCAGCAAATATGACTGGAAAGTTACCAAAGTCTTTACCAGGTGACTAAGGCAGAATAGTATATAGTAATTGTATATAATATATGAGAAGAACTGATATTTTATACCTCTCTTTTCCTCTTTTCCGTTCTCCACAATAGGTCCATTAGGGGCCGTCTCAGCAACTGCTGTTTGATAAGAAACATTTATGATTGATATTTGTTCAATATCATGCTTTACAACTTTAGATGAGTTCTTCTGTTCATTCAACAGTGTTTTCATTTCATAAGCCTAAAAAAAGATTGGTAACCCTTTACAATAAGGTTCAATTCCATAAAAATATAAATGTTTATAAATATAGGCTACTCATACACTATTGTTTAAAAGTTAGAGGTCTGTAATATTTTTTTTTATGTATTTGAAAGAAGTGTTCAAGGCTGCATTTATTTGATCAAAAATACAGTAAAAACAGTAATATTGTTAAATATTATTACAATTTAAAATAACTCAACTTTAATATATTTTAAATTTTATTCCTAATGCAAAGCTGAATTTTCAGCATCATTACTCCAGTCTTCAGTGTCACATGATCCTTCAGAAATCATTCTAATATGCTATAACATTGTTTATTTCACAAGTAAATGTAAATGTATTGAAATGTATGTATTTAATAATAATAAAAAAAATATTATTATAAATTGTTCATTGTTAAAGTCATGGTTCCTCTACCAATGTTAACTTATAACTTTATAATGTTCGAAATATATTCATATTTGACAGAATTAGCTTTACTGTAGATTTGTAAAAGTGTTATTCATCATAAGTTGATGATCTGTAAAGCATTGGCTAATGCTATCAAATTGATCATTAGCCATATTGTAAACTCTTACCAATTTAATTAACTAGGAATTAATTTAACATAAAAGCACCACTGCTGTTTTGTCAAGGATTATACTCTGTGTTATCAATAATCAGGTCTGGAAAGCAGACCTGTTAGTTAGATGCTCTAACTGCAACAGATACACAGATGGTCAGCAGCGCAGAGAGTGGACAGATGGCACACACATACACACACACACACACACACACACACACACACACCTGTTCCCACTGGCTCCACCACAGTCTCGCCCTATTGGATAAACAAGAGAGAAAAGGTCAACAGTCATCCTTAGAGAGGACACATCACACTGTTTAACTGTTTAAAGCATCTCATTCTGCTGTTACTATTTTATTCAAGCCCATAGAACATTTATGGGAGGAACAGCTCGAGACTGGAGAAGTTTCCTATCGAAGTTCATTAACATGCACACCGATAACCCAACCTTCTCCAAAATACTGCAGCACTCTGGTTACAATGTGAAACACCATCATTTACTTATTAAAGGTACACTCAGTATTTTTCCTTATTAAAAAGTTTTACACACAAAGAAATTAAGTTTTTAAAGAAATGCTGATAAAAGCAATTTTATTATACGTGCCCTTTCATGTTCAAATCACCTGACCAGATAAACACAACTCTCTTTATCTCGGTAACCCCCTTGTTATAGGACACTTTTGCCAATGGAATAAATGAATCCTGGCTGACGGCAAATAAATAGAAGCTGACATGTTTTTAATTAATTTGAATAATATTAATGCCATATTCTAAACATTAATCAATTGTAATATGAAATATGAGAAGAACTAAAAATCACCCGAGCCGAGACTAGTAACCCAGTTTCAGGTTTGTGTGCTTATATTGTATTATAACTCACCCTTCCTCTATTATTGTAAAGATTATCAGTCATAATTCATGTGCAGCTTTCCCCATTCACTGGCTCATAACCACAAATACTTTCTTTCACTCGCTCGGATTAGATAATTAGGGGAAATCTTTCATCAAGATTAGAAAAAATATGGTTGTGTTGCCAGTTTCATTTATTAACAGACGGACACATCAGCTTCAGTTGCCACAAGGTGGAGTCACGCCAACACTATATTTTTCATATTCAGTATTCAATGCAGGAAGTATTTACAGTAATCAATGCAAAATTGTAATCTAAAAACAAACAACATTTGATACGCCATGACTTTTCTTTGACTCGTGACTTTTCTTTCCTTTTCTCATTATTATAAGCAGTATTCCAACTTTAATTATTAATTGGAGTCTCTGAGATTTAAAACTGAATTATTGTACACACTGTAACAGTAAATGTTTACACTTTATTTTGATGGTCCACTTTAGACGTTCTATTAACTATCTGTTAAACACATCTAAGCAACTTTGCAGTTAAAGGCACACTGTGAAACTTTTGGCCACTAGGGTGCGCTCGACCTGTAATTTTCACGTCTAGTGCCCCTAGAGGCCACAAGCGCCGCATCAGCATTGTCGCAAAAGTCAACAAACAGTCAACCGGTCAACCTCCCGTGTCTTTATGTGTGTGCAGACGGCATTTGATTTGTATGTTGGAGAAAGTTAATCGATTCACTACTGACCAAAATAATAATATAAATATAAGATTAATAATATAAATCCTATAAAGAAAACAAATTGAAAAAGTAGCATACGCAGAAAACAATGTCTGATCAGGTAAGTCGCATTAACAAGGGTTGCCCAATCCTGCTCCTGCCGATCGTCTGTCCTGCACAGTTCATCTCCAACCCTAATCGAACACACCTGAAGCAAGGATCAGGATCTCTTTGCAATGGGTTAGAGATAGGGTTGCCAACTGTCCCGAATTAGCCGGGACGTCCCGATTTTTGGGCCTAATTTGTCCCGATCGGGACCTCTCTTGTCCCGATTATTGAGTGCTACGCTGATCTGACTGATACAACAGCAACACGACACGTAAATTAGTTCAAATCTCCTAGAATCTAGAGCTGCGCATGCGAGACAGAACAGCCTACTGTATGTGCGTCGATCAGCGCCAAACCGTGTAGCGCGGAGAGAGAGGGAGAGACCTTGCCTGCTTATCAGTAACATGGCCAGGCAGAGAACAAATTTGAAAAAGTAGAGATATTGTGCAAGCAATATATTTAACTTACTAGTCCAAAAGCATGACGGCCAGGTCAGCATGCATCGGTCGGGAATCCCTCATCCTCCTTTATCGCACGCCAGCGAGGGAACGCTTGACCAATGTTTATCCTCGTCCTTGCTTTTAGTTTATCACTCTCCCTTTTTCTTTTTTTGGTCTCCTCTGACAAAATCTTTGCTTTCTTCCGAGTAGCTGTTGATTCAGCCATGACGACAACATACAGACGCCGGCAGTCAAACGCGAGTTGAGCTCTCACGTTAGAATTTGAGGAAGTTGGGGTGGTGGGGGAAGTGACGTATGCCGTAAAGCGTTCGAATTTTGTAGTTCTTTTTGTGCTCGGGTTCCTACCCGAAACCCGAAGTTACATAGTGCTAGTAAAAGCGATACAGACACCTTCAGGCTTCGGCAGACGTGTCATTCAACCTATTGTAAGTCGATGTACCATCTCAATGGGTTTTGGTAATATATTATAAAGGTTGAAAAGTTCCACAGTGTGCCTTTAACAACTAAGTGTCAACTAACTCTTAACTAGAGTAGACTCTTAGGTTAGGGTTAGTAGAATTCATGTTGTTGTAAAGTTACTTATAGTCAGTGTAATGTCTATTAGAAGAGTATCAAAATAAAATGTTTGCAAATATTGAGCAGACAGTCTACTAATACCCTAATGACTGCTGATTGACATGTAGTTGCAAAGTTACTTATAGGGCTGTCACTTTTTATTCGATATTCGAATATGCATTCGAACATGACGTGAAATAACCGAAATCGAACTATAAATAAACTATCCGGTTTTTAAAGTGCCATGTTTTGCGCATTTTTTACAGTCTATCGTTTGCTTTTTATTTATTGTTTGCCATCTCATCCAGTAGTGGCCGCTCTAAACGTATTGTAGCGTAGACCCATGAGTCCAAATCAAGCGAATAATAGCCAATATAGCCAGCTTGTTTTGAAAATGGAAGATAAAGACAAGACGAAAGAAACCGCGCTATAATTCCTGCCTATTACACACACACACACACGCGCGCACGACCCACAGAAAAGACGCGTGTAAGGGTGTACTCACACTAGGCACGGTTGCCATGAACCGGGCCCGAGTACGATTGTCCCCCCTCCCCACTCCCCCTCTGGCCTGCACTCACATAGGGTTTCAGCATTCGTGCCGGAGCACGCTTACGTCATTATGGTGCGACGGTTTCGGGATAAACAAGAAGAGCGGCGCTCTCTGAACCAACGCATTTTCATCCTTTGGCGTTATATATATGACATTTCGTCGAAATCGTACGCACATGGCACCCTTTAGCGTCAATATAACGCACTGTTATGGGTAGGTTTAGGTCTGGGGTAGCGTTAGGTTATGACGCCTTGGGATCTGCGTCTCATATTGATGCTAAAGGATGCCATGTGCATCGGCTTTAGAGCGTGTCACCTGTATGACGCCTTGGGATGAGAACGGGCTGCTCTGAACACAATGCTGTTCCGTGCTCCAGCACGGTTAGCGCTCACACTGCATGCGAACCGCGCCCGAGTCCAACTGAACCGTGCTCTGGCCCACCTCTTCCAAGCGGGCCAGGGCCGGCTAATCGAGCCGCGCCCGGGCACGGTTCGGAGCACTCACACTAGTCAAACGAACCGCGCAAACGCACTCGGGCACGGTTCAAACGGCTAGTGTGAGTACACCCTAAGATCCATCTCTGTGTGGTCAGATCGCGTCTCTGTCAGCAACTTCTTTAAGTGGTCTTAAAGTGTCAAAGAACAAAGGTAAGAGAGTAAATTATACTCACCCAGACCTGGCGCCAGGAGGATTATTATACTGGTATGAATGTGTGTATTCATGAATCATGAACGTACTCCGCTATCTTTTAACACATCTCCGGCGAACGGCTTCTTCACGCAAAAGAAAAACTCTTCATGAAGCGCAGTTAAATTCAGCGACCATGTTTCCTGATGGATCGAGGTTGTTCGTGAACTTCATTTTACTTTATGTGTATGTTTATGTATGTGTCTGTATTGTATGAAACGCATTAGATATAGTGAATTTAACAGTGTTTACATATGAGCATAGTGCATTGTTATATTGTTGTAGATATTCAAATATATTCGAATATTTTGCTTGATATTCGATATCCGTTCGAATGTGATTTTTCTCAAAAGTGACAGCCCTAGTTACTTATAGTTAGTAAAATGTCTAAAGTAGACAATCGAAATAAAGTGTAAACCAGTTCCCTCCTGCTAAATGTAAACTGACCCAAAACAAAAACAATATAAAGGATTAGTATTTTGAGAAGGTCAGAGGAACATACTAAAATAAGGAAAAAAAATTAGAGTTTATTTTTACACTTAAGTGACTGGTGTCAGTAAAGTCAATCTCAACAGAACATGAACACCTCAGTTCCTGTGCGTTTATGTTGACACTTTGACTACATTGCCTTTGAAATGAATTCGTCCAAGACTAAGACTCTTATTCAGTTCTAAAAGCTGTAATCTTACATCGGTCCATCAGAGCAACATATTCAACAGCCTTGCAGTGTGTTTTTAAAGTCAAAATAACTTGTTTACTTACGGTTCGGCTGACCTCCGTAACAAGGCTGTTTGTTGTGATGGTAACAAGTGTAAAATAAAAAAACAGCAATGACTTGCTGCTACTTATAAGCAGCTCATAATGATTTCAGAGAGCTGTATCATACAGTAAACTGTGAACATGAAGCGTATGTTGACTTACATGTTTAAGCACTAAGGATTTGAAGAACTCTTTTATTTTATAATAATTTGATTATGTTGTTAACTTGCAAACCTTCTTATCTTACACCACCATTCAAAATCTGGGGCCAGGAAGAGTTTTTTAAAAAATTTTGAAAGAAGTCTCTTATGCTCACCAAGGCTGTATTTATTTGATTAAAATAATATAGTAAAGAATAGATTTTAAAATGTAATTTATTCCTGTGATGCAAAGCTGAATTTCCAGCATCATTACTCCAGTCTTCAGTGTCACATGATCCTTCAGAAATCATTCTAATATGCTGATTTACTGCTCAAGAATCATTTCTAATCATTATTAATGTTAAACAAAACATTTTTCTGCCTAATGTTTTTTGTGGAAACAAACTTTATGATAATTTGATGAATAGTTCAACATAGTTCAGAAGAACAGCATTTATTTAAAATAAAAAATCTTTTGTTGCATTATATGTCTTTACTGTCTCTTTTGATCAATTTAATACATCCTTGCTGAATAAAAGTATTAGTATTTTTTATTTGTAATCTTACTTACCCCAAACATTTGAACAGTGTAGTGTAAATAGTTCCAAAACAGAGAAGGGAGGTGAAAGAGCAAACATGTGACGTTCTGTCAGACGTGTGTCTCACCTTATGCTGTGTCTGAGCATCTGTGCCAGTTTGAGGGGAACCGTCTTCTATGAGTTTCTTCAGTTTCATTTCTTCCTCTGTCAACCGCTCAGACGTCACCTGTAATCTAATGCACATACACACATGTCATGTTTTATATGGTGGGAACCTACTTTTGGCTTTTGCAAGGTAATTGGAGAGTTAATGTTGGAGAATAGTTTTAAAACTTTTCCTGAAGTATAGCTTGACAGTAGTCATGATTGGCTACAATTTCACTGAAGAACCTACAATTTCTTCCTCTAACAGGTTGTGGGTTTTCCAGGATTTACTATCAGACTAAACAAGATGCGCAAGTGAACCTGCGCTCACGTGGACTCATTTACTCACT
The DNA here is from genome assembly GCA_036326025.1 of Chrosomus eos. NCBI lineage: Eukaryota > Metazoa > Chordata > Actinopteri > Cypriniformes > Leuciscidae > Chrosomus > Chrosomus eos. Next base: position 8,338,645 of record CM070828.1, on the reverse strand, counting down.
CTCTATTATCTCTGGAAATCACAGCATGCTTTATAGCTATATAAATCTGCATTGTAACAAATACACGCATTAAACGAATCACTCCTCATAGGACGAGACGCCTCAGACGGCTGTTGAAACCATGAAAGTGTGTTCCCTACAGACCCGTGAGCAGCTTATTACTGCCAAACTTTGCTCTGACTAATTAAAGCCCTGCTTCTTCAACACAGAAGAACATCTCAGCGGCCAGCTTATTACTGTAATCACCATCTCCTTCAGTCACGCAAATACATGCTGATGTGCAAAGGAGGAACATCAAACACTCCTTCTCACACACAGGCATAAATAGAACGATATTTTGGAGGATAAAAACCCATCACCTGCTTGGTGCTCCAGTACTTTGGCAGGAATAATTAGTGGTGTTTGCAAAGGGATTTTTTAATCAAACAATAAAAATATGAGGAAAATATTTTATATTTTTTAAATATGGGGGAAGAACAAAACACTAAACTTGTTTAAGGTATTTATCTGACTAAATTATTTGGCAAAATAGGGAAAACTCCAGCTGCAGGTTTAATTTGACTATGTAAAAAATAAAAAGCTCATAGTAAAAAGCATACATTGATTATCAGTATATAAAGAATATTTCGTCGGTTCTCTCTTGTTTTTGCATGTGTTCATAATTTCTTTGTATGACAGCCTGGCCAAAAATAATGTCCGCACAATTTGGCAAGTTTCATTGCGTTATCACAAATAAAACATTTGACTCCAAGCGCAACATTCTTATGAAATCTAGTTTTTAATAATATTTAAATAAAGTGTGAAGATGTACATTTTCCTAGGGCTGGACATAACTTTTGGCCACTACTGTATATATTATATTATACACTGTATATATATATATATATATATATATTATATATATATATATATATATATATATATATATATATATATATATATATATATATATATATATATATATAATATATATATATATATTTAGCAAGTACATTTCGTAACCTATTTTATCAAATAAATGTTTAAATTAAATACATTTAGAAAAATCTAACAATAAATAAATCGTACTTGTTAATGTGCGTCTCCTGAGCCTTATGGCCCCAGAGGGGTGATCGGGGGCCCGTACTGTCAGGAGACGTGGGAGGTCCTTCCATCAGCCATTGGTCTCTGAGGGACTTCCTCTGTGAGAGAAACAGGGTAAAGAAGGTAGAAAGAGAGGTAATTAATGCGGCCTATACATTATTTAAATTTCTTATCAGCAGTTCACAATTTGCACAAAAATTGATAAATACAATCAAAATGCAAAGGTTACACTTAAAGGGATAGTTCACCCAAAAATGAAAATTCTGTCATCATTTACTCACCCTCAAGTTGTTCCTAACATGTATGAATTTCTTTCTTCTGCTGAACAAACAGTTGATGGACCCCATTGACTTCAATAGTATTTTTTTAACCACAAAAAGTCAATAGGGCCCATCAACGGTTTTCATTTTTGGGTGAACTATCCCTTTAATCATAACCTTTGCATCCTGATCATATTTATACATTTTTGTGAATAATTTAGAGACAATAATGTCTCTAATATGCAAGTTACTAAATATTAACGTATTGTTTATTCAGCTGTTCTTGTTATGTTGCTTATTTGTTGCATGAATTGTTTCAAGACACTATAAAATCGGAATCAAAATTGTGTCTTTCAATTTCATCTATATGTTAGTGTATTCCTAAATGTTGAAAAAATAAACTTTTAGCAGATGTATGCATTACAAATTTACATTCTCTTCAGGGAAAATAGCTCTAGAATGACAATAGCTATATTTCCATCAACCCATTTTATGTGAATTTTGGGATAATGCACTCAAAATATGCTGGATGGAAATGCCAAGATTTTCGAAAAATGCACATAAAAAACGTGCGCGCGCGTCAATTGAGGTGGATCATTTAAGCAACAGTAAGACATGCTAATAAACTCATGTGCAACAAAAAAAAAGTTGTGACTTTGCCTCAACAGATCAACTAGCGGATCAGTTTCTTTGCACTGCATCTCAAATGTTGTTATTTTCGTTCTGAAATGCCTGAGCCTGTCTGTTATCAAAATGTTTGGGTGTAATGACCTCCCAGAAATCTAAGAATAAGTGTAATCAAGTGTGCTGTTAGTATACTTCTTTTAAACAAACAAAAAATAGAAAGTATACTTTGTCAACTTTTTACGTACTTCTCAGAAATATACTTTATCCCAGGAAGTGAAAAACTGAACTCCAAATGGAATGATTAATTGTGCTGCAAAACATCTTTTATGAAAATACCAAAAATGCCAAAAGGTTAAAAAGTCTGAAATGAAATTTCCTGCATATCGTAATGTACTTTCTTTCCCTGCTAATTTCACCTTTAAAAACAGAACCATCAAGACATCTAGAGTTACCAGTAATAAAACACATCTTTATGTAGGTCAACGGGGAATTCCACAACATGCACAGAACAGTGCAGGCACCAGATGCCACACAGGAAGTGATGTGCACCATGAAAACTGAAAATGTAAGAGAGGACTAATATAAACTAACAACACAACAGTCTATGGAAGCACATTTCTGCTTTGGTATAGTAAATCATATTTATGACATAATAAGACAAAAAATAAAAATATTAAATTGACAAAAAGTCAAAATTGAGATAAAAAGTAAATTATGAAAGTCCTAATGGCATAATGTTGAAATTTTATGAAAATTGTGTTTTTCCATCTAATTTTGACCTAGACTTTTTATCTCATAATATCAACTTTTTATCTAATTATGATTTACCCGAAGATGTTTTTTTCTTATGTAGCGGAAATAGGCTTCATATGTGATCAAGGAAGGGCGTGAAATAAACTCGAGACGTGAGAAGATAAGAAGTCAAGGTAAATAAACCTGTCATTTTGTCAAATTATGACAAAATATTATGTATATGTTGATACATTTTACTGCAAAAATGCATATATAATTTGATTTGAGATGATTAATGTGACAACAAAAAAATTGACAAAAATGTAATTCTGCTGCGATGCATTTTATACACTGTTGAATATTACTAATGCAAGTGACATAACTAGTAGTGTGTAAAGTTTGCTTTAGGAGACTTTCTTTCCACAAGGAAATAAGGGCCCGTAGTTCAAGAAACACCCATGAATGTACTCAGACACACACAATGTGGGAAAAAAATTCTTGGAACCAACTAATAACACAAAGGAATAGGAAGAGGGAGCGCCAATATGGAAATATTATTGAAACAATGGGGAGAGAGAGAGAGAGAGAGAGAGAATGTACACAAACACACACACACGCTCAGAGGAGGCATTAAACCTTCCAGGGTAACATTTAAATTCTCAAGAAAGGTGTGTGTTTGAATACACTGAATGTTGAACCTGTAGTTGTACATGTGGCTCTGGTGACTGTGCATTGTTGGTGTTTGTGTATGTGCATATAGGGCTACTTTTGTGAAATTCCACCCCATGACGCAGCCAGCTTAACACAAACGTGACCTGACGTGTCTGGCTGCAAAACAAGGTTACGGTTCGTGTGTGTGTGAGGTCACACCTTTAGCTGCTGAAGTCTCAGTCGCTCATCCTCCATCTCTCTCTTGGCTCGCTCCTGTTCTTCCTGTATCCGCCGTTTCTCCTGAAAGCAGAAATTATAACAGACTTGATGTACGCTTGAAACACCTTCTCAGAATGTTGACACAAGCTAACATGTTCCTTCCTTACTGACATGTACTTGCTATAATGTGACTTCCCGCTAGCTGGATACACTTCAATTTTGGCAGGGGATTTCACATCTACCAACAGTTTTCGAAGAAATTTAGATTTTTTTCTGTATTTTTGGCATGTCATTTTGACTGAAAAACAATGGAACGGGATTGACAGGACATTGGACAGGACATAGACCAGTTTCATAAGTTTGAGTATAAGAAGGAATATATAGAATTTTTTTAGTAAAGACACATTAAATTGACCAAAAGTGACAGTAAATACATTTCAGTAACACTATACTTATTACTGTATTTTTGATCAAATAATTACTCTTAAAGGGATACCCCACCAGTTTTCCATATTAAACTATGTTATTCCCTTAACTAAGACGAGTTGATACATACCTCTCTCGTCTCAGTGCGTGCGCTCAATCGCTCTGTATTGCCGCAAAACTATGTTAGCACTTAGCTAGCACAGTGCATTAAATATGGGCCAAAAAGAGAAGCGACCAAACACTTCCTCGTTTTCCCCATTTAAACACAGTTACTCGAGTAGTGTAACTCGACCTAGGCTGGTGACACAAAATAAAACGTTGCGCTTTTCTAAGTGTTAAAATTGATGTAAATAACAGGGGGCAATATAGTCATCAATTTTAAACGCTTAGAAAATCACAACGTTTTATTTTGTGTCACCAGCCTAGGTCGAGTTACACTACTCGAGTAACTGTGTTTAAATAGGGAAAACGAGGAAGTGTTTGGTCGCTTCTCTTTTTGGCCCATATTTAATGCACTGTGCTAGCTAAGTGCTAACATAGTTTTGCGGAAATACAGAGCGATTGAGCGCACGCACTGAGACGAGAGAGGTATGTATCAACTCGTCTTAGTTAAGGGAATAACATAGTTTAATATGAAAAACCAGTGGAGTATACCTTTAAGACCCCATGGTAATGGAACAAGTAAGTGTGCTTTCCCAAGAACACAAATCTCTCCACCTGGATTGCATTTCCAATCTCACTGTTGTCCTCTGTAACCATAAGCTTTCCATATTGGTGCTGCTTACATACTGAAATGTTAGATTTTCGTCATAATCAACACTGAGCCAGAGACTATGAATCCTAGAACGCATTCAGAGGACATGAATATTTTGTATGTCAGAGAGCAGGTGAAGAGGCTCATGGGTACGGCGTCATTGCTGTTGTCTGGTGTAGTTTTACCTGGTCTGGAAAGACTCCATCACACTTAATAATTTAGGGTCGTGAACACAGCTAACACCAGTTTCCATGCTGTGTGTGTGTATTGTGAGAGACATGCTGTTTAACAGTCTATTTGTCATCATGCATGTTTCTATAAAAAGTACAATTCATAGCGTCTACCCGCTGAAAGTCCACAGGTTCTGCAATAATAAGTGTTGTCAAACAGCACCAAATGCTAATGTGATGAACGTGTCTATGTTTCCGCACGACACTATTTGCGGGGCTTAAGTGGTGCTGTCGTTTAAATGGTAAATGAATCCACTCACGCTGTTAGCAGGTTCTGCTTGTCATATAATGATATATGAAATACAAACATGGCTTCTATGGGACGTACCGCTATAGCCTGCAGTCGCTGCTGGTATGTCTCCGCTTCGTGTTCCATCCTGGACCTGGAATATAAGAGACATTGGCTGCATTATTTATTTCCAGTTTTTTTTTTAAGTCTATTTTAAAACCGGTTTCATTTTAAATTTAAAATCCAGTTACTATACAGATGATTAAACTTTGCATGGGCTATTTAAAAATAGCTAAATATTTAAAAAATCAATTATGCACTCTCTTAATTACAATGGGAAATAGTTGTTTTGAGTAATCACTATGAAATTAAATATATATATATATATAATATATATATATATATATATATATATATATATATATATATATTATATATATATATATATATTATATTATTATTTTATTTTTTAAATAAAGATGCGGTTTTATAGAAATTGCTGCACAGCAAAAAAAAAAAAAATGTAAATGAGTTGCTGCCTTTAAGTACAATCATCTTGGATTGGATGTTTAAGTCATTTCAACCTAAATAAAATAAATTGACTTAAAAATTAGCTTATTTTGATGAGGTAAAGCAATGTGAAAACACATTGTCAACTGATCATATATAATTTATTACAGTGTGTAGACATTTGTAACAAATGCCTATTTGTATTTCATATATGCTGTATTGTTCAAAGAATCCATAGCAATGAAAGCAAGTTTTTGCATTCTTATATTCAGGTGAAATTATTAGCTTGTAGCAATTCTCATGAACTGCCCCCCAAAACAACTCACTGACTTACTGTAAAAACTTCGATTCATCTACCCATTATACTCTTTCTAATCATTTGACAGGATATGATGGGGGAACAGGATCAGAAAAGGCCAGTGGTATCCATACTCAGAATTTGTCCTCTGGATTTAACCAATCCAAGTTAGTGCACACACATTAGGAGTAGCGAGTAGTGAAGACGCACACACACTCAGAGCAGTGGGTAGCCAATCGGGAAGCGATTGGTGGTTAGGTGCCTTGCTCAAAGCCACTGCAGTTATGGGTTTGTGGGTGGAGAGAGCGCTGTTCATTCACTCCCCAACCTACATTTCCCTGCCGGTATTGAAAAACCTTCAGGTTATGAGTCTGACTCTCTAATCATGAGGCTCGACTGCCCCTACTATGACTCATAACTATCAGCATCACTGCTCAGTGTGCATGAACCGCAAACATTCTGGCAAACTTCAAACAAATGTTGTTCCAGTATTGTTCTTCGTTTGTTATATGGTCTTTAATGTTCTCAAAACGTTAACATAGAGTTATTTATACATCGTTCAAGGAACTTTTTTTCTGAAACATTTTTATTTGGATGTTGATCTAGCACTTTTTACTTTTTTTAAACTGGTTTCAGACCATTCAGAGAACATTCAAAAGTATCGTTCCCATAATGTTAGCAAATTGATCAAATGGAATGTGTTCCTATAACATTTCTAAAACATAAAAAAAAATTGAACTACTTAACAACATTACCAAAAAAGTTCCAAGAAAATGATTTTTGGGGTATTTACACCAGTTCATGCAGTAAAACGCGTAGATTTAACATTTTATATACATTATATATTGACGGAGCAAAAATGTTTTCAGGAAGACATTTGATCATTCTCAAAGCTGTCATACAGGCCTGAAGCGAACAGAGAACAGAGAGCTGAGAACAGAAGCTGTTCCCTTCAGGTCACGTTCGAGTACGAATACATGAACACACACAGATCGAGCCGTTTGATCCTTGTTGATGTTCGTACCTGGAACACCCTGAAGGAGAGAGACTGTTTCTTAGGGAGGAAAAAAATATGGGTGTGTAGAATAAACATATGGAAGTGGAAAGGCTAAACAGAATAAACCCACCTTTGTTTGAGTTTGTGCCAATGAATACAACCAGACCAGTAAATACAGGAAGATTAAACAAAACGCTTCTCTCTTTCAGACAACAGCTTGTTGCGGAGCTTGTTTTTTGATGGCAGTGAATCACAGGACTTATAAACTATGTCAAATGAGGCCCTGACTGTGACAAAGAACCTTCCGGTGTCTCTCATGTGCTTCGCGAGAGAGGAGAGATATGCTTTTACCAAAAATGAAAGTATTTACTCGTCTTCTTCCCCGAGGCTAATGGGTAACTTCCAAACAGCCGTGAGGGGAACAGGCGGTCTCATCAGGGTTCTGGAGACAAACTTTGCCAAGAATAGCACTGAGGAATAAACAAAAACGAGCCTTTGATGAATCATTCTCTTCAGGTCTCTACAGAAAGTTCAATGCTAATTAAAATGTGGAGCTTTGCGTATCCGTCAGGCACAAATAAAGAAGGGAATAAAAAGAGAATAAAAACCAACAGAAAAGGCAGGAGAAACAATGCGCTCGTTTCTTTCTCGTTTCACACACTTTATTAACAGGTGTGTCCACCCAGCTGTTGCTATGGAAACATAACGACATCTACAAAGGTACAACGACACCAACACTCGCTTAATTGTGACCTGAAAACTCATCCGGAGAGCTACATTATAATATGATTACACAATAATATCTTATAATGCTGTTGCTCACATACGTGCCTCAAAAACTATTTTCTTGTGCATTTGTGTTTTTTTTTCCAGATGAATAGTCTCGAAATGTCCTTGAATTGAAAGCAAATTTGCTTAACTAGACTTAAATATCTCACCATACTGGCAAACAGATTTATTTTAAGCATAAACCTTACAAAAGTCATGTAAAAAAATATACTAACTAAGATATGTTCTCTGAAACCCAGTCTTAATATCTTAAGTTATATGCCAAGATATGCCAAAGCATTAGAGATACAGTCTAAGGGTATGTTACACGACAACGATGTGCTAAAAAAGTTTTTTCTTTGTACAGATGTCAATGTTATCAAAACGATCCCGTTCACACGGACCAGCGAAAACTAATAATGCTGTATTATACATTCCAGACAAGTAGTTGATGATGTCACTTTGTAAAGAAAGACTACACACCTACACACATTCACATTCTTTTACTAAGATCACTCAAGCCGAACAAACATGCTTAGAAACACAAATTACATAATCTATCATTTTTTTGTCAGATTTTTATTCTAAGGATGTTAATCTTGATAATATTGTATTATTACTTAGTCTAATCACCCCGTGATGAAATTTACCCAGAAGACAAAGACACACCTGGACACAAACGGGGAATAACAAAAACACAAGGTGCACAAACACAGGAATACGCAAAAAGACTGGTATTCAGAGAATGCGTATTTTGCCTTTCTTTGGTAAATTTCTTCACTTTGTAAACCAGTTAAATCTTGTGAAAAAATTGCCAGTGCAGTAAAAGAAAACTTACAGTCACGATACAGTCCATGGAAACAATTCTTAAAGGATTAGTTCACTTTTAAAAAACTTTTGCTGATAATTTACTCACCCCCTGTCATCCAAGATGTCCACGTCTTTCTTTCTTCAGTCGAAAAGAAATTAAGGTTTTTGATGAAAACATTCCAGGATTTTCTCCATATAATGGACTTCATTGGGAGCCAAACGGTTCAAGGTCCAAATGACAGTTTCAGTGCAGCTTCAAAGGGCTTTAAACGATACCAGACGATGAATAAGGGTCTTATCTAGCGAAACGATCGCTCATTTAAAAAGTTTAAGTTTTTTAAGCACAAAAGCTCGCCTTGCTCTGTTCTGTGATGAGCGTTCGTGACTCTCCTGTTCGAACTCGTTCATCAAAATTAACAAATATTTTTTTGAGTCATGACTCGAAGGGTCCTAGATAAGACCCTTATTCATCGTCTGGTATCGTTTAAAGCCCTTTGAAGCTGCTCTGAAACTGTCTTTTGGACCTTGAACCGTTTGGCTCCCAATGAAGTCCATTATATGGAGAAAATCCTGGAATGTTTTCATCAAAAACCTTAATTTCTTTTCGACTGAAGAAAGAAAGACGTGGACATCTTGGATGACAGGGGGTGAGTAAATTATCAGCAAAAGTTTTTTTAAAAGTGAACTACTCCTTTAACACCTTATGGAGTTTTGCTTCTCAAGAAAATATCTTGTTTAAAAGATTTTTAGATTTTAAGTTAAAAAAACTTTTTGTTTGCAGTGCACGGGTGAGCAAAAACTAGCAAGTGCTGACTTCAGTCTTCAAATTAAGTCACTCTTAAATACAGCAATGAGCAGAAGATGACGTGGTTTTAGGACAAATGTGTGTGGTGGGACGGTCGGACAGAGTGTATATTTACTCTGCTGGAGACCAGGCCTGACTGACATCCCTACTGGAAACCGTGAGAGATGAATAGAGCCTCAGGGGGAAAGGGATCATGGGAACTGAGATGAAACATTCTCTCACCTTCAGATGTATACACGCCTCCTGCCACTAATATTCACAACCGTTTACATTAAGGAAGGCTGCAAATGTAGCAGAAAATTGAATAATGGCTCTTTCATCATATAGCTTTACTGTTATAATCTACACCATGCTCTGATTTATGCACGTTCTTTCATGAGAAACCGCAGCTAACCCTGAGGAAACAAAGCAAGTCAGCACCGTCTTTGTGTATTTGCTTGAAAAATTCACATTCTCTATGCCAGCTGCACATTTTAGAAAAAGTGAAATGAGAAATAAACAAGAGTTGTATATACTGCCTCGCCACCACAATCACTCACATTCTACAGATGTTTGCCAGGGCAGTGCTATACAGATATAAGCTTTTGAGAGTGTCACACAGGTTACTTGCTAGTCAGAACCCACCAACAAGTCTTTGATATTCTGGCCTCTATATTGCTCAGGTCTCTCCTCAATGTAGGTCTATGGATTTTTTATTGATTTTTTTGCCTGAAAATTTCTCAGAAATATAGGTTTTGTACAAGAAAACTCAATCAATGGTATTTGTGACAATGTTGATCACTACAAAAAAAAAAAGTAATAATATCCTTTATTGAAAAAAGCTAAAATCTGTGATCCACTTACAATTGAGGTTAATGGGACCAGCCCGTAAACATTTAAATCCTCCTCACTGTATCAAAAGGATATAGACAATATGATTTTAATGTAAAGATATATCCAATTTTACAACTTAGCTACCATAACAACGTAACGCCATGAAACCTAAAATGCCTTAAAACTCTATCAAAGCATATTTAAACAGCTTTAAAGCTGAAACAATACAGACATTTTCAAAGAATAGTTGTAATAAAATGTTTCTGCTTTTTAAACAGAGTCATTTGTTTATTTTCTGCCTGGTTGAATTCTTTATTCATGATGCAGTACAGAAATCAACAAGCAGCAAATGACGCAAGTGTGACAACCCAAACATCGAGTAGAAAGCAGCCGTGTGGAAGCCACCACATAAGCAGTGTGAAACTTCTTCCCCACGCCGACTTGCATGCTAAATGCTTTCATACTCTCCATTTAACCAAGGTTTACCTTATTTTCATGCCCCATATGACTGAGCTGACGTTCTCCACAGCTGTGCTGCAGCCCTGTGCTTGGCTGAGGGATTTCAGTCATTACTGTGCACTCTGTGGCAATGAATGGTGATGCTTTATGAATGCTTATCGATAATGCTGGGAATGACTTCATAGCGGCAACAGCGGAGTGTGAAAATATAATTGTTTGCTGCTGAGCTGCACTTCAAGAAGTTGACCAAATTATTTCAGTGTTACATGAGAAATCTCATTAAAACACCAACAACTTTTATTCATTTTCACACAAATACTCACAGGACATTTCACTTTGGAAAAATTTTGCGAAACGTGCAAGAAGCTAGGCAATATCATACTGCAGAAATCTCGCCACAGAAATGTTTCTAGATTGTCTTTTCCACTTTTTAATCACCTACCAATTCATTAAAAGCAGCTATCACAGTGCTAAAGCCAACTAGCATGTTAAAAAGATTCCTAGCAGGAATTCTGACAGCCTAAACCTATGATAAATCCGTCATCGGCACCTGGAGCAGGGCACGCAGCACTCCGCAGGGAGAGGAAGCACATCTGTGCTCAACTAGCCTTGAAAACGCCAACAGGAAGCTGCGTTGATGCGATTGCGGAGTGTTTGTAGTCTTGACCTGAATGAGTGTTCATTTCCCACATTTGTGCATGCAGAGAATTTCAAACAGAGCATTAGGCACTGGCCGCTCAATACCAGCAGTCTACTGTAATAAACACTTCCAAACAATAACAACATTTTCAGATATCTCTATAGCAACTGCTCTTTTTTTCTCGACCTAGAGGTTTAAATCCTGCTGTTACCGATTGTGCTTCTAAACTGATGTGGATTTCATGACATCTAGTTTGTATCAAACACTTCAAAATATCTGAGCTCCAAAGCATAATTTTTGGTCTATGTATTGGCCGTGATGTTACATCTCACTGTTTTGTGTGTAGGTTCTCACATGCATGTGTGTAGAAACAATGCCTCATTATTTGAATGTACATCAGAGAAAACACAGATGACAGGCTTGTTTGCAATCTGTCTTTCAATGTGACGTGGCTTGTCTTCAACAGACATCAGTATGTAGCTGTTGGTGAAAGTCTTTTCCCTGCATGTCAACCCAACACCCCACATTTAGAGAAGGCTGAGTGATCTGACCGGATGTTCGGTAACAGGCATATTATCAGATTTGTCTTGGAGTGAAGAACACGTCAAGTCTTTTCAGTTAAACAGAGAGTACAATAAAAAAAAATATGTTTTTTATTCCATTGCATAAGCCGTATCTTCTAGTTTGAATACCCATGGTTGTTTTGTGGTCTAGCAAAAGCTAAGCTCTTTGTGGAGGCTATTTCTCTTTTAATACAATGCCTTGTGATGTAAATGAGGCAGAGATTATACAGTATATACAACAGTGGCAGTGCGGTTTGCCTGTACAAATGTCCTGAGATTATGTAAATGCAAAGCATATTATAATAAAGACTGCGGTTGATTTGGTGAATGCCTTTCAGTGCTGTGGTTTTCTGAATTTTTGCTGCTAGTCTTGGAATGCATTGGATTAACAATGAAAGAAAACAAGACAAGGAAGCATGAAGTTTTGTAGCGGTGGGCGACGACCACAAAGTTATTTCATGATAATATACTTTATTAGGGATGTCCCGATCAGGTTTTTTTGCCCTCGAGTCCGAGTCCGAGTCATTTGATTTTGAGTATCTACCAATACCGAGTCCCGATCCGATACTTACTATATTACAGAAAAAAAAAAAGAATAAAGAAGACCGAAAAAACAGATCCAGGATGTTCCTTATTTGTTATTTAATTCACCTTATTTTAACATTTAAAAACTCTGTTAACAAACAGAGCACTTCTGTGAGGTAGCTTGAACAATCAAGTAATAAATAACATAAATTATTCACTTTTGGACTTTAGTGCAGCAGTAAATATTAAAAAAAAAAGTAAAAAATAAAAACAAATAGCACCTCAACTTTAAAATACCCGGCAGGCATGTAAACAAATAAAAAAATAAGTGTATAAAAAAATTATGAGAATATACAGGGGTGTAACGGTTCACAATATTCACGGTTCAGTTCGATACGATACAGTGGTGTTACGGTTCGGTACGTTTTCAATACAGTAAAAAGAAAGAAATGCCAGAGAAATGTCCTATTTGTTAAAAGAAAAAATATTTTTAAATAAGTTTGAGTTTTCCTACATCTTGAAACTTTCAGGTTTAAAAATGGGGGCAATCTTTGAAGGATGAACAAATAAAGTTTTGGTCATCACATTTAAATATATTTATATATATATATAATATTTAGATAATATTTGAGTTTTGAAGTGCTGGGAAAAGATGTGTGAAGTACTTGAAAACATTTCACTATTCCAGGCAAACTTTCATGGCTACAGTTAGAGTTACCATATTAAATCCATGGTGAATGTTGCTGATCTGTGGACGTAAAGCCTATAACTAGTTTATTCACGGCACAATGTTTCTCCTGGTTTCCACGTCAGCGCTACAGAGATATAATAGAGATCTACAGTTAATAACGGAGAAATTTGAATGCTTCTCATTAGATCTCGCAGCGATGTTAATACTTCAGTGGTGAACTCAAATGCTTTATTCACTGGATCTCTAATAGTGCTGTGTAGTAACAGTGTCGCTTGATCAAGATCGGCTCGCGCTGCACAGACGTTGCTGGTCCGAACTGATAAACAGTCAATATATGATGAGTAGCGCAGTTATGTTACGCTTTCATTACGTTCGTCATTTGATGTTGCGCAATGTTGTGGTGTTCACGCCAGCGCGGATCTTGTCTGCAGGAAAAATGATCCAAGGACCTGGTTTGGTTTGTATGTGTACCGAACCGGAAGCCTCGAACCGAAACGGTTCAATACGAATACATGTACCGTTACACCCCTAATATACATATATATCCGAGTCCTGATCGGGAGGTGACGTCCGATTCCGATCGAGTCTGAAACCACGTGATCGGGCCCGATTTCCGATCACTTGATCGGATCGGGACATCCCTATACTTTATATACACTCACCTAAAGGATTATTAGGAACACCATACTAATACTGTGTTTGACCCCCTTTCGCCTTCAGAACTGCCTTAATTCTACGTGGCATTGATTCAACAAGGTGCTGAAAGCATTCTTTAGAAATGTTGGCCCATATTGATAGGATAAGCATCTTGCAGTTGATGTAGATTTGTGGGATGCACATCCAGGGCACGAAGCTCCCGTTCCACCACATCCCAAAGATGCTCTATTGGGTTGAGATCTGGTGACTGTAGGGGCCATTTTAGTACAGTGAACTCATTGTCATGTTCAAGAAAACAATTTGAAATGATTCGAGCTTTGTGACATGGTGCATTATCCTGCTGGAAGTAGCCATCAGAGGATGGGCACATTGTGGCCATAAAGGGATGGACATGGTCAGAAACAATGCTCAGGTAGGCCATGGCATTTAAACGATGCCCAATTGGCACTAAGGGGCCTAAAGTGTGCCAAGAAAACATCCCCCACACCATTACACCACCACCACCAGCCTGCACAGTGGTAACAAGGCATGATGGATCCATGTTCTCATTCTGTTAAACGCCAAATTCTGACTCTACCATCTGAATGTCTCAACAGAAATCGAGACTCATCAGACCAGGCAACGTTTTTCCAGTCGTCAACTGTCCAATTTTGGTGAGCTCTTGCAAATTGTAGCCTCTTTTTCCTATTTGTAGTGGAGATGAGTGGTACCCGGTGGGGTCTTCTGCTGTTGTAGCCCATCCGCCTCAAGGTTGTGCGTGTTGTGGCTTCACAAATGCTTTGCTGCATACCTGGGTTGTAACGAGTGGTTATTTCAGTCAAAGTTGCTCTTCTATCAGCTTGAATCAGTCGGCCCATTCTCCTCTGACCTCTAGCATCAACAAGGCATTTTCACCCACAGGACTGCCGCATACTGGATGTTTTTCCCTTTTCACACCATTCTTTGTAAACCCTAGAAATGGTTGTGCGTGAAAATCGCAGTGACTGAGCAGATTGTGAAATACTGAGACCGGCCCGTCTGGCACCAACAACCATGCCACGCTCAAAATTGCTTAAATCACCTTTCTTTCCCATTCTGACATTCAGTTTGGAGTTCAGGAGATTGTCTTGACCAGGACCACACCCCTAAATGCATTGAAGCGACTGTCATGTGATTGGTTGATTAGGTCATTGCATTAATGAGAAATTGAACAGGTGTTCCTAATAATTCTTTAGGTGAGTGTATATGTGAAACATATTCAATTACACTACGTCTCCATTTGAAACATGCTTGCAGTGGTTTATCACCCTCAAGTCTGAGGACGTTTCAACTTTCTTTGCATTTCCCCATCATCACAGCCCTGATTTCATATTTCTGACTTTATTACTTCTCTGGAGGCAGCTCTTCTACAAGCATCAATTCACTGCGGCTGTTTTCTGCAGTCCGGCCCCGTTTCCATTCTCCATACACCAGAGACACCAAAATAGTGTTTGTGGAATTTGACTGTAGCACTGCTTGTGCGTGTGCGCGTGTGTGTACGTGTGTGTGTGTGTACAGGTGTGTGTACACTGGGGGGGTATGAGAGGAATATGAAACGTTCAGTGTGGCGGTTGTAACAACGCTGCCAGTTCTCTGTGAGTGACACTTTAAACGGGCAGCGTACGAAAACACAGGATTCCAATAAAAAGTTTGTGAGGGAATCCAAACAGGATTTACACGTGTGAACGTGTGCGAAAGTGATTGTGTAAGTGACAAATAGCCCAACTAGTGTTAAACCCCTGCGGGCAGATTCCAATGGGTAAGATCTCATGATATGATGACATGTACGCCTGGAAACAACAGAAAACGGAAACAATAATGACATTTTCTCACAGGTGCCATATGTACTGTGGACTAGGGATGTGTGAGAGCTTGTCGACTAAACTGCTGCTGCTAGTCGGCATTGGAAATACTAGTCATTTACATTAAATCTTTTTTGCACATTTATGTTTTGTATTTATATTCCATTTTATATTTTTACAAAGGCTATGTTCAAATTAGTGTCATGTTAATGTTAGATTTTAAAATAATATAGATTTTTATTGTATACCTGAAGCAGAGAACAAAATAATTTTATTTTACCTCAGACTTTGCGTGTGTTTAAAGAAATAGAAGAAAATGGAACCGTTTTGTGTAGTCTGGCAAATAACATTTAGGCTTGCTTATAGGCTTAATACACTACAGTTCAAAATAGGGGAAAATTGCCTACTGATATAACATTTTATATTGGATTAAAGGGAAACCATTATGAATTAAACTTACTTTACATTATCCGATCATATATCCATGTAAACGGAAAGTTTTCAACATGCATGTGTATATAATAGAATATGCAAGGAATAACTGACGAAAGTGTATGACAAATTTTTTACGCATCTCATCCCAAGGCTCTGTTGTTAAAAATGGCATTTTAGAGCTAAAAGTAGGCTTTTCAAAATGAATCGCATATACAGACTTTGACTGTCCTCTGGGGGGGATGTTAGACTAGTCGACTAGTCTAGGGGTTCTCAAACCGGTCCTGGAGTTTTGCAGTCTCTACTAATGAGTGATGAGTTTGAGAACTCCTGGACTTGTCAGTTACAAACTTTTAATTTAAACTTTGATGAAATTAGTCGTGGTGCACATCCCTACTGTGGACTGTCCTCTGGTGCAACATACAATTGCAATTTCAGCCTGTACACATCAAAAAGTACATGTTACAGTAGAGCTGCACGATTCTGGGTAAATTTCGAATCACAATTTTTTCTATTTTAAATGGAGATCACGATTCTCAGAAGACTAGTCCTAAATAAAATAACATGTTAATTACTAGAGGTTCTGACAAAATATGAATTGCTACAGTTAAACATTAAAAATGTTTAATTAAAAATGAATATAAAATGGCATGTTTGAATGATTTAATGACTCACTCATAATGACTCAAAGACTTAATTTGTTTCATTACTGGATGAATCATAAATACTTTACAGCTGCGTCCGAAATCACATACTCCCTTGAGTTTGTACAGTACTTATCAGTAATTACTTCACAACTGCTATACAAGTATGTTCTATGAATGTGTGTAGTATGAATGTAATCTGGACGTACTGCATTCAGCATGTTGGCCTTATCACGCGACCTACCAGCGCCAGTTAAGTCGCTTCACTGCCATTCACAAATCCTCTCCCGTGGGCCTCATGGGATAGTAAAGTGTCCATCGTATGCACACTTCAGAATCTTGCCGGGAGTAGTTGTTCATCCGGGTACTTTTTGCCTACTCTTTTGAACTGTGAATTCGAACATACTTCTTTTGTCACATACAGTTTTTCGCCTATATACAAGTAGTAGGGAAGTATGCGATTTCAGATGCAGCCTACTTGTTTTTGTCTCTAACAAATCTCTAATGAATTCAATTCAATGACACATACAAATACAACAGTCACTTGCTGCCTCCTAGTGACGTAATGTAATCGAATCAATCGTTATTTGAACCAGCATATTACTTTCTAAAGGAGAATTGCTCTATTTTGATCGCTACAGTAGACATCAGTGTTTATATCTGACCTATAAACTTTTAACCCAGTACTTCTGTGATGATTTAAATTATTGATATGATTTGATGATTTAGGAATAAGATCACGTTGGTGTTTGAATCTAGATTGCTAGATCTTTTAACGATTAATCGCGCAGCTCTATGCTATAAGAATTTCCGTCACAAGCAGACTTCTTTTCGTTTGACCCTCTGGCCTGCAACTTCAGTCTAACCACTTGTGTAACAACATTTCTTAAACCTCTCTGGGGAGGACCAGGGGTTGCTGGCCGACAGAAGCTGACTGTGCCGACCTCCCTGGGCGTCTCTCTTTCTTACTTGGGATGTTATTAAGGACTGCTAGAACTGGATCAATGGTTTCTCTGTCAGGTGCTCCTGTGCTAAACGTTAGTCGTCTGGCACAATAAAGTCTCTGTTCAGACAGGAACAAGCATCTAAAGCCCTCCATCTGTAATATCCTCTGCAGTTCCAGATCCAGGTGAGACTCAATGAGACTCATAACAGTGATATCGCACCTTCTTAGAAGCTCAAAAACACTGTTTTTGTCAATGAACACTGGAGTTCAGCCGGTTCTGCTAACCCTAAATCGGAATGCATGGAGGAGGAATGAGGGTGTGTGTCTCAAGCCTCATGACTATGATCTAATGAGCTGCATTGACAACCTGAGTGTCACCAGGCCAGCTGCTGTTTCTGATAAGGTTTTGTTTGGTGTTAGTCTGATGGGACACCCTCGCACCGCCCACTGACCATTCACTGACCGTCTGATGCATATTGCACACAAAAACTCCAAAAGCTCAAACTGTCAAGCTCTGTTTTGCTGGCTTTATGCAATTTCCAAGAGTCATGGTGTACAGGTTTTTATCAGTCCACCAGGAAACAAAGTTTGGTTAAACAAGGTTGCCATGTTGGAATCTTTTTATATGTCAGTCACAGTGCAAAAAAACTACTTCTTTTTGAGTTTCAATTAGGCCCTGTTTACACCTGGTATTAAGATTGTTTTGGTCGATCGGATCACATGTGGACGACGCTAAATACAGGTGTAAACGGGGTCTAAAACGTTTTGAGCATGACCACTTCCAGAGGTAGTTGACATCGCATTCGACCAGATTGTTCTCGTATTTGAAAAGCCGCAAAAGACTGGATACTCTCTGATGTCAGATTTTTTATTTCTTTAATATCTTATGCAGCATTGATTCACAAGTGCATTTATCCCTAAAGATTTTTAGACATTTTAACTAGAACAAAAATACAAAGATTATTGTCTGCAGTGGTGTCTGTCTTTTCCTGTACAATTGGGTTGTTCTTGTTCAGCATTTAAATGTCCTGAAATGCCATTGAAAACACCACCAAAGTGGTTTATTTTTACTTTTTTATCTTTCTACTTCAAAGTTCCAACTAAGACAGAGACAACCAACTGAATTTGCAAGACTTTTTCGATGTTGTGAAAGCTACCTAAAGATTTTTGGGGGAAGGCAGGTCATAGATCATAAACTGGGTCATAGATCATAAACTGGGTTCTTGCACAAGCACTGAAACAAGTCAATAAAACATAGTAAGCTAATCATCAAGCTGAGATTGTCAACACTAAGTCTGTAGATTGCTGCAAGTACTGCCATCCATCAGCTTAACAGGAAAGCCGGTGAGATTTTAACTTGAGATTTAACACTGCATGAGTTTATTTCATGGTGGATTCCAGGTGTCAGCTGGAATATTTCAAATATTCTGTGGCTTGCACTAGGATGTCTGAACATGCTTCTCTTAATCAATTTAGGATGTTTGTCGAAGTGTGCCGGAAATGCTTGAATGAAGGAAGAAAAAAGAAAAGGAAATGAAATGAATGCACATTAGGAAAGGTCAGTCCTCATCAAAATGCATAAGATGACAGTTCAGCTAATTATAAACTGGAAAGCCACAAATCCTCTGATTCATAAGAGGATTTCATATTTAAACAGTGCAAACAAATGCACTTTAATGCAGCTGTAAGTTGTCAAATCTCTGGCAGGTTCAACAAAATGTCACCCTTTGGGCTGTTTATAATCTTCTGAAACCATAACGTCCCTCAAATCCACTATCAATTATCATTGAAGATTATTTTTAGAGACTTTTGTTTTTTCTTTATCAAGCCAAGCCACTACGCTCTGTTTGAACAGTTTGTGAGAAACGCAGCCACGTGTGAGCAAAGGCCACGGATCGAGATGCAACTTCTGAGTCAGGACTAGATAACCACAACACCACTGCAGGCACAGCGTGCAACGTGCATGTTAGTGCCATCAGTGTTACCATGACAGAGCAGATGTCAGGTGCCTTTTGAATGATAAAGGGCTTTAGGTTTCCCCGTCGCTCGCTTTTACTGAATGGTTGCATCGCTTCCGGTTCAGCCCTTTGTATGTGCTTCAAAATAAAAATAAATATAAAGGAGTGAGCCAAGTTAAGCATAACCGATGTTCATCGCATATGCAAATATCTAAGTTTTTGAATATTTAGATATTTAAATTAAATGGCAAAAATTAAAGTAACTAGCTAGATTAGCTGTTGCCTCAATAGATATCACCATCAGTTAATACTGCTGTAAACACTTTCCCCGACAAGCGGATGCAATGAGACCTGTTTTCTAACGTTCGGCATAAAGCCTATTGTCACATTTTTTAAGTCATGCTGAAAAGGCATGACTTAAATGTTTGTTATTATGGTAAACACATGCTTGGGACTTTGAAGGGCAGAAAACAGAGCGTTTTGTGCTTTTTATTTCCCTCCCTTCCCCTATTTATCAACCTTTTTAGGACACACACACACACGCGCACGCACACACACGCACACAGTACAGAGGAAGGGAAGAGCCCTTATCAAGGATAGGAATGTGTGACTTCTATCTTCCCCTTTTCCTCACTCTCAATGTACTGGTGGAATCCCCAGATTCTGTTTGCTTTTTGGTCTGTTTTTAATTCAATCCTCTGTCTCAAATTAAAAAAAACACCTCCAAGCTATGTTTCTACCAAGGGTATTTTCAGTCAAATGTTTCTCATGTTCTTTTGTAATGATGAAATTAAACTGGGTGAACAGTCTGAGGGGATTTCACTACACTGTAAACCCTAACAAGTTAGTAGAACTCAAAAATTGAGGTAATCAAGCGCAGAGATTAAAGGTAGGGTAGGCAATATTCAGATAAGCTAGCAATAGCACGCTAGTTTTGAAAGCATAGGATCACACCCTCACTTCAGAGCGTTTCCAAAGCCACGCCTCCTGCAAAACACATGAATGCGTACATATACGATACAAATACATATATTGACAGGCAGGTAGGACATCATATCATTGCATTCGGATCGATTACAATGATTGGATGAACATTGAACATTTTGTGGTCCTAAGCTTTTTACAGATGATATACTGTATGTACATATACAGGGCTCGCAAAATCGCTAGCCCGACGTCCCGGGGCTATTGTGTTTTCAAGTCGGGCTACCAAAATGCATAACCGGCCTGCCCGACGGCCTATCTGAAACAGTGTAATCAAATTCCCCTAAACTTCTGCTTTGCCCCCCTAACATGTGTGATTAAGTGTAAGTTACACAAATTCGTGTTCGCTTCAAAATTGTTATAATCAGATTCAGCACGTTCATCTTCAATCCGCAGCGGCGCGCGAGCAGAGTGCACGTCAGAAAAAGAGGACAGTGTGTGTGTGTTCATCTTAGCCTCATTGGTCTGTCACTGCTCGTTAATGTCAGAATATTTGAGATGACCAATCAAATCAAAGTAGGCGGGCTTTATGTTCACAGACGCTGCTGAGCGCGAATTTTAGCAGAGTGACTGACGCTTCAGTTTATGTGAGATAAGATGCAAGTAGCTAAACTAAACATTTCATATTTGAAAGTTGTTTTAGGTCATAAATGTTAAACGAATGACAAAAATAATCAGGCAAACTAATATACTGAAAATAGGCTTATGTAACATGATTCATGTAATGTAATAATTAGTTTACTGTCATTGTGAGGTGACAAGAAACATTAACAAATCCGTTTGCATCATGTTGGGCACAAGATTAATAATGAATGTGTACATGTTGAGAATTAATATAATACAATTTGTAGCCTTCAGTAAATTAAAAAAGTTCATTTTTCGGAGGGGAAGAGACAGGGCAAAATGAGGAGACTGAGAGAAAAAGAAAGAGTGATGGAGATGAGAGAGCAGGTATTGACAATCTACTGCCACTGACATGGTTTAAAGCTATTTCTTATCCTTTTTTGGCCTTCAAATGTCTTGAAATGCACATATCAGAGAAATAAAAAAAATGTAACCCTCTGACAACCTTTAATTTAGGACCTCTTTGATTATAAAGCCCTATCTACGGCCCTGTGTTAGGAATAAGATCAATAATGAAAGTGAATATTTTGTAAGGGAATTAAATAAACATAGTTAGGCTACCTAGATTTCCTAGTAGCCTTCAGTAAATTAACGCTTCTGAGAAAATTATTCATCAGTTGACCCTATGTTTACTTTCTTCACTGACATAAGGAAAATAATCAGCTGCATGACATGTTTTTAAAGTTATTGTTATCCAATTTTTTGGGATATGTAGATCAGAGAAATAAAAAAATTCTCAAACCCCCCTAACTAGCCTACCTCACATCCGGACCTCAGTAATTATAAAACCCTGCCATCTGCATGTTAATGAAACTAGTTAATAGTGAGCATTAGACACAAAACTAAAGTATTAACTTTTTTAGTCATGCCCTCATTGGGGGCTGAGCCACAGACTGATTCATGTTCCACACTGGTCACACAAATTTCAGTTCAGTTAGAACCAGATGCATATTTGTATTGATGATTCAAATTTTATTATTTTATATCCAATTGTTGATATTTGTGTTTTGAAAAAGTTTTTGATTGATGTTTGTTTCTACATTAAAAATTGTCTTTTTATTTGGGCTAGTAAAATTCATTTCGGAAATTCAAAATCTGAAGAGTGCCTGCCCGAAGGGCTACCAGCGATTTTCAAATTTTCGAGCCCTGATATAAATACATTTAGCCCACTTAACTTGCTATCAGGATGAGACTTCACAACCAGCATAACAAAAAATGCTTCTGGAGCAAATCACCTACCCTGCCCTAAGGTAGCAAAACTTTACATTTTGAGTTTGTACTAAAAAATAATTTGTTAATTACAAATTAACTGGAAAAATGTTTACAAAGCCTACCTCTTACAATTAAATTGCATAAACATATTAACGTAAGTCTTTGTGTGTTTTTGCACATTAATACAGTCTGACGGAAAGCTTGCTGGGAGCTAGAAATCTGCAGCAACACATTCAGTTTAAGTTCAGCTTGACAAACAGTATTGAGTCCATGTAACTTTTTTCTATTAAAGGATTAGTTCACTTTTAAAAAAACTTTTGCTTATAATTTACTCACCCCCATGTCATCCAAGATGTCCACGTCTTTCTTTCTTCAGTAGAAAAGAAATTAAGGTTTTTGATGAAAACATTCCAGGATTTTCTCCATATAATGGACTTCATTGGGAGCCAAACGGTTCAAGGTCCAAAAGACGTTTCAGTGCAGCTTCAAAGGGCTTTAAACGATATCAGACGATGATTAAGGGTAGGTGCACTGTGTAACATTTTTGAGCATTTATTAACAGAAATGCAATATGACATCCATAACTATGTGTTCAGTGGTGTATAAAGAACTTACTTAATAAACCGTAATGTTTTTATTACCTTAGAATGAGGCATTTATATCTACATAGGCGCGGGAATCCCCTTCTATGAAGGTCGCCATGTTGTGACGTCATTTTTCTACCGTAGCCGACAGCGAACACACAGCGCTACAGAGCGCGTTTCGTCACTACATTGAAAGAGAAGCCGCAGAAAGCTAGAAGCTAGTCATAAACACCGTGAGTAGTGACTTTTCCCTTGTCAGTGGTGTAAATATGTAGTTGGATTGTTTCATGTAACTTAGTTCTTCTCCCTTGCTGTGTTATGGCTTTGCTATGTGTGGATAAATGTGCTGGTTACGTTCGTGAGACAGCTGATTAGTAGGCTACTCTTGTCATTGACCGTAAAACAGTTACGGAATCACCAGCCCGTCGATATTGGAAGCATCTTAAGTCGATCGAGTTTCCAAAATCAGAGAAAAAAAGCCTATTTTGTGTAGTAAATGGTGTCTATGGGATGCGGAGCCGCGCGCGCTGTTACAATCACGTCATTTTTGCCGCACGCACCTTTGGGCTCATGGCATGCGGACGCATCGAGTATAAACAAGGCTTTACGCTTTAACCAGCTCAGCCACAGTAACAGCTCATATTAGCCAGCTAAACTTTTACTACCCTGTTAGAAAAAATATATAGTTGCATAGTTTCATATGGTTCTTCTCCCTCGCTGTATTATGGGTTTGCTATGTGGGGAGAATGTGCTGGTTACGTTTGTGAGACAATCAGCTGATTACTATTATTATATTATATATTAAGACCCTTGATCCTCACCTGACTATGGCTTTGTAAACTTTATCCATGATGTGGTTTATAATGGACTGTGGTACAAAAGCTTGTTTTATTCTGGCTATTCTCTGCTGTCTCAGACGACGATGTTTGTCCCGTTTTAGCCACCGTAGCTTCTTCGAAAGGGAGGGGTGAGCAGTGGGCTGAGCCCTTAGTGTAAACTCGCAAACGAACCGCTAGATGTCGCCAAAAAGCTACACACTGTACCTTTAAGGGTCTTATTAGCGAAACCATCGCTCATTTAAAAAATAAATAACAAAGTTTAAGTTTTTTAAGCACAAATGCTCGCCTTGCTCTGTTCTGTGATGAGCGTTCGTGACTCTCCTGTTCGAACTCGTTCATCAAAATTAACAAATCTTTTTTCGAGTCATGACTCGAAGGGTCCTAGATAAGACCCTTATTCATCGTCTGGAGTCGTTTAAAGCCCTTTGAAGCTGCACTAAAACTGTCTTTTGGACCTTGAACCGTTTGGCTCCCAATGAAGTCATTATATGGAGAAAATCCTGGAATGTTTTCATCAAAAACCTTAATTTCTTTTCGACGAAGAAAGAAAGATGGACATCTTGGATGACATGGGGGTGAGTAAATTATCAGCAAAAGTTTTTTTTTAAAGTGAACTACTCCTTTAAGTACAAAAGGATTTTGAGTAACATTTGAGTGAAATGAACTCATTTAATTTCACTGTTCTTTTAAACGGTGCATAGGAAGGTTTTTTTCCCTTTACTGAATTGTTCTTATTCACTACCTACCCGCAATCCAGTTTAACCAGACATCATTGAAATTTGCTTGGTGCAGTTCTATTCCAGTGCCAATAAAGTCATCATTCCTTTTCATGTAAATTAGGCTTGTTTTAGCTTGCACCCTGATGAAAAAAATGTTTGGCACACTTGGTTTATGTACCTGGATTGCAGTGGTGAAGTGAGGTTCTTTGTTCAGGAGACTTCTCATCTATGTGAAGTGGACACTTAATCAAGTGTAAACATGTTTCAAATGTTCCCTCTAAAACTCCTCACAAGAAATAAAAATAGGCAAGAGTGTCAATTGTTGTCATACAGAAAAGCTCTCTTGCAAAAAAAGCATTATACTGCAAGCATGCACAATGCAAAGACTGTTACAAAAACTTGACATCATAATTATGCAACCATCTTGGGCAGCATCACATGCATCTTTACGAAGGCGGCAATCCCGGAGTGCATAACTGGATATTAATTCAAAAGTGTTCTGATAGTAATTTTGTCAGTTCAGGCAGCATTTGACTTTCATTGAGGCTTTATATATAAAACATTCCATTATACACTACATGTCAAAAGTTTTGCTTAATTAATCATTTAAGCACTAACACCATGAGCATGTCACTCATGTCGAATGTATCGTAACTTGTACTGTATGTAAACAGAACATGATATAGTATTGAGAGTGTAAAATCTTGAACTTTACTAACCAAATTCAAAGGTGTAAAAAAGCAGGTAATACACCCAGATGGTGAGCACCTGTTCTGACGGGCCCGACAGCGCCTCGGGGCTTTAGCTATTAAAAAGCACGTCACCCAAAAACACCTGACATTTCTACTTCTGCTGCACATCGCCTACATTCACAGGAACAGCTCTGATTCTGAGACCTGAGAGCATATAAAAATGAAGCTTTTATTTATTTATCACCTTTAATATATTTCAGCATATTCAGCATCACTGTTGTGCTTGTGCACATCAGTTTATTGCTGATACATGGGCCTAGATAACATCAACGTGTTAAAGTGAACTTCAGTTTCACCAAAACTTTTCTGGGCATTTTCCTACAAACTCACCCAGTAATATTGCAAAATTATAGCCTTGGCCTCAGACAGCATGTCCACATATCGATAGCTCCAATCTGATTGGCTGGCTGCTACACAATTTCAGTAAGTCAAGGTGCACAAGATTTCATCTAGAGATGCACAGATATTTAAGTCTGATATTTATTTTCATGTTATGAACGATAACCAATGAATGTCCAATATCGAAATGTGATACTATTTTGTCTAAAATAAAACAAAAATCAAAAGCAATCATTTTAGCAATAAAAAAACACTATAATGTACAGTATACAAATGTATATTACAGAAATATTAAATATTATAGAAATGTGCTGAAAATATAACGCAACCTAAGATACGTGTTGTAAAAAGCACAAAGCTCAACACACTGCAACTTAAGAAAAAAGAAATATACATGAAGATAGGTTACTAAAACTTATGACATTCATCTGAGCTTCTTTTAAGCTCCAATGTCAATTATTAATTTTGACTTTAATAAACAAAGAGTCAGTAAGCCATGGTCAATGATTAAACGTCTCTTTCCCCAAAAGGAACTCAAAGCACACTTTCCACCTGAACTTTTATAATGAATAATTTCAGGATATTTCTCCAGATATTGCTGAGATGAGCAGGCAAAGTAACATGTAACGGCATGTTGCTGATGTTGTCTGGGATTAGTGATTTTCTTAAAGAGGTTTGGGGAAGAATGTGAGACTAGCCTAATCCTGCCTAAACCAAACACACCGATTGCCATCAGCACGCTTTAACACCAGTACCTGGAGAACATACAGTACTTCAACCATGTCATTACACTCTGTCAAACATTATCATTGACCTTCCTCACATACTTGAGTCCACTTATAGATGGCCTTGTTTCGTTTAAGCTGCTGAAATTGTCTCTGAGCTGTGCCCTGCTTTCCTACAGTTACAAATACTGTAAAGATAGCATGTGCACCTACTATGAGCAATTTGAGCAAACTATAGTTAGTAATAATCATGTAGTCCATTGGATGAAAATGTGGGGCATTTCTGGGGTAATTAAGTAACACTTTCAGCCCATATGCTGAATTAAATCACAAATCTGTCTGCTCTATCAGTCCAATCAAATGCAGTAATGAGTTGGTAATTGTGGGAAATTACAACCGAAGATGGAAATGCCCTTCTCCCATTTTAAAGTCAACATGAAATCTAAATAGATTCGATTTACTGTTCCCTGCCTTATACTTAATTCATCAGTTTCATCTTCATCTTCAATTCATCTTTCAATGAGTTAATGACACCATAATCTTCACAGGCTGTTAGTTAATTAACCAATAGCCAAATAGCTATTTAGGTTGGGTGTTGTAGTAGCTAATGTAGTCTTTCTAAAAAGCAAAGTTTATGGCAATAATTGGGTCTTGCTCAGGTCTGGTATGAACGGTGAACCTGGTTTCACCAAATACAACAAAACTACCAATCAACCAATCATATTTAATGGACACGTTTTTAGTTTATGGCAAGTTTAGACTTACAATCAGGGTTAGATACTTCTACATCAGTGTTACATTCATTTCCCTAATAGATTAACTTTTTCAGACAAAAAAAAACTGCCCTTTATCATCCAGAAGCACATTGTTTTGTCTCCGTGAATTAAGTTTCTAATGTTTAACACACATGTCCTTCTATGACCTTGAGTTAGCAAAGTTAGAAATCACAGAAACAACCAAAACAGTGAGTCAACACAAAGTGACGCTCAAAATATGATTATACAATGTTGAGACAACAAGTACTCATTTTAACACTTCTTTACTTCTCCATAACACATACTTTGGGTGAATTTCTCAAAAACTGCCTGGGTCATATTTTACCTCAGAATCTAAAGGGAAAAAGGGGCCAGTAACATTTCTTTGATTGTGACATTTTCATAATTAGGCACATTTTCTTCCCCAGTTCTAATCACAGCAGTGCAAAAAAACTCACTCAATGTAACAGTAGATAAATTCATCCTCTTATGTTTTTTTTATTATTAAAATCAATACAAATTAAATTCAGTGGCAAAGATACCATTGTATAACTGTATTTTACAATTGTACAACCTAGTAAATATGCACTCATTTACAAGGTGCACTCAGTATTTGTTCATTTAAAAAAAGCAGTACGCATAAAGAAATAAGATGTTTTTGCATTTCTCTGAAGTTTTCTTTTATCATGCACAGTCAAACTACAAAAGTTAGCTTTAGTTATCTTTGACTGACAGCACTGGCTAATTATGCCTAACAGCTCAACCCACTTTACAGGGTTACTGACATCAAACTACACAGCGGGAAGTCTTTTACCAACATTACTGCTCTCATGAACTTGGGTGTGTGAAATGTGAGACAGCATCTCATAGGGATATCCTGCAATCCTTTATAGCATGTCAACAAGATAATCGGGATAAAGAGGTGGTAGAAAGGTCAGAAAACATTGACTGGATTCCACAATGAAGTCAATAAAGCAACTGACCTAAACAATTAAGCAAATAATTAGGGGGAAATGAGTAGAGAAAAGAGTTCCCTGGCATGAAAATCCCAATGATTTTGTATATTGAACAAATTAGTAGACAATATCAATATCCGTAGTCAGAAAGCGTGCAAACAAGGTACACCAAAGGTACATTTCACAGCAGTAGATTTGAGCGTTTTAGGCATGTCTTTAACAGCACCAGCTGAATATAAATAATATCACACTGCTGTTCATAAATAATTACAAGCATCCCTATCTGCCCTTCATGCAAGCAGAGGAAATTAATCAGATAGCGTTCTAACAGCAAGCCTGCTTTAAAAATATTCATAGTTTTTATTACTAATTTCCAGCTCCATACGGCACAGACGACAGAAGAGTTGTGACCGAATATCCTTCACGCTCTGCAGGGTATCTGAGCATCTGCTGGGTTTACAGCCTCTTCATGAGGCTTATTCATTGAATACTTTTGGGTCAAATTTTGGAGTTCAACACGGAGTCTTTTGATCCGTCTTTGATAGATTCATTTGGAGGCTACTTTATGATTATTATTAGATAAAGAATTTAGATGGTATAATCAAACCCTGGTCAAAGGCCAATTCACACTGCACCGAAAGACGACGACCAATGCGGACAATCACCAGATTACAGTACGACCCTTTTTAGACATTCCACGACCCGACAAAACAAGCACTGAACAAAGCCAACAGACACCGCTAGGCTAACAAGGCTAACACACTAATCCGACAAAAGTCGACAAAGTATCTGTTGCCGTTGGTCTTCGTCTGTTGGTGCAGTGTGAACTGGTCTTAAAGGTGGTTGGGTTCTCTTAAAGGGATAGTTCACATTGAAATTAATTTTTGATATGTTTTAGCTTACCTCAAGGGCATCCAAGATGTGTCCACAGTATTTTCAATTTTGATATTTTTAGGTCAAACCGTTCTTGTCTGTCAGTCATATAATGCAGGTCTATGGAGAGATCTATCGAGAGATCACTTCCGGTGCTTTCCGGAAAAGACCGAAGCGCTCGCGACCTCAGATCACTTGAACGTGGCTGTGTTTACAAGAGGTAAAAACGATATAAATACTGTTAGTTTTCTCACACAAACTGCTCGTTTCGTGTCTTAGGCCATCAATGTGTACTTACATTTACGAGTCATTAAAACATGTTTAATTTGGACTTCTCTGTGCATGCTCTTTAAGGTGGACCCCATAGACCTGCATTATATGAGTGACAGACAAGAACGGTTTTACCTAAAAATATCAAAATTAAAAATACTGTGGAAACAAAGACACCTACATCTTGGATGCCCTTGAGGTAAGCTAAAACATATCAAAAATTAATTTCAAAGTGAACTATCCCTTTAACTAGTCAACTGTTATAGGTTTTCAATGGCTGATGCTCACACCAATTACCACCAAAGACATTAGGGGATATGTCAATTCCATTACAATTAGAATAGCTATTAAATAATATGGTGTTTCATTGGCCAATTTTTAAACCTTTATATTCAGTTGATGCTGGCCGATATAATGCTGACAATACAATTAAAAATAACAAATGAGTCTTGACATTTGAAATGAGTGACATTTACAGGAAAAAAAACTGAAATATTTAATTTGCACATAAAAGTTTCTCGTGCACATTAATGCAATTTCTTCAAATTATGTCACTTTAGGGGCTCCATACATTACACAATATTTAGTCAAAACAAATTAACCAATGACAAAGTTATCAACGAAGGTGACATTCTTTGTGCACTTCTGTTAATCAGCCAGGCGGGAATGTTTATCGGCTGGTGCGATAATTCTCAACATCTCAAATATTGGCTTATTCATTGGCCTGAGCAATATCAGTCTATCACTACTTTAAAGCAAGGCTGCTACAGAAGAACTGTGATAAGTCTACAGTAAAACACTTTTAGAGAAAAAGTCATAACATTCTATTATTGAACTATATTAAACTGTAGTCGAGTCGGGTCCAATTCACCATGATTTACTCACTTACAAAGCTAACACAGCACCGAGCACTGAGCCCACCAGTAGAAATAGACAGAGGCGCTTGGTAAACTTCAGATTTATTACCTGCAGGCCATTGAGAGGAGTGTGTTAGCTTCCTAAGGCCTGGCAGTTTCTCTTATATGAAATAATAATAAGCTCCACTGCATATTTTTGACCTGAAATTAAGATGGGATACAGGTAGTTTGATTTTGAACAGCTTTACTTCACCTACCCCGTGAAATAATTATGAAGGAGGACTATAAACACACTGAAATAAACAGTTTCCATGTGAGACGAACATGAATTTGGTGCTATGACAATAAGAATCCATGTTTGTATTAATATTATGATATTAACATTAAAAGAGATAGTTCACCCAAAAATGAAAATATCATTTGACACAAAATCACATGGTGATTAATTAAAATTGTCCATATGACTATTTTTTTTCTTTTTCTTTTTGTGTTCCAGGAAAGAAAGTAATACATGCGTGGAACAATTTGAGGATGACAAATATTTCGTTTTTGGGCTAAGTAGCCTATTTCTTTACAAGCTTTTGCATGTGTGTGCGCGAGCAAAAAATCAGAAATGTGATGTTGTCCCATTGTCCTCCTGTGGTTTACCACAGTGGTTCCCTATCAAAAGCAAACACATCTCCAGCAGCTAGCCAATTCTTTAACCAGCAGGACGCTGTTAAACGGTCTAAGCACACACTGAGAGACGAGTACTGAGACAGCAGCTAGGGATGATGGGGGAATATTCTGTGTAAAATTACACCGAGCAAAAGCGTCTTTGGCCCCAGGCTGTTGTACAATGGGGTTCTCTGGAAGGCTGCTAAATTGTTGTTTATACATGAATCGACACTGAAATGCATCTAATAGCACAACAACACAAATCTCAAAGTAGATCTGTTTGCACCATCCCATGTGGAAAAAAGAAATAAAAGCGTTTAAACTCTTAGACAGGTTGCCTACAGAGTTTTGTCTTATTTTTCTCGGATTATGCTGACGGTGTACCTCCTTTGGGGTGAATTCTCAGATTGAATTCAGCCCTCTCTCATCTCTCGTAAACATACAGGTCCAACGCCTACAGTACAGGCCTGAGAGGAACATCTCAGCAGCAGCAGCAGCACTATCCTGAATTAGCACATCACAGATTTCAAACCAATCAACATCAACCCTTCCATCTTGTTTTGATAGGATTTGGATGTGCTACATTTTTGAATAACTAATCAAATCAAACATGTAGAACTACTGACTTTTGTACTGTAGTTTCTAACAAACATCTTTAAAGAAATTTTCGAGTCATTCTTAGGGTACGTTTGCATGACAATGATGTACTAAAAACTAAAGTGCGATTTTTTTTGTGTACAGATGACAACGTTGTCGAAACTACCCCGTTCACAAGGATCTGCGAAAACGATTAAAAACGCTATATATGCTGTCAGGCCAGTAGCTGTTGATGTCACTTTGTAAAGAAACAATACACAAGCACATGACGTCACTGTTTTCACAGATTTGCGGTTTTGTAGATTACATGGGGACGATAACGGTGTTGTTTTCAAAAACGTACACTTTTCAGGCCCCCAATACGTCATTGACGTGTAAATGAATGGCCAAAACACATAAGACGTTTTCTGTTTTTAGCTAAAAACAGTGTTGTGTAAATAGCCCCTCAATCCAACAATTAAATCTTCATTTTATGCACCATTAGCAACACCCCACACACACACACATCTGTCATTGGTCCCCAAAAACAGCTAGTCGCGCCCCAAACTTTTGCTATTGGTTGAGTCATTGTTGCTATGTCAAACTGATCTGCAAGCTCAAACAAATAGTAACATTTTCATAACGCCACAGAAACACAGCTGTCTGCATTTTAGGTTGGATTTAAATGTTTTAATGTGGAAAAACATGTACACTATATGCATGCTGTAAATGTTTTTATCACAAGAGAGAAGCAGTTAATCACTATCTGTCAAGGTGTGTGTCCAGCTTTAAATCCAGAGGCAAAGTATACGCTTCAAGCTGCACAGGTCATTTTTCTTTGTGTAATTGAGTATTTGACGGCATGGTGACTCCATGGCAGTGAGGAATTTCCTTTCAGCACACTGAACATCCATCATCTCGGGGCAAAGGGCGCTACAGAGAAACTTCACCTGGACACGATGGTTCCATCTCTATATACTGTACCAATCAGTTTTATTCTTGCTGCTGACTGTCTGCACTTTTATTTTCATTTTCTAAATCTCTGTACTTTTCACTCTGGTGGACCTGAACTGCACTTTAAAGTTCTTCTCTTCATGGGTGGAAAAGCACCAAATGGAATTTCTTTAAATCACTTGAACAGGTTGCAACTGCAATGACAATGAGGGTTTCCTACCAGTTTCTTCAAGCCTTCTGTGTTTTTTTTTTTTTCAATTCCAGATAAAACCTTTTTTGTCAATGGTAAACAGTTCTTGCACAGACAAGCAGGCAACTTAAGAAGTGAGGAGAGCTTCAGGTGGATTCTCTTTTTCTCTCCAATCATTCAGTTCAGTGAATTTTAAGAGCTCCATTTTGTTGTTCATGCTGTGACACATACTTACAATGTCCAACTTCTGCGTGTGCAGGCTTTTAATAATGACTGCAGCATGAAATTGGGTTGGCAACTAATCCAGCAAAGTATCAGACATACCTAAAATATTGAGTATGTAAACTTGGTACTTATGTAGAGGTTATAATTATTTTGTTCCGCAATGGATTACACAGGCAGAGCAAATCCAGCAACTTACATTAACATACATTTTTGATCCTTGCATCAAATGACAACTGATAGTCTGTGAAAACTAAACAGCGGTCTTTAGTTCTGTTACCATGATGGGATTAACAGCCCAGGGTGTTGCAAACTCCCACATGGGGAGAAACCCTGCTTGGCACATCAAGTTACATCAAGCCATATGCGATTAACTTTCAACAACCCTTGTACCGTTTTCATTTTTTATTAAAAAAAAAAGTGTCATCTAGACTAACATGGTTACTGTATGTGTTGTGTAAACTGACCTGAATGGGTTAAATTTCTAATGAAGTTCAAATAAATAAAAGTCAATAGTTATGAAAAACCTTGAACACCACATAAGGGTTAAACAAATTTTAAGGGTTACTTGACACTGTCATTCCGAGTTTCATTAGCATGATGCAGACTATTTTCATATTGTACTTACACAATTGAAATAATAACAACCTATGACTAAGTGTACTTTTTTATTTTTACGTTTGAGTCACTAGTGTTAACACTATTATCATTATTATCCAGATGTAGGCCTATTTCACTATTAAAAAGACAAGAATCACAATTCATTAATTAAAAGACTTGAATAAACCTTTTCTGTGATTAATTCTGTGATCAATTTTTGCATTCTTAAATTCATTTTGATATTTTTGTGGGGTTCAATGTAAAAATGTCCAGGTTGTGTAACTGTTCAGCATGAAAAAGGTATTTTGTCACGTGACAAAACAACACTGATGACCCCATTGGACCCCATGGTTGTGCATCTCAAGGTTTGAGCCACACACAAATAATTTCTATAATATTGTATAAATAAGCTAATAGGCTACTTTTCAAAAACATAGTAGGC
The DNA here is from genome assembly GCA_036326025.1 of Chrosomus eos. Classification (NCBI taxonomy): domain Eukaryota; kingdom Metazoa; phylum Chordata; class Actinopteri; order Cypriniformes; family Leuciscidae; genus Chrosomus; species Chrosomus eos. Next base: position 8,304,968 of record CM070828.1, on the reverse strand, counting down.
TAAAGCAAACACGAAGAGTAGGCTATATCTTTCCAAATGCGTTTTAAACGAGCTTTAAAATAACTTTTTTAACACCTCAGTCATCCTTTTTGTCATTTTACAAATTAATGATAACTCTTGCAGATAATTACGCAGGACTGATCGTAAACCGCGAGCAATAAACAGATGTGCCTTTCATTATACATTAGCCTAAACTGTATGTGCATGCGCGCAGAAAATCCCCGTAAAACCAATAAACGCTAGGCTACCTGTTGACTATGAAGCAAGTAATAACCAACACCCCTCAATAGCTTTAAAACATCCTTACCTGATGTTCTGGTCCGTATGTCCTGCTGAGTAGGTAGGCCTAATGAAGTGTTAAAATATCTACAAACAAAACCGAAAGCGGAACTAATATAGTTCAAATAAAAATGAGTTTGCAGCTCGAAAGAAGCTCAACGCCGAATGGACGTAATCCGCAAACTTTACCGCGTCTTCTGCTGGAAGAACACAACAAACACCTGAGGAGCTTCGCCAAGAACAAAGGCAGGATTTTATGGATTCAATTCAACGCTTAAAACCGGTTAGTTCGCAACTGCTGCCAAGCGACATTAATAACGTCGTTTTGACATAAAATAAAATAAATTAGTTTCAAACATCCACTGAAAACTTTGTGCCTCTCCCACCTCGACACACTTCATGCGTTTCATGGACGACTGAAGGGGAGTGAGAGGTTTCTAGTTACCTGACTGACTCGAAAGTTCCTGTTTGTGAGGCCAACCCACTCCTGGCAAACGGTTTCCTTTTTTTCTTAATAAAAACGGCAAGGCTTCTTTATATTTGTTTTTTGGACTTGTTAAAAATTAACTGCTCATGTAGTGTGCAGTTAAGCAACTACTGACCCATTTTATCAGCTAAACAGAGTGAATTAACCAACCTGTTAGGGACTTGTCATGATCTGTTACACATTATATTAAAATTTGAACAAAAAAAATGAACATGAATTTAAGAATTTCTATTTGGTTTACATCCTCTATTGTTTTAATGGCAGCATTCAAGTTGCATGAACTTAAATTTCTTTCAAACCTGATGTTCTGTGTTATCCAGCATTTTATGAGAATGTTCCAAAAAGCATGTGCCTCAATGGAAGGAATATTTCTTAATAATCTCTTCAATGACCAGTGTCCAGGTGCATTATTTCCCTTTAAAATAATTTGATATATTTATGACATATAACTTTTAGTCTGAATTAATTTTTAGTACATTTTATTGCATATTATTATTTTATGTTTTGATATATTTAACCCCCAAAATGTCAGTTGGTGCAACTCCTGTCCGTACAAATGAACAGACAAAGAAAACTATTTAATAATAATAATTTGTTACATTTATTTAGTGTTTTTCTGGGTACTCAACGCGCTTTACGCACTTTGTTATTAATGATTACCATTATTATTAATGGTGTCTTAATAAAACATTTAAAACTAAATACCATCGCATAATTTTAGGTTTGAAACCTTTCATAGAAACAAATTTTATAAATATCAGTAGTTTTAAAACTGTTGAGATTTCAAGTATGGGTAGGTTGGTACAATTTCCACGTCAGGTGGTACAACTACAGTACAACTATTTGGTTGTGCTTCCTGACATTAAAAAAACAGTCAGAAAATGAACCTAAACACTTTAACAACTTAACTTGTTTAAAAACATTGTTCATGACTCAAAAATATGCATTGCATCAGTTTGGATTTTTTTTAAACACCTTTTTGAAGGTTTATGTGTCAATGATGGAATATCTCTTATTAATTTTACAATTATTTACATTTCTTCTAACTTGTTTTCTTTCTTTACATTTTTTACACGTTTATATTTATTTCCATTTAATTAGGATTAAGTATCCCAGAATTTCACTGTAGTTTCAGAGTTTTTAAAAATGTATATATTACCCATGCCCGTCAAAAATTCCACTGCCATTTCCATAAAATTGACTTGGCCACTGTCCACATAACATAAACCAGTGTGTGCAAGTTCAGGGCGACCTACTTTGGATCTCTGCAGCAATGCTCTGGAGGATCTCTATTGAGATTGCTGCTAGATTTGGTGAAACCTGTGATGTAGTATGTGTAAGAATTGTGCCAGTTCCACAGCAAGGCCAGATTTTCACCCTCCTGTCATCGATTCAGTTTCCCTTCTGTTTTCAGTGTTTATCATCTGATAAAGATTGAATGGAAGGAGGGAAATGCCAGGTCAAAACATTTCAAGTTGCATGAGAAATAAAAGGGGGGTGGCTTTTCAAAACTGCAGGCTGAAAACAGGTTTAAGAGGATAAAACGGTTGTAGAACATGAAGCACTTTTACATAGATTACATAGTTTTCGGTTTTCATAAACACATTGATGGATTGACTAGCCCAACTGTGTGTTGCCACCTAATTAACCCACTAATTAGTGCAGTAAATTCAGTGACATGTGCAAAGGGTTCAGATGTGCAAATGTGCATGAATCTAGAAAATGTGAGCTGCGTAAGCACAGTGTGAGTGAACTCTGTTGATATCGAATTTTACCATGTGCAAAACGTAGCTGCAAACAAATGGCGGCAGCATACTTGCGCCTAAAGGCAACATATTAACAATCTTCATAAGGGGCTGATTTGAAATGCTCTAGGCAGCAGCTCAGCACAGCACACAAATAGTGTCTCAATTCAAATTCAATTCGAAATTCCATACTCTCTTAAATAGGTCCTTATTTTGAACAAGTAATTACTTTATGGCCGCTAAAAATGTACGTTCTAGTATAAATGTGTGTAGTATAAATTAATCTGGACATACTTCATATCGCCTGTTGCTTTCCGCCTACAGCTTCAGATAACCTCATTCAAAATCTCTAGTGGCTCATGGATATTAAATGTATGGCATTGCCTTCATTGGAAGAATGGTACTGTTACTTTCGCCTACGCTTCATGATACTGTGAATTCTTAGATATATTTTCTCATGAGATTATTCGCAATGCATTATAGCATTGCCTTTTATGGATGTTTGTTGCTTGATGAGCAAACAAGGGATCTTAAAGGGATAGTTCATCCTAAAAATACATTCTGTCATCATTTAGCTTACCTCATTTGCTCCAAAATGTATGACTGATTTCTTTGTGGAACACAGACTTTTTGAAAAATGTAGGCTATTTTTCTTATTCCAGATCTACTATACCTGCAACCAAATAATCTGTTATAATCAGTTGCTCAATCAGATGAAATCTTATGTAAATGCCTCAATCGAAAATTTATCTATCTGATGAAAACATGATCACATTCTTCAAATATCTTAATTATTTTTCTGCAGGAGAGAGAAAGTCATGCATGTTTGGAACAACATGAATTGTTGTAAATGGTGAAAGATTTTTTAATTTTGGATTAGAAAGCAGCTCACTGTTTTGCATTCAGCATATAATAAAGTACACACTTTTTATCTAAAGTAATATACAACACACTATTTGCTGTTAAGTTCCTTGCTCAAGCATGTCAGTGATGATAAGGCTTCTTACCTGCGTTCACAGCTCATGTTTGTCTGTGGCTGTGTTCTGACCAGGCCAAAGCTTACCTCTGACCTACTGTATTATCAGCAGATTCAGCACATATTGTGATATATATCGTACAAAACAAAAGCAATCAGAGAAATCATGTGAACTAGTTCTGGTTAAATGGGGAAAATGTGACTTTTTAACTCACAATTGCGAGTTTACTGTATATCCAACCCGATCTCACAGCAATTCGTACGAATTTTACGAGGTGGCTAATTCGTACGAATTCATACGACCTCACTAGTATGATTTTTGCTGAATCGTACATATTTTACGAGTTGCCCAATTTGCATGAATTTGTACGAATGACCCCTAAACCTACCCATCACGGTTTAGACAAATCATACGAATTTGTACGAGTGAGGTCATTTGAATTCGTACGAATTAGCCACCTATTAATCACTCGTACAAATTCGTACAAATTGGTCGTGAGATAGCGTTGGTATATCTCACAATTTTAAGAAAAAAGTCAGAATTGCTGGAAATCTTTGTATCCTACATTTTTTCAGAATTGTGAGATTTTTTTATTCCATGGCAGAAATAAGCTTCCATTTAGATCTTATACGGCAGAGAAACAAATGTGCAGGCATCTTTAGAATTATGTGTTTGAACTTCTGTTTTTGCGGTAGCTCTGTATATCTCTATATGGCATCACTGTTGAAGAGTAATGGTGAAGTGCTTTACTTATTGTAGAGTTAGTGAAAGTTATCATGAGCATTGTAATATTTGAAATGGATGTCACAACAAAGTGAGTAGACCAGGAAGTTTTTTTAAACGATATACAGTTCATTCATAAATCCATAAGCTCTTAACTTCATGTTGTGGAAATACAAACCGGAAGACAGAACACAACAAGCACAGCGCTGAAAAGGGGCGGGGCTACGTAAGGTCTATAGCAGCATTGGCTCAATCAAGGGTTTTGTGTTTGGGGGCGGGACTATAAGTTGGCAGATGGGGGGAGTGTTTAGGAAACATGTTTGAAAACAGTGATTTCTATTTCCCCTCAGTGCCAAAAGTGGCACAGAAATGACACACTTCAGTCAATGAATGTAATGTGACTGACCAAATGTTCCGTCTTTGTACAGATTTGCTAAGTCAGGCAATCTTGTTATTTAGTTTTGATTTTACTTCGATAGTTCAGATAAAAAAAGAATGTGCTTAATGCATTGTGTTGTGTTGTATTGTTAAAGTGCTGCTCTGCTTTGTTTAGCTTCATTCAAAACATTGCAAATTTCGCATAGATTGTCGTCCAAGGGATCCATCGATGTTAAAGTGTGTAAGGGAACGTCTCTCTCGTGCCTGAGTTTCCATGGGAACTGCAAATCTACCTCCCGCCCTACATGTAGACCTTGTGATATTTTTTAACAATGTCATGCAGCAGTACTAGCTCACTAAAAACACTGGGTTAATCATAGTCCCCTCCCTCTCTCTGTCTTTTATTATTCTAATAGATTTATTCACAGCTTTTCAGTGAAATCTATTTTGTTTTATCCAGCTACTTAATACTCCCACAGCATATGCAAACACACTGAATTTCACAAACGATGTGTATTTATGGCAAAGATAAAAGCGAAAAGCTCTATTAACTGATGCTTTATACTGTAAGTCACAAAGCTTTTATTGATTAGAATGTTAATGTTATTTTTAACTCCATAGTGACTAGCAACACTGAAATACTGTACCTTAATGAGTTGTTTTTCACTTGATTAAACATTAAGCACATTTCTTTCCTTTAGGTTACATGACATTTTTCTACCTTTACACCAAAAGCAATTGCAAATTATATTATTATTTTTTTTTTCATTTGAAAATTACAGGCACAAAAATGTTGGACATTTCTCTCCCAGCATCCTTTGTTTGCTTTTCCTCCTGTTTTTCTCTCCCATTTCATCTATAATTCTCTCAGACCCTCATTCAATCACAGACTATTAATGAATTAGCTTGATCCTTGCTCTTGAATGCTGGGAAATCAGTCCAGTTTATTCACATTACATCTCTTAATGTGAAGAGGGGTGGCGCTGATGCCACTGGCAATGTGTGAGTGTCGAGAGAGGGAAACAGTGAGAGGAGGAGAGAAAAGAGAGAGAGAAGTGTGGCAGAATGCCTCTGATGAAGAGACAGCCGTTTACACGCAGAGAGCCGAGTTAAGCAGGTGCTGCTGTTTCATTCACACACTTCTAAAACCACTTGTGTTCACGTCCAGCCGGAATGGCTGTAATATAGCACCTTTACTTCCGTCACTGCTTTTGTCATTAGAGGTAAGCTCTCTCTCCATCTCTCTGTTTCTCACTCTCGCTGATGTGTTTATAATGGTGAATGTGGGCAGGCATTTGGGGGGCTCAATAAGCCGGCTGTAATGGATGCAATGCTTTTGAATGCAAAAGCAACAGAGGTGGTTCTAGATCAAGGCTGTTGCAGGGAGAAACTGTGTTCGGGCTCTGACCCACATCGGAGAGTCGTAGCCCAGTGGCACTGTGGCGCACAGAGAGACTTTGTCTTTTGCTCTGAACAAAAGTGACAGTGATGGAAATCTAAAGTTTTGCACACAAACTGACTGCACGCTGGAATCCATGTGCTTTTGTTTGTGGGTTTTAATAGTCTGTGTGCTTACAAGATAAAGTACACAGGTAAATGTTTTTTTACAGCTATATTTGTGTTTTAAGGCAGTTGCAGACTTTGCAGACTGTATACTTGCACTCTTTTGTCAGGACCTGCAGTATGCAGTGGTGAATACTGCCCATTAGTGCTGCATCGCGCGTGTGTGTGTGTGTGTGTGTGTGTGTGTGTGTGTGTGTGTGTGTGTGTGTGTGTGTGTGTGTGTGTGTGTGTGTGTGTGTGTGTGTGTGTGTGTGTGTGTGTGTGTGTGTGTGTGTGTGTGTGTGTGTGTGTGTGTGTGTGTGTGTGTGTGTGTGTGTCTTCATCCCCCAAATTTGAGTGTCAGACTCAGACGACATGCCTACGGTCCGCCCACAGTCTGTTCACTGACCGTCTGATCCAAATTGCACTCAAAACTGACAAGCACTATCCAAAAACCAGTTTACTTCAATGTAGATAATTCTGCTTTACTTAATTAAATATTAAAAACGCTCACACTTATTAAATTGTTAGCATGGTTTTGTACACCATTAGTGTGCCATAGCTGGATCAGAGAAGAAGGACTTTTTACATATGGCCCTGGTTCAATTGCTATACTGAAATAAGTGTATTATCCTTAAATCAAGTAAAATTGCAACTCTTTGCCAATATGTATAACAGGAGCAGGATCTAATTTGGTTTCAATAAAATTCATAATTGCACTGACTTTATTAGCTTGACCTCAAAGCAGTGATGAACTGCTGGCAGTTTGATTCTATCGGGCTCTATTAGTGATGACGTTTTACCTAAAATCCTGCCAAAGAGATGATTTGTATAATTGTATGAATGAACAGTTACACTACTGGTCAAAAGTTTAGGGTTGGTAAGATTTTTTTGAAAAAGAAGTCTCTTATTCTCAATGCTGCATTTATTTGATAAAAAATACTGCAAAATAATAATAATAATAATAATAATAATACTTTGAAATATTATTACAATTAATGTAATTTATTTTTGTGATGGCCAAGCTAAATTTTCAGCATCATTACTTAAGTCTTCAGTATCATATGATCCTTTAAGTATCATTCTAATATGCTGATTTGCAAGAAACATTTCTTAAAATGATCAATGTGTAAGGAAGATTTATTACTTTTATCATGTAAAGATGATGATCTGTGATGTTAGATCTTCCATTTTGGCACACTTTGGACTGATTTCAAATTCTAGATTCTAAAATCATGTTATTTCGGGCAGTACGTCCAGTTTATTTTTGAATTCAGTGAAACTGATAGGACCCGACTCCCAAAGGTTTTTTTTTCTTCTTTATTTCAATGAGCCCTTTATTCCATTACTAGATTTGTCAAAGTTTGCCAGGTTAGTGGCATCATTAGTGCCTCATTTTTTTTTTTATTTGAACTCATAATGAAGTAAAATATCCAATAATAGAATTGTATGTTACGCTACATGAGTTTGACTGTGAAATCTGTAATCTGTTTTTAAAGGGTTAGTTCATCCAAAAATGAAAATTCTGTCATTAATTACTCACAATCATGTCTTTCCAAACCTGTATAATAAAAATCTTTTTAATGAAATCTGAGAGCTTTGTGTCTCTCTATTGACAGCTACACAATTACCACTTTGACACTTCAAAAAGTTCATAAAGAGATCGTAAAACTAATCCATATGAAGTGGTTTAGTCCAAATTTTTTAAAGAGACTTGATCACTTTATATTATGAACAGAGTGAATTTAGACTTTTATTCACATAAACATTCATCAACTCACATTTCAGTTGTGGTAAACGGAAGCTCAAGCATGTTCGCTTGACGTGAGAGAACCAATGAGGTTCATTCTCGTGTTATGCAGCACGTTTGAGCTTCTGCGAGAACCAATGAGGTTCATTCATATCTGTGGACGTATCTTGGCCTCCATGTACTGTAGAGGATAAAGCAGCCAGTTAGCAGCTGGTACTGACGATTTCTGCACTGTAGTGACACAGACACCCACATCCCCTCTTTTCTGTGTGCACACAGAGAGCATGAAACATCTGAGCACTGTCATAACATTCATTCTGCCACTTCAGATCATACTGGCTGAACAAGGGGCATTTCTGTCTTTGAGTCCTTTGCTGATGTTTGAAATGCAACAGTGCAAAAAAGATAGCAGCAAATCCCTTGTCATGGATCTGATAAGCATTCAGATCCATTGTAGACATTCACAGTTACTGCGTTTGGTTAACAAATAGTGGACTGTACTGATCACACAGTAGGAGGAACAATATTAGGCCTGTTTACACTTAAAAACTTCTTCACTTAGGGTTCACACTTTTAAATGAAAAAAAAAAAAGCTGGTTGTCAAAAAAGTATTGCTGGTTAAGCTAGCCATTAACATGGAAACACTCTGCTCTGGTTGTCTCAAGTCTCCAAAAAAAAAAAAAAAACAGACAAAAACATAGAAGGAAAACAAGAACTTGTGTTGCCACTTTTTGATATTTTTATCTGCTTTCCTCAGATGATAAACATCTAAACAGTGTGTTGAATTTTTGTTGCTGTACCCAGTGCATGAATATCTAAAGATGTAAGCACTGAGGCAATTTTTTATAGTGTAGCAAAACTCTTTTTAGTAGCCGAATGTTTGTTAAACGATTTCAATCATTTTTCTAACTTCCACTGCATGTTCTCTAACCAATACACTATCCTCCAAAGACATGCAAGCCAACCTGATGTCAGAATAGCCTAGGTTTTTGTGGCTTAGCACTGTCCAGTTAGCTCATGCTCATAGATCGCATATATCTACACCATTACGGGAGCAAATAGGGCTTTTCTTCGTTGGCAACCGTGTACTGTATTCTGACAAATGGATCACTCCTATTTCATTATATTATTGAAGAGGTTTTATCAGTGCTCTATTTTTGGATTGCTCTTAAAAGCGTGAAATGGGCTTATATTTATCTGCTGCCTTTCACATCACAGCTCACGCCAATCACTAGTGAAGGGTTTGGGATCGCGCACGTTAATGTGGTTCCATCAACCAATCAGTGTTTTCCGCGAATTCTCTTTTAGTAGTATGTAGTCTCCTGCTAAATGACATTCATAGGCTGAAAAAATATTGTTCAAAGTCAAGTTCAGCCCAAGTTTAGCCCAATTAGTGTTAGAGAAGACTCTTGCCTTGTTGTCCTGTCCTGTCTTGTTTCTCTTTGTGGCTCTTCCTTCCTGTCCCTTGTGCTCTACTTGTTTGTAAAGTACTCCTTTGCGTGACCTGAATTTGTCTTTTCCTTTCTCTGTTGCTAGAGTGAATGTTTTAAAGAGCTCAGATGATAGACGTATCATAAGGGGTGCAGTAGACTTCCCTTTGAAGATGTATTTCTGATTTCTTAAGAACGTATACTATGCTCATTTTTCCTGTGCTGTGTGTTTGCTTTAAATGTAGTGTCCCAATTTTCAGTGTGGTTTGAGATTTTATGATGCATGTCAGTGGTCTGTCAGTGTATTGTTAATTGCGAGAGCAGTGTACACTAGCACTCATATAAGAACTGAGGTTTACTTTTGACGATTCACTTTCAAGAGTTTCAACAGTGTAAAGTCATTACACCTACTCAACAAAATCAAGCTTTTAGGAATAAAGGATTATACAGATGCAGCTGGTCCTCAGGACAAAAACTATAATGCGTTAGTGCCGCTGTCACTTCAGCAGCAAGTCAGCACAAGGCTTCAAACAGAATTTTAGACATGAGAACATGGCAGAAGGGTTTGATATTGATGCTTGGTTTAACCCAGTTATGATTAGCCCAGCAAACACAGATTGTTCCCCTATTATTACATTAATTATCATGATTTTTACTGTAAAAGATTGTAAAAATGCTAAGGTAAAAACCTATTAATTGGTTCCCTTGCTCTATTGTGAAAAACTGTAGTAGATTTATTGGGCCATTTCATGTAATTTTACAGTAAAATACTTTATTTCCTAAGTTTAAAAGAACGTGAAGTGAAGTCATCGTGAAAAAATTCAGAATTAAATAAGGTTATTTATTCTGAACTGCCTGAAATGAGCCGTCAGTAATCCGAGCCTTACTTCCTGCACAAACCTACGCAGGTTTATAACAAATTTGCATAATCCCAGCATATGGTCTTTAATGACAATAACGTCTACTTTGACCAGCCCTTAAACTCTAATTGTACAGTAGCGGAGGTCTGGAAGTGTTTGGTTTGTGTTGTCGACATGTTGTTTTTCTGTTCTGCAAGAGCAAATGCACTTTGCAAGCACTTCCAAAGGATGAGGACTTTGGCTTGAATTGATACGGTAAAACCGCTACCATCGGTACTGTTCGTATCAAGTGCTGAGGAAGCTAGACCAATCACAACAGACTGGGCCATCTAACCAATCAGAGCAGAGTAGGCTCTTAGAAAGGAGGGGTTTAGAGAGACCGAATCCTTTATCGAACTGTTTCAAACACTGTCTGTGAGAAAAGAGGTGATGCTGAAATATTATGTGTAAATTAAAATGTTCTTTGACCATGGATGCATGTAAATTTAGGAGACCACCAAAACAAAATTACAAACCTTTAAAATAGCACAAGAGGGCACAATCATTTTGTGTGAGGTACAGGACAACATTTGTAGTTTGCTGATAATTTTATCTTGCCATGCCTCAGTTGGGTTGCACTAAACTTGACAACATTGATGTCAAGACATAAACTTTTATATTAATTTAGCAGACTCTTTTATTTAAACTGACTTAAACATAAGTACTGCAATACAAAGTTGTTCTGAGATTGTTCAGAGAAGTGCTTATTATAACAGAGATGCGAGATGGGAGAAATAGTAAAAAAATAAAGAAATTTTACAAAGAATAGTGAAATAATTATTTAAGAGAACACCATTGTTAGATGTTTTAGCTAGACCAGCACCAAACCAGCCTGATGCAGCATGGAAATTTGAAAACCGGCTGGCAAAATAAAAAATAAAAAAAGGAGTATGAAAAGGTCTGTTTGGGTTACAGATCCCTGCAGTATAAATTGTTAGCTAGAAGTTTTTTTTGTTTTGTTTTTTTTTTGGTAAGTGTAGACTGTCTTTTTAAATTGTTAAAAATTTAACTGTGCAGTAAGAAGCACAAATATCTTGTTCCCTTTTTACATTTGGTAGAGTTTCAGACCCAGATCTTAATGTGCACATAAAATCAATTTTGTTCCTTTTCAACTTCAGCCTCAGCATTTTTAGACGATGAATTTTAATGGCTGTGTGTAGATGGTGACGGCTACAAGATGTTTGTGGTGTTTGTGTTTGCTGCTAGGCCTGAGGAACACAGCGCTAAAGACAGAAGCTAAACCGTATGATTTATTCATCTGTCTTTATTCATCTCTCTCCCCCTCATTATGTAACAATAGTGGAGAAAACATAAAAGTGATCTTGATCATTACAGAGTCTCAGAAGAGAGCTTATATTCATATTGTTGGTCTCTTTAATACTAATGCATTCTTTGCTTGGGGCAACATGTATGTGAGTGTGTGTTTGTGACCTACACATCAAACGAGAGAATTCTTTGCTCTCTCAAGTGGTGGATTAAGATTATAATCTCAAATTCGGATCCACGTCCTATAGCTCATCTTCTGTTCAGCACAGTGGGTATTCAGTTCTCATTAAATTCCCTGCTGCAAATGAAACGAGCATTTGCTGTGCTGATAATGTTCTTGATGCTGCGCTGCTAGACAGGATTTCAATTTGAAGATACAGAGTTGGTGATGGAAAAATTGTCAATGCATAATAGTTTTATGGACATGCCATGGTGCCATAGCTCATGGAATATCTGCAATAATATGTTGTACTACAAAAACATGCATCTGGACGCCCTGTAATCTTCAGTATTTATGTCATGCATTATCACAGTACAATAATCTGATTACTTTTTCCCTCAGTAAAAAAAAGTCTTATCTTTAATTATTTTACGCCCCAATTTCACATATTTCTAAGAGGATAAAATTTTCATGTGTGAAGTGTGAACCATTTCAAATATGTTTGCAATCAGCATTAGCTGACAGCGTGCTCTGTTATAGATTTTACCCCAGTTTAGCAAACTTTTTATTTTTTTTATTTTAAGAACAAAACTTTCTTGACACCCACCAAAGGTTTGAGTGAAATATGAGGTATGTAAATGCATTTTATTTTCTTTTAAGTTTTTTTTTTTTTTTTTTCATATTATTACATTGGGTTGTTCTATCACGATCATTGTTTAGGATAACCATGAACAAAGAAGTGACAAGTAAACAATTGAGGTATAGAGATAAAGAGAGCATGTATTTCTGGTATACTGGTGGCACAGCAAGTAAGAGCATGCCCAATGTCTATATTGAAGGAATGATGCATTGACATGGAGCTTGATATGTTTATTCAATAGAACCGGTTCATATTTGTTCTTGAACTACACAGGTTATGCTGTACTGTATGTCTTTCCCCCCAGTGCGAGAAAGACTAAGGTCTGCGAAATGTCAGAAATGTTTAAATACAAGTTATGCCCACTAATGAATGTGTTAATTCTCATCGATTTCAGGCTCTTGCAAACTCTTCTTTGAGTTCCTCTTGCAAACTCAATCTCTCATGATGACAAATGTTAAAGGGATAGTTCACCCAAAAATGTCATCATATTCTCACCCTCAAGTTGTCCCATTTTTTGAAGAATATGGGTACCGCCAGTATGGGGGAAAATACTATGGAAGTCAACCGTTTGGTTACCCATATTTTTCAAAATGTCTTCAAAAGAAAAGAAAGAAATTCATACAGGTTTGGAACAAGTTGAGGGTGAGTAAATGATGACAGAATTTTCATATTTGGGTGAACTATCCCTTTAAAAAAAGACAAAAAATCTAGTATTTTTCGAGGGAACGAGGGTGATGCTAACTTCCGGGTTGGCCTACAAAAATATGTCATCACTGCAGCGCACTATATATATGATAATATACATAAATTGTCTGCATGCACAATCCAAGGAAATGAGATAGACTATTTCAATGAAGTTGTCATTTTCTGTCTATGTATTTTCCAGGTGTCTGACTGACATACTGAAGACAGGAGAGATGGACAGAAGGATTGTGGGGAGAGGAGGAGTTAAGAGGAGTAAATATATTGTGCCGTGCTTCTTGCTAGTAGAGGTGAGTTGTAGACTGGATTAGAGGTTGTTCACTTCTCAGTTCATTCTTCTATATGCTTCCATATTCACCATGTGATTGTCATGAATGTTGTGCTCTGCCCTCTAGTGGAACTAGATGAAATCTAAGATTTTAAAATCTTCAAAGAACTAGTACACCCTCTTGGGTCAACTTGTTCAGCATCTCATTTGAGATTTGATCTGGTCTTTGTAGCTTATGAAATACCATAGAAACTCTCCAAGTTCACCATGGGAATACTCATGCCTGTGATTATTTAAGGAATAAGCCTTCGCCCAAAAATAAAAAGTCATTATTATATTTTAAGACCTTTGTCAGAGTTTTGTATTCCATGGAAACAGTTAACAGAATACAGATTTGGATTCACATCTGGACATGCAAGTGAGTAAATATTGGTGGAACTGTGACATTTGGGTTTATTTTGTTTGTGTTGCAGAGGGTGGCAACATCTGTAAGTGGTAAAAAACGTGAAAAAATGTTTGACATTCCTCTGAAAGAAAGAGAAGAGTTTTTTGTTTTTTCGAACACTCCACCTGAGACGTGCACTGCTATTTTCAATAATCTGTGGAGTGGAAATACATTAAACTGTACCTGAAACTCTGCGCCCCTGACTGGCAGCTCTAATAAATACTTGCAGAAGCAAACACATAACAGTCTCACTGTATACCTGACGCATGAGTCACTTAACATTAGCATAAACCGTACAGTCATTCTTTGAACTCAGTCACTGTATACTGTCAGTCTGCCAGAACTCCATGACCCTCTTTACTCATCTGTGATGTTCTCTTCCCACATCCCTTTATTCCAGAGTCCTCGCTGGCTCCTGCTGTAGGTCTCAGAGGCATATACCCTCAAAAGTGCTCTTAATTAATCCTGCTAATGAGCAGTGTTAGCGTACACAGCGTCTGATTGCTTCAATCGCTTTAGGCCCAGTTCGGAGGCAAAGTCTGCATGCCAAAAACATTTGCATCAGTCTTACATAGAAATTTGATGGGACTAAGTTTTCACAGGCTTTCCAAAGTTAAAACCTGCCAGCCAAATGTATTTATTAAAGGGGTGGTTCAGAATTTTGGACATCGGGCCTCATTTCCAAGTGAGCCTTAGTGTTATCTATCAGTAGAGACATTTTTTTTTTAAATTCATCCAGTCGTCCCAGTTGCGTAGTTGCCCGGTGCTAGGCTAGCGCGAATCAATGGGACCAGTTCTAGTATGCCATAAAACAGTTTTACCCACTCCACAGTACACTAAAAGCAAATCGATTATAACGCCAGACTATCGATGTAAGTGTCTGTTGAGAGAATAATGTTAGAAATCAAACTATCCTTTTCATCTTAATGATTGCATTACATTTACAGGAACTAGTTTCTCAGCAGCGGCGGAATTATACTTCGCTCCGGTTAGTAGTAACGTTACTGCGTCAAAAAGTAATAAGAGGAACAGAAGCGCATGACAGTCGGGAGGTCTACTAGCTTAGTAATAATTGTTGAGGTAAACAAAGGCAACATGGTGATTCGGTGTGCATTTCGCAATTGCAAAATCAAACCTAATAAATGTTCATCGCGAAGTTTTCACAAATTTCATTTTGAAGATCCAGAAAGGATTCAACTTTGGATTATTTCTTCGGGCTTGGACAAGGAGACACCGGCAGAGACTCTAAATTTGGACTCTAAAAAAGGATTTGCAGTGACCATTTTAGACCAGACGACTTTAAAGAAGCATTTAATCGAAACAGTCACAGGTTTATGACAAGGAATGCAGTTCCAGCCGTCTTTCCAGATGCACCAACAGATGTAGCGCTACAGGTAATAACTTTTGTTAGGCTACTCTAGCTAGCTAATGGAGCAAGATCGTGAATTATGAATCTAGATTATGAAGCTAGCCCTTTCATAACTGATAGATCGACACTGACAACTGGTGCTCCGTTATGCACATTGGTCTGTCTCGGGAGGGGCTGTGCCCGGAAACATTTAAATTTTGGAAACTAGTGTCTAGCTCCAGTTCTGTTATCTGTGTAACTAAGTTCCACTCCTTGCAGCAAAAACACTCGTCTTCCATCGGTATTTGTATAAATTTTCTGTACTGGCATTACCAGTCTCCCGATGTTCTGTCCCGGTTCTCTACGGCATCTCCACTGGCTGCTGTCTCTACAGACATTCTTTCTATTTCTGCCCTTTTAGCATCCATCTCGAGTAATTCTTCATCTGTGTATTCTGGCTCATACATTATATATGGTTCGTTGAATAACTCACATTTTTCGTCTTCATCGTCTTCAAAGTCCAAAACAATGGTATTGCTTTCAAACGTTGCCATAGTCCTCTGTCTTGCTATTACATATATCACAAATTATACTCTGTTTCTGTAGTGATGAGTGTCAGCGGCAGGTAAATACGAGTAAATACACTTGCGTGATTGTCGTGTGGGACCGACTCACTCGGTTGCCTAGGTAACATATCACTCCACCGCTGCTGTAGACTGTGCTAATAAATATAGGTAAAACAATATAACTATTGCAATGCGATGAAAAGGATAGTTTGATTTCTAACATTATTCTCTCAACAGACACTTACATCGATAGTCTGGCGTTATAATCGATTTGCTTTTAGTGTACTGTGGAGTGGGTAAAACTGTTTTATGGCATGCTAGAACTGGTCCCATTGATTCACGCTAGCCTAGCACCGGCCAACTACGCAACTGGGACGACTGGTTGAATTTTTTTTAAAAATGTCTCTACTGATAGATAACACTAAGGCTCACTTGGAAATGAGGCCTGATGTCCAAAATTCCGAACCACCCCTTTAATGTAGCCAAAGTACACATTTGTGTAAAAACAAAACAAAAATGATATATATTATGTTCAGTGGTTCTCAACACAAAATTGTATTGTTTTCTTTCTTTCTATTGTGGAACCAAAAAAAGACATTTTAGAAAAAAGAAAACTTTTTTTCCGTCAATGCAATAAAAGTGAGTGGCATCCACTGTAGTTTGGACATTCTTCAAAATATCAGAAGAAAGGAAGTTTGGAACGTCATAAGCGTATTCAGAATTACAAAAATTACATTTTGGGTGAACTATCCCTTTAATATTAGCATTAATGACATCATGAACTGCATATCATGAACTGCATACATAATTTACATCTCTACTGATGGGTGCTATTATGGACTTACTATTCTACAATTGCAATAATTGTAACTGGACTTTGCAGCTCTATAAGCGATTACACTTGATATCCCTTTTTCTTGGCTGTTGTCTGTTGCGGGGCCCTGTAAACAAACTGTTTTTATTGGTGATCTTTTGCACTTTATGGAAAAAACCATCGTCGATTGTTGCTCTGATGTAATTTCGTTGTACTTGCAATGACAATAAATGATAATAATAATAATAATAAAAAAAAAATATGCCCAACAATATTCAAAATTATCAACATGAATTAGACTGCATTAATTGACATTTTGTTTTCTTAAAATCTTTTGGATTTCAGTGATTCCAGGCTTTCGGCACAAATGTTTATCCCTGCCTCAAGTGAATCTGGAATTAGTTTATTTTTTTTTTTTAATCTTGCTTTGTTTATGGTTTTCAGGACACACCTGTGATCCATTTTTGGTCATAATCCACCATTTGACAGCCACTGCCCTAAAGACAGATCTGTGCTTTAAAGAACATCCGAAAGATAGTAAATTAGCATAAACTCAACGCCTGCTATTTCGCAGATGCTGTTCATCCAACTTTTTAACTTTTACACACACTGCATGGATTGAATAACTCAGAGACAGAGTCTGAGGTTAAAGCTCTTGTAGTCCTCCGACCACCCACAGCCTGTGAAAAATTGCACGCTAAATTAAATGGTCTAATCTGATTGTCTGACTGCTCTACAATTTCCACTGAGAAACAAGATTTTGTTTACAGGTGACCAGATTTCTGCAAATGAGTATATTCCTCCCAAATGGCTGTTGAATATTTTAAAGTGTTTCTAATCTTTTTAATGTTTTGATTGAGCCAGTTTGTTATAGGTATTTTAGTTTTTTTAATTTTAAGATTTAGCTAACTTAAAAGAGAATTAATAGCATACTAACTTTATGCTCTATCAGTATTTAGTGTGCATGCTGGGCACAGTTTATTTATTTTAATACATTCTACTCAGTAACTTTTTTAATTTCTTTCAACAATCTATATTTTGACTCATTATTTGATCAGAAGTTAAGACAAAAGTTAAAACGTTACAGAATATATATATTTAAAAATGCATTTAAGTTGATAAGACCACTCATTTAAAATGTGATGAGGTCATTTGACAACAGTGTAGGATACTTCTGATAATAAACAGTAGGGATATACAGTGTGTACTAGTGCCATGTTATAATTACCGTAATTCAGAGATTTGTAAAAAGCGTTCACGTCCTCGTAGAGCTCGTAATTACAGCTTGTAAGATGGGAATTTTCTGAGAGCTCCTACTTGTACCACCTGACCTGCAAATTAATTTAGGCATTGATGTGTTGCCATAGAAATGCACAATTGAACAGCTCTGAATAGAGCGTCACGTGTTGTCATCTTGAGACTACGCAGCTAGTGTGACAAACTGAGCCTAGGTTGGTGTTAACCAGTCCTGAAGAGCCTCCTCAGTGTCTCCAGCACACTTTCAAGTAGCAAAGTAGCGCTCTCTGCTGGAACCCAGTCCTCTCTTGTGGCCAATGATCCTTTGTTCTACATTTGCATCTCATTATCAGTTGCTTTTGGTAAAATTCTCTCTGGCATTTCTCTTTTCCCCTTTCCTTGATGCAGTTCCAGCTCTATTGTTCGTGCTTCATCTCTCAGCACTGTGGGACATATGTTTTCTGCACGTTAAACGCTTGAGGATCTCTCAGCACTGACAAGCTTTATCAATGAGTGCTTGGTGTGGCTCAAAGAACTTTTTGTCCAAGCTCCATGGCAACTAACAGATCTGTTTAATGTCATTCAATGTGTATAAAGTGCCCCTCATAGACCTTAATCAATCTACTCTGTGTGGGTTGGCTATTAGGCAGAATGCTTTATATTCTAATGCAGGGAACTTAATAATCTATTAATTATTGTTTGATCTCTCAGACTATTTTCTGTGTGGGGAAAAAGACTAGACTAAAAATAAATTATATAATATAATACAATATTAAGCTGAACTTATAAAAAGTTCTAAAACTAAATAGCTCACTGTACAAATATCCCTGCATCCTAGCATAGATAAGAGCTGAGAGAGCAGCGATAATAACCCCCCTTAGGGTAAACAGAACCAACATTAATGTATTGCAGAAATCATTCGGTAACGCTTTATTTTACGACCCGCAAACAACTGCGTAAGTAAACCGCAATTACGGTGTACGTTTCATTCTGTAATTATAGCGTACTTCCGTGTAGGTATAGGGGAACAATATGTTAAGTTTGGGGTAATAAATGGGTAACAAGCTATGCAAGCAAATTATTTATAATGTAATTATTTTAACAGGTACCTATTATGTTAATATATTCCAGGCAAAAATTGTACGTCTGTTGTATATAAAAGTTATCATCACATTTCTGGCAAAATATGTTCTTGTGCAATTTTACATTTAATTTTGGCATCTGTGGGTTGATTTAACATTAATTAATCTAGTAAGAAAAGCCAATAAATTCATTTTTTATCATACTGTGCTTACATACAGCCATACACGTTTCATTTTCAACCCACAGATGTCAAAATTACCCCGTAAAATTGCACAAGAACATATTTTGCCAGAAATGTGATGATAACTTTTATATACAACAGACGTACAATTTTTGCCTGGAATATATTAACATAATAGGTACCTGTTAGTTTTAAACGTACAGTATGTAACTTTTGGCCACCAGGGGTCACTTAATCAAAATAATAGTAAAAGACGTATTCTGATGACGTCGTGAAAGAGCGTGTGCTCATGGGAGTTGTTGTCGTTGTCGAGAGAGAGAGAGAGGTGCGCGCGCGAACCAGCTATACGATGTTCATTGGGACACGCGCGATCTGTCATTCCCCAGCCATCTAGCATCTCCAGCAGATAACATGTTCACTGACGAGGTAATGTGTTGTTATTTATATTATATCTCTATTCTTGTTACGTTTAGTTACGGCTATTAACTTTATGTAATGCCATTGTAATGAACACGCGCGCTCTGTCGCTCCCCACATTCCTCACTCATTCTAACTTAGTGTTTTTAAAATCACGTCTTTTCAAACGGAGAGATATATGAATTATCAGGGCTATTGAATCAATATTCCATCTAGCTAGTATTAATAGATGTTAAAAAACACGGTCACCTTTCATTAATAATTATAATTACGTTTATATATGATATTGAAAAAGATGGTGAACTGCATATGAAGCTACTTTCTGCAGCTATATCTACAACAAATGTGAATTTACATTATACTGTACATGAGAGCTAGTCCGTCTGCGTTTTACACATGCCATCATCGTTTCACAACATATAAGTTACGGATATAGTTAACTGAATGGGTGCTTACTTGTTTATTAGAATGCAAGCGAGATCGGCATCTCTCTGTAGTTCCAGTCACGAAGCTCGTGGAAAAGCAACTCCAATGTTAACGCGAGTCATGTCTCTTCTCCTGTCCCAAACCCTTCTCGGGTCATTTCTGTCACCCGTGCGTTTCCGCTTCACGGATCTGCCTCCAGCAGCAGAACGTGCAGGCAAAGCATAATCATGGTCCATTATTGGTATCCAACTATTGATTCTTTATCGCCTTCTTTTATTTTAGCGACGTGCGTCCGGTGTTCACATTTGCGTTTGGCGGTTTTTCGCCGGGATCCGCAGGAAGTTAGAGAAAGTAGAGTCAAAGGTTATATGACGTCATAGACGGGCGACGAAACGGAAATAAAGACACGGCCCGTGTCTTCAAATTAAAATATAAATTTCTCCGGATTTGAAAGTTGGTGGGAACTTTTGGGATAATGTTAGTACACAACTAAAAGAAATATATAACATAGATACAGTTATTTTTGCTATTTTGAAAGCCGAAAAGTTCCATATTGTGCCTTTAAAATAATTACATTATAAATAATTTGCTTGTATATCTGCTTGTTACCCCTTTATTAGCCTACCCAAAACTTAACATATTGTTCCCTTATACCTACACGGAAGTACACTATAATTACAGAAACGTACACCGTAATTTCGGTTTACTTACGCAGTTGTTTGCGGGTCGTAAAATAAAGTGTTACCTATCATTCATTAATTTTAATGTACGACAGAGAATTTTAGTCTGATTCAGGGAGAATCAGAATGCCATATCCTGACTGACGAAAGGAGGAGCTGGGGATGGAGGAGGGTAATAATTAGTGCCTGAGAATCTGATTGCTGTTAATAATACTGAAGGAGCTTATAAATGTATACAATGGTGGCGTCGGATCCCTATAGGTAGACGTGGATCAGCTGATGCGAGCTTGAACTATAACCTTATTTAACTATAAGCCTACACTCTAAAAAATGCTGGGTTGTTTAAACCCAATTTTGGGTCAAATATGGACAAACTCAAACATTGGGTAAAAAATGTAATTTAAAAATGTAACCCAATGGCTGGGTTTGTCCATATTTGACCCAAAATTGGGTTAAAACAACCCAGCATTTTTTAGAGTGTATATAATGTGCATATCCTGAGAATCTTTCTCCTTCATGTCCACCAACATGAAACACCAACGAAAAGTGGATTTAAGTCTACAAGAACCCCTTGTGTGCTCCGGCGAACGAGCGTCCTTTAAAGCTTTTTCCGTCTGCACGGGACCTACCGAACTTCAAATTGGACACAAGAAGATGTGTGTCTTTTGCCTGAGCCACGCCCACGCAGGAGCCGCCAAGCCTGGAGATCTCCAAATGGGAGTGGGAGCTCCAAATTAAGGCGTAGATTCCTCCCATTGACAGACAGGCACATTACACGAATGCGTGATTCGAGAATATTTCTCGCGAGATATTCCCTCTTATATCGTTGAGCAGAGGTTAAGAGAGAGGCTATATACTCTCTGTTATTTATATAGCATTTATTTTTTATTTTAGATCAACTAGAAACTGTTTAAAATTACCAACTTTTATTTTGAATGTCAAATTGGCAGCCAATGGCAAAAGTCTTTGCGCTCCACCGCTGAGGAAGAAGCAGTGGCATCCTGGTGTAGAGCTACAGTTAACATAAAACTAGTTACCATAGTAAATACACAGTACTAACATGAACTGTTAATAAAACATATGGACAGTTGGACACTGATCCTGATGAATAATAAACATCCTGTACCTGCTCCGTGTGCCTCCACATTTGCGCTTAGAGTCTATTGAAAAGCATGCGCTAGCACAATTACTATAACATCTGACAGGACAGGAAAGTTAGTTTTTCTGAGGTGTGAGAGACTGTAACAAGTTACAAAAATAACAGTTGAATAATGACACTGGCATAGCCTGACATCTAATCTGACAGCAGATACTGAACCAGGGCAACGTGTTTTTCTCCAGCAAACTGCGTCTGACAGAAGAGTCAACTGCTTTCGTGCACATCTTTCAAAATAAAAGTCTCGCATCAGAAAAACAATTATAGTTATGTTTTCTGCTGTTGTTTCTTTGACTACAAACTCCACGACCCACTCAAAACAGTCTTGCGGCCCACTGGTTGAGAAACACTGCTCTAAATCACAAATATTCCCTTGTACCTGCAACCTTTTGTTGGAGGAGTTGCTCATCTCCTCAACTCATGAGCTGCCACCAGTGTTCTTCTGTTACAATCTGTTAGGCAATTTTTGTGAGGGATCAGTTTTTGAAGTCCCCACTTATGCACCCCAGAGGAGAAAACTCATTCCTGTATTGACGTTCAGCGAGTGTGTTGCTGGAGATTAGATAAGACTAGAGAAAAAAGACTAATTCTGACCTTCCACAGAACAGCAGAGGTGGGCGGAACACATGCAAGTGTTTGCCAAGAGGATAGATTGTTACTTTGATCACAATTTGTCTTGGCTCTTTGCAGCCCAATCACAAAAGCAAGTTGAAAGTGAGTTAGATGAAGAATGCAATGTTTTATTTGGAAAATGTAATGATTTATGGAACCTAAAGAATCCATTAGAAAAATTCACCCAAGTAGAGAAACAGAAGTGTGTGAAGAAACTAAAACAGTGCGCATACAATGTTAATTGAAGAAAATGTTAATAGAAATCGAATATCATTCCATGAATAATAAATTTGGCTTACTGAGAAAAAAAAAGATCTGGTAGAATTTGAGCAGTTTGCACAAAAAAAAAATGTCTGGAATATTTTGGTTTCTTTTCACTTGCTCATCCTAAAGTAGGTCTACTTTTTGTAATAGTAAAACCTTCACTAATGTATTCTCTTGCATACAGAAATACTTGCACAATAGTGCAATTTTTTCCGCCGAATAATTGGTAGCGGGCCTCTATGAATTTTCAATTTAGCATTAATTTATAACTTGCTGAAACGAACAACAATAAAACCATGCAAAGTTGTTTTCCTCTGAGATTTACAGACCCAGTTTGTTATTCATCTCAGATCAGTTATTTTAACAACGTGTGGGCATCATTGAACGTCCCACATGAGCTTCAGTGAGCCAGTTTTATGATCTCACACTTTCAGTAGTTCTGCCACTTTATTATGTTTTCATCTAAAGAAAAAAACATGTTACGGTCAACAAGTTGCGAAATGTAAAATCCAAATGTCATGCAGCCTACACTGCATACAGAAAACTGTCCTTTCTGTACTGAATATAGCTGTGAAATATACTGTAGGATTAT
Organism: Chrosomus eos; assembly: GCA_036326025.1. Lineage (NCBI taxonomy): Eukaryota > Metazoa > Chordata > Actinopteri > Cypriniformes > Leuciscidae > Chrosomus > Chrosomus eos. The sequence goes on along the minus strand of CM070828.1, from coordinate 8,281,902 downwards.
ATGGTTTAGCTATTAAAAATAAGTATGTGAACAGCAGAGGGCACAATCATCCCACTGGTCTGGGTGGGAAGCTCGCTGGCAAATGTATTATTTACAATTAAATTGTTAAACTGTAATATTGCTGTGAAGTTTTCATCAATTAATTAAATATACAAGATTTTTTTCACTGTCATTTGTCAGGGAGGCCTATTTACTTTTAAATGGCTCACAATTAGTTAAAATGGATTTGAAATCAGCCACCAAACAAACAAACAAAACATGCTTAATTTCTGGTGGTTTTCTTTGTGTACGAGCTAAAACGGTAATAGCTAAAGTTAGCCAAAGACATTTCTTTCTCTCTGTCACCGTCTTGTCAGTTTTCTCCATGTTTTTGACAGAGTGGCAGAGTTAGCATGACGGCTGAATTTTTATTTGCTGCCACAGCAGTTAAAAATTCAGAAAGAGTGAAAAACTGACTAAGCAATGGACTCGCTCTGAGAAATGAGGCCAGAAAAGTGGACACGCTCTTTAAAAGTCCCGTGTTTAACATTTCTCTCAACAAAAAAATTAAGAAAATGCTATTTGCATTAATGGCATTTCACAGCACTCACCCAAGATATGTCAAAACTATTATCTTGTTTCTTGGTTACTTTTATAATGATTTCATCTGAAAGTGTTTGGTTCATTTGACTTTGTATCCATCTGCCTTGTTGTCCTGCTATTTGTGTGAATGTGTGACCTTTCTCCAGCATTGCTAAACAAGGGCACATGCCTTCTGCTCTCAATTAGCAAGTCTGAAAAACGAGATGATGAACTTAATTCTGTCACTCCTGTCTGGTCTTTGTGCAATGCATATATTTTCCACACTTTGAATTCATTGACAAAGATCCTCAAGGTTTAGCCCAAACTGATTACATAACTAGCATTCACATTAAACGTGCTGGCTGTTTAATATCAGGGATTTTTGTCAAATGAAATGCACAGTCGTCGAGTCTGCTTTCATTGCCTTTCAACCGTATGTGCACATGGGCAAAGGAATTGCATTTCTACAAATCCTGGTGATAATTTTACATAAAATGTTGAGCTTTAAGACAATAATAGTACACACATTATAACACAATATAGTGCACAACAGTGTTTATTAAGTTTGAGGTCTGATATATTTTTGAAAACGTTTTTATAAGTATCTTGTGCTTTTGCAAGTCTACATATATTTGATTAAAAAAAACAGTAATATTGTAAAATATTATTACAATTTTAAAATGTATTTTATTCCTGTGATGCAAAGCTGAATTTTTAGCATAATTACTCTGTCTTCAGTGTCACATGATCCTTCAGAAATAATTTCTAATATGCTGATTTGCTGCTCAAGAAACATTTATTATCAATGTTGAAAACATTTGTGCTACGTAATATTTTTGTGTAAACCCTAATACATTTTATTTTTAGGATTCTTTAGTTAGTAGAAAGTTCAAAAGAACAGCTTTTAGAGATCTTTTGTAACTATGTAATTATCTATATTGTCACTTTTGATCAGTTTAATGCATTGCAGAGATGTGTAAAAAAAATGTTGGGAAATACAGGAAATTAACAAATTGTATACACATTCATGGGTTATAAAACATTACAATTACATATAAAAAATATTGTTATTATTATTATTGAAAAATAATAATAATAATAATGTGGAGGATAATAAAAATATGAAGACACCTTATATAAAGTAATTTGTTAAAGTAAAAGTAAAGTAAAAAAAAAGGTTTGTAGTTGGAATCTTCATAATTTTTGAGAGATAATTAATCATTTTTAAATGCTAGATTTATTGCAAACCAGTTTAAAGAGAATATCTCTGGGTTATGTTTATATTAGGGGTTATTATCTTCAAGAAAATTGTTAATTCCACACTAAAACTGAATTAGAATGTGTTAGAATACCGTAATCAACACAGGATTTGATGCATGAGTGAATTTATTATTCCGAGCCTTGTCAAGATTCCGAGCCTTGTGTCAGTTGTTGGCTGTAAACTACTTTGGAAAGCATCATTTTGCCTTTGCATTTAAACCCTGCAAAATAGGACTGTGTGAAATTGGATGGAGTCAATTTTTTGGGGTTTTAACTTATCCTTCCTGCCAGGAGGATTGGATATTATGTAGCCAAAATAAATTAATTGTTTGCCCTTTCTTCAAAATAAGTTTTAAAAAAACTTCAAACAGTAACCCGTCAGGTGTGGGGTGGTGAAAGCAGCGAGGACTCGGGTGCAGAGTTGATGGACTTTTTTAATAATAAAAATGAAACAAAATAAAAAAAAAAAAAAACTAACCCGAAGGGACTAAACTAGACTTGACTAGACATAGGAGGAACAAACAAGTGTAGAAATACGACGACGAACCAGCACAGGACAGAAAACACAAGGAGAATAAATAGGGAAGCAAACAAAAGAGGGTAATGAGGGAGGACAGGTGGGGCAAATTAATCAATAATCAGGTAAGAAGATGGGAGGGGAAACATACACGACAAGCAATGTGCTCACACCAAACATGACTAAGGCCAAGTTTACACATAGCTGGGTATTTAGAGAAATGAATATTTCCCCCTCCTCCGTTTTCAATAATAACATCGTGCACACACCCGCATAAATATGCCGCGGGTGCCATCATAACTATGCCAAACCTATGGGGGGCAGTGTAGGGAGAAGGATAAAGCCATGCAAAGCCAATCAGAATCCTCCGAATCGACAAGAGAGAAAACCCTAAAACCCCGTTTCTCCCAGTTGACACTACAACACATAACCGGCGTTTTCAGAAATCTCCACTTTGGCCCGAGTTTTTAGAAATAATCATTTCTGTGATAAAAACTGGGTTTTCCCTTCGTGTAAACGGGGACTAAACACAAGCACATGGCCAGTAAAACAAATCCCAAGCCATGTGCTAACACAAAACGAGATATGAACAAGCAGCCAATGAGAACACTCATAACAAGCCACGTGTTCACACAAAACATGACAACATGAAAGCCCACAGCTAGTGTTAAACACAAGCTGTGCTACACACAGTACTAAACAAAACAGGAGTGTCAGGAACTCGTGGCTCGATTGGACTTGACGTGTGAAAAGTAATCGGTTTTATGGACGTTGTCATCTTTGATATTACTTTAATCACTGTAGCTAGTTTACCAGTTAGAGAATATGAGTTTGACTCATAAGTTGTAAAGTACTGTAATCAATCCCAATAACTAAAAAATTGTCTTTTTCACCCACAGTGTTTTTGTTTAAGAGTGAATCATTGTAATGATTGACATTTTAATGAAATAAATGAGACTGTTGAATGATATCAAGTGTAACATCAGTGAAATATGTTACTGGTTTGTAGTGGTGCAACGGATCGTCATTGATCCGTGATCCGTTCGGATCAATATCTTCGGTTCGGCACACACGTGACCCGCGGATTGATTTATGAAAAAAAAAAAAAAAAGTGCGCATATTCAGTCCACCACACACAGAGTGGTCATGGCGAGCAGAGGAACGGAGGAGCTTGAACGCCCCGCGTCATTTAAATCCCCTGTATAGAAGCATTTTGGCTTCCTGATGCCCGCAAATTAGTTCAAATCTCCCGGGATCTAGCGAACGAGCGTGCATGAGCGCGCATGCGAGACAGAACATAATGTGCTCCAAACCGTGTAGCGCGCGCACAGGAGAGAGCGAGAGACCTTGCCTGTGTGCGCATGTAAGACAGAGAGCATCCTCTTGATTGGCCCGTTTCGGTAAGTCAACCCCCCTAATATCTCTAAAAAGAAGATATTATTATTGTGAGTGCGCATCGCAAGAATTCCAGTCAACTCGCTCCGTGTCCAATAAAAAACAATTCACATGCACCGTTTTCTTCATGTAAATTCTTCCTTTTAATCCAAACTCGTTAGTAAATCAAACAAAGAAAAGAAAAGAAACAAAATATAATCTTAAATCCTAAATATCACGGATGCAGTAAAGAAAACTGTGCGATTCCACTCTATTTCCTATAAAGGACGCACAACCAATCCCCTCACTCACAGTCGAAATTCTTAAAGGGCCAGTGCACAATTTTTACAGAACATATTTCAAAATAAATATAGAGCATATTTATCTAATTAGTACACACAAAGAAAGAAAGTTACAATCAAAACACAATATTCAAATACTGAAATGCAACACATATGCAATAATTGTCACTGAACAAAAGCAAAAATAGGCTTCTACAATTATGCCTTGTGCACTTTAAGTTGATTTTATATATTTTAATTTAATCATTTAAAGGTGTTAATTAACAAAAAGACAAAACCTATGTTTATTTGTCTTTTTTTTTTTTTTTTGCTGATCCGAAAAATGATCCGATCCGTGACTCTGATCCGAGAAACAATCCGAACCGTGAGTTTTTTGATCCGTTGCACCCCTACTGGTTTGGTGTTTATGAAAGGCTCATGGAACTGTTGGGTTACATCTGACAAAAAATGCTGCGATGGCTTACAAAGCAGACTAAAGCTGGGTGCAGAACTCTACAGATAGCTTTTAGAAGAGGGAGAGCTGAAAACTTGTGTTCATCTTCATGTGGGGCAGAAGCTAGAAATAACATGAAAGCAGTCACAGTGGGGGAGACAGAAGCAGTCAGCAGAAAAGATCATATAGAGTACAACAAGAATGAAGCAATAACTAGACAACAGTTTATACAAGAGCTTTCAGAATTGCTTGCGATGGATGATAGAATTAGCAAATGATCATCTCTACCACTGACTCCAAAGAGACCAGACCAGAAGTTGATTTAGGCTTTGGGAAAAAACACACTATACTTGTAGACATCTAGATCTCTGCCCTTAAGTTGCACTTCTTGTACAAGTTTGTCCAGGGGTCGTTGAAGGTGCTATTCGTGACCGAGTATCATTTCAAAAGTTTACGTTCAACCAAAGCTGTAAATACCATAGAAAGACATTGAGGGACGTTCAGTGTGATTAGTGGTCGACAACTGAGTTTTACAATTGGCACTTCTTAATTTAGTGTGGTTACAGGGGTTGTTGAGCTGTGCAATCTTAGTTATAGGTTAAGCTAACAAATATATTTGCACCACACCACATTGTTCACGGTCAATATTCTGTCTTTGTGCCAAGAACAGAATATTTTGTCTAAAAATGGATCACTGTGATGTTTCCCACAACACTGAACTATTGAGCTTGAGAAACTGATATGTGTAAATGAAATACTGATAAAGATACTTACCACTGTTCGAAGGTGCTATCAAAAAATTAGGATTAAATATGATGGCAGAAACAATATACTTTATTTGTTGGTGGGGGGGGGGGGGGGGGGGGGGGGGGTTCACAACATAACAGGGTTAGTATAGCGATAACGACAAATTTAGTTTTTTCTCAGCATTTTTGAAAAACAATGAAAGCATGACAATCTAATTTCTGTAAAAGCTATTTAATTGTTATTCAACACAGATATAATGTTGGTGAATGGAGACGTGCAGATTTGCTGATGAAAACATGTGTGATTGAAAAACAAACATTTAAAAATAAAATAGTTTTATTTTATTAAAAATCTTTTGCCTTACACACTAAAAATAATGTGAGCAATATTGCTGCCCAAAAATCTAAAGAACTGCATGCATTACTTGTACTGTGTATTCCTCTCCCGCTGTGAGCACAGATGCACACACCCCCTTCCTCCCTCTCTCTCTCTCTCTCTCTCTCTCTCTCTCTCTCTCTCTCTCTCTCTCTCTCTCTCTCTCTCTCTCTCTCTATTCCTCTCCAGCCCCCCCTCTCTCTCTCTCTCTCTACAACATTGCCATCTCTTTTCCTCCTCCCCTTATTTTTCGTCTCTCCCTTGATCATTCTCATCTTCTTGTTTTCTTTTCCGTAAAATGCCTCTCTTTATTTGTGTCTTCCATGGCTCTTTTTTTTTTATTTCTATAGATAGGCATAGCTGAAAGGATTCTAGCCATTCTCACAGTATCCTTTCATGCTGCCTTCACTCATTCACGCCACAAAATTTCCTGTGACTTCTCTCACGGGGGAGAATTGTCTTTTTTATTTTCTTCTTTTTATTCCTTCACTCAGCCGAAGATTCCGACCGCAGCTTGTGTTTTATTCCAGAACCCCACCATCCACCTATTAGAACGGATTTTCTATTCTAAACTGGAATCATGTTCTATTTCCAGCTGGTGATCATGGCAGGAACGGTTCTCCTGGCATACTACTTTGAGTATACGGACACATTCCCGGTGCACGTTCAAGGATTCTTCTGCTTCGATAAAACCTTCTCCAAGCCGTATCCAGGACCTGAAGACGACAGCAAAGCTCCCCCGGTGCTGGTGTATTCTCTGGTCACCGCCATCCCTACTGTCACCGTAAGAGTTTTACTGCCATTCATAAACTCTCACTTCTCTGAGGTGCCACACGTGTGTGTACGTCAGTGTTGTCGCGTGGGATCGTTAATGAGTGTGTTTGAGTGGGAATGTGTTGTGATCTTATACATTGGATATTTCACTAACTTATTTGCCATTTGTTAACAATCTTGATAATGAAATGAGAAAAATTGCTTCTAAAGTAATGTCTTAGAAGAAACATAAACATACATAATAAGACAACTGTTTACATACATAAGTATAAACTGTAGCTATAAAATGGATGTGTATAAGCTATTGAATTCATATTGAAATCTGTAGTCAAATGGCTCGATGCTTGCTTTTAATCTCATTGCAATGTAAGAAAAAAATGTGATATAAATAAGAATTATCACTATCAGCCTATATTATCCTAGGGTTAGTTCACCCAAATTTTTTAATTCTGTCATCATTTACTCACCCTCATGTCGTTCCAAACCTGTAAGACTTTCGGTTATCTTCGAAACACAAAGGACGATATTTTTACAATCGAAGCGATTTCTGACTCTAGACAGCTACACAAATACCACTTTGACGCTTCAAAAAGTTCATAAAGAGATTGTAAAACTAATCCATATGAAATGAGCGGTTTAGTCCAATTTGTCAGAAGAGACACGATCACTTTATATGATGAATAGATTTAATTTAGGCTTTCATTCACATATAAACATTCATCAACTCACACATCAGTTGTGGTAAACGAAAGCGCAAGCATGTTCGCTTAACGTGCGAGAACCAATGAGGTTCATTCTCGTGTTCATTCTCGCAGCATGTTTGAGCACGTTTGTTTATATGTGAATAAAAGCCTCAATTCAATCTGTTCATCATATGAAGTGATCGTGTCTCTTCAGAAAATTTGGACTAAACCGCTCAATTCATATGGATTAGCTTTACGATCTCTTTATGAACAATTTGAAGTGTCAAAGTGGTAGTTGCGTAGCTGTCAATGGAGGGACAGAAAGCTCTCAGATTTCATCAAAAAGATCTTCATTTGTGTTCAAAGATGAACGAAAGTCTAATGGGTTTGGTGCGACGAGAGTGAGTAAATAATGACAGAATTTTAATTTTGGGTGAACAAGCCTTTAACTGGTCCAACTAGTAACACTTTAGAAGAAGTTGCATTTAATATTAGTTTAGTTTGTTTTGGGCGAATTCATGCTGGTTGTGGTTGGTCACCTTCCAAGGTCACACTGGTCAGGCTGGTTTACCTCAAGGGGGTAATCCATCAACCGTAAACTGAAGCCTCTCCGGGCGCCGTCATTGTAGCTGACTATCACCTGCTGTTAGCATTCCATTGACTCCCATTCATTTTGGCGTCACTTTGACAGCGAATAACTTTACATCGGAGACGTCCAAAGACTCCATTTGTCCATTATTTATTTGTAAAGAAACACGACAATGTATAAAAGGCTCCATTACTGTGTATCTTTCGTTATGGCCGATTTAGAAGCCATTTTTGTAAATATAGGCTAACGACTGCGTCATAACCCCACGACTCTCTGTCGCACACAAGAGAAATGACCGTATAGACAGAAGTAGAAGCGCAATCGGGGGACGTGGAGGCATAAAGTCAAGGGAGAAGCCCATAGATAGTCATAAAGTTGCTCCTGCTGCGAGCTCATGGACAGCTAATACTCACGATTGCTCACGTCACATCTCCGTCATCAAGCTCAGTTTGAGCATGTGCCAGTACGCTTGGCTATCAGGAAGTGAGTGCTTCTAAAGGGCTTCAGTTTTCTCCGTTGAAATCTATGGGGTCGCTGTGTCCATTTCTTTTACTGTCTATGGTTTACCTGCAACAAAAACAGCGTAACCAGGTTGTATCATTTATAGACTAGAATTAATCATTTAAAACTATAGTTGAGACCATTTTTGAAATTTTTTGGGAATTTAAGCTTTTTTCAGCAGGGTAGGGAAGGGATAAACCCAACATTTTTAATTGTAATCCATGTGATCAGGAATTTCCCGTTCGGTGAAAGATTTCGCAAGGGTTTCAAGTTTTCGCAAGGGTTTCAAGTTGTTCATCACATTTGGTGTGTTGACCAACAGAAAGTGGCTTATTGGTTTGAAAGTGAATTCTGTATGAGCAGTGCTTGATGCATCGCTACACTTGATAATGGACAGCTGACCCCCCCCCCCCCCCCCCAAACACCCCAAAAAAAAACTTTTATTAACTGACTTTTCAGCATCATTACTCCAGTCTTCAGTGTCACATGATCCTTCAGAAATCATTCTAATGTGCTGATTTGCTGCAAGAAACATTTCTTATTATTATCAATGTTTAAACAGTAAACAGTTCCGCTGCTTAATATTTTTGTGAAAATGTGATAATCTTTTCTTTCAGGATTCTTTGGTGAACAAGAAAAGAACAACACTTATTTGAAATAGAATTTTTGTAACAATGTATTAACATTTTTACTGTCACTTTTGATACATGTAACGCATCCTTGCTGAATAAAAGTAAAAACTATTTTTTTTTAAAGATCTTATTGACCTCAAACCTTTGAATGGTAGTCCATGTCCTTGCGTAGAGAGCGTGCTTTGGGCTTGCTCTGTCTCCGGTTTGGATGTCAGGGTTGGGATGTCATGTCATTGTTATTTAGGTCAGACCAAACAAAAGTGACACTAACAAGGTTAGATATCTACAGTGTGGTGCAGTGTAATAAATAAGCTAGATGAGGTCAACACAAGTCTCGATTCAACTAGCCAGGAAAAAATACAGATTTCCCAGTGGTGTCAAATGATTCATTTTCAGAGGAAGGGTAAATTAATGTCTGTCTCTCACCCAACATCACAGAAACAGATGGAGAGATACCACATTATCACACATCAGAGGGGCTTTCTTCACTTTTGAGTATTTATACACACACCGCACACACACACATACACGTTCCTCATCTGTGCAAATGAGAGCAGAAGGTGAAGAAAAGCTCTTTTCTTCCTTCACATGGAGATGACAGCAGTGTGCATTGGGACACCTGAGGCTCTCTCTGTGGGCTGAGAGTCACCTGAGGTTTCATTTGGGCAAAGCTGTGTGTTTTCTTGCCATGTGTGTCTAGTCTGTGTGTGAATGTGAAGTCTGAAAACAGTAAGAAATTATTTTAGTGGTCATCTTTTGCTGTGTGTATTCTGTGCGTTTTATTTTATTTTAATTCTATTGTTTCATTTTATTTTTGTTTTATTATTTTTTATTGTATTTTATTATTTATATTATGTAATAAAATGTAATGTACAGGTGGAAAAAAGGTAATGTACTGGTGTCTATGTGAGTATATAAAAGGGTGAATCATGAAATGTTCAGGTCATATTTCACTCATAAATGGGACATTCAAATTAGTTTTTGCATTCGAAATATTTTTCACAGACAAAGGCTTCATTTTCTCAACATGTGTGAGAATGTGTGAGCATGCTCTCTGTGTGTAACTGCCTTTATCTCTTTGTCTTGAGGATAGTGAGCGTTTGTATCTGCGCCCTGTGTGCGAGCGTGCGTGCATGTATGACTGTGCACGTGTGTGAGTATGTGGGTTCTTGGAGTGTGTGTGGGCGGTTAGTGCTTTCTATCTTTTGCTGAGAGTTGATTCTGGAAACGAACGATGATAGTGAAAAGGGAAAAAAACTCTCCCGTCAATTCTAGCTCCTTAAACAACGCAGATTTTCGTGCTGTAGCCCAAACATGCGTTTGAACCCCGCTGAAGGGCTTAATTATTGAGACACGCTGCCTCTCCACATCTGAAGATGTCAAGTGGCCCTCTAATTCTCAGCAGTCATACGTTTATGTTCCTTAAAGAGAGGAGTGCCACTGAGTACTGGATTGGGGTCAGTTCATTTTCAGTATAGCTAGTTTATAGGTAGGCTATAGTCCACCTAAAAATTTTAATTCTGTCATTATTTACTCACTCCAAACCTGTATGCATTCTTTCTTCTGCTGAACACATTTTAAAGAATGTTGTCAGTTCACAAAGCCTTAAATTCTATAAGAGGAATAGGTCACCAAAAAATGTGTTTACATATTATTCCAAACCCATATGACTTTCTTCTGTCAAACACAAAAACAGAATGTCCAGGTGGTCTTTTCCATACAATAAGAGTGAAGGCCTGTCAAAGCCTGAATATAACAAAATTACATTATTAGCTTTACAACATTATATTCCAAGTCTTCTTTGAATGTCCGCCTTTGTAGTAGACAATTAACAGAGAAATACAAAGAGCTCAAACTAAGACTTTCAGAAGCAAGCTAAAATAGCATGGTTGCTTTTTAGCCAATGTATTTTTTTTATCTCAAGATTATTCCGAACTGCTGCGATATGTAGAATAGCCAAAGTAATGAAACGTTGTCAATTATTATCTTCAAGTTTATTGTTAGTGAGACGCATTGAAAGTTACGTAATCAGATTACCTTTTTTCAATTAAGTAGTAAAGACAAGTCACACGTTGCTTTTTAAATTTACAACAAAGTTACTTTTTTAAATAAGCAATGCAAGTTCCTTTGTGTTTCCCATTTATTGACTGGCAGCTCTCCTGTCTCCATATTGAGAAAATCGTGAGTGCAGAGGCGTTGTGTGCGCTGTGTGAACATGATGCTTATTGTAGTTCTAGACTAAATGTGAGCAGGCATTTACTCATCTCACATGCACAAAAAATCTGATTCAGTATTCCTCAAATTGAATAAAAACTGTGAAATGCAAACTAATAATATCACATAAACCTGCTATAATTAAATGTGTTAAATTGCACACATATATGTAGGCTATTTAATCTCACTTTATTAACCAATGTCTTTGCTGCTGACCCTGCTGATGGTCCAATTCAACCATACTTATAAGCAAAAATGGCATTAAATAACCATCATATTTGTGTTTAATTTTTTGTTTTTAATGCTAAAGTAAGAGTGTTGGACTTTCTTCTGCATCCTATTATTTGTCAATCCAGAATGGATTTCTGAAAGGTTTGTTTGAGTGGCGCCCTCTACTGTACAGGCATGACTTGGCATTTTTTTCAGCCTGTGGCTTATTCATTTTCCTTATGGTGTTAACATTTTCCAAAACATAGAAATAGAACAAGCAAGCCCAGCCCAGGTGAGAGAAAGTAACCCAACGCATTATTTCCTTTAAAAGTATATTAGTTCATTAGCAATTAGTTACTTTTTCAGAGTAATGCAATACTGCATTACTTTTAAACGTAACTTTCCACCACAGGTAAATAATTTCTGCTTTGTATCAGTAGTATTTGTTGATAAATGCATTACTGTTATTATTTCTCATATGGGGTTAGTGATTTATAGAAACTTTTGATCCTAACAGACTTGATTTAAAACCTCAGATCATGTGGCCAGTAAACAACCCCTTAGAATCAGACCACCTCTTTGTTCGTTGAATGGAAAAATATATATATTTTTGGTACCAGGAACAGCATGCAGGTTTGGAACAACATAAGGGTGAGTAAATAATGACACTATTCCATTAATGGTGCTTTAATGAAGTCTACAAATGCTAACAAATACACCTTAAATTATTCATGCTGCTATCTGAGTTTTTGGCAGTCTGTTTTCCTGGTAAATATGGCAGCTCCGGTACAGTCTGTGTCTTTGATCTGAAGCGAGTTCTGGTCCAGCAGAGATTTACAGCTTCATCCAGAGAGAAGCTGCAGCTGGCTGATGCCACAACTCGGCTTTCATGATGGATGTTTGGGGACTGTGTTCTCCTATATGCCGTGATGCGGGTTTGCCATAAGTGTGTTTCTGTGACCTCATTCTGTTTGTCTGAGGATGCTCACATGATAGTAGAGAGAGAGAGAGAGAGAGAGAGAGAGAGAGAGAGAGAGAGAGAGAAACACAGACAGTTGGAGTAATACAAACAGTGAAACTTCCCGTACTGATCGGCCAATCAGATTTGAGTGCTCTGGTTATAAAATACGGTAGCAACTTATATTAAATGTGAATTCTTTTTGGTAGCTTTATCATGAGCAGAGATAATATTAATGTATACACAGTGGCATGCACACAAATAAAAAACACTTTCATGGTTGCATGACTAATATAATAAACATTAATTATGTAATAAGTTATATAATAATATAAACATAAGATGTGACATAAAACCCTAATCTCCATAACTGAGAAGAAAAGGCTAGAAGAAACAGTTAATTAGATGAAAACCTGTCAAATATGTGATGTTTTTTCACTGTAAACTAAAAGCTGTTCTTTTTCACTTCCAAAAACTGTATATTTTACTGTAAAATTACATGAAATGTCTCAGATTTATTACAGTATTTCACCTAACCTAGCATTCTTAGTGTTTTACAGTTAAAATTACAATGTTTTTTTAGAACACGCATGAGATGAGTTTTAATGGGGCACCATCAATCCTGAAATTATCCACTTTACCTTTCTAATAAGTGTTTGAGCAATGCAGTGAAATAGGAAAAAATTATTGATGGAGAATAGGGTGTAAAAAGAGGAATAGAAAGAGAGAGAGAGAGGCTCACACACACACATAAAGATGATTTTCTTACTGAGATCCGTGTCATCCGCTCTTGTAAGTGTACAGCAATGCCCAGCGGATGTGTTTAACCTCTCTCTGTGGAGACGATCCTCAGCCTAATCTTAGTAAGCCTTAGATTAAAGCATCAGCTTTTGTTTAACACTCCTACTCAGCCTCGGGAACACTGGCCATGTGGGCATGGAGCGAGAGATGTGCTAGAGGAAAGAAAGAAAAATGGGACTGTTTGTGGATGGAAATGTGAAAAATGGAGAACATGAAGACCTTTTCACATGACTTGTGTCAGGACTTCAGTGCACAGCTCAACCCAAGCATCGTGCACTGCTGTGACCTTCACATGAAAGCGTGGCAGATAGCATCACGAAAGCGCGATTCTACAAGGTTGCTAGGTAGCAAGAAAGCAGAAAGTGTGCACAGTAAGCAGTCAAATGTATTTAAATTTACAAAAGAAAAGTCAAATCAAATCAAAATTATTAGTGAATGAATAACAACTAAAACTAGCAGCAAACAATATATTCATTAACCAAAATTTTAATGTGAAGTGAAGTTTAATAAAATTACAAAATGTATTAATTGCAAAAAAAATAATTATCATTGTGTCTTAATTGTGTATAACTTTTGTGTCTGAGAAGCCAACGAAAAATGTCCACATTGGTGGATAATAAAGTTATTAATTAAAAATAAAGCAATTAATAATTACAGTGCCATATGAAAGTTTTGTAAAATGTTGTTTTAATGAAATTATTAGTTTTTTTCAAGGAATACTCAATGATTAAAACTGATCAGGACTTCTATTTCAATAATACTTTTTCAAATAAATGTGTTTTTTTAAACTCATCCATGAAAAAAAGTGTAGTATGGTTTCCACAAAATAAACAACATAATAACACAATAATAATACATGTTTTTTAATAACTAAGCATATTACAATGATTTCTGAAGGATCATGTGACATTCTACATTCATGAAAATTTAGCTTTACAAACACATAAATAAATTTGATTTTAAAAAGTGTTAAAAATAGAAAACAGTTGTTGTAAATTTCCCAATATTACTCTTTTTACTGTATTTTTCATCAAATAAATTCATCCTTGATGAGCATAAGAGACGTATTTTAAAACATTAACCCTAAAGTGACCCTAAACTTTTGAACGGTATATATATTAATCAAAAATGTATGATTTTAAAATAAAATAAAAATACTATCTACTATGTATCATGCCTGACATCACTATCAGTGTTGTGAAAAGGGACACTAAGTGAGAAAAAAATGGGACTTTTATTTTGAATGGGAAATGATTGGGTCGTAAAAAGTGGGTGTTACCAGAAAGGAGTCAGGTGGTTGGAGGTGAGTGGTTGAAAAATAAAAGGACAGGTGACATCAGCTAAGAGTTTTTTTTTTTTTTAAGAAATATTTAAATATTTAATTAAGCATATATTTTACCAGTACTCTGTTTGTTTTGAGGACTTTGATTTGACAGGTCAGGTTAATCACTAAGGGTTTTTGCGCAGTCTTGTGGTGCCATCAGCCAAAAAGAGTTGTCATGCTGTCATTTTTCTGCAGCTGCAAAGTGATTAGTCATTTGGCATTTATGACTCAACACACATGGCTGCAGATCTGCACCCAGAATTTGGCAGATTTCAAACCGTGTCCTGCCCTAGCCGAGCAACTTCCATTGAGATGGGATTTCTAACGAATAGCACTCAGTATTTTAGACCTGCATCACCAAGGAAAGGCATTTCAGAGGAAGAGCATTATTACATTTTGATGAACGATTACATGAGACAAGCATTTGTTTTTCCTCGCAGTAATGTGCACTGATGAATAATCCACAATGGGACTAAAAAGATGCTTTAGGAAAATAAATGGGGTCAAATTAGATTTCATGTTGAGTTTAAAGAAGAGAATAAAGCATGAAGAGAAAAGAAGAGCTGGTGCTGGTAGAGAGAGAGATAGAGGGATGATGCTAACCCACTTTCTCTATATGGTACTTGGAGAGATGCCCGCAGAAAGACAGAAGGACAAAATCCCAGAAATCAGAAATGACAGAGTGTAAAACCCACAAAAAGGGCAACTAGACGAAAAAGGAAAGAAGGTTGTGCTAACAGTGGACACATTATGCGCAGAAAAGATCAATGCAAACACACTGGTACTGGTATCTCAGTTTAGTGTATCCAAACGACAGCTAAAGATTTGTCTGACAGCATGTGGAAATGAATGTGATCTGTGATGTGGTGCGGTCTATTTGTGATCTGCATTGGATTAGCAGGAGCGTGAGTGCATCAGCTGTCATAGTGATGCCATGGTAACGCTATGAAAACAGAGCAGGGTGTATTCGCCTCGCCTGTATCCTCGAGCATGTCACCTGGAAAAGATCCTAAGCGGACTGCCAGTCTCAGGAGGAACTGGAAAGTCTGCTGAGCAAACAGTTAGTGTGTGTTGAAGAAGTGCATCATTTCTGAAGAAGCATTTGTTCTTCATTTCTGTCGTCATTTACTCACCCTTATGTTGTTCCAAATCCGAATTAACGGTACTTGTTTTATTAATTTTGGAACAGCAAATAAGAAAGTTAGCAGAAGGTTAATGCTGCTGCTTTTCACGTGAACAAGGGAATGTGTGGAAAAACAAATGCGAAACATGAGCTGTGGTGTAGGGAAAGGCTCTTTGAAAAATAGGCTTCTGCACTAAACCTACGAGGGTTTGTAACAAATTTGCATAACACCTATTGGCTCTGCGAACAAACTTATAGATGAGGTCTGGAAGAGTTTGGTTTGTGTTGTCGACATGTTGAGAAGACGCTTTTTTTTGCTTTGTGAAAGCAACACTTTGCAAGAACTTTCTAAGGATGAGGGAACGGCTCGAACTGATACAGTAAAACTGACGCCATCGTTACTGTTCGTATTACTATGTATGTATCACGTCCTGAGGAAGCTTCCAGAACTGAAATTCAGATATGGTTTGTTTCTGATATGTGCTTTTTAGTTGTAGAACAAATCACAACAGACTGGGCCATCTGACCAATCACAGCAGAGTAGGCTCTCGGAAAGGAGGGGTTTAGGAGACAATCTTGATCATTTTATACACTGTGAGAATAGAGGTGATGCTTCAATGTAGGCCTATATTATGAGAAAGTTCATGTGTTCTTTGACCTTGGATAAGTCATGGGCTGCTTTTGAGTTCCACAGAAGAAAGAAAAAACATTCTTATTTGGAATGATGTGAGGGTGAATAAATGATGACAGAATTTTCATTTCTTTTGGTCGAACTATTACTTTTCATATATTACAGTAGTATCTTACCGTAGCAATTCTGTTCTTTTCCCACTTCTCTCTAGAAACGTTGACCGTGCTCCTTTTCCAAAAAGCCCCTGGCACATGAAGTGTATAATGAATAATTAATATTGTTCTATGTCACTATGAACTGTACGGTATATTATAAGTACCCAGTCCAGCGAGAGAATTGGTTTGGCAGAAGAGAAGTGGGCCAACGCCTGGGGCTTTGCACTGCCGGTGAAATGTCCAGTACTGTTGGTAGTGTGATACGGTCCAGCTCCACAAACCATGGTTGTTCCAGGGGTACCATCCTGCAGAAATGTTAAATCATAACTATATGTTATTTTTGATTTTGCTCATCATAGAAGACTTGATGTGCTGGGGTTCCCATCAGGTTCCTTAAGCAATAAGCAAGATTTGTTGGGTCAACCAGCTTCACCAACCAAATCAGACCAGCACCAAAAACCAGCTTTGACCAGATTAAGCTGTAGTTGGTTACATAAACAGCTTTGACTGTAGTCTTCTAAGTTTTTCTCTTTAAGACTGGTCATAACTTTTTAAGAAATAAGCTAGCTATTTAAACTGAAAATTAAGATGACTCATTGGGTAACAGACCGTGTTAACATTATGGCTGTGTTTATGCACTTGGCCCTTAGTCTTTTCAGTAAGGTACAGTGTCAGACAAGACAGGGTTATGTAAATTTGGCAGGCATGCTTTATGACTTAATCAAGCACGTCTGTCTTTTTCTTCACACAATCTGCAAATTATTACAGACTGGGGTTTTTTTGGCTCAGGCATCCTCTGAGAAATTTAATTTCTGCAAGATATATTTTCACAATGCTTCTCCTCATTTAATTTGACCTTTGTCAAATGCCATAATTAAAGTTAATTTAGTCCTTGTGCACAAATCTTCTGGCTGCCTACTGTACCTTCATTTTGTATTTAGACACTTTTGCCAAGTTTTTTGGTAAAATAACAGTTGGTGGTTCAAGTACTGCTGATCATCCCATCTGATGTAAAAATGCCATCCCATTGTTTTACCTTCCTTTAGACAGTACTCTGCAACAGTTGGCTTCCAGATATTTCAGTCATTTCATCCCTTCTTCATACATAGAGAATTTGATGTCACTACAAAACTACCATGATTTATCAATGGTAGATGCATCTACTGAAGTCAGAAGTCAGTGGTATTTCAACTTAATCTTAATCAGCGTATGCAAATTATAATACCACATTCCATGTGAAGAACTGTAGCCATAATGTTAAAAAGAAATATCCAGTAATCAGAGAACTGTGGTGAACATATCAGTGTGATAGAGGTGGCCGTCCACCATCATGAGTGAATGATGTAGTTGAGTTGGTGTGACCTATGACCAGTCACAGGTGAAGCGAATATCTCTGATCATCTCCTAACAAGGCCACATATTAAGGTCTGGGAAAATTAGATTCTAAGAAAGTTCTCATAATCAATGTATTGGAATAAGGAGAAATGGGCGGGTGAATAAAGATCTGAGGCTTCTGGGTTTCTCCCGGTTCAGCAGTGGTGAGAATTTAGCAACAGTGGTCTGAGGAGGGACAAACCACACACCGGCGACAGGGTGTTGGACACCCATGCACAAGGACAACAAAGGCTATCCCGTCTGGTCCGAGTCAAACAGAAGGTCTACTGTGGCACAAGTTACACAAAATTGTTATGATGGTTATGGAAGGAATGTGTCACAACACACTTTGCATCATCTGTGTATGGGGCTGCGTAGCCTCAGACCAATCCTAGAGCCTATAGCCCCTGTCCACCTTTGTAAGTGCATTCAATGGGCACACACGTGTTGGAACTAGACCTTGGAGCAGTGGAAGAAGGACGTCTAGTCTGATGAGTCTTGTTTTCTTATCACTGTTTACCTGGGGAAGTGATGGCACCAGGATACACTGTGGGACGACGACAAGCTGGTAGAGGGAGTGTGACGCTCTGGGCAATGTTCTGCTTGGAAACCCTGGGGCGGCCATTCATATGGACGTCATTTTGACATGTGCCACCCACCTAAACATGGTTACAGACCAGGTCCACCCCTTCATGACAATGGTGTTCCCTGCTGGGACGTGGCCTCTTTCGGCAGGATAACACACCCTGCCACACTGCACACATTGTTCAGGAAGGAACATTTCACGGTGTTCCCCTGGCCTCCAAATTTCCCAGATCTCAATCCAATTGAGATCTTTAGGATGTGCTGGACCAACAAGTTAATGTCCGCTCCACCTCGCAGCCTACATGATTTGAAGTATCTGCTAATGTCATTGTGCCTAAAAACACAGGACACCTTCAGGAGTCCTAGCCTCGGCTGGTCGGCACTGTTTTGGCAGCACGCAGAGGACCAACAGCATATTAGGCAGGTGGTCATAAAGTTTTGGCTTATCAGAGTAGATATGTACATTTATACATATTGCCAATGACTATACATCAATAGTTTTATATTGTAATATTGTTGCTGATTTGATTACATTATTTGCAGTACTTCATCCGATTGTATTTGTTTTCATGACATCTTTGCCAGAATGTTCGGATCATTCGGCATTGGTGCTTGTATGGTTTATTTTTTGACCGACACTTTGTCTGACACTCAGAGTAGACAGTAGAGGGTTTTCAACATCACTAAGTGCTTGCGTTTTTTGGTGCTCTACTTTTCTGCTAGAAGCTTTGGATTTGACAGCATTCCCAGCTGCCACAAAACGTCTGTGTCGACGATGTTCACATGATTTCACATGGAAACAGACAGGCCACACCAGCTACCATCTCTCTTCCCTCTTTTATTTCTCCATCTTTCGGTGGTTTATCGATCTGTTTCTTTCGGTGGTTTATCGATCTGTTTCTCACCATGTTCTTTTGCTTTGCCTCGTCCCCTGCTTCTGTCTTTCCCTCAAAGTCTTCAGAGTCAGCAGAGCTGTTTCATCAATTAAACATGTAAGCACTTCACTTCAACAGCTTCCATTAATCCGCTCTAAAGAGCGTGTTTTTTGTCCTCTCTAGCTACAGCTTCTAGAAGACAAGTTAAACCTTGTGTCTTCATTGATATGAAATGACACTGACAGCTCCCTCTTTGTCTGTTTAGTGAGGATCGAGAATTTTGGCTTTGGGATTTGCTGCTAGTACTGAGCACTGAGAACGTCTTGCTGGTTTATCAGTTTTGTTCTTGTTATCTATGTCAACTACAACAAAATGCAGAAAACCACAACAAAATGCTACTGACAATGTTACTGTGAAATAATTCTGATAATTCAAACAATAAATTAAAAGGATAATTCACACAAACATGAAAGTTTTGTCATTATTTACTCACCCTCATTCATTCCAAACCCATTTGACACAAAAGGAGACATGATGAAAAGGAAGAAGCAACAGATAATTTCTTCATTATTACAAAATAAATTACAAAAATAAATGTTTTATATATTTACGGTAGGAGATTTATAAAATATCTTCATGGAACATGATCTTTACTTAATATCCTAATGATTTTAGGATACAATGTATTGTTGGCTATTGCCACAAATATATACGTGCTACTTGTGACTGGTTTTATGACCCAGCGTCATATTTTATTCAAATGAAATGTATGCAAGGATCAAATGTTCACAATAAGAGAAATTTAGAAAATAGATAGGGTGAACTTTATAGGTTAAAATTAGGTAAAACTAACTTTGCCATTTTAAACATAAAAACGTGATAAATAAAAAAAAATTTAAGTCTCCTAATGTACTGAAAATCTCCATTGAAGTACCATAAAGGTTGTCCATGATGCTATATTAAGTCTTCTGAAGTCATAATTTGTGAACTAAGATTTAAGTCACAGAAATGATTTTCCTTTATCACCACTTTCAAATCTTATATATGAGTAGTGGCCAAATTTGTTCAATTTTATTAAGTTTGATTAAACCATCAAAATATGAGAGACAAATATATATAATTTTTCAAACTTTTAAAGCTACATGTTTTATTTTACTATGCAAAAAAAAATGCATATAACAAAAAGCTCACAGAAAAAAAGCATACATTGACTACAACATAATCAGTTATTAATAATTCATTGGTTCTCTAATTTTTCTATGTATTCATAATTTATTTGTATGACAGCCATGGCCAAAAACGATGTCTGCACAATTTGGAGCGTTTCATTGCGTTATCACAAATAAACAATTGATTCCACAATACGCAATATGCTTACAAAGACTTTAGACTACTTTTTTAAATAAAGGGTGAAGATGTACTGTACATTTTTCCTAATATCTCAGTATTGAAAATTAGCATTGAATAAAACAAAGTCATATGAGTTTGGAGTCATGTGTGAGAATGAATAGATAATAACAGAATTATTATTCTATTTACAGAATTAACTTTTTCTTTAAACGACTGAACCGTTTATTCATTTTGAATAAATGTTTTACTCAGCTTTATTTTAGAAGGATACCGCAGAAGTCACCACAATATAAAACAACCCTGTTTCCAAGAATGGGAACTCTACTCTAAGAGTGATTTGAGCTCCTTTAATGTTTGACACTGAGGCATTCATTGAACTCCAAATGTTTTTATCTATCTGTGTGTGTGTGGTGTGTGTGTGTGTGTGTGTGTGTGTGTGTGTGTGTGGTGTGTGTGTGTGGTGTGTGTGTGTGTGTGTGTGTGTGTGTGTGTGTGTGTGTGTGTTGTGTGTGTTGTGTGTGTGTGTGTGTGTGTGTGTGTGGTGTGTGTGTGTGTGTGTGTGTGTGTTTTCCCAGAGTTTTGAAACTCTTCAGAGCAGATGTGTTATAATCATGATGTGTGTTAAGGATTTGAAAGCATAATGGCTGCGTATCACTGCTGCTTCAACACTGGGGCTTCAGTGCACTCGGATATATCAAGGATGTTCTAGTGAAATATTCATTCTCTCTTTTTTCCTCTCACTTTCTCTTCCTCATTCTGTCTATTTTCACCTTTTTTTGTTAAACCGCAACACAAGAGCCTTAAAAATGCCACAATATGCCCCACAAAACATCATTCATAGAACATCACTAAACATTTGAAGGTCACACAGGCTTTTATGTCCCTGAATAATATTCATTTTCCCTCTGTGAGAGGGTTGGAGTGGCATTGGTGAAAATTAAGCATTAGACAACGGATAAGAGATATTTTAGCACAGGCAACAATGCGTAATAACAAGCACCACTTTTACAACTTGAACACGCTGACCTGAATCTTCATGTCTATGGAGGTTACATAGTTAAAAGACTTTAGATTAATTAACACTTAATATGGTGTCTCAGTGTGATAACTGTATAAAGAAGTATGGTCTAGAAGTAAACCTTTCTAGAATATGGTTTTCAAAACTAAAAAAAGTCAAGATTGTCAAAACCATATAACACCGACATAAATATAGTCCTATAAATTTCTAAGAACACTTTTCAGAGTTTAAAAAAAAAAATTTTCTTTATCATGGACACTTTTATTTGTCAGCATGTATTGCTTTCCAATCTGTGAGGATTCATGTTTTATGAATGCAGTCTCATTACGGCACATTGAACATGATATATATAGCCTACATTTAGCATTTATACATTCATGGGATTGAAAATGAGATTCTATCGCTCTCGTGAATTCCGTGTAAATTCTGGAACTGGAACACGAGCAGTCTTGACAGTGACAAATGCTGCCTTGTGCATTTGGCAATCTAGAAATCAGTTTAAGGAAAATAAATATTGTGGTTCCCCCTAAGCACTGTTCTCTGTAAGCTTTATGCACCTGAGAAATCTCATTCCCCCGTCTGTCTCCTGCAGATACTGATGGGGGAGCTCGCATCCTTCTTCACTAAACCTGAGGCCACACAGGAGAAGACCATTATAGCGGCTGACTGCTGCTTCTTCAACCCACTGCTGAGACGCATCGTACGCTTCCTAGGTAAGCAATGCCTCCAGTTTTCTTTGCTTCTTCAAATCAAAACTTCAAAGAATCAAACTTTTCCTGCCACATTACAACCTCAACTGCCATTTTGGCATTTTTCAATTCGTATATATTTTAAATGTAATTTATTCCTGTGATGCAAAGCTGAATTTTCAGCATCATTACTCCAGTCTTCAGTGTCACATGATCCTTCAGAAATCAATCTAATATGCTGATTTGCTGCTCAAGACACATTTATTATTTTTATCGATGTGGAAATCAGTTGTGCTACTTAAAGGTACAATATGTAAGATTTTTGTATTAAAATATTCAAAAAACACTTTCACAGTGTGATATACTGTATTTCATGCAGTTGTGTACTTACATTACCCCAAAAGATCCCAAGGATTTGAAAATCCAGAGAAATTCCAGTTTTAAATAATGGCTTGTCTCTTGTCATTGTCTCCTATCAATGACGTAATATCCGTGCTGTCCTCGGTTTCCGCTTGTAGAAACCATACATTAGCGACTGTTTCAATGGGCCACTATCATAGGCCGCTATACGTAAGCTTAGCCACCAATCTGTATATATGCCTATGATATAGTATGTCGCACGCCCCTGTTGTGTCGTTCAGTCATCATAGTTCAAGATTATTGATTGCGAGTACACAAAATCCCCCCAAAAAACCCGTAAAAGTAGAGCAACTGAGGCAAGCAGGCTTTGGGAAAAACAGAGAAATAAAAACAAGGATCATTATCGGCATGGTGTTTTCAGGATTGAGCTTTGCAAAAACTTGGACTTGACAGAGACTATGCTCTCGCATGTGTTTAAGGTTTTAATAGACCTGTAAGCAAATGTAGTTATATTGAACTTTGTTTGCACTTCAGTAATGCTTTTTATCAAGTCTGGTGACCAAGTCTATGGCAGTGAAAATAAATACACACTGTAAAAAATAATTCTGTGGCTTAGTAAATATTACAGAAATATTTAACTTTATTAACTTAATAAAATCTCTGAATATCGTTAACTTGATTGTTTGAGTTAAACATACCAAAATAATTTAGTAAAAATCCAAGTTAATTTTATCTAGAATTTACAGATATATTTAAGTTTTTTTCAATAAAATTATTTAGTATTTGACTAACCAATTATTTCTTTATAATACACTTAATATATTTGTGAAATTTCTATCAAAAAATATGAGAATGTTTAATTAAACTGATCTGTTTCAAGAAACAAAAAAATATTACTTAATTCAAATCACTATTATTAATATATTTCACACTCTTAAGAAATTTAGTAAGTTTACTCAATTAAAACAATGCACCCCTCCCCCACCCTCTGACGCGACGACAACTCGACGGTTGGTTGAGTGAGCGCGGGCTGTTTGAACTCTCCGGTCTCCAGTACAACATCTCTCTTCTCAGCGTCGCAGATTTGGTGCATTTCCTCTGTGAAATTCAGGTTTGTATATATTATCTTATCTATACAATCATTACTGTGCTTTAAATCATTTTATTTAATGCAAAACAACATACAAAGGCGTAATTCGACACCTAAACAGAGTCGCGCCTGTCTTTACAGTAACGTTATGGTCTTTTCGCGTGATTGAAACGCCTTGCATAAACACACGACTTTATTCCTAATGAATATAATTCATTTGGATGATAAAATGTCCTCAGAACTGTCACTGTTTGTTTATTGGCAGGTTATGGAGTCAGTAGCTCGCAGTATCTTTCGGCTATGAGTGGGACGGTATTCAGGACACCGGTCTAAAGTTCGAAGTTCACCCGCAGAGTGCGAGTCCGTCTCTGGGACGAAAACCAGCGCTGATCCGGTGGACATTGGATGACAGACTGGTTGATTACACTTGAATTAGGCTACCTGAATGTTTAAATGTTTCATTTTTACTTCAAAAATGTTTGTTAATTGAGTTTAAATGTAGGCAATATTGTATACATGTTAAAAACAGTGTAAAATGTGCTGTATTGCTGTACTCAATGACAATAAAGGCCAATGCCATTTAACGTATACTGGTTGTTGTATGAAATAGGCTACTATTTTACAAAGGTTTAGAGGAAATAAAAGAGGTTAATATTACTTATAAATAAAAACAGTTAATATTACTCATAAATATTGTTTTTTAAATGTTAAATTATACTCAATTTTATTTCTTAATGTACCAGATGCAGCTACTTCGATTAACTTAATTTTTTACTTGCATTTACTCAATTCGCACAGTATATTTCATTGATTTCACAGCTTTAAAATTTACTCAATTTTTTTGAGTGTAAAAATGTTTCACCAAAAAAATTGAGTAAATAATAGTTAAACTTTTTACAGTGCAGTATGTGTTGCCAACGTATTCTCATCCCAAGGCGTCGCTTTTGCAATTTCGTCTAAATCGAACGCACATTGCACCCTTTAGCGTCAAAATGAGACGCAGATAGATATGGGTAGGTTTAGGTCTGGGGTAGGGTTAGGGTTAGACCGCTAGGAGGCACTTCTGGCCCATATCTATCTGCGTCTCATATTGACGCTAAAGGGTGCCATGTGCGTTCGATAGACGAAATTGCAAAAGCGTCAGTATATGACGCCTTGGGATGAGAACGGGCTGGTGTTGCACAAAAATATTTAGCAAATACTGTGGTTTTGTTCAAATTTACTTTTAGTACGATTGTTTTAAATGTGTAAAACTGCGCAGCATTAACCCACCAAATCATTTGACAAATGTCCATAACAGGCTAATATCATTACATTTCACATTCCTTGCAGCTAATTCATAACGATGACATAAAATATTGTGATCAAACATCCAGGTAATACAAAAACTATACGAATTATACCATACATCTCTGGATGATGAAAACGACATCTCCCATCATTCCACTCTCCTTCATATCATAGTAGAGGTCTGCACTCCCGCGGGTCGCGACGCAAAACAGTGCGGCGCGGGACAAATTTTGAAAGGTCATTGCGGGAGCGGGCGGGATGATGAGGTGCACTTGCGGGTGCGGGCGGGAGGGAGGATTCGCTGCACTCCCGCAAACTAAATATGAGTGTAAAGCTGAGACCTGCACTCCCGCGGGACTACCGCGGGAAATAAAACAACTAGAAACAAATAAACCGTTATTTATCTAATGCACAAGCAACAAGGATAACTAAAAATAAAAACGATTTACTGGCGCAAGGTCGGAAGCTAACTCTCGCGTGGTTCATTCATAGGCGCAGCAGAACAGCCAAACCTACCACACAGAGGCAATGTCTGCACCACATGACAGGTGGATTGTTTATTGCTACAGATATTATTATTAAAGAAAGGAACATGCAAAACTACAAAACCAAACAAAGAAAAAGTCTGATATTTGGAAATGTTTTAGTAGCCTAGTAGGCCAATGCGACAGCAATGGAAAGCACCGTCCTTTTGCGAGCTGTTACAAATGCAACAAAATACTCACGTAAGTCTGTAACTTCAGGTCTGAAGTGTCATGTGTGCACCGTTTTGAAAGGCAAACTTCCCTGACGTTTACGGCAAGTCAGTCGAAAGTGTCAAGTGCACTAAAAGATGTAACAGAAAAATGTGCAAGCTTCCAAGTTCCAGCACAGCATCGGAGAGGGCTTTCAGTATTTGCGGTAGCTCGCATGCTGGAGCAGAGACGGATTAATCTGAAGCCCTCATCAGTGAACGACATGCTATTCCTAAAAATAAAAAACTAGGCGGGATTTTGCGGGCGGGAGCGGGACGAAACTTGATTGTCGCGGGCGGGAGCGGGAGAAAATAACATATATTTTTGCGGGAGCGGGACAAAATCTTGCGGGAGCGGGCGGGAGCGGGACGGAAAAATCCGTCCCGCGCAGGTCTCTACTTCATAGCGCCATCAAACCTTTGTTATTGTTTTAAAAATGCGACCTCTGGTGGCTAAAAATTACATATTGTAGCTTTAATATTTTTGTGGAAACAGTGATACATTTTGTTCAGGATTCTTTAATTGATGGAAAGTTCAAAAGAACAGCATTTATTTGAAATACAAATATTTTGTTATCATTACAGGTCTAAATGTGATCAATTTAATCTTAAAACTAAAATAATCTTACTCCCTTCAAACTGTGTATAGTGTATATCAAACTACTCTAAATGGCTAGCATGTTAAAATCATCTTATAATTATCAAGTGGTTAATAATTATTCCCCCTCTTGTTCTCAGGTGTGTATTCTTTTGGCCTCTTTACCACCACCATCTTTGCCAATGCAGGGCAGGTAGTGACAGGAAACCAGACACCTCACTTCCTGTCTACATGCCGGCCAAACTACACCGCGCTGGGCTGCCATTCAGCGCTGCAGTACATCACAGAGCGGAGAGCCTGCACCGGAAACCCGTACCTCATCACCTCTGCCCGCAAATCATTCCCCTCGAAGGACGCGGCACTGAGTATGTACTCCGCTGTCTATACGGTGGTGAGTATACATCAGACATGACACAGCATCTGTAGAAATCACTGTCATCCTTGCCTCTCCCTCAGTAGTGCTGATATATATGTACTAGAATTTTTCACCATTTTTACCATGATGGCAAAACCCAGTTTACAATATTACAATATCATTTCTTAAGACATTTTTGTTTGTTAAAGAAATTAATAATTCTATTCACCAATGTGGTGTTTAATAAATTGTAATACAATGAAAAACATAATATAGTAAATAATTATTAGTCTTTATTTTTATAATTAAATAATTCTTTTTTTGCCATGATAGCAAAACTGCAATTTAATTCCTTTATACATTTGATGTTTTTGAAAAAAAAATCCTACTTCTTATTACCAAATGTGCCATTTAATTAATAAAAAAAACCATAGTAATTACAAATGTTTAAAATAACTGTTTTATATTTTTAGATATTTTTAAAATGACGTTTTTGTGCTGTGATGGCAAACCCCAGTTTACAATATAATTAACCAATGTAGCATTTAATTAATCAAAATAGTATTAAAAAATAAGAATATAGTATATAATTTGTAATGTTTAAAATAACTGTCTTATTTTTTTTTAGATAATTTTAAAATTAAATGTTTTGCTGTGATGCCAAACCCCAAATTAAAATATAATTTCTTAAGATTTTTATGTTTTTATAAGAAATTCCTATAAAATGCTAAAGAAGTTGAGCATTTAATTAATCAATATACAGTACAATGTAGTGATAATGTAAATGATTATTACTATTTGAAATAACTGTTTTCTATTTTTAGATATTTTAAAATGAATTATGATATGTTGTGATAGCAAAGCCCCATTTTCAGCAGCCATTAATCCAGTGTACTAAGGAAAGCGTGTGTTATATAATCTTTAAGAAGTTGATTTGGTACTCAAGATCTTTTTCCTATTATTACCACACTTGAGAATGATTATGCAGCTTTAATGAAGTGTGGAGACGGCAGTGCTGCAGTGTCTTTTGCACTTTTGCCCTGAACTATAGAGTACACTTGTATTTCTTGTAAGTCGGTGTATACTTTCAAGTTTCAAGTCAAATTTTGAGCCAAAACAAACAAGTTTCTTTAGAAACCTATTAGCCCCATTAGTGTGTAGATCTTGGATGACGTCTATTCCATAGACTACTCAATCTAACCAGCACAGAGAAAAGTGAGCAGCCCAGTCATCAAGATCATGATGTCCTCCTCATACAGGGGTTGGACAATGAAACTGAAACGCCTCTCATTTTAGTGTGGGAGGTTTCATGGCTAAATTGGACCAGCCTGGTGGCCAATCTTCATTAATTGCACATTGAACAAATAAGAGCAGACTGTGAAGGTCCAATTAGCAGGGTAAGAGCACAGTTTTGTGCCGTGTATCAGGATGACAATGCACCAATACACACAGCAAGACTGGTTAAAGATTGGTTTGATGAACATGAAAGTGAAGTTGAACATCTCCCATGGCCTGCACAGTCACCAGATCTAAATATTATTGAGCCACTTTGGGGTGTTTTGGAGGAGCGAGTCAGGAAACATTTTCCTCCACCAGCATCACGTCGTGACCTGGCCACTATCCTGCAAGAAGAATGGCTTAAATCCCTCTGACCACTGTGCAGGACTTGTATATGTCATTCCCAAGACGAATTGACGCTGTATTGGCCGCAAAAGGAGGCCCTGGCTACACCATACTAATAAATTATTGTGGTCTAAAACCAGGTTTTTCAGTTTCATTGTCCAACCCCTGTACATCAGAGTCATAGTTTGAGAAACAGCTAGAAGCGTCATTGAACAGCACACAATAAACTCCTGCAACAGTGAAGAGAAGTTGTGTATTTTTGGTTTTCTGCAGATGTATGTAACTCTGGTATGGAAGACTAAAGGCACAAGGCTGACCAAACCCACTCTCTGTCTGACTCTCGTGTCATTGGCTGTTCTGGTGGGCATCGTGCGTGTGGCTGAGTACCGCAACCACTGGTCTGATGTTCTCGCTGGATATCTCACTGGAGGAGCTATCGCTGCTTTTCTGGTGAGAATCTGACAACCTTGGAGACCAGAACATTACAGACTGTTCAATGTATTCTTCAGTTAAAGAATTCATCCCCATTCAAAAAATGTATGCACTATCATTCAAAAGTGTTGGGGTTAGTAAGATATATTTTTAAAGATGCATTAAAGGATGCATTAATTGATCAAAAGTGACAGTAACATTTATTATGTTACAAAAGATTTCTATTTCAAATCAATACCTTTCTTTTGAATCAAAGAATCTTGAATTTTTTTTGTGCAGTTTCTACAAAAACATTAAGAAGCACAACTGTTTTCAACATTGATAATAATCAGAAATGTTTCTTGAGCAGCAGCTGAAAATTTAGCTTCGTCGAATAAAATACATTTTTAAAATGTATTAAAACTAAATTGTGATAATATTTCACAATATTACTGTTTTTACTCTGTTTTGATCAAATAAATACAGCCTTGGTGAGTGTAAGAGACTTCTGTCAAAAACATTAAACAGTCTTACCTAAAACTTATCTTACTGTAATAATTTTGAGCATGCAATAAGATAGTAAGTCATTGTACTACATTGAATCTATACAACATCAACGAATAGCTAGAATTTGCATCATAAACGGCACCGTTGTTACATGCATAATCTGTAAATTCACAAACCGTACCACTTTGGTTGTACAAGGACTTATGAACATAGTTCAAAAAGAATGCCAGAAAATCCTCCCTGAAATAATACTATTTTCAACAAACTAAAATCTAATTTTCACACATCCTTGCAAACTATTTAGGATGAATAGTGTGTGAATTGGAATAAATCTACAGTCTCACGCCATGCCAGAGTGTGAAACAGGCCATTACTCTGATCACAGCCCTGTTTAACGCTAATACTAGTACTCAGATGTTTAGTAAGTCTGCAGATAATCCACTGGCTTTAGACCGCATCCTTCATCCTCTTAGTACAATCACAGCCATGCCAAGGCTGAACATGCTCTGGGCACAAAGCCTTAATCCTGCATTGTCATACATTAAATACCTTACACATTTGTGTTGCCTTTATTAACCTCCCCTCTTGGTTCCCCTCTAGGTCTCATGTGTGATCAATAACTTCAAGCAGACCCAGATATATCTGCCGCCCTTACCACCGCCTGTGCACCTTCAGCGCCCGGAGCCCTCGCTCAACATGCCCATGGTGGCCATGCCCTGCGTAGAGAGTCCACTCGAAAAGTTAAGTGGCCCTCAGGTAAGGGGTGACGGGTGGGTGCACTGGACACCAAGATAGGGAGGAGAAGTGTGGGAACTCTAATAACTGTACTGTGTAATAATGTGCCTATTCTTCTACTGAATCAGGTCTGCTATCCACATACTTGTGGTTTAACATGGTTTATCACACTGTTCTGTTGTGTAAAGAAGCTGGGTCGATTTGACCCTATTTGGGTTAGTAATCATTCGTAATCAGTAACCCAACAGTGCTGGTTTTGGAATGCGAATGTGTATGAGCACATCAAGCAAGTTCAAACAGTTCAAGTTAAACTTCGCCTATCCATGTTCGTGGCGCTCATGAGAGAAATATGTGTGGAAAGAAGAAGAAAACGAATCTGAGCCGAGAGCGAGCTTTGAAATTGCCTGCAACAAGGAGTGTGTTTTAAAACTGTTTTCTCTCACTCGAACAGTGACCGGTGACTGATGAGGGTAACTGATAAAGCTGGAAAGGAACTTGAAAGCGATTAAAGTGCCCCTATTATGCTTTTTCGAATATTATCTTTTATGCAATGTGAAATATAGCTGTGTAAAACGTCTGCAAAGTTTTAAAGATCGAAGTGGACGATTGCTCCTAAAAGAATAGGTTCTAACGCGCTGTAAGCGGTAGACCAATCACAACAGACTGGACCATCTGACCAATCAGAGCTGAGTAGGATCTCAAAAAGGAGGTTTAGAGAGACTGAATCCTTGATTGAACCGTTTCAGACACTGTGAGAAAAGAGGTAAACCTGTTGTAGGAGACCTCCAAAACTAGGATTAGGAACGTTTAAAATTGCATAATTAAGGGGCACTTTAAAAACACTTTAATCATATCAATTTGCTATAATACACATACTATTCTCTCTTTTTAGTGTTTATTACGAAGCTGCAGTCTGTGTGTTTCTTCCCTTGTGAAAAAGAAGTTTATTCAAGTGCTAGATCCTATGTCTAACATTACCGATTGAAGAGGAAATGACTGTGAAGCTTTGATGGACTCCATCTACTCCATCTGTGTTTTGATCATCATTCTGAATCCCATCCGGACGTAGCCTATAGTCTTGATAAAAATTGGTTATTTTTGATTTCATGGTGACTTTAACGTAAGCTATTCAATATATTCAACAATGTTTATTTCATGAACCAAAGTTCATTGGGTCTCAATAATCTAACGATGGGTTCGTCCCATTTTTGACCCAGCACTGGGTTACCAAAATTACCATTTTTTATTTAGAGTGATTTCCACAATGTGGAAATACAAAATATTTTATTTTTTTGTTATGGAGGTGAATTTGATTTTTATTTGAGGGTTCCCATTACCTCAGTTCCAGCATTTTAAGGCATCATGTACTAGATGCTCCAAAAGAGATCAGTCTTCTTGTGTTGTGCAGATTCTAAGCACTCATTGCATCCTTCAGTGGTTAAATGTAACCTTAAAGGATTAGTTCACTTTTAAAAAAACTTTTGCTGATAATTTACTCACCCCCATGTCATCCAAGATGTCCATGTCTTTCTTTCCTCAGTCGAAAAGAAATTAATGTTTTTGATGAAAACATTCCAGGATTTTTCTCCTTATAATGGACTTCAATGGGGACCAAACGGTTCAAGGTCCAAATGACAGTTTCAGTGCAGCTTCAAAGGGCTTTAAACGACTCCAGACGATGAATAAGGGTCTTATCTAGCGAAACGATGCGTCATTTAAAAAATAAATAAAAAGGTTTACGTTTTATTAGCACAAATGCTCGCCTTTCTCTGTTCTGTGATGCACGTTCGTGACTCTCTGTCGAACTCGTTCATCAATGAACAAATCTTTTTCGAGTATTTCATTCATTCAACGACGAAATGACTCGAAAAAAGATTTGTTCATTTTGAAGAGTCTTTTTTCCGAGTCATTTCGTTCATTCAACGAACGAAATGAACTAAATGACTCGAAAAAGATTAGTTCATTGATGACGAGTTCGAACAGGAAGTCACGAACGTGCATCACAGAACAGAGAAAGGCGAGCATTTGTGCTAATAAAACTTAAACTTTTTTATTTCTTTTTGAAATAACCGATCGTTTCGCTAGATAAGACCCTTATTCATCATCTGGTATCGTTTAAAGCCCTTTGAAGCTGCACTGAAACTGTCATTTGGACCTTGAACCGTTTGGTCCCTATAGGCTATATGCACGCATAAGTTCCGCATTTGACGCAAGGATGCTCTTCCGTTTCCGGTTGGGGATTAAAGCGGAGGAGAACTGAGGAAAACGGGATTATGGCAGAGTCTTCAAAATGTACTGTCCTCCCGTCTTTGAAACGAAACTTTCATATGTTTAGATGTAATTTTATATATAGTTATGTTTATTTCATATAATTTTAAAAAAGAAGCATAAAACACAACGAGGGGTGTCTGTTTTGTCTGTTTTTGTGACTAACGTTTCTTTAGTATAACCATGGAGTATAAAATTCAATATAAATTCTTGGTATTGCATTGGACTCTACGATCGGTGGAAGTTATCGAGCATCCTTAACCCTTCACCGGAAATACCGCCGTGCATAGAGCCCATTGAAGTCCATTATATGGAGAAAAATCCTGGAATGTTTTCATCAAAAACATTAATTTCTTTTCGACTGAAGAAAGAAAGACATTGACATCTTGGATGGGGTGAGTAAATTATCAGCAAAAGTTTTTTAAAAAGTGAACTAATCCTTTAACCCTGTCCTCTCCCTCTCACACTCTTCAGAAACGCTTTGTTTTTCTATGCTCAGCAGGTTCCAGGGGTTTTATACACAGGCATCACATGACCATCAGCCATACCTGGCCCCCGCCCCTCCCGATGTCCTGATCCACTCACGTCGCTCCATCTCCAGCGCAGTCTAGACATGCCTTCAGAATACTCCACCTGCGCCCGCCCTAGACCCTCTCTCACGAGATCATACTCCACTCAGGTCTAGAGCCTCCTGAACTCACCTCTACTGACAGAGACAATATCACAGCAATATCCACACATCTCAATCGGGAATATTGTTTTTTAATGAGAGCGTTTCATCTTTATCTGAATCCTTTTGGTTTCCGTCTCTCGTCTTTTGAGTGTTTTTTTAAAGGAAAGTGTTCGAACTGATAATAACCGTCCACCTCTGTAATTTTGCAGATTATTAATGGCAGATGTTGACATAATGAACTTTATGTACATTCTAAGAAGATTTTCTCATTTAACAGCCATACAGAAACTGAATATCAACTGTGAAATTTAAGATTTAAACATTAAACCTTTACTAACATTTAAGAGTGAAATGTGGAAACAAACAATTATATTTTTGGAAATATAGATTGGTAGGATGTAGCAATCTACTAGTAAATGTATCTGAAAGATAATAAATTAGCACTATTTTTATGGCTAAGTATTTCGTTTAAGTATCCATGAAAAAAAATATTATTCACAAATAGGGTCATATGAGTCAAAATTATAGTTGTACAGAGACAGTTTTCAAGACATTCATATATTTGAGTATATTTCAGCACCAGTAAGGTGGGATGTAAAAGAGACAAATATGTATAGGATGTAGCAAATGTTTTATATCTTACATTGTATAAAATGTGAATGTTTTTCCCTTGGAAATTTCCTGTTAGAATTATTGACATGTTAGTGATATAATCCAGAACCAAAAATACAGAGACTAAGGAATTACCTCAGGTTTCATCCTAAGGTTAACGGGCTACATCTGCCAACTGTACATGTCTCACTATAAGATTATATAATTTTTGTAAATAACTGTATTTTTCACATCATTTTTGACATTTTACATACAAATTACTATGTTATCATTGAACAACTTTAGTCTTTAGTTTAGAATTTACTGATCACATGTTCAAGTGACTTATGTGAAACACATTTGTGATTTTTTTTTTGTTTGTTTAGTGAGAGAGAGATTGTGAAAACTGACATTGTGAAACTGAACAGAGGGAAATAATCTGTTAAACTTGTTATCAGACATTTTGTCTATTGATGTTATTGGCTATTTTGTAAGCCAGCATTTTTCTACATAGTATGTCCACTGAAGGAAGTGAGGTAAACCTCTGTATGTAACATGGTGCTTGAATGTGACTGTTCAGGTATAGCTACCCTTTCATTTTGTAAAAAAAAAAAAAAAAAAAAAGTTCAATATGAAGACAGATGATTCTTGCAAAACAGATCAACTGATTGTTAATTAAACATTTAATTAAAAGGAAATGTCTTGAACTTTTAATTGCAGATTGCCCCCTGGCAGTGCTTGCTAGTAATACATGTAATTCCAAAAAATTAAGTAGCCTAGCCCCTACTTGTTATTAGAATATATTTAATTTGAAAATACTCGTACAGTTACTTTTTGATTGATTACATATTATTCACAAAATGGCAATAAATTATTCTCAATTTATTGATTCTCCCTTTTCATCTTTGTAAATATTCCTTTTTAAAAACAAACGACTTATATTCAGAAGGTCTTCCAGGTTTGTGGAAATTCATACACAGACAACTTATGAGCCGATCACTGAAAACAGAGCCACACAGCATTTGATCACTGGATTTACAGAAGTCATTTCACTTTTTTTGTTTTGTTATGTTTTACATAGCACCATCAACTACTGATGAACACATTATTGATTAGCACACAATAATTAAATTATCACTCACCGGGTCATTTAACCACATCTATGGAACTATGATTTTGAAAGGCTTAGAGTAGGCTACCCTGCAAAAAAATTAAAAAATAAAAATCCCAAAGCATTTGTCCTGCTGATCGGAGCAGTCGTGTAGTGATTATTCTCACCATCAGAGGGCGCTGCAAGCTACACTGATTACTGGGTCACGCACCGCTACTTTTTTTTTTTTTTTTTATTGAACAGTATCAATTCACAGACTCAAATAGGGAACAAATAATATGCAAACAAAAATATCTCCATTCGTATATCTGTGCATATACGCCTATGCTTACATAGGTTCATAGAACAAAAACATTGCATAATTAGTACAATAAACAAAATCATAATTCAAACATTTAAGGGGGTTACAAATTGCAAGGAAAAAAAATCAAATAAATAGATCTTAGACAAAAACAAACAAAAATTATAAAGAAAGAGACTCATACATATTTTTATACAGTTTACAAAGGGACTGATTTTCTTTGGATAAGCGCACCGCTACTTCATCCATGAAGAACCTAGAGGAGAGAGCAGAGCACAAATGTAGGTAACCAAACAGTTGAGTTGATGGGCCCCATTGATTTCCGTATTATTATTATT
Source organism: Chrosomus eos (assembly GCA_036326025.1). NCBI lineage: Eukaryota > Metazoa > Chordata > Actinopteri > Cypriniformes > Leuciscidae > Chrosomus > Chrosomus eos. The sequence continues at coordinate 8,246,863 of CM070828.1, read as the reverse complement.
TTAAATATCTTCTTTTGTGTTCAACAGAAGAAAGAAGTTCATACAGGTTTGGAACAACATGAGGGTGAATAAATGGTCGTTTTGAAATAGAAATTAGTCAGCAACAAAACTACTCAGGTAGGCAGTAGAATTTAAACAATGCTCAATTACAAAAGTGTGTAAGAAAAAGTGTGCCCAGAAAATATTTACACACCATTACACCACCAGCAGCAGCCTGAACCATTGATTTATTAGTGTCTTTCTATCAGCTCAAACCAGTTTGTCCATTCCCCTCTGACCTTTGGGCTCAACAAGGCATTTTATCCCACAGAACTGCAACTCTCTGGATAGTTTCTCTTTTTAGGACTCTGTAAACCCTAGAGATGGCTGTGTGTGAAAATCCCATTAGACCAGCCCGCCTGGCACCAACAACCACGCCATGTTTAAAGTCTACATGCCTAAATGCGTTGAGTTGCTGCCATATAATTAGCTTATTAGATATTTGCATTACTAAGCAGTTGAAGTGGTGTACCTAATAAAGTGGCCGGTGAGTGTATGTTAGCAGTAGCATGTCACATTGCAGGACACTGCTGTCGTGTCGAGTCATCTCCTCTCTTTCTCCCTCTGGGTGTAAAAACGACAGTAAACTGCATTGGACTGAGAATAGCTGAGACAATAGCCTTGCTAGACCAGCCACCTCTTTCACTTCATTATCATCTCAAGTAACACACCCTGCGTAGCGTACGCTTGTTGTGTTCATACCATGGATAAGATTACAGATGCCACATTTTATATGAAGCAGAACACAGCCGAGCAATGTTCAAACACAAGCAGAGTTTAGAAATCTCATTTGCTGTCTGCTTATCTGGTGTGAGGTCATGTAGCAACAAGCCTTCTCTTGAAAATTGATCTCTTTATCTTTCATGCCACTGAGTATTTCAGATGAAGAGGAGGAAGAAGGAAGGTAGAGGAGGGGGTGGGCCAGTGGGATTATGGGTAATCAAAAACCTCTGCTGCCTAAACTACAGCCCATTCTTTCACTGTGTGTTTGCGTTGCTCTCATACCATATAAGGAAGAATCAACCCACCTGAGGCCTGTAGACTCATACCTATGCTTGTCTGTGTGCTCAGGGCCTCCTAAACTAGTTTTTAATCTGCTTTGCTGCGACCATTTGTTTTGTTGCTTTCCGTAAAATAAAACGTTCTTTCAATTTAGCATAAGATTACTTTGGACGAATCTATTTGTTGCCTGAGCTTCTCTGTGACCCTACATGAACTTTGGCTGTTTGATTTTTCTATAAAGGAGGACTGTTTACTTAGTTGACAATAACAGCAACATCATTTACAGTAATCAATGCACATATCTGGCAACCCCTGATTGACATATATACGCCCATGAAGATAATCTGCCAGTAGTTTACAGGCCAGTGTTTTATATTTTATAATATCCGGGTGACTCATGCCAAAAGCAGAATTCACTTCAGTCTCTCTCTCTCTCTCTCTCTCTCTCTCTCTCTCTCTCTCTCTCTCTCTCTCTCTCTCTCTCTCTCTCTCTCTCTCTCTCTCTCTCTCTCTCTCTCTCTCTCTCTCTCTCTCTCTCCTCTCTCTCTCTCTCTCTCTCTCCTCTCTCTCCTCTCTCTCTCTCTCTCTCTCTCTCTCTCTCTCTCTCTCTCTCTCTCCACCTCCACAGTACAGCTCTTTAAATAGGGAAATCACTGCAGGGTTGCAGGTACAGACAAATCTCTGCATTCCTTCATCACTGACACCCTCCACCAGCCTTCCTGCACTCCTGCTTTCCTGCATTTAGGCTAATATTCTATCAACTTCATCTGAACTGCAAAAGATATCATGGTTTTTGTATTATATAAGTGCGTGTAAAGTCAATTTCTATGCTGTTTTTTTGAGCAGGTGTTGTGAATAACTAACATAGGCCGAAGTGAAGTTTGAGAAGACTTGTAAAAATGCTTCTATTTTGCATTTGTTTTTATTACCAATTATATTTTAAGCATAGCAATTTTAGAAAACCGTTAAGTAAAATTAAATGGAAATTTGCAAGTTTTTTTTATGTGAAAATGTTAAAAAACGCATATTACCCTATAATTAAAAATCCTAAACCTTTGTTTATTTCCAGAATTATATATCTAAATATCTATTATGAATCCCATATAGACTTTTCATTATTATTTTTACATTTCTTTCTACATATTTCTTGTATATTTTATAAGCAACAACTAAAATTCTAAAACTTAATATCTCCTGGAAAAATAAACCTAACGTCCTAACCAAACGTCACTGTTTAACGCGCTAAATAAATGACCAATCAATGAAAGCACATGTCTTGAGTGGCACTTCTAAAGAAGCGCTAAATCAAATGGGCGGGACACATTGGGTTTGTTTGTCGACGTTTTACAGCCACGCCCACACAGCTGATTTAAGAGTCCGAGGGAGTTTGCTGAGAGAAGTGAGAGGAAACTAGAGAGCAGGACGCCGATGAACAAGCAGGAGAGTATCACAAACCCCAGCGAATTTCGGATACATTTGTCTCAGCTGTGTCATTCTTCCTAAGAAAAAAACATTAGAAGATTGGGCATTGGGTCTTCTCAATAAACGGCGCTTGAGGGAAAAGAGGTGAGTGAACTTTTAACATTCAGCCATATTCTCACCTGAGCGCGCACCTGAACCTGTTCTGCACAATCAGCCCATGCACGCGCGTGTAGCTGTGATACAAATATTTTTAGTAAAAGAAAAAGTTATTAATAGTTTAATTAAGGTAGACTCCATTAAACATATTTAAAAAATAATATTTTTATACCTACCGAAAATAATGTAAAGTTAGAGTGCACGAGAAACTCCGCTTTCAGTAACATCTCAGTTCAGGTGATCGGTCAGGCTAAGTTATTCCTTGCAACACGCCCAGTTTGCATTTAGACCGGTTTCTTGCAGTAGACACGACCTGATTTGCTCAGCCCTGAGGACACAAATTCAGAGCAGACGCGGAACAAGAGGCCTTTACTGTTATGCAACAGTGCCAGTTACAAAGTTACATTAATGTGTCTTAATTTCGTTGTGAGGTCGTTTGCAGTAGAGCCGTTTCACCTTGCACTGCATAAAACGTCTCCTGTGTTGCTGTTGTTGACTTCACCTCAGAGCTGTTGGCATTTGAACTATAAGCAAGGATTGAACATAAGCCAAGATCAGTGGGATGAGAGAACGTGCTGATGGAGGGATAAAATAAGGTATGGCACTGCAGGTGACCACTGTGACTGCAGGACCGACTCCCTGGAAAACTCACTCTGAGAGTGAATCTTATGAAAACACATCCCATATATAGCCTAAATTATACACACACATTTTCATGTTTTTCTATGGGGACTTTACATAGTCAAAGATTTTTATACTGAACAAACTGTAGATAATATCCCTTTACCCTAACCCACACCCCTAAACCTACCCATCACAGAAAACTTTCTGCAAAAAAACATCACTTATTATGATTTATAAGCTCATGAGGACCAAAAAAAAAAAAAAAAATGTCCCCACAAGGATCCCAGATGTTGACATCTTCCATTTGTGGGTTTACCAGAACACACACAAAAAATAATTTTGGTTTAAAGCTTCTTTTTAAGTTGTACAAAAAATACCTACTTTAAAAAAAAAGAATAATCCTAAAATAATAATAAATGCATAATTAAATGCTTGTATTTCCCAATTGTCATTCAAAGGCATAAGTTGACAATTGCCATGAAATATTTCTGTTTATCTTGATTTTGGGTCAAATATAATGGGCATTTTAGTCTTGTTGGCCAAATATGCCCACATTTGAGTGAATTTCTCTATTGTAATAAGCACAATTAACTAGTTTCAGGCTGTTTTCTGCGGTTCTGCTTCTGTTACACTTATTAAATTCAGACAGCAAGCTCTAACATGTTGCCTTCTAAGGTCTTGTATTAAAGCATTAGAGGAAGTGTGTCAGTGTGGTGAAGCAACATTTCAATATCGACACGTTCCAGAAACCATTTCACTATTTTGTTGTGTCACGGATGGCTGTTTGTTCCTCTTTGCTCAACTATGATTAACTAATTTGTCCCTTAATAGTATATTATGCATTCATAGTTTGTTCCTTTTTTATTCTGGGAATTGGGTGACAACCCGTGGTGGGTTAACCCAACAAAGGTGCATGTCATGTGCAGGCGCACGTGCTGTCATCTACATTTAATCACAGTGACTGTATTTGAGCTGCTAATGAACTTGCAGACAGAGATGACACCCTGCTAATCTCCTTATCCCTTCATCTCAACAGTACGCTAAAGCTGTGCTGTTGTCATCTATTTTCACTTTCTAGATGCCTCTCGAAGTGCTGCCATTGGTCCCGCCACACTTCGTTTGGCATCTTGTTGGTATTTTTGCCCATTCTGGTTGAATTGGCAGATTCAAATAAGTTTCGAGGTCACTGACAGTAAGTTCTTCTAGTCCGAATAGGCAGAGAACTTTGACTCCCAGAAGCCTCTTTCCCTCCCCCTGAATGGTATCTGTGGGACACATACTCACACATACATACTCACTCACCTGAGTCATATGAAAGAAATCCTAACTGCAGGGCACTTTAAAAAAACTGAAATTATTACATTACATTTATCCATTACCCTTATTACAAATTCTCAACTGAATTTCTGCACCCTGTGTTTTGCAACCAACTCTCTTGTGTATAAATAGAGGTAGGGGAGAAATATATATTTTTCAATATTGCCGTAATTTAACTGATACTGATTTGACACTCATGAGACTGTAAGGACACTTGCAAGGACATTTCAAATAAAAATATGTGGGGAAAGTTTGCACACTTTGAGCATCTCAGATTCTGTTCAAAGATGCATGATTTTGTATTGATTTTTTTTTTTTTTTTTTTTCAAATATCTTAGGCATCTCTGGTATTAAACCAATAGATATGTATGGTGGTTAGGGATACCTTATCTTTTATCTTCTTGAGTAACACTGGTATGATATTCATATTTTATATTAGGATTTAGCCATTTAAGCTTTGGAGAAGAACTAGTCTCTGCTGTCAAAGGAACTTTGCATAATTATTCATCTGATGTTTCTTATCTGCCATCTGAATATTTCTTAAGTGGACTCTTGAGATACAGTTATTAAACATTTCTAAACATGCATAGTGCTCTAAGCTGTTAAGCTATATTAGTTTACACTTTTTTTTTTGTCTCTCTTTTTGACAAATATGATGTTACTCTTTATTTCTGAGTTCTGGAGTCTTCCGCAGGGTGTGGCTGGTAATGGAATTCTCTGTCCAAACTTGTTTAGGAATTACTCCTTCAGCAGAGATGTTCTCTCCACTTCAAAGCAGTAGGAGCTTGTGTCTTGTGTATGTTTGCATCAGTACACCATAACTTTTGGAGCATTTATTGTGTCATGCTTACACTTAGCTAGTGTGTTAAAATACCTTAAGGAATTTACACACACTTGCTAAGTGTAAGCATGACACCATAAATGCTAAAAGTTATGGTAATATGGAAACTGGCTCTCTTTATCACTAATAATTGCATTGTTGATGCATACTTCAGTGCACAAAGATTGTGCATGCACAATTTCTTCAGAATTCACAAGACACTTTTCTTATACATTTATAATATAAAATGTTAAACGTTTTTGGTAATCTGGATTTTTCAAATGTGGCAATTAAATTGATTGTAGATTTTATCCTAAATTGTGAACCGTTTGCTGAATCATGATTTCCGCACGAAAATATTTAACATGCGTGCACACACACACACACCCACTTACTGTTTGTTTTAACACTTTCCAGGTTAGTCAGACTTGTTTTCTAGCCCAACACAAACATTACCAACTAAGCACTTGAATTTAGTGATCTTAAGTTATAAAACACAGTTTGATGGTTTCCTGAAATTAGTGTGGGAATCTATGGAATTCTTATAATTAGGGGAGGGGGGTTGTTAAAAGAATGTGTTAAGGATAAATGGGGGAAGGGAAGCAGCAGTTAGAGGCCTGAGCAGGTGTGGTTGTCATTTTATAAAACAATATTGACACATACATCAGATGTTTGAACGAATCACCGTGTAGAAGTTTGTGTACAATTTCTTCGTCACTGTCATGCTGGTTTTAATTCTAGTTGCTGTGCTATCCTGCAGAACTTTTTAATTTGAACCATTCAATTCAACCATAAATAATTTCTCTTTCTTCCTCGGTAGTCAAAATGTCAGACGCAGAGAAGTTCCTCTATGCCGACCGCAAAACTATCAACGACCCTTTGGCGCAGGCAGACTGGTCCTCTAAGAAGCTGGTATGGGTTCCCTCAGAGAAGCTCGGCTTTGAGGCCGGCTCCCTCAAGGAGGAGACTGGAGATGAGTGTATTGTTGAGCTGGCTGACTCAGGCAAGAAGATCAAGGTGAGCAAGGATGACATCCAGAAGATGAACCCACCCAAGTTCAGCAAGGTGGAGGATATGGCGGAGCTCACCTGCCTGAATGAAGCGTCTGTTCTGCACAACCTGCGAGAGAGATACTACTCGGGGCTCATCTATGTAAGTCTTTTTTGCATGTTCTGATACATCAAAGAATAGTTTAATTTACTATTTATAAAGCGTGCGTATCCGTCAAGAAGATTAGTCAATCGCTTGAAACGAATGTGCTTTTTGTGACGAACGGCATGTGTAAATCATTGTTCCAGACATACTCTGGGCTCTTCTGTGTGGTAATAAACCCATATAAGCATCTGCCCATCTACACGGAGGAGATCGTAGAGATGTACAAAGGCAAGAAGAGGCATGAGATGCCCCCACATATCTACGCCATCACAGATACGGCCTACAGGAGTATGATGCAGGGTGAGAACATTCCCTGTGTGACGCAGTTATTCAGACCAAAATGGCTCTTGTTCATGTGATGGAGCACTGTTAATTCCTTTTCTTGATCTTTTTAGATCGTGAGGATCAGTCCATATTGTGCACGTAAGCTTGACTTGGCACTTGTGAAATACCAGTACCAAAATAATGCATAAAAATGGCCAGCATTGTAGCTCCTTCTAAACTTATTTCCTCAGGGTGAATCTGGTGCTGGAAAAACTGAAAACACCAAAAAAGTCATTCAGTACCTTGCTCATGTAGCATCATCCTTCAAAACAAAGAAAGATCAAGTAAGTACAAGACTTTTTTCCTCAGGGTTGTGGCACAGCCAGTGTTGTATGTGTTCACGACATGGTTGATAATTCACAGTATTTAGGTTTGAATCCGACCTGCTTCATTCCCTAATCCTTTCACCATGAATATAGCCTTGTTGCTGACATGGTGTAAATAAATAAATTAAATGAATTCATTCCCTAATCCCATTCCCTATTTTACACTCCACTCTCTTGTCTGGCTCCATTGGTGGTTTTACGCTGCATAGAAGCTACAGATATGTTATGTGCCATGAACTCATTTACATGGATTCAGTCATGGAAAACAGTCATCACAATTGAATGTTGACTCGTGTGCACAACCGCCAGATTAGACGAGTGGTGATTGTCATGGCACAGCTGCTGATAAATAACCACATGCATTTTTAATATCAGCTATTCTGTCTCCAGCCCCCTTTGTGGTAAATGTTTTGTTAATGTCAGTTTTATCTCTTCCTGTTTTTTTTTATCCTCCTTTTCTGTTGAAGTCTTCCTCCCACAGGGGTTTAATGCTCCTCTCTCTGTCATTTGGACAAGGAAGTCAGAATTCTGTGTTTGCACATTCCTGTATCAGGTCTAGACCTGTTCCCATGGGATCTCTAGTTACTTTGAATACCTGCATATTTGTTCATGGTTTAATACACTAACCCCTTTTGTTTTTTAAAACTGCAAGCATCCAGTTGTTGAATGTTGCCCCATACGGTTGAAAATGTTCTAAATTTGAGCCCCCCTTCATTTTGTGTCCATATTTTGAGACTTTCTCTCTCTATCATCCTGCAGAGCAGTGTCACCCTGTCACATGTGAGTCTAACCATACCATCCTTCACGTTTCCTGCTGTATACACACCCCACTTTCCTGGTTATGCGACTGTGGTTTTCTACTGGCTTAATTATATGGTGTTATGTTGCAAAGTCTCCTAACCGCTTCGGCTAATGCAAATTCTAACACTGGTGTAGAAGTTTAATGCACGTATGGTTTTAAGCATTATAAATGTAGTGGAAGAATGTACTCTCCTGCAAAAATGGGCATCAGTTGTCAGGCAAAGCTTTCACTTGCAAATCTGTGATCTTGGTCTACTGTCTATTGATGGTTTGGTACCTTTGTTTCAAGATGTTGTCTTTGTTTCACTAATGGTCTATTAGTTCCTGAAATTGTGAGTTGTAACTTTAAATGCGCTCATCCTCTTTTATCAACTATTTGTCTGGCAGGGTGAGTTGGAAAAACAGTTGCTTCAGGCCAACCCAATTCTTGAGGCCTTTGGCAATGCCAAGACAGTGAAGAATGATAATTCTTCTCGATTTGTAAGTGTGCAACGACCAATCCAATTGATTCCTTTTTAAAGGGTCCCACTAAGTTTCGACACAAATCAATATGAGCTTTTTATTCACAGGGAAAGTTTATCAGGATCAACTTCGATGTCAATGGTTACATCGTTGGAGCCAATATTGAGACCTGTATCCTTTTTATTGTCTGAACCACCACTTGGGAAAATGAAATGTGTATTGTTAGCTTGTTGTCATTTTAAAGGGCTCATGCAGAATGTATTTGACTTATTCTGTTAATCCCCTAACAAGCGTTTTTCAGATCTGTTAGAGAAGTCTCGTGCAATCAGGCAGGCCAAAGATGAGCGGGCCTTCCATATTTTCTATTACTTGCTATCAGGAGCAGGAGACAAATTGCGTGGTAGGACAATTTCATGCAATGAACAAATTTAAGCTATGAATTCTTTAAAATCACATATGCATGTTAGGCCCAACGTTTTGTTAAAATGAACATGTATCAATCTTTTCTTAATGTGAATTTTATGCTGAAACCCATGTGACAGTGTAGTTCGCTCTAGGACTAATCTCTAAGGAAAGTTTATACATTTTCTCTACTCTACAGCTGAGCTTTGCCTAGAGGACTACAATAAGTACCGTTTCCTGTCGAATGGAAATGTAACTATCACTGGACAACAGGATAAAGACCTGTTTGCTGAAACCATAGATTCCTTCAGGATTATGGGCATCCCTGAGGAGGAGCAGACAGGTATGGAGACTCAAAGGCACTCTTTCATCTGTAATCACTCTACAGTGCGTTTAATCACCTAAAGTTGTGATTTCTTTCATAAATCGGGTGAAAGTTCACCAGTTTCTCATGCTGAGAACTATTCTGTATAGCTATAGTATTTTGACTGAACTTTAAGTTTAGGGTTTAACTTATTGAGGAGGGATGTTTGTTATTGCCCCATGTCTGAGGTAATGTATGTCCTGTTTTTGTGTTCCCAGGTCTTTTGAAGGTGGTGTCTGCTGTGCTGCAGCTCGGAAACATGAGTTTTAAGAAGGAACGCAACACTGACCAAGCCTCCATGCCTGATGACACAGGTCTCGCTTTCTTCATTAACTTGCACTACAAATTAGCCCCAAGTTAATTTCATTACCAGTACTTGAATTTACACCAAAAATGGCAGAATGCACATTCTGTTATTCATATTGCTTATTCTAGACTGGAATCCAACATTTATTTTTTTTAGCTCTAAATGTCTTGTCCTTTTTATTTATTTATCAGCTGCCCAAAAGGTGTCTCATCTCTTGGGCATGAATGTGACCGATTTCACACGTGCCATTCTCACACCACGCATCAAAGTGGGCCGTGATTGCGTTCAGAAGGCTCAGACTCAGGAACAGGCTGAGTTTGCGGTGGAGGCCCTGGCCAAAGCCACGTATGAGAGACTGTTTCGCTGGTTGGTTATGCGCATCAACAAAGCTTTAGACAAGACCAAGCGTCAGGGTGCTTCTTTTATTGGAATACTGGACATCGCTGGATTTGAGATCTTCGAGGTGTGAAAGTGTTGTGAAAAAAAAAAAAAAAATCTCTTATAATTGGCCATTTTGATTAACTCTTTTTCTCTTTGTAGCTGAACTCATTTGAGCAGCTCTGCATCAACTACACCAACGAGAAGCTTCAGCAGCTGTTCAACCACACCATGTTCATTCTGGAGCAGGAGGAGTACCAGCGTGAAGGCATTGAATGGAGCTTCATAGACTTTGGCCTTGACCTGCAGCCCTGCATTGAACTCATTGAGAAGCCTGTAGGTTTCATTTTTTTTTCTTCTCGTTTCGAACCCTCCTGCAGGCCTTGATTTAAAAAAAATTCTCATTTTTTCCCCATCAGACTGGTCCTCCAGGAATCCTGGCTCTGTTGGATGAGGAGTGCTGGTTTCCCAAAGCCACAGACAAATCCTTTGTGGAGAAAGTAGTCCAGGAATTGGGCAACAACCCAAAATTTCAAAAGCCTAAGAAGCTCAAAGATGATGCTGACTTCTGTATCATTCACTATGCTGGCAAAGTGAGAGCTCTTATGTGTCTTATATACTGGGATTAGCTTCATATGTTTGTAAAGTAATACTGTGGACTTCTGTAATTTATCATGAAGTCATATTTGGTAAGCAATGTCTGTGGAAATTGCTGAGGTGGGCTACTCAGTTTAGGCATCACAATGTTATAAAGCATAGTATGAAAAGTGAATTTATTTAGATGTTCTAATCCCATCTGAATAGGGTTGAAGTGGAGAATTTTTCTTTTAAAGGTGTCATTTATCATTTATGTGTTTGTCTGGCCCTCCACAGGTTGATTACAAGGCTACTGAATGGCTAATGAAAAACATGGACCCTCTGAATGACAATGTGGCATCTCTGCTTAACCAGTCATTGGACAAGTTTGTGTCTGAGCTCTGGAAAGATGGTATGAGACTCTACAGTTGACAAATTAACAATCCTTAAAGGTCCCCTGACATGGGGTTATTTTATTATTTTATAATGTTTCCTGGGTTGCCCTTATAATGTTAGTATGTTTTTTAGATCAAAATTAGTCATAATTTAGAAATAAAAGGCATTTTTCCTAGCCTGATTTTAGCCTCTGATTTGAACACTCTGTTTGAAGGGGCGTGTCTGCTGTGAGACTCAGTGTAACCGCCCACTGCTGTGATTGGCTGACATGCGTGCATATGAAATAGCTACATGTGAAAGTCTCTCGATCTCGAATACTTTTACTACTGCTGCTATTATACGTTTTTACTAATACAGCTATCGAGATTAACAAATCGTGAGAAGTTTTTAAAGTATTTAGATCTATTCCCATCACATACAATGTGTGATGAGCATTGAGCAGATCACAGTCTGTGGATCGAGAGACAACGCAATTTCTCACTCTCTCTAATGCTTTCACTAATGCAAATTCAAACACGATGATGTAAATACAGTAAGAGATTCATTGTGCAGTAACGTGCGTCATTGATTTCATAACGAGTTGTCCAGATAAACTCGCGCTGTGTGGAAAAATGTTCTTTGATCGATTTCTGTATATAATTTGTTCACAATTTAAATAAGATTATTTTCATCCTACTAAAAGAAACGATGTGAAGGTGATATTTTAGTCACTGGCTTGACTTATGCATAAACAGTATTGAACGATTTTGAGAGAAAGATTACCTGTCTGAACTTGAACTTGAATTGTTGCTTGGTAGCTCGATCATTTATTTTCAGACGTTCATCGAGGCCAGCTCTGTATTGTCCCAAGTTGAGGAAACAGTCGTCGGTGAAATGTTTGGACCATCCAAAACTTTGGGAAGTTGTGTCGGCGCATTTCCAGAGAAAATAAAATTAACCCATTGTTTCTTCAGAGGCTCGGATGAAGGAACTAAAAAATACTTTTGTGTTCATTTGTACATCCGAACACCGATCAACTGCCATGCTTCGCTCGTTTGCAAGCCATTATATCTCTCTATTCCACTTTTGTGCTTTGATTGGTCACACGCCATGATATCTCTCTCGAGGACGATAAACTAAAATCGCACAGCTCGTTTTCTCATGGGCGGGTCAAAGTCTCTTTGCGGCATAGCAGAGAAGGGGAGGTAACATTCCCCCATATGACGTCATATAGGGGGAGATTCAAGATCAGCTCGTCTGAGATCTCATTTTCTCACAGGCAGAGAAAGATAGCCAAAACTCAGTTTACACCGACTGAAATTTCTAGACACGAGGGGACCAAATACAGGCTAGGGGAACTAATATTAATGTTAAAAAACCTCAGAAAGTGAAAATTTCATGTCAGGGGACCTTTAAATCAATCTAATTGTTAGGGTATTTCAGATGTCACTAATGTCTAAAGTTTTGACGACAATCCACCTGCTGCATTTGAGCTTTTGTTGGTCAGGCTTTTAGGTCGTCATAGAGAAAAGTGAGTCTGATTCTGCCAGTGTGTAATATGCAGGTTGTCTGCTACTGTTCATCCTGGACACTAAAAGACTCCACAATTAAACTTGAAAAGTCATCTTAAACACTCTATTGTGTTGGTTTCCGGCATAATGTGTTTTTTGTTTTTGCATCAGTGGACCGAATTGTGGGATTAGACAAAGTGGCTGGAATGGCTGAATCATTGCATGGAGCCGTCAAGACTCGTAAGGGAATGTTTCGTACAGTAGGACAACTGTACAAGGAGCAGCTAACAAATCTGATGACCACCCTCAGAAATACCAACCCTAACTTTGTCCGATGCATAATCCCCAACCATGAAAAGAAGGTGTGAAGAGAGAAACTTTACATCCCATCCTCAAAACATTTGTATAGCCAGGTGGTTCATGCATCTTTTGTGGCCTCTTAACAATTAAGTCACTGCTCTTCTCTTCTAGGCTGGTAAATTGGCACACAACCTGGTTCTAGAACAACTAAGATGTAATGGAGTTCTAGAAGGAATTCGGATCTGTAGACAAGGGTTCCCCAACCGCATTGTCTTCCAAGAGTTCAGACAAAGGTATTTGGATTATCATGAATGTTGAGTATTTGAACTGCTAGTCTGACGTAGTACTGCTTTTATATTGCGTATCAGGGATGTATGCATAGCCAGAATGCAGGGCTTGACTTTAGTATCTATAGACATCTTGAATCATCTTATTCCATGTAATTTCAGATATGAAATCCTCACACCAAATGCCATCCCCAAGGGCTTTATGGATGGGAAGCAGGCCTGTGTCATCATAGTAAGAGTTGATGCACACCATTATGTACCTAAGATAATTGATACTTTGTTTAAAAATGTATCGTAATACATTTTTCTTTCCCAGATCAAGGCCCTGGAGCTGGATTCGAACTTGTACCGTATAGGTCAAAGTAAAGTGTTCTTCAGGGCTGGCGTTCTTGCCCACCTGGAAGAGGAGCGAGATATGAAGATCACTGATGTCATCATCACCTTCCAGGCCTGGTGTAGAGGCTATGTTGCTAGGAGGTAGATGTATTTAAATGTACACATTTATACAGATCAGTTTTCCATGACACCACAGCTAGGAGAGATTTGAAGCACTAAAAGTTTGGTCCGTTTGCAACCTTGGCTGATAATATCTAAATGACTCTGAAAGGTTGTCTTGGAAGATAGAAGATGTTAATTTAAACAGGACTGTTAGACTGACAACTTAAGGTTTGTTTTACATAGAGCCTTTGCTAAGAGGCAGCAGCAGCTGAATGCCATGAGGGTGATCCAGAGGAACTGTGCAGCCTATTTGAAACTCAGAAATTGGCATTGGTGGCGACTCTTTACCAAGGTATACATATTGGTTCAAAAATCTGCATGTTTATTAGGTCAACCAGACATCTAAAAGCAATGTCTCCACTTTTCTTTCTTCAGGTAAAGCCTTTACTGCAGGTGACCAGGCAAGAAGAGGAAATGGTCGCTAAGGAGGAAGAGTTGGTCAAGATGAAGGAGAGACAGCAGGAGGCTGAAGACCAGCTGAAGGAGTTTCAGACCAAACAACAACAGGTATGTACGGTGGTGGGGCTTTTTCCCCCACTACAAGATGACTCTTTATTCTCTCTTGTTGTCCATAAACTTATCATTGTTATTCCCTGTAACAGATGAATGCAGAGAAGATGGCTCTTCAGGAGCAGTTGCAGGCGGAGATCGAACTGTGTCAAGAGGCTGAAGAGATGAGGGCACGTCTTGCTTCACGCCTGAATGAGCTGGAGGATGTCCTGCATGACCTGGAGTCCCGCTTGGAAGAAGAGGAGGAGAGAGTCGCACAGTTTCATACGGAGAAGAAGAAGATGCAACAGAACATTTCGGTGAGGAAGTTTGATGAACGAAATTGACTTCCCAAATACAAACTCTAAATGTCTGTTTAGAGCTTCATACCAAGTTATTTGATTCGTTTTCAATTGTAATTGAAAAACCTAAAATCCTTTCTCAGGATCTGGAGCAGCAACTGGATGAAGAGGAGGCTGCCAGACAGAAGCTGCAGTTGGAGAAAGTCACCATGGATTCCAAGCTGAAGAAGATTGAGGAAGACATTATGGTTCTGGATGACCAAAACACCAAACTTTCCAAGGTCTGACAAGAATGTGTTCTGCCTTTACATAAATTAACATTGAACTAGTTTCAATTCCACATTTCAGAAATTGGGGGAATCAAAATATGGGTATGATTCTTGCCCTGAACAATTCAATAAATACTACTACAACATTTGTGTAGCATTAAACTACAATATATTTCTTCTGAAAGTGTTATTACTACATGAGGAAATGGGTTCACCTCTTCTACCTGCCTGCATAATCTGCTGCAAAAACTATTTAGTGCTGCTTGTCCTGATAGTGATGTTTGTATGTGGGTATCTGATCTCACAGGAGAAAAAGCAGCTGGAGGAGAGAGTATCCGAGTACACCACTAACCTGGCTGAAGAGGAAGAGAAATCCAAGAGTTTGCAGAAACTCAAGAACAAACACGAGGCAATGATTACTGACCTGGAGGGTAAGTGTATATATTCATGACCCTCAAATAATTATAAAGCAGGATTTTGAAAACGCACGCGTCTAAAGCCAGCCCAAGAATGCAGATGACAAAAACTTGAGTATGGTATCTCTTTATTGCTGTATTTGCAGCAACAAAGAATTGTTGCAGTGTTCTCTTTGCTACATCTCCATACTCCTTAATTGTTCACATCTCTCCTTCACACACTCAGATCGCTTAAGGAAGGAAGAGAAGATGAGGCAAGAGCTGGAGAAGAACAGACGAAAGCTGGAGGGTGACTCTTCAGAGCTGCATGATCAGATCGCAGAGCTGCAGGCTCAGATTGCAGAGCTCCGTGCCCAACTGGCCAAGAAAGAGGAAGAGCTCCAGGCTGCACTCGCGAGGTGAGTGAAACGTTTATGTTAGCTGTATTTTGAGATTTTCATCTAACTGTCCCTCACTTCTACTTCTATGTCTTAACACTTCTACATTTTGTATTTTTTTTTTTTGCTGTAGGATTGAAGAGGAAGCTGCTCTGAAGAACGCTGCGCAGAAAAACATTCGTGAGCTTGAGGCCCAGCTCTCAGAGTTGCAGGAAGATCTAGAGCTGGAGAAAGCTGCCCGTACTAAAGCTGAGAAACAACGAAGGGACCTAGGAGAGGAGCTGGAAGCTCTGAAGACTGAACTTGAGGACACGCTGGACTCTACTGCTGCTCAGCAAGAACTCAGGTCAGCTGACTGGGCTTGACTTTGAGATTTTTTTTTTTATATATACATTTAAAACTATGATGTTTGTGAACAAATTCTGGCTGGTGTAACATGTCATTCTTATGGGAAATTTAAGGCATTGCAATGTCCTATATCATTTTAAAAATGCTTTTCATCCTGTTTGAAGGACAAAGAGAGAGACTGAAGTGACTCTGCTGAAGAAGACTCTGGAAGATGAGGCTCGTTCACATGAACAGATGCTAGGTGAAGTGCGACAGAAACACAACCAGGCCTTTGAGGAGCTCAATGAACAGCTTGAACAGTCCAAGAGGGTGAGACCATGTGCCTCTCCTAAAGCATTGATGGCTTTTAACGGTGCTTCTTTAATAATTGGGGAATGGATATCTTGCAAAAAATGTGCTAAGCCTTTGAGTGTCATTTAAAAAGGTGCTGCAATTATTACAACTTTTAAAATGTGCATATTGTACATGGCACTCATTAGAATGAGAATTGTTCTTCTTTGACCAGTTTTTTTGGTAAGGTAGTGTCTCTTCTGAGAAGTGTAATTTTTTTTTTTTTTTTTAACCACAATAGCAAACTTTCTAGAAGTGTTAACTAACACTCACTGTTGTGTCCCTCAGAATAAGGCATCTGTGGAAAAAGCTAAACAGGCTCTGGAGAGTGAACGCAATGAGCTTCAGATTGAACTTAAGTCATTGTCCCAAGGTAAAAATGAGTCTGAGCACCGCAGGAAGAAAGCTGAATCACAACTCCAGGAGCTGCAAGTCAAACATGTAGAGAGTGAGAGACAGAAACAGGAACTGGCTGATAAAGTGGCTAAAATGCAGGTATTGAGACTAAAATTTGCAATTACACTCGTCTGAGATCCATTTAGAGCAAACTTGTGCCTACTTTAAAATATATATATATTATAATTATATTGTGTGTATTAATGTTTAGGTGGAGCTTGATGCTCTTCATGGAAACCTAAGCAAGGTGGAGAGCAAATCCATCAAAGCTGCCAAAGATTGTTCTACTGTTGAATCTCAACTTAAAGACGCACAGGTACAACATATGTGCATCATTCACAGACCCTTATCACCGGAGCTTGCTGAGTGATTGTACTGTTGGTCATAAGTAGTTCCTGCTTGCCCTAAAATAAATGTTGAGCTAATCACAGGTGTTGCAGGTAAAAATATGACTTCATTCTGAATTGGTTTATATGGTTTTCCTATGTGGTTAGGCGTTGCTGGAGGAGGAGACCAGGCAGAAGCTTGCGCTCTCTACTCGTCTTCGGCAAATGGAGGATGAACAGAACAACCTGAAAGAGATGCTGGAGGAGGAAGAGGAGAGCAAGAAAAATGTTGAGAAGCAGCTGTACACTGCTCAAGCTCAGGTGTGTGCCCTTGAGTCGGTGGACATGTTCTGGTGGAGGATAATGCTGGCCTAGGACCAGTTTGTGTTTGAGAACTTCTTCCACTTAGAATTTTAGATTAGAAATGTTATTCTGTTTTTTGTTTCAGTTGGCAGAGATGAAGAAAAAGGTTGAGCAAGAGGCCCAAAGCCTGGAGAGCTTGGAGGATGGGAAAAAGAAACTGCAGAGAGAAGTGGAAGGCATCATGCAGCAGTTGGAGGAGAGGAATGCTGGCTACGATAAACTGGAGAAGACAAAGACCCGTCTACAGCGGGAGCTAGATGATGTACTGGTAGACCAAGATCATCTGCGTCAGACCGTTCAGGAGCTGGAACGCAAGCAGAAAAAGTTTGACCAGGTAGAGAACAGTATTTGCCTGTAAATGGAGCAAAAAAATTAGGAACATGTGTCATAGGGTATTTCAAATGCTTCTACTCTGTGTTTTCTGCAAGTTATAAAAAAAATGGTAACTCCTTATTTTAGTGTCATTGTTACATGCAGTAATAACTAAATTATGCATAATTTAATGCAACTAGCCCCAAACCTAATTCTAACCCTATAGAGTCAGTACATGTAGTTAGTTACTCGGTACTTAAATGTATAATTAGTGTAATAAAATTTGATCACCGTCAACTTTTATCCTTTGTGATAAAATGCCTAAATTTGTGCAGATGCTGGCGGAGGAGAAGAATGTGTCTCTGAAGTACGCTGAGGAAAGGGATCGTGCTGAGGCAGAGGCCCGTGAGAAGGAGACCAGAACTCTGACTCTGACCCGAGAGCTGGAGGCCATTACTGATTTGAAGGACGAACTGGAGCGGGTCAACAAGCAGCTCAGAACTGAGATGGAGGACCTGATGTCATCCAAGGATGACGCTGGAAAGAGTGTATGTGAAACACAAGCATTACATGTCTAGAATGTGTTAAAGTCCCCCTGTAGACAATGTTATCCTTAAAACATTTCATTTTGGTGATCAAGGATGAGTTATTACTTACTTTTTTTCAAGCTTTAAAATGGCTTGTATAGTAAAAAATGGCTTTAGAGCATGCTAACTGTTTTGGAACAGAGCTAATGTCTACAAGCCAAGATATAACCAAAGCATCTGTTAAATTAAATGTATTATTACTTGAGGATTTTGGAAATGAATTAAATCAATTATGAAATACCGTATTTAAAGTCTTCCGCCTTGCATTTAAAATATAATGTATAGTCCCTGAAGGTCTAGCTCTCTGTGGTAAACCAGAATCCAATTTTTTTTTTTTTTTTTTTTTTTTTTTGGCATTGGCAAATATAGCACTCATCCTGTGCACTTTGGCAACAATTAGCTAACAAAAGAGGTTATGATTTAATTCTTACCACTTAGTTGTGCTCAAACATTTGTTTTTCTTTTAAGGTGCATGAGCTTGAGCGGGCCAAGCGAGGAATGGAACAGCAGTTGGAGGAAATGAAGACTCAACTAGAGGAGTTGGAGGATGAACTGCAGCTCACGGAAGATGCCAAACTGCGCCTGGAGGTGAACATGCAGGCCATGAAGGCTCAGTGTGACCGAGACCTGCAGGCCAGAGATGAGCAGGGTGAGGAGAAACGGAAGCAGCTAGTCAAACAGGTATGTGCTCACCTGCCCAATGCAGAACAATGTTAATCTATGAGATGCTGATAAATGTTGGGTAACTGGGAAATAATGCACAAAAACTACTAATATTGTAATTGAATATGTTAGGTGCGTGAGATGGAGATGGAGCTTGAGGATGAGCGGAAACAGCGGGTTCAGGCCGTATCTGTGCGCAAGAAGCTTGAGCTGGATCTGTCCGAGTTGGCTGCTCAGATCGACTCTTCCAACAAGGCTCGAGATGAGGCCCTCAAACAGCTCAAGAAACTACAGGTAAGAAACCACACATACTGCATGTGCATGGGCACTACTTTTGTATTAAATTGGTGGGGATTTTTGGTTTCTAGAACCAGAGATCAGGTCTGTAATTTTGCCTGATGAATAAAATTGCAATTGGAGTAAATAAATGAACATCTAATGCATGAACTTCGTGACTCTGACATTGTATCTGTGTCATTCCCTCTTGTTTTGCAGGCCCAGATGAAAGAACAGATGAGAGAGTTTGAGGAACTGCGTCTATCCAGAGACGAAGTTCTTAACCTGGCCAAAGAAAACGAGCGCAAGATTAAGAGCATGGAGGCTGAGATCATTCAGCTACATGAGGTGTGTCTTGTACTTTATCAGGTTGGATCAGAATTGTACTGCAACTATAAATTAATTCTAGGGTAAATTTGAGTGTTAGTTTAGACTGAAAGGATTCTTTATAGAAGAATTAGGCATGTGGAAAATGTTTCCTTTTTGACTCTGTAGGATCTGGCTGCTGCTGACAGAGCAAAGAGACAAATCCAGCAAGAACGAGATGAGCTACAGGATGAGATCAATAGCCAGAATTCCAAGAAGTGAGTTGCCTGCTGCTATTGTGATGTTGTCTGGTAGGGTATCATGCACCAAACCGTTAGTCCTAGAAAATCAAAGTATATTGGGTGACTTATAGTGTTGAGTGGTTTAAATGTGCTCTTCTTTCTCTCTGTGTATTTGCCAGCTCACTGAGCAGTGACGAGAGGAGAAGAATTGAGGCACGTATTGCTCAGCTTGAGGAGGAACTTGAGGAAGAACATCTCAACGTGGAGCTGGTCAATGATCGACTGAAGAAAGCAACACTGCAGGTAGAGTACTAGGAGCTTAATGAGATACTTGCATCCAAAATGTTCCCAATTTCAGCTATTATGTTCATCATGATGCTCTGCTGCTAATGGCTTTATTTCGTTTGAACCACAGGCTGAACAGGTTACACTGGAGTTGTCTGCAGAGCGTGGTAATAGCCAGCGTCTGGAGGGTTTGCGCTCTCAGCTGGACCGCCAGAACAAGGACCTAAAGCAGAAGCTTCAGGAGTTGGAAGTAGCTGTAAAGAGCAAGTACAAGTCCACCATTGCTGCACTGGAGGCCAAGATCCCACAGCTCGAAGAGCAGTTGGATATTGAGATGAAGTGAGTAATGGTAAAGATGGTTTGTGTAGATTATCAGAAGCGACTGGCATACTACACTTACTGCGTTTACATGCAGCCAATAACCCGTTCAAAACCGGGATATTAGCAATAACCCGGTCGTGAACAGCCATGTAAACACCGGCAAAAACCCGGATATGCTCATATCCCGGATTTTAAAAACCGGGATATTATACCTGGGGTACCCCTTTTCTAACCCGAATTTTTGGTCATGTAAACGCGTATCGGGATATCCCATAGTGATTTGTGTTCTGCACATGTTCTATTCGCAAGGAATCTTGGTCTTTTGAGTAGATACAAAAACGGCGCATACAAAAACCCGCGTGCAGTATACCGGAAGTAAACATGG
Organism: Chrosomus eos; assembly: GCA_036326025.1. Classification (NCBI taxonomy): domain Eukaryota; kingdom Metazoa; phylum Chordata; class Actinopteri; order Cypriniformes; family Leuciscidae; genus Chrosomus; species Chrosomus eos. The sequence goes on along the minus strand of CM070828.1, from coordinate 8,226,424 downwards.
CGAGACGCAGCACAGCATACTTCTGGAGCGAGGTCAGTAACGTTACCAGCATCACAGCGCAAACAAAGGCGATCGCTATCTGCCCCGAACTATTCATTATCCGCCCCGAACTATTCATTATCCGCATGCTGCTGTTGTTGTCTTTGGATACAGGAAGAAGAATCGGAAATGACGCATATTGCGTCTTATGGTGATGATACACAGGGCAACTTTTTGAGCAATATTGCTGGGCAATGTTGCCGTCAACGGGCAACCAGGTGAGCCACAGGGCCTACGACAAATCTAAATTATCTAGATAGAAATTTATTGCCCATTTTCAATGGGAAAGTGCCCAAGCAACAATCGCTTGCCAAGATTGCCCAGCAACATTGCTCAAAAAGTTGCCCTGTGTATCATCACCTTTAAGGTTGTCCGTACGTCCAGACGCTAACCGTGCGTCGCTGTTTACATCGGGATATTGCAATTCCATGTATACAGGAGAAACTCTCTCTGCTTGCTCACGCATGTAAACGGGTTATTCCTAATGTTTCAGAAACCCGAATAGTGACCATAACCCGAAAATTGGCTGCATGTAAACGTAGTCACTGATATATTCATGGATATCCGCTGGTTATAGTATAGACTATACAGCACTTCCATTTTTGTTAATAACCTTCCTCAGTGACACTTCTATCTGTCTCTGTGCTTAACTCTTCAGGGAGAGGCAGCAGTCCACTAAACAGGTGCGACGTGTGGAGAAGAAACTCAAAGAGGTGTTACTGCAGGTTGAGGATGAGAGACGCAATGCTGATCAATTCAAAAATGAGGTGGGTTTTGGACTGCATTTAAATGCAATCTTGTTCAAACTAGTTCCAAGCCAAGGGATGATCTTCATTTGATCTTAAGAGAATTTCTTAAATGATGATGATTTTGATAATGCACTTTAAAAAAAAACTGTAAAATTTTACAAATTCCATGTAAATTTAAACTATGCCTGTTTTGTTCCCTTTGTCGTCTTTATCTAAAATGTAAGTATCGTGGTAATGTAACCTTGGATTTTAAGTGCAGTTCATAATGAAATCTCCCTCTGTCAGTCTGAGAAGCTGAACACTCGTATGAAGCAGTTGAAGAGGCAGCTAGAGGAGACCGAGGAGGAAGCTGCTCGAGCTAATGCCTCCCGCAGGAAGATGCAGAGAGAGCTGGAAGATGCTACAGAGTCTGCTAATGCTATGAACCGAGAGGTCAGCGCCCTAAAGAACAAACTCAGGTGTGTAATCCACTGCTTCGTGATAGTCACATGGTATCATTTCTCTGCAAACATCACTTTTAAACTTACTGACAAATCAGTCTGAAACAGTTGTACTTTTCTATGCCACATATTTAGTGTTTATATGAAACTTATGTCTTCTCCAGGCGTGGAGATTTCACTGTCAACGTCCGCCGTGCGGTTGGACGCGCTGGTGTGGAAAGTGATGAGGAGAACGATCTGAAAAGTGAGGGATCCGAGCCAACTCCTGAGTAAATTTCAGTGTATGAAAGCTGAGCCCATTGGTGTACCAGATGAGCTATTTTCCTCCAAGCTTGTCTCGTCTGCCTAAATGATTTGTGTATGCTCTGAAGGCAACTGTATCCTTAATGGGGGTTTCACTGCAACTTTCAATGGTTTAAAGTGTTTTTTGGGCCAAACGGTCATCTAAGCCATTAGACTAACTTTAAATCCAAGATAAAAAAAAATAATAAAGTTAAATCCGGATGAAGAAATCTTTCATCTTGCCATTTTAACTCTTTCCAATGAGACCGCAACTGTTCATTTGGCCTAATCTGTTTTACCCTGTTGATAACAGCCAATATTTATTCAATGCATTTCAAGGCAATTTATATTTTACATGGTAGTATTTACCCATTTACAAAGTAAATTAAATGTTTGGAAATTTTTATAATTGATAATGGGAAGAAATTTCCTTTTGCAATATTATGTAATTCAGGATTTGCAAGATATTACCCATCAACCAAAGAGATTAATCTTCCAGCCGTTTTGTTTCAAGAGCACTTCAGCACCAATTAAGCCTTTTAATAATTTCACTGTCACTTTTCCACCTCATGGTTTAAAATTAAGACTGTTTGCCTTAATTACATAATATTGTTTGTTTTGTGAGTTCTCACTCAGGACTTGTATGCCACATTATTACGAACTATTTGCAAGTTATTTTTTTATTGCATCATGTTTTGAAGTTTACACTTTTTGGGTGGTGGGTGTGTAAAAAATATAAATTAATTTGTCAACTTTGTATTTTTGGTACTTTTCAATGCATTTGCTAACATGCTGCTTTCATACAGTATTTTTGCAAGCATTATACTCCACCTTTTTCTGTATGTTTATAACAGATGTGATGGACCTATAAATTGTCAAACTTCCAGTGAAATTGTAGTGGACTTGACTGTATTTGGAACAATTGAAATTGTTTTCCTCTCACTTTTAATGTCACATGATTTCATTGCTTCTGCTTTGTCTTTTGTACTCTCAATTTTACCCCTAATATTTCTCCAAACACAGTATTTCATTAAAGACTTCGATTTTGGTAACTGGTTCAGAGTTTTCTTCATGAATGGAATGAACTAATGGTTAAAGTTCTGTGCTGTGTAGGTTAAAACCTGAAGATAAAAAACACCAGGCTGCTTCTATAGAGGCTGTTTCTGCAAAGTTTGGCCAAATTAAACTGGATTTTATTTATATTTAGGCTAAGATTCAACCAATAAATACAAATACAGTAATAAAGTTTAGTCTGGTAATATTAGAGGGCAAACTATTTACAATCTCTATTTTAACTACGACTTTTAATTCCAAAATGATGCATAATTCAGTCTTGATAAATGTATTACAAATAAGAAATCAAAGCATTTGTTAAAGGGATAGTTCACCCAAAAGTGAAAGTTCTGTCTTCTAGTCCCCATAAAGTTGTTCCAAACCTGTATGAATTACTTTCTTCTGCTGAACACAAATGCATTTGGAAGAATATGGGTAATTAAACTGTTGATGGGCCCCACTGACTTCCAGGCATAGCCTATGGGGCCCATCAACGGTTTAATTACCCATCTAAATATCTTGTTCAGAAGAAATTAATTCTTTCAGGTTTGGAACAACTTGAGGGCGAGTAATGACAAATTTTTTTGGGGGTGAACTTCATATCAATGAGTGATTTAGTAAAATATAGGAGCACATATACCTCAATGTTCCAGTAGGAGGCATCGCGGCTCATGCATCAAGTGTCTCTAGTGTCGGAGCACGTGTGACACCGGAACCGCTGGAATAATCAAGCTGAAACCGGTTCTTGCCCGTTGTTCTGGAGTGGAGACTACGCAGGACATTACGCAGAAGTTACGCAAACAACGCAGAACTTTCTTGCGCGAGTGTACAGCGTAGCTTCAAACTCACAGATCTCGGTCTCGGCGGAGCAATGTGATATTGATAACTTGTGTAACCTACGCACGCCTGCTGTTTCACCCGCAGTTTAGCAGCCCTGTAACATTTGATTGCTTGAAAGGAAATTACGCAGTTTTAGACATCGAAAAACAGAACAATTGAATGTAAGTTCAAGTTTGTCGATTATGATGGAGTGAACGGGGACTGTTAGCACTACCGGCTAACTGACAGAAATCAGCTGACGTGTGTTGCACCACCGTATTTCCAATATTTTCGTTGTGTATATTGTCAGTTTTGTATTTTACGAAGGAAAACATCATATTATGGGTTGTTAGCCGTTGCAGATTGTTTGAAACGCGTTACGCTTGGTCAGAATAATTAGCATTAGCTTTCACTCCGATCTGACTTAACGTTAGTAGTTTTGTTTTAATTTGACATTTATTTCTGTGGTGTGCGTCACATTTCTACATGTTTATGTAATATTTCAGTAATGAAATTGTGGTTTCTGTGTGTAAATTCGTCGGCCATACCCTTTGCACTGTTGACAGCTGTGTAGAGTGACAGAAAGCGAGAACCATGATGAAGATCAGTCCTCATTCACTGTTTCTCTTCGGTCCTTAACAGACAGGTAAATATTAAATACAACTTAAATTGGTCTGACAGCCTCTTATTTTATTTAGATGCTTTAATACACGTCACTCTAGTTGATTCTGTCTTGATTATGTGCTTGGTTTTGTGTGAAATTAGCAGTGGTTATTTAATTAATCAGGTTGGGTATTAAATTAATTTCTCCTTCATGCAGTCTGGAATCTTAGCTTTGATGTGTAAGAAGACATCACGACGGCCATAGAAGAGATAAAAAGGAGGGAGTTGAGCTCTTCCTCTGTGCAAGCTTCATCCTCCTCATCTTCATCCGCAATGGAGCTTGCCCTGGTGAGTTTGTGGTATTGCTGTGTGCTTTAATGTAAATTTGTTCTGCTGAAGTTAAATGTGAAATGTTGAATGTTTGTAACCTGACAGTTGATTCATCGGGCTTTTTAATACTTCAATGTCATGCTTTTCTAATATAATCTACATTACAGATTGATTGCATTACATTAACTTCTGCTTTAATGTGTGACCTTCTATTCAGTAAGAGTAGGTCTAAATGTTTTTTTTAGGGGCCGAGACGAGATCAACATACAATGCAATTCGCAATGATGTTAGGCATCACCCAAAAATTCTGAAAATAAGTGAACATTTATTTTAGTAACTTAGAATTCACTTAAATATTTGAAAACATAAAATTTGTATATTACATCAAGAAGGTAGTCGTATTGAAACTGATGCAAGCAGAAGAAACTTCCACTTGTGTTAAAGGTGCTCTAAGTGATGTCACGCGTTTTTTAGGCCAAAACATTTTTTGTCACATACAGCAAACATCTAACTATCCGCAAGCTGCCTGTCCCCTGAACACACTGTAAAAAAACGCGGTCTCTGCAGACACCCCAGACTCCACAAACGGCAACAAAAACAAACTGGGCTAACCCGCACCACGAAACATAACAAACTGTTCCAGCCAATAACCGACAAGAAGGATTTGGGGGCGGGGTTTGGGGGGTTAGTGCGCGGATGAGGAGGAGGGAGGGTCCAGCTAGCCTCCGTTTTGTTTGACAATACTTCGAACGTCAACAAGAAGTGACATCACCCAACATCGCTTAGAGCACCTTTAACTCAAAATGGCCAAATAATTGGTCTGACTGACATATTAGTAGAGAAAAGCAATCAGGGTTTGTTTTTTTGTTTCTTAATTGTAGGCCGAGAGAACGTGTATGTTATGATGACACTGTTTTCCCACCACATAAGCCGCTTTATGTGCTACTGTCATATAAATATCTGAAAGTAATTATTTTATGTGCATCTCTGCTGAACCTATGTTGGCATATTAGGATACATGCATCCAATGAATGACCCACATTTTCTCTGTCACATCCACACAAGCACACACTAACGCACATATACATATGCCTTTGGCAACTGTATGACTCACGCTGTGCTGAAAGCACTTGATCCGGTGGAGAGGAACACAAACGAGGAGAGTGAAACCACGGATGTGCGTTTAGGTGTAAAGTGGTGAGCGCTGAGAACGGCAGGCATGGAAGCTTGTGGACTAAGCCGCTGAATCTCCTGCTGGGGGTGGGAGGGGGTTAAAGAGAGATTTCTGGGCATTGTGTGTGAGAGGAGAGAGATGGAGGCTTACTTTGTCATGTGCTGTTAACGGCAGCAGTGAGAGTGTGATAAAGAGAGATGCAAGAGAAAAAGGACCCTCAGCCCAAATCTGCCAGCATTCTGGGAAAGGTAGGGCAGATTAGTCAGTGGCTCACTGTATGTTTCTCTAGTCAGTGTTTGTGTGTTTTTATGTGTCTCTGCACAGCTGTGTGTGTGTGTGCATCTTCCCATTACTCGTGTCTTGCTGTTTTCGTGCTTCTAAATGAATCTCAGCACTCCGAATAGCCTGTCGGCAGAGCTCTAGTCTTGATGTGCATATCAGTATGCGTGTTAGGATGCTGACAGTGCGAGTGTGTGATTGTGCATCTGTGTTGGATATGATTCTGTGGTCAATCTGTTTTGAAGTGAATTCATGTGTATTGCGTGGCCATGAACACTTTCACAATTTTTTCATTTGCATACATGTACATGCAAATGACAGCGTGTATTGTAAGGTTTGGTGTCCAGTCCATGCAGGGCACCAAATGTAGAATGGATATTCAGTGTGTGAGAATATGAGAATATCCTTTTATCTGGGGTGTCAGTGTTGGTCACTGTGGTATTTTTAGTGTTCCTGCAGTTGATGGTGACTTTTGTGTTGAGAAAATTGCAGTTTTTGAACCCAAGCCTGTTAAAGGGGGCATAACATGAAAAACAGGATTTTTCTTGCTCATTTGAAATACAACTTTAACAGTGCAAAGCGTCCTCCCTAGTCCACACAGTAAATGAAAACCAAGCTACAAAATGATGTCATTATCGTGAATTGTCATGGTTATGACATCACAGCCACTTGTAAATTCCCTTTTTTGTATGTATTAATTACATTTTAATAATCACAAAACATGTGTAATCAATTGAATTGACAGTTTAAGGAATATTTTAAAATGTAATGATGAAATGAAAATATAAAAATTCAAAATTTTCAGTTGTCAAATGAAGTGCTGCATAATTTTATTATAAACAACAATATATTTATAATATCATAATTTCAAGTGAAACCAAACCTTTACTTTGGTTTATCTTTGTTTTTTTTTGCCATACTTTTGAATAATTAATCAAAAAATATTTAAAATACCATAAATTCCTTTTTTATGCCTAGAATAGATTCCAAGATTCTTCACGTGTTTTCCACATAGCGGAAATCATAGGGCCCTATATGAATGCTTGCTTGTTATTCAGGAACTTGGTGCTCATTAAAGAACAACATTTTAATTTTTAATGTGGTGCAAGAAATATTGACTAACAAACATTATAAGTGGACTAATAGGAAAATAAAATAAAATGGTACAAGTGTTGAATATGGCCCCTTTATAGTGCTTCCTGAATTATATTCTCTTAAACTGTTGCTTCTTCGTCTGATCTCTCTATTCATCTCACAATTATTTGTCTTCTCCTCTGCTGTCACCCCACATTTTATATCCATCCATTCATACTCTTATCTAGCTTTAACCTTTGTCTCCTCCTTCAGTCCTTGTTTTCTTCAATTCTGTCTTTCTTTGTTTGTTCTCTCAGGCTCATCCTGCCCTGAAGGCCTTCATGTGCGGCTCACTCAGCGGAACCTGCTCCACTCTGCTGTTCCAGCCGCTGGATCTGGTGAAGACCAGACTGCAGACCCTGCAGAACATGCACCCGGGGTGAGACGCCACTAACCGACCCGCGCTGATCATGTCTAGAAGCCTGCAGTTATGCTGCTGTCCTTGTCTTATCTTTATCTGGTATTAGGTGTCAGTGCTGGGTTTCATGACTTGATTGGCAGATAATAAACATGTCCTACACAGTTAAAATGCATAATCATTAGGGTTGTTCCGATCAGGACTTTAGCAGCCGATCCCAATCATTCAAGCCCTATATAATATGTAAGCCCTCTGTTGACTTTTAACACCCTGACGCCATTTTTAATAATTTCACATCTAAGGGGCATACTTAAGAGTAGTGGCTTACAACTCTACAAAAAAAACAAAAAAGCAAGGTATCATCATGTACACTGTCTCATTTGATAGAAAACCTTGATTGAAAATAGATTTTGATTATGTTTGGAGATTCTACAGTTACAACACTGCTGAGAAAATCCCAGTAGCCTATATATGACAGGTCATAATATCAAGTTTGAACTTGATATCTCAAAGCAATCAAAAGTTATGGCATTTGGAACCATGGTAGCCTTCTCAAACAAGTGATCTGAGTGTTTTACTGAACATAAGAACTAATTACATGTGTAAACGCCACGAAACATAAAAATATTTATAATTACAAATAATAAGTAAAATGTAATAAGATTCTGGTTGATGATCTTCCATCGCTGTATGGTAAATCAAGACCTGTCAATCTGAGCGATTGATTTTACATGACGTTTAAAAACACATGATCGCATTCGCAACACAATCGGATACCAGAAGTCCTATAGCTTTAGCCAAGCAGTGTCGATGACGATGTCACTCCGTGAGGATTTTCTCAAGATCTACGCATCATGTTATGTTGTGTGTGTGTGGGCTCGTTTGAATCAAGAGACCCTGTTCTAAATAAAGACGATTTAATGGTTTACTAATGTAACAAAGCAGAATGTTGCAAAAAAGCCTGTCGGTTCGGTTCGTGAGATTGGCCACATTTACTAGGAACTACAGATCCGAGTCATAGAATGTGATTATCAGCCAATACCAATCTGTGGCAGATCGATCAGAGCATCCCATTTCTGTTGTCATTCTGACAAGGGGTAATTAGCATGTCATAGATTATTACATAGATAATGACTTTAGTCCTGGCAAGGGAAGCACCGTTATAGCCAAGTTTTTGCCCCGTACCAATAATAATAATTAGTAATGTTTGCTAAGGCATGCATATAAGTTGGGAACAAAAGGGATTGGGATATTTGCAATGCACATAGCAGCGCACCAAAAACATTACCAACCACATAGCGGTACCCCAGCAACTCCATAGCAACGCACTAAAAACTATTTAGGTTTTAGCCTGTGTTTTTTGGTAAGATGCGTGTTGAGTGTCATTGTGTCTGTGTTTATATAACTGTGGCCTCTCTGTATGCTGTGTGGTAGTGTCATGTGCTCTATTATTAAACTGTCTGCCTCTCTCAGCTTTGCAGAGAATAACATGGTACCCATGTCAAATATTTGGCTCCTTCTGTCTGTTTTAACCCATTTTTGTCTCTCGTGATAATTTTAATTTCTCTCTTTGTCTTTCAGTGCTCCTAAAGTGGGAATGATTACAGTGTTTTTAAACGTGATCCGCACAGAGAAGCTGTTTGGCCTGTGGAAGGGGGTTTCACCGGTAAGTCTACTGTGTTGGCTGATTTCTCCATTTCCTTGGTCCGCTCTCACTGTTTCTCTCAACAGCACCAGTGCTCTGATCTCAGACATATGTCCCGTTCTTCATTTGTCAGAGTAGACGAAATATTTTATGTGACACAAACAAAAAGCCTCTATTCAGTTTTCTAAAAAAATATAATTAACATTAAAAAAAAGAAAAAAAAATTATCATACAAGCAGAGTGTTTTCATGGCAATCCTTTAGTGGTTGTCGAACCTGATTAAATGAATTCAAGGCACACATTTTCTTTTTAAACATAGTCTCTTTTTAAACATTACTAATCTAATGTGCGTGTGCCTCTCAAACCAGCAACAGATAAAGGAGCAAACTGACTGTATCAGACTGTACTTTACTGTTTGGTGATCATTCAACATCAAAACATGATTATAGTATATCAAACTGGTTTGTCAGAGGTGAATATATGCAGGTTAAAAAGTGTTTTAGGTTCTTCTCATCTAAGCACATGTTATCACTTCAAGAAAAAATGTAGAGAAAATATAAAATATATTACAGATGACTGTATTATATGCCAAATATAATTCTGAAAAGAATGCTGTATGAACAGTTTATGTTAAATATGTTGTGAAAAATCTACAGATAGGTTTGTGAATCTAAAAAAATTATGGAAGTTTGAAATGCAAAATGTGTAGGAAGTAGGAACCCTGATTATTACATGTATGGATTAGAAGTACACTTTTGTTTTTATATGTATATCAGTGAATGATTTCTGACTCACTGTTTGTCCTCTTTTTCTGTCCTGCAGTCGTTCATGCGCTGTATCCCTGGTGTAGGGATCTACTTCAGCACATTTTACTCGCTGAAGCAGCATTACTTCGAGGATGGGTCTCCGAGCGCTGGGGAGGCGGTGTTGCTCGGGGGAGGGGCTCGTTGTGTGGCAGGAGTGGCCATGCTGCCCATCACAGTCATTAAGACTCGTTTTGAGGTGAGGACCATTACTGCGACACTGCATATACATTGACATTTTTTCAGGTGTATCTGTGTGTTTATTCACCATTGCACGTTTTTTTTCAGAGTGGGCGGTACAATTACGTGAGCGTAGCTGGAGCTCTTAAAAGTGTGTGTCAGAATGAAGGTCCCAGGGCTCTTTACTCCGGGCTCACAGCGACTCTGCTCAGAGATGCTCCGTTCTCTGGCATCTATGTCATGTTCTATAGCCAGGCCAAAAAGGCTTTACCACAGGGTAAGCTTCTGATCAAATGAAAATGTGTGAAAGTGAACATTATGTTGTTATCTGAGGATGTGTAATAATGTCCGCTCTCTCTCATTCTCTCAGAGATCAGCTCATCATCCTTTGTCCCGCTGGTTAACTTTGGCTGTGGTGTGGTGGCTGGTATTTTGGCATCTCTAGCCACTCAGCCAGCGGATGTGATCAAAACCCACATGCAAGTCAGCCCAGCATTGTATGGCAAGACCAGTGATGCTGTACGCCACGTTTATGCTGTAAGCATCATGTTACTAGGGGTGGGCGATATGACCAATATCTTATTTCAGGATATGAGAATTTTTTTTTTACGATAACGATATGTATCATGATATAGTTATTATGTGTTATCTTATCTCATTTCTGTCATTTAAAATAAGAAAAATTAAACAAATTACACAAAATAGGACAAATGCAATATAACAAAAATATGAATTAAACAAATTAAGTTTTTCAGGACAATAGGTTTATTTAACATGTAGTTATAATTAGTACAGACATTTAATAATCAAAAATGTAAAAACTAATTATTGCATAGTCTTCACTGTATGACTTAAATATACATTTATTTATATTTAAATATACATTTATAAAGCTAAAATAAAGTTATTCAGTCAAGAGCAGTAAGTTATTTTCTCTTTTGTTTGATTCACATTAATGAGACAGAGCAGCAGGTAGGTATATTAGGCTGCTGTCACTTTAAGACCAAACGCACGGTCCATTATACTGATACACATCCGGTTTACACCCAACTGTTTACTTTCACTTGAGCCATAACCGGCTGTGTTTACATGAACACTCCATACCATGGGCATTTTGACTTAATTGAGTGTGTATTCAACCATTCAAGCGCAATAAGACGTGAAAGAGAACTGAATTCACGATGGTGTACATAAAAAGATCTTACCAACCCAAACTTTTGAATGGTACCCTATTTCCTTACTTTATAAATGTTCCTGGTGCAAGAATCATGATATTCTAAAATAGAAAAATGTAACTGAAAGATAGCATGAAATCATAATAACATATCCAATCTTTATTGATAAAATTAAGTCCCACCCAACATTATTTTCTTGACTTTGTCTCAATACCGAATTTAAATGTGTTCTGAATGTTGTTTTGTATTTTTATAAGTCAGGTTTGTTAAAGTAACTTGCCTTTCATTCTTTTCTCTGTTGTTTTAGAAGCATGGCTTGAGCGGGTTCTTTCGGGGGGCGGTTCCTCGTTCTCTGAGGAGAACCCTGATGGCTGCCATGGCCTGGACTGTGTACGAGCAGCTGATGGCACGCATGGGCCTGAAGTCCTAAAGACACCTGACGCACTTTTTTTGTAGACTTTTCAAACACTGGCAAAAGATGGCGTTCTGTCATCCTCGAAGAGTTGATCAAATTGAAAGCAGCTAGTGTTTGCTGAGGTACCGGTAACAGAAGGGTTGTGTGTATGTGTTTGTGTTTTAAGTGTAGTGAGTCTTTACCCCATGACACCTCTGACAGTGACATTCCTAAATTGCCACATTGTGATTTCGTCTGCCTTGTTTATGCCTGCGCACTGAAGAATACCAATGAGAGACAGACTGCTAAATCATGTGCCGTCAGCTCACAAGAAATCACTCCTCACGAGAAAATCCTCCTCACTAACCAATATACCACATGACCGTGTCATTAAAAAGTGCCCACCCTTGCAGATTTTTCGGAAATGCACAACTGTGTCTGAGAGCATTAAGCCTAGTCCACTGAGTTGAAAATCCCTTTTAGTCGAGGATGAGGCAAGCGGGTGTCCGAGACATGTTGACCTAATATTTCAGCTCTCCGACAATCAGACCGAATTACTCTAGAGCTGAGAAACTGAACTGACAACACATGACTGTCTATCTACATACTCCGTTACGACTAATAATTGCACGTCTATATGCGATGATTTGTGCTGGTCTACTGATCTCCTGTGTTATATGACTGGATGGATTTATCAGTGCATTTCAGTACACTGGGTTCTTTATTTTCTTGAACACTCACTGCTGGGACAGACAAAGCCAGGATTTGGATTGAATGAGACCTTGAGAAATACTTAATATTTAAGATGGAAACAAGTATAGTTCCTGAGAAAAGGATGTTTGAAGTGGAAATGCAGCGAGAAATTATCATACTTAAAGGAGAACTCCGGGCAATTTTTAAGTTAATCTTGATCGTTAGACCTTTGTGAGTACTGTCTATAGAAAAAAAAACGAACCGGATTGGTGCTTGCGACGCGGAGCTGCGACCGCGAATGCCCAGAGCTCCCCCTCAGCTAAAACAGCAGCTCTTGGGGCATAACATAAAGAGCGTTTTTGTGCATCTTAACAGACACAAAATGCGATTAAAACGTCTGTCTAACATGAACAGGGGCCTTACCTGTGAACAAGATGCGTTTAGCAACTTAGCCATGGTTTAAATTCACCTAAATAGTGTTTTAGACGGCAAGCTGCAGTCTCGCTCCTCCCACCTGGACTCACGTGGGAACTCAGTTGTAGCAGGGATAGGTAAATAGTGTCCAGGTGGGAGGAGCGAGACTTCAGCGCGAGACTGCAGCTTGCCGTCTAAAACACTATTTAAGGCCCCTGTTCATGTTGCACAGACGTTTTAATCGCATTTTGTGTCTGTTAAGGCACAAAAGACACTCTTTATGTTATGCCCCCAGAGCTGCCGTTTTAGCTGAGTGAGAGCTCTGGGCATTCGCGGTCGCAGCTTCGCGTCGCAAGCACCAATCCGGTTCGTTTTTCTTTCTATAGACAGTACTCACAAAGGTCTAACGATCAAGATTAACTTAAAACTTGCCCGGAGTTCTCCTTTAATTTATTGTATTTGCAAATGTGTTGTCGGACAATTTTAATTGATGTTTTGTTGTAATGAGGTATTGTGTAATAACTGCTGTAAGATGCCATAGTATTATCAGTGGTGCTCAGTGTGAACACAACTTTTTAATGTTAATTCTACATGATCCATAGGGTGAATTTGAGGAAATCTGCCACGAACATGTCCGGGTGGTTGTTCACCCTTAACAAAGAGGGAGAACCAATAAAAAGTTTAAAGAAAATTAAGCTTGTTAGAACTATTAGCATTTTTGGTACTGTTACATTATTTTCATGGCAATTTGGTATATTTTCTCCCCAAATTATCACTAATGTGACTTTATATATATATATAATATTATAATATTTACTGTATATAGTTATTTTGTACACCATGGTAGTCTTTGTTGTACTGCCTTTAATATAAGTTTTTTTTTTTCCTCCAAATTTTAAATCATTATATTACAGTACTTTTACTCCAAAACCTTTGGGAAAGATTTAGAAAAAGTTTAAGTTAAATTGCAGGGATGCATTACAATAATGAGAATTTAGGGGAAATGGCTTAATTGTCATGTAAATAATGTAGCAATGAAAAAATCTTAATGTATCTAAATAGATTTTTTTTTTAAGATAAATATAATTTCTTTCTTTTTTATTCTTATTATCATAATTTTTTCCCTAAACTTTTGGGGGTAAACATCACCTGGATACATTTTCATGAAAGTTGCCCCATACGCATTTGGGTTTCTCATTCTCTCCAGCGTTCTGTCTTAGTTATGGTGGTACTTTGTCACTTGCAATTTTATGTAATTTGAGGGTTCAAGTGAGTTTGGTTATTTAAATTCAGGAATTTGATGTACTTAATCACAATTTAATTTAGTTGGCTGAATTCAATTCAGTTAACTAATTGTATTGGATTGGCTTCTCCCTTACAAAGCAAGCTTATCTACTGCAGGATGCATAATATGAAGTTTGAAGACTCATGGAGCCAAATGATACACTAGTTTTATATCAGTTAAGAAGGTTTATAAGTTTCAATCACACTACATGCATAGTTTGTGAAAGCACTTTACATTCAGTAAAGTTGGCTCCATTCCCCAAACTGAATCTTGGTGTGTGTGTGGTCACATGTTGCTATGTAAGCCATTGTGCTTTGTGCTGTACTGTGGAGATATTAATTTGCCTTCACACAATCAGTATGGTCTTTTCAGCATTATTGTTGATATTTTGTCTTTGTGTGAGAATTTTTGCACATGCAAATGTCGTGCCTATGTTAATATGTGAATAAAACTACCCTGTTTTATAAATGGTGGTAAAAGTTTGTTTTATGCATCTAGTTTTGTAACCTACACTACATTTTCAGCTTTAACACAGAGTACTGAAGATGGATTAAAAATCATTGATGCTCTTTTTGCTTTAATAGACAGAATAGAACAATGGTCTAGTATACTGTTAAGGTGGCACAAAGTGGTCTTGCGTCACTGTTATGCTGTGCTCTGCTGGGTGGGTGCTACTGATGGCACAAAAACTGACAGTCTGATCATTGTCCCTAGACATCCAGCCAGACAGAATAATGGGGTCAGCTTTGAGGACACATGGAGGGACTGAGTCACTGCAATGACACAAATCAAAAGGGGAGCAGTAACTATAACACCAGACTTCATCAGCTCTTTGAGTTATGCGAGACTCCTGTCAGCTTTTATTTACAGCTAGGATCTCGAAGAAAATAATATAATGATATCTTTATAATGCCCCGCATAAACCAGCAGGATGCTGTTCAAAATGCAGACATTACACTCAAGTTAAACTAAATTAAAATGATTAATGTTAACTATATATATTTTTTAAGTTGATAACGTTAACATTTATTTTTTATTAGTAACCAAATTTTTTTTTATGGGTTAGCAACTTGACGACTAGAGTCCGCTCACATGTGATATCCTCCTCCAGTAGGGGTAGTATGTTGATGTCTCGGTTAGACAGGAGAAATGCAGAGAGCAAGAAACCTCCCTAATATGATTGGTGGACACCCGAGTATATAAACTACGTAATTTCCTCTTCCCGCCCTCTTTTCGCCGTGAGGTGCAGAACTCCATACGGCGTTGTCTCGTGGTGAGCAAAAATCTATAATTTTGACGAGTTTTACACGTCTATTTGCGTCAGACCTTTTTTGAAATAAAGCTAATAATTGTCAATGTTCATCAGTTGTCATGTTAAATGTGAAGTTTGCGCTACATCCCTTAAAATATATAGGCCTTAATCGCGGCGTGTGATCTCGCGCAAGGAAGCGCGTGTACGGCTACAGTCAGTATAGCGCGCGGAGTGGTCAATCGCGAGATAAATTAACACGAGTAATTTGATTTAACATTCAGTCTCTACATAGTTTTTATTTTCCATTTTAGTTCATTGTTAGATTAAGTTCCACATTTAATCGAGTTGGCGAGTGTATGTGTAGCATCTCACGTGCTGCTGCTTATAATGCACGATGGTCTTCAAGCTGTAAACATCACGCACACCGTTAAAGCCTGGCACTGATGTTGGTGTCCGGGTGTCGGAAGTGTGCTAAAGTGATCAAGCTGGGTTTTCGCTAACACCATGAGGGCTGATGAGCCCAATGACTGGGGTTTGATAGTGACCAGAGCTACAACCATCCCAATGTTAGAAATACTTACTCAACTTATCTATAACTTCTCGACTAAACTTTGGTTCGTGTATTTCCTCCCAGCTCTCCCATTAAACTCGTTACGCAGGGAAAGTGGTCACGATGTCCGGAGGTCTGGATGTCCTTCAAATGAAGGAGGAGGATGTGCTGAAGTTCCTGGCAGCAGGAACCCATCTGGGAGGAACCAACTTGGACTTCCAGATGGAGCACTACGTCTACAAGAGAAAGAGTGACGGTGAGAAGCGCAAGAAGAATAGAATATTTTGATTAGATTCCTTGCAGGTGTTTTATAAGTCTTAAACTTGCTTAGTTGATCTTTGGAATAGGTTGCACGTTTCCTCATTGAGTTGGCATGTGTAGCATCTCACAAATCTCTAAACAACACGCACACTCTTAAAGCCTGGCACTGATGTCAGTGTTTGGGTGTCGGAAGTGTGCTAAAGTGATTTAGCTGGGTTTTCGCTAACACCATGAGGGCTGATGAGCCCTATGACTGGGGTTTGATAGTGACCAGAGCTACATTCATCCAAATTGGTATATCAAAGTACAACTGTATTAGTAATACTTCTGTCTTAATGTTTAGTTTAAGACAAAAAATCAACACAAAACAAAAAAGGAAATGGTTTATCTGCGTGTGACCGGTAACTGACATCAGAGAACAGTGAATGTTGCTAAAATATGGAGATATTAACTTAATCTCAAGAGGTTTTATAAGAAAATATTCTTTCAAAAGTGTTCAGATTTGTGTACCCTTGCTATAACTGATCAGAGTTTTGCATTTCTGCAGGCGTGTACATCATCAATCTTAAAAAGACCTGGGAGAAACTGCTGTTGGCTGCTCGTGCTATTGTTGCCATTGAAAATCCAGCTGATGTCTGCGTTATCTCCTCCAGAAACACTGGCCAGGTAATTGGCGAACTCAGTGACTAGACACTTGTCAGCAGCATTTGTCTTAAAATCCCAAGTTTACAGGCACACTATTAAAACCTGGCACTTTTGTCAGTGTTTGGGTGTCGGAAGTGTGCTAGAGTGATTCGGCCGGGATTTCGCTAACACCATGAGGGCTTCTACCCTATGACTGGGGTTTGATAGTGACCTGAGCCACAATGTTTTTACTGGATGTATTTTGTGGTCATGACTTTTGGTGATTTTAGTGATGTTGATTGTCACTGCTCTTTCCTGTCAGAGAGCTGTGCTCAAGTTTGCCTCAGCCACTGGCGCTACCACCTTCGCTGGTCGTTTTACTCCAGGAACCTTCACCAATCAGATTCAGGCTGCCTTCAGAGAGCCCCGTCTCCTGATCGTGACTGATCCCCGCGCTGACCACCAGCCGCTGACTGAAGCCTCTTACGTCAACATCCCAACCATTGCCCTCTGCAACACAGACTCCCCACTGAGATACGTTGACATTGCCATCCCATGCAACAACAAAGTATGAATGAGAAACTTCACTGTTAATCTATATGCTATGTTTGTGTTGTGAAGCTCAAACAGCAGAGCATGGCGCTAGCAATGCCAGGGTCATGGGTTCGATTACCAGGGGAATCAGACCCATGTTTTCTAAATGTATATTATATTTGCCTGGGTTCAATTCCCAGGCAAGCAAGAGCTGGAAAGTGTACCCCAAATGCAATGCAATTCACTTTAGATAAAGGTGTCTGCCAAATGCATATGCTGTAGTTTTAAATGTCCTGTGTTTTAGGGTCCCCACTCTGTGGGTTTGATGTGGTGGATGATGGCCAGAGAGGTGCTGAGGATGAGGGGCACCATCTCCAGAGAGCACCCATGGGAGGTCATGCCTGATCTGTACTTCTACAGAGATCCTGAAGAGGTATGATGTGGCCCTTGAATTTTGTATACTCTGCAGATGAAAGTGTAAAGTTAAAATCAAAGTATGTCTGTTTTAAATTTTAAATTGATCACAGCAATTGAGCATGCAAATGAAATATTTGAACACCAAATATCCTGGCACAGGGACACTGAGGATTATGTTGCGCACTTTGAATTTTTTTTTTTTAATCAGATGGTTAATAAAAATGTTACTTGAATCATATTGTAGTAATGTTAAGTTTTTTTTAGTTAAAAATCTAAATTGTGATTCTGAAAAATCTATATTGCCCAGTGTTGAATCTGTATCTGCCATGTAATAGCCTGTGAAATTGATGGCAAATTTAAATGCATCCAACCAATATTCAGAATCAGTTCAAGTATGGCTTTATAACATGTTTACTATTAAAATGTGCTAATTGTGCCTGATTTTGCTCCACCTCTAGATTGAGAAGGAAGAGCAGGCTGCTGCTGAGAAGGCTGTTGGTAAGGAGGAGTTCCAGGGTGAATGGACCGCTCCAGTGCCCGACTTCAACCAGCCCGAGGTTGCTGACTGGTCTGAAGGTGTTCCAGTTCCATCTGTGCCCATCCAGCAGTTCCCAGCTGGCATTGAGGGTAAGCTGCCTCTTAATATTCATGTCCCCACATATTATAGTAGTTATTTGAACCATTCGATTATACAAAAGCGTTAAGATAATTTATATTTGATCTGAACATAAATTGATGATGCTATGAAAAATTACTGTAAATCAACTTTTCTTAACTTCAGCTCCTGCCAAACCTGCACCAGCTGAGGTGTTTGCAGGTAAGCAACGTTTCCCTTTTTTTAAATCAATTTGACAGCATAGACTGCACAATGTGAAAGATAAAGGTGTCGACATCTGGGGTAACTTTGAATGGCTCTTCTCTTCAACAGAGGACTGGAGCGCTCAGCCTGCCACTGAGGATTGGTCTGCTGCCCCCACCGCTCAGGCTGGAGACTGGGGCGGCACCACTGGTGACTGGCCTTAAGAAGCGTTAACCTAGTGTGATGCTTCTCAATCAATAAAATTGATTGTTTAAAATATTGTTTCATGCGTTTTCTTTTTTGTTGATTTCTGAGTAAGCAGTTGGGACTAAAAGCAGAGTGTTTTACCAAGTCCACTTTCAACTTTTACATCAGTAATTATAAAAATCAGACATTACAAATGTAGATGGACATGCTTTAAGTCTAGTCAAATGTGGTGGCTTAATGAAGGGATCATGTAGTTAGCTGAACAGTATTTTATAATAAATCCTGACCTAACTAAGCTAGTTTGTAGACACTTCAGTGACGTTGCTACATGGTAGCAGTCATTATTTGACCACTGAGATCTTTTTATTATGCAATAAAATATCCATATTGTGGTGTCTTGCAAGTGAAGGTCAATGCATTGTTGTATGTAATACTTAACTTATGCCTGCCTACTACCTACCCTCATATCAATATCAAATTTACTTCTAGAACACAGTTCCAGTAGTGGGATTGAATAAGTGCAATCTGGGGTTATGATGTCAACCTGACTTTCTTTTCCAACCAAAATCATCCCTTGACTGACGTTACTACTTTCTACTCAGGGACCTTGAACACAAATGTAGTAGAGTAAAAAGTATGATATTTGTCTTTCAAATGTATTGAAGTTGAAGTAAAAAGTTTCCAGAAAAAATACTTCAGTACAGATATACAAAAGTGTACTTAAATACATTACTCAAGTATATGTCCTTTGTTACAGTCGTCCTCTGCGTTTCCCACAATTCAGTTTTACTCCACTCTTCTTTCTCTTTAATTGTGTAATCCTGCCAGTTGATAATCAACCCTTTCCCCATATGCCCAAATAATCTATATATTTAATATTTCATCAGTCAACCATCCATTTCCCAGAGGTCTCCAAGAGATGTATTTATTTCACACCTCTTAATAATGGGGTTAATACTTCATTGGTATTTCAGTGGGCCACAAATGGATTTGACCTTTGATATAAATTATTCCTCACAGCTTTATAATACTGCTGCCATAATTATTTAATATATACTGAATAAAGTAAAGTAGTGAAGCTACATTTTGACTGCACGTGGTAGTACAAATCCACATTAAGGCCTGGTTTCAGAGACAGGGCTTACATTTAAACCAGGACTAGGCCTTAGTTCAATTAGGACATTTAAGTATTTTAGTGTGCCTTAGAAAAAAGAACAGACGTGCATTTGAGACACTAACATTTTAAGATATGTCAGTCAGTGCAACAAAGTTGCTTTCAAACATCCCAGGAGGTCTTGAACACATAGGTACCAATCAAATGATTATATTATTTAAGAGTTATAACGAAAACGTTCCACCCCAGATGGGACTCGAACCCACAATCCCTGGCTTAGGAGGCCAGTGCCTTATCCATTAGGCCACTGGGGCTTTCGCAGGGTTGGTGTGACAGTTATGCTTTGTTTACATATAGATAAAAACTGTATTACTGGTTGACAAACGTTTATATTTTTACTTTGGCATCTCTGTGATATTTTTTTAAATCATCTTTCGGTTAAAAACACACGGCAAAGCTCATTTCACATGGTGGTCTTCTGGCATGGATCTAGTGAAGAGTGGGTTGCGTAGCAACAGCGTGATGCCGCGCCGCCAACCAAACACGGCAGTAGAGATTAGCTCGTGAAATGCTCACAACTCCACGAGCAAATGTATTCCTGCTCTGTGTTATTATATATTATTTTATTTAGTTCAAGAGGTAGGATCGGGTGTGTTGTTCAAAAGCGAACGAAGATCTGTTTAACATCTTGTGTGCACACCTAAACATAGTCGCTTAGCAAGTTTGCTAGCTAGCAGGCTATCTGGCTAGTTCACCTCATCTACAGAAATACTGTTCCTGGATTAACGGATCTAAATCAGCGTTGTTTGTATTGCTTGTGATTCATTTGATCGGCTTTATGGTGGTCAGAGTGATTGTAAAATTACTGTTAGTTTCAGGACTGTGAATCATAATCACCATGGTGAGTATCAACCAACATATAAATTAATTACTCTGCTGGATTTGGTTCATTAAAATCATACAATAAATTGCATTAAGGAAGCAAGCGTAATTGTGTTTTTTAGTGTAACGTTAGCCGTCAATATATATGAATCCAAAAAAAATGTGTTCATTTTTAATGTCACTTTAAAACACTTTTATTGTTGAATATTTATTTTGCTGGTGTCTTATTACCTTTTGAACTGTATCTTATGCATTTATTGTCAGTTTTAATTATTATAGTAAGTAAACTAAATTCCTTTTACAAAAGATTTATATTCATCAAAGAATCTTGAACAAATGTGTCATGGTTTACACCAAAAAATTAAGCAGAAAAACTGTTTTCAACATTGAGAATAATACATTTTTATTTGAGCAGCAAATCAGCACATTTAGAATTATTTCTGAAGCATCATGTGACATTGAAGACTGGAGTTTAATTACATTTACAAAGTTATTCTTATATTATAAAATAGAAATACATTAAAATAGACAACAGTTATTTAAATAACTGTAATAATAGTTCACAGTTTTAAATGCAGCCTGTGTGGGCATAAGAGATTTCTTTCAAAAACATAAAAAGACTTTCCTAACCCCAACATTTTGAATTTGTAGTGTATACACAGTAATTTTGTATTGTGCAAAGATAAGCTGTAATGCACGACTAATGTGCAAATGTTTTGTAAAATAGCCAATGATTAAACTTGCACAAAATATGCACATATCGCTTTGGATAAAATAAGTAGATTTGCTCAGGCTATTGTTCTAAATAAGTGGATAAATAGATATGTACATGAATGATTACAAACTGGAGTAAGTTATGTTCATGTACTTATAGTGAAATAATATAATTTAGATGAACTGTTGTACATCCTAATAACACCAAACTCTTGTTTCTGTTCTGAAGCTCTTATCACGGATGAAACCAGCTCTGGGTGGAGAGGCGTCCACCGGTTCTAATGAGAAGAAAAAGAAAAATAAGATGAAAAAGATTCCAAGACTTGAGGATTATCTAAACCAAAGAGACTACCTGGGTGCTCTGACTCTATTAGAGGTACAAAAACAACCACATGAGACCTAAGATTACAACTCCATGACATTTATATGACTTTCGTACACCTTAAACTCTCTTGTAATATCAGTTCCAGCGTAATGGCGGAGAGTCAGTGGAGCATGCAGACCTTTGGATCGGATTCTGTGCCTTTCATTTGGGGGACCACCAGAGAGCAATGGAGGTTAGAGGAAGAGATTCTGCAGGATGTTGGCTCCAGTCTGTTTAAATGCTTGGTTGTGGGATGAATCACCTTAAGCCCCTTTCACACAGAGATTCCGGAAAATCACAATACTGATAATGTGTCCCGGGATTTTCCCAGGATTGTTTGATTTTTGGTTCATTCAGTAATTTTGGTTCTGGAATCTGTGTGTGTGTAAAGACACGTGACATCAGGATGTGACATGTTTGCAGACATTTTTTGGTAACACTTTATTTTACGACCCGCAAACAACTGCGTAAGTAAACCGAAATTACGGTGTACATTTTTGTAATTATAGTGTACTTCCGTGTAGGTATAAGGGAACAATATGTTAAGTTTTGGGTAGGCTAATAAAGAGGTAACAAGCAGATATACAAGCATATTATTTATAATGTAATTATTTTAAAACTAACAGGTACCTATTATGTTAATATATTCCAGGCAAAAAATGTACGTCTGTTGTATATAAAAGTTATCATCACATTTCTGGCAAAATATGTTTTGTGCAATTTTACGGGGTAATTTTGACATCTGTGGGTTGAAAATGAAACGTGTATGGCTGTATGTAAGCACAGTATGATAAAAAAATGAATTTATTGGCTTTTCTTACTAGATTAATTAATGTTAAGTCAACCCACAGATGCCAAAATTAAATGTAAAATTGCACAAGAACATATTTTGCCAGAAATGTGATGATAACTTTTATATACAACAGACGTACAATTTTTGCCTGGAATATATTAACATAATAGGTACCTGTTAAAATAATTACATTATAAATAATTTGCTTGCATAGCTTGTTACCCCTTTATTACCTTATACCTACACGGAAGTACGCTATAATTAAAGAAACATACACCGTAATAGAGATTGCTAATGTGACGTCACCAGTGACGTATTACCAGTGGTGAACGCAAAGCATTTTGGGGATCCGCGGCACAAACAGAAGGCGCCAGTATTGATTGCATGGAGGGAAGAACGCAGTGTACAAGATTCCGTCTACCTGCTGTGTTGTAAACTGCAGTAGTCGTTCTCACGATAGAAGTGGCATAAAG
The DNA here is from genome assembly GCA_036326025.1 of Chrosomus eos. Taxonomy (NCBI): domain Eukaryota; kingdom Metazoa; phylum Chordata; class Actinopteri; order Cypriniformes; family Leuciscidae; genus Chrosomus; species Chrosomus eos. Next base: position 8,203,591 of record CM070828.1, on the reverse strand, counting down.
CTTAAGAACGGAAAATCCTTTTATCGTTTTCCAGCGTGGAAAAATAATAACTACAACCCATGTTTCAGAGGTGACAAAAAGGCGACGAATGCCTGGCATGGATAGCAGCAGAGTTTAGAGTGTGACAAAAGCACAATGTTGTGTTTTATTGCGAGTGTACACAAATATAATTAAAAACCTTGCAGTTCTGTTTGAATGATGTCCTGTTATGAACAAAATGACGGAGTATGTTCTTATGTTTCCACCAGTCGATCGCGTCTCTCTATCAAATACCTCAAATATATTCTATAATCTTTGGAAGCCGAAATCTCAAATAAAATCAGACTAATATCACAGATCTAAAGTGTAACCATATAGGTTACGTTTGAATGTTTAGTGGTTCTGTCCTCCGTCCGTCGTCACTCATAAGCAGGGCTCTCTCTCTCTCTCTCTCTCTCTCTCTCTCTCTCTCTCTCTCTCTCTCTCTCTCTCTCTCTCTCTCTCTCTCTCCGCTCGTGCCCGCGCCCTCTCGCGGACAAACACACACACACACACACACACTCCAGGATTGCAATCTTGACATGAATTCTGACTGCATGCAGATAGATGAGAGAGCGCGAGGAGTGTGGTGCTTAAACTTGCGACTTGAAGTTACTGAAAACTTCGTGTGTGTAGATTTGTCATACGTTTGTGCATTTTATTTATTTATTTTTTTGGAATTGAGAATATATTGTCAAGTCTGATTTATATATATCTCATATCATGTAGTTGTGCTGGAAGTTGGGCAACAGGTTGACGTCTCCTGACCAGTCACTCATAAAGGATCCAGTCCCTTGATTTCCTTTATTTTCTCCTCATATCTCGTCTTTGCATTAGAATTGAGTTTTAGGCGGTATGGTCCGACAATGTTATCTTTAGCCCGCTGCATTTTGTAGGATTATAATATGTTTTTCACACTACTGTTTTATTTTTTTTCATTCCAGAAAGCAAGCCTGCTATGCCAGCCCATCTAAACTCTGTGTAAACTGGCCAAACATACCCATAATTCTTTGCGTTCTGATGACGTTGCCGCCCAGTTGGTCACATGTCTTAGCGATCTCTATTTCGGTTTACTGACGCAGTTGGTTGCGGGTCGTAAAATAAAGCGTTACCCATTTTTTCGTTCTTCCTTTGTTCCTTGACGAACACAAACTTTCTTCTTTTGGCGCTTTTCCACTGCATGGTACGGTACGGTTCGGTACGGCTCACTTGTGGTGCTTTTCCACTGCATGGTACGGTACGGTACGGTGCGCTTCGGCGCGCTTTAAATGGTACCTGATCTGTTGAGGTTCCAAGCGTACCGTACCGGTACTAAAATGTGACGTGAAACACTGCAGATCACTGATTGGTCAGACAGACAGAATCGTCACTACCAGCGTCATTGGATTTGCGACACGAGACCGCTATACAGAGTCATATAACCAGTAGACAACAGCCAACACGGTAGCACCTGTGTTTTACTTACTTGAAAAAAGAAGAAGAGATCAACACTTTAAAAAGGAAATGGCTGAATCGTGGTCGAGGTGCAGACAATCCTCTCGTTGGTTGCCTAGGAGCGGTTCCAGCGAGAGCTGGATGGGGCAAAACAGAATGAAAAAGTGTTCCAAGAAGTAGCAGCTAGCTCAGCTCTTAGCCGCACACGGCTATCACCGGACCTACAAACAGTGTAACGATCAGTCCCACCCACTTTGAAGGGGTACTAACTGCAGTGGAAAAGCAACCGAGCTAGCGAACCGAACCGTGCCGTACCGAGCCGAGTCGTACCACGCAGTGGAAAAGCGAAGCCGAACCGAACCGTTCCGCGCCGAATCGAACCGTACCGAACCGAGCGTACCATGCAGTGGAAAAGCGCCATTATGAGACACACCCATACGGCATCGGTCCGGCCATTGTTCTCACATCAGGACTGATCCCAGCAATGTTACTTGGTCCCCATCCCGGGATCAATCTCGGGAGGTCTTTGCGTTCACACAGAAGACACTCTTGCAAATCTATGGCAATTGTCTGGGATCAACGCTCTGTGTGAAAGGGGCTTTAGAGTTACATTATGCCTGATATAAATTAGTTGTATGTAACATGAAATATTCTTACTTGTCACATTTATTCAGGAGTACAAGGCGCTCACTTTGAGGCCGGAGTGTCCAGAGGATGTTTGGGTATTTCTGGGCTGTGCGCTCTTTTTCCTGGGGCTTTATTCAGAGGCGGAGGAGGCAGCACTAAAAGGTTTGTCTTCACAATCTTTCAGAAGTTTGGGGTTGATAAAATATGTAAACGTTTTTTAAAGAAGTCCCGGCGCATTTATTTGATAAAAAAAAAAAAAATTAATATTGGGGAATATTATAATTTATAATCGCTGCTTTCTGTTTTAATATATTTTAAAATATTATTCTTATAATGGTAAAGCTGAATTTTCAGCATCATTACTCCAGTCTTCAGTGTCACATGATCCTTCAGAAATCATTCTGATTTGCTGCCAAGAAACATTTATTATAATGATCAATTTTGTGGAAACCATGGTATGTTTTCATTTATCAGGATTCTTCTATGAATAGAAAGAACTGCATTTATTAGAAATAGATTTTTTTTGTAGCTCATCATCCAAACGTTATATCATGCTGTCTTTTTCAGGGCCAAAATCTCAGCTTCAGAATCGCCTACTCTTCCATTTAGCTCATAAGGTCAGTTTTTCCATAATATTTCATCCCCTACGTGACATTATTATGGTAGCGCATTGAGGATAATGGAATGATCTGCTTTGTTCGGCTCTCTGAAGTTCAATGATGAAAAGAAGCTGATGGGTTTCCATCAGAACCTGGAGGACGTGACGGAGGATCAACTGAGCTTGGCTTCCATTCACTACATGCGCTCTCATTACCAGGAGGCCATTGACATCTACAAACGCATCTTACTGCAGAACAGGTGCTTCACAACACAATTTATGAACAAGCATCTCTGAGAAACAATCAAATCATATAAAAAAACGTTAACATTTATCTTCATTACATTGAGTCAACGCATTCTTTGTACAGCACAACATTGACTAATGATTCGTCTATCTCACATTCTACAGAGACTTTCTTGCCCTGAATGTGTATGTGGCTCTGTGTTACTATAAGCTGGATTATTATGACGTGTCTCAGGAGGTGTTGGCCGTGTATCTGCAGAGTATTCCTGACTCTACTATCGCCCTCAACCTCAAAGCCTGCAACCACTTCAGACTCTACAATGGCAAAGCTGCTGAGGTCAGCTGCACTAATATGGATACAAATACAAAACTTATTTTATAACGTTAGGGCCTGAGGTTTTGTAGTCAAGGCCAAAGTTACTTTGATGATTATGAACTTTATGACAACATTAATTTACGATGCGTTTTCATTTGGTAATGTGATATACACTACCGTTTAAAGGCCAGTATGGTTTTTAAAAGAGGGTTCTTATGCTCATCAAGGCTGTATTTATTTGATAAAAAAATACAGTAAACAGTAATATTGTAAATTATTATTACAATTTAAAAAAACTGTTTTCTAATTGAATATATTCTAAAATGTAATTTATTCCAGTGATTGTAAGGCTGAATTTTTAGCACTATTTCTCCAGTCTTCAGTGTCACATGATCCTTCAGAAATCATTCTAATGCTGATTTGATGCTCAAAAGAAATTCAAAATTTCAAATGTCAATAACAATACTTTTTTTCAGGATTCTTTGTTGAATAGAAAGTTCAAAAGAGCATAATTTATTTAAAAATAAAACAAACTTTTAATCTATTTAATGCATCCTTGCTGAATATTAAAAAATCTTACTGACTTTCAAACTTTCAAAAATGTTAGCAATTTATTTTATCCATTTGTGATTTGATTGGATTTAGAAATGTGATATGAAATGTAATAATGTTATGCAAAGGCAACTGTTTTCACAAAACTGGTTTTAGGTCTTTCAGAGGAAACATGAACTGATCATTTCTATACAATAACATTTATTAAAGGTGCTCTAAGCGATGCCGGGTGACGTCACTTGACGTTTAAAGTATTGTCAAACAAAACGGAGGCTAGCTAGACCCTTCCTTCTCCTCATCCGCGCATTAACCCCCTTAACCACACCCCCAAATCCTTCTTGTCGCTTATTGGCTGGAACAGTTTGTTATGTTTCGTGGTGCGGGTTAGCCCAGTTTGTTTTTGTTGCTGTTATTGAAGCCCGGGGTGTCTGCAGAGACTGCGTTTTTTTTTACAGTGTGTTCAGGGGACAGGCAGCTTGCGGATAGTTAGATGTTTGCTGTATGTGACAAAAAATGTTTTGGCCTAAAAAACACGTGACATCACTTATGGCGCTTTTCCACTGCATGGTACGGTACGGTTCGGTTCGGTACGGCTCACTTGTGGTGCTTTTCCACTGCATGGTACGGTACGGTACGGTGCGCTTCGGCGCGCTTTAAATGGTACCTGATCTGTTGAGGTTCCAAGCGTACCGTACCGGTACTAAAATGTGACGTGAAACACTGCAGATCACTGATTGGTCAGACAGACAGAATCGTCACTACCAGCGTCATTGGATTTGCGACACGAGACCGCTATACAGAGTCATATAACCAGTAGACAACAGCCAACACGGTAGCACCTGTGTTTTACTTACTTGAAAAAAAAAGAAGAGATCAACACTTTAAAAAGGAAATGGCTGAATCGTGGTCGAGGTGCAGACGTTCCTCTCGTTGGTTGCCTAGGAGCGGGTCCAGCGAGAGCTGGATGGGGCAAAACAGAATGAAAAAGTGTTCCAAGAAGTAGCAGCTAGCTCAGCTAGCCGCACACGGCTATCACCGGACCTACAAACAGTGTAACGATCAGTCCCACCCACTTTGAATGGGTACTAACTGCAGTGGAAAAGCAACCGAGCGCGAACCGTTCCGCGCCGAATCGAACCGTACCGAACCGAACCGAGCGTACCATGCAGTGGAAAAGCGCCATTAGAGCACCTTTAAGAAAATAAAATGCATGTTGGTTTTAAATTCTCTATTTTACGTTTTTCTCCTTCTTGACTCTTTAGACTGAGTTGAAGAACCTTATAGATATCTCCTCCAGCTCGTTTCAGTTTGCTAAAGAGCTCATCCAGCACAATCTGGTGGTGTTTCGCGGGGGTGAGGGGGCCTTGCAGGTTTTGCCTCCTCTGATTGACGTCATATCAGAGGCCAGACTCAACTTGGTCATCTATTATCTCAGGCAAGGTATGTTGATCAGGTGTGGCCTTTTGTCTTTAGCAGATACAGTGAGACTGGCTAATCAGGTTAGTTATTAACTTTGCCATCTTACTTTTAGATGACATTCAAGAGGCCTACAAACTCATCAAAGACCTTGAGCCCACCACACCCCAGGTATTTAGGCCACACTAATGCCTGTTTCTCTCATACATACATAATACAGCGCAGTGATTGGATTAAAATAGTTCATTATCATGAATAATGCAGAGAAAAGCTCAGAAACGGATGATGTTGACACGTACTCTCCATCCACGGCAGCCAATCACCACTCTAAATAAAGTATACCTCACATTTGGTGCAACTATGCTTTTGTAACTGGAAGAAAGAAATGGTTCCGAAAATGTATAAATCATTCCCCTTAATATTAAACGTAAATTGTGAAATCAGGCGTATGAGTGCTATTGTTGTTTTCATTGATGTGCAACCTGTACATATGTTAAAGGGATAGTTTACCCAAAAATGAAAATTCTGTCATTAATTAATCACCCTACATGCCTGTAAGACTTTCGTTTATCTTCGTAAAGAGATTGTAAAACAAATCCATATGAATCGAGCAGTGAAGTCCACATTTTCTAAAGAGACATGATCGCTTTATATGATGAACAGATTGAATTTAGGCTTTTATTCACATATAAGCATTGATCAGCGAATATAAACAGAAGCTGAACCGAACCTGTGTGATACGTGAGAACAAACCTCTTGCTGAAGCTCAAACGTGCTGCGTAACACAAGAATGAACCTCATTGGTTCTCGCAATTCAAACGAACATGCTTGAGCTTCTGTTTACCACAACTGAAGTGTGAGTTGATCAATGTTCATATGTGAATAAAAGCTTGCATTCAATCTATTCATCCAATACAGTGATCGTGTCTCTTCAGAACATTTTGACTAAACCACTTAATTCATATGGATTAGTTTTACGATCTCCTAATTAACTTTTTGAAGCGTCAACTTGGTAGTTGTGTAGACTGTCAATGGAGGGACAGAAAGCTCTCAGATTTAATCAAAAAGATCTTCATTTGTTTTCCGAAGATTAACGAAGTCTTACGGATTTGGAACGACATGAGGGTGAGTAAATGATGACAGAACAATCCCTTAAAAATGTATTTTAGGGTTTGGTGACCCTTAAAATACATTGTGGGTCTAGTGATAAGATTTGATTCTCTGGTGTGATTTACAGGAATATATTCTAAAGGGGGTGGTGAATGCTGCTTTGGGACAAGAAATTGGATCGGTTCGTGAGGTTTATTTATATCAGTTAACAGTATTTCCTCTCAAACTCCATTTCTCAGCAAAGCCTTTGTGCATGTTTCCCAAATCTCTGTTCTCTAATCTCGTTATATGTTTGTGTATTTTTACAGAGGGACCATTTAAAAATTGCCCAGCAGTTTTTCCAGCTGGTTGGAGGCTCAGCCAGTGAATGCGGTAACATCATTGTTTAGGCTAACAATAACAGTATTAGCGCTGGTTCAGCAGCCGGGCCTCTGTGCTGTGTGGAAGAGAGTCAGTGACGGAGTTTGTTTTCTTGCCTGAACCTACACTGAAAAAGTGGCTTTCAATTAGATGTCCTTTCTATTTTAGTTCTAAATGTAATTTGCGCCTAAAATGGTCAAAATAAAATATATGATATATTATTTTATATACATATGTTCTATATTATCATTAAACCATCATAAACTATCTGAAAAAACATTTTTTTAAAAAAGCCAAAATAGATGATTTGCTTGATTCCTATGTCATCAACGCACATCAACCATCTTCCCAAATTTTATATACACTGCTGTTCAAAAGTTTGGGGTCGGTAAGATTTTTAATGTTATTAAAAGAAGTCTCTTCTGCTCACCAAGGCTGCATTTATTTGATTAAAAATGCAAAACAAACCCTGTAATATTGTGAAATATTATTTCAATGTAAAACAGCTGTTTTCTATGTGAATATATAGTAAAGTGTAATTTATTCCTGTGATCAAAGCTGAATTTACAGCATCATTACTCCAGTCTTCAGTGTCACATGATCCTTCCGAAATCATTCTTATATGATTATTTGATGCTCAAGAAAGATTTATGATTATTATCACAGTTGAAAACAGTTGTGCTGCTTCATATTTTTGTGCAAACCGTGATTAATTTTTTTCAGGATTCTTTGAAAGTTTAAGAGAAAAGCCTTTAATTAAAAAAGAAATATTTTGCATTATTATAAATGTCTTTACTGTCACTTTTGATCAATTTAATGCGTCCCTTCTTAAGAAAAGTATTAATTTCTTTAAAATCGTATTGACCCCAAACTTTTGAACGGTAGTGTATATATTTTAACAACAACAATATCACTATTATTATTATTATTATTGTATTGTCATATTGAATGTATCAAGTACAGAGAGATTCATTGTATTTAAAGTTTTTGTATTGTATTATATCCTATATCCTCCTGTTAAGATGGATAGATAGATAGATAGATAGATAGATAGATAGATAGATAGATAGATAGATAGATAGATAGATAGTAGTAGATAATTGAATTTTTGCTATATTGAACACAATGTAAATTTTGTACATTAAAGGATGCCGATTATTCTGCCCTGGACATGTAAAATGCATTTAATTATGTATTTTCTGTTGTCTTTTTTTTTAATAAGACACAATACCGGGCAGGCAGTGTATGGCCTCGTGTTTCTTCCTGCTGAAACAGTTTGAAGATGTGCTAATATATCTCAACTCCGTCAAGGTAATTCAGAGATCAGGGTGTTTGAATTGAGAGCAGAATCATAAACGCATCATCCTCAAATAATCATCTGTTCTCCCGGCAGAGTTACTTCTACAACGACGACACATTCAGCTTTAACTACGCCCAGGCCAAGGCTGCCCTGGGAAACTACCGGGAGGCTGAAGAGGTACAGAATCCCGTGGGGTTCAGTTAACATGATTTAGGAACCAAGTGCAAGTCTGACTGAATCTGAATTTAATGTGAACAGGTGTTCCTGCTCATCCAGACTGAGAAGATCAAGAATGATTACGTTTACCTCAGCTGGTTGGCACGCTGCTGTAGGTTCTTCTATGTGTTCAAAAGTTTTGATCTGTGGCCAGCTGATTTTCTATTCTGCTTTAGTAAACTCCTGCTTTGCTTGTAAAGAAGATGAATGGCTCAGATAGTTTTTGGAAACGCAACTCTTTTTGATGAATCATTTCTGTAGACACATCAGACCACTCACTCTCTGATGTCATCCTCCCCCTCTGTTGTAGACATCATGAATCAGAAAGCTCGACAGGCCTGGGAGCTTTATCTGAGGCTGGAAACCTCATCTGACCCTTTCAGCCTCCTGCAGCTCATCGCAAACGACTGCTACAAGGTGCCATAGTGTGAATCTGTTACTGTAAACACATTCTCATTCACATATCCGCTTCATTGTGTCTCTAACATATTACTTTCTTACTTGGTTGCTAAGAAAATTGCCATGTTGCAAGTAGTTGAGGATAACCATTTGTTCTGTCGTTCAGACACCTTCAGAAGTTTACGCTGTTATCTCTACATCCCTGATTTGGCTTGTTGTGTCCCCAAAAAGGTTTTCTTCTGAAGTTTCGTATATGTATTCTATGACCTCTTTTCAGATGGGGCAGTTCTACTATGCAGCTAAAGCGTTTGATGCTCTCGAGAGACTGGATCAAAACCCTGAGTACTGGGAAGGGAAGCGTGGAGCATGTGTTGGGATCTTCCAGCTCATACTGGCTGGCCGAGAGTCCAGGTATGAACCCATACCATACATGGACAATGAGTTAAAAACCATTATTGATAGGTTCACATTATTAAACTAAACTCTCTTATTAGTTATTTACTTAACCCTGTAAAGCCTGATGTGTGAAATAATAGTCACTTTTTTTTAATGGAACTGTTTATTGAACCTTTAGATAAATATATAAAAAAAATTAATATGTGTTTATCTTGAGTATCATATTTGATACATTAGGGTTTTATTGCTCATATCATATGCTTGAGGAGAAAAACATAAAATGCATACAAGTATCAGTTATTACTATATATCATAATATGTCTTAATAAGATCATATTTAAATGCTTAGTTTTATAATCAAAGCTCTGTTGTTGTTTTTATGGGAAATAAACATATAATGCAATTCAATGCAATGATGATTAAGAGATGAACAAATAAACGTTCCTCAAAAGCCTGATTTTAGGATTTTTTTATAGAAATATGTATGAATAATCAAGTAAATCTAAAAAAGTTATTCTTACTTTACTTTATAAAAATCTTTACAAATATTCACAGCAAACGCATGTGCACCACACCATGAAAACCTGTCGATGACAGAAGGAATGTAGTAGATTGTAGGATCATATTGATAATTTAGAGGTTTTAGATATTTGCGTTAAAATTGACCGCTGTAGATCACCCAAGTTTTTCACCACCATTAACTGTCTGAGGCTGGGTTTGTGAACTCTGGTCATGATTTTTATGTTAATATTTTTCTTTCTTTCTTTTTATTCTGCTTTGTTTTCAGAGAGACATTGAAGGAGGTTTTGCCGATGTTGAGAAGCAGTGGCAACCCACAAGTTGAGTACATCATCCGCATCATGAAGAAATGGGCCAAAGACAACAGAGTGGCTCTATGATTGCCTTTACAAATGAGCCAACACACACCAGTACTTCTTGGAAATTAATTTTTTTGTAAATGTTATTAAAAATATATTTTTTTGTACGGTATCCTTATGTCTGTTTGTTTGTCTGTCTGTCAACAGAATATGTGATTAGCAGAACATTTCAGATACATCGTAGAAGGAAAAAACATCTCATGTTCTTACAAGGCTACAATAACTGCAGCCTCACTACAACATTTATATAGTGTTTGTTACATTATATATATATTTTAAATATTTTCAGTTGTCTCAAAAAGAAAACTATTTACAATGTATCCTTGTCAGTTAATGTTTTCTGTGAGATGGACAACAGTGCAACAAATAAAGTTTATATCTTTTCATACTTGAGGCAACATAAGTCTTTAATTGTTTTGTCTGGGAACACTAAGTGTCTGTTAGTGTATTATAGGATTTGTAGAATAGAGTGCTACGCAGATTCATCTGTGTGAATAGTATAGCTTGGGCATGATATTTTTATACTTTTGGAACAAGTGACATCAATGACTAATGCAATTAAATCTATTAAAATCAGAATGTGACAACCTCACAGAAAATGTTAATAAATATGCTCTTATAACATCAATAAATAAATTATATGAACACTTTAGAATTAACATTAGTTATTTTTAAAGCACTTATTGATCTTAGTTTAACATTACTAATAAATTAATAAAAAGGTCAAAAGTTAAATCTTAATATTATTACATTATTAATTCAAATTATTTAATGATCCTTAGCTAACATAAACTAACAATGAACAGTTGCATTTTATTAACTAACATTAACAAATGTTACAAAAATGAATAAGTACCGTAATATATGTATTGTCTATTGTTAGTTAATATTATTTAATAAATAAACCATTTTATTATGTTTAAAGACTTCTGAACTATTTAAATCTTAAATCCAAAACAAAAGAACCTCTTAACATATAATACGCGCACTTATGAATTATCGTGAACCACAATCCATTGAAAAACACTTTCTTCTATTATATCTAGTATATTAGTTCAATTTCAAGGGGAATCCTTTTTTTTGTCCACTGTAAAATCTCTAATTGCTCATTAGAGCGTCTGTTGAAGGTAGGCCCGCCTCTGATTGGACGAGCTGCCGCCGTCGGCGTCCTCTGATTGGCCACCGCGACCTCTCCGTCGCGCACACCGTTTCCGGTGTCCGTGTGCGCGCAGGCTCAGTTCGCTCGTCTCCGCTCTTTTATTTACTCTCTCTCATCTAAGATGGCTGTTCGGAGCTCCTGAGTCCCCCGAGCGTAGCGACCGAGGATGCTTGCGCCTCCAAAATCAACTTTCACCCGGCCATCCCTTCCCATGCGCATCCCGTAAGGTGTGGAGGGGACTCTAGCACCAGTACAGCCTCCGAGCGCCCTTTCCATCCGCCTTGAAGCTCTTTAAATCAAGTTGTTTGGCGAAGTCAAGCCCCGCCACTGAGAGTGAGCGAGTGTCCAAGAGCACTGAACATCCAAATGGCCGAACCGAGAAAAGTGCAGTTTGTCACCCTGTCGGCCCTGGCCGGTGGTCCGGGCGCGGAGGGCAGAAGACGGCGGCTGGAGGAGGACGGGGCCACCGAGATGAGTTTTGACAGAGAGGGCAGGATGAAGATGATGGGGACCGGGGTGACGACAGCGGGTGACCGCGAGGCTTTGATCGGGAAGAGAGACAGCGAGGAGCCCAAAGGGAAGACAGTACGCCTAAACCTGTGTCTGTCCGAGCCAAACGAGCAGTGTTCGGCCGAGTTCAACTACAGCGAGCTCATCCAGTCTCAACAGGTACGATAAACTATCCGGATCACTTTAGGAAAGAGTATGTAGACTAACCTTTACTTGTTATTATAAAGACACCGCTTGTTTGTTTGTTTTTTGCTGAGTTTGCTGATGCGTTAGCCTGTTAGCTGAGGAGTTCAAAAATAAAGTCCTCTTCAGGGATCTCCGTCTAAATGGCAAGTGTGACATATGCTATGATCGAGTGCGAAGTGCGTTTCATTTATGAAGTGTCTCTATCCTTTATGCTTATAAACTTTGGAGCACTTTGTTGAGTATGTGACCTTTGTGGCCCCCAGCCCCCTCTAAGCCCAAATGGAGATAAAGGAGAGCTGAATTGGAGCTAACTTAATTCATTGGCTGTCCATGTTACTTTGTAAACCTGTTCTTTGACATATGTCAAGACATTTTTTGATAATTTAAAAAGTTTTGCAAATAAATAAATGAATGTCACATTTGAGAAATATAATAAAAATGACTTGCTTTAAAGACTATATATTTGTATTCTAGAAAAAGATAATTTGTTCTACATGAAGTGGGTCACCTCATGGGTGCCACCATATTGCAATCACATGACCAGCGATGCAATTTTTAGTTTTAGAAGTGCAATTTTCTACTAATAATATCAATGATACACTACTACTCAATGTGATAGTGGAGTCAGCGGCAACATTATTTCAGATAGAATCAGTTTATTGCAAGCAATTATATCATCTGCCACTTAAAATGCTTGAGCTCTTTAAAATCTGGTGGATTGTGATTTTATTGTTCATTGTCCTGAAAGCAATTCCAACAATTTAATTCCTCTGTCGTTATCGTTATAGCTGTGGTTGGACTTAATTCTCATGGAATTAGAACTATTATTAAAACTTTATAGTTATTGTCAGGGATGCACTGATAAGAAAATTTTGTCAGATAACCAATAATTCTTTTATATTTGAAAACTGATAAATCTAAATCCACATTTTTATAACATTTTTGAGAGCCTGATCACAAAAACATTAAAAGCCATGTCCCAAGCACATGTTCTCATTATAATTTTATATAGCCTATTGAAGTAATTCCAATCACATTTCAAGCATTTCAAAACCATCACAGCAAACAGTGCATATCTGAAGTGTCTCAGCTGAAGGAAATAATCCTGTACTTATCAGCTTTAATATATTAGGCAAATGTTCTTCTTATCAGGCCGATAACGATTAAAAATAAACATATATCCGCTGATATTGATATGGTGGCTGATATATCGTTCATCCCTAGTTATTGTCCTTGGTCCACCCCAAAATAAAAATTCTGTCATTTACTCACCCACATGTCATTCCAAACACAAAAGAAGATATTTTAAAGAAAGTGAATAATCAAACAGTTTTGATTTCGATTTTCTTCCATTGAATGGACAACAAATTAAATGGAAGTCGATGGGATCCGAAACTATGGATAAAATTTTTTGGTGAACTATTCTTTTAAGTGTAAATGGAAAAATAACATGTCCAACATCGCAGTCATCAGGGCAATAAAAATGATATTGATGCAGAATGTATTATACACATGCTAATCCGAACAGGAAAAATAAATGGCTTAATATGGCTCACACGTTTTCCCTCCACAGGCCAAGAAGAATCCACCAAGTTCTAAGTCTTCCCTGGACCCGAATAATCTCTTTACTGATGACGAGAGAGAACGTCTGGAGGTCGAGGCACTGGCCAAAAAGTTTGAAAGCAAATACGTAAGTGTTGCTCTATGATTTTTAAGTTGCATTTTAAAAATCTGTGGGCACCCAAATGCCAAGTGTCACGTTGCCGCTACCGCTGACGTCCTTACAGGGTAACGCAGGGAAAAAGAGGCGGAAAGATCGGATGCAGGATTTGATTGACATTGGCTTCGGCTATGATGAGAGTGACCCCTTCATAGACAACTCGGAAGCTGTGAGTGGGCACTTGCCATGGCAACAGACAGACATCACTATGGAGATGATCGATTGGCATATAACATGCTGTTTACCAACTCTGCCTCATTGCTCTCTGAACTTTAAGGGTGTTTTTCATTCATACTCATGTCAATGATGGATATATATTCAGATTTATGTTATTGATATATTTGAAACGTGTGGTTGTGGAGTCGTTTTTTTTTTTTTTGCTGCATGTTCTGACATCATAGCCGCCTTCAACTTTGACCTAACCTCAGCCAACAAACAGCATAACACCTCTGTAAATCACTGTGTCTTCTTCCTGTCAGTATGATGAGCTTGTACCAGCTTCCCTGAGCACCAAGCTTGGCGGATTCTACATTAATACGGGTACTTTGCAGTTCAGAGCTGCCTCTGAGTCTGAGGGAGAGGATGGCGTGAAAGGCGAAAAACCCAGGGTGAGTTTCCTTGATTTTTGCCAAGTGACCCTATGCACAACTGGTTATAAACAACTGGTTTTATCATGCATCTCCAAAGTAGCTCGTTTGACCACTTGTGAGCAGATGATCTCTGATTTTACATAACGTACTATGTTATACAAAAGCAAAACAATTTGCATTGTTACTCCCAAATAGTACAATTTAATCTCACAGCTGATGATATTTTATCAGATCAGATTAAGGAGCAAAAACCCTTGGTCACATTCGACTAGCTTCAAATATGGTTTGAGTGATCAAATCACAAAACAATTTGGACTCCATTTACACATCTATTTATAATATCTGTGTCGACTGACCACCTATGATCAGATCACCACAGACGGATGTTATAATTATCTGAAAACAGGGTCACTAAATGTTATATAGACCTGTTACAGAAACATTTAAAATTTACTCGCCCTCATGTTGTTTCAAACCCATAAGACTTTCATTCGTTTTAGGATTAAGATGTTTTTAACGAAGCCTGAGAGATTACTACCCCTCCATTGAAAGTCCCCCCATGTAAAACTTAATAAAGAGATTTTAAATGTTTTCCAATTGAAACAAGCAGTTTAATACAAGTCTTTTGAAAAGACATGATTGCTTTAAATGATGCACAGATTTAATATAGGCTTTTATTCACACGTATAATCGTTGAGCAAAGCATATAAATAGAGCACATGGCAAACAGAAGCTAAACTGGGCTTGCTTGATGCAATTTCTGATGACAGAACTTTAAATTTATGGTTGAATTATCATTATCACTTTTACACTGTGTCTACACCAGACGCGAGCTGCGGTACACGACAAAAGCAAATAGAACCCATTATAAACAGTGTTGCTGTCTTCACTGGAAGCGACACAACACCACAAATTCCCTGTGGTAAACTGATGCCCCGTTCTATCTTTGACGTGCTCACACTAATTCTGATACGAATGACAAATGGGTTTGCAACGGTTGCTTTGTTGTGTCCAATGTGGACAGCTTCTAGCTGTTGTAGACCTTGTGTAAGAGTTAAGACTTTTGACATGTGTCTTGAAATATAATTGTAGGACTGATGATTGTTTTTTGTTTGTAGATGAGAGATGGAGAGGAACCACTGATAAAAAGAAGGAAGACGAAAGATGGAACCAGTTTAGAGGAGAAAAAACCCAGAAAAAATAAAGTAGCCAAACAAGGGTGAGGAAAAAGTGCTTTTGTAAATCTGGAACTAAAGCAAAAAGTAGTTTTATAAAACGGCTACTTGTATAGTTAGTTTTTGATTTTCAAGTAAGCCAGATTCTCTTAAAAGTGACTTATTATGAATGCAGTTTTTATGGCCTTATATTACCTTACAGAGTGTCTAGTCTGAGCCTTCATCGTCCTGAGAAGAAGAAGAGGAAGAAACTGATGAAGGATTCGCTCTGTCTGGCTGCAATGCTCCGCCGTTTCACGCGAGAGAAGGAAGAGATGCGGAAACTAGATCCCAGTGCATCTCACTTGGTCCCTGGTCTTACCAGCACTCCCAACTCCAACAACCTACTGCAAAACTCCCATCTCCACAGCAATGCCAACAACAGTGACCTTTCGCTAGCCGACCTGACGGCCGACCCTGCCATGATGTCATTGCTTAATTCAGCCAATGAAAGCGAGCTTCAGGATATCATGCGTGACCTGGACTTTAGTTTTTTGGATGCAGGGACTCAGATGCCCCCATCAGGCAGGGAGAACGGGCAGGTTGTGTTGGGTTCATCATCTGGGCTCAAGATTGGCGCAGGGGGACTGAATCGAGGGCAGGCCGGTCTCATCTCTTTTCCACCTCTCCCCGATGGACTTCCAGCCCCCTTGATCAAGCGCATAGAGGACCTACGAGCTGTGAGTCCCGTTTCGGGTTATTTTTCTATGGCGCTCGTTTTAGTTAAATGGGGTCATATGAAAAATGTTATTCTTTTCAAATGGGTCGAAAACCACGCTGAAAAAACAGTATGTCCCTAATGTTCGGTGACTAAAGTTTATTTTGAACAAGATCCCTGATGATTCAGTCTGATCTTGTCAGTTTTAGCAGAACATTTCAGCACAGTCTGTTTTGTGAATCTCTCACAATGTAATGCAGGATTTGCAGAGAGACTGCTACTGAAGGATAGGTCAGTTCAAACTATATTGGAAACAACTGCAAACCCACGGCCCAAGTGTGATCAAAACAATGTAGGCGCGTGTGTACATATAATGATAGCAAAATTATATAATTTCTAAGTAGAAAAATGTGAATATGTATGAAATTAACTCATTAATAGCATCAGAAGTTTATAATCCACCCCAGCCTGTTTTGTGAGAGCAGATAAATGTATGAGAATAAAGGCAACTGAATATATATAAACTGCATTACATCTAAAATTAAAATGTTATGCATTATGTTTTCACTGGAGGTCAAACATAGAGAGCAAGAGAGCAAATAATACGCCCACAAATCCACTTTTAAAAACACTTCAGGGACCTTTTTTAATATTATTTTCCTGCACAACCTGATTTTTACTTATTTTTTGTTATTTATTTACTCAGGCATCGAGACAATTTGATCAAGAAGGCAGAAAGAAATTCTTCACACTGGATATGAATAATATCTTGCTCGAGTAAGTAAAATCCCAGCATGTTCTCATTCACCCGTTATCAACAAAAGGCCATTGTTTCTTGTTGTTAATCATTTTCTTCTCATTCAGCATTGAGCTGCAGGTTCAGGAGCAACCGGCAAACGTGCGTTCAGATGTGTACTCTCACCTGGAGGCCTTTGTGCCTGTAACAAGGAGGCGCTGCTCAAACGACTCAAGAAACTCAGCCTCAACATACAGGTAAAGGACTATACTTTCCTGTACCTATAGAGGATATTAAGATGTTACTCTGAAACCAGAATGGGAGTTGTTGCTTTCTCACAAATGATAATTATACAAATAGCGGTGGAGTAGCTAAAGGCTAGTAGCTGAAAGCTGACTGTTGTTGCTTCGTGTCGGCTGAATCTCGGCCCCAACCTGAGCTCTAACCGACTATTGCCGATGATGCGGAACACACCACAAAAATAGTCGGGTTGGTGTGTCAGGCCCTTAAAGGGATAGTTCACCAAAACGAAAATTTGCTGTTAATTTACTCGCCCTCAAGCAATCCAAGATGTAGTTGTCTTCTCTTTTTCTTCAGTAGAACAGTAAAGTACGATACATTGAGATTTTATGATGCGTACCGCAAATTGTGTGCAAGTATCTGAACATTATTTTCAGCATCATTACCTGTAATAAAACGGGAGTGCGTGCTTCCTGTCGCATAATGACGTATGTGCGTGAGCTCAAACGTTGGGAATCTGTAAAAAGTCAATCTTTCCGATTGAAATTGCGCAACATAATCTTATTTTTTATATAGGTTGCGACATCCAGGATAAGCACAAGTACTTCCTAGGGTTGCGGCGGTGAGGAAAATTTCCCACCGGTTAATCGACGTGTGACAACACCGGTAATCCCGGTGTCACCGTGGGGGGCGGGGCGGGGGGGTTAAATAGCTTTTAAATGCGTGCGCGTTTAGGCTACTTTCACTTTCGAAAAAAGCGTCAATTGGCAATTCAGCGTCAATTGCTTGAATGGACCAAAAAAAAAAAAACTCGCTGATAATAAAACTTTATTTATAGACAGAACTTTTATTAGCATAACGAATGAATAAAAATAACCCCATGCGCTGAAAAAAGTGAAAATCGACAAACTGTGGGCCCAAACAAATAAGAACCATAAAACGTTTTTTAACTAATAAGAAAAAATAGGCCTAAATAAATTACACAAAGTTTAAATAAGATAAAACCAAATAAATAAGAGACGAATATAAAATAAAAACTTCAAAAAGGACCTTAGCCTATATAAATGACAGCACTCTAAAAAACACTATAAATTGGCATTTATTAACATTGCTTGCAGTCTAGTAGAGTCAAAGAACATGACAGGTGAGACAAAGACAGACTTGCAGTCAAGAACATGTAGACTGAGTAAAAACTATTGCGAAATGACGGCGTTTCCATTAGGCTAACCGATGTTATGCGACTAAAACGTCCTTTTTTTCCTCTCGCGAAAAGTCATTCTAAAAATCATGGCAACGGAGGTTTATAGCCTATATCACAGCCACCCCACTAGACAAGACATTACTAGTAGGCTATTATTAATAATGGAAGGAGACGTGGTGTGTTATCCAATAATTAATGGCAGGGCTGCGAACGGCATATAGCCAGGAGTTTCTGGGTGTTTCTCCCTCATTTCTGCTCCGATGTCTTGATTTTGGCATTTCTTTGAGGTTTAGGTAGGCTATTCCTGTAATTATTGTTTCTTTTTTATGAATTTAATAAATATGTCTCGTATTCTGTCCAAACGGTCATAGGCCTACTTTGTGTGTCCATTCGTTTTTCCTTTTTTAACCCGTAATTTTGCAAAACAAAAAATGAACGGTTGTTGTATTTGCAAAGTTGAACACCAAAATTTAAATTAGAACTGTACACACCAAATGCTGCGCAATATATATATATAGCCTAGCCTATATTAACGGATTTTCGGATTTTTGTTTACGACTTTTACCCCTTTATTAAACATTTAAAATATTCACAAATTAATATGATTTTTTTTAGATTTGACTGGTTTTCTAAGGCCAAATTAGAACCTGGAAATGATATTTTTCCCGCAGTGCTGAATGAGAAGAGCCATATAGGCTATAGCCTATGGCTCTTCTCATTCAGCACTGCGGGGAAAAATATAGGCCTATGTCTCTGGAACCACAGCATAGGCTACAGAAAGGTGATTTATAGGCTAATAATAAATGTGTCTGAAAAAATAACGAGGCATTTTAATGGTTTATTAATAAACTAGTGTTTAATAAACTAGTGTTCTAAACAGGGTCGGTTAAACATATCTCCATCTCCGCTGTAACGGATGCATCTTTCTAGAGAGAAATGCATCTTTCATTCGGATTAGCCTACATCATCAGAAGGTATTAGCTTTCGATTCGAATTTGTTCGTTTTAAAGCGGACATTTCAAGCTTTAGCCTAGGCTAGATATTTTGTTTCAGTTCTCACGCTCCAGTTCACGGAGACCTTGAAACCGCGCCTGATTGTTTTATTTTATTTTACAAAAGCACAACGTTGTCTTGTTATTTTGAGTTTAGACAAATAAAAGTAGTTGCGAATAATTATATTATTATTTTCTGTATGGCCAGAAATGATAGAGTATTTTAAGTTGTTTCCATGTTGATAGGAAAATGCAAGTGTTCACGCCCGAGCCTCCCTAGCTACCATGCAGTGCACGCTCCACACTCCGCATAGCAATATACGTTCTTTGGTAGGCCTATAGCCTAAACACTTGGATATGCGTACAAATCTTGTGTTTATGCGTACAAATCTTGTGTTTATTAACACAATAAACACAAATAGCAAAAACGAATATCCTACTTTGAAAAAGTCAAGACATCGCGGTGTCACGGTGGGAAAGTGTTGTCACCGGTGATGGGGCTAAAAACCGGTAACACCGTCAACACCGTCTATCGCGGCAAGCCTAGTACTTCCTCCAGCTCACGTGCGAGTTTGCCCCCAAAACATGGCTAGTTTAACAGCTTTAAAATACGTGTAGCTTGTAGCAGGATGACTGTAAGACAGACTATTAGGGCTGTCACTTTTTATTCGATATTCGAATATGCATTCGAACATGACGTGAAATATCCGAAATCGAACTATAAATAAACTATCCGGTTTTTAAAGTGCCATGTTTTGCGCATTTTTTACAGTCTATCGTTTGCTTTTTATTTATTGTTTGCCATCTCATCCAGTAGCGGCCGCTCTAAACGTATTGTAGCGTAGGCCCATGACCAAATCAAGCGAATAATAGCCAATATAGCCAGCTTGTTTTGAAAATGAAGATAAAAACAAGAAGAAAGAAACCGCGCTATAATTCCTGCCTATTACACACACACACACGCGACCCACAGCAAAGACGCGTGTACGTATCGAGTTCTCTTTCGGGCTTGAACAAACCATAACACACAAATTATGTCAAATGTCCGTTTTGTCGAGTGTCATCGTAAGAGCAGTCTTAAATTATTTAAATAAAGTCTTAAATGAACGTAGAGATTTGCGAGAAAATGGGACACGTGTCAGATCCATCTCTGTGTGGTCAGATCGCGTCTCTGTCAGCAACGGCTGGTCTTAAGTGTCAAAGAACAAAGGTGAGAGAGTAAATTACTCACCCATACCCGGCGCCAGGAGGATTATTATACTGGTATGAATGTGTGTATCATGAATCATTAATGTACTCCGCCACTTTTAACACATCTCCGGCGAACGGCTTCTTCACGCAAAAGAAAAACTCTTTATGAAGCACAGTTAAATTCAACGACCATGTGACGTTTCCTGATGGATCGAGGTTGTTCGTTAACTTAATTTTACATGTTACTCATAGATATTCGAATATATACGAATATATTGCTTGATATTCGATATCCGTTCGAATGTGATTTTTCTCAAAAGTGACAGCCCTACAGACTATAGTTTCAGAGTAACTTCCCCAACACTGGATACAACTCTGTGTCTTTTTGTCCACTTCTGCAGGATGACCGTCTGCGCACGCCCTTGTTAAAGCTCAAACTGGCTGTGTGCAGCGTGATGCCAGAACAGATCGCCAGATATAACATGGATTGCATGGCAAAAGCGGCGGCTAAGTAAGTCTTAAACTTTCCAAAATTCCTGCCTCTTTCTGCTTTCATGATTTGCTTGTGTAGATTTGTGGAAGAGACTGTGAAGAAGGGCAAATGGCTGGTGTAGATGTATAGAGAATTTAAAGGAACTTTTAAATGAAACAGGCAGCAAATAGAAGATGGAGAGAAGAATGGATCTGAGGATGACGATGAAGAGAAACCAGGAAAGAGAGTGATGGGACCAAGGAAGAAGTTCATATGGGATGACAAACTCAGGTTCGGACTTTTACAAGATAAAATCATTAAAGGGTACCTATTATGGCATTTAATGTTCCTAATAATGTTCTGGGAGTCCCCAACAACATTTTTACATGCATGCAATGACAAAAAACACTTTTGTTGTCTTATAATATGCATTTATTTTTACCTGATTTGCTCACCGACTCCCTAATGATTCGTTTGATGACTCATTTGTCCAAACCCCTCCTTTGCGTGACGCTAATCGGCGGTGATTGGTCAGATGACGCAGTCAGTTATATTTTGCGTTAGCCCAAAGCTTAAACATATTGATAAAGCACTGCAGTACTACAATACGCTTCACATAATTTCACATATTTCAAAAAAACAAAAAAAATGACATTGGAGACCTAGAAGCTGCTGAGCGTAACTCTCACTCACACACACACACACACACACACACACACACAACACACACACACACACACACACACATAAAAGCAACAATTATTAATAGTACTTACAGGTTGTGATTCGGAGGAGGAAGCTGATCCAAATAAACTTGGTATTGAACGTTCCTTCAGTATCAGGCGACTCGCGAATCCACACTTGAAAGCATTTGTGTTTGTGAAGCGATCGTCATTAAAATAACGCGAACACAGCTCAAGGTGGCTATACTTGTGTGGTATAGTTGTAAATATAAACTCTAGCCACTGAGTCTTCACATGCTTGTCCCTGGACAGTGAAAAAAAAAGTTTGCTTTTGATTCGCACTTCAGAACAGAGTCTCGTCGACATGTTGTTGTCAGGTTTCTCTGTCTGCTCGGCGCGCGCACTGAGTGGGCGTGTCGAATTCAAATAACTTGTACAAGTGACGTACGAAAGTTAGAGAAAATGCATCGTTCGTCTATCGATTCATATCAGCGACTCAGAGTCGACTCTTACTTTTGAGAGACAATAACTTTGTATACGGTGAACTTTCATATTTAAAACTTTGAAGGATGTTTTTGTTCTCTTAGATCTATGTTACACACTACATGAAAGGTAATTTTCAAAATTCCATGATAGGTACCCTTTAATGAAGCAGAGCAGGGATCAGCTTTTGTTTAAACTCCACTAATAGGCTGACAGTGGCAGGAATTGAGTTACCCCATAAACTTCCATATGCCTCTTGGTTTTGCCAGGACTCTGTTGTGTAACCTGGTGCGTGTGAAGCTGAGCTGTTATGAGCTAGAGCAGTGCTCTCTGTCTGTGGAGGACTATCTGAAAGCCTTCATGGAGAATGAAGTCAAGCCTCTCTGGCCCAAAGGCTGGATGCAGACCAGGTGTGTGTCTGACTGTGTGCTGGCGTTACCTTCTGCTGGAAAAATATCCTGTCATTTAAATTTTCTGTCTTTTTCAGGATGCTTTTTAAGGAGAGTCGTGCGGTACACGGTCATCTCACTGGCCTGTGAGTAGATCAACATTTTCATATATATTTACACTATTTTCAATCCAGATTTAACCTACATTCGGATTTAAAGTGGTGCCAGCTTGTTCAATCACCCATCTTACTCTACTCCCATCTACTCTTACTCTAAACTTCATTTTTTGCACAGGACTTGTATAAAGGGCATCTTCCTTGTGTATAAACAAAAACACATATATTATTTGGCTAAAGATTAGAAATTAAGTTTGCCAGTTGTAATACTAGTAATTTATGCACTTTGCCTCAAAATACACTAAATTTTCATGACTCGTTTCTTTTTACTGTTTGGTTTATAAAAATCTGAATGATGTGCAGCAAAATAAGACCCCACATGATGGGATTGCGTATTAGAAAATATTTTTTACTCATTTTTGTTTTTTCTCATTTTACCCATTGAAAAGACAAATATTTCTAATGATTTGTTTAGAAGTTATATTTCTTAGCACCCATGTTATGGATGTTCTTTTAATTTCGGTTGATGGCAGACATCCTGAAATATAAATAGGGTGTGTGTGTGAGTGGTCTCTCATGTCTCCTTGCCTAGAGGACAACATGTTTAACATCATCTTAGTCCATAGAGACATCCCTTGAACTTAATTTGGTGCTTTTCTATGGAAATGTTGGTTTGAGGGCAAATGTGCTTAATTGTTTTGAAATTAGTGTCACAATACAAAAATTATCCTAAAGATCCTAAAATAGGCGCCATGGGATTTTGTGGAGAATCTCTCTTTTAAGCACTGTTCACAGCTAAACGAATGTTTGGCATAAAAGGTCTGCCCAATTTTGCATGCTAGTTGTCTCTCCAGACCTCAAACGGGCTAAATGAAAATGCATATTTACAATCTAACAGTAGGTGGGGCTTATGGGAGAAAAAAAAAAACAGAAATACCCCAGTACACAAAGCACTGCTCGACTTTCTGACACCCACTTGTCATGGAGAAGAAAGGCAGTCAAATAGTATTTAAATGTTTTCAAACAGCCATTCAGAAAGAAATTGAAAGAGAGCCTCTGCTACTCTGTCTCTTAGCAAAACAGTCTGTTCCTGTGCCCACTTAGTAGAGGTCTGCTTAGGATTGATTCTGTGCTTTCCATTGCTGTTGCATACAACCGAAAAATCGCGAGAATGCAGACCTCTATCACCAGTTGAAGTTTTATTTAACGGTGGCATCTCTGGGCATGTGACCAAAAGCGTGACTCTTGGTTGGCCAGTTTTATTTGCAGTGCGATGGAAAAGAGATAAAACCACCAGTCTGTATAAAAATCAGTCACATCATGCAAAAGCAATGCAAATGTGTTTGATGGTCTGAACAGACACATTAACATTCAAATTGCAGTGTTTATCGCACAGAATATTTAAATAGGCCTTTAAACTAATCCAATAATGTTGACTAGTTTTGAATGCCTCATTGTGATTGGTGAATTGTTTTTTCAACAGTGGCAAGAAAAGAATTGTTCCAACCCCAAAAGCTGCCAAAATGACGGTATTAAAATTGAACTACACCATTATGTCCATATACTCAAATTCAACCGCTTTATATGTCCTGCAGTTGACTATGATGAGATTTGTAAGATCTGTATTTTCTGTCGTTCTACCCATGATCTTCTCCAGGATGTTGGCTGGACACAGAGGCCTGCTCCAGGTGTTGGATCCACATCTGCCTTACCTGCCCCAGGGTGCAGACCGCCCTCCTCTCCCTCTGAACCCATCTGCCTCTCGGATTCACTGGACGAGGATCTGGCGGCGAACTCTCTGGACTCCATTTCCAAGGCTCTCGCTCTCCTCAGCAATGCTGCCAAGGGCCTGACGCCAAACAACGGCGTTTCCGTCGCCTCTTCTCCCGGTGTGCTCGGATCCTCAACTGGAGTCAGCCACTACTCTTCTCCTCTGTCACATTCCACCCTTTCAGGAAAAATGGAGCCTTCTGGTATCTCCCTGGTGAATATGAGCAGTCTATCTACCTCTCCTTCCCTCTCCTCTCCTCTCACTTCATCTCCTTCAGCTTCCATGCGAGGCGAGAGCTTTGGGATGCTAAAGAACGGCGGGCCCGTGCAGAGACACTCGGGAACACCAACTCACAGAGCTGGCATTTCAGGAATGAACACAGCACAGTCTGCAAAACCCCGTCCACCCCCTACCGCCTCGCCCCTCTTACCTCCTCAGCAGAGGTCATTTGGGACAATAGGAGTGAAGCTTGTTCAGACTCCGTCTCCCGTTGGACAAGTGAAAAACTGTGCTAACAAATCCAGTGGTGGTACTGTGGTTTCCCTGCAGTCTCGTATGAACGCTCATCCCTCACAGATGAGCCCTCAGCAGTCTCCTTCTCCGACTCCTTCCTCTCCTTCCATCCTGCTGTCACAGACCAAGACAACCTCTATCCCACACAACCAGTCAAACTTCATCACGCCCATGCAGGCCACGCTCACAAAGTCTTCCCACAGTAGCAGCTCTCCCATCATCAAACTCACACCGCGACCCCCTGCTCCTACTCCTCCTCCTTCGTCCTCACCTTCTCCTTCATCAACTCCTTCTCTTGCCCACTCTAGACCTCAAATTATCCCCAGCTCACACCAGTACAGCCCCAAGAGCCCAGCCTTCAGGCCGCCGTTTACCGCACAAGGTACAGGAATCGGATCCGGAGTCAAATCAGGATCAGGACAAGCCAGTTACAGTTTTGTAAGTGGACACAAAACCTCCAGTCCATCTGGCGGTGGAGCAAACAACACCATCACAACCGCGATGGCCACTACCATGTCTGCAGGCTGCCAGAACAGTAGCTCCTCCCCTTCAGCAGTACCAGCCAATCACAGCCAGCGGCAGAGGCCAGTGGGAGGGACCAGTCAGAGTGTCAAGTCTTCAACGAGTCGGGCAGCTGCCATGACCCTGTCCTCTTCTCCTGTCTCCTCTCATCTGTCACAGGTAAGTCTAGCAGCCTCAGTCACTCCAAACCTGCGCATACTAAAGTCAGGTCGAGCTAAACCTGTTTCTGCACTTTGCATAAAAACAGCTGCCAAATGCAGAATGTAAAGCAACTTCAGTAGTTGGTTGCTTAGTAGATCAGAATATGTGTTCCCTAAGAAACGAAATCCATTACTTGGGCATTGTTAGTACCATGCTTTATTCTTTTTTTTTTATTTAACCTTTTTTTTAAGCTGCTTTAAAGTGTAAAAAATGTAATATTATCAATGTGATATTGCATTTAATTGTGGCATTGCAAAGTGTTTTATCTTATCTTAATATCCTTCTAGATTCTCATTCTTTTGGAATTTTCATTTTCAAGGCACTACAGTATATGGTTCAGTCCCTTAGATATGGGGATCTCAGAGCAGCTCCATGTTCAAAGTTCAAATAATTTTACTCATTTTCAGACATTCTTCTTTAAATGCATTAAGTATCAGCTGTGTGCACAGTGAACCACACTTAGAAAACCAAGTGTGGTTCACTGTGCACACAGCTGATACTTATTGCATTTAAAGAATAATGTCTGAAGAATAAATAGAGGGAAACCAGATACATTTCTAGTTTAAACATTATCAAAATAATTGCATTAAAACATTAATAAACCAAGAATCCACTGAAAATGCACATTAACTTGCTCTCAAAAGTGTATTTGAATCAGTTTCCGGGATATTTGGAAGATATTTTGTTTATTTTAACAGCTTCTGAAAATTCGAAGAGTTCAAATATGCAGTATCATAACTACATGTTACCACATTAACATCCCTAATATCTGTCAGATTAAAAATGAAGATTACAAAAGAAAAGTTTCATAAGAACAAGAATCTAAAATGACATTAAGATATCTTTAACACTTCTTAAATTAAAGACATGTAAACTTCGGAATTTTGTTTTGTTTTTGGCACTCGGAAGGTGTGCTGTATGTTTGTTTTGATAACACTGTAACTAGAAATGTATCTCGTTCCCTATTTGTTTTTCAGAGATTTTTCTTTAAACACAATAACTATGGTTCTTGACCATTGAAAATGGGTAAAATTCCAACAATTTGGACATGGAGTCACTTTGGGTTCCCAGTATCTAGGGGACTGAACTATATAGAACCTAAAGTTTATTAAGAGTGAATCTAGAAGTATATTAAGATATCTAGAAGTATATTAAGATATCTTGAATGCTTTAAAGGGTACCTATTATGGCATTTAAAATGTTCCTAATAATGTTCTGGGAGTCCCCAACAACAGTTTTACATGCATGCAATGACAAAAAACACTTTTGTTGTCTTATAATATGCATTTATTTTTACCTGATTTGCTCACCGACTCCCTAATGATTCGTTTGACGACTCATTTGTCCAAACCCCTCCTTTGCGTGACGCTAATCGGCGGTGATTGGTCAGATGACCTAGTCAGTTATATTTTGCGTTAGCCCAAAGCTTAAACATATTGATAAAGCACTGCAGTGCTACAATACGCTTCACATAATTTCACATATTTCAAAAAACAAAAAAAATTACATTGGAGACCTAGAAGCTGCTGAGAGTAACTCTCACTCTCTCACGCACGCACGCACAGCACGCACACACACACACACACACACACACACACGCACATAAAAGCAACAATTATTAATAGTACTTACAGGTTGTGATTCGGAGGAGGAAGCTGATCCAAATAAACTTGGTATTGAACCTTCCTTCAGTATCAGGCGACTCGCGAATCCACACTTGAAAGCATTTGTGTTTGTGAAGCGATCGTCATTAAAATAACGCGAACACAGCTCAAGGTTGGGTTATACTTGTGTGGTATAGTTGTAAATATAAACTCTAGCCACTGAGTATTCACATGCTTGTCCCTGGGCAGTGAAAAAAAAAGTTTGCTTTTGATTCGCACTTCAGAGTCTCGTCGACATGTTGTTGTCAGGTTTCTCTGTCTGCTCGGCGCGCGCACTGAGTGGGCGTGTCGAATTCAAATAACTTGTACAAGTGAGGTACGAAAGTTAGAGAAAATGCATCGTTCGTCTATCGATTCATATCAGCGACTCAGAGTCGACTCTTACTTTTGAGAGACAATAACTTTGTATACGGTGAACTTTCATATTTAAAACTTTGCAGGATGTTTTTGTTCACTTAGATCTATGTTACACACTACATGAAAGGTAATTTTCAAAATTCCATGATAGGTACCCTTTTAGAGTTACAGCCATGAGAACTTTAGAACAATAATATTTATGGCACTCAGACAGGTATGTTCTATGTGCAATTGAGCTTATATCATATAAAAATTATACATTTCTAGTTTTAACATTTATTTGTTCTTTACATATTCCTCTGAAAATAAAAAAATGTATCAGCTGAAAGTGACCCACATTTGTTTTTTGACCACTGAAAATGTGTATAATTTACTAATGGAGCCACATTATTAACATATCATATATCTCTGGGATTGATCCATTGACAGCCTTTAAAATGAAGATCCCAAACAAAATGTTTGTTAAAAACTAAAATATAAAAGGCTATGATATCATTAATGATTCTTGGGTTACAGGCATGCAAACTTGAGGCAAAAAACACAAGTGCTTTTTGACATATGTATTTTTTTTATTTTCACTGTTCGCATATATGAAACAAAGATTGCTAAAGTCACCATATTTAACTAATAGACCAACCAATCTCTGTGTGAAAATAACATCATGATGTTGCTATCTTTCTAAAGTCCTTTTTGCAACCCTGTAAATTGTCTCCAAATCTCAGGTGAAAATTATCATTTTGACCCCGTCTAGAAAATGGTGGATTACTCTGTAAATATACGATCATGACATTCATTATTTTGGCTTTCACCACCATATGTTTGTCTTTCTACAGAAAAAATATTTAAAAATAAAAAATTTGAGCCGGGGACCTTGAGTCGACAGAATGACCCTATTATGAGTCACCTGCAACAACCTTTCACCATATTTGTTACAAAAACTTTCCAAACATATGGTCTCACAATAGAAACTGAGAAAATGGACTGATGTCATTTGTTGCGAAGTTAGAATTTGTTAGCACCGTTTCTAAAGCTGGGCGTAACCGAAGATCATTTGTTTGTGAAAAATGGTTTGCAAATATACTTTCAATATTATTATTCAGATATCTAAACCTTTTCCCCACCATTACTTTCTAATACTAATACTCCAATACTTTTCCTTAATCAAGGCCTCTTTCCCCCAGTTGTCTTCATCTTCAGGAAGTAACCTCTTGGGCTCGGTGCCCCCCTCCCTCCCCTGGGTTTTGGGATGCTCGGGGGTCTAGTGCCTGTTTCTTTACCCTTCCAGTTCCCATCGCTCCTCAACTTCAACCCCACAGGCCCTGGAGGTTCTGGCTGCAGCAACATTGGGTCTTCACCCGCTACCAACTCAGGATACACCCTGGCCCAGAGTGAGTGTGTGCGCGCTCATGTTCGCTGTGCTTCTGTGTCCCGTGGATCCTGTTTGCCTGTGTTTATGTATTGTGGCTAGAATTTTTCTGTCTCCCTAATCTGTTTCTTCAATTGTCCTTCTTTTCTTCCTCTTTCTCCACATCACATCCTGTTTTGGTGCTGCATTTCTGCCATCTCATTTGCTCCTGGATTGCTGTGCACTGTGTCCCTGTTTCTTTCCGCCTGTCCCGCTGTCCCCCAGATCTGTTTAAGAGTCTGCAGCCAGGGTCTCAGGTTGCTCTACCTCCTCACTTACAGCTTGCTTTCTCAGGTAAACGCTGCAAAACCCCTCCGGCTCACTGTCGCTCTCTCTTGGATTTAAGCTGTTGGTGTTGACCCTCCCATTACTCCCCTTTGCCTGTTTCAATCCCTTTTTGTTTCATTATTAATATTAATAAACCCTCTTTATGGGCCGCAACTCTGTTTAAGCGATAGTTCACCCAAAAATTAAAATTAGCCCATGATTTACTCAATCCTCAAGCCATCCTAGGTGTATATGACATTCTTCTTTCAGATGAACACCGAGTCATATTAAAAAATGTCCTGGCTATTTCAATGAATGGCAGTTTGTTTTGAAGTCCATAAAAGTGCATCTATCCATTATAAAAGAACTCCACATGGCTCGTGGGGTTAATAAAGGTGAAGTGATGAGTTTGTGTATGAAAAATATAATTTTTTAAACTTTATCGACTAAAATAACTAGCTTCCGGCAGATGGCCTACGCAAGTCGGTTTACACCAAAAAAGTAACACTTGATGATGTATGACGTAGGATGTTAGCCTGGCAAACCAGACCCACATCAAGATGTTAGGTCTGGGAACTCACCATTGGCATACCTCAATCCGAGGGCTGGTATAAACGGTTGTCTTTCAAATTCCCTCTGCATGCAATAGGATAGCGCTACAACCAACCAGAGCAACGAACAGTTGTGGCTGAGCGAGTCACATGCGTTTTCCCACCAGCAGAGCTAGTTGATATATTAAACTTTTGCCGTATCCGGTCGGCAAAACTCTGAACACCTCTTCCTTTTTTAAGAATGACTTAAGTGCCGTTCCTTTCTCAAAGAAAAGATGTCCTCCAGAGTCGCAGCCAAAGCCGATTCGAAAGAAGCAGCAGTGGTCATCTTCTTTGTTTTCAAGTAGCAGGAAATTTACGCGGAACCCGTCTCTGCCGTCATTATGTTAAGCCCGCCCACCAACTCTATACACGATGTAATTGACCCTTCGCGTGGAGCTTGATTGACAGGTGTTCTAACCAATCATACTTCGCCATCCGCCATTTTGTCCGAAAAAGCAGCCAGTAGAGTTAGGAGGATTTGAACTTGGTAAAATGAATATACTGACGCCGTTTCGCGGTTAAAACAACATTACTTCTTATGTTTGTTCATGTTTATTTGATGCTATAAATGAACTAGAAGGAAGAGATGATCGGATCACGAGCAGCTTTAACTGATGCTCTACAGCGATCTGTCACGGCACATTAAAGAGCCCCAAAACGGTATTTATTGTTTAAATTTCTTTCAAAAAATGACCACATTTGAAAGCTGAGACTTTGTTTAATATGTTTAATATCAAAAGTAACCGAAAAGTAACCTGGTCTGTCCTGTCTGTCCGCGTGTTGTCAGTCTCCTCTCTGCTCCGCGATGTATTTTTCACTGCGTGAGAACATGGTGAGAGCATGAGAGCAGCATAGCTTGTCGGAACATAGCGACAGTAACTAAGGAGGGCGGGTCTTTGCGAAGGGTCAATTGGTCTGACAATAGATTGTTTGGTTTTTCCAGCTCGAAAGCCAACAGAGACTGCACTGGATGGTAAATAAATTTTGCTACCGTTAGGGTGCGTTTAGATTTCTAGGCTAGTAGGATGTAGGAGAAGCGTAAGCTTTGACACCTCAGGCAGTTCAAATAAGCAACAAACTCAAGCTCCTCCCACATTTCTCTTTAAAAATTGTCGTTTTAGACTTCTAATTTGTGAATGGTGTTTTGGTTTGCTCTATCCTCTGCGCTTCCGCATTCATTACGCTGTGCGTCAAGTGTTACTCTTTCGCCGTAAAAAACTTTTTCAAAACTGAAACAACCATTCACTGCCAGGACATTTTTTTTTACACAACTCCGATTGTATTCGTCTGAAAGAAGAATGTCATTTACACTTAGGATGACTTGAGGGTGACTTGGGTTTTTGGATGAACTATGCCTCAAACTCTTTCTCCATCAGTGTTAAAAAAAAAAAAAAAAAAATGCCAGCCTGCACCAGCGTTTTTGATCATTTTCACAAAAAATGTATGACCCCCCAGAATATTTTGTTGTATGAATATCTGAACATGCAATCCAAAAGAAAGAACAGAGCCTCTGCTTAAAAAAAAAGAATGCATGAGCTAGAATAAAACATTTATTTTTTTATGGGTAAGTTTCATAAAAAAATGCAACATTTTGAGCAAAAGATATTACATATGGATCGGATTCAGAACGACGATCAAAACACAGATGGAGTAGATAGTCAGTCCATCAACACGCATAATGGTTTCACAGTCCTGTAGCTCGTCCCGTGTCAACATTTCATTCAGTAACATTAGTAACGTGTTTAATGTTGATGATCATGTTATTTTACATATGCATATGATATCGCTTGTTTCTGCTTCTTCTTTGTCTGTGTTTTGATCTGGAGATTCAGAAGACACGTAATAGCGCCCCCTTACCATATAAGAGTAAAAACACGGCAAGCTGGAAATTTCCGTCAATGTCAGGGAAAGAGTTACATAGCTGCCAACTCTCACGCATTGGCCGTGAGACACCCGCATTTGAATGAATTTCACACGCGCACACGCCACACCCCCGATTTCTCACGCTGAAGAGTCAAACCGGTCGGTCAAATGCCTGAAAGATGAGTTTATCCAACGCATTCTCATCCTTTAGCGTCATATAGGTGACGCCATATGACATTTCGTCGAAATCTTACGCACATGGCATCCTTTAGCGTCAATATAACACGTAGCAGGTTTAGGTCTGGAGCAGGGTTACAGTTATGACGCCTTGGGATCTGCTTCTCATACGCTAAAGGATGCCATGTGCGTCGGATTTAGACGAGCGTCACCTGTATGACGCCTTGGGTTCTGCGTCTCATATTGACGCTAAAGGATGCCATGCAGGGGCGTGGTACCGGGGGATAAGGGGCCTCTGTACCCAGGTACCCAGGGTACTAGGGTGACCAGACGTCCCGAAAAATTCGGGACAGTCCCGAAATCTGAGCTGTTGTCCCGAATCCCGAATCCGACCCTAATTGTCCCGAAAATTATACTAAAGCAAAATCTTGAGTAGCCTAGTTATTGTCTGATAAAATATTAAAAACTGTCCAGGGTTGAGTCGGCGCCTGCCGGCGGCTCATTTTCTGTTTCTTTTTTGAAGTTCTAGAAAGATGTAGGCGCGAATTTAGATACATTGATAAGCAAAATGTCATTCATTCGTTACGTTGACATGACTGGTGTACCGTGTACCGGAACAACAACACGCTGTTTTTTAGTAGCAGACTAAAGACTAATGACAGACTGTTGAACTTTGAAAAAAAAAAGGTTTGAAATTCTTATATCTTTTATTATAGGCTTTGTTAACATTAAGTGTTTGTTTACACCTGGTCATTTCATGTGTTTTTACTGATTAAAACTAAAAAAACTGTTCCATTTACACTTATATAACCAAAACATAACTTGTATAGCCAAACAAATATAAATCCGATCTTCAATTCCACATTTGTTCAAGTCAATGAAAGCAAAAGATTTATGAGCTACATTTTATTTATCAGCAGCTAATTTCAAGATTAAACATCGGATCATGTGACTAAAAAAAACTAAGCAGTTAATTTAATTTTCACACAAGTTTAAAACTCAACAATTCTCTTTGATTTAATGTAGCCATTTTTTTAACTCCAAACTTATAAACAACACGCAATAAATCATTTTCTGAATCTGTCAGATACTTTTTGATATCAAATCAAATGTATTCTTGCATTTATTATCCCGTCTTAATTCACAAGCGAAGGCAGAATCCTAAACGTTGCTCAGGTTGGCAGCTCTCTAGGCTTTTGGAACTGATCATTTATTCTAAAATTGAAAATGCAGATTTAGTTTTTGGACTGAACCGAAATCTTACTGCACGATGACCGAAGAGTTTGTCTTGATTTTCTTCAGATGCAAACCAAAGTCAGGGGGGAGACACGAAGAGGAAGACCCACTGACCACCAGAACCAGAATGTACAAGTGGACGCCGTTGGTGACGGATGTTTTCAGCTGCTCGTGGATCCACACACCACTGCGCTTTCATTCAGATTAACCACCCTTCTTCAATTAACCTCATTCTGCTTTTAATCGACCAGTGTTCTGGATGATTGGAGTGAGGCGGGCGCATTTTAATTTTTTTGATCGTCGATATGTTTACACAAGACCTTAATCACTGTGGACATAGAGCTAGAAGAAGTGAGCGGAGTACGAGACAAAGCAACATAATTTCTATTTAATTTAATGTCGGCTGGAAACGTGCATTCCCGTGTTTATTTTCTTAGTAGATTTTTGTTACGCTCCTAAAGGGATGTGATAGTCCAACCGTTTCCTTCTACAGACTGTTAGAATAGTAGCTGTTAATAATACATATGGGTAAATTATTTATAATTTTTTGACAGGGACATATTATGATGATGTTTAAGTGTATTAGAATAAAATGGGTATGTATATAAAATATACATAAATATTATGTGATATATTTTCTTTCAAGGTCAGTATGTATGATCTGTGCGTGCAGACGTCTTGCTGTCTTTGGTGCTGCGTATCTCACTGGACCTTGTGAAAGAAAAAAACATTATTTTACGGATGAATGAATCATGTGTGAAAGCTTTTCATAGAGAAAGATTATGAGATTATAGCTTACTTGAACTTTTAGTTTTGCTTAATATCAGTACAAGAACTCCCAAGACTTTTAATAAAAAACCTTAGTTTGTAAGTTTGAACAACTATGCAGGACTGTAATGCTTCAATGCAAAGTAAGCTATTGCTTTTAACCATTAGTTGTGTGTGTGTTTTCTGAGTGGAGATTCCTCTGTGTGTTTGGTGGTTTTGTCATTACATCTGTCTATTCACTTCTGCCCCAATACCTCACTGGACAGTTCTTCCTTCAATGTCTTTGTTCCATTTCATCCTGTGTCATCACCACTTCTTTCACGGCTCGTCTGCATCTTATGACTGTGTTACAATGAGAAATGGCACCAAAGATGACAGCATTCGCTGAGCGTTGACAAGCAACAGGTCAGGTGTCTGTTTGTGCTCGCTGTAACTCTTTGTTGGCCAGCCTAAATGTGTGGTCTCTGGTTGTCTCTGTGGATATTGTGATGGACAGACTTTTAAAATGGAATTTTATATATTGCTTTATTTTATTTTCTAAAAATGCTGAATTAAGTGGGCATGATTTCAATGATGCTCACCTTGAAAATTCTTATTTGGGTAGATTATTTTTGTCTTGATTCTGGAATTAAAATGCTGTCATTTTTGTTTGAAGTACAAGCTCTAAAAATTAATTCAATAAAAAACATTGGCGGAGGAGGAGATAATGTGGACTGCATTAGTTCACAAGGCTTTACCATTCATGGTCAATCAATATATCAGCCATTCTGAGGGAAGCAGCCTTGACTACAGGTAACCTTATGAATAAATATACAAATGTACATTTATTACATGTGCCAAGTAAACAGAGGGTCAGCTACATAATTTAAAGCTATAGAAAAACATTAAAAGGTAGACCTACACATTAGTTTATATACACATGTATATTATGTTTTCAAAGATGACCGTGTGTGTATATACACATAACGCACACACTTGGGTACATATAGCCGTGCGTGTATAAAGCATTAAACATCCCATATTGATCTATTTAATATATGATACCATAATGAACACTTGCCACCCTTTTTATTTCAAAAGAAATTAGCAACTTCAGAAACAGGAAACAAGGCATTCTGCTTCTACAATGAATGTTTTATTTTTTCCTTTACAAAACTCACTGTCATCTAGAAATAGTTACAGTATACAAGAGAAAAACAAGAGGAGAGACATTTGCAGTTGAATGCCTGGTTGTCAACAGCCAGTCCAATAATAGAAGTGATAATATAGCAATAATGATGATAACTGCAATAATAGTAACTAGATCATGGATGATAAAGCTTTAAACCAAATGAGATCACACTCCAGAGGCGGAGGCTTCTTCATATCAAACATCATGAACACGGATTTCCCTCAGATCTTCATGAGAATACAAGGGATATGAGACCTATATACTGGATATGAATCATAGCACGGTAAAATACAAAAAAAAAAAAAAAACGGGTTACATATTTTTATTTCAATTGCCTTCAGCCAGTTTTTCCTTCATGTTAGTGTTTCTTCATTACAAATACGTGACATACTTTCATGGATGTTTTCTAATTAGTGTCTAAGGCACTTTAAGAAACTCGTCATTAAATGCTAACAGTGAAACAGATTAGTACGGTTTCTCTTAATACTACTAGTGTTCAAAGCATCCCTTCCTCAGCTAAACTCAACATTACAGAAGAGGCTCTTGATGAAGTGCCTGTGAATTAACACGTTCGGTATTTCCAGTTGCTTTCGGCGCTCTCTCTAACTCAAGCACTTCAAACGTCTTTATTTTAACTTCCAATCGCTGTATTCATATCTAATAGAGCAGCTGGGTTTGAGAAGTACCATCATTCTGTCACATAAAGGGGGAAAAACATCCATAAAGTGATTACATATGTAAAGGCGTATAATTCTTCATCTTGGCATGCATTTGCATCCAAAATACTTCATACTTCCTTTCCAGTTGAAGTGGCCTTATATGGCTTATCTTATGATGTGCAGTTAAAAGCGATTTGCAGTTACATCCAAATTCTTAAAACACAAAACATTGCCCTCGTCAGCTGATTCTCCCAAACTCGAGGCCTAACGCGGTCGCCTGCAGTATTTCTTGTGTTTTAACTATTTCATGTAATGGTAATGAGATGCTGAAGTGAGCAGCTTTTTCACAGTTTTTTCATTTTCTGGTCCGTTTCAGTGCGACGGGACTTTTTTCTTTTCTTTAATGTTGGCTTGTAGCGAACGAGCAGCACATGCATCTCAAACCGACCCAAAATCTGCAGAACGCGTTTATCTGGAGAACTGTATTGTACAACTAAGACCCAATCGCTCACATTTGCTTAGCTAGCAGATGATTTTACATCGTTAAACTAACGCTCTTATGAATGAGCATATTCATGTACGCAAAGCAAACTGATGTTTGAAATGCACTTGTACTTCTAGTGTCGCAGTATTTTTGTAGTTGAAGCATCTTGCATTTAGAACAAGGCAGAGTTGATGCTCCCTTGGTAGGGAGGGGATATAAATGTAGGACTGAAGGGTTGCTTAATTCTGAGTGTGGAAGTGTTAGTGTGTGTGTACATCGCTCACTGGTCCTCTTTCTGTACCGCTGACCACACACGGCTAAAGAGAGTCGTTTAGGAGAGGAAGCAGTGGCTGATGGCTCTACTCCGCTTGAGGACTCTGGTTCTCGTTCAGGTCGCTGGCCTTGCTGTCTGCGTCGTCGTCAGAAAACTCTCCCTCCACCTGCAGCTGCCTGCGTCCCGAGCGGCTCGAGGAGAAGCTGACGGGACCTCCTCGTCTGCGGGACAGAGCCAACAAGGCATTATCACAGGGAACGCAACCCACTGTTATTTTTAGATACTATGAGAGGATTTCTTCACATTTTGAACTGGCTTTTATTTTTAGATTTTCAGTTTTCATTTTTAGCTTTTGTCAATTTTATCATTTTTTTATATTTAGCATTCATTTATTTATATTTCAGTTTTAGTATTTTTTTATTTTAGTAAGTTTGTTGTGCTTTTGTAATTTTTTCTATGTTTTATATTTCTATTTAGCATTAAGTTAATTTAGCTATGTGCTTGCCATTTTTATTTGTTTTTAGTAATACTTCTATTTAAATTTATTTGAATTTTAGTTCAATGTCTATTTAGCATTTATTATATTTCAGTTAATCATTTTGTTGTGCTCTTTTATTAGTTTATAAAAATATTTCTATTAATCTGCCATTAATTCATTTGTATTTTCATTTTAGTAAATTTGATATGTGCTTTTGTCATTTTTATTAGTTTTTAATCAATATTTGTATTAAATGTAGTTTATTTGAATTTTAGTAATTTTTATTTATTTTAGTTTTAGTAATGTTTGAAATGTGTTTTTTTATTTATTTTGGTTTAGGTGAAAATTCGAAATTTCGTTTACGTATTTTTATTTTATTTGTTCAATTTCTGAAAATGATTTTAAAATAGTTTTAGTTAACAACACTGTTGTATAAATTGTACATTCATTGGTTGGGGCAATCAGTTCTGGTCCACCAATTAGATTGCAGTCCCATAACAGCACTTTTTGTTTCACTGCTGACAGGACTTTGTTTTTATGGTTGATCCATTTTGTCTCTCATAACAGTGCTGATATTCACTGCTATTTCACTCAACTGACCATTTGCTGCTTCATTATTAAACTGTAGAACATAATATTCTTACATTTTAATAATGCAGTGTATTGTGTTGGGCCAATACCTGAGGCGGTTTTTGAGCGTGTTGACCTCTCGGCTCAGACCCTCACTGGCTTCAGTGGCGTCATCCAGCTCTCTCTGCAGTTTCCTGCGCGAGGCGTTCGCTCGAGTCGCCTCTTCCTCAGCCTCCTCCAGCTGCCTCTTCAACTGCTTCATGCGGGAGTTTGCCTTCTCCATCTGAAGACAGACACAAGTTGTGAGTCTTGACTTTGAGTTCCTTTTTATTTCTTATCCTGTCATTTACAGCAATAAGTAATTGTTTTATCACTCAGTCCTAATTTTGGTTAGCAATAACGATATAAATTTTACTCAAAACAAAAGTTTGATAGGTGTTCAATTTAATGTTTATGCATTGTGCAAATAATGCTGCACGTGCGTGTAGCAGACCCTCGCACTGGTGCCAATACCAATTTGCCTAACGGAGAAGCGCTGAAACATTAAAAAGGCAAACGCACCAAAAGTGTAACGAAACCGATCTGCACGTCTGTACCGTGCGCTGATTTGGTGCAAAGGGCTTATGTGTCATCAAGTGTCTCAAACAAACATGTGGATCTCTTTGAATTGACATGAACCAGTGACTAGTTTATCCACAAAAGCAGACTGGTTGCCTTGGTAGCTAAATACATTTTGGAAAAAGCCAGCCAATCAAATTGAAATGGACAACTTCAGAAAAGTTTGCCATTTTGTGTCAGATGTTTCATAAACAGCCAATGGAAATGTTGTCTGAAAATTGAGTTTAATTTATTGCATGGGATCTGTATAAGCAGCTCAGGACCCGGTACACTTTTGATAATGAAGATTAGTATTTGGGCTTTTGTTCACCTGCTCTTTGTACTGGTCAGCATGGCGACGCTCATCCTCCACTTGCATGAACACTTCTTTCAGTTTCTTCTCTGTGCGAC
This sequence comes from Chrosomus eos, assembly GCA_036326025.1. Lineage (NCBI taxonomy): Eukaryota > Metazoa > Chordata > Actinopteri > Cypriniformes > Leuciscidae > Chrosomus > Chrosomus eos. Next base: position 8,165,204 of record CM070828.1, on the reverse strand, counting down.
GCACAATCTTATTTGCTGCTGCTCTCTCCCTGTGAAGTGATCATACATCGTTAACAAAAACCACGGGCACTAATTTGCGTTTTGGCAGAAACAGAATGTGGAGTTTCTTTTCATTGTCGCTTACTTTGCTTCCTGTTCAAGTTGCTCCTCCAGCTGGATAATCTTGGCCTCCAGGGCGGCGATAGAGGCCTTGAACTTTGATTTGATGGATCCCTCCAGTTCTTGCAGTTTGGACTTCAAGTCTTTGTTTTGCCGCTCCAGCTGCTGACGGGCGTTCTCGCTCTTCTGGGCGGCACTGCGCTCTCCTGCCAGCTCTGTGTTCAGTGTATCCACCTGAAAATTCAGACACAACAGCTGTTATTAGAGATGTGAAATGCAGTTAAGAGTGCTGATGGAGATTCCCAAGCACATAAACCTTGTCAGAGCTTTGAGAACAGACCATGTTTAACTGCACTGAAAACTGTTATGTACAGTAGCTTCCTCAACACTGCACCTGCATGGTGGTCTTGCGGAAGCGGTCGTTGAGGAGCTCCATGTTGCTTTGTTCCTCCTCCAGCTCTTCTTCCAGCTGCGAGATACGAGCCTCCAGCCTCCTCTTTTCATCCAAGAGGGCTGCCCTGAAGGAAAACAAACGTGAATGAATGATGAAGCTTTTGAACAAACTACGAACAGAGCAAAAAAATTATTAATAGTAGAAATTTACCGGCACTAAAGCCAGCATGAAATGCAAATTGTGATACTTTTTTCTTCCCTATTCTGATGTATATTCACGAGTAACACACAAAACACATCACAACATTCTATAAAAAAACTCATGGTGAAGTCAAGTTCACATGCAACCCTCTACGCCAAGGTTATTTTCGTAAACGAAAACTGAAACTAAGACTAAAACTATTGGTCAAAAAACATTTTCGTAAACTGAAATAAAATTAAAAATTCATAATAAATGAAAAACTAAAACTAAACGAAACTAACAACAGTTACTGAAATAAAATAATAATTATCAAAAATAAATAATCGTTTTCGTAATTAATAAGCTCTTGACTTCAGCGGAAAAATCGGACCTGTGGCTGTTTAAGGAAATGCCTGATTTGGCGCTTCATACGCGTGAAGTTGCTGAGGCGATTAACCGCTGTCCTGTGACGAGCTCAATGAAGGACCGTAACTTAGAACCTTACAGTCTATGCGTAGAAAACATCGCTAGTGCATAGCGGCTGTTCATAAAGGATGCATCTTTTGTGGTGGAATGGGAAATAACACAAGGTAATAAGACGCAAGTTGGATTTCTTTCAACTTGATCGCAGCGGTTTAGAATGCCGTTTCATTTGCGAGACGCGGGTGCAACACCAAAACAAGTTCGTCAAGCATCAAAAAACTTGAATGTTCTAGGCTACTGTATGTTTGAGATGTCATGTTTTCATGAAGGTTGAAAGGCTGAAAGGTGCTGTTATTATCTTTGTTTTTACAAAACATTTACTTCTAATAATATTATTATCCTTGTGGAGACATTTCCCCCGCAATGTAGGCTATGGAATACCAAAGACACGACGCACACATTCACAAGCGCGCGCACGTACATACGCACGCACGCACGCACGCACACACACACACAGACACAAAGAGACACACTATCTTTGTGGGGACTCTCCATAACCTCTTAATGGTTTTTATACTGTACAAACTGTATATTCTACCCCCTTATACTAACCCTACCCCTAAACCTCCATCTCACACTCACACACACACACACTAACCCTACTTCTAAACCTACCCATCACACACACACACACACACACACACACACACACTCTCTCTATCTTTGTGGGGACTCTCCATAACCTCTTAATGGTTTTTATACTGTACAAACTGTATATTCTACCCCCTTATACTAACCCTACCCCTAAACCTCTATCACACACACACACACACACACACACACACACACACACACACACACACACACACACACACACCACACACACACACACACACACACACACACACACACACACACACACACACACACACACACACACACACACACACACACACACACACACACACACACACACACACACACACACACACACACACACACACACACACACACACACTAACCCTACCCCTAAACCACAACTGTCTGCATTTTTACATTAAAAAAAAACTAATTCTGTAAGATTTATAAGCTTGTTTCACTCACTCACTCACTCACTCATAATGGTTGTAATGGTTTTTAACGTAATGGTCTCCTTGCACTGATGAGTTAGTATGTTTCATCTTTTTGGTTTGAGATTGAACAAAGCAGCACCAAATAAATGGAACTTAAAAGTACACAAGAACATTTATTTTATATTTATTATTAAGATGTCTGCACAAGAGTTAACTGTAATCTGTGCAAACATTACACTTAAATGAAACTTCCCATTTTGGTCTACACTGGAAGTTTACTGCTTGCTCTGCTAAACTATAATTACTAAAACTAAAACTGAAACTAAATAAAATAAAAACTAAATAGAAATGTGTTTGCAAAATAAAAACTAAACTAAAACGAACAAAACCATTAATAAAAACTAAACTAAAACGAACAAAACCATTAATGAAACTAACTAAAACTAAACTGAAATTTAAAGCAAAATTGAAAACGATATTAAAACTAAACTAATTTAAAAAAACTATAATAACCTTGCTCTACGCACACCTTGGCAATAGAATCACCATTGGCTAGTACATTTTTATATCTAAAAACGTACTCATAACATCAGTCAATCAAGCATTATATTATGATAATCAAGCACTATTTAATGATAGAACTTTAGTAATTAGAACTAAAACTTAACCATGAATGCATAAATGAATGCATATTTGTCAATTTAACTGAACTTAGGACTGGTGCTGCTTTGAAACCAAAACCCTGTTTTGATTTCAGCAAATCAGTTTGAGCCCCAGCCAATGAGATCGCCCTTTCCGCCCACTACCGGAGAAACCATCATATCTTCTGCTTGTTCTTAAAAGCGGAATAATTCCAAATGAACTGTTATTCTGACAGGAAAAAAACAACAAAGAATATCATTTACATGCAGCATGTCGATGTGGTATGTAAGACTCTCTCTCTCTCTATTTGCGTGTGAGAAATGCGACGGCGAGTTCACGGTCATCAAATGCAGGTACGCTGCGCATCCATTGAGTTGAATCTGAAATACTAGTACAGATCGCCTGACGGAGCGAAACTCTGAAGCGCTCAGTGTTCAGAGACTGAAAATATGCTAAACTTATACTAAGCCCTGTAACACACACACACATGGTCAAATCTAAGAATTTATTAGCCAGTGGCTAATGATAGACATTATTTAGTTGCCCAGAGTAAAGATTTAGTCACATTGTAGAGGGTTGACATGAAATCAAAAAGGACCCTATTTACTTTGGATTAACGGATAAACTTCACAAGACTAGTAATGTGTTTTATCAAAGGAAAAAAATGTCTTCGTAATCCATAAATCTTTCATCAATGACCTTATGGAATGGGATTCCTATTCCGCTTCAGAAATACGTCACAATACTGAAGCCAGTCGTATCTTCCGGTTCAAGCTGACTTTAAGAAACTTTGCACCACAATGACTCACTTTCCCGAGGCGCTGTTAGAGATTTCATCAGCCAGCTCATCTCTTTCTTGTTCTGCGTGACGTCGGGCTCGCTCTGAAGATGCCAGGTCCTAAAAACACAATCACAACCAAACCATCAAGACTTGCCAGTCTAACTGATCTAATTCATAACAGTGTGTGAAAAAACAAGCAACAGATCCATCAGAAAGGCTTTCTCTCTCAGATGTATTTCAGGCTGTGTCGCTCACCTCTTGCAGCTGCAGAATCTCAGCCTCGAGACCCTTGAGTTTCTTCTCATTCTCCTTCGACTGAGTGAAGATCTCATCCCGAGACGTGCGCGCCTCCTCAAGCTCTCTCTGATAGTCCTTCATCTGGGCCTGTTTTGAAGAGACGTTGCCATCTGTGCTTCTCTCATTTTGTCCTATCTCTGCACTAATTCTTGTGACTTAAAATGATAAGGCACAGTAATGCAGTCAGTAGGGCTGGGCAAACAGTTTTTTTTTCCAATTTATTTATTTATACAAAATGTGGTCGATTCGATATCGATTCTCAAAAGCAATGAATCAATCTTTTTTCCATATATATATTTCTGAAACCATTGAAAATAATATCTGCTTATTGTGAATCTTATTACTAGTCTTCGCCACTAGATGGCATCCTCTTATTTACCTTGCCTGATGCTACAACAGGGAGCCTGTCATTCATTCAGTGCTTAACATGGCAGATGCAGGTGCATTTTTTTCAGCGTGAAAGACGTTCCGGACAGTTAAAGGTTCTCTAAGCGATCCTGGGTGACATCACTTCTTGTTGACGTTCGAACTATTGTCAAACAAAACGGAGGCTAGCTAGACCCTCCCTCCTCCTCATCCGCGCACTAACCCCTCAAACCCACCCCCAAACCCTTCTTGTCGGCTATTGGCTGGAACAGTTTGTTATGTTTCGTAGAGCGGGTCGCTAGAGTTTGTTTTTGTAGCCTTTTGTGGAGCCTGGGGTGTCCGCAGAGACCGCGTCTTTATACAGTGTGTTCAGGGGACAGGCAGCCAGCGGATAGTGAGAAGATGTTTGCTGTATGTGACAAAAAATGTTTTGGCCTTAAAAACGCGCGACATCACTTAGAGCACCTTTAAAGCAACTGTCAGTGTCCCGATCGGGCCAGTGCTGCATGATCACGAAAGTCTATCATTTGCACGTGTTCTTGCCAATTTAAACATTCACGTGCAATTCGGTTGTGAATCGAATTGAGATCTTGCGAATCGGAATTAAATCGATCAACTGCATCGATACCCAGCCCTAGCAGTCAGTGATGCAGACATCTGTCTCACTACTGAACGCCTGATGCACTTCAGCTGCTAGGAGCTTTTGAAGATAAACAGATTATGCTAACAGTAAATGTGTAATTTCTTGCATTATCATTACTGTCGTCACATTTCCGTGCATGAACAGCAGGATTGTGGGAAAGCTTCTACCTGGAGTTTGCGTAGCTGTTTAATGGCTTCATCACGGGCCTTGTTTGCAGCCTCGATCTGAGCTTCCACATCTTTGAGGTCCATCTCCAGTTTCTTCTTGGCAGCTACGGCAAGAGCTCTCTGCTTTCGTTCATCTTCAAGCTCCGCCTCCATCTCACGCACCTGAAGGTACAGGACCCATGGATCAAAACACAGCCAAATAGAGTCATACAAAAACTTGATGTCTTTTTTAAAGGTATTAACCATTTATTTCACAATGCTGCCACAATATAATTAACCAATTTTCTTTACTTCGCAAGCACATGATCACATAAAATGGAAATAAAATGAAGTCATGAAGAAACTTTAACACATACATAATATATATATATAAAATATAAAGAGATCCATAAAAAAAGGAAACAATAAATAGAGGGTTAAGAAATCTATCAATTAAAGATATCAATTCCACCCCCAAAATATCCAACACGCTATATGCCGAGGCAAGCACTAACAGCTGCTGCATCAGACAGCTTGTGTAAGTACGGAAGAATCAGCTGTGATTCAACAACAGCAGCATATCTTAGTTCTGTGAAACAGCAAAAAACAATCACTCATGTATTGAGCAGAAACGGATCCTTTTTTCAGGTCTTCCTGCTCTCTAATGTCTCTCCAGCGCTGGAAAACTTTTCCAATATTAACGATATTAGCTCTTGTCTGATCGTAATCCTTCTTCCAATTATATTCCCATGACCTATTCCTCTTTGGTCAGTCTTTCTTCAAATATCCACTTTGTTTTTTCTCCCACTTAAACAGCCAGAACTATGTACAAACACAATATTTTTTTCAGCACACACACAGAACAGATCTAGTAAATATTCTCAAAATAGTTTTATTATGTGTTGATTTCAAAATTAATCACCAGCATTACTCAGAAATATTTTACTGCACTGTTAAATTAAATGAAACCGATGTATATACACTACCGTTCAAAAGTTTGGGGTCAATACGATTTTTTATTTTTTTAAAAGAAATTAATACTTTTCTTCAAAAAGGACTCTTTTGATCAAAAGTGACAGTAAAGACATTTATAATAATGCAAAATATTTATTTTTTAATTGAATGCTTTTCTCTTGAACTTTCAAATAATCCTGAAAAAAATGAATCACGGTTTGCAAAAAAATATGAAGCAGCACAACTGTTTTCAACTGTGATGATAATCATAAATGTTTCTTGATCATATTATAGTGATTTCTGAAGGATCATGTGACACTGAAGACTGGAGTAATGATGCTGAAAATTCAGCTTTGATCACAGGAATAAATTACACTTTACTATATATTCACATAGAAAACAGCTGATTTACATTAGAATAATATTTCACAATATTACTGTTTTTTCTGTATTTTTAATCAAATAAACACAGCCTTGGTGAGCAGAAGAGACTTCTTTTAAACACATTAAAAATCTTACCGACCCCAAACTTTTGAACGGTAGTGTATATCATGTTTAATCTTAAATAAATGGATAATCTTCATCTTCAAATTACTTGTAATCCTCACAAAAGGAGGATAAATTCCACCTCACCTGTTTGACCAGTGCTCTCTTCTTCTCCTCGTTCTGCTCATCTCTGGCCTGCAGGTCTCGGTCAAACTGAGCCTTCATGGCCTGCATGTTGACCTCCAGACGCAGCTTGGCATCTTCTGTGGCCTGTAGCTCGTCCTCCAGCTCCTCCAGCTGAGTGCGCATCTCCTCCACCTGCTGCTCCAGCGTGCGTTTGGATTTCTCCAGCTCATGGACCTACAGATTACAGAACGACGTAACAGTCTTCTAACCGGTCACTTCATAATCAAGAGTCAAATGATAAATCCAGGATTCATCCAGTATTTTAAACAATGAGTGTGCATGACTAGTCTTTGTCCATTCAAGTCATACATGGATTACTCAAAAAACATTTTATGGAGATTGCTGAGGAAGATGTCCTTTTTTCATACATTTTAAAATAGAAATTTCAAATTTTTCTGATCACTTTTAACATTTGAATTTCCATGACATCATGGCTAAAACCACCACAATTTTATTGTTTGCTTGTACACTGCAAGATACATTCAAATAAAACCAAAGTATAGGACTCAGTACGATCATCAAATCGCAAAGGCTGCTATTTAATGAAATAAACATACGTTCTGTGTGTTTCATAGTGTTCTTACACGCGAGGTGCTCATTATCCACTGGTGTTTGCAGTGACTCAGCTCCACGTGAACGCCATCTCTGCATCTACTCGGAGTTGGGTCACTTTAACATGCATTTGGGAACTCAACATGCACCAACTATCTCCTCACACTTGTAATGAGAAGCACTTATCAACAAAAAAGAAACTTTAAGGGCTCTGTGGTTTTCCGTCAAAATAAAACTGATGGTTTAACGTTTAAAAATAAAGAAATTAAGACAGACATAATAAGAGTACTGTAATTTTACAGTGTAAAGGAAAATAATAATTATATTATTTTTCATAAATACTCATTTTTAATAAAAACAAGAAATATTACTCTTGAAATATTTTACTGTAAAACTTTATTTTGTTATTATTATTATTATTATTACTACATAGCCAAAATTTTGATTATTTATCAATATGGCTAAAATGTGCAGCCCTACAAACAACCACAGCAAACCTGGATTAAAAAATAATAATTGCAATTCATTTTTTACACCAAATCATTTAGCCCTACTCTGCTTCCATCTCGGTCACGACACTATGAGTAGATCGAGCCACACTGAAATCTCATCAGTCCAAAATCTTGCTCCACATGCAGTATATTAAACATGCATATGTTCTGACTGGCTGATTTTGTAGCTTTGCTAAGTATTCTGTTGTCAGTGAAGGCACGCAAATTATGAAACCCCCGACACCTGAAACTTGCTGCCTCACACTTGGTTAGCACATGCTTTAGGGTGTCAAGACATCATGAGGTCTCAAAACAAATACAACTGACAAAATCTGCTGTGTTCAAAACACCAAAGATTGTTCAAACATCATGATGAAGAATTAAATCATTACCATATATAATAAACTGTTTTATGAGGGTAATGAATTTTTGAACTGTCTAATAACATATAGTAACTTACATTCTTGCCTACGTCATCCTTGGAACTCATCAGATCCTCCATCTCGGCTCTGAGCTGCTTGTTAAGCCTCTCAAATTCCTCTTTAGCCTCCAGAGCTTCATCCAGGGCTCGGGCCATAGATAGAGCTTTGGTATCCTTCTCCCTAGCCTCAGCCTCAGCCCGGTCCCTCTCCTCAGCGTAACGTGCAGAGATGTTCTTCTCTTCTGCCAGCATCTATCATACACATCAAAAATGCTTTCAGTTATTTTATGTTATTAGCAAATGTAGCCTTCCTGTAGCTCAAACAGTAGAGCGTTGGCGCTTGCAACGCCTAGGTCATGGGTTCGATGGTTTCAGTAGTATCTGAAGATTCTCAAATGACTGTATATTAAAATACTACATAAAACAATAGCAAATACTATATAAAACAAATACAACTTAGCAAATAATAAATAAAAAAAACAGAACTATTTAAAAAGTTCACCTAAAATGACCCCAAATGACCCACCCTCATGTTGTTGCAAACATATAAGATGTCCATTTATCTTCCAAACACAAATGCAGATATTTGAAATGAAACCTGGAAGATTTATATATATATATAAAACTATCCCTGTAATCAAAACCAATTCATACCTGGTCAAACTTCTTCTGTTTCTTCTCTAGGTTTGAGACGATCTGTCTCTGGTGGTCCAGGTCCACCATGAGGTCATCAAGCTCCTGCTGCAGTCTGTTCTTGGTTTTCTCCAGCTTATCAAAAGCGATGGCCTTTTCCTCTAGCTTCTGACTGGTCCCCTCCATGTCCTTCTGCAGCTTCCTCTTGACCTCCTCCAGACCCTCAAGAGTTCCCACATCATCCTCCAGTTTCTTCTTCGTCTCAACCAGCTATCCAAAAAAAGGAGGATTACAATGGAGTGCTTTTCTTTTTAACTGTTCTAGTAAAGAATACATCTGATTCCTTTGAGCAAAAAAAATAAATAAATAACATCACTTTTGTCCTCAAACATGACAGGCTTTGTTAGTTTCTTTGCCAACATGTTATTAGCAGATTAACACTTTATTGATGAATGTGATATGATGCTGATGTTGATATGAACTGACATGTCGCGTATCTTCATTAAAACATATGGATTGATTGTGTGTACCTGGGCTTGTAGTGTTGCCAGTTGTTTCTCCAGGTTCCTTCGTGCCTCCTCTTCCTCCTCCTGCTGCTCCAGGAGGTTGTTCTTCTCCTCCTCCAGCTGACGGATACGGCTGCTCAGGTTTAGCTTCTGACGCGTCTCCTCTTGAAGCAGCTCCTACATACGTAATATTAAACAACTGTTTTTATCAGTCTGCCGTTTTATCTGCACTCCTTCAGCACTTCTTGTTTGTAGAGACACATTACCTGAGTGTCCTGAAACTGACTCTCTAGGCTAGAAGCGTCTTTGGCTAGCTTTATTCCCTTCTTCTCAGCATCTTCCAAAAGAGAAGTAACATTGTCCAGCTCCGCCTGCAACAAATGACAAACAAAAATGTTAATTTGCATTGGAGGGATATTTTACACGTAACCTGTATTCTTATCTATTTCAATGTACACAGGTATATGACCAAAAACACAGTCAGAAACAACCATAATTGTTAAATATGTGCTTTTAAAAAAAAGATTCGATTCGGAGAGGTCTGATTCGACTATGAACCTCATAGTCGAATAGTAGGGGGTCTGTTCACATATCGCGTCTTTTGTGCGCTCAAGTTAGGCGCGCGGTATGCAACGAATGAGCACACTACATGCCTGTAACGTCCGGACCACATTTGTTAGCATTTACGGATTTATTGACTCACAATGGCTTCTAAAAAATCATCAAAAGTGTGGGAGTATTTCGAGAAGGTTAAAGATGACCCAAAGAAAGTTAATTGCAAGTTGTGCCAGCAGCTTCTTTCATATCACACGAGGACAACCAACATGGCTAATTTGAAACGGGTAAGGCTTGTTAACTTTACAAACAAAAAACAAACAAACAGTTCTACCACTCTTTTGTCAATACATACATAAACCCTATATTATTATCATAATTTGGGGGGGAAGACGCATGCGTATTAATGAGTAGCCTACTCTAGCACACACACGCAAGGTCTCTCGTGTTCTCCCTCTGTCCTGCGCGCGTGTAATTAATGCGGACTCTAGCACACACACGCAAGGTCTCTCGCGCTCTCTCCCTCCCTCTGTCTTGCGCGTATTCAACGAAACCTATAATATTTAAAAATACATATATGTTAACGATGAAATACGGGACAAATCATGATTTTTTTCATAATAGCCTAAGTCGGGACACTAGAATTGGAGTTGAAATATGTCCCGGGAAAAAACGTCTGGTGACCCTATCTGTGTGATATATGTTTTGTTCATCTGGCTTCAAATGAATAAAAGGTATTTGTTACACACCATGTTTTTTCTTTTAATTTTTTTTTAGCTCTTTTGTTTGAAATGGAAAAAATCTAGCTGCTATCTAAAAAAAAAAAAAAAAGGTTCGACTATCAGTCGACTATGGCAAAATCTAACGAATCAGATTCGACTATGAAAATCCTTAATCGAAAACAGCCCTAATATATATCAATATCACTATATAATAATATATTTTATTGTTATATAATAACACAGCTTTCACACTTTGATAATCACACCAAGCCATATCGCAATTTTTCTATTATTTTGTATTAATCATGCAGCTCTAAATATAGCCAGTTTTAGTCTGCAAAAATCAAATGAAACAACAGTGATCTGTAGTTTATATGAGGGGGAGGGAGTGTAGTTTATGTGACACAGTGTAAGCACTGACCTGTAGTTTGTGGGAGCGGTCTGAAAGTTCTCCTTTAACCTTTTCTCCCTCGCTGAAGCGGGCCATGAACTCCTGCAGCTGAGCCTCGAGTTTCTTCCTCTTGTGCTCAGATTCAGACTTGGCCTGCTGCAAACTCTTCACCTCACTAGTCAGCTCCTTATTATCACACTCCAGAGTCTGTTTGTTTTTCTCCAAATTTGACTTAACCTAATGTTGACAGACAGACAGTGTGAGAGAGAGACAGATTTTTGCCTGACCTGTATAAACAGGAGACTGTACCACATTCAATCAATGAACGAGGAAATGAATTCCAAACACATCATTCTTGACAGCAGACGACTGGCAGCGTTCCAGTCAAGACATTAAAACTGAAATGGCTCCCTACAGTAATGAGTCATTTAGTCTTTATCTCTATGGCTTACTCTCTTGGCCTGCTCCAGCTGCTCAGAGATCTCCTCCAGAGCAGTGCCGTGCCTCTGTCTCATCTCCTGGATCTGAGACTCGTGGTTTTTCGTCTCATCATCGATGGCTTTCTTCAGCTCCGTCACCTCCTGCTCTCGCTTTGTCCTTTAAGAGCAAAAGACACATTATTAGGTGAGACGCATTTGGGGAGTAGGGTTCAAAGAAAACAGAAAAGGTCAGATACTAATGAACTCAATCTGGCTTACATGGCTCTCCACTTACATTACCAAAAGACCCATTTTGAGGGGTCAACCTTAGGCACACGGAGGGGCAATCATAGTTTTATTTAGCTATGACATGAATTGGAAGTCAAACATTTTTTCCAAACAAACCATTTGCACAACAAGCAACTTGAACCTGCAATGTGTCTGCAGCATGCATGCTAATCACTGCACACTGATTCTAACATAGGAACTCTTATAAACTTTGATATTTCTTCTTGCTTTAAAAAAGGGGACGGATTAAACTGGCCCTAATTTCACTTTATGGTGGATTGGATTTAGTTTCTCTTGTACCTCAGCTCCTGCTGGGCGGCGGTGGTGTCCAGGGTGTCTTCCAGCTCAGTCTTCAGAGCCTCCAGTTCCTCACTCAGATCTCTCTTGAGTTTCTCAGCTTTGTTTCTGGCTGCTTTCTCAGACTCTAGATCCTCTTGCAGCTCAGATATTTGGGCCTGCAGCTCCCGTACTTGCTTCAGGGCGTTGTTTTTCTGAGCGACCTCCTCATCACCTCTGAGGAATAACAAATAGAAGCAGAGATTATTATCAAAACGACCCATGCATAATTTAAGGGGTTAAACACTGTTGTTTTCAAACTCTTTCCGATCCTTAGAATTAAACAGGTCAGTTTAAAATCTAGGCCAATTTTGCTACAGTATCTTTAATATTATTTGTAAATAAACTGTTGGGTGTTTTGATGCTTAAAGGGGGGGGGGGGTGGAATGCTGTTTCATGCATAGTGAGTTTTTTACACTGTTAAAGAGTTGGACAAAGTTTCAAAAATGAAGTTGTAAGTTTGATGGAGTATTTCTGTTCCAAAAATACTCCTTCCGGTTTGTCACAAGTTTCGGAAAGTTTTTTCCGAATACGTTCGTGTGTGACGTAAGAGGCGCCGGAATTTCCTTATACGGGTCTTATGGGCACTTCTCCCGGAAGGGCGCGCGCAGCTGTAGCCAGTGCGTGCGAGAGTACGCCTATGCCCGTCAGAGCGCTGGGCTCGGCTGCGCTGCAATCAAAAAAATGGCACCAAAAAAGTGTGTTTTTGGTTGCCAGGGCAAGACAACACTGCACACATTTCCAAAGAACCCAGCGTTAAGGGACCTGTGGATGGATTTTGTTTTTCCAGAGCAGCAACGGAGTTATAGGTAATAGTTTTATAAACAAGGCCCAGTTCGACGCCGAATTTGCAGATCGCCTAATACTTAAAGATGGAGCAGTCCCAACGATAAAGGTTCACGGTCGTGCGTTGGAACCGCAGGCGGTGAGTAAAACTGCTTCAAATGTCTGTGTGTTGTTAACTATCGGCGTGTAACATTAAGCACAGCAAGTAAACAACACGATCACGTACAGTTAATGTATCGATGGAGCATGCGATGTATGGTGTGTGTGTGTTTAAATACATTTGTTTAGCTGGCCACTGTAGGTGTCAGTTTGCTTATTGTAAACAGACAGACTCGTGGTTTATGAGGACATGATTTAGTTTTACAACACACGCAAAAGCTTCGCGCGCTCCCGCCCACACGGCACGCCTCCACCCGCTTGGGTTTTTCCGGAAAGGCTCGGTACAGCCTGTCTTTCTTTTAGAAATATAATAAAACTAAAGACTTTTTGGAGATATGAAGGATGCAATACTACTCTATAGGTACTCAAGATTAACATGAGATTGAGTGAAACTGAGTGTTTCACCCCCCCTTTAAGGAACATTTCTCATTATTATCAATGTTGAAAGGGTTTTTCTTTGTGGAAAACATTACCATTCAAATGTTTCCGGTAAGAAAGAATACAAGAGAAGTAAAGATTTCAAACTTTTGAACAATAAATTAACAATTAATTCCACCACTCAGCCAACCATAAGTTATATAGTAATCTAGATGGAAGCCAAAGCATTTCGGATCAACCATTATATTATACTCATTAAAATAACCTCCTTTTTCTCTTTCTTATTCTGTGCTCCTCACTGATCTTCACCTGGTCAGTATAGCCTGCAGCTCCTCTTCTTTCTTGGCCAGTTGGATCTTGAGTTCCTCAATTTGGGCCTGAAGCTCAGCTATCTGGTCTTGTAGGTCTGTGGTCTCACCATCCAGCTTTCTTTTGGCTTTTTCAAGCTCTTGCCTAGTCTTCTCTTCTTTCTTCAGACGCTCTGATGGTCAAACGCCCAAACAAACATTTAAGTCTCATTGTTTTACTTGAATAAAATGATCCATATTTAACACTGTCCTCACCTTCCAGGTCCACCATCATCATTTCTTGCTTGTTTTTCACTTTGCCCAGGTTCTTGGCCTTCTCTTCTTCCTCAGCCAGTTGGGAGGTCATCTCACTGACACGGTCATCCAGGAGTTTTTTCTCCTGAGGGATAGGGAGGGAAGAAAGAGTTTAGTTTGCGATAAGGATGCTCAGAAAAGAACTTTGAACAAAGGCCCTGGCCTACATTTTGTTTCAGGGAGTTTGACAACCACACTGACCTTCAGGAATTTGGAGTTCTGGTCCTCCAACAGCAGAATATCTTCCTCCATTTTCTTTATCTTGGCTTCAGCAGTCACCTTCTCCAACTGAAGCTTCTGTCGGGCAGCCTCTTCTTCATCTAGCTGTTCCTCTAGGTCCTATAAGACACAGAAACGGTTTATGGACAGAATAGTGTTTACTATTAGCTAGTACTAACGGCAGATGTTTTAGATACAGATTTACTATAAGTTTATAGCAGATCCAAGATTATATTTCCTCAATTAAGTTGTCACCGTTATGTGTGACTGCATTTTCTTCTTCTCATTCTGCAACGATTGGTTCCTCTCTTCTTCCTCCTCCACGCGGGACTCCAGGTCATGAAGAATCTCCTCTAGCTCTTGTTTTTTAGCCACCAGACGAGCCCTCATCTCTTCAGCTTCAGCAAACAATTCTGTCTCGGCCTGTAGTTGCTCTGCCAAGATGTTCTTCTCCTCTAAGAGCTGAAAAACATCACAAGAGATCTTTTCTCAGTTTCAAGATTATGGACATTCCACTACAAGGAATAAAGCCCCAAGAGACTATGGTGTACATATATACCAGCTATGTTATAATGACTTTGAATGTGTGCTAACCTGCTGGTGTTTCCTCTCCATATCCACCAATTCATTTTCCACTTTCACCTGCCTCTCCTTCACTTTAATGAGCTCCTCATCTTTGGCCTGCATTTCTTCCTCCTGACGGGTCACCTGGAGGAGAGGTTTCACCTGCAGACACAGTTGTAATGCATGTCTCGATTGAAACCACATAGACAGATTTTACTCAGAAATGTACACAATAGCTAGTAAAATCATTCCAACAGTTACGTAAACAGTCTCTTTTAAAATCTGACACCAACCTTGGTGAAGAGTCTCCACCACTGCCAGTGGCGTAGTTTCAGGTAGGCGGCACAGTTTCTCTGGAGGACTTTCAAAGCGCTTAGCTGCTGCTGTTTTTTAGCAAAGGCTCTGAGTAACAAACCACAAAACATAAGCAATTCACTGACAAGGTCTCATAAGAATACTTTCCATATATTGTGATCTCTACAGTCAAACAGTAAGAGCTGCATATTATCGCTGACCCTTTCAGACCAGATTTAAATCAGCCATTTGCATTTGGACTTACTTGCGAGCCAGGTATCCTCGACAGACTGACTGAAAGTAGATGATGATATCTGTAATTTTCAGGTCTCTCTCTTCCTCCAGGTGTGCCAAAACTCCAGTGCGGAAGAAGATCTTACTCTGACCGATCCGGAAGAGATTTGGGTCTAATTCCAAGGCTCGGATCTACAGATGACAATGATACTTAGTATTTAGCAGATTCTAAATTTCAGATACTAGTTTTTCAATATTGGACAAAAAAAATTATATGACCAAAGTACTCAAAACGAAATAATTAAAAACTTAATGTTTGTGGAAACATTTCAGGATACTTTAATGAACAGAAAGTCCAAAAGAATAGGATTTACTTGAAAAACCAATCATTTTACAATAATGTAAAAGTATTTACTGTCACTTTTGATCAATATAATGCATTCTTGCTGAATAAAAATATTACTTTCTTTGAGCATTTAAACATTTAAATGATAGTGTGTGTTTTCACAGAATATTTCATACAAAACTGGTATTTAAAAATATTGTGATTTAATCAATTTATTTTGGCCTTTATAGCTACACATACAACTTGATAGTAAAAAGGACTGATCAACCTCATTTGTCTTAGGTTTATGAAAACTCACCATTCTCTCACAAGCCTGCTTGCCATCCATAAAACCTTTGGGTATTGCATTAGGGGTGAGGATCTCATATCTGATAGGAAAGCAGATTTAACAATTTTATCACTGATAAAATATGATAATATTGGAGCTACAGCGTCTAAAGAGGTTCTCAACTCTTTAATGAGATATCTGAAACGCACCTCTGTCTGAACTCCTGGAAGACGATACGGTTCGGGAACCCCTGCCTGCAGATCCGGATTCCTTCTAGAACTCCATTACACCTCAGCTGATCTAGAACCAGATGGGGCTCCAGTTTACCAGCCTAACAGAGAAAGAACAGCAATCACAATGAGGTGCATGACCACATTAAATGAACCCCTTTTTTATTCAGCTAAAAGTACATTTACTTACAACTAAAGGGACAAATGTCACTTACTCTTTTCTCATGATTGGGGATGATACAGCGGACAAAGTTGGGATTGGTGTTCCTTAGTGTAGCCATGAGTTTTGTAAGGGACTCTTTATAAAGCTGACCCACAGTACGGAACATGCCCTTCTTGGTCTTATATGTAGCTCCAAATGCAGTCTCGTTCATCCCTGCCACTTGGTCCAAACCAACAATACGATCCACTACCATGAAGAGTGAGAGAAAAGACAGATACCAAGCGGTTAGTTTGATATTAAGATTATCTACAGAACATAATTAAAGAGAGACAGACACAGCACAGCCAAAACATGTGAAGATGGAAGAGGTAAATCTACAACTAAAGCTCTATTTAAACAACAACAGCAGAAGGTCAAAATACACTGTGTATTCTTGCATTTTTACAAAACGGTGCTTTGATATTTTTAGGCCTTTATAATCATCATATCTCGAAAGAAAACAGAAAATAATTTTCTGAAAGTAGTACAGTGTATTTTGACTCAATGCCACAAATTCAGACAGCCAATTCAAGATCCAATGGCCCCTACTATGCCATCAAGTCCAGTGCTAGGCAAATGGAGATATGAAATAGATGAAGAGTGCCAAGGATAAGACTACATCTATAAACAAGCACAAGCTGCAAAAGAAATAAAATAGAAGGGTGAATCTCAAAACCCAGATCATGTTTAGGACATATTTCACCCCAATACCTCGCACTTCAGTGAGTCAGATGTTAATTCAGTAACTGCTCTCATGGACTCAGTGAGCTGCATTAACAAATACACATTAAATATATATTTACAAATCTAGTCAAATCTGATTTCTTGTGGTGCGGAGATGTAATTTTAGCAAAGGTAGAGTAGATTTAGCAGTGCTTTATAATCTCTTATGCTTTCTTGTTGTTTGTTTTAAACTAGTACATTTTCTATTATTGAAATGCAGAATAATTTAAATCTCATTACTAGTACTTAAAGTGCTTTGTAAAGTAATACATTGTCTGAGTATTTGTTGACTGTTGTGAAACATTTTGATAAAAGTAAAGAATTCTT
Source organism: Chrosomus eos (assembly GCA_036326025.1). NCBI lineage: Eukaryota > Metazoa > Chordata > Actinopteri > Cypriniformes > Leuciscidae > Chrosomus > Chrosomus eos. The sequence goes on along the minus strand of CM070828.1, from coordinate 8,147,888 downwards.
AATGAATTCACTTTTTTTGTGAAATATAACAGACTTGTATACCAAGTTTCAATGTTACTAAAAATGCCTCCTTTGAGCAACTGAATAAATCAATGTGAATAAATATGCTTACCAATAAATAAGATACCAATCAGAAAAATTATCTTCACAAATTTAAGTCTGATAACAGTGCCATAGGACAAAAGTCAAACTTCAATAATTTAACATGGAAGTAATCAAAAACGACATTTTAATTTTGATTCAGTGGGGCTTGCCAAGTCCAGCTACTGTTTAAGAATTCTTAAGAACCGCTTCCAAGCAATGTTCTGTTCATAACGGGGCTCCTGACGCGGCTTCCTTTACCTCCATGGAGAATCTACTGAGCTGTCAGTGTTGACTGGCACAGGGCTGAGCGAGTCATTTGGATTCCAGTGAAACAAGACGTGTATTGTTCTACGTTCCCTGTCGGAGACGCTACAGAATTCCTCCACTCCTTACCCAAACTCCATCTCCCTCACACGGCCTATCAAATCGCTGTCTGACACTTAAAAATAAACAAGTAGTCTGACCGTGAGGTGCAAGGGCATAACAAACATACCACACACACTGCACTGCCTGCTGAAAACCAAGCTGTGTTTGGGCGAATCTCATAAAAACCAGGTCCAGGTCATATTTCACTCCAAAATTGAAGAAATAAAAAAAGAAATAATATACAGATTGTGAAGCCCGTTTTAGGATCATTAATATTGTTTGCATTTTTGTACGGTTTTCATGGCAAGATTCATATAAATTCAACAATATTATTGATCTGACTGTACTGACGCTGTTGAAGGGGAACTAAACAGTGATTCATATCTATCCTTGCACTGTACTATCAAAATGAAGGGAGAATAAAAAAAAGACACTATTTAATCATAACTTTTCTATATTTGATTTTGGGTTGAAATATGACTCGCATGCACTTGAAAAGTTTAGTGAAATTCACATATTCTTCTATCAAAATGGCCTCTTTTAACACAGGTGCAGACATAATAATTATTTTAAACTCTTAAATTAGAGGAAGAATATTTAGGGGGCGTGCGAAGTAAACAAAATTACTGAAAGGCACTCAAGGAATAAGTAGGGCCCTAATCCTTGTAGCCAGCTAACTCAGAGTTACCCAGGTCACTTTCAAATGTTGTGTTGTGTCAGTACTCTGCATTACTCGCTATGCACATGCATTCATTTTTCATGCAATCTTCATTCATGGTCAGTTTGGGCATCCTAATGAATCAGCCAAGTCAAGCTTCCTTCTAAATGGATCCAGCTAACTCTAAAAGTTAGCCAGCTAGAGGGACCAGGGCCCAGGTCTACAAGCCATGGGAGTGTTTGAAAGTACACAATGCGCTGGTAAGCAGAGACCTACAGCATCGTATACCTTCACCTGGCGATTCATGGAGACTAGAGACATCATAAAAAGACGCTCTTTGGAAATTCTGAATCTCTATGGTCGAGACAGAAGGGAGCAAAGGGTGGATAAACAAGAAAAAAAAGCTAAATAAAAAAGTAGTAGAACACAGCTAGCACATAAAGACATAAGTGGTAGTAAACACAGGTTAGTGCTATGAACAAGCAACATTAACACTGCTATCAAATGTATTGGAATGTAATTAATTTTAACATATTAAGAACCTGCTGATCAATCTTGGCACACACAAATATTTACCTTTTTAAGTAATTATTTGCCACAGTATAAATAATTTTACATAAACTTGTATTATTAGGTTATTTCAATTTTATATATTCAGAAATGCAGTGAAAAACTAATAGCTGTCAGATTTAAAGACGAAAAAATATGACACGTCACACTCTCTATTTTGCATTATTTCTTCTCTGCTCACACCTATATGTAAAGCAGTCTTGCCTTCAAATAGTGTGCAATTAAATCCACTGTGGCATCAACAGTGTTGCAAAATTCTTTGTTCGACACTCCCGCACACTGCCCAGCCCCAATTTTGACCCTTTGTAACTGAATTAATAGTTCCCTCCCACTTGGTTTAAATATTTGCATCAAGCCACCGAAATGCATAACCATCTCTTTTTACAAGACAGACAAGACATGAAACTAAAGATTGAAAACAACAGCCTCTTTCTTCACAGACTGGGAGGGTAGAGCAATAAAAATGGCTGTTTCATATGTCGGGTGGAATCTGGAAGCCACTCAAGAAGAAAACCGCTTACCATCCTTCCACAATTCAGCCACAAACTTATCCGTGGACTGGTGCAGGAGCGTAGCCACGTTGTCGTTCAGAGGGTCCATGTTTTTCATTAACCACTCATCTGCCTTATAGTCAACCTGCAGGATGAGGGAAATAAACACTACGTTAGCTCGATAAAACACTCAAGATGGGAATAATGGAATTAAGCCAGGACTGGTTCAATCTAGATCTTTTCATTCAAGGGGTTCTGCAGTTGTTTGCATAGCGTTATGTAACTACTGAAAGTGATAAAGTATATTACTTTTCTTAAACAACAGGAAACAAAGCAAGCACTAATTTTCTGGCTTTTAACCTAAACGTGGCTCAAAGGGAGAGAAATATCAGAAGTTCCTCATTTAATGCAGTGTCAAGTTTCTTTTGCAAACAGCTCACTGATCTGAAACAGATGTGGCCTATGGTTAGCACATACCACAGCTGGATGCTGCTACTCTTGAAAGACAGAAACGCAACACTTCATTGCAAGTCAGTATGACCTGACTAAATCCAATTACATAAGGTTATGATGCAGTCCGTGTTGCATTTAAACACCAACAAGAAGCCTAAATTATAAGAAATATCACAGAACTGAAGTACAAGTGGTGAATCCAACAGTTTAGTGTGGCGTCAGAAATATGAATGCAGACGTACTTTGCCAGCATAGTGAATGATGCAGAAATCAGCCTTGTCCTTTAGCTGACGTGGTTTCTGAAACTTGCCATGAGTGCCTTGCTCTTGCACCAGTTTGTCCACGAAGGTTTTATCAGTGGCTTTTGGGAACCAGCACTCCTCATCCAACAGAGCCAGCACACCAGGAGGATTTGCCTGGGAATGGCACCATATGACCGATCAAAACAATTATAGAAAAGCTGAGCTTTACTTTCACATTAAAGTCGGCATGAAATCAAATTTGACTAATCTTCTTTTTATATGTAATATTGTAGTGTTTATTACAAATGATTTATCTGTGCACTTCATTATTTTTTTTAAATTCATATACCCTTATAATCTTTAATCAAATACATTACCCTTCCCTCCCCCTCGAAACGACCTCTCCTCTCTTTCGGTCACGTGCAATGGCGAAAGGGTGCACAATTATATTAACAAATCTGTATAAAAGAGTTGACGGGGGAGCTCACCGGTCTCTCGATGAGGTCAATGCATGGCTGCAAGTCAAGGCCGAAGTCGATGAAGCTCCATTCAATGCCTTCACGCTGGTACTCCTCCTGCTCCAGAATGAACATGGTGTGGTTGAACAGCTGCTGAAGCTTCTCGTTGGTGTAGTTGATGCAGAGCTGCTCAAATGAGTTCAGCTGCCAAAAGAGGGAGAACAATCAAATATGATCAAATTCTTTTTGTCCGTAGTATTTCAGCCCCAGAGCATGCATAATTGATTCTTTAACCAATATCAGTATCAATATCACTTAACTTAATACTGCAGCTCTGAGTGGGTATCCAATTACAATGTTTACTGTAAACCTTGTTATTTCTTCCTAACCATGTTATAATTATATTACACAATTTAGCAGATGCATCTCATCCGAAGCAATGTCCAACACCAAGACAGCAAACACATCCTCCAGCACAACTTGAAGGAATCTTCTTAATGGCAAAAAATTTTATTTCCCAAACCTCATTTTTTTTAACTTAAAACAGTGCCTATGAAATAGAAAGTCTGTGCTGTCCATTTTAAATTTTCTGGATATATGATTTAACACATTTTTTATACAAATCTATCATCAGAAACAGTGGTAATAAAATTAAGGCATAACACGATTCAATGAACATTTTAAAATGTAAAATTAAAATGAAAAATGTACTATTTTACATGTTGTAAAATGTACATTTAGATGTTTACCATTTAAATTAAAACATGGAAGAATTTTTTTTATATTCCCTAATAATAAAAGTGTTTAAGTGACATCCACATTCTATTGCACTTTAGTAATATACGTGTCACAATTTAAGTTAAACCAAACATGGATTTAGATGAATCAGTGGTATAAAACCTGCTAAATCTGGTAAACTATATGCAAATAAAAGTTGGTCCCAAATAACATCCTATTTTAACTAAAACTGTCATTATTTTCATGACCTTGCATTGCCTGCATTTTTTATGGTATCAAACTGGTATCATATGACCTCTGATTTGGTGAAGTACAGAGATAAATATCTATGATTTAGCACAAGAGACAGCTGAGCATCAATTCCAAGGAAGCCACACCTGGAATATTTCAAAGCCAGCGATGTCCAGGATGCCAATAAAGGAAGCTCCTTGGCGCTTGGTTCTGTCCAGAGCTTTATTAATGCGGTGAACAAGCCAACGGAACAACCTTTCGTATGTGGCCTTGGCCAGGGCTTCCACTGCAAAGTCGGCCTGGTCAGAGGAACAAAGAGACAGGAGAAGGCAAGGTAAAAAAGGTGACATGCGTCACATTTACAAAAATATACATTATGATCACACTTACAAAGTGTACAACTTTTTTCTTTGTTTTTTTAAATGGTATGTAAAACCTGAAAGGACCCTATAGTGGAAGTTTTTGAGAATTCACACATTCCCGAATCTGCGGAATTTGAACAGTTATGATGACGATATTTTAACAATAGGAGACTATCAGCCTATTGTTGTAAATGGACACAGAGGTGAAAAGAAATTGTAACATACAAAAGTATAGTACTGGTCTATGATCAGGCCTGAGAGGGGCAGAGAGGTAAAACACAGATTGTTTCATAGATGGGAGGAAGGGTGCTCTGGCAGATATACAGTGGAGGACCGAAGAGTTCATTACCTGTTCTTTAGTTTGGGCTTTTTGTACATAGTCTCTGCCCACTTTGATTCTTGGAGACAGGATGGCACGGGTGAACTCCATGACATTCATGCCGAGCAGGTGGCAAAGTTTTTGAGCAGCTGAGAAACAGGACAAAAAGCATTTGTACACAAAACGGTCATCTCATCTGTAACGCAAACTGACCAAAAAAGGTGAAATTCTATTTCAAATTATTGGGTTTTAGGAGCTTCCCTCATGCACTTAAATGGCAGTGCGAGAAGTTATTATGGGGCATATACTCATGAGTATAAGAGGTATTTGAAATAAGTTAGGTCGTTATTGAAATTTACTGACTTCTAAACCCTTGCAGCCCGTTTAGCAGCCAAACAAACCCCAAGAGTTCCCCCTTTGGACCACCAGCACGACTATAACTTTCCAGCTTCATGTCGTGAATGAAACAACTTGGTGGGTTAAACAGATGAAAGCTTCAATATCTTACCATTAACGGTGACGATAAAAACGAATTAAACTAAATGACGGTGGAGTAAAGCTTGCTGGAATGCGTCATGACGGTAAAATGGTCTCTTTTGGGGCTCTTATGTAAACAGGATTGATTTAACGCAACTTAGCACAACTATTCTGGTAGTTTCTTTTAATATGAACTGTATCCAAAAACCATTCAAGCCGTCATCACGGGAGCCCAAAAGAAGTCTAACGGGTAATTTGTCAAAACAGTGCAGTGGAGAACTGCACAAAACCATCTGGTGCAAGGGTTTAGACCAAAGGCTAGTCTGGATACCGAAAACACTTTAATGCTAACGCATTGCCAAAAGATTTATAGAGTTATTGAGGCACATAAAATGCACATATAGACTTTCTATTACTGAAAAAAAAAAAACATTATCTCTGTGCTAAAATTATGCATTATGCATTTTTGAAATCTGTAAAAAAAAAACAGCTGAGCAAGTATGAGGTACCTGTGTTTTCTGGCATGGAAGCCTGATCGGTGTTTCTCTCCTTCTTGAACACAATGTTACCAAACTGCATGACAGCTGATACCACTTTGAACATTGCTGCAGTGACAGAAAAACAAGGAGAAGACAGTCAACAGTATGTGGATAGTAGACATGAAATATTTTTGGAAAGTTGATGTCCTGCCAGCTTTTACACCATCCAAAAATTCATTACAACATTTAAACTGGAAACAGGTGGATTTATTCAGCTATTTTATTCACTCACAAACATTGTACATTTTTGAAATTGCACCAACATACACTATTTAATTAAATATAAATATTATTATATAGATTTTATTAAATTGAATGAATTATTTGAATACATCCCGTTATGAACATGGGACATTTGTACTGTAAACTCATTTGTCATACTGCAGGACCATTTCGAATGCAATAGTAAAGGCAAAAATATGTTTAAAAAAAAGTGAAGAAATATAAGACACTTTTTTCCTAACGTTCCTTACAAGGAAATGGCAACATGATGATTTACTAGCAAACCAGCAGTAAATAGACAATGTAGTAGAGGTGTGTTTGTTCCATGTATGCTTACACAAGATTTCCTCATGGGAGAAGCTCATAATATACATGGCTTCCATGGTCTCTTGGAAATTGTCCTTGTCCTGTTGGCCAGGAATGGGAATGTTACCATTGGAGAGGAAGCGGTAGTTATTGAAGCCCTCCAGTAGTAGGTCAGCTGCCAGAAGAAAAAGCATTAATAAGACAGCTGCAGTCTTTAGACACCACACTGTAACAAACTCTCCATTATCAGTCAGATATCTTCACACATTAAAAATATCCAAAGTCTGCTTCATTACACAGGAAACAAACCATGTTGTCCATGTTGACCTTGCCTTTAGAATAAGGATCTCATTATTAAAAACACTTACTAAAAATCAAGTTGTAACTATGTAACAAAAGAATACTCACTTCTTAGATGTTCCCCAGCACCAGCCAACAGCTGGTAGAAGACGTGGAAGGTGCGCTCATCTTTGGCTTGGCGAATGGCCCTGGACTTTTCTAGAAGATCTTGAGATTGAGTTAAGGGCCTATTTTACAGCTCATTGTTCACAGTGTCAAATCATTCACATCATGATGCGCTACTATATAGCTTTGTTAATTATCTACATAACCCTTAAAGCCAGCTTATGATGTGGTTCCTCTCTGGCATACTAAACTGAAGCTAAAGTAACAGTTTAAAGTCGTTTCACTATTCTAAAAGCACATAGAAAGTCAATTTTGCATACCTTTATTTCTGCTGATAATAAACACACAGAAAATTCACCCATATCAGTGTTAGCAGTGCTGCAGCATTTCTCAAATGTAACTGAACAGTTATCAGATCAAGATACATGTTTCAATGTTGGCCCCCACGATGTAACCGGTTACATCAAAGTTGATGCGGATGAACTTGCCCTGTGGAAAAACAAAAATTTAGGAAGTATATATTTTTTTATGATGTGCTATACTATCATGCTTTATAAACCATACCATTGCTTCATAACTATCATTATATTTAATGGTCCAAATCAACATTTCTAAGAATCCATTTTAACAGATGATCGTCTCTTTTATTGTTTGAACAGAGTGGCTTGTGGATACGTGATATGCAGCATGTTAAAATAGCTCTACTTAAAAAGAAAACGGTACTCAAAGCATGGATAAGAGGCTAACATACATGCTTATTTGCAGCAAATGCCCCTAAAATAATGACCTAAAGCAAGACCCGAAGAATTAAATTCCTCTGCCGCTTTTGATTTGTTTGAATGCTTAAAAGCTTTCTGCTGACTTTAACCCATGCCAGCGAAAACTCAATCAGCTGGCCAGAGGAGCAGACGTAAGACAGACGCCTAGCTCTTTTTCGAGTGCTGAATGTGGATTTTGGTGAGTGTGTACCTAAATGGCCCTTTCCAGATGCTACATGCAAGGTAAAAAAAAATTAAATAACTTAACAATAAACTTAATAAATATCATTGCCAAAGTGTAATAAGAATGTCACAAAACATTGTGGCAATATTTCAAGTAATGTAATAGTTGGCAAGACAATGGTGAAATGATCAGATCAGTCATAATATACAAACTTACAAAGCGTGAAGAGTTGTCATTTTTCACTGTCTTGGCATTCCCAAAAGATTCCAGAATAGGGTTTGCCTGCAGGAGTTGACGCTCTAACTCCCCCTGTAATGCAACAGTCACTAGTTAGAAAACACTAACTATTACATGATTACATTAAGTTTAATACAAGAACAGATGCAACTGAGGTGTGTGACTGAAATAAGAGCAATAACGTGCGTAAAAATGTACAAGAAAACCTTGACAAGAAATTTAACACCAACAAACAGATTGAAAGCCTAAGAAAACATTTCTTGCACCGGGCTAGCTTGAATAAACAGTAAGGTTTAACCCAACTATCACAGATAAATCAGTTTATTAATTATTTTAAACATCTTCTTTTTAACACGCGCAAGTTTGAAGGAGACAAATTATTCTAAACTCAAATGTTCCATCTCATCTGCAACACAAATTTCATCTATTTGCATTCTTTACAGTATTTTGTTGAGATGTTGTATGGCTAACAACAATCAGCTTGCTTCTACAGCAAATCCATTTATCTTCATTGACCCTCAAACCAGAAGCGGATCATCTACATGGAGTAAAAATACACTAGCCTACAAACCTAATTAAAGAATGGGTAGCCATGAGAGGGTTTTTGTGCAAATTCTCACTGCCTGCCTGAAACACAGGCACTGTGGGGTTGGTCAGGAAACTCCTCAAATTAGAAACGACAGACGCCCAAAGCCCCACTGCGCCACATCACAGCTCCCCCCGCAACAAATCTGGGACATCCACCCCTTTATACCCCCTAGACACCCTTGGTGTTGTCCATTTCCATCTGATAGGAAGTTTGGACAGGTGTCCCATTGTTCTAGCTGTCGTCATGAGACAGGAACACATCACGGCACAAATGAGAGAATGAACACTGTGATTTCACCAACTGTTCCCATTATGTAACCAAAACGAGCAGAATAGTGGATATATTTTTGTGGTTTAAAGTTTTAAAAGTTATTATAAAGGGCCAAAAATAGACTACAAGATTAATCCAATTCTCGATTTGCTGAATTTTTAACATATCTGTGTGTATCTGAGAGCACAAGTCAGTAACTTAAGTCAGAACAATGAACTTTAATGTTTTTTTTTTTTTTTTTTTTTTAGTAATGAAACTTTATAAGACCAGTAACAGGTTTCACCCTCATCTACATAGGAGATAAATGAACCATTAATATGACAAAATTTCATTAGCAACTTGTAGAAAATAGTCAAAAAGTCACTTCCATTATTATAGAAACTATGCCAAGAACTACTGGAATGAGCTTTTTGTAGCAGAGCTCTTTGTAAACGGACATTCCAGAACCTTCCAACTGTACGGACGCTATTTGAGAAGGGGGAAATCAGCACCGTGACCACTGCACCATAATGCAGAATTTTAACATGCAACAGAGTGTAGTTTTACAGACATATAAATTACTTGACATCACCCAAAAGTATAGTATATATAGGATTCAAAGAAAGAAGAAAAGAATAATTAAGACAGCAGATGTTATACAGCAGAATGGCATTAGTAAAAACAAATAAAAAAAACAAAAGATGAGAATAAAATAAATAAAAATAATTTATTGTGCCAATCAAAGAAGTGGTATAAGAAAGAAAACATGGGGAAAAAACAAGGGACTACAAGCTACTCACATAAAACAGGATTCCGTTCTGTAATCAAATCATTCCAATGGAACAGAGGTATTAATGTCAAAGAGGGAAATGTACACAAACACATGACAGACAGAACACACTCAGCAAGGGGTGATTTAAAAGTTAAACAAAATGCATTGTGAATATATGTGAAGGATGTATTCTCAGTTTATGATCAAGGCTTTTGCTGGTTTAGAATGTTGCTGGTCTAAATAAGGCAACTGACCTATATGTGTGATGCAAAAAACTTTAAAGATTTTGTAGCAAAAAAAAAAAAAAACTCATGAAACCTGAAACATGCAAGGATCTGTAATACTCATTCTTATGCCGGGTTCAGACTACACAATATCAGGCCGATTTTGGCGTGATCTGTTTGACGTAGGGTGTCATTGCGATTCATAAAACGACAAGGGGTGTTGCGATGCAAGAATCAGTCGTTTAAACTCGTATAGTGTCATAGTGGATGACAACCGACACCGGGTCTGTGACGCTTCACAATGTCCCGAGCAGAAAGACTAACATATTTTTTTAAAATTCCAATCCCCCCAACGAGTTTCGTGACATCTGTGGCACTGACCAATAGGAGCACAGAAGCTCTTCCGTACACAGCTTTAATACGTGGCAAAACTAAAAAGAGACAATGGTATTGGTGCTGCCAAGTGGAATTATGCAATAGAGGAAAGGTTAATGGAGCTATGGCAAACATCACTCCTGTCTTTATGATGTTTCCTGGAGGGACTGCCACGACACAGTTAAAATGATAAATGCTGGCCAACGATAGCGGAGACGCTTCAGCAACCCGGTGAGTACTGGAATTAGCATTTAGCTAACACGCCACTTCGGTAGCCTGCTTGTTTACGTTCTTGTGTTTGGAAGTCAGTCGCTAGTTCCGCCTTCTCGATGACATCACGCACATCGTTAAAGACGGCAAGCGATGATTGATCGAGAAGCAACGTGTAGTCTGACATGTTTCTTGTCCACGACACAAGAATTTAGGAGTCAAATTCGCATAACCTGACATAATGACTTTTGTAACAGAACAAAATTATTGTGTAGTCTGAACCTTTCATTAGATATCAAGTCACATTGTATGATCAACTCATTACTTCTAGAATACATTAAAGATGAAATTCCAATAAAATGACAGGTTTTCACATCATGCAAGCTTAAATATACCACTATGCCCCAAGCCATCCAGACATCCATTAGTCAATCTGTAATAATTGTATCCATCACTAAGATGGTTAAAATTAGGGATGCACAAAATTTCAGCCGAATGTCATTTTCAGTTTTTGGTTGAAAGATAAAATAGACAGAAAATATGAGACTATGATATGAGCCGAAATTATATGACGCCCTGCCCCTCAGTGTTCAATGCTCAGTTTCACTTTCGCACAGCAATTTATTTTGTAACTGGCGCAGAGCGAGCATTTCAATTAATTCCTATGGAAGTTGAGCTTAACACTCACGCGAGAGTTGGGCAACACTGCCCTCTCGTACACTGCTCTGATAATAATAGCTTGAACTCTACATTATTTCAATAATTATACAAAAAAATAAATCTGTTAAATCTGATTCTGTTGCATAGAAGTGAATGAAGAATAATTCAAAATGTTGATATATTTTCTGTCCGATTTTGGTGTTACTTTAAAATAAAAGTGTGGTTATTTTTATTGGCTTGTATTTTTTAAATTCAGATAAATAAAATAATTGATTTAATTTAAAAAAGTATAATAAAAAAAGTATAATATTAATACAATTAAACAAAAAAACTAATTTTAAATTAAGAAATTTATAATTATTTTAAAAAGTCAGTTTTGGTTTCAGTTTTCAGCCCAGAATTTTCATTTTGGTGCATCCCTGGTTAAAAAAAATAACTCTACACATCTTGAAAACTGCATACATTCAAAACTATTTAGCAAATTGTGCAAAAAATAAATCATTCAAACTCCTTAACGTAACATGTTTATTTTTATCAAATAATATCCCAGAGTGCAGAAAATTTCCCTTTGGATAGGCTATATTCCATTGGTGTTTATACAGCAGTTAGTTTTGCATGCACAAGCAGAGCAGGTATAAAAAGCTTAAAGGGAACTTGCCTGGAGTTTGACTGCTTTAGGTGATTCTGGCTGTTTGTATGTAATAAACAAATGTAATATGTTAGAAGGCATCAGAGCCATATTCTGCAAGTATCTTAGACCACGGGAAACATCTGAGCCTTTATTATGTTGCATATTATTTGGTCATGCGAATACAATGACTGCAGCATGTACAATAATTCAGCATGCTTTCATTTATTTTTGAAGGAAATACATGTTATCAGGCCAGTACTGCAGACTTTAAGATGATTTCTTAATACAGAGCAATGTGTAACACACGTCAGAGCCAGCAGTTATTACTGGATGAACATCTTTCCAACATTTCCAGTACATTAGAATCTACACACAACACTATCCATGACATACAAGTGCATGTTATCTACTGATGTATGTTAATTTGGTTAAAATTACTCTTCCAGCAAAAGCACCCTGATGTCATTGTAACCAACTAATGTGTCTAAGATAAAACAGATTACTTTCTGAGAGCTTCAGCTGTAAATGCATTACAGATAGGTTAGACTAATATGATTTGCAAAGCACTATGTAAATTGGCATTACGAACAGCTCACGCTGATTGACTATTTGTCTAACCATCTAAAATGTATAAAACACTCTCATAAAGAGACGATAAGACGATTAGACTGACAACTTTGGCTATTGCATCGCATCACACTTTTTTTTTTAAGGCGGCATGTCAATAGTCTACCTTCTAAAGTAAAATTACACTAATATTAATTCACTTGTTTTTAATCTGCAAGCCACATTTGACCTTATTCTGCTTAGTACTGCACCCTAAAACACATCCTTCCACCCACATCTAAACCACTAGTGGAATTCCACACGGATTTCAAAATGAATGATTCAGCGAATGGCTGAAAGAAAAGAAACTCACTGGAATGTTGTGGTCCTTCCTTCCTTTATGTGACGATGCAACGTGAGCCAGGTACTGGATGACTTTTTTAGTGTTTTCAGTCTTTCCAGCACCTGATTCCCCTCTGCAAAAGAAAATTACAATTAAAAGCAAACATCAAAACGTTGTAAGACAACAGCTTTTTTTTGTAAAGCTTTTGCCTAAATAAAAAAAATAAAAATTAAAAAAAAAAAAAAATGTATGCACATTTGCATGACCAATGCATTCCACAAGCTAAATAAGCCGTCAGGCTAGATCCTGCATCTGCTAGCACTGCCGTTTGTTTTTTCAGCTGCAGTTCCTTTCAGCAGCGTTGGTGCATTACACAAGACTTTTAATGTTTACTTAATAAAAGCCATTATTTAATATTATTGGAATGCATAAGATGGTGTTTTAATTACTTAACCTTATGATAAAGATACAAGAAATACAGTTCTTCACAAAAAGTCTGATTCAAATATTCTTCTCCCTAATCTGCCCATAAATGGAAAAAAGTCTTTAGAAAGACAGCCAGACATTTTCCACAAAGGCCTGTAAAGACATTCACTTAATACTGGCTTTATTCAAAGAAATATAATTGCAAAATGTCAAGCAAACGGATGAATTAAACAAAAACGGTCCAAAATAGGAAATTATATTGAAGTAAAAACTAAGAATAAATAAAAATGTAGGATGATTATGATGATACACAGTTGTATACCATTAGTATTTGTTATGTTAAATATAATTTGTTGAATTTAAAAATAAAAAATGTTTAACTGTAAAAAGGGTCTTCATTTATTTATTATGGAAATGCTGTCATCACTCAAAAGGCACCTTAATGCCATTGTTACTAATGTGTCAAACATTAGTAACAACCATTGGTTGATTATTTGCTAACAACCCATTTGTAAACTCTCTAAAAAAATTAAGACCCTTATGTCTGCTCTCTTCTATACCATAAAATTGGATATGCCCTCAAGCTCCAAAAAGGTTATTAAAAAAAAAATATATCACCTTCATAAAAGTAGTCCATATGACTTGTGCACTCTATTCCAAGGGGCTTTTCACAATTAAAATAGTTAACCCTGGGTCATTCTCATAATTTACCTGTGGGGTCAACCATTAATCCTGGGTATTCATAAGCTGGCGTTTGACACTGCACATTCCTAAACCCTGGGTTAACGTTCTTATTTGCATGTTTGCTCTGTCAGTGTCATTGATTGGACGAACGCTGCACACGACAGGTTTACATAAAGGCTCTAGCATTGCACTATCCTCAATTATATACTCGACAGTAACATCACATTTTACCTGAATGTACATTTCAGGCTTAAAAGTATGAATTAAATGGTCTCCTCTTTACTCTAATTGATGCGTTTTCCATCACCATTTAACGTTTTTCCCCAAAAATGCTGAAATGAGGGTCACTTATATACATGAGGGTGATTAAATGATGACATTTTTGGTAAACCAGTCCTTAAGGAGCTCTTAAATATGTCTGCTTTTTTAGTCTTCAAGCTATTGACTGCAAGATTCCTTAACCCTGCATTCCAGCTACATATGGTTTCATGGACATCATGCCTTCATAGTAGATGTGCTGAAGTGGTATCAGTAGGTCAGAAGGGGTCGACTTTGAGAGAGGATGTAAAAACATACTCTCCGACAGTTACATAAGACATGTTGTAGATATGAGAGAGACTGTTTACTTATTTACAATGTGCAAAGACAATGATTCAGGCTTAATGCATCAAGAGCTCAACTTTCTATGGATGAATTCTTAAAGACTGACTAGAAATATTTGCTGTGAGTGAGTCTGACTCAGTGCGAGATGCTCTACATGCCAAACAGCTGCAGCTACTGATATTTAATGCCGAAATGATACATGACTCATGTTTTCAGGGATGGCTGTACAAAAAAGCCGATTCCTGTGCAACCCTTGGGATGTGACATCACTTCCATCAGCCCAAACTGATTGACGTAACCTGGAACTGTTGAAAAGAGATGACCTAATGGTTACTTACGTGCAAAGAATTGATTGGTCCTCACGATCTGTAAAAGAGACGGAGGAAAAAAGGGTCAGCATTTTCATTTAAGTTCATATGAGCCTTTAATTCAAAATCAATACATTTTGACATCTAAAAGGGCCTAAAACAGCAACAACACCAGAAAGTCATTTATCAAATACAGTAGACACATGTACACCTATGTAATCCCCACTGATAAAATCATATTTGTGTATTTACTCAACGTTGTACATTAGGACTATTCTGTCTTTTCGACAGACGGAAAGTTTTAGTGAGGGAGAATAGCATGGAGGAAGACGGCTCAGTTAAAATGGAAATCAGTGCCAAATGAAAATGCCGTGTTGGCCTAAAATGCAAGCCATAAAACATCTGTGAAACTCGTTATGTCACATCTTGTCTATATCCAAAGTAGGTTTCTCACCCATCTGTTAATCTCACTTCATAAACAGGTTGGTCTTCCAAAAACGGAATAGTTTTGCAACTTCAAGAGTGAAGGTTTATAGGAAAATTCTGATGCAATCATTTCATAGTGATACTAAACCTCTGCAAGAGGTAGATACGGCACATCATGTGGCCACTTATTTGAGGTTGGGTTTAAAAAAAGGCTTTGAATAGCACATGTTTCAATTCTCTGGCACAAAGAGTTAAATGACAACTCCAGTGTATGCCAGAGTTCCTTGAATGGACAATACCCTGTGCATGAGAAAGCATGTTTAAGTGCTTCGATCTCTGTAACTTCAGCTCATTTTAATCAAACACTGATGGACTGTGGGCGATTGGGTTTTGAGTATTAAGAGACATAAGGCCAATACTGGCCACAGAGTTAGGACACACTGATCTCCGGTCATGCCCCGTCTGGAACAGCAGAGGCAGAACAATCCGACTGGACACAGATGATCATATTCAATGTATTAATGTCCTGCAGCCTCCTACTCAAGCAGAACCTCTGATTCAATACGCTCATAAAGAGAACTACTTCCTCCGCATTGTACAGCAGTTACAAAACCTATACACAGCACTGTGCATCACTGACAGCAGGTTCACACACACACACACACACACACACACACACACACACACACACGCAGCAAGGGCTCATATCACATCTTTGCAGTGCGCAACTACTTCACGACTGACTGTATACCACAAAAACAACATTTATTCATTATTTTAATTTAAAATCCAAAAGTTGTTACGGTTTCAAAGCGACAGCAGCCTAAGTGGCCGTTCACACCGAACATGTTTTTCCATTGCAATAAGCTACTTTAACTTTTCCATTGTTTTTTTTCTATGCAAACAAACGCTTTTAAAAAAAAAAAACGTGTCTCGAGAGTCGAGACCGTGCGTTTTTATCCCATTCCACTGGGGAAAACTGTCTGTGTGAAAGAGCCCTTAAACAACTAAAGACTGAATAACTTTTGTATCTTTAATGAGAATCAATTTATATTTAACTCAGATTCAAGACAATGCAGTGTTTACTTTTGTGTCAACTTCAATTTCTGTAGTACTTCTTATGACAACATGGTAATTAAACCTACTTTAGAACAAAGATACAAAATAAAAGTTTTTTTAGGTATTGTATTGTTCTTATTGTTTGTAACATGATGTATATCAATATCATGAGAAACATTTCTCTATTTTAGTCATATCACCCACCTCTACACTGGATTATATATTAATTTGCATTACAGCATAACAACTCTCTGCATCCTTGGGCTGAACGTCTGTAAACCAGGGGTGAACGAACACACACCCACCCTGGGAGCTCTTCCAAGTGATCATTTGGGTGGTGTCTCAGTTCCTGAATCTGCTGCTGCAGAATGTTGCTAATGATGTAGATAAATAACTTCACGTCACTGTTAAACTGTTGCCCTTGCAGTATCAGATAACTGCTGAGTTCAGGCAATCTTTGAAACGTCAGGCATTTGTGTGTGTCTGGTGCTGGTCTGGTGGAACCAAGTAGTACCATTTAAGATAAACCTGGCCAACCAGTCTCAAAAATGATGGGTCACAGACATTTTTTCTTCACACGAACAATTTCTATTAAAAGTAATTCCTTTAAAAAGCTAATCTAGACAGAAGTGACTTCTTCATTAAAGGGTACCTATCATGGAATTTTTAAAATGTGTAACATAGATCTAAGTGAACAAAAACATCCTGAAAAAGTTTTAAATATGAAAGTTCACCGTATACAAAGTTAATGTCTCTCAAAAGTAAGAGTCGACTCTGAGTCGCTGATATGAATCGATAGACGAACGATGCTTTCTCTCTAGCTTTCGTACGTCACTTGTACAAGTTATTTGAATTCGACACGCCCACTCAGTGCGCGCGCCGAGCAGACAGAGAAACCTGACAACATCATGTCGACGAGACTCTGTTCTGAAGTGCGAATCAAAAGCAAACTTTTTTTTTCACTGCCCAGGGACAAGCATGTGAAGACTCAGTGGCTAGAGTTTATATTTACAACTATACCACACAAGTATAGCCACCTTGAGCTGTGTTCGCGTTATTTTAATGACGATCGCTTCACAAACACAAATGCTTTCAAGTGTGGATTCGCAAGTCGCCTGATACTGAAGGAAGGTTCAATACCAAGTTTATTTAGATCAGCTTCCTCCTCCGAATCACAACCTGTAAGTACTATTAATAATTGTTGCTTTTGTGTGTGTGTGTGTGTGTGTGTGTGTGTGTGTGTGTGTGTGTGTGTGTGTGTGTGTGTGTGTGTGCGCGTGCGTGCGTGCGTGCGTGCGTGCGTGAGAGAGTGAGAGTTACGCTCAGCAGCTTCTAGGTCTCCAATGTCATTTTTTTTGTTTTTTGAAATATGTGAAATTATGTGACGCGTATTGTAGTACTGCAGTGCTTTATCAATATGTTTAAGCTTTGGGTTAACGCAAAATATAACTGACTGCGTCATCTGACCAATCACCGCCGATTAGCGTCACGCAAAGGAGGGGTTTGGACAAATGAGTCGTCAAACGAATTATTAGGGTGTCGTTGAGCAAATCAGGTAAAAATAAATGCATATTATAAGACAACAAAAGTGTTTTTTGTCATTGCATGCATGTAAAACTGTTGTTGGGGACTCCCAGAACAATATTAGGAACATTTTAAATTCCATAATAGGTACCCTTTAAACTCCAAGTATTAATATTGTAATGCAACTCATTCAGCGCTGTTTGTGCTACAGATAATATATGAGTAACTTCTAAAATCTTGACAGCCGAAACCACCCACAAAAACTTTAAAAAAAAAATCTTTTTAAATCAGGATTTATATGATTATTTCTGCTGGTACCTACAAAATGACATGTGATAAAAGTATATTGGCATAGAGCGAAATTCAATCACCAAAGGAAATAAAGTTCCTCCTTTATTCACATGATATTGGGAGCTTTATTAGTTTTGTTGCAGGTCTCCTGGTGTGAATAGACTTCAGATAATTGATCCAAGACCTTTATTCAAATAAAATACCAGTTGTGCTTTTGAATAACTGCTTGCATACTGATCACTGCTCCACGAAAGCAGTCAGAATTATGATTGTTTTATAGATCATTTAGCATCCTCAGAAGACTCGTGGAGAGGGTTCAAACTTTTAAAAAGAAGTGAGACTGTTTAGAGTGCCAAAACTTTAACAATTTACATCATTTTTTTAGGCATTGAAAGGAGTCTGTTCTGCAGTCATTTAATGAGACACAGGGGTATCTGACTAAGTCCACCTATGGGAACAGAGGATGCCTGAAGATGAAATAGTGCTGACTGCTTTCCGGCTCTGGCTGCAGGAGGTCAGGGCTGTTTGGGACGGAGAGGATCTATAGCTGGGCAGATCCTCAGTATGGGGTTTCCTCCACCTGGATTCAGTTTGCTCACTCAAAGTCTAACATTTGAGAACCCGGCGCCCTTATATCAGAGGCCAAAAATGTAAAAATGCAGGAGAGAGTGATAATACCCAAAAAAGTAAACGCATTGGAACATCTTTTGTTTAAAAGCTAGATTGCATTAAACACCGGGACTTGATAACTCACTGCGTCCATGAATCAACATGAACAGAATGTAGGATTGATGATGTCCTAAGCAGAACTATGATAAATGTCGTGTTCGAAAGACAATGTTTTAGATAAGAAAGTTCAGGGCTCAGGTTACAAGAACTGGAAGCAGTTCACAGGACTCTTAGAGACGCTTCCTACTAGGGATGCACCGAATGTTCGGCAACCGAAATTATTCGGCCGAAAATAGCAAAAAAAGCACTTTCGGTGTTCGGCCGAACAAGTAAAAAGGCCGAATAAATTTGACCGAACAATGACGTTTTTGATGACGCGATCAAATAGTAACCAGCGTAGAGTGAGAGGCACGCGCTTTATAAATGCAGCCAACATGCCCCCTTTGAGGAGAAGACAAAAGAGAAGCTCATCTGATGCGTCTGTGGCAGACGTTGTTACTCGCAGCACTAAAGCGTCTTTTAACCCTCTAGTTGACAAATGCGCCGCTGCGTTTTGCTGGATTTTTTTCACATAGCAGCAAAATAGACTTAAATACTCCGTCATTTATGGTCACATAAATGCAGACTTAAGAAATATGAAAAAATAAACTGTTAAATGACTACTTGTGTCCACTTACAATCGAAACAAAACTGTGCTTTTGTAAAATAAAGAAAATAAACAGGGTGTGCTTTCTGCCTCTGTCTCCGTTAACTTTTTTTTCTGGAGCACGTCTCTAAAAAACTCAGCCAATACAATACTAGTCACACAGGCAAAGGCATATCTTTATAATCATTTAATTGTCTACTTTTAAACGATCTAATTCAAAACGAAAACAAATATTCTCTGTTTATGTATGAAAAGAGAGAGTCGTTCTCATGGCAACTCCTTATCTGCTAATCGCCACGGAGAGCGCGCGCTATATTGAAACCCAAGTGATCCAGGCCATGCAAACCTGTCAACGCCCACGATAAAGTTTATGTAAACCGCAAAAGTAGGCTTATGTCTAGGACAGTTATTCATTTGTTGTGGGTTCATCCACATTTTTTGCACTTTTCAATGCACTTTTTTAGTTATATTCTTTCAGCAGTCAGTTATAGGCCTAACATAGGTTTCAAGAAGGGGGGGCTTCAAAGATGGCCAAATAAAAATATAGTTTTTATTTTACTAATTTATTTATTTTTTTATATCCCTTTTATATTGTGCTTTGTTTAAATAATATCTGCTGGAATGTTAAAAAAAAAATTCAGTGTTAAACAAATTGTATTTTTGCAATTTGATGTTTTTCTCAAGACAAAATAGTAAAAAAGCATATTTTTACTATTTAATTAAATGCAATGGTGAAAAAATTGGCCAAATAAATGGAAAAAATGTGAAATACCGCATTCGGTATTCGGTATTCGGCCTTCGGCCAAGCGTTTCATTATTATTCGGCTTCGGCTTCGGCCAAGAATTTTCATTTCGGTGCATCCCTACTTCCTACAGTGTGGTTCACATCAACCTCTGTGAACGTTCATGACACTATCGGTCTCGAATACAGACACACATATGGCAGCCAAGGATTCTGAAGAATGGCCTCTCCTATCAGCACAGCTGCAGAAAAGGGAGGCATATAATCAAGTGAAGAGAGGACTCTTGACTTCTTTCACTGCATTCTTTGTTAAGGCCTTAGCAACTCTTCTCTGAACCAAGAATGGCTGATTACAGAGATGCCAGCATAAGTATACATGCATAATTCAGACACAATGTAATGTGTAGAAATTGTAATTAAAGTCAAATGGAGCTCCCACACAAGCATTCAAAGATAACTCATAACCTGCTATTTTTTATTTGTTCATTGATTTAGTTCCAAACATGATCAGAACTGGAAGAGTTGGAAGGATTCTGATTAAACACCCAAATCTGAAATTCTAAAAATACAACAAAAAAACAACAGCTTAGGCTATGTGAAGACTGGAGGAACGGTCGCTGAAAATTTAGCAGTTTTTTTTAAATCTATAGATAGACCTAACCATTTATCAGTCTCTGTCTAGTCTAATATCAGGGTAGATATCAGGGTAGTTGTGCTTGTCCTGCCAAAACATCCACACAGAGCACTTTGAGCTTCAACACTCCGCACCCCCTCAGCTGGCCCATCCTACCCCACCCCCTTTTACTGGTTTAACCTACGACAGAACACATTCCTCACATACCAAACCACATCGCTGCCAGACACCAGAGAGTGGGCACAGACACAAAGGAAAAACCTTCCACTGCTAGGGCTACAGTCCCCTTCACATCAGTAACATAGGACGCACAAACATGCATTACACTTTACACATGTTGGCCACGTACACCCTGTAAAGTTTCAGGAGTCACAACCGCATTTAAACAATAAATGATCGTTCCATGAGAACAGAACACGACTCGCACAAACTGCGATGATTTACCGTGGTAACCATAGCAATGTTCTGACGTCTCGCGTGTTTATTATACACTATTCTGAAATAATATTACACCAAAGAAATATTACAGCGGCAAAAGACTCGTTATGTTCAGCAATTGTAACTAAAACAAATTTAGTAATCGACTAGGCGACGTCATGTTTTGTTTAAAGACCGTGTTGTCTTCATGGCAGTGTTGCCATGTCCACTTATTAAAAGAGCATTTGGACTTGTTGTTTAAGCTTGGATCATACAGCGACCAAGTTTATGGAGTTATTAAAGTGAGCAAGTGCAGGTTGCTATATTTCAGTCTTATTTTCAGCATAAAGCGTTCCAATTTATTTCATTTTTTTTATTGCTTGTTCTTGTTCACTGATTTGCTTGCAAGATCTGGCAACAAGAATGAGTCAGACGAGACATGCACATTAAAATATGCATTTTTTATTATATGAGAGATGACGGACGGGAGATTCATCTCTGATGCCACTCGTCGTACGTCAAACAAACTAGTTCCTCAGTTCGGTTCTGTACACACTGGGTAGAATTTTTATAAATGCAGTGTCACTACTTGCATTTTTTTGGGAGTTAATTCAGTAATAGAATGTGATGGTCACTCATATAATACTAATCTGTGTGTGTACAGAATGGGATTAAGCACTAAAAGGTGAAGTGCAACCGAATTTAGCTGTAGTGTGCAAGTGTGCCAGGGCTAATAAAACTGAGCTGCTGGACACAAAACACACTGAACTCCTTGCTTCACAACTGGTTGTTAAATAGTTTATTGCAAAATATCATGGCACCACTGAAATATGGCACCGTTTTTGGGAACAGCACAAAGTAAGGAAAATGTTTAATGCACAATGTTGCTTGCATAGAATTGAACATCTTAAATTACTAAGGATTTTGGAACAATTGCAGTTGACTAAACCGGCAATTCAAACAAACAAAACGTCTTGTAACGTCACGTAATACGCAATTACGTTCAAAGGTCACGGTTGACGTAGCCGGAAGTACAGAGTCAATGTTTACCAATGTGAGGAAGGAGGAACATATACACATAATCAAATGTGTTTTTGTCAGTTTATTTTTTTAAAGGCCATTTTCGTGTGCGTATCCTGGGTGTTTTAATATTTACAAGGCTAAAAGAACTTTTTCGTCAGGACAGAAATATTTAACTTTTCATAGATTTCCTATACACAATCCTGAGCGATTGAAACTGTGGCTGCTCGCGCTGCACTTGGATATCAAGTCAACACACCCGAACATGCTCTAATATGTAAGAGAGTGTGCAGTGATCACTTTTTCAACGATGATTTCAAACCTTTTTCTGAAAAAGTCGGCTGTGCCCAATACGTTTTTACAGCAAACGGAGGTATGTTTATTTTTTTTTTTTACTATATTAGATGTATTGACGTGTTTCTCGTCAATGTGTTTCATAACGTGTGAATGTTTATCACTAATATCTTCCTACTATTATAGACGTGTTAAAATGTTGTTGTTTTTTTACTTTTTTTTTTTACTAAGAATCCGTCTAGTGGAAATCTAGATTCCCTAGCAAAAGACAATAGTGCTGAAAAAGTGATCACTGCACACTCTCTTACGTATTACAGCATGTTCAGGTGTGTTGATATCCAAGTGCAGCGCGAGCAGCCACAGTTTCAATCGCTCAGGATTGTGTATAGGAAATCTATGAAAAGTTAAATATTTGTCCTGACAAAGTCTTTAATTTCTTAATTTCTAATTTCTTCGACTGAAGAAAGAAAGACATGGACATCTTGGATGACATGGGGGTGAGTAAATTATCAGCAAAAGTTTTTTAAAAAGTGAACTAATCCTTTAAGCTAAAATTTGTTCAACACATCAGAAACCAGTTTTGACGCAGGGATTTGATCAATACATAAAAAAAGAAAGGTCCTCAATGCTCACTGTGCCTCCTATATCAAACCATAAATAAGCACAGGCGGAAGAAATGACGGCAGAGATAAAAACAAACTATACTAGATACCAACAGGACTGCTGATAATTTCTTCTAGATCAGCATAAGGGTAGGAAAATATTTTAATAATGCATCAATGTACAATACGTGTTGATGAAGGTTCTACATTTGAATATGCAATGAGTCTGTGTTTACAAACTGATCAGACAATCAAGTGTGTTTCACCACTAATGCTGATGCAGAGAGGCAGGAAAGAGCAAAGTAAACAAAGCCTGTCAGAATGACTTCTCTGGAAGATGATACAATACTAAACGATAAAAGACAGACGGTCTGGCACTCTAGACCTGTATGGATAAAATGTGTATCTGGCCTAAATGCAAGGAAAAATGTTCTTGGACTGGTCTTACAGTGAACATCACTGACAAAGAGTAGCCAATATGGCAATCTTTTTACTAGTAGGATCTTGATACACAATCTTATCAGGATTCTTTTTCATCATGTTCTTCATTTCAGCTAGGGGTGGGGGATATGAGTAATATTTCTTTCATGATAATATTTTATATGAGTATTTCGTGAGATAGAATAACAGAACAAAAATGTTTTATATTACAGAAATGAAATGATCAAATGTAAAATAAAGCATTGCATAGTCTTCACACTTCACAGTATAAATTAGATATCCACTTATTCTTATTAAAGCTACAATAGTTATTCAGTCAACAGCAGAGAGTCATTTTGTCTTTATCTTTTGTTGTTTGATTAACATTAAGTTAACAGAAAGCAGCAGGTTTATCAGGCTGCTGTCACTAAGACCTAATGCAAGTTATCTATAGATACACTTGGTGTACACGGGTATATACAGGTAAAATCTTTACAATAAATTTCCATTTGTTAACAGTATAAATAGAAATAGTTATAAAGCATTTATTAATATGAGCTAATATTAATTTCAACATTTACTAATACAGTATTAAAATCAAAAGTTGGATCTAACATTAACATAGATTATTAAATACTGTTACAAATGTTTTGTCCATTGTTAGATAATGCGAGCCACCCAAAGACTGCTCGGGCAAATACAGGAAAATCTAACTAAGTGCATGAAAGAGAATTGAATTTGGATATGAAGCAAATGACAATGGCAAAATTAAACAGATACGACACTTGAGCTCATAGACAAAAATAATCCAGTCTGAGAGAATCATTTTTATGAACTGCAGTACAAAAGGGCCAAGCAACAAGAGGGCAACGACAAGCATCCGCAACAGAATAAACAGCCCATCTGCTGCAACTGCTGTCCGCAGGAATTTAGCATGTAGCTGTTGGAAATGATGAGCCCGTCAGTCACACAGAGAAATATGACTCACTAGATACTCAGTGAGCCGAGCCAGATATGGCCTGATCAGAGGTGACAATAACTATTGGAGACCGCAGTTCTATTACACAGACCACCATTATGTGTGCGCATGTCACTGTCTCATTTTTAAACCAAACATCTACAGACCTTCAAACTCCACAATTAAATTGCACAATATTTGTTTAATTGGAGTGTGTCCTAACTAACTACATTACTGACATTCCCAGTAGGTGGCTAAAATAGAATCTACAAGTGCAATCATTTATAGACAGGAGGGATCAAATGAAATCCTTGCTGAAATTAAATAATAAACCGTATCATGGTATCAGCTGATGTTTAGCAAACTAAGAATATCTCATCTGCTTTGTCAGAGGCTCTGTGAGGATTCTGTAGCCATGTTGTGTTGAAGGGGTGTGTTCTGCAGTGTGGGTAACCGGCCTCAGAGTACGAAAAAAAAAAAAAACACCTCAAAGGTCACGGCTGTCTGACAAACAACCCTGGAGTTTCATGCTATGTGGATGTCCAAAAAACAACAACACTTATCTAAAGCATTATTTATGCATGAAATAAATAATACTCAACATAGTGTTGTTTTCTGTATGGAATAGATGGTTTGTTTTATGATCATAACTTTTGGAACCTATTACCCTAAACAAACAAGCAAAAAAGTATCAAACAAAAATATCAAATGAGAGCATAAAAATACTTTAAATTCAAAACTTCAGACATAGTGACCGCTCTTAAAACTATTTTTATTTTAATTCCCTCTCAGAATTTTATTTGACACTTTATAGCTCAGTGATTTTGGCACAAATGTAGTTTCATAATTGTCCGTTGTATCACAGTACCTGTACACAAACCAAAAACTGAACTTGACAACATGGAAAGTATAGATATGATTAGGAATATTGATATACAGACATATTTTAAAATACATTTGGCCTTTTTCTGAGCAGCTTCCTCTCAAAATGTAATGTTTTAGCTAAAGCCCAGTCTGCATATAACTACACTGTTATATGCACAACAAGCAAGATTTGAAAAGGATGAAAAATTCCAGATGCTGGATGAGAAGGTAAAGTAATATTTATGTATCCATCACAGTATCGCTTAGTTAACCTGTCTGAGACGCACTGAAGAAAACAGCTGATCTGAAACGGGTACAAAAATGTTTTTGAGCTCCCCTCGGAAAGCCTTTGAAACAGAGTCTCTGGTCACCATAATCTACCCAAGATCTTTATGTTCCAGTAGGCTCAAGACAGATGAGATCTGTCTACAACCACCTGGACAGAGTTCAAAAGGACAGTGTCATGAAACGCACTACCGCTTATTGCACATGTATTGGAAACAGGTGGGTCAAAAACTCCCAAGCTCCCCAGAACAGTAACTATCTTAGCACAAAACCCATTCCATCCCATTCCTAACTGATAAGTTGGGGGTCTTGACATCTCTTAGCATAATTGAATAGGGCTGTCACTTTACGTTCGAAAATCGATTGCACAATCGATCGGACCAACCAACAACAAGTATCGAAACGAAAATAGGGAATCGATTTTAACGGCCTTTTTTTATGTTTTTTTATGTTTTTTTTTTTTTTTTTTACCAAAAATGTGTTTTAGGTGGACAGATCAATAGAACATGTAGGATTTTGGAAAATAATAATGTCTTTTCTGTTAACCAAATGCTTTTTAATATTCGCTATTACTTCAAGGCAAGTGAACAAGCGCGCCGTTATTTGTTGCCAGAGCCGTTGCTTAGTGACGTGTGTGTTCAAGTAAGCCAGAAATGCGCAGATTCTGCGCAATAAATGACGAGGACTCACGAGTTGCGTATTTGCGCTGAATCCACACAGATTTGGCTTACACGAACTTCCACAGCAAAGAAAGTAAGTAAACATAGACGCACGCCTCTTGATTTGACAGCGTTAGCCGCCAAAGTTCATTTTTACCCCCATTTGACGAGTTGAGGGTGTTAATTTCAATCCCTGAATGCTGCACTCCTGTTTGTCATTGTGCACGAAACTTCACGCCAATAAATCATCAGGAATATTGCTGACTTGTGGGCGCTGCGCGTCTCAAGCGCCCTCTTCACGTTCCTCCTAATGCCTGTTAGTTGTCAGTGGATTTGCCTATATTTGGTGTTGAAAATGGAAACGTCTTTAGACACGGAAAATCGATTTTACAATCGATTCAATGAACACTTATGTCTCAAAAATCGAACAGGATTTTTTCACAAAAGTGACAGCCCTATAATTGAAATTAAAGTGTGCCCTCCCCCCACTGGGTAAATGTGGTTATGATATTGCATTTTTTTTAAAGGTTGTAATTATGTTTCAAACATAGCTTTCCTGTCAGTAACCGTGTTTAGATTTCATAGCTTCCATATGCCTTGAAGAGAGACGGGTGCCACTGACATTCCTGCGCTCCAGTGGCTGTACGGACTGGGTCTTTTCCAAAAATTTTATTGTTGAAGTGAAGATCAGCACTTTCAAAGTTTTCAAAGTTGTTATAATTAGCCCTTTGAAACCAAGTTCAGTTAGCAGTCAGAGAGGAGGATTATGGCTGGTTCCTGGACCACTAATCAAAGACAGATGTGAATGGATGTGTGTTTGTGTAAGTAAGTGTGTCCAGACACTTATTTAACGTTTAAAGCTGCTTGTCAGAAAACAAATATTCTCCTTTAATAGTGCAATATACCCAGCTATAGAGCATTAAAATTACCTCACCTATAAGGGTAGTGACACAGATTTCGCGATTCACCTAGCTATTGCGCTTGAAATCAATTTTTTTATTCCAGAATCGATATTAATTCAAATGCTTTATTTTTGTCCTTGCTTGTAGTTTAGGTTGACAGCCACTTTCGTTCCAACAGAGGATGATATGTGTCGTTATCTACGAGTGTTGAGTGACGTAATATCCCAAGTGGACGCGTGGAAGAGACGTGAGACTGAAAGCACTGAAAAGCCCTTGCACTACTCATATGCTGAGAGAGAGATAAGACAGAGCAGCACGATTCACGATCTTTAAAAGACTGATCTCGATTCAAACACCCACGCGATCTTTCAATTCATCTGTCTATTAAACTCTGACAAAATCATAATCGCAACATTTAAAGCTGTGTAAGCGCTGCCACTGACCACTGAGTTGTCATGAAACGGCTTCACAAACAGTCTTTTCAACCTCATAGTATCATTATTTCTGTGATGCAATAGTTAAAGGGGGGGTGAAATGCTATTTCATGCATACTGAGTTTTTTACACTGTTAAAGAGTTGGACTCCCATGCTAAACATGGACAAAGTTTCAAAAATTAAGTTGTACGTTTGATTGAGTATTTCTGTGTCAAACAATACTCCTTCCGGTTTGTCACAAGTTTCGGAAAGTTTTTTTCGAGTATGGGTGTGTGTGACGTCAGGTGGGGCGGAATTTCCTTATACGGTCCTAAGAACACTTCTCCCGGAAGCCGCGCGCGCGCACCCGTAGACCAGAGCAAGAGAGCGAAAGCAGTACGCCCATCAAAGCGCTGTGCTCAGCTTTAGGGAAGTTCAGTTCTACGCCGGATTTGCAGATCGTCTAATGCCATTGCTTAAGGATGGAGCAGTCCCAACGATAAAGGTTCACGGTTGTGCGTTGGAACCGCAGGCGGTGAGTAAAACTGCTTAAAACGTCTGTGTTGTTAGCTATCGGCGCGTAAGCACCGCCCACACGGCACGCCTCCAGCCGCTCGTTTTTTTCCGGAAAGACTTGGTACAGCCTATCTTTCTTTTATAAATATAATAAAACAAGACTTTTTGGAGATATGAAGGATGCAATACTACTCTATAGGTACTCAAGATTAACATGAGATTGACTGAAACTGAGTGTTTCACCCCCCCTTTAAAATTATTATAGAAGTACTTGGATAAAAGTTTAAAGTTCAAATATGAACACTGATGTCTACGATCCGATAGCGATCAAAATCAGCTTTTGATAGAAACTTGGTGCTTAAAATAACGCATTTATTGATTACATTGTTTTGTGACTGTTAAAAAATGTATTTGTTATTGAATCATTTATTCAAGAAAATGTAGTATTGTATGATGCTTCTGAAATAAAAGTCAGAAAGATGTGATGATTTGTTTTTGTAAATAAGCAACATGACATCATGACTTTTGCGTAAACATACACGCCACTTTCAAGTCAAGTGGCGTGTTATTTATACGCATTTTGAGCTATCCGCGTGTATGCGTGTATGTCTACGCCGTTAAAGGGATACTCCACTTTTTTTTGGAAATAGGCTCATTTTACAACTCCCCCAGAGTTAAACAGTTGAGTTCTACCGTTTTTGAATCCATTCAGCCGATTTTCTGATATTTAGAAGAATATCAGTAACCAGACAGTTTCTGGTCTCATTGACTTCCATAGTAGGAAAAAATATACCATGGGAGTCAATGAGACCAGAAACTGTATGCTTACTGATATTCTTCTAAATATCAGAAAATCGGCTAAATGGATTCAAAAACGGTAAAACTCAACTGTTTAACTCTGGGGGAGTTGTAAAATGAGCCTATTTCCAAAAAAAGTGGAGTATCCCTTTAAATGTCCGAGTGATTCCGCATGTATCTACACGCCGTTAAATGTCCGAGCGAAACAAAGCAAAATGTAGATCTACATCTGGGGAGCGATATTTTTCTTCCTAGGATGGTAGGTGAAGACTCATAAATGGTATTAACCCCAGTGACGGGTAGGTTTAGGGACGGGGTTGGGGTAGGTCATATATTTATATATACAGTAATGTAACGTTAAGTCAACGGCGTTCATAAACACGCTGAAAAGCGATTATGCGTGTTGATAGCAAGCCAAAAATGGAAATACGAATTGGCGTGTTATACATACGCCATTTCATGAGATCAGTCTGAAATAAGATCTCATCTTATACATTGTGTACAGTCTGTAAAAGAATGGTCTAGACTAGTGTTAAAAAAATGCAATATAGAAATCGCACTACTTGTAGAATTGCAATTCTTAAAACTTTTTTTTTTATTTTTTTTTTTACGCAATCCAGATTGCATCGGCACCCAAGTATCTTGATCGTTTTGAATAGGGAGATGGGTGTATCATCCCAGCCCATATTATATATCTCAGATATGTGTATATACATCAGGTATGTCCATTTTTAATGCTGTAAACTATACAGGGAAGGGAACCCTGTCTGTTGGCCAATACCATAACATTAAAGGTTACAGTCCAAACAACAGTCCAAATCCAACTGCTAATAATTTTTAGATATAATAACAAGCACTCAAATAAAAAAAAAAGTATAAAAAACAAACTGCCTTGTGTGCAATTTAAATGTTTCTACTCCAATTTATAACTGACTGTCATCATTTTTTTATTTATTCAAACTACCATGGTGCAGCACAGGGAAGAGTTAAGGCATGGACCTAAAGTATAGCAAAAATTTAACAAAACAAGAAGATATTTTAGAAGATAATGGTAACTATCAAATGAAGGGAACAACTGAAACAAATAACCAACAAGAAACTTGAACAGTTTTGGCGCTCTGATAAAAGTGTAAAAGAGTAGTTTCCAGCCATAAAACCACAAGTGCGCTTGGACAAAACTGGAAAGGAGCCATGATGGAGGAAATATCTCAGAGGAAAAATAAACAACTTTGTTCCACTGCCGTAATCTTTGTATGATACTGGCGTGTGCGGCATTGTTGGGGGCGTTTCCTCCAAAGGCAGACACTAGAATCCATGTGTCCCGGCCAAACTTGACCCAGTACGTCACAGTTCGTACTGCCCCCCCAACCATCGCCACACAAAGACGACATTGTACCCCACAATGCAGGTCAGCCTCTCCTTCCAGCCTGAGACGGCTCTTGTTCCCTGACCACTGACAGATCAGGACAACTGGCCTGTCCTTGCATGCAAGACTGAGAGAGCGGTTCAGTAGAGAATTCAGCATTGCATTCATGCCAAATTGCTTCTCCGTTTCCTGGATTAACTTCTTTGATTCCAAGTTTGGATGATTGTTCACTACTAACAAATTCACCAATGAAAGGGCAAGAATAAATTAAATTTTATGTACATGAGATTTTTTTTAAATAATTGTCATGTACCTTGACAAGTAAAGACTTTCACATTGTTACAAAAAAATATTCTTCTTTTAAACTTTAAAATCATCAAATAAACTTTTTTTTTTTAAATATTAAATGTACAACTGTCTTCAACACTGATAAGAAATGTCTCTTGAGCAGCAAATCAGCAATTTGGAATTATTTCTGAAGGATCATGTGACACTAAAGAGTAATGTAATGAAAATTTCATAAAATGTAAATGAGTAAATGAAAATTCAGCTTTGGATCACAAGAATAAAATCATTTAAAAAAAACATTTTAGAGTAAACTATTTAAAATTTCAATAATGTCACAATATTACTGTTTTAATGTATTTTTGATTAAATAAATACAGCCTTGGAGAGCATAAAGATTTATTTCAAAAAACATTTTTGAAATATCTTACGGACCCCAAACTTTTGAATAGTAGTGTGCATTTCATTATTGAAATTGTATAAAAGTAATTTTGGCAATCACAAATGCTATAAACATTCATTGAAATACAAGAACTTCAATGCACACAGTGGAGTGCTGAATTGGTACAGCCTACAAACAAATGCGAATCCCATATTATGTAATACAGCTCCATTTACCGAATCAAAAGTGTGCAGACTGTTTGTCCAGACTACATTTGCTGTTCATTGATTGCATTTTAGACGTGTTTAGAGGAGTTTATACAGTGAAAATTAAATTGAGAGGTATTAAATTGAATTAATTCAGCTGTAATGGAACACAAACACATCTCTGCCAAACGTCAGCTTAATCTGTGACACAGTTACCCACTTCAATATCCAACTGCCCCAGATTTACTAAGAGATGACTTAAAGATTATGACAGTGGTACAGAAAAAATTATGGTTGGCCAAAATCACAGAATTACATCTCCTGATCTTGCCTTACACAATCAACCACAACCGATCCGCTTCATTGAGTAGAGAATGAAAACGTCTCTGGTTACTTACGTAACCTATGTTCTCTGAATAGGGAACGAGACGCTGCGGAAAGCGCAGTGGGATATTCTCTGAATGTGCCGATTGTCTGAAGCCTTATAGAATCACGCCAATTCATTGGCTGATGGCGTCCGCGCAATATGGCTCCGCCCCGACGCTCTTACGTCGCATCATACGTATTCGCGCGCGCGCCATCTGCTCCTCAGATTTCTCTGCCGAAAAGAAACTGTCAGCAGCGCGAGGAGCTTGGCCGCTAACGCAGCGTCTCGTTCCCTATTCAGAGAACATAGGTTACGTAAGTAACCAGAGACGTTCTCTTTCATAGGTTCTCTCAACGCTGCGGAAAGCGCAGTGGGAACGGACTACCAAACTCGCCAAGCTAGAGCGCTTTTATGACTGGTAGATAAAAGAGACAACGACCGAAACGAGTTCAAACAGAAAGAACCTGGGAACCCGGGGTCATGTCAAGATCCAAGCTATAGAACCTTACAAAAGTATGCGGAGAGGACCAGCCTGCCGCAACACAAATATCCTCCAAAAGTGCTCCTCTAAAAAGAGCTTGAGAAGATGCTACACTTCTGGTGGAATGTGCTCTAATGTTAAGAGGTGAAGGCAAGCCACGCACCCCATAAGCCAACGAGATAGCCTCTGTGACCCAGTGAGAAATCCTCTGCTTCGATGCAGCAAGCCCACGGCGGCTAGCACCGAAACAAACCAGAAGCTGGTTAGATTTCCTCCAACCGCCTGAGCGGTCTACATATATCTTAAGAGAACGAACTGGGCAGAGCAAGTTAAGCTCCCTATCTTCCTCAGATGAAAATGGAGGAGGGTGGAAAGCATTAAGGTTAACTACCTGAGAGCGGAAACTTGAGGAAAGAACCTTGGGGACATACCCTGGTCTCGGCCTCAAGGAAACTTTGACCAGGCCAGGGGCAAAGTCCAAGCAGGACTCGCTAACAGAAAGAGCTTGTAAGTCTCCCACCCGCTTTAATGAGGACAAAGCTAACAAAAGAGAAACCTTAAGAGTCAGAATCCTATCCGGAGCTGACTCCAAGGGCTCAAAGGGGGCTTTCGTCAAACCCTCTAGGACAACAGAAAGATCCCATGAGGGGACTCTAGGGGAGCGAGCCGGTTTCAGGCGCTTCACCCCACGCATAAAGGCAGAAACTAACCTTAACTTGCCTAGGGGAATCTCATCCGATTCCCTATGCGCTGCAATAGCCGCGACATAAACTCTGAGAGTGGTAGCGGCTGCTCCAGCCGCAAACTTCTCCTGCAGGAATTCCAGTACTGAACCAGCAGGGCAGTTAACTGGGCTCTTATCATGTGCTAAACACCAAGTCTCAAAAACCTTCCATTTGGAAGAATATAATCTCCTTGTAGAAGGAGCTCTAGCACTCGCAATAGTCTCCTGAACGTCAGTTGGGAGACCAGAGCTTAATGCTAACGGCCTCTGATCGGCCAAACATACAGCTTCCACATGTCTGGGCGAGGATGCCATATCCTGCCCTGTAGCTGGGACAGCAGATCTTCCCTGACCGGGATCCTCCAGGGGGGAGACTCCAGTAGAGGAACTAGCTCCGAAAACCATGGCTGAGATGGCCAGAACGGAGCTACCAGGAGGAGGCGGACTCCGCTCTCTCTCACTCTGGCCAAGACCGCCGGGATCAGTTTGATGGGCGGGAAGGCATAGAGTTTCTGCGTTGGCCAAGGGTAAGCGAACGCATCTATCCCCAATGGGGCCGGGGGACTCAGGGAGAACCAAAGAGGGCATTGGGATGACTCTTGAGATGCAAAGAGGTCCACCTCCGCCTCTCCAAAAACCTTCCAGATTAGAGCCATCGTCTGGCGGTTCAACATCCATTCTCCCGATCGGAGTTTCTGTCTCGACAGAAAATCTGCTGCGAGGTTCAGAACCCCTGGGACATGAACCGCTCTTAGAGATAGGAATCTGCTCTGAGACCACAGGAGAAGGTGACGCGCATGCCTGTCTAGGGTGCGCGACCGAGAACCTCCCTGCCGGTTCACATGAGACACCACTGCCATATTGTCCGTTCTGACAATGACATGGTGACCCTCCAGAAGAGGGAGGAAATGAAGCAGAGCCAGAAAAACGGCCCTTAACTCCAGGCAGTTTATGTGCCAGGAGAGAGCCTCTCCGGTCCAGACCCCACACGCTGGTCTGCCCTCGAAAACCGCTCCCCAGCCGGTGAGAGAGGCATCCGTCGTAATCATCTGGCGACGAGATACCGCACCCATGCTGACCCCTTTCCGAAGAAAAAGAGGGTCCCGCCAAACTGACAGGGCTCGAAAGCAACTGCGCGATACCTTCAGTAGGCGAAGGGTTGACCCGGAGGGTCGAACCCCTGAGAGTTTCACCCACCACATGAAGGGTCTCATGTGGAGTAGGCCCAGTGGTAGCACGGAGGAGGCCGCAGCCATAAGGCCCAGCATCCTGCGGCAGGTGCCCACAGACACATGATGGCCTAGTGAAAAACGAGCCAAGCATGTCGTCAAGCTGGAAATCCGTGCAGGGGCCAAACGGGCCTGCATGAGAACGGAATCCATGTTCACCCCCAAGAAAACGGTGCTTTGAGCCGGAGCAAGAACACTCTTCTCCGAGTTCAACCTCAAACCGAGAGACTGGATATGACTCAGAACGACGTCTCTGTGGTGGGCCACTAGCTCCCTGGATTGGGCTAAAATGAGCCAATCGTCCAGGTAATTTAGAACACGGATGCCCTGGAGCCGCAATGGGGCCAGAGCTGCATCCATGCACTTTGTGAATGTCCTTGGAGCTAGAGATAGGCCGAAGGGAAGGACCCTGTACTGGAACGCCCTTTCTCCAACGGCGAACCTGAGGAATTGCCTGTGTCGCTGTACAACCTGGATGTGAAAATAAGCATCCTTTAGGTCTATTGTCACGAACCAATCCCCTGGCCGAATCTGAGATATGATAGCTTTCAGCGTCAACATCTTGAATTTCCCTTTGTAAAGGGCGAAGTTCAGTCGGCGGAGGTCCAGTATGGGACGCAAACCGCCGCCCCTCTTCGGGACCAGGAAGTAACGGCTGTAAAAGCCCCGCTCGGTTTCCCCTGGAGTAATCTCCTCTATTGCTCCTTTGAGAAGGAGGGAAGAGATTTCCTGCTGCAGTACAGAAGCCTGAGCGGCGCTGTCTACTACAGTAGGAAACACCCCGTTGAAACAGGGGGGATTGCGGCAAAACTGAAGAGTGTAGCCGAACCGAATTGTGCGAAGAACCCAGGACGATACCCCCGGTAAGCGTTCCCACTCTGGAAGGAAATGTGACAGAGGAGGAGGGATGTTGTAATGCAGACGACATACCTGAGTAAGGGTGCCGTGTTGACTCTCCTGGGGTAAAGAGGTTGACTGTGCAGGAGGGCCATCGGCGTCCTGGCACGTGATGGGAGGCATCGAGATTGGGGTCATGGTGACCAGGTCCGCCTGCTTCGGAGGAAAACGGAAAGTGCCTCCGAGGATGCGGCCGGTAGTTATATAGAGCGTGGGGGGTGAGGGGAGAAAGCCGAAAGCGTCTCCTTCCTCCCGCACCAGACTGAGTAGAGAAGGTGAAATATGGCCTGCACTTCGAGACACTCTGAGTGGCGAAGGTGACAGGGCAAGGAAAGGAGAGCTGGGAGGTGGGCAGAAACGCTTGCGCGGTCTGACCCAACCCTGAGGAACCAGAGGAGCTCTCCTTTTTCTGACCGGAGGGTCAGGAACGGCTCTGCGCCGCCGGAGCAGTCGGTTTGTCGGACCGCTTCAACTGGAGGCGCTTGTGAGGCCGTTGACGGGGAAACGGGCGACCGCGGGCTCCCCAAACCGTGGCAGGTGGGGGATGCCCTGGTTCGCTTCTTCTGGAAGAGAACTCCGGTCTATGAGAGGGACGTTCTCTGGGTCGCACCGGGGGGGGAGCAGAAGGTTCCCTAGCCCTCCTGGGCATGAACTGTCTGAACGCGGCCGATTGGGATTTGGAGGAGCGGAATTTCTCAACCACTGTGTTGACCGCCTCACCAAACAACCCTGTTTGAGAAATGGGGGCGTCCAAGAGGAAAACCTTCTCTTTATCACGGATCTCCGTGAGATTAAGCCACAAGTGGCGCTCCACCGCAACAGAACCAGCCATAGAGCGACCTATAGCACGTGCGGTATGCTTGGTGGCTCTTAAGGCTAAATCCGTAGCCTTACGAAGCTCCTTGACCGCTTCAGGGGTCACACCGTCACCCTCGTCCATTTCCTTCAGGACGTCCGCCTGGTAGGCCTGAAGAATGGCCATAGTGTGCAGGGTCATGCCTGCCTGCCCAGCCGCCATGTAGGATTTCCCAATCAGAGAGGAAGTAGTCCTACATGCTTTAGAAGGGAGAAGGGGGCGCGACTTCCAGGACGGCGCAGACGACGGAGCAAGATGGTCGGCTAAAGTTTCCTCAATCGCCGGAATGGCGGAATAGCCCTGTTCCACAGAACCTACCAGGTTGGTGAAATCAGCAGCAGCCGCATTAGTGAGGCGCGAAGAGAAAGGCTGCTTCCAGGATCTGGAGATCTCATGATGCAGATCACTGAAAAATGGCAGCTTCCTCCGTTGAGGCCTAGAATTAGGGCCACTGAGAAGCCTTTCGTCGAGTTTCGACGACTGAGACTCACGTGGCTCGTCGGGCCAATCAATAGTGAGCTTCTCCGTAGCGCGCGAAAGCACGTCAACGAGCTCCGCGTAGGCCGCAGTAGGCCGCGCTTCCTGGCCGCTCGGCGGAATAACCTCGTCGGCGAGAGTAGGCCCGAAATCCTCGGAGTCGGAAGCCTCGGTAAAAAGTATATCCTCCAGCCCGAAAGAAACCGCGTCGCGTGCTCCCGGGCTGGGGCGCAAATAATCGTGTGAAAATTCGACTGGCATGTCTCGCGCGTGCCGAGGGGAGGGAGGGAGAGAAAGAGCGGGGCTCGTCTGCTCGAACTCCGCATCCTCAAGCTCTACATCCGAACCCCAGGTCGCGGATCCTCGAGAGGCCTCGGGAGCGCGACAGGGGGAGACGAATGATTCCCTCTCAAAGACCTTTTTTTTTTTTTTCGCACTTACTGTGTGGGTCGTCGTTAGCGATGTAACGAGCACATGGCGGAGTACAGCGTCTGTAATCCATGGCAGCTTCACCGTAAGGAGAAACAGAGTTCCGCTTGAACAGTCGCAGAAGCGCCGAGAATAATCCAAATGTAATTGTAGCTCAGAAAAATCACGAGCGAAGGGCAAACGTGACCGCTTCGTTCTGAAGGCAGAGAAATCTGAGGAGCAGATGGCGCGCGCGCGAATACGTATGATGCGACGTAAGAGCGTCGGGGCGGAGCCATATTGCGCGGACGCCATCAGCCAATGAATTGGCGTGATTCTATAAGGCTTCAGACAATCGGCACATTCAGAGAATATCCCACTGCGCTTTCCGCAGCGTTGAGAGAACCTATGAAAGAGAACACACAGGAAGCAGTCTGAAAATGCTCCAATTGTCCAAGAAGAGGAGCGATGGACCTTACTTTGTATGATCTCCTACTGTGATGGACAGAGCCTCAGTATTCACAGCTAATGACATATGATAAAGAACAGAGTGTTGTATTCAAATGCTTGACTCTCTAAAACTTATTTACTAACCTTGTAGTTTATCAGTGACCGATAAAGAAGTTTCTGATCTGCATTATCTTACACTTCTCACTTCAATATGCACAGACCCACAGCTGAAACAAGAAAAACCCAAGCCCACTGCAGTGAAATGTGAAAAAGAAAAATCCAGCCATTTTTCTCTCCATGTTCTGGGCTTATCTGAAGACACCAAATAAAATGAATTTATCTGGGATGAAAACTAACTGAAATATAATAGATACCATAGGAAATAGTGACCATTTCCGTCTAAGTCACATGATACAATGAAACAAAGCACAGCCAATAACGTTAAAGGTTGGCTGAAACTGCTATTAATTTCATATTCTGCTTTATGGCTAAGGAAATGTGTCTGCTTAATAACACCTGAAGGTCTTATACTTATCTGCCGCAGCAAGTGCTGAACAAAGATTCAATAAACACAAAACACCCTCTTTATTTTTGCTGCAATATCCTCAGTGGAAATCCAGAAGTATTTAGCTAGAGGTGTGTTTTGGGCTTAACACGATGAACTGACTGAGAACAGAAGGAATATTTGATATTTACGGTCTTACCTTGAAGCATACATCTGTAGGCCGATTCAGAAATGGCGTAGATATGAGGTGGCATTTCATGCCTCTTCTTACCCCTGTACATCTCGATGATGTTCTCGGAGTATATGGGGAGGTTTTTGTATGGATTGATAACCACACAGAAGAGTCCTGAGTACGTCTGCACAGAGACAAGAACACAAACAAAAGATAGAAGAAAATGTAATACTTGATACAAAACTGATACTTGAATTATGTATTAAATCATTCACATTGAATAATGTTAACTTTTTTTTTTACCTCAACGTCATTAAACGATAACTGTGCTAAACAGGTGATTAAAAAAAAAAAGACGAGACTAAAATGTAGTTCAAAAATAAAAACTTTACCAAAACCTCTAGGCTGACGATAGGATATAACAATGAAGCAAATTGCCCAACATTAACTGACAAGTAAGATGGAGTTTAGCGATCTTCGTTTGAGATATTCTGCTTAAATTAAAGTGTAATTCAGTCAGTCGGTGTTCCTTCACAAGTAACTGTGACAATACGAAGTATTTTTTGCTGTTGTTTTAATAGAAAAACATTCATGTAATCTGGAATTACTATTAGGAATTAATTAGACAACTTTTATGAAATAATGCCAACATAATCTTTTTTAATTTCAGAACAAGTAAATAATGTAATGATAAAATAAAATACATAATATTGTTCTTTAAGAATTTAAGATATTTTTCAAGAAGGGGCAGTGAAAACTGAAAAATACTGATATCTGCATTAGGTGTACAGAATGGCGAAATGCTGGCATGCTTTCAGTGCCAGTGAAGCTGTCCTGCAGTGAGTATGCACTTCATTACAGAAGGCATTTACAAGTTGTATTCATGCTGTTCCACATACGAGACTATAACTGAGAGCATCTTGTGTTTGTTTGAATGTCTTTGGCCACTGCTGTGTGATCCAGACACGAGTCAGGCGAGAGGTAATCCCCGTCTGCTCAAGGGTCTTTCTATTGGCTGAGGTTGTGCTAAGAGTGGGCATTTATATGGGTGTGGAGGAGTAATGGGGTGCATTCAGGACAGTTGAGTCTACAATACATCCCACTCCCAACTCTAGACAAAGCCATCCTGCCAAACTAGATCTCAGGCCAGAACACTAGACTTGGGACTCAAGAGACTTGTAGCTGGAAATTAGTTTTTCCCCAGCATCATTCTCTCCATGTTTGTCAGGATATATATGGAAGAAAACTGCTTCCCATTTATGAGATATGCACAACTGCAATCATTAACAATTTAACACTTAAGAACTTTAATGTACTAGTATGGAAATAAATGCTGTGATGTTATTTCCATCAAGAGAAATAACAGTTTTGGTCAAGATCTTGTACTGACAATGCAAGAGTCGAGCGCTCTGTAAAGTCTCCTCCAGCACATCCTAAAGACTTTCAATGAGTTTAAGATCTGGACTCAGAGGTGTCGATTCATGTGTGAAAATAATTCTTCATGCTCCTCCCAACCATTCTTTCACAATTTGAGCCTGATGAATCTTGACATTGTCATCCTGGAATATGGCCATGATGTGTCTTCCTACATGGTTGTTTAAGAGATGAAAATCTACACACTCCAAAATTACTGTTGGCAAACATATAACATGCTAGAAACATAGTCTCTGGTTGGATCATTTTTGCAGGGATTCTTAACTATTTGCCCATTTAGGCTACATCTCTACATTAATCCAGATACATTTGAAAACGCTGTTTTCGTTTCAAAATGCTCTCAAGTCTACACTAGCAATTTAAGCGTTGTCTCACTAAGATGATACAGAGGGAACAGACATCAAAGTTCTCATGCCATTCTTCTGGTAGGATCATTTTATTTAGCCAAAATCTCTCACCATTCACTACTGCTTCCAGGTCGCACTCAGTCATCATCACCATTATATGTGTGATCTAAAACGAAATGTTTTGCCACAAGACAGTAATTGAGAACATATTTTCTGTCATCTTTGCTGGACTTTGATATGAAGAGTGTACTGTACAAGGTAACATATTTAGCAACAGTGTGAAAGTGAACAGCACGTAACAGGCACAATAGCAGTATAAACATGCATATCTATCGCTTTAATATGGGTCACGACTAAACATGCATCATTGGTTAAAAATACCTTCGTTCACAGTGTCCACAAACACGAAAGCAGCGTTTTCAAATTAATCCACTTGGGAAAGCGTTTTCAAAAAGCGTAGTTTTCGCAGTTGTTTCAGTGTGGGCGGATTTTTAAGATGCATTTTCAAACAAAAACATGTTCTTGTGAAAATCCAATTTCTTTTTTTTTTTGGCTAGGTAGTGAGATTACTTTAGTAATTGTAATGGAATAGATGATTTTTACATTCAAGCCCCTGCCCCTGAGAAACTCTCTGCACAGCCCTATTTACATTAGATTGATTTGATTAACTTTAATCTACTTAAAGCGTTTACCAAGGCAAGAACTATTAAATAGAAGTATCAGGTCGAGACTCGGTATCAGCAGATACTCAATATTCAATGACTCAGATTGGGGGCACAAAAAAAAAACTTGATCAGGATATCTCTACTAATTTGTTTGTTTACAAGGTGGCAACACTGGCCCAGGCCGCTGTTTCAAAGGGCCTATTTATACCAGGTCACTTAATGCATTTTCTCTGTAATGTAATGGAAGTAGCTTGAAGTACATTCGAGTGTAAAAAACAGATTATCAAAAAAACAAACAAATATAGTGTTGTAGTGTGGGGACTTTGTTCTATGCATCTCCCATCATGCTATTCAGGAGCATAGGGGCGTGGGAAGGCAGAGAGGAACGCAGTAACTCCACGGCTCTGCCCACACAGCAGATATGAGCGCACATACCACACAGCAGCCTGAGGTCTGGGCACTATCCACGCACACAAAAAGAATAGATAACCTTTAAAGGCACAGTATTAAAGTTTCACCACAGGGTATATGCAGGAATCTTGAAGTTAATTTTAATACCTTTTCAAGACTTTTTCAAGACCATCTCAATATTTTTTAATACCTCACCGCCACTTCAAGCTGTAACCATTTACATTAGTGATACTTTTAACTTAACAGTTTTAGTTTGTGATAAAGACTTATATAAAAGTTAACTTAACAGTTTTAGATTGTGATAAAGACCACTCTGATACAAAAAAATCAAATAGGCTGGGATAGTAAATCACCAACCTTCTCTTAAAACATTTCGGTGCGTTGTAATACACGTGATTTTTTTTTTCCGCCCTGGGAAAATCCCGCCCTGCAACCGATTTCATTGGTTTAGGTTACAGTGACGGGTAGGTTTAGGGATCAGTGTTTGGTGTAGGCAATCAGTACAGTGATTGACATGACAGAGAGGCAATTTACGAACGCACCCAAAATAGCCTTGTTTTTTATGTAAGTGTTCGTTTTTTTAATAAAAACGACTAAATTCACACACTTTTACGATGTTTTTGGGACTCAAACTGTTGGAAAGCTAATTCAGAAAAAATACTTAAAATTTAAGACTTTATAAACCCGTGATAAGACTTTTTAATACTTTTTAAGGGTCTTAATTTTCCCAAAATTGATTTATCACCTTTTAATACTTTTCAAGACCCCGCGGATACCCTGCACCACTAGAGGTCGCTTATTAAAAAAAATAACAAAGACGTAGCTTGATGACACTGTGAATAAGCATGGAATCATGGGAGTTGTCATCTCACTTCCACAGCCGACGGGCAGAAATCATGTTCCTGATGTATTAAAGTTTTATTATTGTTACTGTGGTATGAAGCAGGGCGGGGGCGCAGAGCCTGGCATATTTTACGTTGATGTTTTTATTATGCTTGTAGGCCGCTTTTCTTTCTTTCTTTCTTTTTTTACAATTAAAGGTGTTTAACATCCACCTCCTTCCTCCCTGAACATTGTTACAGTTATTTTTGATCGGTTAAATTCACAGTATTTTATTTCATTGATTCTAATGAAATAGTAAGTAGTAATTCAGCAATTGCGGCTAATACAGGTCAATTTATTTGACGGAATAAAATTGTGGGGTAACACAGCACTGTTTTACTTGGTCAAAACAATCATACTAAAAACACATTTGAGTGCGTTGAAAGTTGTTAACGTTACACTGCGTTAGCTTTGTGGCTGGTATGAGACACTTGTTGAACACTGCAGTAAGCTAGATCGATATTAGAATATCATATTTAAAAAAGCTGGATGACTTGTGTTGCTGCTAAACGGCATGGAATTAATTAAAATATATATTGTTTGGTGGCGAAAATTCTGTATTACTGTTACTACAAATAAAGCGCTTTCTGGTTATGCTATGTTAGCAATTACTTGCTTTTGATACTTTATGTAAACCAATTATTTATTTATTTATTTTTGCCTCGTTGTTATTATGCATTTAAGTCATTTTAAAGGGTATTCACTTAGGTCTATTTTATTACCACAAAAAAAAAACATTATCCGATTACTCATTAATTAAATAATTAATTGTCAAAATAATTGACCATTTGCTCGATTAGCAAAATAATTGCTAGTGAAGCCCTGGATTAGTTAAATAAGTAAAATGCACATGCGTTGTTTATCATTTTGTGACTTTCAGTCAAATAAAATACTTTTTATAAAAGATAAGTCAGATTTTGTCATTGAAGATTTCTTAAATATAGTGTTTCTTAAAAAATATAGTGTTCTAAATATTCTTAAATATAGTGTTTCTTTTAAAAAATCATCTCATTCTCATGAACCCAATATCGTGTATCGTCTCATGATCTAAATGCATCTTCATACCCCTAGTCAACAATAATTAGCCATCAGTAATAAGAAAACTGAGGTACGGTGAGGTATGCAGGGGTTGTCAACAGGCAGTCTGACATCTTGACATCTCGCAGATATTACGAGCCAGTTGTAACTCAATGCCAAACAAAGGTCCTGTTATTAAACTTCAGCTTTGGCTAGGTCAAGCATGGGCCTCCAGAGAGAATTACTGTAGCCTATAGGGAGGAAACACAGCAGCCACAGAAACAGGCTTAAATCACAAGACAGCAGGGAGCAGGCCTTACAATCCAGCCGGACCGTGTTCAACACTGTTGAGTGGGTATGGGACAATATGGGAGTGTAAAATGAATGACAACATTGCCTGCTTTCATAACGTCTTCATAAAGTGCAGCCAGTCGAGATGATTTCTGTTACCAACGACCAGAAAAAGCTTTCAATGATGGAAAATTAAAAGTTGAACTGGATATATTTGATCCAGTGGGTTTTTTTTGGTGACTAGGTTTGAAGATCAACCGAAGTGGCTGGACAGTGTGAAGACAAGCGTCTCATTGAGATTCCATAATGACCTCATAGGCCGGGAAATAAAGGAAATGATGGGGCTAAAACACCAAACAGCTTGCCTCACACTCTCTTGAACAATAAAAGTCCCTCAGTTCCTCTCTCTGAGTGCATGCTGTAAAGTGGTTCAGGACCACAAGGTACTTATGAACTCAAACTAGGGCTGCAACAACTATGCCTAATCGATCAAATCGAAAATGAAAAATTTAATTATGGCTTAATCGTAGAAGACAAAACATAGAAAACACAGAAAAAAATCCACCAGTCACGCCACTTTACGGTAGTGAAAAACGCATTACTATGAACATAAAACATCTGAAACACAGAGGACGACACTGTGAAAAACGTGCATTAACGAGCACCCATGTACCCACGTACATATACACACACAGAAATTAAAATTCGATTTGTTATCCAATGAATCGACAATTAAAATAATCATTAGAAGCAGCCCTATCCCTACACTCTCAAAGAAGCCTATATACTCCTATCGAAATAATGAAAAATACCTCAAAAACCAAAGTAGAAAAAGACTTCAACTTGAAAGTAAAAAAGAAAGCAAACACCAATCACACTTACGTATATGAGCCCAGAGTAGTAACGATCCTTCAGGTTGTGCAGAACAGACGCTTCATTCAGGCACGTGAGCTCTGCCATATCCTCCACTTTGCTGAACTTGGGTGGGTTCATCTTCTGGATGTCATCTTTGTTCACCAGGGCCTTCTTGCCATTTTCAGCCAGCTCAACAAGCACCTCCTCTCCACGTTCCTCTCGAATGCTGGCCGCCTCGAATCCATGCCGCTCGGAAGGAACCCACACCAGCTTCTTGGCCGTCCAGTCTGCCTGTGAAGCTGGGTTGTAGACCACGGCCCGATCCACAAAGAGGTACCGCTCAGGGTCCTCTTGCCCGCTCCGCTGCGCCATCTCCGGCATGAGGAACTAAAATTAGGCCACCTGGAAAAAGAGTTAGAGGGAGTTAATAATGGAAGAGCAGAGATTCACTCTGATATGAGACAGATAGGCATAGGAGTGTACAGTCAAATATTATATTGGTTTTACATGGATATAGCCAAGAACGCAGATACATCATTACACAACATGCATTTAATCTATAATATTATACATGGTTAGTTTTAAAAAATAGTTCTTCTCATAATAATAAAATAGTTGTGGTCATTTTACTTCCTTAAATTCTCTGAATACAAGACAATAAACTACTGAATAAATTTAAAGTGTGTGTATTTATTCCGCACACCTCACTGTTAGATGATAAATACTTAAAGGAGTAGTTCACTTTTAAAATGAAAATTCTGTCATCATATACTCACCCTCATGTTGTTTCAAACCTGCATGAATTTCTTTCTTCTGCTGAACAGAAAGGAAGATATTTAGAAGAATGTCAGTAACCAGGCAGTTTCTGGTTCCCATTGACTTCCATAGTAGGAAAAAAATATACTATGCAAGTCAATGGGAACCAGAAACTGCCTGGTTACTGACATTCTTCTAAATATCTTCCTTTCTGTTCAGCAGAAGAAAGAAATTCATACAGGTTTGAAACAACATGAGGGTGAGTATATGATGACAGAATTTTCATTTTAAAAGTGAACTACTCCTTTAAATGCTGCATATGGAACATGAGCAAAGCTCATATTTTCAGTAAACGGCTGCTTGTAAATCAGTTTACACATACCAGATAATATAAGTTTAATGTCTCTGTAACGTTACAACCTCCAGTGGCCTTTCAAAGACGCATTAACGGGGGAAAACCCAATAGAAGCAGAAGCCAGATGGTCTGGCCTACAACTGGACTAAGAGTTACTGTAAATCAACTCAA
The DNA here is from genome assembly GCA_036326025.1 of Chrosomus eos. Classification (NCBI taxonomy): domain Eukaryota; kingdom Metazoa; phylum Chordata; class Actinopteri; order Cypriniformes; family Leuciscidae; genus Chrosomus; species Chrosomus eos. Next base: position 8,103,039 of record CM070828.1, on the reverse strand, counting down.
AGAGGAGGGAAAAAAGGCTAGAATTAGCAAACAGGGCAAAGAAAATGGGTCGTGCCTGTTATTTCACAGATAAGAGCCGTTATACGGGTGATGAATCCCCTGTAAACTGAAGCGGGACTTCAGGGCCAGTCCTTCAAAATTCCTTCAATGATAAACCCCGTCCAACCAACTTCCTAACGGTCACGGTCTTACAAATAGTGTGATATTATAGTCATTCATTGTACATATATAAACCATGCGACGGGACCGTTAACAAATAACGTTAACATTTTCTCCTGCAATTGTTAAAGTTTATGCGGCCGTCTAGCTCGTGCTCTTTCCTCGCGCCTGCAAACCGGGAGCTGCGCCTTCTCCTCCGCATCATCATCATCATCATCTCCCGGTATATGGCATGTGGCGAGGCGGACAAACGTTTTATTAGTGCATTAGCCAACATCTGCTGCTCGTGGCTACCCATAGGCAAAGGATCCTACAAATTAAACATGTATTTATCTGCTTTTAAAGGTACCGCAATAACAAGCTCGCTAACATGGGTTAGCGCGCAAGCTTAGCGCGCGAGCTCTCCCCGTTGCTTGAAAAGTAATGCAAAAAATAATCCGTTATACCGCAACGGGGGGAAAACGGGGCCAAAATTAAAAGACGCATGAACTTACCAGGGGCTGTCAGCGATGAGTCCTACGTGCACGAAGAGATGAATGAGTTGCAATCCAGCGCGTCCGGTTTTTATTATCCAGTTATTTTGAAAGTCGGCCAAATATTCCCTTGTTTCGCCCCTTCTCAGTTCTCACTGATGCCACCGTCCGCAGCCCTGCTTCTCTCTGAACTCCTCAACCGAACTCAGCATCGCACTCTTGCGCCCGCCTCTCCGGTCACACCCACCGGGGCCCTTATGGAACGGGGATTGGATTGTACCGGACCTTGACCACAAGCTATTGGTTTATTAGCATTACACCCACAACAAAACTGATTGTTCATGCAAGCTTTCTTTCTTCTAGCAGAAGCTAGCCTGTATCATATTGGTTTCAAGGCCGTGAGCGTGAAATATTTACCAAAGAGGGCAGGGTACTTTATTTAATTTACAAAATAGCCCAAGAGCAAAAAAACTCACAAACTAATTAATTAAATTAAATTAAATTAGTATGGAAGGTTCCCATCTTGACATTTACAGCCTCGTAGTTGTCTTTTATTTTCCGATCGATTCTTTCGAACAGTTCGTTTCGTATTCGAAATTAACCATAATTTTACTTTAAAAAATAATAATTAAAACATGGTTACAGTTGAACCAAGGTAACCACAAATTAAACACGGTTTTGCTGCTCTAATCATAGTTTAGCCATGGTATTTGTTGTAAAATTATGCAAATGATAATCAATCTGTCAAAAAAAAATGGTTCTCTTTTACTATAATAAACCCATGGTTAATTTTCGTAAGGGGACAGTCCCAAACTCTCGGTTCTAATCCAGTTGTTCAGAATCATTCGTTTAAAAGATACAACTCCAAACTATGATTCGTTTAAAAAAAAAGGTTAAGATATTTTTAAGTATACATTTAAAGATTTACTCACTGATATTTTAAAAAATAAAGTCTATCTCTGGTATTTATTGATTTTAATAATGTTTCTGGACCAAGGATCAAAAATGAACATGAGCATGAATCTGACAGCACAACGCCCCCTGTTGCCTTAAATATACCATTCAAAGGTTCGACTTTTCTTTTGGATGGAGTTAAATCGGTAGATGCAATTACTTGGTTGGTTTATATATAGTGCATCGACACAAACCTCCCAAAAGTCCCTGTTATTTTGTCGGAGAGCTATTACATTCACTTACTGCTATTGAACATAAATTAACTTAAAGGGATAGTTCATCCAAAAATGTAAAAATCTGTGCGAGTTTCTTTTGTGTACGCGTTTCCACAGTTGACGGCACCCATTGACTTTCATAGTATTTTATTCCTACTTTTGAAGTCAATTGGTGCTGTCATCTGTCTGGTTACTATCATTCTTTAAAATACCTTCTTTTGTGTTTAACAGAAGAAAGATACTCATACAGGTTTGGAACAGCATAAGGGTGAGTAAATGATGACAGAATTTTCCGTTTTTGGTTGAACTTTCCCTTTAAATATCTTGTTCATAACTTTCCATAGAAGTTGGAATTCAAATGGAACAATCTACACCAACGATGCAAAGCCATGGCATAGTGTACATTTATACAATGATGACAATCTTAAAGAAATTCTATTCAAAGTCGTTTTATTTCATTAGTTGTAAAATAGTCCCATATGATGGTTTGTACTACAAAAACAAGATTGTGTCGATTCCAAACCTCCAACCTCCTCTCCCACATCAACCTTTACAATCTGGAAACAGAACAGTCACAATAACCAACATTTCAAAAGATCTACTGAGCCAACCTCAACTAAACCCCAAACAATAGTGCTGATCCAGAAATGCTCTAGAGCTGCTTCATTGCCTCTTGAAATAACTGCACTGACAAGATTGTAAGATAATACTTGGAAAGCTTCTCAATCTAGTCCGAGCCTAGTTTTGATCTGAATATTCAGTCAAACAGACACTCTATTGCTTTGTAGAAGTAAAGATAAAGTGATAATGTGTTGGCACTTGGCAAGTGGAAGTTATAACCCGCTTCAGTGGGTAGAAGTAGCTTTAGTGTATTTTGGATCAGACCTTCAACCAAACTTCTACTAAATCTGACTTTTTAATATTAATTTGAATACATTTTAAAATTTGTTTGGAAAATGTCCCTGCATCAACAAAACATAATTAAACACACCGAAACGTGAATAAAAGGGCATATGCAACAAGTTTGAACAAAAAATGTCCCTAATGTTTAAAGAGTCGTCTTCAGGTGCACATACAAAAGCATGAAATGTTAGGGATGGCAGTTAGAAAAAAACACATGATCTTCCCTTTTGTGAGACACGACAGCTTCACAAGACCGCTTAGGAATTCTGTACATCAAATTCCAATTCTAAAGCCACGGCAAATCATGAAATTCTCCATGGATGTGCTTTCAATCCTAATTGTACAAAACTACTTCTCAGATAAGGGAGATTTTGTTTTTTATCTTCTGAACCCTGAGAAATAGCTGCAAATCGCATTAGTTTATTTCTCCAAACCACTTTATCTAGTGTAATGCAGTTTCAAATGAACCTTTGGGCCAAACAAAGCGTTTCAAACAGTCATGTGTATTTCAATTCAGTACATGTGGAAAAACGCAACTCTACAAAAGAATTGCGAAGTTTTTTTAATTACATTTTGAAAAAGGCATTGCGTTCCAGTTGAAATGTAAATTGAGTGCTTCGAAAGAGTAAATAGATTCATTATGAAAGTACAAATTTGTTGCACTCGCTTGGAGTCCAAATCTAAATGACATTTCTCCATTACAGGGGAAGGCAAAAATGTTTAAACAAGGCTTTAACACTGACTCTTGATTAAACATTTGTTAAAGAAGAGGTTAAAACAGTAGGGCAGGAGTGAAATGTTGAAGTTTTTGCTCTTCGGGGGTTTCATGAGAGTGTGAAGTTGTGTCGCCTCTATTTGGCTGCAACTTCATTCTCAGCTGGTTGGCCTGTAGCAGTTTCTGCCGTTTTAGAGGCCTGTAACGGAAAATACAGACAGAGAAGTGAATGAAGACAATTCACTGATGATATATTCAGTTATGTAAACTAACCAAAATGCCATAACAAAAAGGTTACAGTGCACCCATAAAATACAAGTCACTTTATACCGACATGCTGTCGTTCCTTTGTGCAGGCTGATGCTATTTTCACATAATTGAAATGAATGGGGACAGTCAGCTCCGTAATGACAAAAGCATCATAAGGCTAAAGGCTGGCTCACACCAATGACAATAACTGTAACGATAAACTATAACATTATATTTGACATTAACACCCGGCAAATGCAGGTGGATTTCTGCACTCCTTGAGTAAAATGATGCGCAATCCCATGTCGAAATTCATTCCTGCAGATTTTGCGCTTACACCCAAAGTGAGCGCACCTAAAAACCACCTCTCAGGACTAAATTGAGTTTGTTTTTGCCACTTATTGCGCTTACACAGTCAAATACACACAAAATCATGTCAAAATGCCAGTCTTGGCGAGTATTCACATGAACAGTCATTTATGTTTTAAGTGAACATAAATAGTTGAGAAAGAAAATGCATGTGTAACAGAATAATGGATTAGTTTGTCAGGTCTTAAAGTCAGTCCCTCCAGCGATCGCTGAATACAACGCAAAATCAACCAAATGCCGCATTTTTTTGCAATCCTGCATAGTTATTTCACCGCAAAATAATCCCATAAAATTATTTGAATCACAAAAATAATTAATATTATCTACATATATATTTATTTAAAGCTGTAATGCATTATTTTCACGAGGATACAGACGTTGTGCATGCACAGTATGTGGTCTGTGTGAAACACAGCGGAAGATTTTTGACTCGCCGTCTCGCATAAGGCCAAAGGACCGGGACCTTGACGCACAACGTAATGACAGCAATTGATGCCTCTCGCGGTTCAAACAAATAGGGCTGGGCAACCGCATTCATCATTACGCTGTGCGTCAAGTACTCTTTTGGCGTAAATCGATGCGTATGGCCGTCTGCCGGTTATTTTAGTCAATTAAGTTTTAAATATGGATATTTTTCTTACACGAACACATCGCTTCACTTCAGAATACCTTTATTAACCGCCGCAGAGCTGTGTCGTCGAGCACTCCAATCATGGATACATTCGTTTTAATGGACTTCCAAAGTCAAACAGCCATTCACTCTCATTATAAAGCTTGGAAGAGCCAGGACATTTTTTAATATAACTCTTGAATGTCATATACACCTAGGATGGCTTCAGGGTGAGTCAATCATGGGCTAATTTTAATTTTTGAGTGAACTATCCCTTTAATTACTTGAGAACTTTTTTCTTATATTAGGCAGTGTCTTATTAAAGTAACACTAAGTAACACTTTTCAACCTTCATAATATATTTCCAAGACTCTTGTGATGGTACATCGACTTAAAAAGAGTTAAATGACACGTCTGCCATATCCTGACGGGGTCTGTATCACTTTTACTGGCACTATGTAACTTCGGGGTTCGGGTAGGAACCCGTGCACAAAAAGAAATACAAAATTCGACTGCTTTACGTCAAGCGCTACAAAGTCATTATTTCGTTTTTCTTCGTTTCTGATGTCTCAATACATCATCCTTTCATGAAATCATGTAACATACTCTACCTTGTCTGTGGACATCGTTCATTTTAAAGCATGTGCTGGGTAAACAGCGAGCGAGCGTGCGACGGTAGGCTAGATTATTTACGACAGCGGCAATGGACAATTTCGTTTCCAACCAGTAGGGCGACCGAAGAGGAAAAGTTACTTGGTGTTACTTTAATGTGGTTTACTGGTAAGATTTTGGTCATATTTCCCACCCCAAGTGATCATGTTATTAAAGTTTGATAGTAGGCTACCACTGGACTAGCCTTTTTAAGTAAGATACCAAAATAAACAAGATTTGTGCATTTTGTTTGTTCTATTGTCATGTATGACTATTGTGCATCTAACATAAAACATAATGTGTTAAATGTCGTATCCTAATTATAAAAAAACATTGCAACATTTTCATAACTGCAGTGCAAGCTTAGAATAAACAATGTTATTGTGAAAGCTATACAGCTATTGTTCTAGTATAGTTGGTGTTCTCTAGTATAGTTTCTCAACTGGTGGGTCGCAGTCAAAGTTTTTCTGATGCAAGACTTTAATTTTGAAAGACGTTCATGAAAGCTGTTGACACTTCTGTCAGAGAAAAACGTGCCAGATTTTTATCTGCGGTCAGATTAGATGTTATATGTCAGTGTCATTATTCTAATATTATTATTATTATTATCGTAACTTGTTACGAAATAAGTCTCTCACCTCAGAAAAGTGAAAACTTTCCTGTCCTGTCAGCCGTTATACTGTGCTTGTAGCACGTACACTTCAATTGCACGCGTAAATGCCACGGCATGCGCTGTATATCACTTCACTATAAATAAAGCGCAAAAGAAATTACGAGCATGCAACTTCGTAGTTATGTGGTCAATTAGCATGTCATGAAATTATCAAAAAGTACTAATTGTACTTAGTTTGTTAGTTAGACAGATTGGGATGCAGGTACTGTTTGATGTTCATTCTATTCATCAGGAGCAGTTTCCATACATTTCCTTAACAGTTCATGTTAGTATTGCGCATTTATTTACCATGGTAACTTGTTTCCGTAACCCAAAAATGTCAATTTATTTTCACATTGTAATTTTGTATATTTTTAAATGACTGTGGTGGCTCGTACCAACTTACTAACTTTAATGTATTAACAAAAATTTGTTTGGGACTGCTATTTAATAGCCTTACCATACACTGATTATTCATCAGTACAAGTCATATTCTTACAATTTATGTGTATGTTAAGTACAGTGGGATGTAGTTGTGTGTCATTTTTGTGAAATAAATTGGCTTAGTTTTTAAAAAAAAGCAAATCTTATACATTTAAAAAAAAAAGCTTTGTGGGGAAAACAATGAAATAAGTTATTTGCTTAAAATTCCTGTCCATGTTATTCCCAGTTTTTAGCAGAAGTGCAAATGATCTGTAGATCTAGAACAGACATGGAGATTGTCGATTTATAAACATCTTGTTTTGTTCCTCAAAGCTTCCACATGACTGTAGTTTGGCTTCTGAAGATTTGTAATATAGCACACAAGACATCTGGACTACCTTTATGGAGCTTTAATGGTGCATTTTTGACTCTTGACAGCATCTGTCCCCATTCATTTTTCATTGTATTGAAAAGAGCATTTAGGACATATTGCTAAAGAAGAAACATTCATGTTTGGAAACACGAGCCCTCACCTTCTTTTTCTTCTTCTTCTGCGCTTTGCGACTTGCAGAACTCTGGATCAGAGACTGAAAATGACAGAATAAACCAAAACATCAAGGTAGGAGAAACCTATTTCATGTCAATTTTAAACCAAATATATTGGTCTAACATACCTTCAGTTCAGGATCTTGAACATCCTGTTCAGACTTGTAGAGTTCTGGTTCAAATGGTCCACTTGTGATTCTCAAGGGCCCATTGGCCATCAGCAGCACTGTGAACTTAAACTGAGCCACGAATTCACCTAAATAGAGAAACAGGTGGAAAGAGGGATTTGCCATTTGAGCAGGTAAAGAAAAGGGATAAAGTAAGGGAAAAATGGTGCAATGATAATGAGACTGACCTTCTTTTTCATTCAGTACAGTAAAAGGCTGCAGAAGCTCATGTTTAGCACACTCTACCACTCCCAAACGAGCTTTCCCTTCATCCTCAAATGCCCTGTCGGACACAAAGAAGATTTCACAACCAAACCGCCATGAATTCTTAACCATTGATCGATCCACTAAGTTTTAAAGTCATTCTTCTAGTATTCTCAAGTGCCAATACAATTATAAATATATTATTAAAAACTTCAGAACATCGTTCCCGAAAGTTCTCACAGCATTCACATTCTTCTAATCAAACTGTACATCACCTGCTCCATTCATTTAGGAACAGACTATCTAATGCAGGTGCATCTCTTTGCTAGCAACATGATTTAGCAAAGTTAGGAACCCAAGGACTGAAGAATGGTTTTGCCCACCTAAGAGTGAAGGGCATAGCGTCAAAGCGTCTCTCCACCTCACTGAAGAACATTCTGGAGGTCTTCATCTTCAGCCCATACTGCTTACTGGGGTCCCGTTTGTAGATGGTTGTCCTCTGACCTCCATCTCTCGCCTATGGGAAAGATCATACAGATTAAATGTCCATTTGTCTCCACTGTTTGAGATCTATGGGATTATGATCAAGATTTGCAATGGCAGGTGTCGTTCGTATAGTGTGGGTATCGCTCACCTTCCCCTCTCCTGTGCTGATCAGCACATCCACGGCATAAACTTCGTGAACCTCAAACTCTGCCTTCTCATGATCCTTCCTGTTATGAGACAAACATGCTTGCCCATAAAAATTTTGCTGCAAAAAGTTCTGAGTAGCATTTCATTTGTTGATATGTGGTTGCTTGCTTTCTTAAAGGGATACTCCACTTTTTTTGGAAATAGGCTCATTTTACAGCTCCCCCAGAGTTAAACAGTTGGGTTTTACCGTTTTCGATATTTAGAAGAATATCAGTAACAAGACAGTTTCTGGTCCCATTGACTTCCATAGTAGGAAAAAATATACTATGGAAGTCAATGAGACCAGAAACTGTCTGGTTACTGATATTCTCTTCTAAATACCATAAAATCGGCCGAATGAATTCAAAAACAGTAAAACCCAACTGTTTAACTCTGGGGGAGTTGTAAAATTAGCCTATTTCCAAAAAAAGTGGAGTATCCCTTTAAGTCAAAAGAACCTAGCCTGAAACTTTGTCCACAAGATTTCATCCAACAGGCAAAAATCTTACAGATAAACAGCAATTTTTAATAATACTAAAATACTTATTCCACCTTTACAAGCTGATACTGCAAGTAAACCATTTGCTGATCAATTTCCCCCCCAAAAAATTAAATGTAACTGTCTCTGTGGTGGCATAAACACCTGCTTATTTGAAAAAATAAAGGAACAATATTTTGTTTTATACCGTTGTTGATCTGTAGGGTTCTGGATAATGGTCTTCTCTCCATCAATAACATGTTGCTTTAGTTGATGGGACAGCATACCTATACATGAGCAAAAGAGGAAAACTGTGAATAATGGCACATGCTTCATCAACAATGGGCAGATCACAGTCAGATATTCATATTGGCTTCTGCAGGTACTTTGAATTGCTTGGCTTTCATGTTTTGTGTGATTAAATGTGATTAACGGGTGAGTTCAGCAAAAAATTAAACTTCCATTTATCATATTTGATGTGCTTTGTTGTATGCTTGTTGATCAATGTTAATATGTGAATAAAAGCCTAAATTAAATCTGTTCATCATATAGAGTAAGTGTGTGTTTAGAAGACTTGGATTAACCTCTCAATTCATATGGATTATTTTAATGATCTCATTATGAACCCATTCAAAAAACCCATTGACTTCAGGACGATGGAGCGATAACTTGCTTCCACGTTTTGGCCAACAAAGTGATGTCATGCCTGCACCACTCTATAGGAGCACAGAAGTTCTTCTTTACACAGCTTTCAAACATGGCGAAACTAAAGAGAGACGATGGCATTGGTTCTCTTAGGTGGAATTATGCAATAGAGGAAAGGTTCATAGAGTTATGGCAAACATCACTCCTGCCTTTATGATGTTTCCTTGAGGGACTATCACAACACAGTGAAGAGGATAAATGCTGGCAAACGAAAGCGGAGGCACTTCAGCAACTGGAATTAGTCTGTTTTAGTCTAAATTATGGTGCTTTTCCACTGTATGGCACGGCTCAGTACGACTCGGCTCGACACGGCTTGGTTCGCTTCAGCTCGGTTTGCTTTTCCACTGCAGTTAGTACCGCTGTGGGTGGGATAATAGACTGATTGTTATAGTTTATCCGCTCCTCTGCAACCAACAAGAGGAACGTCTGCACTTCGTCCACTGACCACGATTCAGCCATTTCTTTTTTGCAAGTTTTTTTTTCTTTATTTTTTCTTCAAGCAAGTAGTTTTAAAACAGGTGCTACAGCGGTGGCTGTTACAGGCTATTTAAATCTAGCGCGTTTGATGACGCTGGTAGTGTCGATTCTGTCTGACCAATCAGTGATCTGCAATGTTTTCAAGTCACATTTCAGTATCGGTACGGTACGCTTGGAACCTCAACAGAGATGGTACCATTTAAAGCGAGCCGAAGCGAGCCGTACCGTACCATACAGTGGAAAAGCGTCATTAGTCTGGATAGGGCTGGGTATCGTTCAAAATATTTCGATCCGGTGCCAATTTCGATACCTCAGTTTCGATACCGGTTCCTAACGATACTTTTTCCGATACCAATTTTATGAAATCCTTTTTAACAACATTACATAACACATTACCTCAGAAAAACTTTGGTTTTAATTTTTTCAGTTTGACTCGTGCTCCTTAGCCGGTGCACAAAAGGACAAAAAAAGGTTTTATAAAGAGCTCATGCTCACCAAAGCTGATTTAATATAAAAAATAAAAAATACAGTAAAACTTGTAATATTGTGAAATAGTATTACAATTTAAAATCTTATTTGAATATATTTCAAAATTAAATTTATTGAAGTGAATTGAATTCAAAGCTGAATTTTCAAAATCATTACTTCAGTGTCACATGACCCTTCAGAAATATGAAAACAGTTTGCTGCTTAATATTTTGGAAAATATGATAAATTTTTTCATGATTCTTTGATGAAAAAAAAATTCAAAAGAACATTATTTAAAAACGAATTATCTTGTAACATTACACATGTCACCTTTGATAACTTTAATGCATCCTTGCTGAAAAGAAATTCTGACTAACCAACATATTTTTGGACAACAGTGTACATTCAGTAGGTTACTATTTATTGCAATATAAACACTGTCAGAGTGATCAACAAGGTATCTCTTCATTTACCAATCGAAGAGGAGCAACTTTTATGTTTACTCTGTGCACTGTCAAGGTCTTCATCATATTTGTCGTGGTGGACGTGGTACCGGTCTTTGCAATTATTTTACCGCATAGGCCTACTGCATCGCGCGCTGTTGGCATCGAGCCTGGAGAAATGTACCTACACTTTTGACCGACTTTTCCACATCTTTAAGGTATTATGTGTGTGTGCTCGCGTTTCATGAATATGTGCGCGGAGAGTTTATGTGTGTGTGTGTGTGTGTGTGAACTCGCATGTCAGTGCTCGCGTGAGTTTGTGCGTCCACGCGCGCGTCTCATATGAGTATGTGCGCGGAGAGTTCTGCGCGTCTCGTGTGTGTAGAGTTTGCGTGTATGTGCATTTCATATGTATTTGTTTGAACACTGACGTTGACGAGTTAACTCTGTAGGTATCGAAATCTGGAACCGAACAACATGTCATTTTTCGATACTCGATAGTATCGAGGCAATTCGATCGATACCTAAAAAGTATCGAACTCGGTACCCAGCCCTAAGTCTGGAACTGGTCTGTTTAATTGTGGTTGGTCTGTTCCAAATTAAATAATAGATATAACTCACCCTCTATTGGATTGCACTTGAATGACTGGGCAATCTTGTTCCAGGCCTCAGTTACTTGATTGTTCTTCAAAAAGTAAATGGGGCAGATGGAGAAGATACAAGACTTTGCATGAGAAACAAACCATCACTATATATGAATAAAAGACATACTGCCTATTCTCTACGATCTTGTGTTGAGGGGCTGGCTATTGGCTATCAGCTAATGGTCTCAGATGTTAAAGAGTTCCAACCTTATCTATTTTCCACTTTAATTGTGTGTAAGTATGTACTAACCTGGTTGCCTGGTTTAACGAGACGCAAAGCTGCTTCGGCACACAGGTGTGCTGCTTTGAGGACATCAGCTTTCTTTCCTGTCACAGGTGCTTCCTAAAATAAATCAAAATTGTACATTATTAGGAGATAGAAAACAGTCAACCGAAAAGTCACTTGTTTTGTGTCTGGGTTTATGTTGCAATTATCATGACACTTATTACATGGACATGACATTTTTATTGAATTATTCTATTAAGCAGTAGAGGAAACAAACTAGTATATCTATGTAGGAATGAGGACATTTTCTGCCTGGGAAGGGACATTTTCAAAACTTTCTGACCATTAAGGGACTGACCAATCAGAAATATTCCAGAGAGGCTTGTTATACTTTATAATTGCATTTTAAGGAGTCCATGAAGCTTTAGAAAATTAAAAATGTAGGAAGAGTGGGGGAATAAAGTATATATGTATGCGCGCACACCTTGGTAGCTCCAATAACAAAGCTATGTGCCACGTTGGAGATGAAGCCATCAACATGTACTCCTAAATCACTGTTGAGAGAATAAGAGATATTTATGAGGAACATTGAAAACACATAGGAGTTTAATGGCGTTGCTCATGTTTCCCTACAGCTGTATGTCTATTTTTCTGAGAGCATCCAAATAATGAACATAATAAATCTAGCAAAGTTTTTAATAAATATATATATGTGTGTGTGTGTGTGTGTGTGTGTGTGTGTAAATATAATGAACATCTATAACACTATACTATGTTTAATTATCTTGGCATTAAACTTCAGACAACTAGTTAACGGTGCTGTGTTAAAACTAGTTAAGGGACTGATGGCAAATTTGACATCATTCTCTCCTCTGACCACTTTAATCAATCTCTCGCTATTTTTTTTGGAAATTTTTCTATCGCTAATTGAGCAAATGTGAATGCAAAAAAAATATTTGTTGTAATTTCCATTCACCACTATAGAAGTTTACCCAACTATGACTACTTCCATCATACTTGAGAACCCTGGGCGTCTGAGAACCCTGGAAATGTGAAAATATCCATTGCTGTAAACCTTTGAGCATCTCCAAATGAATACAATAAAAAAAGGACATTTTAAAAATGACATTGTCTGTTATGGCCACTTCAATTTTTTATTTTTAGAATTTCACCCCGAATGATGATAAATATTAATTTATTTGTATTGTTTTTGTATTATTTACTTGTGCATTTTATCTATATTTCTATGTGCTTATTTCTATTGAATTGTAATATTGGCACCCCCTTTTGTGACACATTTAACTAGTGACAGGATATGGCACTGAACCAGTTTTCAACAGCTATGTAAATACGGTGTATGCCGTACAAAGGCAATAATAAAACAAACTGTTTATTTCAAAGATTAATTCTAACTGCTTGTTGATACTAGCCCCCTGATGGTAGAAGTCAAAGCTTGAAGGGATAGTTCACTCAAAAATGAAAATTGTCATCACCTAAGCCAGGCGCACACTGTACAATATATAGAGTAATCGTCCTTTACAATTGTGGCTTGTCAGATTGTGCAAACATGATCCTCGCTGTAAGCCATGTCACACTGTAAGATCTCAGCTGTCATGGCTTGTCTTGAAAAACAAAGACGGTCGTCAAATTTGACGTCTGACACTGCCAGAATAAATTCTGAGGTGATTCAATGGTCATTAACCAGCTGTCGGTGAACATGCCAAACTAACGATCCAAGTCTTCAGATTATAGCCTAGGATCTCTTGTTGTCAGAGGAATCTTTTAGATTTGCAAAATTTGTCTCAGACAGCCAAAATATATGGCCAAAACCTTAGTGTACACGCAGCTTAACTCACCCTCAAACTGTTCCAAACCTGTACACATTTTTTTCTTCTGTTGAACACAAAAGAAGATATTTTAAAGAATGTTGGAAATCAAACAGTTGATAGTAGCCATTATTTTCCACAGTAGGAAAAATACTATGGACGTCAATGGCTACCGTCAAGTGTCTGGTTAACAACATTCTTTAAAATATCTTCTTTTGTGTTCAACAGAAGAAAAAAAACTCAAGAGCAAATTACAACATTTTTATTTTTGGGTGAACTATCCCTTTAATGGTCCAATGCTTCAACAAGGTCTATAAAAGAGATTTCATAACAATTGTGTTGCAGAATCTACATAAAACACTTTATTTAAAATGATTAAGTGTGACATTAACGTGCAGAGCGAAACAGAAAACAAGGGAACAAGCAGGAAGACACAATCGGAAGGGGCAGAGACGGCACTGGGATGTCACTGAGGGATAGAGTGGTGAACATTGCAGACAAGATGGACAGAGGAAGGAAAAGACACGAGGAGGTTAGACAGACGCAGGCGAACTGGAGAGGGGGTTTGCCTACATTTTCACCAAATCTCCATCTTTCAGCGTGTAGTCTGGGTCGCTCTTCAGGGGAGAGAAGTGGCAGACACAGTTATTGACTGACACACTGGTGGGGAACGCAATGCCTGCAAGAAAGGACAACCACCAATCCTCAACAAAAAAAAAAAAAAGTTCTGCAGAATTTGTGAGGAGAGAAATATTTCAAAATAGACCAGCAGATTTCTCTGAAGGAGACTAAACCTGAACCGATCTATTCTGAATGGGCTCTATAGGACGTCTCTTAATTTAAAGCCCACTCACTCTCTTAGGCCCCGTTTACACTGTCAGTGAAATGTGACCCAATTCCGATTTTTTGCTCATATGCGACACAGATCGGATGTGTTCTATGGCAGTGTAAACAGGAAAAAAACGCATGCATTCGGATATTTCGAGATCGGTTTCAGGCCTCGTTCATATGTGGAAATAAATCAGATATAAATCCGATATGTGCCAATGCGACTGTCACGTAAACAGGCAGATCGGATTTTCTGAGGCATTAGGCTACGTCTCCGCGGTTTAATGATGAGAGAAACACAGACGCGCGTCTGCGAGGGGACGGATGGCCCGACAAAACATTGTGTCGTCGTATAGGAGAGGAATGTGGACACATGTTGACACAACATATGAAAGGTTGGCTTGCTCATCCTAAAATTTCGGACCCTCTTCTCCTCGTTAAAGCCTGCCACGATCACATGAAAGTGCGTTTATTGCACAATTTTCTTTCACGTGCCATTTACGTCAAAAATAGTTTTTGCGTGTATGATTTAAAACGCATGTTTACAGTGCGTATCATATGCAAGCAAAAACTATTTTTGGCGTATAAATGGCACGAGAAATAAAATTCGCGCTAGACACTCACTTTCATGAGATCGTGTTTTAGGCTATGTTCCCACCGGACTCCCAATAGTCCTGCATAATGTGCATATTGCAATATATTGAACATGAATATATAATGTGTTTATATATCATAAAATATATGCAATTTTATTATTTATAAATAACCACCACAATGTATTGCGATTTATATGGGAAAAATGTATTGATAATATATATAAAGATATAGTGTCACATGTATGTTTAATATATTGTAGAATATATTTGAAGTATATGTAAATATACATGAGATCTCACTGCGCGTTCGTCCATCTGTGCAAGAAGACCCCTTTAAACATGCGCGATGTTTCAGATCTATGTCAAGTGTAAACACATGAATCTGATATGGGTCACAATTTAAAGAACGTGTAAACGGACGGTCAAAAAAATCGGATATAGGCAACAAATCAGAATTGGGCATCAAGACCTGCAGTGTAAACGAGGCCTTACTGAACCACAAGCGTTGAGCAACATCTACCTTTCTTCATGTCCTTCTCCTTCTTAAAGATCTTCCCAGTCTCTGCCATGATGAAAGCATCTCCTTTCTCACAGAGGCTGAGAACTGATACTCCTGGTTTGGCTGCCTCGATGACCACCCTCAACCCCTCTAAAGAGAGAAGAACATAAAAGAAGAGACTAAAGGTGTGGTACACAAATTTCGGCACAATTTCAAGGGCATTTTTTTTATTAATCTATTGTCAATAATGTACCAATTTATGAAGCATAGCTCACAAAGAAGTTACTTTGCAAATCCATGCGACCAACTTGAACCTGCTGTGGATCCCGTCCGAGACAATTTCACAATGCAGACTACATTTGAATTTACTTGGTTAAAAACCTTTTCAAAGGTATCTACAGAGTAAAACAAGTTTCTCAAATGGGTAGAAGTATTACAGTCCAGCAAAATATGTTTAATGGACATTGGATTCTGGAAAACAAAAAATATAACATAAAAAAAAAAATAAGCGGGCGGTCACACTACAGTTTTTGTTCCATTGATTTCTATTCATATGCATGCAGAAGACAGGAAACAGAAGCTCATGCAAAGTTTGCTGAATATATTATATCACGTGAAGACGCGTGACCAAAAAAGATTAATACATCACTAATTTCTTAGCTGAATAAAAATGGGGGGGGGGGGGGGATGGGGAGGAAATCTGTGCAAAAAGTATGTAATTTTTTAATGTACTAAAGCGTTAAAATACCAGAATTATTTTTTGCATTATGTGTTGGTAACCAGAAGGTTGACGGTAGCCATTGACTTCTATAGTAGAAAAAAAATACAATGGAAGTCAACTTGGTACCGCCAACTGTATGGTAACAACATTCTTTGGTTCAACTTGGTGAATAAATGATGACAGAATTAAAATTTTTGGGTGAACTATCCCTTTAATACTTTTTAACATCAGGTTTAAGGACAGTTTACTTATTTAAAAAAAAAGAAAACGCGGGTTTTTTCAATGTGTTGGGACGCCACTTGATGTCCCAAATAAAATTCCTGAAATCTTGAAAACAAACTCCTGAAAAAAAAAAGTTGAGAACCCACTTAAGGACCGTCACACTTTTCATTTTATTGATTTCCATTCATACACATGCAAATGCTGCGTGCGACAGGAAACACAAGATCATGTGAAATGTTTAACTGTTCAAGTTTGTTGAACTCTGACATGTGAATTCATATCACATGACGATGTGTGACCAACAAAATTACAACCATCGCAGTGTCCATAGAAATTTTGTGTGCTTGAAGTCTAGGTGGCTGAGGCTTAAAGGGATAGTTCACCCAAAAAAATTAATTCTGTCATTAATTACGTCGTTCAAAACCAGTAAGACTTTTGTTCATCTTTGGAACACAAATGAAGATCTTTTTGATTTCATCAGAGATTTCTGTCCCTCCATAGACAGCTACGCAACAACCATTGTGACGCTTCAAAACTTTCAGAGATTGTAAAACTAATCTTTATGAATTGAACTAATCCATAAGACTCAATCACTTTATACGATGAACAGATTTAATTTAGGCTTTTATTGACATAAAAATATTGATCAGCAAACATGCTTGTGCTTCTGTTAACCACAACTGATGTGTGCATTGATGAATGTTTATGTGAATAAAGCCTAAATTCAATCGGTTCATCATATAAAGCGATCGAGTCTCTTCAGAAAATTTGGACTAAACCGCTCGATTCATATGGATTAGTTTTAAGATCTCTATATGAACTTTTTGAAGTGTCAAAGTGGTAATTGCATAGCGAAGTACAAAAAGGTTTCAGATTTCATTAAAAAAGATCTTTTGTTTTCTGAAGAAGAACGAAAATCTTACCGGTTTGGAACGACAGGAGTAATTAATGACAGAATATATTACTGGGTGAACTATCCCTTTAACACAAATAATATATGCAGATAACAGGTGCTTGAACTTATATGATGGAATAAATAAACTTCTCAACACAATTTTAATTTCTTCTTAGCAAAGACGACAAATGTGACAAAACTCCAAATCACGGAGTCATCAATTGAGCTCAAAGGGTAACAGTTAGTGTGCACTACCATTCAAGTTTACTGTGCAAAAAATACAATGACCTATACAGTCATTGACACCACCTGCTCTGAAGTGATAATGTCAAAAGCCCCGTCAGCATCCCCCTCAACATCTTCATGATGTTCAGTGTTCACTGCAATGCTGACAGATAGGATGGGAAAGCTCTCAAGGCATTGATCTACAATAGTGGACATATGCATGTAGAAAGCTCACGAATATGCCATGCGTTTGAGGACTAACCCCTAACAGCTGGCATTGCGAGAGCCACAAGTGTCCACTGACATGCACCGAGGGCTAATGCTAGCTTCAGAGCTAGCATTAGCTCCAAAAAGAGTCCCTCCATACTGTAGCATTGCAAAAAGTGCACAAGCTTTATAGACGTGCACTGGAGGAACAGCCATGCATTTAAAACAGGTCTTAATCGGTTGCATATTGCATAAGGTCAGAGCGCTGGGATCTGATGTCCTACGCTGCTCATCTCGTCCTAACACATGGCATGCACGAGAGAGCAGCGTGGAGGCCCGTGTCACCGACTCAACACCTCCATCACTGATAACGTCAAACTCACGGTTGGCGATGTCACCGCCCATCTTGTATTTGGTCACGACCAAGTCCTCGGCGATGGTCTGCTCTTGCTGTTCGTCGTCGGACATAGTTGCACCGGCTCTCAAAGCGTCTCTCTGTCAATACGTCGTTGTTGAGCGGACAGCAGAAATCAGTCACGCTACCACAGCGGCTCGCCGTCCGTCAGGCTCCGCCCACGGCCTCCACGCACAGCGTAGCCACGCCCACCACGCAGCCACAACGGAGGTGTAGTCAGATACGATGGCGCCAAAAGCCAACCGAGGCTTTTGGATATTTTCCAAAAAGGTCACAGTAGGAAATATATGCACAATAAGATTTCACAGTAAGTTTTTTAAAACCTTTACACTTTAGGGGGTTAATCAATATCTATGGCCTATTCTATTGCATGTTATTTAGAGAGTTTTAAGGTACTCCTCTTTTTCGGTTGATTTAAGGATTGAAAATGCCACAAAACATGAACAAAGCTACATTTATGTAAATAAAAATGGTTTATATAATTGAATACATTATAGACTATAATAAATATAACAATACGTTTAATTTGTCAACATAAGAGTACTTTTCTTTTCAATTGAAATCTATTATATAAAATGTATCATAAAAAGGCTTGTATCTTCAAGAATATGCATTTTATTCTGTTACAGTATAATAGTCAGTGGCCTCTGTGGATATTAGACCAGTTCATGGGAACCATAAAGATCAGATGAATTACTCTCAATAGGTTCTCCACCTATACCATTTGAAACACATAAACACACAGAGCATATATATCTGTCCGGCTGTCTTTATAGTTCTTAGCTATGAACTAATATTAAAACATGTGTTGAGAAACTACCACAACAAAACACAGAAAGAAGAAAAATGTGGGAGTATGAGAGCAAAGGTTTCAAAAGCTTGGTTCAGGTTTATATATAAACATTTTTATTTAAAGTGTAAGACAAACAGTAAATAAAAAATCATTTCAAACTGTTACAAAGTTGAGAAAATACTTTAGTTCGATATGTTTGTACAAAACTATAGTTTCGCTGTAAAAGCTTGTTTACTGGCCATTTCATTTGAAACAATACAAGTACTTCATTATGATTTGTTCATAAGGCATGCACAACACCTCTCAAAGAAAAACAACTTCACCCAAATTCAATCAATATGCTATTTAACTGACATTATCAAATAATTATTTTATATATTCCTAATGTAAATACCCCAGATTTGACATTGGGGGATACTTTGAGTGCAATCTGAAAAGATGCACAATGGCAGTAATAGCCGTTGACTGAATTGGGCACTTCATGAACACACAATAACATATTTAAGAAGAACACTCACTCTCGAAAGCACAAACAGCAAACTTATGGCTTCACTCGATGAGTTACACAAACTTGGCATTAACAGAACATTTTAAGTACCACACACTTACATACCGTACATACAAGATGTAATGTAAAAATCAGTGCTTTCAATGTGAAGCTCATTAATCTGGTAATTCTGGGACCTCCACCATACACTCTTAAAAAATAAATGTTCTAAAAGAGGGTTTTCACAGTAATGCCACAGAACAGGGGTGCCCGATCCTGACATCAACCCTGATCAAACACACATAAGTATCAAGAGTTCAGCTGCTTCATTTGGGTTTGATCAGGGTTGGAGCTGAACTTTGCAGGGAGGTATATCTCAAGGAACAGGATTGGGCATCCTTGCCATAGAAGAACCATTTTGGGTTCCCTAAAGCCAATTCACACTGCACTGACAGATGCCGACCAATGACAACAGATACTTCGTGGTTGGATCTGTGTGTTTCCCCTGTTGCTTTTGTTTTTGCCGATCGATCGTGTTCAAGTTGGCATTTGTTGGGTTGTGGAATGTATAAAAATTGGCGTACTGTAATCTGGTGATTGTCCGTGTGAGTCCGCATCTGTCGGTGCAGTGTGAATTGACCTCTAAAAAACCTTTCAGTGACTTACAAGAATATTTTTTTTCTTAGTGTAAAAGAACCTTTTATTCTAAAGCACTTTTATAGTTTCCTCTATTGAGAACCTTTTGTGGAATGGAAAGGTGCCTGAATGTGTCTTTATGGAACCATCAATGCCAATAAAGAACCTTTTCTTTCAAGAGTTTATATTAAAAAAGAACAAAGCTGCTCTGGCTTAAAGATATTTAAACCACTTAATGGCACATTTTTTTACATCAAAAATACATTTGACATTAAAATCCATGTATTTTGTCATGGTTGTATCAGTTTTATCATGGATGTGTGCCAATAGAGTGCATTATTGAGTAATATCCGGAACATTGGTCACGGAAGACAGTTCAACCTGCATTTGTTCATTTGCATCAAGTTCCTTCAATCCATTCTCCGCCTCTATGTGCGGACAGCATTGGTTTTATGAAACACCTGCTGTGCCAGTAGTCCGGATTATCAAAAGCTTTATGTTCCATCCCTGCACGCACTTTTACATACGCTCCATGTCCCGGTCCCCCTGAACACTCTCCGTCCCTCAGTCCAACACTCTCCTCGTCTTCTCCCTCCATGTCCTGGTATTCAGCTTCCGAGGCTCCACCTGCAGCCAACGAGTCCATATCCTCATATTCATACACTTCTCCTTCCCCTTCCATTAACCCCTGAACCCTGAGGAATTCCTCAGCCGAGGCTGGCTGTTCGTGTACTGATAGTCATCCTCCACATATTCGTCTTCATCGTCTTGTGGCGATCTTTTGAGAAGAGGGTGGGAAACTGGTCTTGGGAGGTGAAGTTTGACAACCATGTTAGTTGGTGCTCCTCCTCCTCCTCCAGCACGGATGTCCATGTACTCGTACTGAACCTCCTGAAGATCTAGATCAGCATCCATGTACTCGGGTTCACTGGACAGGAAATCGCCATCGCTGTGACTCCTTTGGTCAGTCGAGGACTGGGAGAGACCTCCGCTACTTTCCGAGCCCTCGATCGATGATCTCTTACTGGGTCTGCCGGACGCTTGAGATTTGTGATTGCTGTACAAGCCTGCAGGGTTGAAGGAGGCACTGCGGTTTCGCGGCGGTCGCTGATTGTAATCTTTAAGCTGCCCTGGTATATGGCTGAGTGAGAGAGTCTGCTTGTTCATATACTCGTATTCTTCACCTGGCCTGTTGCGGGCTTCTAAAAAGTCGCCCGAATGACCTCTTGACAGTTTCCTTTGAGAACGTGTGACTGATGATGGTAATAGAAGAGTTTCTGAAGAAAATCATAAAACAAGAGATGTGTTAACAAGAGTACTCATAAATATGAAAGTCTATGTTCACCTTCGATAAAAAAATTATAAAAAGAAATTGCGATTGCGACTTTATTTCATAGCTTTTTCAGCAGGGTTGGTTCCGGAAGTATTTTATCCATTCATATTTAAAAGTCAAGTTAAAAAAGTCTTGTTTAAAGTGCTATGAAACAAGCCAACTAGCTATGATCTGAATCACCACACAACACAATCAAAACAATTATTTGAAGCAAAAAAGTATTTGAAAATCGGACAAAAAGACAAAAGTACAAGACTTACAATCCCATTAACACACACACACACACACACACACACACACACACACACAACTTATTTGAATAATTATTTAAACAACTATTCTGAATTTAACGTAATTGACCTGTCAGGTTAGACACGATATTGAATTTATCATGTAATTTTCACAAGTCAACACTTTCAAAATGAAGTTCTTGTCTACTAAAAGTTTTTCAGAAAGGCGTTTGGTCAGCTGAACAATCAGTATATTGTTAAACAACAGTACAATGGTTTGAATGTACTTGTCAAAAAAAAAAAAAACAGTGCAACCCTGATTAACATTCATTGTGACTTTATATGTCATAATTGTATATTATATTTTGGTGTAATCTCACAACAACGTAAATGTATTTCTTATTTTAAACATTATCTCACAATTATTTTTTGACTCTAAAGGCAGAAATGGGCTTCCGCAGATATTTCATTATGGCTTCACAGGACCTTACAAACTTGACACATCAACATTATGCAAAAAATTAATTTATAAAGGTTACACGAACACATGTCTCTAATTTGCTTATCCTCACCTTTCTCTGGACTTTCACCAAATTCAGGCAACACATATTCACTTTGGTCCTCTTCTCCTTGAGTGCCTGTGGAGGTTGTTTCCGGAGGCCCTGATAGGCTGTCCCGCTGCGAGATGTAAGCGCTGTCCTCGCGATGTGTGACCCTCCTCATGCTGCCAACCAATGAGAAGTCATCTTTCATTTCCAGTTCCACTGCAGTTCCCTGTCCCTCCGAGCTCACAGAAACAGTGCACGCAGAGTCCAGTCGGGAACGAGAAGCCCATCCCGCCTGCAGCAAAATGAGGTGGACATTATATTATCGAGCTATTATAAGTGGTGTTAAGACATATGCTGTAAGATATGTGCAAATCCATTATTCATTCATAACCCAGTTTCTATATGGATGGTCTCAGCCTAAAACTATTGTACTGAAATGATTTTGAAACACTGACCTGTACAGAGCTCTCCACACCAGGGGTCATTGGTAGATATCCAGCAATATTGGAGGGAGTCAGACTTGACTGGTGTAATAATAAAAAGGAAAGTGTCAAAGTTATGCTGTTTAATTTGTTATTCAAACAGCCTCCCTCCACAAATCATCTGACGATATGGGTCAGTAAGTTTTTAAAAGAAATTATAACTTTTATTCAGCAAGCATGCATTAAATAGATCACAAGTGACAATAAAAACATTATCAAAGAATATTGGAAAAAATGTGGAATGGTTTCCACAACAGCAAATAAAATAGTAATGTTCCTGTTTTTGATTAAAAAATGGAGCATTACTGTGCATAAGAATCTTCTTTCAAAAACATACAGAAATCTTATCCCACGTTTTTGAACAGTAGTGTATATTAGTTAGTTTTCAAACATAATGTATTGATCATGGTCAATATTAAATAACGTACCCGATGAGAATCTATACGCAGTCTAGAGAAGCTTCTGGATGGTGTTAGATAGCGTGGCATGTCTATGGTATCTTCCGAGACTTCATCTTCCTGGTCCTCCAGAGCCCCCCCTAGAATGTCCATCTCAGTCCCTCTCTGATGCGACTCATCTGAGGCCGAGTCAGGAGCTCTGTACTCCTCCTAGTGGAGGAACATCAATCAACAACAGTCATCCAAACAGCTCCAAGTTCTGACATGACCAAAAAAAAACAATGAAGTACGCTGTTCGTTTGCCTTACTTTGATGACAAGATAGCGGGAAGGGTCTCTGGCCATTCGGGTAAACTCATTGGCTAGCTCCTTAAAAGTTGGCCGAACATTTTCATCAATCATCCAACCTGTTTAAACATTTGCATTAGGAATGCATGATATAAATATTCTGATGTTCTGGCCAATAGCCAATAGCCAATAGATGGAAGTTCAAAAATGTCTTGAGCACCACATAAGCATATCAGAAGGATCATGTGACACCTAAGACTGGAGTAATGATGCTGAAGATTCAGCTTTGCATCACAGGAATAAATTACATTTAAAAAATATATATAATGTTTGAATCACAATATTACTGTTTTTACTTCATTTACTATATTTGACTATATTTAAGAGACTTCTGTCAAAAATGTTTGAACGGTAGAGTAAATTCTATAATATTTTGTCAAAATCCATTAAAAAAAAAAAATACAAATAAAAGCAATCATTTTAAATGCTACAAGTAAATTGAGAATAACAACATTATAATGTACAATATGAACATGGATTACATTTAAAAATGTTATTTAATAATTAGTGTTTTTAAAAATTCACGTTACGTGTGCATGAGATGACGTCAAATCTAAAAATATCGGAGATGAGGATGCACAATTAAATATTCCGAATTGTCCAGATTTGGCACTGATATATTGTGCATCCCTAATTTGTATTTACAATCTTTCCAGAAGCTTTCGTGCAAGCATGCCCTGCTAGATGATATATGAGATGAGATCAAATTCAGAAGCGTTAGATCAGTTCAACTTTGCATTATGGACTATAAGAAGACTCACATTTGACCATGACCATGTAGACATCGATGGTGCAGATCTGAGGTTGAGAAAGCCGTTCCCCTTTCTCTAACAGATCAGGTACTTCCTGTGGTCGCATAGCAGAGTATGGCTCTGCCCCATATGACATCATTTCCCAGACTGTCACACCTAGAGATAGAGAGGGCTTTTATTAAACCTCCAGCTCCAAAGTGCTGTATTTCACAGTACCATTTAATCTTGCAACACATGGACTCACCGTAGCTCCATACATCACTCTGGTGTGTGTATCTGCGGAACAAGATGCTTTCAAGAGCCATCCACTTAATTGGCGTCTAGGATTTACAAACATTAGGAATGTCAGAGACACAGAGTAGAGATCACTGGTTGGGAACTGATTGGAATATAGTAGCAGGACATATACACTAAGATGTTTTACATGTTGTTAAAAGAAGTCTCGTCTGCTCACCAAGGCTGCATTTATTTAATCAAAAATAGAGTAAAAACAGTAATATTGTAAAATATAATTACAATTTAAAATAACTGTTTTCTATTGTAATATATTTTAAAATGTACTTTATTTCTGTGATGTAAAGCTGAATTTTCAGCATAATTACTCCAGTCTTCAGTGTCACATGATCCTTTAGAAATCATTCTAATATACTGATTTGATACTCAAGAAACATTTCTGATTATCATCAGTGTTGTGCTGCCATTTATTTTTGTGGAAATTGTGATATATATGTTTTTTCAGGATTCTTTGATGAACAGAAAGTTCATAAGAACAGCATTTATTTGCAATGGAAATCTTTTGTAACATTATACATGTCTTTACTGTAATTTTTGATCAATTGATCAATTGCATTTTAATGCATTAAAAATGCCTTTTTTAATCTTACTAACCCCAAACTTTTGAATGGTAGTGTATTATGCAGTCCCTCCAGGATTTCGCGGGCCTTTTTTGTGATTGTTGCGGCCTAAAATGCCTGATGTTGCGGCCGCTTTTCCAAAAAGTTGCGATGAAAGTTGCGATGTTCTTCTGCATTTGTTTTTAGGTTAAAACTGCAAATGTAGATAGATTTTTACTTAAAGTGCTTATATTATGCTTTTTGGCGTTTTCCCTTTCCTTTATTGTATTATATATCTTTTTTTGTGCAGGTTTACTAAGTGAAAAAGCCCAAATTCCACCCCGAAGGGACTTATGTCCCACAGAAAACACTGTTCACCATCTGGTCTATTGTAGTCCAGAATTTACTTCAGAGACAAACGTGCTCACTTTGTAACACGTTAATGAGAACAAACCCACTAACTAACCTTTAGTAACCTTATAAAAAGGCAAAACAAACAATTTAAAGACAGCAAAATCTAACAAACTAAACTTTTTTTAAACAAGATCTGCACCTGCAAAAATGTAAATGTGCAGAACCTCACAAACATTAAGCAGCATTTATGTTGAAAGATGCCAATACTAATAAAGTGGAAAATACAGTTTTCTTAGGAATAGCCACAAAAGTTAAATGGTGGAAAAATCTAAAGTTTAATACTATAATATACTATATTATATTATATTAATTATAATTAATATAATATAATATAATATAATATAGCCGAATATCCAATAAAGCCGTTCTCGCTTCCTTATTTATTTTTTGTCAGGCAATATAACGAGTAGCTATTTTTTTATGTGTAAAAAAATTATCTGAATTGAGAGAGTTCGGGAACTGGGTGAATTATGGTTCCACATTGATAATAAAAAGAAATGTTTCTTTAGATTTTTTTTTTTTTTTATAATAAATAATACTTCACAATATTGCTGTTTCACTGTATTTTTGATCAAATAAATGCAGCCTTGGTGAGCATAAGACTTTTCAAAAACATCTTTATTATTCCAAACTTTTGACCGGCAGTGTAACTTGTAAGTCTGCTTTACCTTAACTTCATTGAGGAAGTATTTCTTGTCGTCAGGGTAAAGGAGGTCAGCGATGCCATAATCTGCTATTTGCACTATAAAGTCACTCTTGAGCAGAATGTTGCGGGCAGCCAGGTTCCTGTGGACCATTCTCTGCTCCTCTAGATAGTACATACCCTAGGAGGGAGCAAGTGAGGAAAGACTTAAGTTTGTTTATGATCTGAATACCTCAATATCTCAAAACACATAGCCAGACTTTCTGACCCTCTCACCTTGGCAATCTGCACACACCAGTTGAGCAGTCTCTGAGGGTTGAGACCGTCTCTGCGCTGGCGGATGTGCTCCAGCAGCGACCCCTGTGGACTGAGCTGAGTGACCAGCTGCAGGCTGGGTCCCGGACAGATGCCCAAGAGCCGCACTATATACTGGTGGTCCAAACTCCCCATAGCCAACATATGCTGCAAGACAGAACACAAATTTAATGTTTTTATTTTGTTGTCTTGTAAAAGGTATTAATGAATGGTTAACATTGTGACAGAGTAATACGTATTACTAGTCTTATAAATGTCTTATATATATATATATATATATATATATATGTCACTATGAATAAATTAAAATAAAAATTAAATGAGCATGAATTGTGTTCATTTATTAATCACAGTGCAACACATTCAAAAGTTTGGGGTTGGTATGATTTTTAAATGTTTTTGAATTAAGTCTCATAAATAATACTCAGCAAGCTACATTTATGTGATCAAAAATACATTATAGATTTGATAGAAAATTCTAAATTTTAAAATGAAATAAAATAGTAAACAATTAATTAACATTTTAATAATATTTCAAATTGTTTTCTTTTTTCTTAATGTAATTTACTTTAAAATTAAAAACAGCTCAGCATCATTAGTCTTCAGTGTCACATGATTCTTCGGAAATCATACTAATATGCTGATTTGTTGCTCAAGAATCATTTCTTACAATTATCAATTTTGAAAACAGTGCTGCTTAATATTTTTCAGTATTCTTTGATAAATATAAAACTTAAAACAATAGCATTTATTATAAATAGAAAGTTTTTGTAACATTGTAACTGTTTTTATTGTCACTTTTGGTCAATTTAATGCATCTTTGCTGAATAAAAGTACTAATTAAAAAAAAAGAAAATCTTACTAGCCCAAGCTTTTTAACATTATCGTATATAGGCTGTGTGTGTGTGTGTGTGTGTGTGTGTGTGTGTGTGTGTGTGTGTGTGTGTGTGTGTGGTGCGTGCGTGCGTGCGTGCGTGCGTGCGTGCGTGGCGTGCATGCTTGTGTGTGTGCGTGAGTGTGTGCGTGCGTGCGTGCATGTTTTTGTAGTATTATTTACTCTGTCTTTAGCTCACAAACATACACACACACACACACACACACACACACACACACACACACACACACACACACACACACACACTCTCTCTTTCCTTGTTTATTTTGTTGATTTTTAAATGCACTGAGTACTTTATTTTTTGCACTTGTAATAAATAGAAGATTGCTAGTATATCGGCGTGTAATCCTTTTTTGGATATGCAGCAAATGAATTTCAAGTACTGAGTTTATTTACACTTTTTGGAAGGATTTGTGTGTGTGTGTGTGTGTGTGTGTGTGTGTGTGTGTGTGTGTGGTGTGTGTGTGTGTGTGTGTGTGTGTGTGTGTGTGTGTGTGTGTGTGTGTGTGTGTGTGTGTGTGTGTGTGTGTGTGTGTGTGTGTGTGTGTGTGTGTGTGTGTGTGTGTGTGTGTGTGTCTTACATCTGTAAGTTCCAGAAAGGTCTGTCGTCCTGTACGGTCTTGGATAGTCTTGATAGCCACTGGAATCTTTACTGTGTCTCCTTCTGGTATCCAAACTCCCTGTCAAGATACAAACGAAAAAGGAGAACTATACAAGGAGCCAAAATAAGGAAGAAAACAATGTATTAGGAAAACACCTAGAGGGAATGGTTCAGTAACTTATACGAGTTATTGTCAGGTTTCAGTATGAGCTCATGTAATGACATCAGAGTGTGTAAGTACCTTGTGCACAGAGCCAAACACTCCAGAGCCGATAACTTTGATCTTTCGTAGTTCAGACCCTCTCAAAATCCGAGCATGAACTTTCATGCCTTTTTCTCCCGGTTCCAGTGGTTCAAAACTCTAAATGCATTTTTAAACGTTATAAAACCTTTTTTACAACATTTCAATAATTATTTGGACTATATGTGTCTCTACACACCTCTCCACTCTGCAGATATCTCCTCATGGCACGTTTTTGGCGGATGGCAACACTTCTGCGATACAGAACACTCAGCACAAACACTGAGAATGCGACCATCACCCCGAATATAACGCTCAGCACTATTGCTGTCACCGGCAAGCTGCGACACAACATGTTTACACAATTACAAGCCGGCTGGCAACTGCAGACGACACATCGATCGCACCAGCAGAGGGAGACACTTACCCAGCAATCGACCTGGATGAATCCACACAATCATTCTGACCTGGACCCAAACATCTAAGACAGGAAATATACAGAATTACTTGACAGCAAAAATATTATAGTTACAATGACATGCACAACATGTATTTTATTGCACTTCAATTGCCATTCTGAGTCTCCTCCTCACCCCAGGGTGCAGTTGGCATGGCATGGTTGGCATTTGTGCTGGCCACTGGGGAACTTATAAATGATGAGCCCATTTTCCCCCTGAACCCCCTCTGGACACGAGGACACGCAGTACGGCCCGTCCTGCAAATGCACACATGCTTCACACTCATCAGCACCCTGCAGGACAAATGAGACGGAGAGATTATGCAATAAATCAAACAATCCGTGCAAACAGCGAGTGACATTCTACCAAAGAACAAAATATTACCGGTCCTCTGCAGGTGTGTTTGTAGTGCTGCACCGCACACTCCTGGTGACACGGCATACACTCTCCTTTAGGTCCTGCATACTCTCGTTTTTCCCTGTGGAGAGGTTCAGATAATCTATTTTCTCACAGCAGTAAATCATATATTGTTTTCTTATCTACACACACACACACCATCAAAATAACCCTTTGGGAGTGTCTTAATCCACTATATAGTTGACTGCAGGGAGTTGGCCATTTCTAAGCATCGTTTCAATGTCAAAATCATTCCGGTACACTGAAATGTTCATTCCAGAGAAATTCCTGCGAGCACTGATTTCTCAATAGACCGGAAATATCATAACCCCCTCAGCCTCTTTGTCATCAGGAATGGTTATGAACGCATATGTCATACACTTTTAACAGTTACAATGAAGATGCATGTTAAACAATACAAAATGTGGTGCCGAATGAGAGATACTGACCCTGACAGGAAGTTGCAGTGTGGTACACATGTTCCTCCTCTGCTGTAGTTCTTGCAGGACAGACACTGATCGGGTCCCGGACCCCAGCAGCCCTCAGATGAACACAGGGGATCACACACATGGCCTTCTTCAACTACAAACACACAGCGATACTGAATTTGAGATTTTCTTTTTTAAATAGTCAGTAATGATTTGATTAGTGATACAGTTATTTAAAGGGTTCATTCACCCAAAAATTCTGTCATTATACTCCTCCTCATGTCGTTCCAAACCTGGAAGACTTTCGTTCATCTTCGTAACACAAATGAAGATCTTTTTGATGAAATCTGAGAGATTTCTGCCCTCCATTGACAGTCAAAAAGTTCATAAAGAGATTGTAAAACGAATCCATAAATTGAGCGGTTTAGTCAAAATTTTCTGAAGAGACTCGATCACTTTATATGACAAACAGATTTAATTTAGACTTTTATTCACATTTAAACATTGATCAGCGAATATAAACAGAAGCTCAGCTGAACCGCTTAATACGCGAGAACAAACCTCTTGCTGAAGCTCAAACGTGCTGCGAGAATGAATGAAATGAACACGAGAATGAACGTCATTGGTTCTCGCACGTCAAGCGAACATGCTTGCGCTTCTGTTTACCACAACTGATGTGTGAGTTGATGAATGTTTATATGTGAATGAAGTCTAAATTCAATCTGTTCATCATATAAAGCGATCGAGTCTCTTCAGAAAATTTAGTCTAAACCGCTTAATTCATATGGATTAGTTTTACGATCTCTTCTATGAAATTTTTGAAGCGTCAAAGTGGTAGTTGCGTAGACTGTCAATGGGGGGACAAAAACTAAGATTTTATCAAAAGAACTATCCCTTTAATATTTAATATTCATTAATATATATTAAATTCTAAAGCATATTTATAGGACACTGTCAGACTTAAAAAAAACAAAAGTAGCAATAGCATTTTCTTCCCTATTGTGGCATATACGAGTGAAATGGCTTCTGGCAAATGGCAAAATGTTGGGAGGGACTTGATTTAGTCTATTAGGAATTGATCGGATCGTTGTGGTTTGCTATTGGTCGATCTCATGTGAGTGACAGGTTGCCCCGCCCTCACGCCAGTAAACACATAATCAGAGAAGAGAAGTTGTTGCAAGGGGAGGGGACAGCGCAGTCTCATCCCAAGAAGTCATATACTGACGTCTTGGGACGTCTTTTGACCATACGTCAATATCCGCCTTTTTAGGGTACCCTTAAACGTCGGTTAGATGACGTTATCGGATCCTAACTCTACCCCAGACCTAAACCTACCCCTAAAACCTACCCCGTCACCTACTGACGTTAAAGGTAAAGCGTCAGTTGTATGACGTCCCAGGATCGTCATTTACCGACGTTTAAGGGTACCCTAAAAAGGCGGATATTGACGTATGGTCAAAAGACGTCCCAAGACGTCAATATATGACTTCTTGGGATGAGACTGTGTTAGAGGGGAAGTTATTTTAATTAAAGATTATGAGGGCACATGATTTAAAATAAATAAAGATGATTTATCCATATAGATCATTTAAAATAAATACTGCAATATTCCATAAAAAAATTTATTTTCCATTTGGATATTATGGTGAATTTAAAACCACTTCCCAATGATTAACTAGTCATTCAGACAACCCACAACCAGTCGATAGTGAAAACTCTTTAGGTAATACGCCACATGTACTCACTGCATTGCTCTTGTGGGAGGTTCTCTTTGATGTCGAGGGACTTCTGGCGGCGCGCTGCCCTGGGGCCGCTCCCGAAGAGACGTGTCCAGTTCACTGTGTGGTGATAGCACAGCTGCTTGTTTCCTGTAATGTAGATGCCTCCGTCACCGATTCGTTTGAGAGAGCGAAGACCCAGGGACTTCAATGTGGGAATCTTCATCACCAAAAGCGAGTAACCTCTGAGAGAGAGCAAGTGGAAATGTCATTTAAAAGATAAATGAGAAATAAAATGACATGGTACTCAAAGTCATCATGAAATTATCTCACCCTATTTACTTGCTTAAGTTGATGCTTTTATTGTTCACAATTTATCGGTGCACATTATGCTAAAGAAGAAATGCAAAAGTCAATAGACTTTTCAAGTCAAATTGAATATCCTGTGTATGTAAGTTAGGGAGTTTGAGTTATTCTGTCTTTTTTTTTTTTTGCTTTAATGATTTCATTCAGATATACACTGCTATTTAAAAGTTTGGGGTATAAAATATTTTTCTAGAAACCATGAAACATTTTTCTCAGGATTATTTGATGAATAGAAAGTTTAAATACCACATTTATTTGAAATAAAACTATTTTGTTCCATAATAAATGTATTTACTGTCACTTTTGATCAATGTAATGCATCCTTGCTGCATAAAAGTATTACTTTCTTTTAAAACAAATATTTTACTATTTTACTTCAAACTTTTGAATAGTAGTGTATGTCAGATAAGGAAGTAAAATGGGTTGTGAACAGCATTTCATATTGACTTTAAGACTCTTAAAAAACAAATACAAAACTGCTGCAATGGAATGGGGATGAACTATCAAAAAATAACATTGCTCCCATGTACTGTACTTTCATGAAGACTCTACACATATTATTTAAACAACGTCTCAAGAGCTTCATTCCTGGTGATTAGGTGAAATCAACATTGTAAATGAGGTTTTTATGATAAGCAGAAAAATGTCCACATCCTCCATGCAAGATTTCCCACCACCAATCTGAAGCTTAGAAATACCACACCACTGAGCTGATAGTAAAACACGTAAACGCACAATGTGATATTTTAACGTTTTGTATATTCATATAGAACAATCAAGTAAAGAGAGAAAAGGAGTACAAGCTGAACACACAATCCTACCTCTTCGAGCTTACTCCTCTGGAGGGAGAACAAGACAGGAGCATGAAAATTAATAATGAATATAACAACTTCTAGAAATATTAGGCATAAATTATTATGGTATTGTAATATTAATTTTTTTTTATTATTAATATCACTGCTTCCAAATTGCTGCTAGGCTGCTATTTACATCTTCATCCCCGTCAAAAAAGCACACCAATATATCCTGGTCCGAACCTAATACAGTACATATCTACTTTACATGTAATTAAGGGATTTTACTTAAACGGTTTAATTGTTGGCTAGTTAAATCCAATCTCTTTGAAAGGTTATAGCACACCTCTCCACAACAATTTGAAGTATCATTGTTGTTCATACCACAAACAGTGCACATGTTACTAGTAATAACATTAATACTTTGTTTACGCTGATGCATTCAAGTGTTAAGAAATAAGGAGACAGGTCATTTTTTTAGACTGTATGCTCACCTGTACAACGTTCGTCCTTGTATTGTTGCTAGATTTGAGAAGACAGAAAGATCTTCCAACTCTTCAGGCCAAGACTGAATACTCAGAATGTCTATCAAGCGGACAGAGATGGTAGTTAGATGGTAGAAATGGCACACGCACACACGCACGCACGCACGCACGCACACACACACACACACACACACACACATGTTTGTTTTTGTGACTTATGAGGACATTCCATAGGCGTAATGGTTATTATACTGGACAAACTATATATTCTATCCCCCTACACTGCCCCTGTCCCTAAACCTACCCCTTACAGGAGACATGCTGGATTATAACATTTTAAAAAAAACATTGTTTTTTATGATTTTTAAGCTGTTTGAAATATGAGGACGCATGCAATGTCCTCATATTTCACGTGTAAGTTGTAATACCAGTGTAATACCCATGTCATTATACACATTTGTGTCCTCATATATCACAAAAACAAGCACACACACACACACACACACACACACACACACACACACACACACACACACACACACACACACACACACACACACACACACACACCACACACACCCCTGTTATTTCTCTGACAGTGTTGAAGATCTTCAGTTTCTTTGGATCAAGAGCACTAATATTATTGTAACCGTCTCTGTGGAGGAAAGAGAGACACGTGAAAGGTTGGATGAACCATTTCCCAAAACCTTCAACTATGGACACTGGCCTTGTGTCACCCTTTCACAAATTGATGTGTCCATATAATCCTAGCGTATAAGTGATAAACAGATTTGGCTTGCTGTCTACTAGAGGGGCTTGTAGAGGATATTCTACTCGAGCTCAGATTGATCCCTATTACGGTACATATAAACAAAAAACATAAATGAGGAGAAGGGGAGGAGGAGGGATGCCGAGGAAGTGTTAGGAGGCTGTTTTAACACCCTGGTAATAATTAGAAGATTAGATGGGCGTACTCCTCCTGAAATGATGTTTATCAACTTCACGTAAAAACAGCCTTCACACTCTCACTTGTTTATTTCATTTGTCCACTATTTCCAGCAAAGGAGAACTCATTTTTGTCATGAATATTTCAACCACCCAGCTTTTCAAATGATGTATTGTTCAATAGCATTCTGTGGTGGAAATGTTGGTGATGGCAATTTAAACATTTTCTTTGTGAGGTTAATTTCTTAGCTAGCATACTGTAACTATTCTTAATAAACAGAATTAAACAATATTTTCTAATTTGATCAAATTGCAGCATGTTTGGAAATGGTGCACAGTAAAAAAACTGCTTACAACTGATTTAAAATTTACACACACTTCATTTCAGCAGATTTATTTTAAATAAGAGTTTTCTTCCACTCACCCTCTAATTCCTGTTACAAGGAAATGCAGGCTGCCCTGAATCTTAGTGCAGTTTATGAAGCTGTCGATGTTCTGTGAGTCTACGGTCTGTCTGGAGGGTGTACCGGTGCCAACACATGCTGCACAAAGAGAAGAAACAAACAAGAAACACGGTTATGATTCAGAACACACTAAGATGGACATAAAGGAGATTTTGATGCAGCACTTTATTTTACAGTCCTGTTCCCTATGTACTATGTACTTATTATAGTAATACTAAATTACTATAATACTAAACTTACCCCTAAACCCAACCCATGTAGTTACCTTATATTAGCTAACACTTTCTTAAGTTCACTGTAAGTACATGTAAGTGCACATATGTAAATGCAGATATTTTTGCTTATTTCTCAATGAACAGTGATGCAACTTTCAATAAAAATGCCAAGAAATGCAACTCATCTTTTGAGACATAAATCTATGAACAGGAGTGCCATACATTCAGTAAATCGCTCATAGTCGTGAGGTATAGAGATTTTTTTGCTTGTGTTTTTTCCCCAAAATGCAAAAAAGGGTTGGGTTGGAGCTAGTCTGTAGTGATTTTGATTAGGTTTGCATACACCGCAGGTCGAAAGTTTGGAATAATAAAGACTTATTAATGGTTTTGTCCTTTACAGTAAGCTCACTAATGCTGCATTTATTTCATTAAAAAAATACTGTAAAAACAGTAATATTGTGAAAAAGAACTTTATTATTACAGTGTAAAAGACTAGTTATTAATTTTAATATATTTTAAAATGTAATTTATTTCTGTGATGCAAAGCAGAATTTTCATCATTACTCATAAAATGTCTTCTTATTACTACAATTAGTATTGCTTTTTTATAATTATTATTGCGGCTAAATATATTTTTAGAAACCATGATACATTTTCCAGGATTCTGTGATGAATAGAAAGTTTATAAGAACAGCATTTATACATTTTGTAACATTTTAAATGTCTTTACTGTGAATTTTAATCAATTTAATGCACCCTTACTTAAAAATAATAATAAGAATAATGATTATAATAAGAAATGTTATGAGTAATGATGCTAAAACATTCAGCTATGCATCACAGGATGATATTACAATAGAATGTATTTATTTTAAATTGTGATAATTTTTCACAATATTTCTAAATTTTTGATAAAATAAATACAGCCTTGGTGAGCATAAGAGACTTCTGTCAAAAACATTCAATTATTCCAAACTTTTGAAGTTGATACGTTCCCACTGAGGATAACTAGGTAACTAAAAGTGTGCGTGTTACCTTTTGGACAGAGTCCCCCACACGGCTCACATCTTTTCACCCCCTTTTTATCCAGCTCCATCTTGTTTGCTGGACAGCTGCTAACACACGAACTGCCATCTACAAGAAAGTTAGCTGAAGTACAAGAGAACAGAAGTCAAACAATTAGATTACACCATAAATCCTTCAAAAAGCCTATTCAGATTTCGAAACATGAGAGTGTGGGATATTCGGTTGACAACATAACCTATATAGGCTACAGGTAAATGCACTCTGTAACCCATGAAATGACATAGGAATCACTTACTTGGACAATGTGATACACACATTGTGCCGAACTGGTATTTTGCATTAGGATTCGGTTCCAATTTGAACGTCACTTTATTATAGATGAGAGCCTGGGGACACTGTGGCACACACGACCCCGAGTTGTTAAAATTTCTGCAGGCCTGTGAACACATACATAGTCAAATCAAAGCAAGCAAGGCTTGTTGTGATGTTACCCTAGAGCGATGCATGTTGAAGAACTGGTGTGAGTTTGTTGAACATACAAAGCAGTTGGTGTCGAGGGGTCCGGTGCAGCCCCCGGCACACTCTATGTGACAGCACTCGCTGGGGCTGCGTCCAAAACAGCGGCCGTTACACTGCGCTGCACACACTGTCTTCGTCACTGAGAGCGAGAGAGAAACAGAGTGAGTAGTGTGTGTGTGTGTGTGTGTGTGTGTGTGTGTGTGTGTGTGTGTGGTGTGTGTGTGTGTGTGTGTGTGTGTGTGTGTGTGTGTGTGTGTTTATGTGTGTGTGTGTAGCTACTTAACCATATTTTGGGGACAAATTTGAACCCAGAAACGAGCTAAACCTGATAAAACCTCATTTTCGGGATGTCCTTATTTGTAAAACAGCATAAAAATAAAGCAAATAAAGTTGTTCTAAATTGTAAAAATGCAGAATGTTTCAGTTAGAGTTAGTGTGTGGGTTAGGTTATAGTATTTATTGCTATATATATATAGAACAATACAAGTTAGCTAGCTAAGTAAACGGCTGCATCCCAATTCAGAGGCTGAATTCAAATGCAGCCTATGAACACAGCCTTCAACAGACGCAGCCCGTATTGGGTTTCAGCTTACTCAAATATCTAATGACGCACATGTAATGTGAAAATGCGCTTATATATAGTTTATACTCTTTATTAAACAGAAATAGATATTTAAACAGTTTGTGAACCCTGATTTGTTTTCAGACAGTTTAATATAACTTTCAAAAAAGTCCAGTACTGTCACTCATCAATGGCAGCTGTCACATTTGCTAGGCGACAAGAACAATCCTCTGTAGTCTTTGACTGTCCCCTTTAAAAATGCTCGGTGTGACCTTCACAGGCCTTCGAAAGATGCAGCCTCTGAATTCTGACACAGCTAACGTGTGTGTGTGTGTGTGTGTGTGTGTGTGTGTGTGTGTGCGTGCGTGCGTGGTGTGGTGGTGTGGTGGTGCTGCGTGTGGTCCAAGTAAACCATACGTTATTAGGACAAAATGTCCCCACAAAGATGGCAATATCCAAAATCCCTGTCTTTATGGTGACCTTTTTTGTTCCCCATGAGGAAAACAGCCTATTAATCAGACTAAATTATATTTTTTGAAAATGTAAAAATGCTGAAAGTTTTCTGTGATGTGTAGGATTAGGGGTAGGTATAGGTTTAGGGGATAGAATATACAGTTCGCACAGTATGAAAATCATTATGTCTATGGAACGTCCCCATAAAACATGAAAACATAACATGAGTGTGAGTGAGACTTACAGATTTGACAAGTGTCATTCCCTGGACCCCAACACCGGGCGCCACACGACTCATGACAGGAAACTAAACAGAAAATGCAAAATAATTTATAGTTCATTTCCATAAGATCATCAGCCCAAAGTCTTTCCATCTATTTGGTTAAAATATTAAGCCTTCTAAACTATATAATATCAACCTTTGATCCACTGATAACATTTATTTATTAAAATGTATTACTAAATATTCATTTAAATGTATAGACTACAATTCTAAAGGTTGTGGTCAATAAGAATTGTGTTTAGATAGAAAAAAAGTTGTGCATAGTATATTATTGTCTCCTTACATTCTGGTCCATTGTCTTGGATGGTGACTTCTGCTCCATTGTCTTTCACAATATCTAACCAGTTAATCTGCGGCGCATAACTCAAGAATTTATTCTGGATGATCTGCACTCCCCCCTCCAGGATCTCTGTAGATCATAATGAATTTGAGAATTATAGAAATATCAAAGACAGAATCAAATACCTTGTAGAACTCAAAACATGTTCTCTAAACTCTCAAAAGAAATGAAACCATATTAAAGAGTTTTTACGAAGGATATGTTTTTTTCAGATTTTAAGATTTACTGAAGGCAATTGTGAGTGGTGCTTCAAAAGTCCCTGCCACAATACAGGGTTTTATGAATGTTTGCTAAGGTTTTGTTAGGGGATTGTTAGGGTGTTCAAGGTGGTTGCACACCTCTGCGCAACAAGCCACATTTAAGTTCCTAGCACAAACAGTACAGAACATTATGTGCTTAGAGATTTTAAAAAACACCTATGAATAATCAAACATTACTAATATATGAACAACTGTGTTCGGTTTTAAAAATAAGTAACCTTCATATCGATTCTACACTTTGAGTCAGGAATTAGTAAGAGGTTAAAGGAAGGGCATTTTAAAGGATGACAAACATGTTCATTGATTCACACACACACTCAGAGAAACACAATGGGAAGATAAAAGCACATGGATTGTATTTCACATTAGACATGTCGTGTTTGCTGAAGCAGGTCGGGACATGTTCTAGCCTAACTGTAGCCATCCAACGCAATCCCTGGAATTTTTCATGAGAAACAATATCATAAAGGATTTTTCGATAAATGTACTCAAGGCAGTCACAAGTATGTGTCAGTCCAGGTTTGGGTTCTGATGAGAGAGCGCTCATTTGTGGTTGAACAATTTCTTTAATAAACCACACACAAAAATCTTTCTTCTGTCCGTTGACTCATTCTTCTATACCACACCCTCCAGGGTGTCTTGTTGCCATAAAAACAGCGTGGGTGTTTTGACAGAATGGGTTTCTGTGGGTGAGAATGTGTCACCTGTCACGTATATGTGTGTTAGCGCACCTGTCAAGTGTGTGAGGCCCAGCTCCTCTAGTCCATACACTCCATCCTTCTGGTAGTTGACGAGGACGGCCAGAGCAAACCTGTCTTCGTACAGTGACGTCCCTCGGATGACTCGCAACTGTTCCAGCGGTAAACGTCTGAACTGGTTTATAGCGATGAGGATGTACCCTGTTACCTCACGGATAGACTGTGAAGAGCGATTACACATTCATCAAATGAAACATATAAAACAATGCACACATATGAAACTGATTTTGCTTTATTCGTGTCATAGCAGAACTATTGTTAAATCCTTTAAATCCTACAAACGTCGTCTCTTTTCCTCACCTGAAGGAATGAGAAATCACGGTTGTGCTCCATCTGTGTGATCTCCAGGTTTCCTATGACAATCTGGCAGCCCGTGTACATCTCCTTCATGAGCTTGTACTGGACCTCAGAGGTTCCTGTCACACTCAACAAGTTCTGAGTGCCGGTACAACATCGCCACTGAGAGAGAGAGAGAGAGAGAGAGAGAGAGAGAGAGAGAGAGAGAGAGAGAGAGGGGAGAGAGAGAGAGAGAGAGAGAGAGAGAGAGAGAGAGGAGGAGAGAGAGAGGAGAGAGAGAGAGAGAGAGAGAGAGAGGAGAGGAGGAGAGAGATGAATGAATGAATGATGAATGATGCAAAATGAATGAATGAATGATGATGTTCAAAACAAATACCTATCGTTCAAACGTGTATACTGCATTGTCCAACTGTGGTTTAGTGGAAAAAAGGCAGTAAAAATTATTGAAAACAGTTTTCTATTTGAATATATTTTAAATTGTCATTTATTCCTGTGATGGTAAAGCTGAATTTTCAGTCTTCAGTGTCACATGATCCTTCAAAATAATTCTTATATGCTGATTTGCTGCTCAAGAAACACTATCAATGTTTAAAACAGTAGTGCTGCTTAACATTTTTCAAATATTATTTACAATATAAATGTTTTTTAATATGTATTTACAATCACTTTTGATCAATTTAATGGATCTTTGATTAATATAAAATGATTACATTCTTTAAATAATAAAATATGATAAAAAAATCTTATTGTCCCAACACTTTTAAATGGTATATAATACATTCCTATTTAAAATACATATGTTCAGTTCAAATATTTCTGTATGATGAATGCTAAAGTGCATAAAGTCTATCGCAATACTCCCAGTTTATATTTAACATGCCCATTTATATATTCATGCGGTAAGAAACCTTGTAATTAAGTGGATAATGACCAGACAGGGGTCATTTTAAAAATAATAATCGACTGACAGCACATTATGCCTTATTTAATGCAAAATAAATCTTAAAATGTGCATCAGCTGATGATAACGCTGATACAGCTGTTGTAATTTTTCCTGCATTGTTGTTCATTTAGTGACATCAGGAAAAACTGAGGGAGTTTGAGGTGAAGCTATTTTGCATTTCAAATTTTGCCCTTGGTTCTGTCATGGTCAAAACAAGCAATTACTAAGTGGGAGTCTAGGAAAGAAAATTCCCGCTAACACTCCAATAGTTACTCGGAAAAGGCCCCAGGAGTTTTTACAAATTAAAACTCAAAGAGTTCTTAGGAAAATGGTCCATTTATGATGCATTAGGATCAGATTGCAGGTTAAATAAAGCATTTGATATAGCAGAATCACTCGTCGATGATGGCAGGTGTGTAGAAATGTTTTGGTTAGAGCTATATGTGTAACTTCAATCTCACATTATTAATATGACCAGTATCTACAATCAAAAACAGTGTTGGGGAAAACACATTACAATAAACATGGGTTACAAAATCAGATTACTTTTTAAAAGTAACTAGTAAAGTAATGCTATACTTTTAAATTTACAACAAAATATCAAATTTACAACAAAATATCTAAGTTACTTCTTCAAATAATTAATGCAAGTTTTTCCATGTATTGGCTTATTCATTGCACGTTTGGTGTGAAAGGGCCTTTACATTTACAAAATAGGATTTTTGTCATTAAAAACAAGCAAGAAAGCCCAGCCCTAGGGAGGAAAAGTATCACAAAAGTAATAAATACAAATTAACTAAGTAACACAAGTTACTTTTTAGGAAGTAATGCAATATTGTGACGATTAAAGTAACTTTCTCCAACACTTTCTATATATCTCATAAATAAAGCAATACATCTCTTCATTTTATAGGAACTGAGAAACACAGACACTTACTGATGACTCATAAACTGTTAACAGCATTACAGAGTCCAACAAATGCACCTAAAAATCTCTTGTGAAATGCAAACAGGTGTTCAGTCCACGAAGGAGTGATGTGTGGGTCAGACATCGCGCTGATACGCTTTTCACAAAGAATTCCCATCAAACCAGGCTTGGAAACCTTTTAGCTCTTATCAAACTTCTCCTTTTGTAAACGCAGTGAATGTTTCACAGACATACACACAACACAGTGCAAACACAATTCACAATTCAGATGTTTGCATTTTTAAAGTTAAATAACGTATTGAACTTTTGCCTGCTCAGATTATCTTGAGGAAAACGACCCCAGTGATCTGACACGTTTCCTCTGAAGTTTCAAGACATAAAGTGTTACACACTGTTCTCAGATCTCCCAAACACTAAAGTCTGCAATCAAAAGTCTTCAATATGAAACTTGTCATCACATCGCTATTCCCATCCATGTATGCCAACATTTGTTTACATTTTTATTTCCCTTAAGGAACTTTAGGAGAAACATTTGATATACTTCTAAAAGTCGCTACCTAAATCAAACATAACTGTCCAAACTCCCTTACGTCTCCTGCGTTATGAAAGAGCCACCTCTGAGCACTGCTATTCTCCTATGGGTTTAAGTTCACAGAAACCTTTCAATGGAAACAACACTGCATTCCACCTGTAATGGTCTAAAACATTGTACAGGACAATAAAATGAACAGCATTGAGTCAAAAATCATTTCATAACTCCCCTGGTAAAAGAGAAGTGTGTTTAATTGAATGTGCTTTTTAAAAGGCTAGTTTTTTTAAAAACTGGACTTGCAGTTAATATAATATTAATGAAATAAAAGTCCACTTAAATAAAAAAATTATTTAAAATTTTTACTTTAAAGTACATTTTAAATCAATATGTTTAATATTTTGTCGGGCTTTTAAGAAGTACACTTAAGCACATGTAAACTAGCCTACATTAATAACTTTTAACTGTATTGTTAAATTTTAACGTCAATGCATTTTAAATGTACTAAATTGTAACTTCATTACGAAAATTTTACAATTACAAATATATTTAAGTACATGATATATAAGATTAATAAATACAAATATTTTCACATAAATGCTTGTCAGTACAGTACATTTGAACTATATTTCAAAGACAATAGTAATTACTTTTAAAGATGTACTTAAGTTCTACTTAAGTTAGTCAAAAAAAGTTCAACTATAACTGCATTTTATATACATTTAAAGTATAATGTATTTTTTATAATTGTAAATAACATGCAATTAGTGTCAGAAAATATTACATTCAGTTTGCACTTAAGTATTCGTTTAACATATAGGCTAATATTTCCATAATAAGTACTCTTTTTAACAGAAAGCGCACTTTCACAGGGATCTTTATCAGTGACATAATGCATTTTTGTCTTAATGCTTCATTGTTAGGGGCCAATTGTAATTGTTCGTTTTCTTATTATTATTATTATTACTCCATATGGGTGTCTACGGCAGCCCTATCAACGGAACATAGGAAAATGATCAAATTTGTCACCCTTGTAGAGATGGTCATGAAAAGTAATTGGATCCATTTTAGAGTCTCTAAGACCAACTCTATAGTGCCACCACCAGCTCAAATATTCACTTTTCAAATGGTTTTAACGTTTGAACCCTTTTATCTCCGCCTATTACAGTAGTGGTAATTTTGAAAAGTACAGTATTCAGTTTTTTTGTTACTTCTCATTCAAAGTTTACCCAATTCTTACGGAAATTGGCTCAGATGATCTTTGGACTGAGCCACACAGAAATGTCTAACCAGATTTTTGTCATTTGCTACCGTTCCCGAGAAATAACTTTCTGAAGTCAACTGTCATTGTGTTTGTTCTCATACAGTATGTGCTTAAATGCTTGCTGCGCTGTTGTGCTTACAGTACTTGCTGTGCTTTCGAAGCTTTCGCCCAGTATTGCTGGGTTGCAACTTATATTATATATTTTCTGTAAATATCCACTAGACCAGCGGTGTCCAATCCTCTTCCCGGAGGGCCACTGTCCTTTAGAGTTTAAGGTGTGTTTCAACCGGCACGCCAGTTCTAATTACAGTAACTACGAAATTTCAACTTGTAAAAAGCAATACACGTCCTCGTTGAACTCGTAATTACAACTCATAAGTTGGGAATTTTCTGAGAGACCGCTGCAGATTCATTTAAGTGTTGACAAGGTTGATAGAAATGCATAATTACCAGTCCAAGGATGTGAACAGCGCCAAGTAGAACGTCAAGTGTTGCCATCTCGAAATTATGGTAATTACGTCATGGCATCAACCCCAGTTAAACACACCTGAACCAGCTAATCAAGGTCTTAGCCTAGTGTACTGTGTCTGGAGCATGAATTCACCATTTTTAAGATGGTATGCTAACAACAGAAAGTTTAAAAACATTTTTTTTATTCAAATTTTAAAAACGTATGCATACTTTTCCATTGTGCTATGTTAAACACAAGAACGTGTTCGTGTGAACGGCCCCTCAGTGTCCTGTGCACTCAAGTGTGCAGACAATGATACAATAGTCCCATTCAACCAGAGCGCGAAAACAAGTGTAGGAACCCGCCAAAACTCAAACAAACGCACACAAAACACACACGCTACACTATCAGGTTTACACACAAGTACAGAGACAGGTATGAAAAACAAAAGCCAGGGGAGGTCTGAAGCTGCACACAACAGACAAGACTTAGCTGCCTGGTAAACAGAAACTTGGCCATGATCACAAAGAGATTATGCAAACCTGACAGATTGGTTCTCATGAGCATAAATACACGTAAATATAGACACTAATGTCTGAATCATTTATTGTCATACTGGGTCAGCCAAAAAATAACACATGGGCATGCACACACACAGAAGCCATGCCTAGCTTAATGACTTTGTTTTGCAGCTAAAAGCCATTTTAAGTCACAGGTTACTCCTGTTCCCCAGGCAAGAGAAGGCGTTATGATTTTTCAGACACGTGTTCGGGTAAAAAATGTCCTGGTGTTGATCAGCTCTAATGAATACTGGTCACTGAAATATGCTGCCTCACATAATAATTAGCAGTTAAAAAAGAGAAAATAAATAAATAAATAGTATCTTTAATAGCCTATGTAGAGAAAACTATGGCGCTATCGCAATGCTGGGTAACAAATTACAATATTGTCTTATTTGTTTCATTATTAATGCATTAGTTAACATGAACTAACTATGAGCAATATATTTTTACAGTCTTTATTAACCTTTGTTAGTTAATAAAAATACAGTTGTTCATGTTTGTTCGTGTTAGTTCACAGTAAATTAACTAATGTTAACACATACAACTTTTGATTTTAAAAACATATTATCATTAGTAAATGTAGAAATTAACATTAACTAAAATTAATAAATGCTGTTTTAACAAAAGAAACATATTTGCTTCACTAATACCTTGTAAATTGCTACCAAATATTGAACGATAAGAACGATCTGTTTGTTTGACAAATGAAAACAGTGATTTTTCTTTTAACAGAAGAACAGTTGTTTTACTAAAACACTTTGGCATCGATTTATAATCTTCTAATTAAAGGTGCAGTCAGCGATTTCTGAGAGAGTCTGACAGAAACACACTTGTAGCCAATCAGCAGTAAGGGGCGTATACACTCATGATGGGGGAGGTTTAGGGGGAAGGATATCAGGATAGGGACGTGATCCATTTGGGTTGGGGCGCATTTGTTTTTGGTGATTTCAAATTTCAAATAGCTGGCTGGGGTCATTCGCTTATTTGTTAGCGCGCGCCGTCTCCCATGCCAGTGACGCTGGTTCGAATCCTGCTCGTCGCTGTGCGAGTTGGACCATTTACAAATAGGTTTCACATAAGGATTGAAGGGTTTTTTCCTAACTGTTTGCTGTTCACTCAAATGATTCTTTGACGTAATCCAAGAGTATTTCCATAAATGAATGTTCAATGAATGCAGAGGCGATGGCAGAAACAGAGAGGCTACACACACGCGCTTGTGAATC
Source organism: Chrosomus eos (assembly GCA_036326025.1). Classification (NCBI taxonomy): domain Eukaryota; kingdom Metazoa; phylum Chordata; class Actinopteri; order Cypriniformes; family Leuciscidae; genus Chrosomus; species Chrosomus eos. Next base: position 8,058,586 of record CM070828.1, on the reverse strand, counting down.
TATTCAACACTCATGGAGGAGCGGCCTTTAGTATGTGTGTGGGAGCCTTTAACAAACGCTGTTCTACTCATATTGACGTCTGCAAACTCTAACAACAATGCCAAAAGGTTGACAACTGCCGTAATCTTCATGGTACATTTGAAATATGTCTGTTTGTACTATTCAAGTGTACTGGTCAACTGAAAAGTATGAAGTCAGATAGGACAGTGTTGAATAAAAGAATGCATGAAGTGTTCGGCTGGTGCAAGTGTTCCTGAATACGTTTTGTAGAGAAACCGAGAATGTATTGATATTCACTATATGTTCTTTTCGTCCCTTCAAATTTACCGCAGCAGTTCATTATGAGTATGACATAACTTGACAATGGCAGTCTGTCACCATGAATATTATTCTTTACATGTTACATTCAGTACAGCAAAATAGCTTGAAACATTCAAACATAACTCCTGTAGCTAGATAAAAATATTGTGCAGTTCAATATGATATTGACAACCATTTGACCAAATTACGAGTGTTATTCATATGAAGATGAAAATATGACTGCAGCAGAAGTAACAGTTAAAAACATTTAAAGTGATAGTTCAATCAAAATTCTGACATTATTTAAGGTTGTAATATACACTGCATGACTTTTGCCCACATTTTTGGCATTTGGAGTTGACAGATTTCATAGAAAATCATGTGTATGATGGACACAAATTCTGCTTTGATTCGAAACATGTTTGATATTTTGTTATATATTGTTTTCATCTGTCATGCGTCTTCTGCCTTCTGTTCAGATTTTAAAGGTTGTGTGTGTGTTGTGTATTCCAACCTTTCCTCTTCCTCGTTTCAAATGACGTATCAAACAACGAGGAAGAGCAAAGCTAAGCCAAAGTTGTTATTGGCTGATATAATCATCACCTCTGCTGAGCTGTTAACACAGAGTCATCGGAACATTGTCACATTTATCTAAAAAATACATCAAGAGCTAGGACGGAAATGGCAAGATTTTCTCCAAATAATAAAATAATTTTGGTTCAACAAAGAACAAATGACCAGTTCTTAAAAGAACCTTTTTTCCTTCTTCTTAGAATAAAGAATATTTTAATATTTTAAAGAACATTTTTCAACAAACAAAAAAAACTTTTGGTGTTAAATGGATGTTAAAGGTTCTTCAATGAACCATTGAAGCTAATAAAGGACCTTTATTATGAGTGGACTTGGAACATAATGCATTAGATCTATAATTGTATGTACTTTTATGTGTTTTTGTGTTCTTTTTGAAGCTTGACAACACCAGTAAACACTTGATAATTGCATGGATGAAAAGTACATTCTTTAAAAAATATTACAGATATAAAAAGGAAAAAAAGTACTACTCTACATTTAAAATGTTTTGTTTCCTATTATATAAGTCTTAAACATAGCTACACAAAAAGTAACCTGATACCAATTATGAATTTTTGTGATATTTAATGTATATTTGTTCTTTATTTATGCTATCTCCAACAACACTGTTTTAGTTATTTTTAGGACCCCCTCGAAAACGAGATGATGCATCTCAAGGGGTTTATCCTAATAAATAAATTTGAAGTTATTCACAATTAAATGAAAGGAATGCAAGGGATTATATATATTGAGGGGGTTACAGTCAAATAAGATTGATCTGAGAGATGACGTGGAATTGTGTGACTCTATCCAGTAGTTTCACCTGTTCTAGTGAGTTCCCCTGGACTATACACCTGTTGTTGTTGTTCATGCCATTGCGCTCCACCCTTCATAGTCAACACTGCAGAGGCCAAAGATCAACAAGTGCATCAAATCATATCTCACTTTATCTGTGTGTGAGCCAAAACAGATTGTTTTCCTTGTGTTGTGTTGTGTATTTTCTTGATACTTCCTGTATCAGATAATTCCTAGTTAGCAAAATGAGCTTATGTGCACATGCACATTCATTTAACCATGAATGTAACCAAATATTTTATATCGATCAATAAAACATATGATCGACCACTATATTGGACACTGCAGGTGCTCTTATTGAATAGCTGCATTACTTCGTTTCAACAAAACCACTACAAAAATGAGCTATAATTAAAAAAAAATATATGTTATGAGATCCAAAAGACGAGAAACAGTGAAAGAGTTGGCATCACGAGTTTAAACTCCTCTGTGATTCTCTCCTTTTAGAGGACAGCCGTTGAGTCAGGAAACAGGTTTAACAAAATCTACAGGTTGAGTCACTTGTTATTTGAACTGAGCACTGATTTAGTACAGGAACAAATCTCTCCTTTTACACTCCTAGTCTAAGATAAACATACATATCTGGCTAAGACACAATGGTCCAGAAACAGGTTTTCTGAATGCATTACTGACAGCAACATTACTATTTTGGTATATTAATCAAGGCAAAGTGCATGCACATATAGATTTAAGAACACATTTTGTTACACATTTGTGGATATGTTTGTGAATTTACCTTTTTAAATTAGATAACATAATATATTTATATGCAGATTATACTTTATTATTATATCACACTTAATTATATGTGCATGAAATGTATGCAGCTTGGATGCATAATGTAAAGTATCAGTCTAAGCAAATATGAAGATAATGCAAGATTCAAATGCATGGTGGTTATGCCGTTGTTTTTATGTTCTGCTCTAGTCACAGACAGGTGCATCATGCATGACTGTAAAAACAGATTTACCTTCAGGTTTCCCGTCCTGCGTCTGAGCGCGCGCAGGTGAACGGAGCGCGAGACACAGCGCGAGCATCCGCAGCGTAGCAGCATTCATCTTCATTATCATTCTCAGAGTATTCCCAATGTGAAGTCAGTCCGTCAGGATGAACAGACAGTTACATATCCATGGCGAAAGAAGAGTAGAAGAGACGATGCTCCCTTCACTTCGGCTTGTCCGAGTCTGACAGAAATTTTCATCAAAAAATGTCAACCTAGTCCGGTTACGAGAACGTTTATAGACTGTTAAATCCTTCAGTAGCCTATGTCAGTTCAAAACAAATAGTTTGACTGAAACAAAAATCAAAATGTTGGGGGAGGAAGCGACCAGAAATACAGGACTGGCTAAAAGGTTAGAAAACATGAAAACACTCGCGCACGCAAGAATGTTGTCTCGAGGTTTGTTACCTGTTTACGAGGACAGGTGAACGATGCTGAACGCTGATTGGCTGTGACGTCGACCGTGTAATTCCAAAGCCTGTACTTTGATTTATCTCAAACATGTAAATTCACAAGTCATTAAGCCTTGATAGTGAACTCTTGACCACTATAAACAGGCAGTGTTCTAGATGTCCCTCAGTAACTGACAGTCCTCACAGCCTAGACTGAAAGCACAGACGAGATTGTGATACATGTATATGCCAAGGTTCTGCTCTCTCTCTCTCTCTCTCTCTCTCTGAACAAACACACATATACACACACATCTGCTTTGCTGTATCGATAATAATGTAATCTTGGAGTGAGGGATCTCATTGTGTGCAAGTCAAGGGTGGCATTGTGTCCCGGTATCGTCCACTAGTTTATCACTGTTTCTTTGATGGCTCTGGACTCACAGTCTCACAAAGGCAACTTTGTCCCTCAGTTCAGATGGCTTTAGAACTCGGAGACAAGAAAGTGTTTGAGTTCAGAGCACACATCATTCTCAGACACACAAAAATCACTGCCAAAATAATACGTTCAAATGTTTTATTGTAATTTTTTGAATACCTTAGACTTTTAGTTTAAAATTCATATCACTCTCAGAAAAATACAAAAATCACATTAATTCAATAACTGACTAAATAAAACTTTATTTTACAGTGTCCTTGTTACATATGTTACGTGTACTTCCATACCAGTAAATTATGCATAATTATATGCAACTAACCCTCAACCAAACCCTAGCCCTATACTGTTAATTAATTTTATTCATTAAAAAGAAATGTATAATTACACTGTAACAAAAATACCTTAATACACAGTATATTTATTTTTGCCATTTTAATGCATTTTTTTGTAATGCAGTCATTGTAATTTCTAAAAATGTAATTGTCTTAATAGTAAACATTTTTGAGAACTCATCACATACTGTACCTCAAAACAACGCATTTAATTATAATCCCTAATAAATATTAACAATCGTTTATTTAAAAAGAATAATACAAAGTTCCGTTTAACACTTTTATTTGTAGGTTTCTTTCTTAATTTATTTCTCATTATTACTTAAATTCTACATGCCCCAAGACATTAAAAAAAAGATGTTTATTTGAGTAAAAACAATACAACATATTTGAGTATGTTTTTCTGTTCATACAATGTGTTCATACCATAGGTTCATACTGGTACATTTCCAACAATTATCTTTCCCCTTGTTCTCCGTTCAAACAGCGCAAAGTGGGGTAGTCACAGTTGGGAAACAGGTTTTAAAGACCAGCTCTTCCGGCACTACCGGTCTGTGTGAGGCACTGATTGAACAAACAAGCACACAGACAGACAAACTCTGCAGAGGAAGACAGACATATTCTTGCACAACAAGCCCTAATGAATACTTCTATAGCCTATGTTCTTATGTATCACTTTATTTCTGAGAGATGCACTGCATAAACAAGTTTTTTTATGGTTTTGGCGCACATTCCTTGTTCGTTAATATCTCACCAGCAAAAAGCATTATGGGCCAGAACACACCCTGATTCATTGAGCTCTCTCAACACACTTTCTGGTCTGAACAGATTGTGGGTTTGTATATTTATATAGATTTTGCACTGGATATATGAATATTATACATTAGCAAAGACATAGACTATTTAAGCACATATGCCATGATGAGAATATGAATTTAAGATTCTTCCTTTCCTGAATTGAAAGTGTCTGAAACTGTGTGTGTTCTCATCATAGTTCTGCCCTCTTCTGGCTGACATCCGGGACTGCAGTGCAGAAACACACTCGATTTACACCAGGAATCAGCACAGACGTTTCAAGGCTTTGCAAGACATTTGCAATAAATAATGCGACGCATTATTAAAAGGGTTAGTCCATCCAAAAATTAAAATTTTGACATTAATTACTCACCCTTATGTCATTCCATACCCGTAAGAAATTCGTTCATCTTCGAAACACAAATAAAAACGTTTAATGAAATATGAGATTTCTGTCCCTCCATTGACAGCTACACAACTTTAAAGCTCCAGAAAGTTCATAATGAGATTGAAAACTAATCCATATGAATCGAGCTGTTTAGTCCAAATTATCTGAAGAGACTCGATTGCTTTATATGATGAACAGATTGAATTTAGATGAACAGCGAACATAAACAGAAACTGAACTGTAGCCTAGGCTACTTCATGTGTGAGAACAAACCTCATTGGTTCTTGCAGAAGCTCAAACGTGCTGCGTAACTAAAGAATGAACCTCATTGGTTCTTACAGAAGCTCAAACGTGCTGCGTAACTAAAGAATGAACCTCATTGGTTCTTACAGAAGCTCAAACGTGCTGCGTAACTAAAGAATGAACCTCATTTGTTCATGATGTTCGCACATCAAGCGAACATACTTGAGCTTCCATTTAGTTGATGAATGTTAATGGGAATAAAAGCCTAAATTCAATCTGTTTATCATATAAAGTGATCATGCCTCTTCTGACAAATTGGACTAAACCGCTCAATTTATGGCTTATAGTTTACAATCTCTTTATGAATTTGTGGTAGTTGTGAGGACTGGCAGCGACAGAAATCTCTTAGATTTCATTAAAATATCCCACTTTACTCACCCTCAAGACTTTCATTCATCTTCAAAAAACAAATGATGAGAGGATTTTCAACAAACCATTTAAAACTGTCTAAATCTAGGATTAGACTTGATCCATTAAACAATGCAACAGAATCCACTATAATCTTGCAGCAGGGGTGCATCCATTATATAAGATGTATTTTTTATGTGTGTTGTTTGTATATTGGACACAAATGTTGCTCATAAGATTAGTTGCAAGTAGCATTAAAAATGTAAAATAGAACAAATATAAATTAGAAAAGAAACAGCAAAGTATATGGTAATTTCCATGTTTTTATTTGAGTGTAGTGTTACAGTCAAAGGATCAGAGGGAGAGAAAGATTTTGGTGTCTACATCATAATAATCAACAATAGTCTTTTTAAAATCTACTGTAACAGATAATTACACATTTCATCCATGATTTCTAAGAGTTCTATTTCTTTATTATTCATTGAGAAATTGTTTTCTCCCTTCATTGATTATGTTCACTGACACCGTAAACTGATTTACCCAACACAGTAAAAAAAAAAATCAAGAAAGATGCATAAGCACACAGAGGTAAAAACACATTCACCAAAACACTCACCAAAATGAGTACATAAATAAATATATAATGTTGAAGATAAAATCTTTAAACCCTAGCTACTCAATAAGCACAAAAACTGTTTAATGCAAAGAATAAATGCTTTGAAATCAAGCAAACGATATATCTGAGATGTTTTAACCCCTTATGTTTCCAGATCAACAAAAAACTAAACTCAGTGACCCAATAACGTAGTTAATAAATAACCATGTGAAAACACTTTTGTAAGAAGATAAGGCCACAAAACTTAACAGACTGAACGATTCACACTGCAGACTTGTGTAGATATGGCCTTGCAGACAGGTTGTTGTTTGCATTCGATGCTGGATTACTACTGAAATGTAGGGTGTTAAGCTAGCTATGCTTATGTTCCATAGTCAAACTGAATCATTTGAGGTGAAGTGTCCTGCTAAATAGCACAATTGTTTTGTAACTCTCCCATTCCTGCATCACCCACACACTACAGCACGTAAGACCCTATTCCAACCATATCCTAGATTGAAAAGACTTGTCTTTATAAAATGTGCATGAATGATGATGCTAGAACTTCATTGCCAGACAAAGTCTGAATTTCCTCTTGTGTGACATTGTTCATTCACAAATCCTTTTTTGTCTCACAAAGGATGTAGAAAAATGGGAGCTTGTCTTTTAAGCTTCTCTCTTGATTCCTTGTTATGCAAAATAACTTGATGCATGCAGATGTTGACTTAATATGTCATAGTTTTTAGTTGAAGTCTAACAAGCTGATTTTACTGGTTCACAACAGTGGTAAGGGTCATAATAATTGGTTTTAGTGTACATCGAGTGGGAAAATGGCCCCAAATGTGTTGGCTGGAATAATATGCAAACTAAGAGCAATGCTATTCCCATAAACGAATACAATTTCAAACAGGTTGTTTTGCTATTAGATTTGTGTGAAGGATGGATTAACAGATATGCAATGTAGGATAAGTAGTTTTGTTGTTTGTTGCATTTACACTGGTAGTATGGTAATGTACTGTAGTGATTTTCCACTTGTCCATACATAGATTATGTTAGATCTAATCTAAACATCACTAGTATCTGTGATGTTTGCTATAATATGTTATACACAAAACAAAATACAAAATAAATATATATATATACACATCTATATATTTTTCGTTTCTGATCTCTACTAATAAAAAAACATCATGAATAAAGCCAAAATGTGTCAGCCTCCCAGCACTGATTTAACAAAATTCACATTCATTGGGGGTGATATGTTAGTCTGAACCCACAAAACACATTATGTGCATGAAACAAGCAATCTAACACAGAAGGAGATGCGATATTATGCAGTTTGCCGCAGACCACTGACATACCAAGGTTTTGTGTACATGTGTGTGCTGTTTTTATGCTGTTTGCTAATATGATTCAAATTGTCAAAGTGCAAAAGCAAAATAAAAACAGCCAAATGTTTAGTGTCATCAATACATCATGTCAGTGGCAAATTAGTACTAGCAACTATGTCAAACAGTATCTATCTATCTATCTATCTATCTATCTATCTATCTATCTATCTATCTATCTATCTATCTATCTATCTATCTATCTATCTATCTATCTATCTATCTATCTATCTATCTATCTATCTATCTATCTATCTATCTATCTATCTATCTATCTATCTATCTATCTATCTATCTATTGGACTAACAGTACAGCATGCATGCCATGCAGACAATGCTAGCGATTCTACGACACAATACCGTTTTACCCATGCAACAATTAGCCAAGTCAATTCTTCAGTACAACAAAGTGAAGTGGGGGCGTTTGACTGAAAAAAGCTTTATTTACAGCTTTACTTAAATGTGTTAGTTTATGATGGACTACTCAAAAACACCATGTTTGACTCCAGTTTGCAGAAACACCGACTCTACATTCGTTCTAGCATCCAATCACTGTGTCAGCAGTACAGCACAGCAACAAAGCAGCATGCAACACCAACCAACCAGCTCTGTGTGACTAAAACACACACATGCAGATCTAACCTCTACTACACCACAATGCTTAACACACGACACAGAGAGAAAGAGCCATGCAAAACACAGCAGGATATCTAACGCAATCACGGACTGCGGGGCTCGTAGACTGTGGGTATTGTGTGTGTGTGTGAGGAGGCAAGCTGCATCATAATCGCATCTACTGAAAACAGCGTTTCGACAATACCAGGAAATACAGAAGCATATTACATAATACATGAGCATGCTCAAACTCATAGCTAACTATCTTTTTCATGGCAGTAAATGACACTGATCACTGATTGTAAACATGGAGAGAATGAGTGAGAGTGGGAGAGGCGGAGATGACATCGACCAAACGTTGATGCTATATACCGACACTGTACTGACCGGCGTTCATCATCCAGTGAAAATGAGATGCCTGTTGATCTGCGAGTGTGCGTGTGAATGCATGTGCGTACAGATGATTTACACAGAGCATAAAAGCCTCTATAAACCACATACTGTATTTGTCATTATACAACAAAAATAAACTAAATCAAACAATGACAAATCAAACATAATTCCAAAGGCCAAATTAGTCCCGCCCCCTTCCCAAAGAGAGAAACGGCCACAGAATGAAAACCCCGCCCCTCACTTCTTATTCTTGAGCTGATTGGCAAGCCAGTCGAGCCCTTCGTACAGACCGTCTCCGCTGGTCGCACAGGTCGCTTGTATATACCAGTTGCGGTGGCGGAGTGAGTGGAGGCCGAGTTTATCTGTGATCTCAGCTGCATTCATAGCGTTTGGCAGATCCTGTAGTCAAAACAGTCAAGATAAATAAGATGACGAGTAAATGCTTTTAAATAGAACCATAGATTTTCATTCTGAAATAAGTGCACAATTAATCAGCATATTTATGGTCAATAGATTATGATTAAATTAAATTTAAACATGTACTATCGTTCAAAAAAAAATTTGGGCTGGTAAGAACCCCATTTTAAAGGGGCTATATAAGAATATGACATTAATATTTATAAATTTTAAATTGCCAATGTGTCAACAGCTTGTAACAAAACTTTAAAAAAAAAGAGACCTTCCACGACTTCCTAGGTTCTCTATGAGAGCCTGTAGATTGATTTTTATGTGAAGGACTTTGGACGTTTTTACCGGGAAAATCAAACAGATGTGAAGTTTACGTGTGCTTCTATTCAATGACACATGAGACAATGTTTATGTCCAGGATAATGCCGAAAGAGCTATTCTGTACTGCCAATGTACTGACATCTGTGTCATGCAAAGAAAAGGGATTAGTTTAAACTAAATAGCCAGATATACTTTATAATCAAATTATCATAACGGTGTAATTTTAACTGACTCTTGTGCAAACATTTCCACATGACTATGATGAGATGCTTTCTTAACTTCTGCTTTTTCTCACCACTGTCATTTTTGTTGTGTGTTTATTTTTGTTATTGAGAGGAAAGTGTGAAAAAGAATGAAAAAGATCTTTGCCTTGAGTATATCATATATTGGCGCAAGTGAACTGAGGACATGTCCGAATCCACTTTTGCTAGTTTAGAGTCTCATCTCCCATTCCCTTTAAAGGCCAGTTGCGCTCGCACCATAGGAGATTCACTATTTATTTGCAAGGGGAAAAACTGAACGCTTCACTAGCGAGGAAACGGCTCTGCTCATGCGCGAGGTTAGAGCGCGCAAGCAGACCATCTACGAGACAAAGTGTACGCGTTATGTGGACCCGCCTATAGGCGCATATTACTAACGTGCTCTTTAAATAACATAAAACAATATTGCGACTTTAGACCAGGTTTTAGTTGGTCAATGGCACAGTCTATTTCAGTTGCCTCGAAATAGCAACGTTCCGAAATTGAGCCTGAACACACCCGAACACACCTCGTTTTCAGACCAGCACGCCCATGGGAGCACAAATGGGCGCAAATGCATTTGCTATTTAAACAACGTGGCGCAGGCCGTGAAAATTACATCTGCGCCAAGCTGAAACTAGCAAAAAATAATTGCATCGCATTGCTGGCTGTAGTTCACTTAACTGCCACTGGTGTCACTAATAACAGGGGTTTCTGAATTCTACAAATTGCCCCTTTAAAAACTCCAGCTGTAAATATGTCAAGAATATGTCACTTGAAGATGAGCTGCAGTACCTGTTTGTTTGCAAAGACAAGAAGAACAGCATCACGCAATTCGTCTTCTGCGAGCATCCTCATTAACTCCTCCCGCGCTTCGTTTACTCTCTCCCGATCGTTGCTGTCGACCACAAAGATAAGACCTACAATGAGAAAAAAATAGCAGAGATGAATACAGACTTATTATTATTCAACAAGCAACATTAACACAACACGAAAGCATACACAGATTGTATCCACCTATGCAATGTTTTGCTTTAAAAAGAAAACATACATTGATTTTTAATTTTGAATATTACTTCTGAGCAATTTTGCATTAGCATACCATGTGGACATGTGGCTCTGCACAGTTTGCGCTTGCTAAACATAAGCTACACCGGTGCACTAAATCTACAATGCAACATGTGTTTAAGTGGGAGAAGTTGAGTGTATGTGTAACTCACCCTGTGTATTTTGAAAGTAGTGTCTCCAGAGTGGTCTGATTTTATCCTGACCACCAACATCCCACACAGTGAAGCTGATGTTCTTGTACTCCACTGTCTCCACATTAAAGCCTAACACAAACACAAACATTGTGTGTTTTCAGATGGTACAATTCAATTATTGTGCAACTGTAAAAATATAATTGCTCTAGGTGTTTGTAGGGGACACCAGACAAATGTAAATGTATTTTCTTGTATTCCCAATGTTCCAAAAGTTGTTCCAAACCTGTAAGAATTTCTTTCTTCTGCTGAACACAACAGAAGATATTTTGTAGAATATGTGTAACCAAATAGTTGATGGGCCCCATTGACTTCCATAGTATTTTTTTCCTACTATGGAAGTGAATGGGATCTATCAACTGTCCATTGAGGGTTGGTAAATGATGACAGAATTTTCATTTTTGAGTGAACTATCCCTTTAAGAGATGTTATATAACTCAAAGATCTCAACAAAAATACCTGCCATTTTTCTGCTACAGGAAGTTTTTATGTGCAAGTAGTAATAGAGTGCAACATTCAGGTTCTCAAAGTAAAAAATCTCCATATATACGTTGATTTTAATGATAAAGCGTTAAAGACAGCCCTACTGTGAGCTATGAAGTTGATAATCGATGGCATTTGCCTCTGTTGCATTTACTTATTTTTAAATTGTGTTTAACAGCTGAATTTGTGGTGAAAAACTACATTACCCATGATGCTGTACAGACAATTCTAACAATCAGAGAGTTGAAACGATCCAAACGACCCAAAAAAAGCTAGTTCCCATGAAAGTCGTTCGCCCTACGCTCTCAAAATACATATATCTGCATATTTTGCAATAAACTTAAAATGTATATAAAATCAGTTTTATATTTCTCTATCAGTTTTAATTTGATTATGCTGTTTCGCAAAGCTTCATGGAATTGTAGTTCTTTCCCTCACTAAAAAGCCGTTAAGTGCACAATCTTGTATTTTTGGCAGATTTTCAAATACTTTTTTGCCTTAAATCAATGTTATGATTCTTACAGACTTTTTTGAAATCCCTATGGGAGAAATTAATGGAAAAAATACTTCCAGAGCCAGCGCCGCTGAAAAAGTGGACGGGCACTAATGCACAAAGAAGGATTAAAATATTCAACTATATGGAAGCTAGCAGCTTCAGTGCAACAGGTTTACACAAAATTCAGAACTAATGAATCTTCTCCTTTTCATTTCATGAGAATTTTTTATTTAATTGTATTTATTTAATCCCACAAAAAGATAAATGTACTTTTATTTATGATGAAATACTTAAATATACATTTGTTGTTTATATTGTGTTTGAAATGACCATACATTCTGATGTACAGATACCTGTTTAAACAGTATTGTAACCAAGTCTACAAAACAATCAAATGAAGTAAATGCATGATTTTACCAATGGTTGGGATGGTGGTGACGATCTCTCCCAGCTTCAGTTTGTAAAGGATGGTGGTTTTACCAGCGGCATCTAATCCAACCATCAGAATTCTCATCTCTTTCTTTCCTATCAGACTCTTCAGCAGATTGCCAAAAATATTCCCCATGATTCAATGTTTTGCTTCGTCCAGCCAATCACAATCCAGAAAGCTGTGAGTCCTTTTGTAGAACAATCCACTGAGGTAAAAGACTGAAAGCCTTGAGAAATAATGTCTCGCAGAAGAAATAATAATCTGCAGTCCTGCAAAGGGAAAAAAGAAATCAATGTGGATGACATGTACTTGGCCATCAATGAAAATATATTTGTTATATTAATTTATTAATTTTGTATATTAAAATATAGTTTTTTAAAATAATAATATTTCACAATTGTACTGTTTCACTGTATTTTATCAAATAAACAGCATGTATATACCTATTTAAAATTGTAACTATATATATATATATATATTATATATATATATATATATTATATATATATATATATATATATATATATATATATATAGTATATATAGTTATTTTAAATTGTAATAACATTACACTATAGTACTTTCTTTTTTATCAAATACATGTATCAATTATTTATCAAATAAATGTAGTGTGTGTGGTTCAGGAAATGTCCCCACAAGTATGGCAATACTTTTAGACATTTTTGGTCATTGTGAGGAAAACAGCTTATAAATCATAGTAAATTATGCTTTTTTGAAAAAGTACAAATGCAGGATAGGATTAGGGTTAGTGTAAGGGGATAAAATATATACAGTTTGTACAGTATAAAAAGCATTTATTATATATATATATATACATATATATAGAAAGTCCCCAAAAACATGGAAACCCATCATAAGTGTGTGTGTGTGTGTGTGTGTGTGTGTGTGTGTGTGTGTGGTGTGTGTGTGTGTGTGTGTGTGTGTGTGTGTGTTGCGTGCGTGCGTGCGTGCGTGCGTGTGAGAGACAGAGAGAGAGAGAGAGAGGAGAGAGAGGAGAGAGAGAGAGGAGAGGAGAGAGAGAGAGAGAGAGAGAGAGAGAGAGAGAGAGAGAGAGAGAGAGAGAGGAGAGAGGAGAGAGAGCATGGAAAAAAACTTGGAAATTTAAAATTGATTCCAGTGGATAAGGGGGTTTCAGTTTAAAGCAAATGATCTTCATTAGATATTATTTATTTCGACTGAGTGACTTGTGGCATGTGAATGGTGATCTGTGTAATCTGAATGTTTCAGACAAGCATTCTTTTACCCATTGTAGTCGTGCAACTGATTATCAGAAAGGCGTTTGTAAGTTGAAATGAAAACTACACGTCTCATAATGAGCATGATGCTTCTGGATGTGTATTTACGTTCTTATTTTCACTAGTGTATGCTTCACGTGTAGAAGCTACAAGGATGTTAACAACTACAGTACACACACGGACTGAACTGAAGAAACTATGATCCTGCCATGTCTTCAGGCTGTATAGCAATCTGTTCATCCCTCTCATATCCCTCCATCACACAAACCCCCACGAGTCGTCCCTGAACATTCCCAGATGGAGGTCTCCAAGATGTAGAACACATTTCCTGATCACCATTTTGTCCTAAATCATGAATGTCAAAGTATAACACGTATATAAGATTGTGAGTCAAATCTAATTACACAAATGTGTGTGTTTTTTGTTTCAAACAACTAGTAATCCCTTTTAAATGTTTTTTTTTGCTCTCCAAACTAAAATACCAATCACCATATTCTTGCAATAACTGTGGGGTGAACAAATCAAGGCAAACAAAACACAAAAAACACATTGACACAAGAGTCAGCTATAAAATGAAGGTAGATTTGAACCAAAATATTGAACTGTGTTCTGTGGATCGATGTGTTCTCAAATGTTTTAAATGTTGTCTTTTTTTTTTAAATCAGACTTTACATATTTGTTGTTTTATGACTTGTTTTGTGTTGCAAACATTACAGCTTCCTCAAAAACCTATAATATGCTTTTTAATAGCATGTTCATATTGTGACAGCTTATAATGTGACAGTGGAAATGTTCAATAACCCTGTGTAGCAAATACTGTAAGATACGTGCCTATAAAGAAACTGACTTTAAAAAAGAAACCTATCCTGAGTAGACTAATATTAACAACTAAACTACATAAATGGTTTCCCCTATACAAAACCAAGAAAAAGGTAAGTAAATGTGCATAACCAGCAATAAACTGTAATTGATGCACATGCAAATTTGTCCATTAAGACAGCAATAATCTCTTATTACTGTCTTAATGGACAAAATTTGCATGTGCATCAAGTAGAGTTTATTGCTAGTTATGCACCTTTACTTAACCTTTTGTCTTGGTTTTAGACAGGTTATAAAGTGATAATTAATAATCTGATAATGATGCTTTAGGTCATTATTGTTTGGAGCACAAGAAACAAATTGAATAGAGATTTAAAAAAACAACAACATATAAGGCTACATTCTAAACTAGGTTATCAAGAATGATTTGATATACCATTTTAATTTATACAATATGCATGTAAACATGGCCATAAATGCCATTCCCATTCTATGCAATGCTGTATCTAATTTGCATATTAATGTGTTCTTCGGGCAACATAATGAAAAAAGACGTGTAACAATGGGTGTAATAATTGGGAATATTTTCATTAGAATATCTCATATTCAATGAGAATATCGATATATTATTTCTTTCCCAATCCATATGTCGTGCCTCAAAAATGCCTGATATGCAATGCTGTAAGTCCTGCTGTCTGACATAAAATCGATGCCCTGTTTCAAAACAGAAAGTCATATTCTGATTTGAAACCCCATAACATTTTCCTGAGATGCTGATTTCTGACAAACAATTTAAAAATTAGTCACATTTAAATGATACTTACAAATTTTGATCATATTGCTAAATCTGATAATTTATTAATGTTTAAAGACCAAAAAGAGGGAGTTACACCAAACATTTCCCTGCTGAAAAAAAAACTGCTAAAACCAGCCCTGCTTTAAGTTGGTTTCCAGCCAGGCCAAGCTGGTGTTCAGCTGGTTTTAGCTGGTCTCCAAGCTTGACCAGCTAAGACTAACAGGTGTTTAGAACCAGCCTGGGAGACCAGCTTAAACCAGTCCAAAACTTTAGGCTGGTTTTAGCTATTTTTTCCCGCAGCAGGGAATTGGTATCTCTGCAAAGCCCAGAATGTGCTCTTTACAGGACGTCCAGACTTAAAACTGTGACATGTATGTTGTCAGAGAAATGTGCTGAAATAGGCTAATGTCCTCTACAGAGCTGGGTCTCCGGAGTAACGGAAGCTGCGGGGGTCTGACTCCGGGTGTGCTGTCCATGGTGCTGACACACACCGACACACACACTAAACGCAGGAACATTTTACACGGGTTTGTGTAACATACGTCTTAATTTTAAAGGCTTCCTTCGTTGTTCCTGAATGATTCGAGAAACCCAGGCTTACTCAAACCCGTGCAAGGGACCCCAACAATGTATTTATGTCACGAGACAA
Organism: Chrosomus eos; assembly: GCA_036326025.1. Lineage (NCBI taxonomy): Eukaryota > Metazoa > Chordata > Actinopteri > Cypriniformes > Leuciscidae > Chrosomus > Chrosomus eos. The sequence goes on along the minus strand of CM070828.1, from coordinate 8,042,720 downwards.
CGAAATACTACAGCGTTACAAGACGGTTGTCCACATTATATCTAACACGGTGATCTCTAAAAACATTAACATGGTTCTCAAATAAATATTTCGATTACTGCCGGTTTGCTTATAAAGGCCTACGACCCTTTGACAATGTCGGCGTAGCGTATACAAAGATCGGAGCTTCTCCGTGAAGAGATACGTTTGGCACGAAGCAGAAGGATGAAATTGTTCTTGTGCAAGATGCAAGACCACCACAATTCACGCAAAAGAAAACCGGAATCAATCACAACCCAAGCGCAACACAAGCCGTAAGGCAGCACATCATGTGTGATACTGATCTTCATTCATTTGGAAAGATAGAGACGCTACGCATACGTGCCTCGCGGAAGGCCTGTCGTCTCTCTCTATTTCCAATAGCAATATAAGACGCACTGTCATAATCTACCGAAAGCACAAGCAACATAACAACCAGTCAGAACCACTCCGAAGTGCCTCATTTTAGAGCAATCACAACAATTGTACGTATCCGTATTACCTTAAGAGATGACACCAGCCGATTTTGGACACGGAGAGACGGAGAGAAGATCTCACGAGAGTTTACGCCGACAGCACAGGCTTCGATGGGGATTTCTCGCGATGTTTGCTTTTCGCATCTTGAGACTGATTCCAGTCAGGTAAGGTAGCCTTTAGTCAAATAAATGACAAGGAAATGCTTGAGGTGTAACAACACTCTCTCTTTCAAGCTACAAATTCACTGGGAATTCTTACCACATATCTAACATGTTTGTATTTCTTGGAACTTTAAAAGATATGGGCCAGCGTTTATTTTTGAACTTCTGAAACATCAAAAAAAGAAAAAGGAAAAAAATGTATACATTTGAAAAAAATATTGTGAATAAATTATGAATATATGGTATATTTGTTTACTTTTAAGTAGCCTAAATATCATCCTATCTTAAGACAGTAGCTTTAGCTATTATATAAGAAGCAAAAAAAGAAGTCAACTTAATGTGAATTCAAAGAAGAAAAAATGTATACTCACAGCGGATGGTACACCTTGCTTTACAGCTTATTTATGGAGATGAAGCATTGTATAGATTAAATTTACAATTTGTAAACAAAGCAAAAAAAGAAAAGCAATGAAAACAAGTGCTACATTTTCATTTAGTTGATTTATGTGTTCTTGAAGTCAGCAAAAAGGAAGTTGTGATCGTCTTCCCTATTTTGATGCACAATGAAACGGCTTCTTAAAGTCCACATGAAATCAGAATTGAAGTTTTTAGGCTTTTATTTTTAATATGTTAACCTTACTGTTATCTTTAAGCTAGTGTGCACCAAAACAATAACAATAGATATAAGCATTCAAAACTTACAGTCTTCTGCCAAATATGGATCAATGATTTTGATGACATCACTCTGCACATCAGCTTCTCTGTCCAATCAAATGCTCTCTAGAATCTAAAGCATCCCTCCTCCTAAACTATAAATAGACACAGAAACTGCAGCTGAAATCGGTCACTTCTTCATAAATGTACTGTTTTTTACATGGTGAATGGCACATATGCACTAAACAGGGGATAGGGAACGATTCAGACTGTGTAAATATGTTTTCCATTGGGGCAAATGAAGTCTGGTTTAACGTTAGCGTCACGTGAACCGCAGCAGCGGCACACAGTCAAGACAACATAGCCAGAGCAGCATGCGCGCGAGTCGAAACATACCAGAAAATGTATCGGACCATTTGAATTCTCCACAGAATGCTGTTTAAAATGATATGGAGAAGATTAGAGGACAAACGGTGAGAGATTAGGAGGAAACTGCGGCTTTACTGAGCTCAGCGGCTCTGGCCGAGCTGTGATATAAATTCAACGCAATTGGCTGTTTTTAAAAAGGGGAGGAGCTGGTCGATATGCCCCGCCCTTTCTTCCTGTTTCAGTGGAAATGATGTCAACACATTGAATAATGCTGCGTGTTTCAAGGCACTTCAGTGGGCCTTTAAACAAGACAAATGTAGGGTGGGGCTTGTCGGCTTGATTTTGTCCATGAGAAATTGATAGAATGGTTGGAAGGTTGTGGTTTTGTCGATCTCATGTGAGTGACAGGTTGCCCCGCCCTCACGCCAGTGAACACATCATCAGAGAAGTCGTTGCAAGGGGGAGGAGAAATTAATTTGATTAAATTTATCAGGGCACAACAATTTATAAAAAAAATAATGATGTGCATGGATAAACCAAAATTATAATAATAAAATGTCAATATTCCATAAAGAAATTGCCAATTTTTTTCATGTTGACTTTAATTGATCAATGTTTCAAAACAGTGCTTATTAGAAAAGTTTCTTCCCCCAGGCAATCTACCTCTGTGGAATGATAAATATGTGCAATACCACTTAGGCCTATATTTCTTTGATAATAACCTACTTCTTTTCATTCTATTCCTGTAAATTCTATTCTACTCTTATATAGGCTAGTATACACATGTAGCTCTATACTGTATATATAAACAGACACATATTTTATATAGTGTGTGTGTGTGTGTGTGTGTGTGTGTGTGTGTGTGTGTGTGTGTGTGTGTGGTTGTGGGTGGTGTTGTGTTGTTGGTGTGGGTGGTGTGGTGTGTGTGTGTGTGTTGGTTTATGTGATTTATGAGGACACAATTTTGTATTATGAATGTGTATTACACTGGTATTACAACTTATGGGTGGTTTATGAGGACAAAAAAGTCCTCATAAATCAAATGGCTTAAAAAAACATAAAAAACAATGTTTTATTAAAAAAAATTAAATGCAGCATGTCTCCTGTGATGGGTAGGTTTAGGGACAGGGGCAGTGTAGGGGGATAGAATATACAGTTTGTCCAGTATAAAAACCATTACGCCTATGGAGAGTCCTCATAATGCTGTTGCACCAACATGTGTGTGTGTGTGTGTGTGTGTGTGTGTGTGTGTGTGGTGTGTGTGTGTGTGTGTGTGTGTGTGGTGTGTGTGTGTGTGTGTGTGTGTGTGTGTGTGTGTGTGTGTGTGTGTGTGTGTGTGTGTGTGTGTGTGTGTGTGTGTGTGTGTGTGTGTGTGTGTGTGTGTGTGTTCTGTGCCCGGGCTATCTGTTTGTATGACCAAAGAAAGACAGGGGAGTGTTCAGGAAACTTGTTTGGCAACCAGTATTATATTTGCAGTTCCGTTTAGTGGCGCTTGTGGCGTAGAAATGATACACTTTAAATAGACGAAGGAATAAAACAGCAGAAGGATGCAGTGCTTTTCTCAACCGCAGAACATTAAGCGCCTTCTAGCGGGGAAGCTCTCAGCCGTGGCATGTGGAGAGACTTCTGGGATGCTGGCGGATTATGAGGCGGGGATTCCAGTGACCCAGGTATTGGTCCAGTGCTCGAGGGTCGTTTTGCCCTGCCGTTATCTCTCCACTATAATAACACATCAGCTTTAACTGGCATCTCGCCTCGAGTGACTTCTTCAATCTGTTCGCGCGCTCGAGTACTTATAGAGTCCCTCGACGCTGCAGTGCGAGACTCTCGTGACGGAAGTGAGCCTGTAGACTAGCTTTTATCCTTTCTGTCATTGTTAGTGCTGATTTTCTCATAACCTGAGACACGATGGGAATTCGGACGGGCATTGTCCTGATTTTTCTCGCAGCTTTTGCATTTGTTGCAGCTGAGGACGGAGAAAGCACAGAAGGCGTGATCGAACAGTTGGTTGTGGAGACATTGGTAAGTTGGGTCAAGTTTTTATGAATGACTATTATTACAAGACTGAAGAGTCCACGTAGCCGATCACTGCATTCATGCTTTCAAACAAATGCATGCTAACGCCTCCTGTATCTGTTTTAGTAGTCAATGTTCTGCGCATTTCATTTCCTTTTCAGTACCAATCTTCAATATTTCTGTTTGTGACTATTTTAGGTGATGCCGGAGACATGCACGATTACATCCGAGATGGGAGACACGCTTCAAATTCATTACACGGTATACATGCAGCGCTATAAAAGCATGTTATGTTTGTAAAACCAGGCACCTCCCAATGAAATCTCAAGGTATCATGACATAAAACTGTGAAATGGATTCTCGCGGGGTTATTTGCACATTAAATCATTCAATGATGTGGCAGACTAGCTGACATCTGGACTCGCCATATCTGAATGAAAATGTAGTTGTAATGCATATTACGTATGAAAGAAAGATGAACCCAATTAACACATTCCTTTTAAGTTCATTGAGTCACGTTCCAGTTTCGAAATGCAGGTATTTTTATTTAATAGTATTTCAGTTTTAAGCGAAACCAAATGTTCTAGAGGAGGCGGAGCAACACGTCAGCATTTGAGTCAGCGCGAGGAAATGCACGAGGGGCGAGTGCGCGCACACGGAACATAGCGACCGACCGTGTGTTGTTGTTTACAAGTTTTTTTTTGTTTATTTTTTACTCACGTTACTTAAATTACCAACTTTGGTTTTTGCATCAAAATACGATTTTTTTTGTAGGCTAAATTAATAAATAATTGAGCACGATTACATTTTGTGACAACATGCCCCACATATTTTCATATACGGGTACTATATTAAACGTGCCATTAATAACCATTTATATTACGGTATATTGATATTAATCAATGTGTGTGTGTGTGTGTTTGTGTGTGTATAGTAATTTTGTTAGCCTACTTGCAAGATCTGAAACTGATTTTTTTTTATTGTAGGCTATATTTCATTTCCTTACATTACCAAATTTAAACTTGAAGTACTAAAATAGCTAAATCTAAATAAACTAAAACTAATAAAATGACAAAACAATTTTAAATTAATATATATCCTATTTATATATATAATATATATATATAATTATATATATATAATATATATATTTATTATATATTTTGGGTGATATTTTTAATTATATTTTATATTTTCTTTTTTAAATAAAATGTTTGAATTGTTTTAAAAAAATAACATTTTTAAAATTGTTTTTGTCATTTTAGTTTATTTAGATTTAGTTATTATATATAAAAAATTAACAAGTAAATATTATAAAAAATATATACAAATATTCACACACAAACAATTGTGTGGCAAACAGAAATTGTAATCAATAAAATGTATAACATTTTTACATATAAAACACATGTGACAACTGTGTGACAACATGCCCCAACTTCATATCTTTAATTTTACAATGTGCCTTCCTACTAAAGTTCATGCTTGTCTTAATGCAGGCTGATGTGGTTCTGTTGCACTACAAACCACAATTCCAGTTATTACTTGTTTTTTATTGAGTTTACGTTTTACTTGAGTTTAGTTTGTTAGTTGAGTCTTATTCTATAGGTATTTACTACAGATAATTTACTGCATCTACATAAAAATGTCTGGAACTAACCTGGAGCTCTGTTGTCCATCTCTGTGCAGGGCCGATTAATGGACGGGAAGGTGATTGACACCTCTCTGTCTCGTGAACCTCTGGTCGTAGAGTTGGGCAAGAGGTCTGTGATCACAGGTAAAAGGCTCCGTCATCGCAATGCAACCCCAAATTACAGCATGAAATTACAACAGAAGTAAAACAGCACCAACTTATCATATTTAGGTTAAAAATACTCTTGTAGGCTATAGTTTAATTCCAACTGGACCGCGGCACAAAATGACAACTGTAGCACCACTTAACCGTTTCTGCAGTTAAAAGTGAGCAGCGTGTCAAAAAGGAGCTGTTCACAGCACAAGCGTTCAGGGCCAGGAATATATACTGTATATAAACCAAGTTTATATGAAAGCTTGTTTCTTTTTATCTCACAATTCAGATTTTTTTCCTCACAATTGTGAGTTTATGGGCTATCTCCTAATTCTGACTTTATAACACACAATTCTGACTTTATAACTCACAATTGTGAGTTTATATCACCCAATTGCGAGAAAAAAACTCAGAATTGTGAGATAAAAAGTCAGAATTAACTTTTTTATTTTTTATGTGGCGGAAACAAGCTTAGGTTTGTGACGAGACATTTTTTCTTTTATCTACATTTAGGCTAGCAATAGCTGTTAATCAGCATGTTAAGTGCATTTCATAATGTTAGAATTCTGGAAATTATTTGTAGAGGGCAAGAAAAGACAAAACTTTGAAATTAATTAACTTTGTTTTCTGTTCATAATGAGAGCATTTTGATTATACGTTGTTTTTTTAGTAGATACTAGTTCTCATCTAAAATGATAGTTTGTGGTAATATATGTGTGTGTGTGTATATATATATATATATATATATATATATATATATAATATATATAACACAATATGTGTGAGTGTGCACACACATCTATATATAAAATATATGACATATAATAATATATATACACACATGTTATATAAACACAGACTTTTATGTTAGAATCGATTAATCATCATGAATCGATTTGACAGCAAAATATACAAATGGGGACTCTTGGGACCCAATATCCTCATCTTTGAGGACTATTTTAGGACTTTTTTTTTCTTTGGTAAGGGTAACTATATTGTCAAGATGGTTATGATTACTTAGGACAGCTTTTTGGGCTGAGTTTTCTTATGTAAAACCATATAATAATCTGGTGTTTCCACAATTGCACATACATTTAAAACTCTTTTGTTTTGTTTGGCAGGTCTAGAGCAAGCCCTGGTCGGAGTGTGTGAAGGGTAAGCCGACGTTAACGCCTGTATTTCTCTTTGGAATGCACAATTACATCAATGCACGTAGGAAGAGGTGGTGAAAGTACAGCTATTGAACAGTATGTTCAAGACCACTTAAAGAAAAGGTCTTTTAGGGTGAAGTTTGAATCACACACTTGAAAGTCTTTTTTCAGTCTTTTCTGTCTATGTTTTTGCACAGGCAAAAAATCAAGGCCACGATTCCAGCTCATCTAGCATATGGAAAGAGAGGATACCCTCCAACCATTCCAGGTACATTGGCAACACACTTAAAGGACCAATTATGCCATTTTTGGGGTCTACTAGAATAGGTTTTCATGCTTGAATGTTAAAAATACACATATTTTACATTGTTGCAGCACCTCTCTTCCCAATCTGTCAGTAACGCTCTGGGATGCGTTTCTCTGAGCCAACTATGGTTGCAAGTTCTGTGTACCAACACAGTTTAATGGAACTTGTGACCATAGTTGGCTTTTGGGAAACGCGCCCCTGTTTAGTTCCTGTCCAGGGTCGTCCCCACCATTGAGGTCCACAAGGTCCAGTCCTCAGAAGTGTTGTGAAATTATCACCTAATATTAACTCTTTCATCTGAGCTGCCTCAGCGGTCTAACACCGCTCGTCAATATCAACATTTTTGAGATGACCAATCAAAACAAAGTAGGCAGGCTTGAAGTTCACAGAAGCCAGCACAACGCTTCAGTTAACGGTCACAAAGTGTGAGATAAGATGTAAGTAGCTAAACTAAACATTTAATATTTCACAGGTGTTTTAAGATATAAATGTTAAACGACCAATAGAAATAATTAGGGATGCTAATAAACTAATAAACATTTGTCTAATTTTGCCATGTTGTATTGAAAATAGATGACTTACGTTGTTCATGTAATGTAATTCGTAACCGACAGTGCAACGAGACAAGAAACATTAACGTTTTCGTCATATTATTAGGCATAAGATTAATAATGAATGTGCACATATTGTGAATTGATTTAAAGTAACACTAAGTAACACTTTTCAACCTTTATAATATATTTCCAAGACCCTTGTGATGGTACATCGACTTAAAATAAGTTAAATGACTCGTCTGCCATAGCCTGACGGGGTCTGTATCGCTTTTACTGGCACTATGTAACTTCGGGTTTCGGGTAGGAACCCGACCACAAAAAGAACTACAAAATTCGACTGCTTTACGTCAAGCGCTACAATAGTCATTATTTCGTTTTTCTTCGTTTCTGATGTCGCAATACATCAACCTTTCATGAAATCATGTAACATACTCTACCTTGTCAGTGGACATCGTTCATTCTGAAGCCGGTGCTGGATAAACAGCGAGCGTGCGTGCGACGGTAGGCTAGATTATTTACGACAGCGGCAATGGACAATTTCGTTTCCAACCAGTAGGGCGACCGAAGAGGAAAAGTTACTTGGTGTTACTTAAATAAACGTAGCTTTCCTGGTGGTAGCCTTAAGTAAATTCACTTGTGTAAAATGATTTATAAAACATAAATATCTCTGTTTACATTCTTCACTAAGAGACAAAAGTGTCTCAATCAGAGCTCAGCTTTAGTGAGGGAAAACATACAGGGCAAGATAAGGAGACTGAGAAAAAAAGAAAGAGAAAAGGTGAAGATAAAAGAGGGAGAGCAGGTATAGACAATTAAATCATGTGACTGCTCACTGACATGGTTTAAAGCTATTGTTATTCAAACATCTTAAAGGGTTAATTTTACCCACAAATGAAAATTCTGTCATTAATTCCTCACCCTAAAGGCCTGTTCACACCGGGACGAATTTCGCGCGCGTTATTCGCCGACGTTTAACGCCTCGTGACTAAACAAAGGGCACCAATGTGAGTGTTCACACCGACGCGTAAAACGCCACGCGTAAAAGCGTCATTTTTAAAAAAACGGCTCGGGTTCGTTTTTTCAGTTTGATGCACCGCGTCAAAAACTTTCCGACCAATGAGACTGCCGCTTTTGCTCACGTGTCTGGAGCTTCTGAAGTTACAGTAAAACACAACTTGGGGGCGCTCAAACACAAAACGGTCTTGCCGAGCACACATACGTAATGGCGAAGAAGATATACAGCGTCTACACCATAGACATAATATAATACATAGACGCCCTATTGGCCGCTGGAGCGCACGTCAACCGCGCCGCCATATTGGGGATGGCAACTTTCCCATACCTCTCATACTGGGAATTGAGAAAAATGCCTGTTTTGTGCGCTGCTTGGGGCTGTACAAGTCGCCACACAATTGAAAACCGCTTCCGAGGAATTATCTTTCACAGGCAAGACTGAACGTTTGTTCTTGGTTGTATTTGGTCATGATTTAATTAGTAATAGTAACGTTCAGAGGATAAATTTAAAAATACTACTGTTATTGTGTCACGAAATGGAGTTTTAATAGTTTTTCAGTCGACAATGTAGTTGTTTAAAGCTTAAATATGTGGTTTGTTGATAAAGATAGCGCCTATTTAAAAATTTGATCTGACGGTTTCGGAGTTGTAGGATGCGATCACCGGGCGCTCAGCGCTCATTAAGCCCGCAGAGGACAGCCTTACCTCGGCGAGTCCTTTTGAAGTTTGCCGCCGGCTCGGATGTCTCTAGTCTAGTGATTAAACATGAGATATAATTCGTCTTGTGTATATCTAACGGGCGATCTTTGGTCTCATTAATCTATAAATGGTTCCCTGGTAAATCGTTTTGGCTGCGGGCAAAGTGAAGTTTCATAACTTTATATTTAGGCTTTTTTAACGTTGTATCCTGCTGTATGTTTAACTGAAGCTACTTCTGGTATAATGGCTATTACTGATCAATAAAACTGAAATTTAACAAAAAGAGTTAAACATTAAATATAAGTCACTATTTAACTTATTTTTTATTGTGTATATTCTGTAATTGATACTTCTTATTCTATTGCTATTATTATAGTATTATTAATAAACCATATGCTATTATCAATATTTTTATGATTGTATTATTGTATGATATTATATAATTATACTATTCATTACTATTTTATTTGCTGTATACTATTTGTTTATTTTATTGACTAAACTATTTACTATTACTTCTCACAAATGTTATATTTACTGCATTGCACAGTAGTTGTACCATAACATATGTATTAGCATAAAGGACCCACCAGTTATCTTTGTTATTGCTCAAATCTGGTCAATCACAGAAAATGCTTTTTCCACAATAAGAAAACTTAAATTATATCTCAGTATGGGGGTCTTCATCATTCTTATCCAAGAATAAAAAGCCAGATACATGACAAGCCTGAGCTTTGACCATTCTTTATTAAAACAAATATTTTACAAGTGTAACTATTGAGATTTTAAATAACTAGAGATGGAACTTTTTGTACACCACATACAAACCACTGAAATCGGTTGATAAATATAAAAACAGTTTTTGTTTTTATCCAGAAAAAAACGCAGCTCACCCTTGATTACAGCATTACAGTGCAGTCTTGCCCTCCGCAAAATGGCGGACCCGTTGACGTATCGCAGCAACGTTCCAAAGCGGCCAATAGGGCGTCTATGTATTATATTATGTCTATGGTCTACACTCTGCAGGGAAGAAATAGACGAGGAAGATGCAAGGCCAGATGAATGTAGGTCTTGTTGGTGTCTTTATAAAGAGACACCAACGAGAATAAAGAACTATATGACAAACGCGACAAACTTGCTCTCTTCTTCTGAGTGACAAGCGAGTGTCAGAAGCACTTTGTGGACCGGGGTATTTCTGTTTTACATTAAGCGCCATCTAATGTCAGGGAATGAATTTGCATGTTCACTCGGCTCATCGTCAGCGAAAAACGCTTGGGTGTGAACACAAAAAACGCGTTGAAAAACGCTGACGAATAACGCGAGCCGATATTCGTCCCGGAGTGTACGAGCCTTAATGTCGTTCCAAACCCGCAAGATTTTCGTTTATCTTCGCGAAACAAAACCGAAGATCTTTTTGATGAAATCTGAGCGATTTCTGTCCCTCCATTGTCACGGGTTGGTGTAGAAAAGGAAAGCGAGAACTCAATAGCAGAGAATGAAGGTTTAATAAAAATAGAAAATAAATCCAGGTACAAACTGAAAACAAAAGCAGGCAAACAGATAAGCAGGTCTAACGGCAGGAACACTAGGAAACATAATATAACGAACAAGCACAGGACTACAAACACAGGGAGACTAAATAGGGAACAAACAAGGAGGGTAACGAACAAGGCAGGTGGGAAAGATTAAATTAATTATCAGGAAACAAGATGGGAGGGGTTAGACAATTGACAGGAGAGCACATGGCACAATGAATACAAGACAAGCCATGTGCTCACAATAAACCAGACCAACACAAACACATGACAGACCGGGAGTGTCACAGCTCTGTCACTAAAACCAGAGAAAACACAGATAAGGGTGACAGAACTGTGACATCCATTGACAGCTACACAACTACCATTGTGACGCTTCAAAAAGTGCATAGAAGAGATTGTAAAACTAATCCATATGAATCGAGCAGTTTAGTCCAATTTGTCTGAAGAGACACGATCACACTAGCCTGGCTAACGGCAGACCCAATTCTCGTTGGGACTTGGGTCTGGGAACCACATGTACGTTTTCTCGTATTTGAGGTGTGGTTTACGAATACCCGGCGCCGTTTATTGGGTGCTAAGAATCTCTATCAAATGCGCCTGTACGTAGCAAATAGCCAGCATAGATGTCGTCATCGTCTTGCTGCTCCCTCCCCGTTCTGTGATTGGGTCCCTAAATGAGGCGAAAATCTGGACCATGGTATCCATACTGCCTTTCAGCGTGAATAAAATCGCGCTGCGGGAAGGCAGCATGGGGAAACCCAGACTACGATCACACTATATGATGAACAGATTGAATTTAGGCTTTCATTCACATATAAACATTCATCAACTCACACATCAGTTGTGGTAAAACGGAAGCTCAAGTATGTTCGCTTAACGTGCGAGAACCAATGAGGTTCATTCTCGTGTTACGCAGCACGTTTGAGCTTCAGCAAGAGGTTTGTTCTCGTGCGTCAAGCAGGTACGGATGAGCTTCTGTTTATGTTTGCTGATCAATGTTTATACGTGAATGAAATAATTTTCATTTTTGGGTGAACAAAGACTTTAATATGCACTTAAGTGTATCAGGGAAATCAAAATTTTCTCTTGAGGCATTCCCCCGAACCCCCTTAGCAACTTAATTTTGGGTCCTCATCATGGTATTTTTAAAACCCAGCGTATGGCCCTGTTCCTGTCTCTATGAAGCCCCTACTTCCGAAAAGCACAATGTGCTCCGGTTGGTCAGTTGGACCAGTGTGTTGTGATTGGTCAATCAATGGTGATCTTTTGGACATTGCACAACACATAACTAACACAACTCAACCAGGCCTCGCTCTCTTTATTTTGCGTATGCATTGGCCAGGAATTATTTATATGAGGAATACTGTGACGGAACTGTTCCGGGAAGAAAACTCAAGACTACAATGGTGGTTTTTAAGGGAGTTCAGAAACACTCTGCAAATAGTTTAGTGTCACACAACAGCTTATTTACATGTGTGAAAAATATTTAAAGTCCATAAACTATACCACCATCATCAGAAGTAGTAAAATTGTCAATATTTTATAGTAGAGTAAAGCTGTAGAGCGATGGTTAAATCACAGTGGATGTGATCATCTGTGTTTTCCTCACAGGGGACAGCACACTTGAGTTCGAGGTGGAGGTGATCTCTCTGTCCCAGCAAACGCCCTGGCAGAAGCTTGTTAACGACGTCTTGCCCCTTTTGTGTTTGGCGCTGGTTCCCACTTTACTGGGCTTAGTGGGACTCTACCTCTACAACAAAGCACACGCGCAACCTCTTGGCAAGAAGAAGAGCAAAGACAAGAAAAGCAAGAAGAAGTGAGATCATTTAAATAAACTATTTAAATAAAGAAAAATGCTTTGTTTGGTGCTTTCATTAAAACATAAAAACTCTCTTACGCTTATATTTAAGATATTGAACAGATACTTTTGTCTAGAGCCACTTACAAAAGGTGTTTTAGGATGTACAGTGGGCCCAAAAATATTTACACTTAAAGTATTTTGTAATTTATTCAGACAATGTTTAGCCTAAACTGTAGACATTTCACCTCAAACACCTTACATAGTTTCAATATAAATATAATCTACCGGTCAAAAGTTTGAGGTCAGTGGAATGATCACCAAGGCTGCATTTATTTATTAAAAAAGTAAATATTGTGAAATATTACAGTTTAAATTAACTGTCTTCAAATACATTTTAAAATTTTGTTAACATTAATAACACCCTTGTTGTTTAATTGTCATGGTGGTATGTGATAAATGCTTTATAATATGAGTAATTATATTTTATGTGTACAATCTATGATGTTAGTTTATACACAGCACATCTTCAAACACTTATATTAGAATGCGAGGGATGGGCATTAATAACTGGACTGTATGTAATCAATGCAGAAATACAAAGAGACATTTGTGACTAGTTGTTTTAGGTTGTGTGATGTAGTTGCATTTGTTTAAACACAAAACATTACAACCATGGCAATATTCAGAGTTAAAAAGTTGTTAACGCCAGTCTAAGTATTAGGAGTGAATACCCAAATCAGTGAGTTTTGTCTTTATTTGTTGATTAAAAATCAACTACTGATGCTTTCATTGTAATTGATTTAGTATGTGTGATGCTAACACCAGCTGCCCTTATGACCCAGCTAACTTGGCTAACGTTCTGGCAAGGTTCTCTCAAAGTTATTCACACTGGATACTATCTCTCGTTGCAATGCATAGGTCGAGTCTAATACAAACAATGTCCCTCGTGACCAGGATGACTCGGGGTGCGCCCCTATTTAACCCCGTGACTTCCTGCAGACTGTCCCTATAATCTTCTCGCGTGCACGTATGCAGGTCGTAGATTATGTAAAAAAAAAAAAAAAAAAAAAAAAAAAAACTCAAATCCGTTCTTCACAGCTTCGCAACAGAAAACATTTGTTGGTGTCTCGCGACTGCGCGTCCTCCAGAGGCTGCAACGGATTCATTGATAAGGAGATAAGCGGCTGGTGAGTTTGTTTACATTTGATGCTGGGGTTCGTTCTCGTTTTCCTGGCATTTGTGTTGGTCGCTAAACAGAGTGTTTTCGCTCGTTGAAAGGGCCATACTAACTTGCAGCTGTAGATAAGTTAGTAAGACCACGCTTGAAGGGCTCTGAATAGCGATTGGTATCTGAACTACTATAGCTGCATACTCATCTATTTTGTTATTGAATGGGTCTAGCATTGTTGTAAAAAAAAAATATATATATATACATACACACGCGCGCACACGCACACACACACACACACACATTAGTTATAGGATAGGATTTTGTAGTATATTTACGTGTACACTTCAATAATTGTGTGTGTATAATATATTTAATTGAAATTATTCTCTAGTAAGTTTTCTGGCAAGGCTTGCTTAGGACGGTGACAGTCAGAGTGATTCCGCTCGACTTACCAAATATCTTCCGAAACTATAATGGAAAAGTTACCTCATGCTTGCACATTGTGCATGGCTGTTCTCCAGGCGGATGATGGGCATGAATGCTGCCCTTCCTGTTTAGGCCTAGAACACCTTAAACAGGGCCTCACAGAAGATGCTTGCATGAACTGTAGCGTTATGTCTTGGGAGAGGAGGACTTCGAGGATAACCATGGTGGAAGGGCTTTTGGGGGAGTCGCTACCTCCACCCCCACCACGTAAAACAACAAGTAAACGAAAAAATACTGAATCAACCAGTGCTTCCGCTGGTAAAAGACCCAAGGAAGACCCTTTAGGGAAAAGGGTGGATGTGCTGACGGCTGAGTTTGCTCAGATTAAGGCTTTACTTATGAACTTGCAACCGGGCGAGAGACTAGCATCCTCAGTCGAAGCCCCAGCTATGGAGTCGCCCATTGGGGAGGAGGATATCCTTTCAATGGCGGCTTCTCAGAGCCAATTCTATGATGATGTTGATGGAGAGGTGCAGGTTTTATCTGATCATCAATCCCAATTCTCCCATGATGGCTCTCAGGAAGCTGGTCATGGATCTGCAGAAGGTCCACAGTCAGAGCAAGAGCTAGTGAAGCAGGCTCTCCAGGCTGCATTGGCTCGCTTGGGTCTTGACACAGCCCCTGCTGTGGCAACCTCTTCTAGTGCTTTTTTCAGAGGTTCAGCGCAACCCTCTCCTCTTACAATTCCACCATCAAAGGATTATATCGAGGAGTTACAAAGATGCTGGGCTAACCCTAGGACGCTTACGCACCCCACTAGTGCAAGCAGGGCATTGGCTGCGATGCAGGATGCAGACACTTATGGCTTGGGTCAGATGCCTAAGGTTGATCCATTTATTGCCTCTTTTGTTCTTTCTCCAGAGGAGGTATTGAGGCCTAATGTTCGTTGCCCCCGGCCTCAATGTAGGATTACAGATGACCATCTTATCCAGGCATATAACACAGCAGCACGAATGGGTCGCATTGGCAATTCTCTCTCCCATCTCATGTTGGCCCTGTCTCAATCCCTTCAATCATCAGGGAGTGATCCTTTTAACCAAAACTTAAGTGATGCCTCCCTTCAGGCAATAGCATTCATGACAAGAGAGCTGGGAAGGCTGATGTCAACGCTCACACAAGCACGCCGCCAAGTCTGGCTTGCACAATCACCTCTGTCTGAGGCATGTAGGAGAACACTAAGGGACCTTCCAGTAGTTCCGGGGCAACTCTTTGGGCCAGCTGCACAGGAGACACTGGAGCGTAGTGTCCAGGTGAATCAGACCAGGCAGCAGTTTGCTGACCTGAGGAGAGTTCCACAGGCTCACTTAAATTACCGTCAGCCTTCTAGAGGGTATGAACTACCACGCTCTAGGTTTTCAACACGCTCAGGTGATGTTCACAGGAGCCCGCCTACGAGATCACCGCAAGTAGGAAATTCTGCTCAGCGGCCCCGGGCTCGGGGTCAGCAAGTATTTCAGGCCCCTAGGGGTAGAGCACCTGGCCAACGGCCCACCAGGGATGCTAGAGGCCATGGACGTAGGTCCTGAAGGTCCGCGGCCGGCCGTCGGACAGTTTTCTTATCAGCAGCTCAGTTACTGGGAAGCAACAACTTCCGACCCATGGGTTATAGCAACACTGACCCAAGGGTACAAGCTGCAGTTCCGACGGCGGCCGCCCGCCTTCAAAGGGGTCAGGATGACTGTAGTCTCAGACCCCAACAGTTCACTTGCCTTGAGACAAGAAGTAGCACAACTCCTAGAGAAAGGTGCCATCGAACCAGTAGATTGGTCAGAACGGCTAGGTGGGTTTTTCTCCATTTACTTCATCATTCCAAAGAAAGATGGCGGTGTAAGGCCCATACTCGACCTTCGCGGCCTCAACAAGTTCCTGAAGATCTTACCATTTCGTATGTTGCGCATAACCGATGTTCTTCAGGCGGTCAAGCAGCAGCACTGGTTTACTACGGTAGACCTAAAGGATGCTTACTTCCATGTTCCAATTGCTCCTCAACACAGACCGTTCCTCCGATTTGCATTCCAGGACCAGGTCTATCAATTCCGTGTCCTCCCATTCGGCCTTTCTCTGTCGCCACGAGTCTTCACCAGATGCATGGCGGCCGCACTGGCTCCAATCCAAGCCAAAGGACTTCAGGTGCTTCCGTACTTGGACGACTGGCTCCTTTGCTCCCACTCTCAGGAGCAGGCAGTGTTAGAAATCACACAGCTGCTCACACATATTACTCGACTCGGCCTTTCTGTAAATTTCAGCAAGAGCCGTTTAACTCCAAGCCAGTCTGTGAGGTTCCTAGGTCTCACGCTGGACTCACAGTCAATGAAAGCCGCTCCATCAGAACAACGAGTGGACAATATACTACTCCTCCTTCAACGGTTTCGGAGGCAGGCCAGACTTCCATTCAGGTGCTTCCTCAGGCTCACAGGCATGTTGGCGGCAGCAGCGGCAGTCATACCATTGGGCCTACTTTCACTACGCCCCTTTCAAATTTGGGTGAACAGTCTCCACTTGAACCCCAGTTGGCACAGGAACAGGTTGATCAAGGTGACACAGCGATGCCTTCTGGCCCTGAAGTCTTGGAGGAGCAGATTGTATCTGACCAAGGGGGTTGTTCTGGGCATGATTCCCTCTCGGAGGGAGATAGTCCAGACCGATGCGTCCCTTACTGGCTGGGGGGCAGTCTGGCAACACAGAGCAGTCACAGGACAGTGGGGTCCTCGAGAAAGAGGCGAGAATATAAATACCCTGGAACTTCGTGCAGTTCTGCAAGCTCTGAAGCACCTCGCTCCGTTTTTGAAGGGCAGGCATATTCTCGTCAGGTCAGACAACAAATCAGTGGTTTATCACATCAACCATCAAGGGGGCATAAGGTCCAGCCAATCCCTTCAAGTATCACAGGAACTGCTGACTTGGGCCTTCCCTCGCTTTGCAAGCATCAGAGCAATGCATATCCCAGGGGTATCAAACGTGGTTCCAGATTTCTTGTCGCGCCACAGAATTCCATCGACAGAGTGGAGCCTCAACCCGGAAGTGGTAGAGATGATATGGCAGCGGTTTGGCAGGGCAGAAGTGGACCTATTTGCCTCGGCGACAACAACCCACTGCCGTCTCTGGTTCTCTCTAGCAGAGGAATCCAGTCCGCTGGGGCAAGATGCTCTAGCCCACGCCTGGCCAGATCAGTTACTCTATGCCTTTCCCCCGATACCGATGATTGGGGTGACCATTCACAGGGTTCTTCAAGAGCACCACAGGCTGCTGCTAGTGGCGCCAAACTGGCCGGGGAGACCGTGGTTTCCAGTGATGTACAGGCTCCTAGACGGGGATCCTTGGACCCTTCCCAGGAGAAAGGATCTCCTCCGGCAGTTGGAGGGTCAGATTTGGCACCCGAACCCAGACCGCCTGAAGCTCTGTGTGTGGCCTCTGAGGGGCCGGAACCACTCTTTGGAGCCTGCGATCAAAGGGTCCAGAACACCATATTGAACTCTAGAGCACCTTCTACCAGGAGTGCTTATGCCTATCGATGGAAGCTTTTCTCTGAGTGGTGTTCGGAGCAAGCAGTGGTCCCAGAGCACTGCCCTGTTCCTATGGTTTTACGTTTTCTGCAGTCACTATTAGAAAATAATAGAGCGGCTGCTACTTTAAGAGTTTATGTGGCGGCAATTTCAGCACATCACGTACGAATAGATGGTCAGCAATTGGGTTCTCATGCCTTGGTTACTCAGTTTCTTAGAGGTGCTCAGCGACTGCGCCCCCCTCAGTCCATCAGGGTTTCTTTATGGGACCTGGGCCTAGTCTTGAAGTCTCTTACATTGCCCCCATTTGAACCTTTAGAGCAGAGCGATCTGAAGTGGATCTCATTGAAGGCAGCGTTTCTCTTGGCCATTGCTTCGACTAAGCGCGTGAGTGAACTCCACGCGTTATCAGTTAACGCATCCTGTATGCGTTGGAACGCAGATGGCTCAGGCGTGACGTTATGGCCCAACCCAGCATTTCTCCCTAAGCGGCTTTCTGCCCTTTTTAGAAACCAGGCTATTGAGCTGGCAGTGTTTAATCCTCCGATGTCAAACACGCTGGAAGAAAGTGGAAGCACACTGCTGTGCCCAGTAAGAACTCTCCGAGGCTATCTGAGGGCCACGGAAGTTTTTCGAAAATCGGACCAACTTTTTCTCTGTTACGGGGGCCCGAGAAGAGGGCAGCCCCTCTCAAAACAGAGATTGTCACACTGGGTAGTTGAGGTAATCACCCACGCTTACACATCTAATAAATATCCAGTGCCTTTGGGGGTGAAATGCCATTCAACAAGAGGAATATCAACGTCTTGGGCTGCATTTAAAGGGGTCCTTCTAAGTGACATCTGTGCAGCAGCTACGTGGTCCTCAACAAATACATTTGCCAGATACTACAGGGTAAATGTGGCTGCTTCCGGTAATATTGGAACAGCTGTACTCTCCGGGCCCTCAACTTCCTCTTAACGGTGAGTAGGACCTCCTCGTGACTTTGTTGTTATAAGTCATCCAGTGTGAAGCACTGCCTCTGGCGGTCAGGAAGAACGAAATAGAACGAGAGTTACGTATGTAACTGCGGTTCTATGAGTTCTGGATGACCGCCAGAGCTTTTTGTCACTCGGAGTCAGGCGAGAAGATTCCGTAGGGACAGTCTGCAGGAAGTCACGGGGTTAAATAGGGGCGCACCCCGAGTCATCCTGGTCACGAGGGACATTGTTTGTATTAGACTCGACCTATGCATTGCAACGAGAGATAGTATCCAGTGTGAAGCACTGCCTCTGGCGGTCATCCAGAACTCATAGAACCGCAGTTACATACGTAACTCTCGATCCTACATGTCTTGCAGGTGAAAGGTCTTTCTGCTGGCCAAAATTCAATCAAGAAACTAAGCTGCCTCTCAAAACGTAATTCTCTGACTTTCTCTGCTCTTGAAAGAGTGTTCTCCTCCAGGTGACCAGTCCTGCATTATCAGCAAGCAGTGGAGAGAAGGGTTAAAGGTCAAACAGCTTTAAAAGGTTAGGAAGTTTTAAGTCAGCAGATCTTAAAGCATTGTCTTCAACAAGAAAGAATAGACTGTGCTAAGCATTTTATATTGAATAACATTGCTGTTTTGTAAAGAGGTTTGTGTTTGAGTGTGTGTTCCCAGCATGCATTGCGACATGAAGAAATGATACAGGTAATGTTGAGGTTTGTGTTGTTGAGGATTTGTTTCTCACTAAAATCTTTTTAACAGCCTACAACAGTTTTGCATTAATGATAAACAAGTCCAAGTTGGCTAAATAACAAATTACTGAAGACATTTTGAGATAAATAAAAAAAAAAAAAAAAATCTTTTTATAATTGCAGTGCAAAATAAAACATTTCAGTTTTGTGATGCGTTTCTTTGGCCAGAAGATTCCATAATAATGTTATGTATTAGATTAACAAGTTCCATAAAACATAGCTTCATGTTATTTGTTGCCCTGTTTTGTACTAGATTAATACAGCATGTCTTTACAAGACATCACGCATCAATGTTTGAGGTTTGCCATGCATCTATGAGTGATAGAGCTTATAGTTATAGCTGAGCTTATTTGTCATAAATGACGTGATGCAACATTTCTTCAATTAATTCAAAAACGTAGTCTATTTTCAACTTCACCTTTCATTCTAAAATGCATCGACCTGTTTTCCAGATGTATAAAGGACAATCTTCAATGATTTGGCGCCATCTTGAGGTAATGAAACTGCATCGGTCAACACATTTTCATGAGTTGATATAAAGTTGTAAGAAAAGGCTGTGGGATTTGAGGAAGTGTCCAAAATTCTATAAAATATACTGAGATCATTGCAATGAACAGACTCACGACTGCATGCCAGAGGCATACAAATATTTTAATTGCTTCCAGAAACACACTTTTACATTACACGTTTCACATTTATTCCTTAAAGCTGTTTCTGCACAATATTCGCTGCTTCTTGGACCACATAGCGCGTTTGACCGCGTCTTCCAGTGGCAGCGGAGGTCTGAAGAGTTGAAGAAGACACCACCAGAAGCTTTTGTTGCTGAACATTCTCATCAGAGACCGAAACTTCATCCAGGTACTGCTTCAGATAGATCCTCAGTCGTTCATTCTCCTGTAACAGAAGCACTTTCTCTCGCTTCAGACACAAACGGTCAAGCTGAACCT
This sequence comes from Chrosomus eos, assembly GCA_036326025.1. NCBI lineage: Eukaryota > Metazoa > Chordata > Actinopteri > Cypriniformes > Leuciscidae > Chrosomus > Chrosomus eos. The sequence goes on along the minus strand of CM070828.1, from coordinate 8,022,352 downwards.
TGTTGTAACGTTGCCAAAACTTCCCAAGAGGAGAATAGTCATGTATTTGCTGTGAGGACAGAGGATAGGACAAGGGGAGAAAAGTCAAAAGACAACACAAATGATATATTCATTTTAACAGATGACTATAATAATGCAAAGAAAATGCTACTACACATCAAATTAAAGTAATGAAACTGCACGAAATATGGGAAATTATTTCCCCAAAGCAACAGATATCTGAGGATATAACAGGATATCTATTGAAAAAATAAGAATTATTTTTTCTATCTGGAATTAAAGCTGCAGTCCGTAGCTTTTTCCCTTTTTGTCGCCATCTCTGTTCGAAATCTGTAACTGCAGTGATTCGCGGAATTATCATCTTTACGTGGGTTGTAAATCGGCATGAAACAGCGCGGATGAACACAGTGTTTTGAGACGAGTGCTGCTGTCAATCACCGCGCTGTGTGGAGACTGTCATTCAGAATCACAGATTTACTTTTTGAAAGTTTGACTAACATAAGAATTTTCACCGGAAAATGTCTTCTGAACAAGTAAGTAACATCCATTTTTGTTCTGATCATCTAAGGGGGAAAAGGCATTCGACATGACAAGCGATCGTTAGATTTAATCAGCGCGATTTACAGCAACTGTGCAAATCATAGCCTACTTTGTTCTCAAATTGTTCATGTTAACAACATCAGCATTGCGTGACTAACGTTATTTAATGTGTTTTATGATTACCTGTGTAGTTCAGAATTCATATTCTCCATAATAGCTAAACGAGAAAGGCACAACAAAGGAAACTCCATAACTGTGTGAATTAAGAAAACATACTGTTACACGATTGAACTATTGAAATGTCTTACTTGTTCAGCAGAAAAAGCTGTCTCTTCTTCCGTTTCGAACCCCTTCGGGAGTTCACGCACCTTTCAAAAGCCCCACCGATGTGTCTCCTTGTGTTCGCATGAGACGGTTTCTTTCTCTTTCCACCTTAAATCCGAAGTACGAAGTCTTTTGGGGTTTATAACTGGTTAATCTCCAGTTGACACTGATGATTGTTGTTTGGATCTTTCTGGATCCGCCATGAGTTTAATCATGTAAAGTGCTGCGAGAAAAGCCCATCTCTACATCTCCTCGCGCGCAGTATAGCTGGCTAGCCGAAACTCCTTCTTTATGTGTACGGATGTGACGTAATGACGCAAAGACATGCTCGAATTTTCCGCGAAAACCCACCAGTACCACTGGAATTAAAATCATTATTACAAGCTAACCGTTTTGAATCTAGCTATGGCAAGCAGATAGTTTTGAACACTGGCTGAAGATGTTTTTTTTTTAAATAATTAATTTGATTATTTTTAACTTAAAAAAGTTACGGACAGCAGCTTTAATTGGATTGTAAAAAGTCGGCCACTCCATGTCAAAAAGATGGCAGATTTGAAAGCGAGTTTACAGTGGATTGTGGGAGTGTGATTTTAATAAACCTGAGTGAGTTTCTCATCCGCCGACTTCATGGCATTGGCTTTCTCCTGACTCAGCTCTTCTTCAGTCAGTGATGATTTGTAGAAGGGCAGAACCTTCTCGTGCTCCGTCTCCATCTTACTGCACACCTCAGAGAGACGCATCAACCTTTCCCCCTATGAAGAGACAGAATGGGTGACTGATTGGATGTTGAGAATTACATAATCTCTACTTCCAATAAATATACAAAATGCATCCCTGTTGCAAGAAAAAATATATTTCTGGTCTACTAATACAAGACAGTTTCTCCTGTTTCAGCTTGACTGAGATATTAACTAATAAAGATGTATCTAACCTAAACGAAGTTGTATGTTTTATTATGCATAAAATGCTTAAATGTAAATGTATCATTAAAAGGCATTCTGTGTTCTGATATGGTTTTGCATGATGTAGCATGATGTTTTTGATATGTCCATGATTCTCATTTTTAACATGTAAAACATTAAATATAATAGATTTTAAATGTTACTTATTAAAGTAAGTAATCCAAAATTGCATCTCACCAAGTTCCAACATACTTGTTGATCCTGGAACAACATTCCAATCAACCAATCAGATTCAAGGGCTAGGTTTACCGTTAATGTCCAGTTTAGGCTTATAACAATGGTTAGGGGTTTCTCAGACAGCAACATAGTGTCGGCCCAAATCTGGTACAAGTTATATCCACATGTACCAGATGTGGCCCGAATCTGGGCCAACACTATGTTGCTGTCTGGGACACCATTCTTATTCACCTGTCATTTCCCTATGATTTGAGAAGTTATGGTTAGGGTTAGGTTTAGATTTAGAGGTACGAATAGTTGTTAGGACATGAATGTTGTTGCAGGATCAACAAAATACAATTATTACTTGAAGGCATAAAGCAGTTGTTTGAAAAATTGTAAAAAAAAACATAGTGTAAATATTAAATGTGGGTGTAATAAATTTACCAAAGCTACTGTCTCCTGTAGTTTTTTAGCAGCATTGTTGCTTTGAATGGTAAGTTTAGTGAGCTGCTTTTTCCGAATGGTTTGGGCCGCACCGAGCTGGACTCTGAGATGTTGAACTTGCTTGGCGAACTCATCACGGTCTGAACGAAGCTGCTGAACCGTTCCCTCACTTTGACTAGAGCTCAGCTGACAGTGCAGAGCTGAGATTGTCTCCTGCAAAAGTTTAAATTGCAATAAAATCATCAAAATGATGAAATATCACAATTGGAAGAAAAATGCTTGTCCAAAGTAGTCCGAAAAAACAGATACCAACACTGGATTTTTGCCTGACCTGCAACTTCTGAACGTGCTTTTTATGTGCGTCAATCTCTTTAGCATTCTGTTTATCCTTGACATACAGAGTCTCAACGGCTTTGTATTTGGTGGACTCGTTAGATTCGGGTGAAACCTCCTGCATGTCTCGTTTTTCCATGACCGCTTTCATCTGTTCTTTCAATATTTGATTTTCCTCTTTGTTCTGCAGAAATAAAACCAACAACATATTATCATATCATGTTTTTTTCCCCCAACTACTAACATTCTTTTGTGTCACATTTTCAAAACTCTAAACTCATTGGTGATCATTAAAGAAAGACCTATCAAAAACATTTTAAGAAAGAAATCTTTATTCTTCCAAACTTTTGATTAGTAGTACTAGTGTACACTTGTAAACTACTACATGAATGTGTATATTTGTTTAATCTGTATTTTTGTAATCCATGAGCACATCTTTTTATATTTAAATATCACTGCATATTTTAGGTTAATGCAATAATTATGATTTTGTAAACCTTACTCTAACTCTTATTATATTTAAAACATATTCTCTCTTTTTTTTTTTTTTGTATTTTACCTTTGTTGACTAATCTAGTTTTTACTAAACCAATGAATATGGCACTATGAAAAATTGCTGGCGATGTTCCTCATTTGTAAGTAATTTTGGATAACAGCATCTGCCAAATTAATAAATATAAACATAATAAAATCAGTACCTGTTTTTTAATTTGATTGCTATTGCTCTCGTAGTCACGTCTCGCCTCATTGTCAATATCAGCGTAGTGATTTTCCATGGAAAACATTACATTCTCCAAATTCACACTCTCCTGCTGGTGCTGTGAAAGAATCTGCTCCCTGGAATTTAAAAGAAATAACATAAAAATGATGCTATTGGTTCAATCCTTTGGAGTGCATTGTCATGTCCCCATATGGATGTTTTTGTATAGAATATTATACCCTTTTTTGTGTGAAATCCTGTTCATGACATCACTTTTGGTGGAAAAACAGTGTAAACATAATTGTTAGTAATGCTCTTGTGAATTTAGCAGTCTTTTATGGTATTAGTTGGAGTCTCTTAAATAAAATTACATAAATCCTTATGATAATATCAATAGTTCAATAGATAATCAGAAAATATACAAACTCAACTAAATTGAAATGAACTTCAAGCTGACACCCTCGAGTTTACTTCTTTTTTAGAGCTAGGTTCAATCTTGTGGTTAAAGTTTGTTATGATAGACGTTCTACTATCTCTAATTAATTTGCAACTAAATGTCAACTAACTCAGTCTATTAGGGTTAGTACAATATGTTAACATGTACTTGCAAAGTTACTCTAAAGTTACTCTAACTGCGTCTAACTATGGTTGCACTTGCTCTCAAATGTTGAACATTCACAGACTGGTTTTGACTGTTCCAATATGGCGGACGGCTTACGTATAGTGGCCCACTGAAATGGCCGCTAATGAGGCATTTATGTACATCTGTGAAGCAGACAGTCTAATGACTGCTAGATGACATGTAGTTACAAAGATACTCACATTTATAGTAAGTGGAATCTCTAAAGCGGACTATCGAAATAAAGTGTTACCTAACCTTCTTGTCATTGCATAAATAATAAACATATAATTAAAGTTTAATTGCCGGAGCTTGACCTGAGTTTATTTCTGAGAGTCTGGTTTACAACCAAAGCATTGTCATTTTCTAAAGTTAAAAAGGTAGGCTATATCCTAAAAGGAATGACCCGAATTAAATTGTCAGGAACTGGCAAACTGGCTAAATTCACACCCTTGAAAACAAAACACTAACTTTTGTGTGACTGTTTGTGTGTTTACCTCTCAGTATTATACTCTGAGCTAAGTTCTTCGAGACTGGTGTTGAAGTTGAGCGCTAGTTCTGCCAGCCGACTCATGTGAAGCTCTAACAGACGGTCCACGTTCTGCAGATGAGAACTGCGCGCCAGCTCTGACTGCTGCTCCCTCTCAGACAGATCAACCACCAAACTCTGTAAAACACACACACACACACACACACACACACACACACACACACACACACACACACACACACACACACACACACACACACACACACACACACACACACACACACACACACACACACACACCACACACACACACACACACACACACACACACACACACGTTTGTTACTCCCAGACTCTGTAATGAAAGCAGGGTTCCCACACCTTGGTTAACTTCAAATTCAAGGACCTTTCAAGGACTTTCCAGGTCCAATTCCCTCAAATTCAAGGACTTAATGTAGCGACACATTTCAAATGAGAGCAAGGTTACATCATGTTACCTTGTAAGATACATTGTTACATTTACAGTTAGTTGTGTCAAACTACTATGCAAAAAAGCATTTTTTTTTTTGCCGTATGACATTCTATTTGTCGTATTTCTGTTTTGCATAAAACTGAAAAATATTCGGTATATTAACTTTTGCATGGATTTTATTGAAAAAAGCTTAGGCTCATGTAACCAGAAGTTTTAAAGGTGCACTGTGTAAAGTTTAGCAGCATCTAGTGGTGAGGTTGCAAATTGCAACCAACAGAAGTTATGGTTGTCTGAGACAAAGATAAATTAAGAGATTTTTTACTTAATTATTCAGTAAAATTATATGTTATTGCGAATATTATTGTTACTTGTTCATCATTGTGTCAGTGTTTTATTAGCTGACTTTAGCTAGCTTTGCACGAAGAACAACAGTGACAAAACGCATTGTCTGTTTAGGGCTCCTGTAGAAACCAAGTGTACCATACAAGCACTGAAAAGTGAAGCCAAAGCGTCTTGATCGCACCTGGTGACCGGTCCTAGTAGAGGTCATAAACCCCGCCTCCCCATGTTATTCAACGGGACGTGATACCAACTAAACAATTAAGTTACACTTCACATATCTTTTTTCCAAAGATAGTTTCTGTCATTTACTGTAGTTTTTATCACGCTGATGTAATTTCAAGTGTTTGTTTTTTAAATAAGTTTGTTTTTAGTTCGTTATTTGATGCTATAAAAACGGTGGTGTGACGTCATGATTGACAGGTTCTCTGAGCGAAGTAGTCACTGAAGCACCAACGGACTTCGGGATCGTCGGAGGACAAGAGATTGTATATTTATTTTAACAAGCATCTTGTCGTACTGCAATCAACAGACATCAAAATTGGAGAGACTGGGAGACAGAACGGAGGAATGGAGCAGACATAGGCCGCTTTAAAAAAAAAAGTGCAGGGAGAGTGCATTCGCGAGAGTGAGGGCGGGGCGTTGATTTCGCGGCTTTACTTCCTGCAACTACTGCGCAGGTCTGGTCCCGAGATCACTACTGCGCAGACTCAAGTCCCAAGATGTCAGCGCCATATCAGGACACTGGCGGCTTCCCTTCTCACCAATGGAAGTGAGCGAATGGGCATCGTCCATCTATTTTACAGTCTATGGTAGAAATATGGTGGCGCAAAATGGGTATTTCAATGTAAGGGGACCCGCACGGCTCAGTCTATGGTAATAAAAACATAACAGTTCATTATTTTTAGAGGTGTATAAACACCTTACATATAGTTATGTATATGATATTGCATTTCTGTCAACAGATCCTCCTAAATATTACACAATGTACCTTTTAGATATATAAATATGCTTTTAAGTTTTTCTTGCCTCATGGGTTTACATTATCTTAACAAGCAAAGCAATTCAACATTACATAAAATATTTCGGCAACAGATTATCACAAATGTTTTAAGTTCATTGAAAACAATGTACATACAAGCCCTATTCGGATGTTAATTGTTTCTCATGTGTTGTGGATGTCTGTAAAAATAAATTTGCATCATGCATGGCACCTCAGTGATAAAACTCATGCATTCGGACAGCGATTTATAGACGGTGGAAGAGCGAGTTTTTTGTAAGTCCACGAGCACACAAACGCACTGCTCACGTGGTCAGTCACATGACTGTCTGCTGTAAATAAAATGTCATATGCTTGGAATAACACAAATAAATTTGTATTTTATTAAATAAAATAATCTATCATTTAATTATTTAATTCTCATTTATAAAAATCGGAAGCTAGATGCGCGTATGCCATATTCAAAATGGTTCTTATATTCTTGCTTTTTCTCAAAAGGACGTAATTACAAAAGTTAATGCAGCCTCTTGAAGTTAAAATAAAGATGCATGGTTTGTATTTTTTATGTTGTGCATAGTAGCCTACATATTTTAAAATTGGAACATATATTCCACATATATAGTCACAATAACAGCCCATTTCAAATGTTTACATGCTTTTTTCTTTTTCTCCTTTATGTTCACTGAGGTGGAGAGGGTAATTAAATCTATTTCTTGTAAATACTTTCCAGCATGTCAGTAATAGGTACATCTTTAAAATTACAGTTTAGCTCAACAGTTATCGTACGTATGGTGATCGGCAGAGATCAAAAAGGATTTGAACAGTGAATTTTTTTAAGTGATCTCTTCTTGTAAATTTGAGATGTGGATTCGGATGGCAATTAAACCATCACACAACCTTGGTGTTTATCAAAAAAAAAAAAGTATGCGGGTGGTGGGAGAAAAACACTGACATTCTAGATTCGGACAGCAATAAAATCACAGACCAACCACTGTAAATGATGAAAATACCTTACGAACCCATGAGAAACCATTATCGTCTGAATAGGGCTATTGACTATGGCTATATTTGGGTTCGGTGTAAGCACTGAAAACATATCACAACAATGCAGATCATTATAAAACATTCCAAATATCTTGAAACTTGCATTTTCCAGGCATCACATTTCAGTAGTTTCAGCCTATTTTTGCAATTTTTCTTGGTGTGTCTGTGAAACGTTGAGGTACCATCGTAGAAGTTTCGTGCGCGCATGAAGTCATGGTGTTGTGGAAAAATTTTAATAGTCATTTATTCCTAATCTATTCAATGTGTAAAAGTATATGTGTGTACGTGCTTGTGCGTGACGTTTTCAGGAATATATGGGACAGGACATCTTGACCTTAGGAATGGTCAGATTTGGCTGGTTTATTCCAGTACCAGTTTGTGTTATTAAGTAGAAACTGAACAGAAGTGGGGGCCTTATCTGGGTGGAAAAGTACAGCGGGTGAGAAGAAACCTTGAAAAGAGTATAAAAGCTGTCTCATGTCTTCCTGGTGCGCGCCACTCACTTCACAGAATGTAACGGCTGTGATGGCGACTGGGCCTTCTTGCAAGAATAAATATTTCTCTTTTTATTAATTTGACTCTGAGTGTCTCTTACGCAGTGATGGTGTTTAACAGAAGTTTTTGCCACAACATTTGGTGTCAGAGTGGGATTCCTTGGCAGTGCCTCCTGGACCTGAGAGCGGACGGTGTTTGGCCACCTGGACTGAGCAGTTCCAGCTCTACCTCGTAAGTTTCAGAGAGAGGGGCCGACCGCTATCAGGGCCAGGAGAAGCTCCACTGGAATCAGATGAAAACGAACCCGTGGCAACTCAAGACATCTCTGGTAAGAGACAGCTAAAATATTTTTCTTTTGGGCTAAAATATTTTTCAAAGAGTGAAACTGAACCATACTGGCTGAGGGCTGTTTCTGTGGTACGTAATCTGAGATTAATTGAGATCTATATATAGATCAAGAAATTTCAAACAGATACGAGGGAAAATAATCTGAGATTAATTGAGGTCTGTGACAGATCAAGAAATTTCAAGCAGATAAATAATCTGGGATTAATTGAGAACTGTGACAGATCAAGAGATTTCAAACAGATAGGTAACCTGAAAATGAGTTGTTCCACCACGGAGCAATTTGTTTTTAGGTGCTGAGGCTAATTAGGGGGAACCAGAACAATCGTAACAGATTTTTTGGTAAACCATAGTTAGGAGGGCACTAATAGTGCAACCCGACCGATTTGGGTTAAAAGAAAAGAATCGGGTTTGTTGGGGACGCCTAACAGACTAAAGAAAACGCGCGTTGAAGAGAAATCCACAGAGAACAGAGAAGCAGCAGTATGGGGATGTCTCAAAAGCAAGCTTGCGAAATTTGGTACACCGGTTTTCTGTCAAATGAGATAAAATTAAGGGCAGAAATGTATGATATTGAGCGCCACAAGATTAAAGGTGGTGTGGGGAACAGTTGAACAGGGCAGTGAGAAATAAAAGTGTCTGCGTTCAACATGTGTGTAAAAAATGTGAACAGATAAGGAAATGTTGGCTTGAAGATAAAATGTCGAACTGCCAGGAGAAATAATGTTTTTACTTCTTCATCCAGTAAATGGATGCATGACATTAGATGTCTATAGAACTTAAAGTTATACGATAAGGATTGAAGTAGCAAGCAGCAATAAGGCTGTCTGTGTGAAATAGAGTGATAGAGTGATAGAAAAAGAGAGAACTGTAAGTGAGAAACTTGATGGAAGAGGGAAGTGAAAAACAAGAAGGTTGGTGTGTGAGAGATGTTTATGTGGGGATTGTGCAAACAATCATGTTCTGGTTAGATAATGAAGGAACTGGCATGTTTGAGAAAAGAAAGGTATGAGAGTTGAGCGCTGACTACTGGAGGCCACCGGGGTCAGCAGAGCATTGAGAGGTGAGATGCGCTGTGAGGAGTTGCGGCAGTCTGACCCAAGAGAATGTGAGTTCCTCTATACCACTTGCCAGAAGAAACCGCATTAAGTGCATGGCTTGTGTCTGCAGATGTGCCAGGGGGACAACACCCTGAGGAGAAGAAAATTATAGATAAAGAGCTAAAGGGGAAATGCGCTTTCGAGAGCCAGCTGAGACAGAGGGGATTGCCATTGTTTGTTGTGGAGACAGGAACAAAACTTTTTATGTATTGGCTGCCTCATGGGCCAGAATAAGAAAATTTATAGAAGTGTTGATTTTGAACTAATATGTTTTAACTCCTGAAGGTCGTTTGACATGGGGGGAGGGCTAAAGATGAAGACAGCTTTTGATTTAAGAAAAGTCTGGATAACAAAATTTAATGGTAAAAGGTTAGTGATGAATTTAATATTACATTCTGTCTAAAATATACTCATAGAAGGCGTTGAAAATATTATTTGTTTATAGTGAGAGAGAGACTTCTCGAGTGGAGGAAGGCATGGTAAACTGTGTCTGTCTTTCTGTTGTCGGCCTGCTAGAGCAAGCTGAAGCAAAATAATGATAAGGAAAATTAAACAAAGCAACCCAGCTGACTTGTCTAAAAGTCTAATGAAAAATGAACAGAAATGCTTTGGAACTGGTTAAGAGACCATGTAAAATTAGGTAAAAGCTGCAGAAAATGTGAAGTTTAAAATCTTATTTAAAAGTTAAATCTTTTTAGCAATAATATATAAAAGAAAGAGTTAATATTGAAAAAAGCGAACATTGAAAATGAGCAGTTAACATATGTGTGTCTAGTATGAGTGTGTGTGATGGTGACAGCACTTTAGGTCTTGTATGTATTAGTTGAGGGTACTAATATTCCGCCTGAATAGTGAGTATATTGTTTCATCATTACAGATGGGTTGAGGCAAATGACAAATTTTACAGAAAGCGATAATTGTGAGTGGATCTGATGAAAAGATGATACAGAACATAGGACGAGCTTTAAATTGATTGGTCATCAAGCTCTGTCTGGTATTAATTACTTTAGTCTTTTATGATGTTGATTTGAATTACGTTCTGGATCAGTTTAAGTGTTTGTGTAAATTGGAATTGTGGAGTTGTAGATCACAATCTGGCATGGGCTGAGATAAATGTTATAGATTTGATGGCAACAACAAAGTGACATATTGGCTAAGTCAAAAATGAAATTATCAAGAGAGCCCTAAAAATGTAGGATTATTGTGGGCAGAAGGATGAGAATGTTATTTGACTGACAAGTGACCAAGTCTGTACAGCATGACCTGACTTGATAGAAACAATTGATGACTTTGAAAATGTTTGTAGATGACTGAATTAAGAGACCAAACAACAGGCCTGAAAAGCAGGATACGCTGTGAGGCTCAGGGCCTTTGCCCTTCAAATACTTCGTTGAGCAGATGATAATGTGGCTTTAAGTGAAGAATGTAATATTTTTGTTTCAGAGACAGCAAAAGATGTCTGGAGGAAATTTGTCTGAAGGACAACGTTTGGGTTAGTGTTGATGCCAACTTTATCAAAACACTATGTTAAATGTTATGTTAAATTGATGCTCGAGTTGTGTCGTGCATCAAGAGGGAGATGGTATAACAATTGCCAAATATGGTTTACTAAGGGACAATATATGTTGGGAGGACACTGGGTCTAATTGGGTAAAGGCCGTCCCAAACAAAATTTGCTTTCTGTAAATGTATTTGCAGGACTTGTTTCAACAGGAAACGCCAGGGTATCGAAGGGCCCGGGAGAACAGTAGACAAAAGAAACTACGTGTAGTTTTACTATCTGAAAATAACCTCGACATTTTGTTTTCTTTCCAGAGAATGGAGCAGAGCATAACTTAAAATTTTCCTTTCACAGAATGTCAGATTGGATTGCAGCTAACAGAACTGATTCTGTTCCAAAATGTATAAATATTGTGTTGTTGACATGTGAAAATTCCACAGGTCACACCAGAAGGACGACCAGCAGCACTAACAAAACACTTAAGATCTCCATTCACAGGTGACAGCAGCTAGGAAATGGTCCACTCCACAAACAAGGTTGCAAGGATGGAGATTGCAACACCACCATCCAAACATCTCACCCTAAACAACGCCAACGAGATTTGATTGGTCACTGATTAATTAGAAAGTATTTTAGGAAAATGAATGGATTGTTTGATTACTCTTTGGGGTTTCGGGGGTAGGATTGTCAATATTGTGTGTTTCCAGCTCAGTTAAATTGGTAAAATGACAGTTTTATCCAAATGATGATGACAATGACAAGAAATGTGATGAAGATGATTCTAGTAGTGGAAGCTACAGTGACATGTGTTAGACATTTGGTGTTTGTTTTTCTTTTCTTTTTCTTCTTCCTATGAATGTTTTTGTTATGAACAGATGGTTAAAAGCTGTGCTTATCCGCTATGTGATAAGGTACAAGGAGAGGGTTTTGAAATGAAGGGTTTTATTATACTTTTCTTATACTTTATATTTTGATGTAACCACTGTGGATTGATGATTTGTTGTTTTTCTAACTAGTCTGTACACTATTTCTTATTTAACTAAGGTGACTGAGGGTCAAGCTATGCTTGAGGTACAACAACAGTGATTGTTTATCTAGCCCGGCTTTAGTTGAATTCTTTATCTGCTTGCTAATACTTAAGGGCCTATCCTTACAAAAAACAGCCTAAGCTTTTTCTTTTCAAATGTTATTTTCACAAATGTTTAAGAAGAGTGATCAGTTATGTGAAAACAGAGATGAAGAGTAGTGTGATGATATGACTTAAAATTTGTCTTTTTGTTTATTATTGTGATTATGGGTAATCAGAATGATAAAAAGTGGGGAGATTGTTGTGGAAAAATTTTAATAGTCATTTATTCCTAATCTATTCAATGTGTAAAAGTATATGTGTGTACGTGCTTGTGCGTGACGTTTCAGGAATATATGGGACAGGACATCTTGACCTTAGGAATGGTCAGATTTGGCTGGTTTATTCCAGTACCAGTTTGTGTTATTAAGTAGAAACTGAACAGAAGTGGGGGCCTTATCTGGGTGGAAAAGTACAGCGGGTGAGAAGAAACCTTGAAAAGAGTATAAAAGCTGTCTCATGTCTTCCTGGTGCGCGCCACTCACTTCACAGAATGTAACGGCTGTGATGGCGACTGGGCCTTCTTGCAAGAATAAATATTTCTCTTTTTATTAATTTGACTCTGAGTGTCTCTTACGCAGTGATGGTGTTTAACAGAAGTTTTTGCCACAACAATGGCAACGTACAACACAAAGCACCTCACGCGGGAAACACTTAACGCAATGCATAAATACGCGTAACTAAGGAAAATCAAGCAAGCTATTATGCTCAAGCCAAGAAGTGTTGGCGAAATAACACATTAGCGGACCGGAGAGAACAAAATATTGCACAAAATAAATTCAAGCACTTTCAAGGACCTGTATCTATGAATGTCTATTTTCAAAAACTTTCCAGGGCCTTGAAAAAAATATTTCAGATTCACAAACTTTCAAGGATTTCAAGGACCCGTGGGAACCCTGTGAAAGCTATATAATATAAAACTGAGAGTCAAGTCTATATATTTTATATAGTCACCCTAATGATGTTGTCTTTGTAGTCGAGGCCTCTCTCAAAGCTCTGGCTGAGGACTGAGATGTCATTGCGTAGCTCTGCTGTCTTGGTCTGTGTTAAAACAGCACGCCACTGCTGCCGCAGCTTGTAGAGATTCAGAATGGTGTTCCTCTCCTCTTTCTGCAGTTTATCCTAAAAAACAATTCAATTCCCGTCCATTGCCTGAGTTTTTTGTTTTGTTTTACACAATAGCCAGGACCCATTTCTCAATACTTAGCTCACTTTTTTAAAACTCTTCACACAGTGTGCAGTGAGCACAACAGCAGTCTATGTGGGCTAGACTTTGGATCATTTATCATTGCTTTGACACAACATGCATTCAATGATTACATCTTTTAATGTGCACACACTCTTTTCAAAACTGTTGTTCAAAACATAATACAAAAATGGATAAGACCGTATTTTGCTATATTTCTACAGTAATGCCATATTTGAATGATGAATGAAGTGTTTTGCATTTTGAATGTGAAATTTACTGCTGGACCAGTTTTGAAGAGTTTTGAAAAAGTGACCTAAGTACTGAGAAATGTACTGAGTACTGAGAAATTAGATTAAAAAACTTTATAAGTACTAAGTAAATAACTGTTGTGAAAAAATAAAAAAGTTCAGATTGTTATGCAATGCACCAAAAAACATAAACACATATAATAATAATAATAATAAATAATAATAATAATAAACCTTTTTCTATGATCTGATGCTTCAATGAGTATTCATAGATAAATATTTTATGCATAACATTTATATTACAAAAAGAGATTTTAGGACAAACCAAAGACCTGTGAATTTTACTTGTATTAAATATTACTAATGTATTTCGTACAAAAATATTTATTTATTGCAATGACCAAGGCTTTTTGCCTAAATTCTTTCAAATTAAAATAAAATAAATGAATAAATTGGACTTCTAGGACTTAAAAAGGGTCCAGTGGTGTTCAGTACAGGACCCTAGTGTTCCTGATTCAATTTTCATGAACACTTTACCTTGTTCTATATAAGGAGAAATGTCTTACTGTAAATGATTGCATACTATTGTGTTTAACAGGAGATTCAAAAATTTTCTAGTGATAAATTATGTTTACATGCTGTAAAACTCCATCAAAATAAATAATAAATAAAAACAAAATGAATGAATTACAGTTTTTCTCAATCGCTTTGGCTCAATTCTCAAATGAGACTTTTTTTTGTTAGCAAAAGGAAGATATGTAACTAAGAAGATAATTGTATAGTGTTAGAGAAAGACTAATAGAGTGTGTAAAAATAAACAAGCAACTGCGAATATTTAGTTTACATGTAACACATACAAAAATAAATGGACTGTATAAAAATAAATGGACTGTATACGTAAATACAAATGTTCATTTTCTTTTTGTGTACTACAGTGTTGACTTTTCCCAGTTCATTTTTACCTAACGTTACTCTCTGAATCTGTATTTACACAGACAAAACTGACATTCTTGTACAGTAAAGAAAGCAGTTAGAGTCAACAAAGAAGTAGATAAAAAACATGAAACTTTCCATGGTGAAAAAGCATTTAAACATTTTGACCAGTATGGCTCACACAATGACAAAAACACTTTTTATTTTGGTGGCATTGACCAATGAACTGACACAATAACTAGGATTTGAAGCATGAATTAAATGTTTTGGGTGAGTAACTACGTGTTTGCAGAGATGTTCTGAGAGTTGTGACACTTCAGCTTACAGTTAGAAAATGCTAAGAAAAATGTGCCAAAGCGATTGAAAAAAACTGTAAAACTAAATCCATAAAATGATCCGATGATGTAAACAGTATATAGCCTATGAAATGCCTGACAGAACATTTGCCAAACAAACATTTTCTGTATAAAACAATCTGCCTTGAAACAATGTATTGTTGAAAAGCACACATAAAAGACATGACTCAATGATTCCTCTAAAATATTTACTTCAGCTCATCATTATATAACTTGATATATATATATATATATATATATAACTCATATATAATAATATTGTCACACCTTGAGGAAGTGGGTGAGCATGTCCTCTTTTCTCTTGGCAACATCATCCTCAGCTTGAGCCTTTTGCTGCATGTACAGGAGTCTCTCCTCCTCTGTCATCCCGGCATGTTTTCCACCTCCTTTCTTCCCTGCTTTTTTAGACATGTTTGCTGAATGTCTGTGGATCAGATTCAAAAGTCCTCAAAAGAGAAGATGTATTTTATTACACAAAATCAGAACTGGCTTGTCAATACAGACAGACAGACAGACATACAGATAGAATGTTACAGATAGATAGATAGACAGATAGATAGATAGATAGATAGATAGATAGACAGACAGACAGACAGACAGACAGACAAAAACAGACATACAAACAGAAAGACAGACAGAGACAGACAGACAGACAGACAGACAAACAAACAAAATAACGTTAGACAACAAAAACAGACAGAGAGACAGAGATTAGATAGATAGATAGATAGATAGATAGATAGAAATATAAGTTAGATAGATAGATAGATAGATAGATAGATAGATAGATAGATAGATAGATAGATAGATAGATAGATAGATAGATAGATAGATAGATAGATAGATAGATGGCTAGCTACTAGCATTATTTCCAATCGTCTTACCCTGTGATGTCCGCCTCTGACACGTTTCTGTTGACCGTTTCCTAGCAACCACTAATAAAGGCGACTGCACTGCCACTTATTTCCAGCAGTGCGCGCGTATCTTTCACTCACAGAAAGTTGATGACCTTCTGGGTGAACGTGATTTCACCAAGTAGCCTACCACATGATCCAGGATCAACATCTTTGTTGATCCTGGATCAACTTTCCAATCAACCAATCAGATTTGAGGGACAAGTTTACTGTTTATGTCAGTTTTAGGCTTAGAACCAGGGTGAAGTACTTAAATATCAGTGTTATTCATTTTTCATTACCCTCTGATTTTAGGGAAAAGTTATGGGTAGGGTTAGGTTTAGGGGTAGGAATTGGGTAAGGAATACATTTTGGGACAGGAATGTTGATCCAGGACCAACAACATATGTTGATCCAGGACCATGTCTTACTTGGCAAAATCACGGTGACCATCGTTCTGACAGCAGATAAAAAGTCAAAGGAGTCCAAATTCAATGTGTGTGTGTGTGTGTGTGTGTGTGTGTGAGAGAGAGAGAGAGAGAGAGAGAGAGAGAGAGAGAGAGAGAGAGAGAGAGAGAGAGAGAGAGAGAGAGAGAGAGAGAGAGAGAGAGAGAGAGGGGAGAGATACCAGTTGTTAGCAGCAGAGGGAGCTATGGCTTTAAATATGCGTGTGTTCTTCGGAAATAAAAAGTTGAGCTGCACAACACAAACGCAAATTAGGTTGGAAATTCTCTAATTCAGTATAGCCTATTAACCTTTTTTTCTTATTCGAGAGATGTTTTTAGCAGAAAAAGGTTTTCAATCAAATGTTTAATGGCCCCCTTTTTGATACACGATGACACTTGTAATTTTGTTGCAGGGGTGAATTTAGGTTGATTGGGAGGACACTTTTTTCTGTTTTGAAAAACAGTCCCAATCAACCTGTTTCACCTAGTATTTTGGTCCTATGATGATCATATTTTAGAAACATAATATAACATCTGCAGTGTAATCATTCTGCTATTAATGATTTCTTATCTTACATGTATAGGCTAAACACAAGCTCCAGATAATTACTCATGATCTTTGTAACCATGTTTTCTTGGCTGATTATAGACAGTAGGCTATACCACTGGTTTTAGGGTGTTTTGAGTTGACTGACGTGCAAAACATATTTTTTTTTTGTATTGCTGGACCCAAAGAAGTCAATTACACATAAAGGTATTTATTACTTTGTCACTGATGGTATGTGCTTATTAAATGGTTAATTATTTTAAAAAAGTCTGTATAAACTCAAATAATTCAGTTTAATTTATTCATCAATACACTTATTCCTTTCTTCTTTGTTTTGAGTTTAGCCAACAAAAGGATGAGAAGTGCAAGTGAACTGATCACATGAGCTGCATGGGGAAAGAGGAGCTAGTTGTGTCTGAGTTCCTTTATGTATTTTCTGGCCTTCTCCTTCACTTCCCTCTTAAGAGCTTCCTGGAGACTCTTGTTGTTTCTCGTCATCACTGCTAAGACTGCTCTTTCTTTCATCAGTTTAGGCTTGAGAACCAGCTGATTTTATAATACTGACTCTGCATTTGATGGCTTTCCTCTCAACAGATTGTTTCCCCGTTTGTTTGCTATTCTGTCACTTGTCGTCTGTTTTTCTCATCAATTTTATCAGGATTATATCATCAGAATTATCAGGTCTATAGTCTTCAAACAAGGTTTTTTTTTTTTAGAAACAACAATGACAAACAGATATTAGAATGTGATCGGTAGATGATTCCTTCTGTAAATTTTCTCCACTGTTTAGTCATTTCTCACAAAGTCATGTTAACAGAAGAATGTAAATGCTATACACTAAAAAACTTTTAATTGGTTAACTACGTTACTAAATCATACATGGTAACAACATTTTACAGGACAATATATTGCAAAAGTATGTGAAGAAGTAGGCTATTAAATATTAAAATATGTGAAGAAAACACACATAATGCATAGCCTATACTGCCAAACTACAATATAGTAAAAAAAAAACTTTTTTATGTATTAAAAAGTTTCAAATATGAATGGTCTCACAATTTATGTCACTAGGCTATTCCCAAAATTCATGTGAACCATTTGTTGTAAGTAGCCTATTTAACATTTATTTGTAATTATTGTTATCAGTTATGTACATTTGAGTGTTTTATGTCGATTAGTTAATGTTGATAATATAATTTAATTATGTAGCCTAGTGTGTTTGTGTGAGTAAAACTTTGTTATTATCAGCACATTTTACAGTAACAGATTGTAATAGTTCTATATTTGGCTGTTGTATTAACATTATGTTTTAATGACATACACAGTTAACTGTAAAATATAGCCACCAACATGCCCATAATGCTCCTAACATATATATATATTATATATTTTTTTTTTTACATGAGCTGCATTCTTTTTAAATTCGTGAATTTCATTAAATACGAAAAAAGGTTACACTTTATTTTAAGGTGTCCTTGTTACAGTGTAACTATACATTTAAGTACTGTGTGATATTAATTAACAACATGTTACTATATAAACAGGGCTAGGGCTAGTTTGGTTAGTTGCATGTTACTATGCATTACTAGGCTATTATTACTAAGTGCATGTAACATGTAACAAGGACACTGTAACATAAAGTGTTTCCGGAAAAAAAGATTAAAACCGAACCCCTTTTGCACAAATAATATTTTACAAATTTATTTCTTTTTACAAATGCAAAACATTTAAACAAGTGCACGTGACCACATATCACAAGAACATCCAATCATATCGTCGCGGCGTATGTCAGGTAATGTTCGTGCTGAGCTTTGGTCATTCCTGGTAAAAGCACGTAAGAAGAAGGAACAGCAGGTCCAGAACCCGGCCAGCCCAGGCAGTTATAGGGCACCATGTGGCCCGGGTTCCCCGGAGACGGGTGAGCGTGTGGCGCACCGGCCAGAACCCCCATACCGGGGAACGCGGAGACTCCACCGGGATACCCGAGCAAAGAGTAATGTGGGAAAGGAGCAGGGGGTAATTCCGTAATTTTGGAATTCAGGTCAAGAAACTGATAGGGGTTGGCGGACAGGTGGTGGTGACTGAAAAACACCCGAGTGGCAGCAGCGACAGACGTTTTTTCCGCGCTCAGCGAGTCCGTGAGCGCGTCACCGGGTAACCGCGCACTTTTCAACGGGTCACTGTCACCCAGATTATACGTCACATTAAAATGATACCTATCTTTTTTGACCAAGGTTTTGGGCTTTCGCCGCGGTCTGTATTTGTAATCCGGGTGTTCTTTCATGTGAACGGCTCTCAGGCGTTTGGCCTCGTCGATAAAAGGTCTTTTTTCAGAGTCTGACAAGAGCTTCCATTCGCCTCCGAGGCGTTTGCTGATCTCAGAGTTGTGCATCTTCGGGTTGTCCAGTGCCATCTTGCGTCTCTGAGCTCTCGACCACACCATAAAAGCGTTCATAGGACGCTTAACATGGTCCATAGGCTTTGCCATTTCTGAAACAGTTTCCTCTGGTCACTGGTGCTCCTTTTTCAATTCAGTCCAGCGGAAAGCAGCCCAAAGTTCCTTTCGCGCACAGTTCAGTCAGACCTGGCTATGTTACCTTTTGTAACATGGCACCAAAATCTGAGTCTCCGCCTAGAAATAAGTTTTACTATTTGTCAAGTATCACTGACTTACACAAATGCCATCAAATAGGGCTATTTATCTCTTTAAACAAGTGGCAATAGTTGTAGTTGTTATCCATGGACGCACGGTGAGTCTCTGAAGTGACCTGGGCTTAAAGCGCATCACACACTGCTTAGATTTGTAGTACCGCCTGCGCTGAGTTTTGAATGAAGTGGGCGTGTCACTTCGTCCTGAGATAAATGACGTCACTGCGTGTGTGTCCTGTGAAATCTAGCAGCACTGTGTGTGGGGCAGTTTACTTCCACTGGTAGAACTCCGACGATATTACTTTATTCAGTAATCAGTTTAATATTTATTCAAAATTTTACAAAATGTTCAAAACTTAAATAATATAAATTGTAGAAAAAAAATATTTAGAAAAACATTGTTGGTTTTACTTAAAAGACCTAAAAAAACCCTAACCTGGTTGCTTCAAAGTTAAGTTAATTGAAATAAAAAATATTGAGTTACAATATGATACAATAAAGGAGATTGGTTTAATTAACAGAAACTCAATATATTATGTTACTCGAATCACATAAACTATCTAAGTTGATTTGACAAAAGAAAAAATGTTGTGATAGCAAATCATGAAAATATTTTTTACACCCTAAGCTGGACATTCTTTGAACTTTATGAGGTTTATCAGTAATTTACTACATCGTGGTTACAATGTGTTTTTGTCTTTTAATGTTGTTTAACAAAGTAAAAATATACATTTACAATTATTTACTTAAATCGCATTCAAGGTGTGCATTTTATCAGTTAGTTTCCTGGGCCTTATTTTTTTACATATTAAATATACGCATATATAAATTAGCTCTCCAGGGCAAAATGAATGAATACATACTCAGTTGTCACCTTTGTTTTGGCAACTCAGTGCTTAACCAATAGGCTGCTATTTCATCACAGATACTGTGTCATTAAAAGACACCCATTGAAGTTCAGTTAACATTGTGTTCATAACTGCAGGTCATGTGTTTTCCCATCACTATGTGATTATAATGCATTTTGTTGAATGGCTTTCAATATTAGAGGGTATCTAGAGAAGGGAAGTGCTTATTATTAAGTCAAGCGTGGAAATTCGACACAATGCCTCTTAATGATGTCTCTTTGTATACGCTTAAATCTTCATAATCTTCTTGTAACCATGGACAATTTATCCACCTCACATCCTTGTAATATAAACTACTCTCAAACCCAAATTACAATTGGCAGCATAAAGCATAATTGTGCTTCTTAAAAAAGTATATTAAATAATAACTGGATGGCATTTACATGCAACGTGATGAGGTCATGTGACAATGTAGAATACTACTGTTGAAAATGTTTATTGTACATGTACGTATTCCATAAACTTTCTACAAACATCTCTTTTTTCACTTAAGCGCAAGTCAATGTGTTTTCATTTATTTCATTATTGCATACACAAATGAACTAGAAATCAAACCATGTTTTCATCAACAGGAAGTGTTAAGATCCTTTTGTAATTGGAGCGATCATACCCTGAGAACTAGGAGGTGTCTGTCATGAGTCAGGACCACACCAGCACAATATGCTCCGGGGTAATTAAAGGAACAAATGACTCTTAAAACCGGCTCTGTGTTTAGCCTCCTTTTATTCTCCTGAAAACATCTCGGAACGCATCTTGGAACTGCATGAGTGCTCTCGGTTATCTCTCAAAGAGAAGCTTATTTAGCAGAAAGGAAAAGAAGGTCCTTTGGAGAGAGCGGAAGAAAAGAACAATGTGTTAAAAGGAGAAATCCTTTAATTTTCAGCTAGAAGAAGAGCCATTGTATGTGTCTTTGCCCTGCCTTCAGTTCTTCATCTCCACAGTGCTTTGACAGATCCACCAAAGCACTCGAAACACTTGTGTTGTAAAGAACATGAATGTGCTGCAGAAAGAATCACTTATATAACTGTGCAGATGACGTGTAACCAGACTGAAGAAATAACAATATTGTTGAACTATATATTCACATTTCCTGAAGAACCTGTGGTGCTCAGGTTTGGGAAAAATCCGTAAGTGTAAATTTGAAATGAATTGGCAACAACCCACAGGAAACTGAGTTGGAATTTGAAATTTTATGACAGGAATAGGGTAGCCTGGTAATACCAGACTCTGCTACTTCACTTTGCTTCGTAGACAGAGTCTGGCATAGCATAATAGAGAAGTGTTTTCTCTCCCGCTAGGGGGCGATTTCTGAAGTTTAAAATCATTGGTTACCCGTAAGCCAATCAGATAAGTTTGTTTATGACGTATGTTATGCGGCGACACAGCCGTATCGAACCACAGACATCATGCATCGAACTCAAATCTATGATCAAACTTCCACTGTAAACACTTGATGCGAGCGAAATACCGAAGTGAACATGGCTGTAAACGACCTTTTTGATCGGTGATTGATGTAATAGAATGACTGCTGCACTTGACAGGGCGCTAACAAGCAGAGAGAGAGAGAGAGAGAGAGAGCGAGCGAGCGAGCGAGCCCCGGCCGCGCGCGCACTATCACGTCTTCAAACAAACAACACGAGCGCTGTCTTGCTCTCTCTCCCTCGCAAATATTAATCAAAATCAATCGACTAGTAAAAGGTCGGAACACCGCAGTTTCACGTGGAGCATTTGGAGATTTTTAGAGATTAGAGACTCTAGGAACAACATCTCAAAGAACAACATCTCAACACTAAATTATAAAGGCCTGTCTCATATAACTTTAGACGCCTGTCTCAAATACAAGCCGGTGCAGTTCGACGATTTGGGCAAATAAAAGCCTGGGCTATTATTTGAAGTTTTACGGTATTTAAGACCTGGAAAAGAAAGGAGACACTGACCTGTCAAAAGGCTCCCCAGTTTCTCGCTGACGATCGGTAATAAACTTTTGCCAAAGGGAGTAGGGCCACAACATCACCTCCATTCAAAATGTTTAATACACACTCTTCTTGTTCGGGCTTCAGTTTGCTAATGCTTGGAATATTCTCCACAACAGAGCGATTTGCATCCGTGTCTCACTATCCGCGGTCGTTTTCGATTTCTCTGACCTAACTCTTAAACTCGGCGCTTGGCGAGTACGTCACGGCTTTCAGCCCGCCTTCTGTTTGCTGATTGGCCCGGCTGTTTTCAGGCCGGTGGAAAACAGAAAGATAGGCTGCTATCTCAGACTGACTACAGGAGTGAAATGAAATTAGCGGAAGTAGGAAGTCTGACGTAGTCAGGCTAGGAATAGGGAGTATTTAGAAGAAATTCAATGCATTCATTCTCTCAGTCCATAAGGCCTTTTTTAAAGTTATATTTCGACTGTTTTATGGCTTTATTGGATCAGACAGTTAGAGATCAGATGAAAGCATGGGTGGAGAGCGGGGAACTTGATCGTGAAAGGACCTTAAGCTGAGAAAACCCAAACTCGGGTCAACAGAGGCACGGCTGCGATACAGTATATGCCGGTGAGCTGCACGAGGCTATTGGCTATTTTACAAAACGTTCAAACAAGGTTTTGTGAAGCCAGTATTCGAAATGTGTTTGCTCCTTTTTGCTCTTCTAGTTTAAAATGACATACATTTCTTTGAATTTCAGTTTAATTCATTGTGATTCTTCCTTGTATTCAGTGTTGGGGGTAACGTGAGTTACTTAATCTGATTACCTTTTTTAAAGTAATGCATTACTTTTTAATTAACAACAAAATATTAGAGTTACTTTTTAAATGAGTACGCAAGTTACTTTGCCAGAAACAACATAGTGTCGGCCCAGATCTGGTACACATGGATTCCACAAGGCCCGGAGTGGGCCGGATTTTGGGCCTCGCTATATTGCTGTCTTGGTTGTTTTCCCATTTATTGACTGACAGCTTCTGTACCCTTATTGAGAGAAATCGTGAGTAAGTGCAGAGGTGTGTGTGGCTGTGTGAAATGATGCTGATTGCAGTTTAAAAACTTATTCACATTCCTCAAAATAAATAGAAACAGTGAAATGCAAGCTCATAAATTACTTACACCTGCAATATAGCTAATTAAATATGTTAGATAATATACTTGTATGTATTTCAATCTCACTTTATTAACCAATGTCTTTGCTGCTGAACTTCAATAATCTAATTCAACCTAGTAAGCAAAATGACTTTAGTTAAATATCATATTTGTTTCATTTATTTGTTTTTATGGCTTAAGTAAGAGAGTGTTGAACTTTCTTCTCTTTCGTCCTATTCTTCCGCAATCCAGCACAGCTGAAAGGTTTGAGCTGCGCCCTCGAATGTACAGGCGTGAATTTGCATTTACTTCACCCTGAGGCTTAAAGCAACACTATGTAACATTGTTTACCTAAAAATTATGTTTCCAAAATCTTATCAGTGGTTCATCAAGTCGTAACAGGGTGAAATGCACTTCTTCCATAGCCTGACGGGGTCTGTATCACTTTTACTGGCACTATGTAACTTCGGGGTTCGGGTAGGAACCCGACCACAAAAAGAACTACAAAAATCGACTGCTTTAAGTCAAGCGCTACAATAGTCATTATTTCGTTTTTCTTCGTTTCTGATGTCGCAATACATCATCCTTTCATGAAATCATGTAACATACTCTACCTTGTCTGTGGACATCGCTGGATAAACAGCGAGCGTGCGTGCGACGGTAGGCTAAATTATTTACGACAGCGGTAATGGACAATTTCGTTTCCAACCAGTAGGGCGACCGAAGAGGAAAAGTTACTTGGTGTTACTTTAATCATTTCACTTTTGGTGTGAAAGGGCCTTTACATTTGCCAAAAATAGGATTTTTCTGTTATTTAAAAACAAACATACCGAGCCCAGATGAGAAAAAGTAACATAACACATTATTTTCCATAAAAAGTAACAAATTAATGCAATTAGTTACTTTTATAGACCTTATGTAGCCACGCCCCTTTTCAGCACTGAGCTCGTTGTCTTTTGACTTCCGATCTGTATTTTCACAGCGATCTTGCGTAATTATGAATGAACGGCTCGTTTAAAAAATGTCCAAGATCCATTTGTTAAGACATATGCTTTTCAATGCTTATGATAAACATTACGATGCTCATGATAACTTTTGTTAACTCTACAATAAGTAAATCAACTTCCCAGATAATTACTCCTGGACAGCGATGCCATATACGAGCGACCGCAAAAACAGAAGTTCAAAGACAATATTCTAAAGATGGCGGCGCCCTCGTTTCTCTGGTGCATAAGGTCTATAGGAAGTAACGCAATATTGTAACTCATTACTTTAATAAGTAATCTTTCCCTAACACTGACTGCTTGCTTACATCCAAATTCATATTACAACTCTGCGTCCTGTCTGAAATTGAAATTCTCAATTCTGAATGGATGAATTCAATCATGAAACCTTAAAAAAGTATCGAGTCACACCGTGCATGAAATAGTCGGGTCATTTGAACGAATTGAAATGTCTAGAACACACGCGTCCTTCAGCAACGACGACACGCAGTATCTAGCACGACGTACGGCCACCCAGTGCTTGACGTGCTTTCGGCCCGCCATTACAGGGGTCCTGAGTCTTTTCACCCGCGCCAGCGTCGAGCACACAGCCCTCCCATGACGAACCCAGAATCCAGCTGACATCACAAGCTGTTTTGTTGGCCGTCCTTTGTAGGCCGTAATGAATCCAGTGAATGTGAAAGGAGATAAAAGGACAGCTCCAGTGAGAGTGAAGGATGGTCACACTGTGTGGCTAATGTTCTGAAGGGTTTCACTGTGGAGAATGCTAACAATGGAAGCAAATGGCAGGACAATCACCAGTGTTTTTGTCCACTCAATTTGTCTGAGGTCCTTCAACCTAATCACATTCACTCAGAGTCATTTGAAGGTTTTGTTCCAAACAGAAACTGCTGAGAGTTCGGGCCCGTGAACAAAAGGACAGAAAGGGGAAGAATCCCCATCTATCACCATGACAGCCGGACTTTAAGACAGGGATTTGGGTCCAAAGAAAACACGGGATGAATGGAGGGGATTGGAGAGAAAAGCCAACGTTTATTCTCTCAAAAAGTCATCAGACATGCTCGGCCATCACGTGCATGAGAACGGCCGGCGCTCGAGTTGTTGTTGAAGTTCTTTGTCAATGGGACTGTGAAAGCTTGAAAAAATAATTTGGAGGTTAAGTTTATACAATTGATGACAAACTCTTTTAGAATCTGCTTTGTCATTACATAATTCAAGCTCTTAAATATACATAATAACTCTTTTTAGTTGTCAGGGAAAATAAACAATTTCGTTTTCTGATAAGGCATGCACTTAAACAATCGTGAGGTCTAAAAAAGGGAAACAACAGCATGGAATATTTAAATAAATAAAGTGGAAAAAAAATAATGTATAATGTGAAGATGTAAAAGATAAATATCCCTGATACGTAAAATATATGTATTTCCATATTTTCCAAAATAAATCTAACTTATCATTACTGATATATCGCAATCTCTCTATACTGTATGTATGATGTTTAGCTTCTTTTTAATAGAAAATTCCCATTTCTAAGTTGTTTAACATTAATACACACACAATGGGAGGATTTCGTTTTTCAAGCGCTAATTCTCACATACAAAAATACAAGTTTTTTTTCTGAATTGTATTTTTTAAGGCGAGTAAAGAGAGTAAACTTGCACATTGCTGACATAATTCCTGTGTTTGTGTTAATGTGTTCATAAAAAATCTGCCATCATGACAGGAGGCGAAAACACAGACAAGATTCACAAGCTGAATATCACATGTATCTCTTGCAATATGTTCAATTCTTTACTGTCAACGTATTGTAGCCTATTTGAACTTGCCCCACTGACATCTATAGTAAGAGCATTACTGTAAATGCAATTTCGGCTTGTTTTTACAATCTTGAGGGATGAGTCGAAACTATTTTCAGGGGTAAACGACAGAAAATCCCAGATGCTGTCAGTAGAACTTCATTTGGTTTGAACTGAGAAAATCATTTAAGCGTGTCGAGTGTAATCAGTTATCAATCTATGGTGTCAGCGCAGACTGCAGCGGTCCAAAGGAGAAGCAACAGCTGCTTTCCATGTCACACTGATTTCTAACCTTCATCAGCCCATTGTGCAGCTTTGCAACTGATATTAAGACCATGCTATAAGACACAGAATGGAGGTGGTAGCGTAACAAATGCTTCTCTCCCTGCTCCTTTAAGCAATTTGCTCCAGAAAAGCAATTTCTGTCAGAAAGTGTTTTGTTTAGAAGAATTAACTTCAGTTCTTTTGTTCTGTTCATAAGGAAATGGCAGATATAAAACAAAACAACATGATAAACTACTCCTGAAAGTACTGGGAAACGTAAGCCACACCTACAATGTCTTTATGTCTTCACAAGACAGAATAAATCAAGGATTGTCTGCAAAAACAAACTTTTCTGAGCCACTCGTCCAGTTTATTTGAAGTCGGCATGAAACGAAGGTTGCGATAGTCTTTTCTTCCCATGTGTGAAGTATATCTGAGGGAAACGGCTTCTCAGACAAGAACAAATGCAGGGCTTGATTTTGTCCATCAGGAATTGATTGGAAGAGAAGAGAAGAGAAGAGAAGAGAAGAGAAGAGAAGAGAAGAGAAGAGAAGAGAAGAGAAGAGGTAGGGCAAAAAAGTTATTTTGATTAAAGATTACGAGGGCAAATGAATTTAAAAAAAAATTAATGTATGGATAAAAAAAAAAGAATTGTCAAGGTGAGTTTTAGTAACCTGACTCCGCCAGATAGATTTGCTCCGCATATCCATCTGGAAACCTTCCGTTGAAGTAGTTTTGGTAAGGGGCGAAAATACTGGTTAGCTGATTGGCCTATGTTGGTGATAGACGGGCCAAATCAACCAATCAGATCAACGAAGCATATGAGAGCGACGACGAAAACACAACCACAAGCCAGGCTACTTTTGCTGCTGCAGGTAAAGGCTCGTTAGCTCTGTAATTCCGTAATAACTCTGTAATTGACCCTTCGCGTGGAGCTTGATTGACAGGTGTTCTAACCAATCATACTTCGCCATCCGCCATTTTGTCCGAAAAAGCAGCCAGTAGAGTTAGGAGGATTTTAACTTGGTAAAATGAATATACTGACGCCTTTCCGCGGTTAAAACAACATTACTTCTTATGTTCGTTCATGTTTATTTGATGCTATAAATGAACTAGAAGGAAGAGATGATCGGATCACGAGCAGCTTTAACGGATGCTCTACAGCGATCTGTCACGGCACATTAAAGAGCCCCAAAACGGTATTTATTGTTTAAATTTCTTTCAAAAAATGACCACATTTGAAAGCTGAGACTTTGTTTAATATGTTTAATATCAAAAGTAACCGAAAAGTAACCTGGTCTGTCCTGTCTGCCTGCGTGTTGTCAGTCTCCTCTCTGCTCCGCGATGTATTTTTCACTGCGTGAGAACATGGTGAGAGCATGAGAGCAGCATAGCTTGTCGGAACATAGCGACAGTAACTAAGGAGGGCGGGTCTTTGCGAAGGGTCAATTCCGATAAAACTTGCTCGATAGCCACACTGATGCTAATTTCATCCGCTGAAGCCGCCATGTTCTTAAGACTGAACTGTCGCGCTTCTCGTTGCGTCACACCTCAACCCGCCTCAAAGCCAACGCTGATTGGACGTTCGTTTGGTGAACTGCTCCAAAATTTTCTTTAACGGAAAGTATCCAGACTGATCTGCGAGTGAAACCTTGAAAGCTCGCGAGATCAGGATGGTCTCACGAGGCTAGAGTTTTAGTGGCTGTATGAAGTCTGTTCTCCTCAATTTTACACTGGTATCCTAACAGAGTAACCACAGATGTAGATCTTCAAATTAAAGAAATAGTTTTGAAAAATATGTATTTTGAATGCGTCTACAAAAAGTCAACGGGCTGCAATGTTTTTTTTTTTTTTTTTTTTTAAATACAAACGTTCTTCAAAATATAGAAAGTCATACAGATTTGGAATGACACGAGGGAGTAAATGATGGAGGAACTTTCATTTCTTTGAACCATAGACACGTTCCACTAATAGAGAGCCTAAGTCCCGCCCCTCCGCTTCCGGTTCACGGGACCTTATTTCGGAAAAATTATGTATGGTAGTCAATGGCGAGAGACAAGTTATCTTTTTATTCCGTCTGAACTGTGCCCTGAATTACACATATGATGTTTGTCAATTTAAAAGATAATTATGAAAGTCAAGAAAGTCGCAATTTGTCATAAAACAGAAGAGTAACATTTAGTTTTATGTGAAAATCGCTCAATGAACTACATCTCCCGGGAAGTGAAACAACGAGCAAGATCCGTTGCTCGCGTGTGTGCAGTCTGCTACAAAACACTCAGGCATGACGGCGTCACGTTACGATTATAACGTAAGAATATAGAAAAAATGACAGACTTTAGCTTCAGTAAAGTTAGCTTCATTCATTGAGAGAAAATGTGCGCCTTTTGGGTTTGTAGTCTTTGTAATTACGTATCTTCTCAGTCTTATACCTCAACAGTTTTACATCAAACTGCGACTTTCTTGACTTTAAAATGTATCTTTTAAATTGATAAACATCATATGTGTAATTCAGGGCACAATTCAAACGAGATCAAAATATTTGTTGTCATTCGCCATTGACTACCATACAATATTTTTCCGAATTAAGGTCCCATGGTGGTCGACCGGAAGGGGAGGGACTTAGGCTCTCTATATTAGACAACTATTAAGTGTCCAAATAGTTTTTTTGTCTTCATTTTAAACAATACATATTTAAAAGTGTTTGTGCTTTCTTTCTATACATAGTATGACACTTGGCGGGTTGTTTATTGCCTTTTTTTAAATAGTAATTATCATAAATTAGGTATCATTCAAAAAGTTTAAACACAAAATTCATCCTGTGAAAATCATTTTGATTAATGGTGCATGTCAGATAATTTAAGAATTTTAATAAGGTATTGCAAATTCCACTTCAAATGATGAAAACCAATGACAGGCATCTGAATTACAAGATAAACGCACAGAATTAAAGTAACTCTGGCCTACTTATCAACATGTTTAAGAGAGAGAGAGTGTGTGTGTGTGTGTGTGTGTTCAGCTTTGCCATGAGATCATCGCTGTAAGGGAAGCATACCACATATCTCCCATTATAATGGATCTGGCTATCCTTTCATATCTTCTCTCAATTTTTGCGCATTACCAGAGTGTATTGAAAGTGCTGTTTCAATGGAAAGGTAAAGGCACACATTCCTTCTTGTGCACACCTTTGAACTGAACACAATAGGATCGTCTACTGCAAAGATCCCACACTTTTGTTTGTCCATCCAGGAGGAGAAAGGCCTACAGTATCGCTTACTCTCCAGAGATGATGGTTACGATTACAGACAAAGCCACAAATGTCGGGGACAAGAGGCTGTGATTCGATGCCTGCTTGCCTAACACATTGCCTCTTGTTCTCAGTCAATCCAGGATTTTGCCTTCAGGTTAATTCCTTTATGCCCTAACATAACTTGGTCTCAAAACACCATGAGACACGGATGACAGACTGTAAACAAATACCTGCTGTCACCTCCGGCACCAAATCTTAAAGACATTATGGGGCGGGATGTAAAGTGACAAGGTTTTTCTTCTCCGGGTTATTGGAATACAGGGGGATTCCCAGTTGTAATCAACCCATATGGAAATGAAGAAGGTTAGGATAACTCTATGCAGTATGATCATTATTAGTGTTGTCCTTCGTGTGATTAATAAAAAATGAATGCAAATAATCAAGTTCCTGACCACTGCTAGGTAGTAACTAATTATATGCAATCTGGATTGCATAATCAGATGCCAAAAATGAAGTACTTGTAATTAAATCATATTACTTGATTTTCACATTACTCAATTATCACAAATTCCTTTGTTATATTTTAGATGTTCCTTTCTCAAAGGTTTTATGGAATTGAACAGACCAGCCACTATAATTATCTTTTTTTTCTCTTTGTATTTTTTTATGAATATGGTACACGATTATACTATTCAAACCAATGTTATAAACAAGTTAGTTCCAAAGTAATCTAAAAGTAGTTTACAGTAGTACTGTAAAAAGTGATCAGTTGACTACTTATTTAAGGGCAACGGTTAGTTAACTTTAAAAAAATAGGAAACCCATGCGTAATTGAAAAAATTAAGTTATGTGAACTTGACAATTCCACGTAACTTAATTTTTTCACTTTTTTAAGTGAAGTCAACTGATCACTTTTTACAGTGCAGATTATATTACTTAATTAAATGTGTGATGTAATAATTAAGCTTACATTACTAACTACAATTTATATCGTGTAATTTGTATTCAGTAATGGAGTACATTCTGTAATCCGTTCCCTAAAAAGCTGAATTCATACTACAGCGCGATTCAAGCGGACTGTTTTTGGCTGGTTAGCGTGACCTCTGTTAGCTCCTGCTACCCATACAACAAAATCAAAAAAACAAAAGATTTTGAAAAAGATTTAAGAAAATGATTCCAGAATGAGTACAAAAGCATGTTTTGTGTGATACTAACTGGTTTAATCCAAATACAAGAATCTGATATGACAGTTTCAAACACAAATTTGAACAACTGCAACTTTTGCACAGATTGACTGATTCTTTAACCAGCAGAAACCATGTAGTCAGTTTGAACGGAACACAGTCCCGGATGGTATTTGACGACAAACATTTAACTTAAATCTTGTGCAAATAACCAAGTAGTTAAAAAACACTGAAATCAGTGGTATAATTTAAATAAAGCCTTTGGCCTAAACTGGATTCCACAAAAATCTTTTTGGCTGGTACTGCAACTTTCTCTCTCTTTACCTCTCAATGAAAGAAAACACAAACGGAAGAATAAAATGACAAAACGTAAGAAAAAAAAAACAGCAGCAAAGGAATAACTGCCATTAAATGACACTGGTGTTTGTGCATCGCAGTCACTCAACATCCCTTTCATTCTCACAGTTCCAAATTCACACAAAAAAAGTAGAAAAATAATTTTTTTTTTTAAGTTCCAAAGAATCAGGGACAGCATTGCATTTAAAGGGTATACTAAACAAAAACATAACAGTTCAGTCTTTTTCGTATTGCACAAGAACTGTCTATAAAAAAAAAAACATTTTCAGAAAGATTGTTTTCCAGCAAATACGTTTATCTCTACGCTGTCTCTACTAAGTGCTTATTGTTTTTAATTAAGGCAAATGGAGTGTCATAATAATAATATTAATAAAAAAATAATAAAAAAGAGATGCCGTTTTTAAACTTGAGTGCTTTTAAGAGCCCTCTCAGTACAGAGTTGTCTTAATGCCTTTTAAGGATCATGGAGTATAAAGGCACCGGTAAAACTAAATTAGTCTAGATCATAGCATAGTGTCTCATATTTGAGCAAAGGCAAGAAATCTCTTTGGCCCATAGCAGTCCTGTACTATACTTACACATTAAGGCACATATTCATAATCATAATATAGTGTACAACCTAGCGCTATCATACTGGAGAAACCAGACCGCTGGTATGGAGTTGAATGGGTGCTTCCTCTCGTGACTGCAGCTTGTCCTCTCTGGAGATGTTGGCGTGTGTACGCGTCTCCTGCTCCGCTCAGCATGGTGTCTAGGTCGAGGGAGGCAGAACTTGTGGCTGTCACCTTCCGCAGAAGCTGAGGATGCTGGGATAGCCGTGCCCCGTGTACATCGTCCACCTTCCAAGCTGTTATAGGGCAGTCTCGAAGATAACCAAGCTGCCATCTCCAGTGGTGGCGAAACCGTTGAGCTGGTGGGCCGGACTGCGGTTCATGTAAGCCTGTAAACCGAAGGAGACAGAACACGGTTAGTGTTAGTGCTGGGTGTAACCGATTACATGTTATCTGGCTTACATAATCGGAATATGACTACAAGTACTTAATTTTTGTAATTTTACATTTTTATTGATTCTCCCCAAATCTTTTCGAATTGCACACACAAGCCACTAGTACAGAGAGGCAACAGCACTTAAACACTGGATTTACAGAAATCATTTCACATTTAAGGAGCGTTTCCTCTATTGCATCTAACTATTAATCGAGTTTTTACTCAGTAATACATGGTTAAATGACTCACTATGTCTTTGGAAGGCTTTTCTCTTTCTACATTAAAATGCACAAAATCACGGCATATTAACAATTAATGCTGTTATTCCCAAAGAATTGTCAGTAGCACCCCTTTTCACCTAATATATTCAAGTAAATAATTAAACATCCGCATATTCACGGTCCCAAAAAGCATAGATTTGTATTTATTTACTTTAAATTTTACATTTTTATGATTTTATTATTAACTTTTCATAAGCTCACTAACCCTCTGCAGTTCCCCCTGCTTTTCACAAACTATAGAAATGTAATATTGTGGAATATATTTTCTTTCTCTTTACATTTTTATATCAATATGGTATCAATAAAATTGTCCTATTTAAATCAATTTGATATACGAGTCAAAAGTAGAGATGTCAACATAAAAGTTTACATAATATATGCGTGTATATATATATATATATATATATATTTATATTATTATTATTATTATATGTATATATATTGTATAACATTTGTATGTGTTTAGTTAACAGGGACATTGCACGTTAATAAAACATTTCAGAATTAGCCAAAGGCTATTTTTCATCTGTAGTTCATGGACAGAATGGAACAAGTCACCCTAGAAATGTGTGTGCGTGTGTGTGTGTGTGTGTGTGTGTGTGTGTGTGGTTAGATGCGGTTAATCGTGATATCTATTTGACAGCACTAATCCAAAATAATCTAAAAGTAGTCCGAATACATTACCTAAAATGATTAATGTAACCGATTACATTTCTAACTACAATTTTAATCATGCTATTTTCAATCTGCAACTCACTTCAATTTGCAAGTAATCTACCCAGTACTGTGTATATGACCTTTTAATGAGACCTGGAAAGGGATGAAAGGCGTCACTCTTTTCCCAAACCTTCCCTGACAATGCTTTCCTAAACACAGGGGACGGAACACAGGAGGCTGAATGGAAGAAAAAAATCCCCCCTTATTTAATATCATTATTATGCAGTAATCAAAACCTCTCATTGTATTTAAAAGCACCCATGGCTAACAATGAGCGTAAAGACAAAAAGAAGAAAAAGCACCTGGTGTTCCGACCCACACCCCCCGCAGATACACAGAGAAAAGTCCCAACAACACAAAGCATGGCCGACAAACAGTTGGCCACACTATCAGATATACTCTCAATTGAGCCGGCATTCAGAGCGCACAAAGGCGGAGTGGTCTAATATCAGGTAGATGTGTGCTTGAAAGCCCCGGCGGTCAGCTCCAGAGGGGCCGGCACAGAGAATGAGCTCACCGGCTGAACGAGGTGGAGAGGAACCCGATCCGAAGGGAGAACAACATGCCGCTGAGGAGGGGGAAACTAATACTGACTGACAGCACAAAGGCCTGGGCTCTTTGAAACACGGCGTATTGTGGGTTTCTGGCACAGGTACATGTGGCACATATTTGGCGAGGGGACAGGGCGGCATGGACGGGAGACTCCTGTGGACATCCGGTGATCTGCTCACCTTTTTGGCGGTCTGGAGGAGCGAGGAAGCCTCTGCCTTTCCCGTCTGCTGCACCATCTTGTACAAGATCCCGTTCTGGTTCTGTAGGAGAACGTGCGGGGCGTCGTACTCGTGGATCCGACCTGCATCCAGAACCTGAGAGAAAAATAAACATCTCATTTTTTTATACTTTCCTTTTAGGATTGAGAACCGGTACTTTTCCAAAACTGGTTCCATTAAAAATGTTTAAAAAAATACTGAGTCCGATTCATGAATGAATGACTCTTATGATATGGTTCATATCAAAGATCAGTCATGAGTTAGTCTACTGACTGAAGTGACTACTTTCATCATGTCCAACTCAAAACGAAGAAAATGCTATTGTGATAAGTGCATTTAATGCTTGTAAGACTTAAAACTGTTCATATAAAATTACTGAAAAGGACTTTTGTGGTATTTAATCTATTCTCATGGTGCGTTTTGCCTTTTTTGAGCTTGATGGCTTGTGGGTATACATAAACACTATAGTGGTAAATAAACACTTATGTAGCATGGAAAAAAAGCAGGATGAAAACATGAATTTCATGGAAGAACCATGCAGGTTTAGAAAGATATGAGGGTGAGAAAATATTTTTCATTCATTTTCACTATTTCTTTAACCCTCATAATGCATGCAAAATCTGCATATGATTTTCATAACTTAATATTTTTCAACTGAAACCATACTGCCTCTGAATAATAACTTCTCATAATTGAGTGAATGCACAATAAAATCATTTTTTAATGTTAGTGTTATTACTAAATCTACTCCTTTTTAATTATTTTAATTAAGCAATTGAGAAATTCTTAGAAATTTCAAATTTAACAAATTACAGAAAAAACAGTGTGATATAAATTTCTTAGAATTCTCAACATGAAATTCTCAAATTGAATGCTCAAAAACGGTCTAAATTTATTAAACCTACATATACATTTTCTAACAAAACAATATGATATTAATCTGGAATATTTTCCAAATGAAATATATTTATTTTATTGGGATAATCTTTCACTTTCAGATAAAAGATACATTTTTCATACTGTAATGGTTCATCAATTGGCATGAATGTTTATCAACAAAATTCAGCGCCAAAGAAACTAAATATATTCTTAAAAGTATTTTTGAGTCAAATCGAACAAGTAAAAAAGAAAAGTTTGCATAACAACATAATGTAAAGCCTCAGTTTATGTTTGAATAGAATGGATCTTACTGTAAAGGAGTAAACTTTTTTGTTGTTTTTTGGTGTAAATTGTGACATCTTTTTAAAAAATATATATTTTTAAAGTGTATTTTGATAGTCTTTGCGAATTTTGGTTTCTGTACTAAAACTATGCATTTTTTGATCTTTGATTCTTCTTCTAGGTCATAATGGATCGAATGCATTGTGATGGAGCTCTCCATCTCTGCACTCACCAGGATGCGGTCACTGTCTATGATAGTGTTGAGTCTGTGTGCGATGGTGAGGACGGTGCATTCCTTGAACTTTTCCCGGATGGTTTTCTGGATCAGCTCATCTGTCCTGTAGAGCACATAACATACATTTAAAGCTATAGCTCTCAAAGTGGCTTTATTTGATTATAAAGGACCTTCAATAATCTCAGGTAAAGGACTCACCGAGGGTCTACATTTGCAGTGGCCTCATCAATGATGAGAATGCGGTTCTTCCTCAGAATGGCTCTAGCTAGACAGACGAGTTGTCGTTGGCCCACGCTGAAGTTTGATCCTGACTCGGCCAGTTCTGTCTCCAGCTTACTAGGCAACTCCTCCACAGCAGCCTTCAGCTGGACCTTTGAGCAGACACCATATGCCATAAGTCAGAGATCACTTATTAACTGCATTAAATCTATAATCGTAATGTAAATCTATTGGGGTAAAAGGTCACACTGGTAAATGGATCTATGGGCCCGTTATAAAAGAGCCATCTTGGGTGATCCAATCATGTGGATAGACAAATGTTTTGTGATCAGATCACACAAATGTCACATTTGTGGTGAGATTAAAATATGAAGGAACAAATCTGGCCTGCATTAAAACATACAGACTGACATAGCGAATGATGTACGTCAGGGATTCCGAAATGTTTGGTCTGCCGAACCCCTTTGACAAACTTTTTGATTATAAGTTAATATTTTAATCATTTAACAACACATTCAAGTTTCTCCGATGTTGGTTTACGGTGATGTGAAATGCAGGTAAAAAAAAAAAAAAAATCTTTTCATTAAATTTTTGTTTTATTTTAATTGGACATTTTTATGACTGAATTAATGGGTTAGTGAACGGAAACCATGATGTACGCCATCATGAAACCAGAGACATCTACTCAAATCGATCAGCAATAAAAACCAGCTAAAATCCTCTCGGCCACAAAAACCCCAAATGATTTTTCCATTGGCTTTTGAAGTATTGCAGACTAAAAGCTCTCTGACCAGCAATGACCAGTTTATGATACTTACATGTGTTGTTTATCATGATAATCCTCACAAATGTACACAACTTTTATGAATTTTGAAGCCTAAATACAATCGCCAGAAGTAAAAAGCTAAACGTAGGCTATAGGCAAACTACACCACGATTGCTTGACTTCAATGTCAGCACACTTAAGCTTCGGACAACTCTTTCAGTCTTTCAAAAAATACACTATAAAATTTTTTTTATACAATCTATAAATTATGACAACATATGTTTTTACATTGCTTTAACTCATTAAAATACATGTATTTTATACAAGATTAAACTCAATTTTTAAAGTCAGTTTAATGTAATTTAACTTAAAATGACTTTAAACACTCAAGTTGATTGTACTTAATTTAAGGCAGCGACTTTTTCCTTAGTGTAGTTTCCCTAAAAACGTTTGAGTTAGAATAGTTTGCAAGAGTGCAATTCTAAACACAATGAGGCTGTAAAAGCGGACTAGCGAGTAGATGAGTTTTCCTGTTCAATCTGATGTGATGATGTTTAATGTTCCGACAACCTCTGCATTCCCTTTAGCCAAAAACACACTGACTTCAGGGCGATGGAATCGGAAGTGCTAAAATGTTAACTCGTTTTCGGGTTTTGGCCAACAAAAAATACGTCATCCCTGCAGCTCTCTATGACAGTGAGTGTGTGCATGTTCACCTCTTCCAGGGAGTTCCACAAGTCGTGGTCTGAGTGCTGGCCGAAGGGGTCTAGGTTCTTCCTCATGGTTCCTGTGAACAGTACGGGATCCTGCGGGATAATTGACATCTTCTGACGGAGGTCATGCAGGCCGATCTCTGAGGTCAACACTCCGTCCACGAAGATTTTACCGTCTGGCTCCATCAGACGGAACAGTGCTGAAATCAGGGAACTTTTCCCTGCGCCGGTCCGTCCAACGATTCCCACCTGATCAATGCAGAGCAGAAAGCATCAGTGCAAATGTCCTGACAGACTCATGTGATGATCTGGAGCTGGTGCTGGACTCACCTTCTCTCTAGGTCTGAACATGGCGGAGATGTTTTTGAGGATGACGGGTCCATCAGAACTGTAAGAGAAGTTGACCTTGTCGAAGGTTATCAGGCCCCGATTTGGCCATTCGGGAGGGGGGCGTTTTTGGGTTTCCCAAGGTGCTTCACTTTCTAGCTCTGTGTACTCTAACACTCGCTCCACTGACGTCATCTAGAAGGACAAAGAGAGTATGTAAATATGTATGTAAATATGCACACACACACGATCTCAACCTTTATGACTTTAAAGCCCCTCATTGTCCACAATATTTGAGGCAGTTTCATGAAATGGATATTCAGTATATTTCAGTAAATTCAAATATTTCAAGGTTCTTACCATGTTCTCCACCTCGGCACTCTGTCTAACGCCCCACTGGAACATTCCCATAAGGGTGACTGCATAAGACAAAGCCAATCCCACATCTCCCGCCTTCATACCTGTGAGAATCAGACATGATCAACACTTCATTCACAAACTGGCCTCAAAAAAGAGATTCAGCTGGTACAGTTTGAAACCGTTGACATTAATCCTAGAAAAAAAAAAAGATGTTTCCACTGACAGTGATTTGAAACGTTTAGAAATTTATTTTCAATGAAACTTGGTGATTTGAGGGTATACGAGCATCAAAGACCATTAATTCTTGAGACACGGGACGTCCTAAATAACATTTTCACTTCATATAGAATAAATGTATGAACGTATAAACATACACTAAATTCTGGCTCTTATGCTCCCCGAGGCTGCATTTATGAGATAAATACAGTAAAAACAGTTATTTAAAATTGTAATAATATTTCAGTTTTCTATGTTAATACATTTTAACATGCAATTTATTCCTGTGATGCAAAGCTGAATTTTCAGCATCATTACTCCAGTCTTCAGTGTCACATGATCCTTCAGAAATCATTCTATCATCATGCGGATTTGATGCTCAAGAAACATTTTT
This sequence comes from Chrosomus eos, assembly GCA_036326025.1. NCBI lineage: Eukaryota > Metazoa > Chordata > Actinopteri > Cypriniformes > Leuciscidae > Chrosomus > Chrosomus eos. The sequence goes on along the minus strand of CM070828.1, from coordinate 7,984,124 downwards.
TATTATTATCAACAATGAAAACAGTTTTGCTGCTTAATATTTTTGTGGAAAAAGATACTTTTTATATAAACAATGAGTATTTAAATTTAAATGAAACTGTTTAATTTCAGAAATCTTTGAGATTTCACAGCTACTTTTTGTCAGTACCATTAGATATTTATGAAATGCATAATATTTATATTTCTCCCCCTAGTTGTCCAGCTTGTGTTGTCCCATTACTGAAGATTCAGTGCCCTGCCACCATGAATGCCGAGGATTGTGTTTTGGTGTGTAGTGTGTATGGTGTATACTTTGATGTGGATTTCTTACTGTCTTTAAGAAGAAGACATCCAAAGGCTGTGATGGTCACAAACAAAGAACACATTCCATCCAACCGCACTGCAAACCAGCGTGAAGTGGCCAAGAACAAGAACCAGGCCTCTGTAGGAGTACACATAACATTTTAAACAACACATTAACAAGGTAAGAGCTTATCTGAGTCCTGTAAGAGACCGACTCCTCTACTAACCTGAGTGCAGGTCTTGATGTGCATCAAACGATTGCTGAAACCTTTCCTCGGCTTTAAAGGCACGAATGGTCCAGAGGCCTTGCAGTGAGGAAGACAGATGGGAGAATACAGGACTTCGAGCTGTAGGAACGCAAACACACAGTCACCAACATCAGACCGACTAAACGTACAGGACACACAACAAAGATGCTCTGAAGAAACATTACCGAAGACGATATTATTCTCAGATTTGACAGAAGACGTTTGAAGATGCTTACTAGTGGATTCAATGCGCTTGACGTCTCGAGATGTCCGCAGGAAGTAGCGGCGTAGAAACAGGAAGCATATCAATAGGGGCAGGACAGGAATCAGAATCCAAGGGATGACTGAAGAAGCCACAGCAATGACTCCGATGATTTGAAGAAACACCTGTAGTGCATAGTGAAAAAGGAGATATACATAATACAAATTTAAAAATACATTTTAATTTATAATACAGTGAAATAAAGAATAAAGTGTGTTCCAAAAGGGAAGAGAGCTGAAGAAACACAGAGTCACGGCGGTTTAGTGCTGGCTCATTAAAAGCACTTTGTGGTTTTGGCTGCTACTTTTGACCACAAACATTTATCAAAGAACACGGAAGAAAAACAGTGAGGCTGCCATGACAGAATGACTCGACACTTTCCGAGTGAGATCTCACTCAAATTACCCATAATCCCGGCAACCATGTTAACAACTTAAGGTTAGTGTGGGAATGACCACAGACTATGGCAGAATACAAACTGACAAAAGCATTACTGTGCTCGTGATTTTGGGACTCGCCACATAGAAGATCCACAATAACGTCAGAGTGAGTTCTCCCTCTTTAAAACTGTTTAAAGAAACCGCTTTGGTCGAAATGCCAGCGTTGTCATGTTCAGATTGGAATACGAGAATACTGTGTACTACACAATGTATGCCTACTATTTCACAAAAATAGTATGTGAAACTGTATAAATTATGTAGTTAGCAGCAATGGATACTACTTTTTGGAATTGTTGTGTCACATGCCCTCATCATGTTGCATGTTTAATTTAGTAAGTGGCATCCAGTGGGGGTGTCTATACAATATGTATACTAGTGGTTATCAATACAGGGGCCGGGGCCCACTAGGACACTATTTTAAGTTGTCCTTAAAATAAGAAAAACAAGTATTAATATAAGCTAAAAGTAATATTAATTAACATCCTCAAACTTTTTTTTATAGAACCTCCACCACGATTCGCATGGCCATGGAAAAAATGGATATGTGAGGTAGTTTAACTCTTTCCCCGCCATTGACTGAATTTTTCCGGCTTTCCATGTTTTCACTGTTATAGCGTAGGGGGCGCTATTACACATCTTCTGAAAGAGTACTGAATCTCCAGATCAAAACACAGTTAAAGAAGATGCAGGAACAAGCGATAGCATATCCAAGCAGTTGATTTAAAAAAAAGGCATAAAGCTAGAATTTTGACATTTTCAAAAGATATTCATACAACAAAATATTCCAGGCGCAATGACACTTTTGTGAAAATGATCAAAAGCGCTGGTGCTGGCTAGCAACTTTATTCCAAAACGCTGGCGGGGAAAGAGTTAAAAGTGCGACATCTTGAGTAAGGATCTATAATTCCTATCCAGTTAATCACAAACGACTGGAAAATTCTTGCAATTCATTAAAATGAGTGGGACCATTGAACAACATTCAGCTCTTAAAACTTCTGGAATCTTGAAAGTTAAACATTCAGAAACTAGGAATTCCTTGTAATGACAAATTTTTTTTCTTCCAATTTTAATCTACATCAAATGTACCAGATTTTGCCAAAACGGAGTCAAAAAGATGAGAACCACTGGTGTATACTGCACATCAGGCAAATCAAGTCAGTCATAATCCTGCACACCGTATATATTTGCTGCAATACTTCTGGGAATTTCCTATTTACAATTCGGAAGCTGTATAATTACAATGTGACGTGATGTGTGTTTGCAGGGGTAATAAATGGGTTTTCAATAAAACTCGGCAGCCTATGCAGTAGAAAGGCAAAACAAATTTAAATCAGTGCTTACCGACTAAAGAGAACAGCGAAAAGGGGCTGTTGTCCTCCCTTTAGCCAAACAGGTAAGAAAACTACAACACCCATGATGCACTGAGCATGTTGCCATTCAAGGCCATTCCCTGCCACAATGGATACACCTGACCAGTCAAAAATCGGCTTTAGTGGGAAATCTTAGCAAACTTTGAGTCATAATGGTGTCTACTTGTGTTACCAGTGCAAGAATTCAAAGAGTAAACATTTAGTGGGAGTGAGTTATTTTCGGTTTCCAGTGAAGGATCCAGTGCATGGTGAATTCATAAACATGGAGAACTCTGTGGCCTCCATGTTTGTAGTCAACATTTCAAACTGGATGACAACGAACACTGTTTTAGGCAAAACACAGGGGGGAAAAAACAGAAAGACACTGCCGTTCTGTCAGTTCCGCTCAACCCCGCCGGGGGTTTTCATAGTTTTCAGAGAAGCCCTGGAGCTGACCAAAGTCAGTAGAATAACACGTTTTGCAACATCCAACAGACTTTTAAAGACAAATAAACAGGAATTTCAAGGCCCAGGTAACACAGAGAAAGAGTAAACATTGTTCATTTAAATATACCACCGACATTGTAACAATACAAATAGGGTTCAAAATCGGCAAACTTTAAAGGGATACTCCACTTTTTTTGGAAATAGGCTCATTTTCAACTCCCTCAGAGTTAAACAGTTGAGTTTGACCATTTTCGAATCGAACTGTCTGGTTACTGATATTCTTCTAAATATCAGAAAATCGGCTGAATGGATTCGAAAACGGTAAAACCCAACTGTTTAACTCTGGGGGAGTTGTAAAATTAGCCTATTTCCAAAAAAAGTGGAGTATCCCTTTAAGTGATTTGATTAAAAATAAAATGAATGCGTTGGGCATTCAAATTTCTTTCATCTTCACGTTCACTAAACAGAAGGACACAAAAAGTGTATTGGCACTAGCACAAGAAAATGAAACAAATTTTCACGATTAAACTACATGTGTCGATCTCAAAGTCAAAGTTTCCCCTCTGACACTGGTATCTTTTAAATATGTATTATTCCAAGTATCATTCCGACTTGAAGGCACCAACACTGGAGAAACAGTACAAGCAGGATAGCGGTATGCTATTCTTTAGGAAGTATTCAACAATACATGCTGACTTTGCTGTCACACTAAAGGGAACCAATAGTGAGAGAGGACTGTGGGAAAGGCTAAGTGACTGCAGTTTTCTCATCCTGAGAGAGAACAAGAGAGATTCTGCTGCCCCACACAATGAAAAGCTCCTTAAAAGAAAGACTATTGTACTTCCACTCAGTCTGTCAAGCTTCAGACAATAGTGCTCTGAGCACATAAAGTGACGCCTGTCACCCACGCATTGACCACATTGTCATTTGCCAGGGGAAAAGCCACAATATGTTGTTAGACTACAAACACTTGGTTTACCAGAGCGAATAATAATGCGTATGGCCACAAGTGATGGGTGCTTTAATATAGCCACTTTACCAGTGTGCAAATTATACAGTGTTTAAGAGACACTTAACTACAAAACTTGCTTTACTAGGAAATATTTCTAAGCAATAGCAAACCTGGATAAAATCCACAAATGTCCAGGGAAGTAAGGAATCAAGTTGGCCAATGTCTTTGGAGAACCGGTTGAGGATTCTTCCTGAAATGAAAAGAGAAAAAACATTTAGCAAACACAACTGATTCCAGAACATCTACTGTAATGAGCTAGACAGGACAGATTGAAGGATATTGAGAAATAGACAAATAGAAAAAGTGACAATAAATAGAATGATACAATTAACAAAACTGATTCGACAAAGCTTATTCAAATATTAACAAGCAATAAAGCAAAGTCATGACACTCTTTTGTCATTGAACCAGTGATAGTAATGAAAGCACCACTAATTAAAAAAATAAAAAGTAGAAATGCTGACGGTGACATACTGGGCAAACTTTTCTGTTGCATTATTTTATCAATAACAATCCCATAATGCCCTTTACTTATCTAACTGGTTATGATAATACTGGCCATAAAGGCCTTTAACCTACGATTTGAATCACTGAAAGGATAATAAATGCCAGATTAAACACAAATAATGCAAACAAAAGAGAGCTCAAATCAACAATGCCACCATGCTGGATATCTATTAGTCATTTGTCAGAAATTTTTACAGCTAATTATGCTGAGAATACAAGTACCAAAGAACTGACAGACGTAAACACCCACTAGTGCTAACCATTCTTTATTACTAGAGACCATAGATTATCAAGAACGTAGAGACACGGGATACAGTAGTTGTGGCAATTAGTCCACAACACAAGCTTATTCCAACCATAAAAGTCTTTCTAAATGTGATTTCTAGGAGTGCATCTCGCAGTAATTGCTCCTCGTGTGTGCGCTGCTGATAACAGGATCACGGAAAAGGGCTCCAACTGACTCTTCAGCAGTCATAAAAACTATCTATTAGACTTTTGAGACTTGTAAATGCTCTTTTGCTCATGTTATCAACAGTAACACCCCGATAAGGAGATCACGATGACAGAACCCAGGTCTGCTGTTTGCTCTTTAGAAGGTGAGAAGAAACTACACTATACTGGTCATATCAGGATACCACCATTATCTAGCGCAACTGTCATGATGCATTTGTACATTGATCATTTATCCAATGTTTCTTGAGTAAATCAGCATATTAGATGATAGATAGCTTTACCAACCCAGGAATAAAATTACATTTTTAATATATTAAAATAGAAACCATTTATTTTAAACTGTAATATTTCACAATATTACCATTTTTACGGTATATCGTATAAAGCATAAAAATCATTACGCCTATGGAATGTCTTCAAGTTTTTGATGGTATCTCTAAATAATTTCATTAAAGTAACACAAGTAACTTTTCCTCTTCGGTCGCCCTACTGGTTGGAAACGTAATTGTCCATTGCCGCTGTCGTAAATAATTTAGCCTACAGTCGCATGCACGCTCGCTGTTTACCCAGCACCGGCTTTAGAATGAACGATGTCCACAGACAAGGTAGAGTATGTTACATGATTTCATGAAAGGATTATGTATTGCAAAATCAGAAACGAAGAAAAACGAAATAATGACTATTGTAGCGCTTGGCGTAAAGCAGTCGAATTCTGTAGTTCTTTTTGTGGTCGGGTTCCTACCCGAACCCCGAAGTTACTAGGGGTGTCATCGAAATTAAGTCACAATCTCGATCATCGAATTCAAAAATGGAATCGTTGATACTGCCACACCCCCATGTCACGTCCAGTCGGTTTGCAAAGCGGAAAAAAACACGCGTGTTGAAGTGCTGCGAGTCCTCTACCTTAGCTACTACAGCCAGTCAAAAGATAGCATGGCTGCAGATGCAGGAGACCCATCGACAGGACTTCTGACCTCCTCTTTCACTAAAGTCGCCGGTGTGGGACAGTGGGAGAATTTTGATTTCAGTGAGTTATGTTGACAACATTCACATTCGCGTTCAAAGTTCGCGCTTCAAAAAAGCCACAGTTTGCAAGCTCTGCTACTGTATGTGCGTCAGTGCGTGTACCATTCTTCCACTTTTTAAATTAAAACTTTAAATTGACAAAAACAGCAGACTCAGAACAGTATAAATCTTTATACAATAAATCTAGCATGTCACAAATAACTTGATTCGCCACCTCCACAAATGAGACAAGTGTCGTTCATTTCCGCACCTAGTCTATTTTTGCTTCACGCGCCGAGTTAAAGTGACAGCGCACACGCGCACAGTTCGTGGTCAAAATGAACATGACACGAAAATGTTGTAATTTCATCATAAATGCATTTAATTAAATTCTACATTAAATACTAATATTTTTCACAGTCATGTTTGTACTTTAAGACCGAGGTAAAGCAAGGAAAACATATATGTATCTGTTAAACCTTGTTTGTTTTGTTGTGAACTTGAATGTCATCTATATAGTGAATAAGACTGCAGTTACAAAAGAGAAACTACATGGCAGGTTATTTTTGCTTAAGTTTATAATTGACTGAAGATTTAAGTTATTGTAACATTATTTTGTTAATAAATGTTTTAAATTTGACAATGTAGTGTGGTACATTGCGAACAAAGGTTATATATTATATTACATAAAAGTCTAGTCTAAAAATGGCATAGCAAACTGTGCTTAAAAAATTAAATGTAAAAATCGAGAGTCGAACCGTGACCTACCTTAGAATCGAAAATGTAATCGAATTGAGGATTTGGAGAATCGTGACACCCCTAGAAGTTACATAGTGCCAGTAAAAGCGATACAGACCCCGTCAGGCTATGGTAGACGTGTCATTTAACTTATTTTAAGTCGATGTACCATCACAAGGGTCTTGGAAATATATTATGAAGGTTGAAAAAACTACATAGTGTTACTTTAAATACTGTAGGTGAAATGTTATAGCTAAGGTGCGATAAAAACCATCAGACAGAGGCTTATAAAAGGCTACAGCTCAGATTGCCCTAATAATGCTTTATGACTTATCAATCCAGAGCATCATTTTCTATAGATAAGAGCAAAAGGAGGATTGCACCTCAAACCAAACACTTCACACGCAACACAGCCAATGTACCTCACTGCATGAGCAAAGGCCTCAAACGCTGCCATTTACACAGTACTCCAGAGCAAACACTGAAATACAGGGTCAACATCGCAGACACAGCTTTACACTTTCCTCCTCCACTGAGGAAGTCTGGAAATCTCTTTAACACAGACAAAGTGCACCTCAAAGACTGACAGCTTCTAGATGAATGTCACCCAGTACCCAGAAGCATTAAATTAAAGACATTTTTGGACAGTGCACATAATAAGTGCAATAACATTCAATATCCACAATCCTTACAAAACGGAAAACGTAGGCACTAACAAATAAGTAGCAAAATTTACCATGGAATTACAGTAACATGTTTCTTTGGAAATGTACCATGGTATTTTCAGGGCACAAAAGAAAACCCAATAAGCAATAGACACTTACAGACATACCACAAAGTACCATAGTAACTATATAATTTTAGGTATAGTGGTAATAAGGTATTATTGGGAGTACAATGCTAACAATATGTTATATTTATAAAATTTTTATCATTCAGTAGTTGGTATGTACATTTTCATAATTAAATGTCATAAAAATTAACAATTAAACATTAATAACACGAAATATGTGGAGGATTCCAAACACCACGTGTAGTCCTTTTATTTACTATACATAGAGTATATACATTTATATAAAGTAAAAATTGAAAAACACATAAAACTTTTCACTTTGTGGATGATGAAATGTATTGGACATTAAATTTAAAGTCAAAAGTAATGTCCAATACATTTCAATCAATCAGCAGAATGATTTCTGAAGGATCATGTGACACTGAAGACTGGAGTAATGATGCTGAAAATTCACTTTGATCACAGGAATAAATTACAGTTTCAAATATATTAAATTAGGAAATAGTTGAATGTAATGTATTTTCGATCAAATATACAGTGTTGTTGGGCACAAGAGACTTTCAAAAACAAGTAAAAATGACAGACGCAAACTTCTGAACGGTGTGTATAAGAACATGCAGTACATATCCAATGGATAAAATACAGCTATACTGGTCAGGTGAGATTCCAGGTGAGTGTAACGTCAAAAGCACAGTTCATCAGTCAGTCAGTGTGTCATGTAATGTTTATATTAACTCCCCATCACACGCAGTGAACGGAAACAGTTTGGATTTAAACATATATTCCAACACTGTTAAGTTGAGTCCACTTTACTATTACAAGCTGACTATTAAATAACAACTGATAATCTTAATCAAAATTACTTTATCATCCATGAATAATGAACATCCTCATCTAGTATCAAAGTACCAGGGTACCACTCTACCACAGGATTTCTTCTGAGCCCTATATTATTGACAGATAATATATGAAGTCTGTGTATGAGGGATTTAGTTTAACTGCGGTTTTCCAAGAACAGCACAGAACAGATAAATTGCTCGTAAGAAAAGAAAAAAAAGGAAAGGAGGACATTTCACAGGATGTGCTGCCCTCTGTTGGTCACTGTCAACACTGCCTTTCAAACTACCTTGATAAACAGACACAGGAATATAATAACCAAGTCATTCTTATTTTTGAACTCACCAATAGGGTTGATGTCAAAGAAACGGACCGGGGTTTTCAGGATGCTGTTGAACATACGGCTGTGTAATGTCTCCGCTGATCTCACCAGACAGTTGAACATGATCAGACCACGCATGAAGCCGAAGATGATGGTGGCTCCTGTTAAGCCTGATGATGAAGACAAGCAATTTGGAGACATATGAAACATGTCTATATTTGTACTTCGGCCTGACTTTGATCATGAGCATACCTGCATAGATGCCCAGATAGAAATCCAGGTTGAGGGTTTGAGTCATGCTAGTGCCGTTGGTTAAAGTGACGTTTGTGGAGTCCAGCTTCTCCTGCTCTGTGGCCCTGTCAATCACAAAATAATGACATTACAGACGCTAGCAAGAACCAGAACATCACCACATCCATTCTGTACATCCAGCTATCAAGCACTACTTTAGGTTGTTTAACAAATTATCTGTGATTCATGCCTGGGGCATTTTGATCATCACTTAAAGTCCCCGTGAACCGGAAGTTGCAAACGACTTTTCTCCAGTGCTGTGACGTATTTCTGAGAGAAACGGAATACTAAATGAGGCAAAATAGTGGGCGTGGCTTTTTTTTCCCAAACTAGCACCTGATTGGATCTAGAAAAATGCACCTCCTCGTCATCTCTCCTTTCACACGCTGTCAATCAATGCTCGCTCGCAAACACAGCAGCTTGTCTAATGTCAGTTGGAGGGGCGTGGTTACGGATGTTAAGCAGACACCCAAACCGTCAAGCCTACGTCATCGGGCAAGGTCCTCCAGTGCAGAGGGGAGGGGCATTTTCAGAATTTGATTAAAGATTACGAAGCCAAAAATTTTTTTGGTGTGGATTGACTTGCATGGATGAATTGTTCAGCAAAAAACGATCAATTTAGGCAAACAAAGTATGGTCAATTTTGATTTCATGGGGACTTTAATATCATCTACACATAACAGGAGGGTAAAGTAAAATGAATTGAAAGGTAATTTTAGGTGTTATATTATTGAGTTTTTGATTTTCGCCTACTTTGATTTAATTATTCTATATAAATTTATGAAGATACCTTTTCAAACTATTTTTAGAGTAACTTTGCCACAAACAAGACCTTAAATTGAAAATGTGCAAAGAAAATGATATATAATTGAACAAATATAATTTATTGTTTGTAAAAAATATAATAATAATAATTTGTTTTTTGAAAATCTTACCCAGGTTAATTTTTTTTATAAATACAAATAATAGGCCTACTTTTTTTTTCCATTTTAATAATTTTTTTAAATGATGCAAAGCTGAATTTTCAGCATTACTCCAGTCACATGATCCTTTATAAATTATTCTAACATACTGATTTTATGTTCAAGAAACATTTCTTGTGGGGAAAAAAACATTTAAAATAGCAATTTAAAAATAGTCTTTAGTGCCACTGCCACTCTTGATCAATGTATTGCATATTGCGGGCGGGGTGTGGGTGGGGCTTCAAATATTGTTGAGGACTACGAGGGGCCTTGAAGTCAAAAAATAGAAATCTTTTGTAACATTATAAATTGTCTTTACTATGACTTTTGATTAATTTAATGGTTCCTATATAATATATATATAATAAAAAATGTGTGTGTGTGTGTGTGTGTGTGTGTGTGTGTGTGTGTGTGTGTGTGTGTGTATATATACAATTTCTTTGAGAAAATGCTTTACAGTACATTAATGCGCGTACGAATGGTAGCTTAGCAGCAAAGAGCACTCACCAATATGAAAGCCACCAGTCCTGAAGGATATAAAAGACCTATGGAGCAGAAAACAGCATTAGCATGAATCTCTGCGAGCGAGCGAGAGGTCTTTCTGTGTATAACTCTGAACCGCAGTAGCACTGCTATGCCTTTTACCTGTGCCAGAAGGTTGAGGAGCACAAGAAAAATCAACATGACGGCGTTTGCTCCAGCCCGAAAATATTTCCAATACATGCGAAGACCAATGGTCCCCTCTGACCGCGTCTCCTCGACCATGGTTTGCACATGATCCATCTACACATTACAAACAATTTTAGTTGAAAATGTCTATTTTCATAATCAGACAGTAATTACAATCCCACCAATCCACTAGAGTAAGCAATTGACCCATCTGATCTGTATATGTGAATGCAGGGGCGTAGCACCAAATTTTGGGCCCTGGGTAAAAACCATCTTGCTGGGCCCCCGTACCAAATACCATAGTGATACCAATGGGTGGGGTATTGCATTTTTATCATAAAAACACTTAAAATGTTAACAAAATAAGCCACACTCTGATTAATATATTTTTGTTTTATTGTCAAAAGTACTACTTACTGAGATGACAAAAGGTCTAGCAGGTCTGAAACTGAAATATATGGCTTCAAATGGTTGCTAATATCCTTTATTGTCACAATACCTTTTAAAGTGTAGGCTAAGTACAAGTTAATTGACGATTATTTGTCTGTTTAAAATAAATGCAGACTATAGAATCACAGGGTACACTAACCGCCAAACTAGACATTCAGTCTTTGAATTACGTTTTAAAATAAGTAATTTTCAATCATTAAGATGTGCATTAAACTGAGAACAATCGTACTTATAATGTAAGAGCGTGCGCGAGCTAATTTGCATAATGTGGTAAAATAGGCGCTAACGATCTGTGTTTTCGCGGGTGTTATATTTTGACAATAAAGGGAAATATAGACCTACATGTAAACTTCTGACTCTGGGGAGAACTGCAGCAGAAGAGACGACAAGCTGGAGACAATGTCAATGCTTGATGCATTTGGAGCTCACCTTTCTTTTAAAAAAACTGAGTGAGCAACTGCTTGCCCTCATTTGCCTTTCTCTCTTTAATCTTCTTTTCTTTTCATTTTTGAGCCCCTGATTTTCCTTTCTTAAGGAAAGACATGAATCTTCCTAGTTCCTAGTATCAGACGGCTCACTCCAGCTCCTGTCTCATCAACTGATTCACCGCAGGTCCGCAGCAGAAGCGCCTAACCTGTAGGGTCGTACCATTTACATTGATTCGAGAGGGGTGCTGGGGCCCTGCACAGCATGAAAATAACTTTTTTTATACCAAACCAGTGCCTAACTACAAGTTTAGTTTTGCACAAGATCTTTCTTATTTGTACATTAATGCTATACAAATGTTAGTGCATGTATATGTCTGTATAGAAAACTGACTTCTAAGGGCCCCCCCCTGCCTCGGGCCCTGGGTACTCGGTACCCTTTTTCCCCCCAGTCCGACGCCCCTGTGTGAATGTACAGGGAAAGATCCCCCAAAATAAACAAGAGAGTGAGAGAATCATGACAATTTTATACTATTCCTCACAATACTACCGGATGGTGGAGGAGAAGTCAAAAGCACACCTACCGGCAGCTGATCGGATTCATCTTTAACAGACAGAACAGATGAAGTCTGGGAACGACTGGAGTTCTGGGAGAGGGTCCGAGTGCGGGGGGAGCGAGGAGCCTCTCCCTTTTCAATCCCACCCTCCTCTTCCTCATCCTTCTTCAGCAGAGAGGTGAAATCCACTCCTGACTGCTGAAGCTCAGAGTATGTGCCGCTTGCCACCATGTGTCCCTGAGAGAGATCAAATGATTACATTTTGGCTCATTTATTCACAGATGGTGGAATGCAAATTGAATGAAATGGCTCACCTCCTTCAAAACCAGGATCTGATCTGCAGCCTTCAGGAACTGCAACTGATGAGTGACCAAGATCCTGGGCTTCTCCTTCAGAATACCACAAATACAACTGCAAGGACACAGTGCTATTAATGATCACCTCAAAGAAATGTTAACATAAGAGTGAAAACTACAACAATACTCTTGGTTCAATAGTTTGAGGTTGGTAAGATTTGTTAATGTTTTTGAAAGAAATCATGGCTGAATGTTTTTGAAAGAAATCATGGCTGAATTGATTTGATCTAAAATAAGGTAAAAATAGTAATACAGTGAAATTAATATATTTTAAAATATAATTTATTCTGTCATGACAAAGCTGAATTTTCAGCATCATTACTCCAGTCTTCAGTGTCACATGATCCTTCAGTAATCATTCTAATATGCCGATTTATTGCTCAAGAAACATTTTAACATCACTAGCAGTGCACTAGGGGTTGAGCAACTTCCGATTTTTCTAAGTCAACGTTTATGTGGTGAAAGTCGCTGATGACACCATGAATGAACAAATAAGCCTGAACCTCGAGCTTAGACTTGAATGTGGGTTTTCTTGTGCACAGTTATGTCATATGAGACAGCGCTCATACATAACAGCTTATTTTATCAGTTCTTTAGTTGTTGTATTTCTTACAGATTTCTGCTTTCTAAATCAGATACAGATAAAGTAGCACAGTAAAGATTACATTTATATGAATGCATTAGTGAGAGTGATAGCGTGTGAATGAGTTACACCTGGCAGTGTCTCGATACTAATAGTGAAGCTCTGGGGTTTAGTTACTAAGAAATATATGCTGGAACTTTTCAGTTTCTAAGAACAGTGTTGACAATATTTTTTTGTGCTACTGAATGTTTCTGTGTTGGTGCGACCGGTGTGTGTGTGTGTGCGTGTTACAGTGCAGAAGTGCATTAGTTTAGAACTGCGTTTAACTTGCGTGTTAAAGCAGCACCAGGTAACTTTTCAACCTTCATAATATATTTCCAAGTCTCTTGTGATGGTACATCGACTTACAATAGGTTGAATGACACGTCTGCCATAGCCTGACGGGGTCTGTAGCGTTTTTAATCGTACTTTTAAACTTCGGGTTTCGGGTAGTAACCGGCGAACAAAGAGAACTACAAAATTTGACTGCTTTACGGCATATACGTCACTTCCACCACCACCCCCACTTCCTTAAAATCGGACGTGCGAGCCAAATGTTATAGTCATGGCCGAAGCAGCACAGAAAAACAAGAAAGCAAAGGTTTTATCGGAGCAAAGCAAAAAGAGAAAAAGAGAAAGCGACCGCGTTAAAGGCAGAACGAGGATCAACATTGGGCCAGCGTTTTCTCGCTGCCGTGAGCTGAAGGAGGAGGAGGGGTGCCCGACCGATGCGGACTTGTCTGTCATGCTTTTGTACTAGTAAGTATATTGCTTGCATACTAGCTAGGGTGACCTGACCAGACGTCCCGTTTTTCCCGGGACAGTCCCGTATTTCAACTCTAATTTTAGTGTCCCGAATTATTATGAAAAAATCATGTTTTGTCCCGCACGACAGAGAGAGAGCGAGAGACCTTGCGTGTGTGTGCTAGAGTAGCTTACGCATTAATATGCACGCACGCGCATTATTGATATAATAATATAGCTTGATATTATAATATTGACGATATATGGTTATTATCTACCACTCAAACATTGAATTGAAGTATCATATAGATTCAGTAAAACGGTACCTGGTGTTACTTTAATAAGCGGTTTAAAACGTGAGTTCACCTGATGAATTTTGAGCATCTTCTAAATAGTATAATCAAATATACCTTGTTTGGGCACTCTCAGAGTATGCATTCATTTGCCATTTTAACTGTTGAAAACAGAGCGTAAAAGTGGACTTCAAAGATTTCTTATTCTGTTGCGCCTTCTATAGCTTATAGACATCAAGCTTAAAGTGTCATGGCAGGGCATTAAAGTGGACTGATAGCAGCTTTCTCTCGAGTCAAGAGTCGGTTAATGGTTACAACAGTTCTCGAGTCACCTGAACACTCGAAGTTGACTCGAAAGACGGAGCAAAATAATTTTTTTTTTAAATGGTTTCTAATGGTTTAGGTAAAAAGGTGAGTGATTAAGACTAATTTATTCACTTTATATGTTTTAGGCATGTAAAACATCCACGTTTCACATCATTATTGTATACGTCACATCTTTGCGTGATTACGTAGACCAGTGGTTCTCAATCCTGGTCCTGGGGACCCACAGATCTGCACAGTTTATATGTCTTTTCACACCATATCATTTAACACACCAGATTCAGATCATCAGCACTTTAGGAAAGAGCTTTATGAACTGAACTGGGTGTGTCAGATAAAGAAGACATATAAAATGTGCAGAGCTGTGGGTCCCCAGGACCAGGATTGAGAACCACTGACGTAGACGAACTGGTGAATTGTTTTTTTGAGCCTATTCATTGAAACAAACCGTCCAAAAGATCCAGTTCGAGGAAAAGAATCAGACTTCCCATCACTAGTGTCTTGATGTGTCATATGAACTACTTTCATGAAGCTTTTATGGTTTATTTGGCCCTTTATGTAGTTTGACCGCCCTTAAACACTAAAAGCTCTTATTGTATGGAAAAGAACAGAGTGAAAAGCAACAGAAAAAGGCAACAGGATCCGTGAAGAGTAAAGACTTACTGTTCAAACAGGTGTCTGCCCACTTCAGCATCCACTGCACTCAATGGATCATCCAACAGGTAAATGTCAGCATCCTGATACACAGCCCTAAAACCCACACACAGTAAAAATCGAATAAAACAGCTCCAAAATATACACTTCCTATTAGCAAATATATGTCCGTTTGTTTATACAGAAATGGCTTAAGGTTTGATTTTTTTCCACTATATTATACACCTTACAAAATGCCATCGTTTGCATTAAATGATCAGTATGTCCAAGATGCAGTCTTCTGAATGCACATTTTGAATTATATAATTTTCTTTTCTTTCTTTTTATGCTCACACTAATGTATCCTTTAAGGTTAGGAAAAGGCTTGTGTTTAATTTTATTACTGAATAATGACGAGTTAAAATGGTTAACAGGTTGGGATACCTGGCCAGGTTGACTCGAGCTTTCTGCCCTCCACTGAGAGTTGCTCCCCGGTCTCCGATCACAGTCAAATCCCCATCAGGAAGCAGCTCCATGTCCTATACCACACAGACAACTACAGTTTGCTTATAATAACTTTATGCTGGTGTAGATGACAATTTAAAGTTTACAGTATATAGCTTTGGAGAGAGCTACAAGTACTAAAACTAGTGCTGTCAATTTAGTGTTATTTGACGGCAATAATGTTTTTTTTTAATGCACTTAACAAATAAGCCCGATACATAAAAAGAAAATTATACTAAAAAGGCAAAATACAACAACAGCCAAATACAAAAAAATTATTTGTCTATTAAAAAGCTTTCTTCTAACAAAAAAATGTAAAGTCTTTGAATTATCATCTTTGGAGGCTATAAAACAAATACACTACTTTTCAAAAGTTTGCAGTCCATAAGCTTTTTCTGAAAGAAATTAATACCTTTATTCAGCAAAGATGCATTAAATTGATTGATAGTAAGTGTAAATACATTTATGATGTTACAAAATATGTCAGTTTTAAATAAATGGTGAACTTTCTATTCATCAAAAAATCCTGAACAAAAATGTATTACATTTTCCACAAAGAATATTAAGTGGAAAACTGTTTTCAACATTGATAATAAGAAATTGCTCCTTGAGCACCAAATCAGCATTAGAATAGAAATTAGTTATTTTAAATTATAATATTTCACAATGTTTTTCATCAAATAAAATGTCCTACAGAGCCCAAACTTTTAAAGATAGTGTAAAAAGTATGTACTTAATTATTTAAATTAAATAATCAGCATGTGTACTTAATTCATTTGATGATCCTGATCAAAACAAAGTAAACACTAAAGAACCTTACTGAGAATTAGAGCTGGAAGTAGATGGATAAGCTCAGAAAGGCAAGAGTGTGATGGATGAATAACTAATAAGCGTCTTACCCTTTTGAGCGCACAGGCTTTGAGGACCCGCTCATATCGCTGGGGCTGCAGCTCTTTTCCGAAGAGTATGTTGCTCCGAATGGTCCCTGGAAAAACCCAAGGCTGCTGTGAGGCGTACGTCAGCTCACCTTTGACCTTTATAACACCCTTTCCTGCAGGAAGCTCCCCCAGAACAGAGCTGAGGAGAGAGGACTGCGGGATACAGGTCATGATTAGTAAATAATAATACTTCTGGTTGGACATGATCACTATTTTAATTGGCATGCTTGGGAAAAAAGAAATTTTTGTGACTGACCTTTCCAGCCCCCACAGGACCAATAACAGCCAGAAGTTGACCTGGCTTCACGGTAAAAGACAGATTTTGTAATGTTGGAGCATCCAGAGTCTGTCAAGTAGAAAGGAGAAAATATTATTCTTAACATGCAAAAAGGAGGAAAAGTGAAACCCTTTGTTACAACAAATATCTATTTCAAATACGTTTTGTTCTTTTGAAATTATTATTCAACAGTTTTCTGAACAAAAATTTAACAAATCAGCATATTAGAATGAATTCTGAAGGATCATGTGACACTGAAGACTGGAGTAATGATGCTGAAAATTCAGCTTTGCATCACAGGAATAAATTACATT
Source organism: Chrosomus eos (assembly GCA_036326025.1). Lineage (NCBI taxonomy): Eukaryota > Metazoa > Chordata > Actinopteri > Cypriniformes > Leuciscidae > Chrosomus > Chrosomus eos. The sequence continues at coordinate 7,967,071 of CM070828.1, read as the reverse complement.
TTAAATATATTAAACAGAAAACAGTCATTTCATATTGTAATAATATTTCACAATATTACTTTTTTTGTAATCAAATAAATTCAACTTTGGTGAAGAGACTTCTTTCAAAAACATTAGAAAGTTTTGAACGATTGTGTATATACACTTTATATCCAACTTATATTGAACTGATTTCATTATTAAATTAAAATGTTATATCTATAACATCTATAAAAGGTAATTTTGAGGTCATCTGCTGTTGAGCTCTTAAAGTTGCCAAAATTAACAAACAAGAAATGTAGTCTTTCTTTCAAGAAAATGGACCAAAACACTGATACCCCCTCCCTCTTAGGCCGCGTGTCCACCAAAGCGGTTTTTAACCAGCTGAAAATATACATAATGGGAAGAAAACGGCACTTCTTGAGCCATTCCATTGAGTATTTAATACATACATAAATAGATCACTACAAATGTGTTAATTTCTATAAACTTAATATTTAGGGATGTGTGAGACTATTCGACTAGTCAATTAAACAATATTGCTGTCCATTTGATCATGATATTGCAAGTATCAACAAAATTTTAAAGGGGTGATGAACTGAGAAATCAAATTTTCCTTGAGCTTTTGACATCTGAGAGGTCATCATATTATAAGAATATCCTGTAAGTTTCAGAACTGAAAACGTTCTTGTTAGTCCAATAAATGCTTTTATTGACACCAGGCTCAGCAAACGACTCGTTTTTCAAAGTGGGGAACTATGAAGTCAAAGAGGATAAAACACCACCCCCGCAGAAGATGATCAATGCCTGCTTCAACGCGGCCGGTTTAGCCCCGCCCACCGATTCGCGCATTACACGCATAGCTAAATAACATAGATGCCTACCTCGTGATGACAAACCGGATCGAGCTACCGAGCAATACAAAATATTGTGCAGTGCCTGGTTGTGGAAGAAGACAGTCGCTGCATAAGCTTCCTCTGGAGTCCAATAGGAATGCATGGTTAAACTTTATTTTTGATGACGTTCCAGCTGATGTGGGTAAAACATTGTCCGTTTGTTCGCTTCATTTCACTGAGGATTGTTTTGTAAACAAGACACCGGTCGAGACTGGATTTGCAGACCGATTGAGATTAAAAAACGGTGCTGTGCCTTCTATATGGGATCCGACAGGAATGGTGCAACACACTTATGTGAGTAAAATTTTGATTTAAATAATAATAATCTGATAGGCTAGTATTGTCTATCTAATAATTGTGTGTACGTGTGTATCAGTCTAATCGTTACTGACGAGTGAGTTGAAACTCATAATATGCAAAACGGTTATCCACTCACAGAAGTGGGCGTTTACTTCCAAGTCTTCAATGCGAGACGCCCATAAAAACCGAGCGTTTTTGAGCTAGGCTCAAAACTAGGGAAGAAAATAGCCTATTACTTATTCATTTTAATGTTTTTGAATGTAAAAACCAAGCGAACGTCATAAGTTGACCTCAGACAATAATATAACAAATTTTAAAAAGTCAGTTCATGACCCCTTTAAACAAACTACATCTTCACTAATTAATACATCCATTTCAAAAACATTTGATAAAATACACAAGGAAGCCCAAAAGCTTTTGGGATCAAGATAAAACTTCCACTGGTTGATGGGAACCATCTCGACTTGTAGTTCTGCATTTCTAAAAGTATAAATCCGGGGAAGGTGTGTGTGTGTGTACTTTATATATTTATATACACACTAAACTCACCTTGTCCCAGTAGCATATGAGATCCTGAATCTCCACAGATGCCTCTTTCTTCTCCTCCTGAGAAAGGGGGACATTGGTTCTCACAAGCTCATCGAGCAAGAGGAACTTCTGCACGAGAAAGAAAAACCACAGAAGCTTACGATGCATGAACACAAGATCAGACAGGGCTCTCAAGTGTCACAGATTGACCGTGACAGTAACTCATTTCGGTCTTTTGTCACGCACTCCCGCCACACATTGTATTTCTCATGTGGGAAAAATATTTATAATATATTTAATATGCTGCAGCGCCCAGAATTTCTCAGGCCGCACCGCTCTCACTATGGACCCGGAAGGAATCAAGCACGTCTAGCCAATAGCCAATAAGAAAATAGCACAATTGTATCTGGGTAAGATTTAACGCAACAACCAAAAAAAAGCATATCCTTGATTTGTTCACGTGATTCTGCTACAACATCACTCTTCAAAACTAGAGCCCTGAGATCAACACAAAAAAACTGCTGTAATAACACTATGATAGTGTAGTCGCAGTACTCTTTCTGTGGTTAACCCAAATTAGGATTGTCTAGCAAGCAGAAGAAATTAGTTCAGTATGTTCAAATCACAAAATAAATATAATCAGCTTTTTCTGAACAGACACTCCATGATTACAAAATCTGCACGTTCATGTTGGACTTATGCAACAGTAGCTGCGTCAGAGGAAACTTTAGAATATATCTAAAATTAACCCTGAAAATGATTCCTAAAGCTCAACCAGAGGAGACAGAGATTTATATGCTATTACTTGTGGAAAACAGTCTTAACATTTCATTGAAAGTTATAATCATGTTATACAAGTTCTGCTCATTTCTAATGTGCAAGATTGGGTTGGAAATATAGACTTCTCGATTTTAACTGAATCTCATTTTGATGAACCGGAATCGATTCTTAAATCCCAAGAATCCATCTTTTAGTCTATGTTGTTTTCAGTTCATGTGTACAAAACTTCACTAAACTATGGGTGTATCAGTATATCGTACACACAAACTGGGGCACCGGTAAGGACACTGGATCACTACACATTTGGACCCTGATGGTGACATGACATCACTACTTGTATTTATGAACAACAGCAGAACTGATATTTTTGTAGTATTTATGTTTTTAATGTCAGGCTATGCTTACACGCATACGATCTGAAAAGAAAACGCAAAAGTGGCGTTGTGTTTTCACTTTTTATTCTGCGTTTAGACGAGCATTATGGGGGGGAAATCCGCGTGCATATGGTGACGCAAAAGTGAATGAAATTCGATGTAGTATGCACTCCAGGCGGCTAGTTGGCAATGTGAAGCACTGCCACACAACAACACCAATATCTGAGAATATTTTGAACAAATGCTGAAAAGACTCTTGTACGTTTATCAGAGCTGCTAGGGCAACTTGAAGGTCCGACGTATGGAAATAATCTGACATGTTTGTTGTTATTTTCCTGTACTGGCGCATGCCTGTGACGTAAACGCGCACGCGACGAGAGCCACCGTGAGCAGATTTGCGTTTTTTTACCATTTAGACGGGAACGCGACGGTGGAGCGTTTTTAAGATTTCCACTCTGAAGGGGGTTTCACTTTTTTGCGTTTTTAAGCCCCCAAAACGCCATCGCCGTGTAAACGAAAGGCACATTCGATAAAATATATTTACGTTTTCACCCGGAATCGTTCTCGTGTAAACGGGGCCTTAACCCTTAGGGGTCGAAAACCACGTCCACGCGTTTTGCTGGATTTTTTCCTTATCAGTGCAAAAGAGAATCAAATTACTCTGTTGATTTTGATCTTAAATATAAGTGTTGTACATCATTAGATCCTGTTAAGTGTCTATTTTTTTGTGGATACTCACAATAAAAACAAAGTGTTGTGTGCTTTTCGTCAAATAAAGAAAAATAAACATGATGCGTGTTTTAACTTGTCTCTGTCTGTGAGGTCCGTTCTGAAACGCGTCCGAAATATTAACTGTAACCTCCTCAATACTTGTCACAGAGATATGTCTCTTTATGAAGCTGAGATTCTCTTCTTTTAAATGAAGTAATTTATTTAAAAAATATATATTTACAGTTTATGTAATCCGTTTGAAAAAGGAGAGTTACAGTTTTTTCGCTCTCCCTTCATTATAGATAATTAGGTGAGCCCGCCACACCCCCAGCGCTTTTGACATGGTAAATCTATGCATCACACGCGGCACGCCCCCCGATCAATGCCAAACACAGATTCTTCATCAGAGATTCACAGATAGTTCATCGCGTTTTAGGGATGGAAGCAGGCTAACGTTACTCCTTCAGAGGATTACGGACAAATGGGAATAATTCACCTTTTTCTCAGTGGAATTTGAAACTCAGACGACGAACGTTCCATTTTGAAGAACGAATTGCCCCCGAGTATTCAAGTTCGGAGTAAGTTGTTTAGTGTTTTATAATTCCTTTTCTGATCATAGAGCTCAAATGCATTTTCAGACTATATTTTGCCTAGTAATTACCTCAACACAACATTCGTGTAGCAGGCCTAAACGCTCGTGTAAACTTTTTAAATAACTGCTTAGGTTATAATGATTTAGTGAAATATATTGATCTGCGAGTTTTGTTTGAGTTCTTCTGTGGTCTAGTAGTTAGATCGTTTGCCAAGCGTGTCAGAGGTTACGGGTTCGAATCTGCCCCCGGCATATTTTTTTCTGTCATCAAAACCGAATATGTTCATCAGTGGTTACAGTCTATATCAAGCACACACGTATATAGGACACCGTTTGTGTGCATTTTATTTTGTGATTTCAGCGGAATGAATAGTGTCCGCAATGGCAATAGATTGAAGAGCACGTTCTGCGAGCGCGCCGCCACAAGAGACTGTATCCATGACACTGATAGCAGGACACGTCACACGAGCGCTCAGCTTGAGTTCAAAAACAAAACATTTTAGCACTAGATCTCTTATTTAAGAGCGGACTAAATGAATGCTCTACTAGTTAACTAGAGATGTTTTATTTGTATTAGGTACAGCCGTTCATTGAGTGTATCAGTAAATGCGTGCGGTCTATATGGGCCATAAACAGATACTCGCGTTACGCAGTCTACCCATCAATAGATGTTTCTCTGTCCATCAACAAATACATTGTGCATCTATAATCATAATTGTCCATCAGTTCACTTTGGATAATGTGCTAAGAGTTTTTTGCTTTTGTTTTGTTGTGTTTACATCATCATCATCAGTCTTCAGAAATCATTCTGATATAATTTTTTTTTTTTTAAATCAATGTTGTAAACAGCTGTGCTGCTTAATTTTTTTTAACCTGTGATAGTTTTTTAGGATTCTTTGAATGCACTTTTTTTAATTTATATAACCACTATATAAGCAATATTTTATATATATATGTTTTTTTATATTAAAAAAAACAAGTTTGGTCTTTTTATGTTTTTTTTTTTTTTTTGAAAGGAAGTGTTAAGTGATATGAATGACTTTAAGTCTTTATGTTCTTAGGAAAGATTTCTATTTTGAATAAATGCTGTTCTTTTGAACTTTTTATACATCAGTGAATCATTCTTAGTTCAGGCTAACTCACAGCAACTTGATGGGGCATTAGCACATTGGGGGGGGTGTCTTTAGTCTTCCCAGGTGTAAATCACATTAATATTCATGGGCATTAACACTCCCACGCATACAGCAGTAATGACCCAAAAACTGATGTAAGAAATTCAAATCGTTATATTGATCTTTCTGAAAGAGTGGTCAGAATGATTTTCACTTCATTTTGAAGTAAAAATTCTAGCCTACAAGAATAGTAACTCAAAAGTATTGTTTACAACTATTCAGTATGTGTTAAATGGCCTTATTGCGGTGACATTTTTTTCCCCAAAACGTACTAACCAATATTATTTTTTTTCTATAAAATGCAAACATGTACATCCATTTTGCTCAAATATTATTGTAGCAGAATTTGTGCTGAATACAGCAAATTTATATGTTGGCAAATGGTATGTTTTAAGTAGCTGAAATAAGCACAAATGTCAGGGCATATCAAAACACCGAAAGAGCACCAAAACAGCTCAGACCCCTAAGGGTTAAAGTACATTGTGTTAAATATTTTGATTGTTACATATACCTGTAACATTTCAGCTATAGATTAATTATAAGTGTTAGCTAGATTATGTTAAGTACCTGTCTGGCCATGTATGTTTATGCTGAAATATATTTTTTTTAAAGCCTCAATCCTGTGTTATTATGTGTAGTGATTTGCCTCGCGTGACCTACATGTCGCACTTCAGAACTTCTGGTAAGGGAACCTACCTAGTGAGCAACGCTACTCCCTGGTTTTTATAGTGCATTGTGGGACTTTTTAGGGACCAGCCCTTAAAATGGCCGACTGAACGGCCTGATCAGTGCACTGACTACCGAACTAGGGAGCTGACTGAGACGCACCCATTATTTGTAGAGCATCCCCCATCCAATAAATCGCAATAAGCTTTGTGCTGTTACTTTTGATATGAAACAATTTAAATTATGTCAATTTTATTAAGAAAGTATAACAATAATTACAGTTTTGTGGCTCTTTAATGTGTCGTGACAGATAGCTGTATTTTAAGTGGCACATGGATCATCTTATCTGCTTTACTACTAGTTACAGCACAAAATAAACATGAATGAACATCAGTAGGAATGTTGAAAGATTTGATACAACTTACTGAAATCAATATCATATCTCATACTATCGCTCAGTGTTTCAACCACGGGAAGGCGTAATACAACAGCTTGTAAACAATGTCATGTAATGTTACATTCACCTCAGAAAGCCATTCAATTGATCAAACTCAATAGTTGGCTAGAAAAATTGCTAAATATGTTATCCAATATTATAATAAAAAGTAATTACTATCAAAATGGCCTTGTGTGCAATTTAAACATTTGTATACAAATCAGTTCAATATTATAGTAATGCACCAACTGACAGGGTTCCCTATATAGTTTACACAGCATTAGTTCAGAGAGATATTTTTTTAATCAGAATTGAATCGATTCACAAGCTTGTGAATTAAAGTTTTCAGAGTTCAGGAAAACGTTTGCTCTTAAAAGATGGGTCAGTACTCAGTTTATTTGGACCAGCTTGCTCCTCGGAATCACAACTTGTAAGTATGAAAAATTAATGATTAATAAACAGCTGCAACACTCATAATTAACCTCAAACTGAGTAGCGTATCAGTGAGAAACGTCTTGTTCAAGTCATGCTTGAGATGGAGGTTCAGGTTGAATAACTAGTTTTTCCAGTTTCATCATCGATGTCATTATTATGGTCTTTTACAGAGTGTACAATCACTGAGGACTTAGGAAGTAGCTCGCGGAAAGGGGTCTCCAACACGTCGCTCGCGAGCTACCGGTAGCTCGTGGCCTGATTGTTGGTAGCTCGCCAAGGGGCCGTTGACATATCGCATCTTTTGTGTGCTCAAGTTCGTTATTTCAAATGTAGGCGCGCGGCAAGCACATTCAAAATTTAACCGACGCGCTCATTTTTTTCTAGGCGCAGCGAGATTAAATCTCAACGCTTCTTACATGCGCATGCAAGTCTTTTAGGGGCTCGCGCTTCTTGAGACACACACGCACACTAGCACACACACGCAAGGTTTCTCATTTGCCGTGCGCGCGGCGCGCAACACGGTTTGAACATACATATTCACGTAGCTTTCGAAAACCGGGACATTCAGTGTCCCGGGAGAGTGCATAAATTTCCCGGGACAGGTTATTAAAAAGAAGGACAACAGGTGGCAACCCTAACTATTAATGATAAAAGATAAGCTAATTTGCATTAATGTAAATGTCAGTAATTTATCTTTGACTCATTCTTTTATAAAAATGATTTAAAGGCTGAAATATGTGAGGTTTATCTTTTTATAAAACCTTTTTTGTCAACTTTATTTGAACTTGTACATGTTAGTATTGCATGTTGCAAGACACTGCTTTAAAATCTGGCCATCATTTTTAATGTTATTATTTTAATGTTTATGTAAACAAAGTGCATATTGATGCTAATTTTATTTGCTGGTTTTCGACATAAAACTTGGTGAATTGATTTTATTGTGTAGTATTATTACTTTTTGAACAGGATTCTGAGATAACCGTGATCATTATGATATATAATCATGAAATGAAATTTTCATGCCATTTCAGTTCTAGTTATGATGCACTATAAAATCAACTATAATTGTGTGTTTTTACAGTATATTATGCAAAGTACAATTTTCTATAAAAAAAAAAATCAGTTCTTCTCTCGACATTTAAGGGTGACATACAGGCGTACAAAAACTCTTTTACCGGTAGTTGCCAATCTGAGAGTTATGAGACATTATTTAAGAGATTTAAGTATTGTATTACATGAGTAGCTCTCGGCCACTTTCGTTTTTAAAAAGTAGCTCTCAAATGAAAAAAGGTTGGAGACCCCTGGATTAGAGAGACTGATTCATCCGTTAACCATTTAAAAATGTGCTGATGTGCAATGTAAAATTAGAATATTACATGAAATCAATAAATAAAGGGATTTTAAATACAGAAATTTCGGCCCACTGAAAAGTATAATCATGCATATGTATATAGTTATATATACGAAATCTATTAGTTTCACCTTTTAATTTGATTTTCTGAAATACACAAAATTTTGCACAATATTCTAATTTTGAGTTTCACCTGTATATTATGAGAAAATTAAACAGTTTTTTACCTTAGATGCACGTAAACCTGCTGTAAACCTCCAAAACAAAATTAAGAGCCTTTAAAATAGCATAATAGGGGCACTTTAAAATTGAATCGAATCTTAAAATGTGTCTCAATGGCCAGGCCCTACAAGTTTTGGCCCAACAAAATCTGGTTATGCCTCATTTTTGCATTTTAATAAATTTTTTAATTAAAAAAAATTGTCATGGCAAATCAATACATTATGAAAAGAAAACATGGAGACTTCTTGGGCATCATGTTGCATGTTAGTGGCGTCCAGTTGTCAACTTGGAAATGCACATTTTTGATAAAAATGTTGTCAAAATCTCATATTTTGACAGGGATAAAATAGAGTCATAAAAGAGATAAACGCATTGCATTGTGGGATACAATATTGTGTAGTATGCTCTAGGTTTTCTTTTCGAGATTGTAATAATTTCCATGACTTTCCCAGAAACAACTTTAGGTTTTCCATGACCGTGGGAACAGTGTAACTTCATTGAGACAGTTTTTCAAATGTTAGAGGCTGTACCTTGATCCTCCGGATGCTGATGGCAGTCTCAGACACTTTCTCGATAGCAGAGGGGAAGAACAGAGTAACGGTGAGGCGGACGGCACTGTACAGCGACACGGCCACAAACACACGACTGGCAGAGATGGTGTTGCCCACTAGCACGTACACGGTGAAGGTCACAAACAGGATGATTTTATTCGCCGTGAAGAACGAGGCCATGTTCAGCCCACGGAGGTAAGAGCTATTCATGATTTTTGAGATCTCCTTCCTACAAGAAACAAAAAATAAGAGTTTTATCCACTCATGCCCGAGAATCACAAATATGTTTCGTCCTAGAGCTGGACGGCCCTGCATAGTACTTCACAAAATCTGTTTGCACAATACAGTCTTTAAAAAGAAAGATCAAATGCAGAACCACAGATAAGAAGAAGCATTGTTTGTGGCACTGAAAGATTAAAGCTTATCTGAGATATCGTGGCTTCTAAATTTAATACACATTATTAAACGCATTAAGTTTTTGACATGCTGGCATTTACTGAACCATACGTATACTATACGATACTATACTATGAAAGAATGTGAACACAACCAGTTCTTCTAGCCATGTGATGTTTTGTCATTGGATTGTGTATGCGGTGTATTCTCTTCTATAGTCAGTTTTCATATTCATGTCAACTACTGTCATGGCAGAGCAACAGTTTTAGGAGACTTTTGCTGAGAAAGTTGGATAAACTGGAAAAAACGTTTACATTTAGCCACGTAAATAACAAAAAATCCAGTTTAACGGCACAGGTATGTTCTTTCACTCCCTTCACAGACTTAAGATTTTACAAACATTTAAAATAAAGTCATTTTAAGACTTTCAATCAAAAGAAATAATCAAAGCCCATAAATCAGTCCTTTGGCAATGTGCTGGCTTCGGTGAAGAATTCTGCTGACCCATGTCAGACCCATAGCAGTGTAATAAGACTAAATAAGCCCACAGTATATAATTTACCTTCGTACATCGGTGACCAGCGCTGCGAACGGCTTCTCCCAGGCGTACATCTTAATTATACGTATACCAGATACCACCTCATTCATCGTGCGTATCCTATTGTCAGTTAAGGCTGCAGTCTTACTCCTGTGAGAGAGAGAGAAACAGACAGAGTTTTTGGGCTATATACTAAAACATAAAGGGTGACCCTGCAAAACATGTACTTCTTAAAAATAGGTTTCATCTTTGTTAAAACACATTATACAACCTAGAATTGGATCTGACCATGGCCTTGATCAACATTGAAATGGATTTTTGATATTGTGTGCGATGTGTGCTGATACTAACATTTGTTACAAGAAAATGAAAAAGTTGGATAAGCTTTGGACTTGCTAATTAACTTCTAAAAATGCAATAAATTCTGAATTAAAATGTTCAAATAATAATGATTAAGGTCATTAAGGTCTCAGATTATGATGTGAAAATCTAAAGATTACATTTTTTCGATTTTCATACTGCCAGTTGCCTGTTCTGGCCTTTATTCAATTGTATTTTAATGAAAAATTTAAGTTGTATAAATGTTTGAAGTGATTGTAATGACAGGAGAATTGAGGACATTGTTTTCTTTAGGGAACGTTGAAAGGCAAAATACATTTTCCTGATTTAACACTTTCATTTACTATAAAAGGGAGTTTTACAAGTAAAAAATTAAGAAACTCTGAAATATTTAACTTTTTATCTCAAGTATTTATCATAATATTATGCATGTATTATTTTTCCTTTAAAGTAACATGATTTTTTAAAGGAAAGTTTTCTTTAGAATCATATTACCTGACACAAAAGTTCCTCTAACTCAAGAATCATAAGGAGTAGAAACCTGAGCTCAGACCTCGCACAGAAAGAGTGCATAACCCCAGAAGGAGAGAGCACGTGGTTGAATGTGTGACTCTGACTCAACGTGTTTGAGCACTGTGGTAACTTAAGACTGACCACAATCATTTCTTATAAATGACTTGCTTGGAGATGATTAACATCTCATTATGGACAGAATAACTACTGTAACAGAAAAATCTTCAGCATGCAAAGTCCTTTTAATAATTTCCGGCATAACGTAAATCTGTTCTTGTGTGAATTATTTACATCGAAATAATCGGGCCCAGGTTTTTTTGCAGAGGTTTTTAAGAGATAATAAATGTGTTTTACATACGATTCTGAAGTCTACATGACACCACATGAGGAGCATCTTGTGACTGTGATTAAATCTTTCAATTTCTCACGATTTATTTTTTCTGATCCAATTAGCAAAAATTCCCTGTCAGAAGTAATCCTGAGATTGTACCTGTACTTGGAAAACAATTTCCCAAACATGGTCTGAAGTGGCATAAGAAAGACCAAAACTGCCATGCCTGCAAGGCATGATGGTCCGATCTCTTGCCAAAGCAGACCAATCACAGCTGCGGCTTGAAGAGGCCCTACCCACAGGAAGTGCAGAAAAATAGTCACCTGGGAATACAAAACAGCACACAATTATTTCATTATCAAAAAAAAAATATATATTATTACCATGGGGTTTTGATGTGGCACTATAGCAACACCATGTTTGTTTTGGGGCATTTACCATTCAAAGATTTTAAATATTTATCATTACTCCAGTCTTCGGTGTCACAATACTTTATAAACTGTACTGTATTTTATTTTTTAATCTAAACTGTTTTAATTATTCTTATTTGTTTTGATTATTTTATTTTATGTAAAGCACTTTGAATTACCATTGTGTATGAAATGTGCTATATAAATAAACTTGCCTTGCCTTGCCTAAACCATTCAAATTTTTGTTTTGATGCTCAGGAAACATTTCTTATTTTTATTAATCTCGCAAACAGTTGTGCTGCTTAATGTATTAATATGTAATATAAATAATATTTGTGAAAACAGTGATGCTTTTAAAAACAAAAACAGCCTTTATTTGAAACCGAAATCTTTTTTGACATTGTAAATGTCCTTACTGTCACTTTTGATCAATTTAATGCAACCTTGCTAAATAAAAGTAAAAATTCCTTTTTTTTAAAAAAGCATTTATAAAATGCATCAGTGTTAATTTATTTAAGCTTTAAAAGTGGCACACAACAATGACGCTTGCATGTTGTAGTTCATGTGGGAATCATTTAGTGTAATACTTGGAAATACACAATGTACTGCATTTGTAGTTCTTTATTTTAAACAGCCCAGGAGATTATTTTAGAATCCACAAAAAGAGTTTGAACTTCAAATAACTAATTTTGGGTAACACGACCTGAACATAAACAGAACTTCCTGTAATTCTTCATAGAAGCCCTCTGATGTCTGCTGGTGAATACAGGAGAAACGCCTCAATGGACAAATTCAAAACAATGACATTCCCACTTTGATTAGACAGAATAACTGCTCAGCAAGAATGTACATGTTTAAAATTATGACATGTGTGGTTTATGGAGCTGCATTAGATCTGTAAAGTAATGTTGCACGCCACAAAGCCAACACTTTACATAACTGTCCATCACATAATGTCGAGAGACATCTCATCTGAGGGAAACTCCACTTAATTGGCGAGTTATGCATGTCAGAAACCACAATGAATCGGTACAGTTTAAAAAGGTTGAACTAATCATTTTAATTTCCTAACGATCTGGAGTCTGGCTGTAAATGCACAAAAGGTTGAGACTATTTTGTGATTTCTCCTAGACATCTGAACGCTGGCCAATCTGTTACCCGCCCAGTAACACAAGCTCTTTTACAGTAAATCACTCGGGCTGCCTTTGGCTGTTTTAACTGGAAATTGAACAATTCCCTGACCCAACAAGTGTCATGTCCAATTCTTTAAATAAATTTAAAAAATACACTTATAAAGACCTGCTTCAAAAACAGGAAATGGACAACCTGTGACCATAACACTTAAGAGGAAGACAAAGAAGTTATGGAAATTTCCTACCTCATCAAACTTGTTGACGTCATTCGACAAAAGGTTAACAATCTGCCCTGTGGTGGTCTGGCCCATAGCTGTGGCACTAAGGCACAGCGCCTACAAGAAAAAAGATTACAGAGGTTTGTAGGAGAAATTGTGATAAGGAATTACCCTCAGCCCAGCCAAAAAAACTAATAATAATAAAATAATTTGTATTGCTTACATCTACAGACACATTATTTAAAAAAAATAAAAATAAAAATAAAAATAAATAATAGATATATATATATATATATATATATATATATATATATATATATATATATATATATATAGATGTGGTACACATACAAAATAAAAGTAACCATTCTTAGAAGAACCTCAGAATCCAGACATGGTGTACAAATATGGTAATATTTTTTTTTTTATATATATATTATATATATAAAAATAAAAATATAAAATTTATAAAATTTACATATATATATGGTACTACCATTTGATACTAACACTGTACCTTGGCAACACTTCAGCACTTTTTTGGAAGGCTTTTCATTTTTTTTTATCTTATAGCTTAGAAAATCTTACCTTCCTGTAGATCATGTGACACATTGCAATGCGGATTTTCATTCCAGCTCTTAGGACGTAGTAAAAGTAGAGGTGGTGGAGTAATGCCAGAAACATAGTGGATAGAGAGACACCTGCTGCATATCCATAAGCTTCGTATAAAGCTGGCATGTTATCGGGGTCATAGTTCTCAAAATACCGAATGAGTTGTCCCAAAAACACTGGTTGGATCACCTTGATCACCTCCTATAATGGGGAAGAAAATAACATCAGATAATAACAATATAAAATAATTGATATTTTGTCCTGTTCTGCATACGTACATTATAGGCCTCTATGAAATCTGTATATTTCCCCCCATAATCTGATCTTTTTTAGATATTGTGTGAACACAAAATTAAATGGAATGCATAGTTGATTTTAACTAGATGATGACTAGTAATTTCCTACTACTTAATTTTGAAAAAACAGAGATTATTATTATTGGACCAAAAACCTCCACACGTAATAACACTATCAAGTCTTCGTCGTCAGTTAGGAACCTAGGTGTGCTCTTTGATACCAATCTTTCATTTGAAAGCCACATTTCTAGCATCTGTAAAACCGTACTTTTCCATCTTAAAAATATGACCAAAATACAACATATGCTCACAATGACAAATACAGAAAAGTTGCGTTCATAAACTCAAAGCTAGATTACTATAATGCTCTACTGGGTGGTTGCCCTGCACGCTTAATAAACAAACTCCAGCTGGTCCAAACGCAGCAGCTTGAGTTCTTACTAGAACCAGGAAGTATGACCATATCAGCCCGTTTCTGTCAAAACTGCATTGGCTCCCTATTAAACATCGCATACATTTTAAAATCTTTTCAATTACTTACAAAGCACTAAATGGTTTAGCCCCTCAGTACTCGAGCGAGCTCTAACACATTATAGTCCTTTACGTCTACTGCGATCTCAAAATTCTGGCCAGATGAGAATTACTTCATTCAAAGAATATCAAAATCAACTACAGGCAGTAGATACTTTTCCTGTTTAGCACCTAAACTCTGCAAGTCTTCTTAGCCTTGTTCGGGAAGCAGAAACACACCTAGTTTAAAAACATCTATTTAACCTGCTGGCATATAACACATTATCAATTTCTATTACTGCTCTAACTCTATTACTTTCTATTATTATAAATGAGTTCAACCAGAACTGGGAACACCTTCTATAACACCCAATGTACTTGTTACATCATAAGAAGAATGGCATCTACGCTAATATAAGTTTTCCCCAAGGTTACCATAGTCATCCAGATCCGGTCCATATCCAGATCAGATGTTGGACCTGCACCTAGACACGACCAAAACGCAGCCCTGAATGCCAGCAGAGACCGTGTCTACTAGACAATCCGATGTGAAGGCCTCGTTCAAGCAAAAGGAACTGGATGAATATTTTAATGCTACCGATAGGGCTGGGCGATATGGAGTAAAAAAATCTATATCTCATATATATATATCTATTTATATCTATATATATCTAAAGAGATATCTCGACATATCTCGATATATTTTGCTATATCTCGATATACAATATATATCTCGATATCTTTACAGGAAAAATAACCCCCCCAAAAACTACTGCAAAAACAAATATCCCAAATATGCCAAAATACCAGTGTCTTTTTTTTATTGAAGTGCAAAGAGGTAGGCAGTTTTTTTACAAAGTGCTTCTGCGACATTTAAAAAAAAAAATTCAACAATGGCAATAGGGTTGCCACCTGTCCCGGTTTTACCGGGATTGTCCTTTTTAATAACCTGTCCCGGGAAATTTATATCCACTCTCCCGGGACACAGAATGTCCCGGTTTTCGAAAGGCTGCGTGAGTATGTTCAAACCGTGTAGCGCGCGCACGGCAGAGGGAGAGAGCACCGTGTAGCGCGCGCACGGCAGAGGGAGAGAGCACCGTGTAGCGCGCGCACGGCAGAGGGAGAGAGCACCGTGTAGCGCGCGCACGGCAGAGGAGAGAGCACCGTGTAGCGCGCGCACGGCAGAAGGAGAGAGCACCGTGTAGTAGAGGTCTGCACTCCCGCGGGAGTCCCGCGGGACCCGCGGGTCGCGACGCAAAACAGTGCGGCGCGGGACAAATTTTGAAAGGTCATTGTGGGAGCGGGCGGGATGATGAGGTGCACTTGCGGGTGCGGGCGGGAGGGAGAATACGCTGCACTCCCGCAAATTAAATATGAGTGTAAAGCAGAGACCTGCACTCCCGCGGGACTACCGCGGGATACAAAACAACTAGAAACAAATAAACCGTTATTTATCTAATGCACAAGCAACAAGGATAACTAAAATAAAAACGATTTTTTTTATTCACAGAGAGGCAAAATGTCTGCACCACATGACTCAGGTGGATTGTTTAGTGCTACAGATTATATTAGTTCATTATTAAAGAAAGGAACATGCAAAACTACTAAACCAAACAAAGAAAAGTCTGATATTTGGAAATGTTTTAGTAGCCTAGTAGGCCAATGCGACAGCAATGGAAAGCACCTTCCTTTTGCGAGCTGTTACAAATGCAGCAAAATACTCACGTAGGCTACAAGTCTGTAACTTCAGGTCTGAAGTGTCATGTGTGCAGCGTTTTGAAAGACAAACTTCCCTGACGTTTACGGCAAGTCAGTCGAAAGTGTCAAGTGCACTAAAAGATGTAGCCTAACAACAGAAAAATGTGCATTCCAGCTTCCAGCACAGCATCGAGGGCTTTCACCTATTTGCGATCGCTCGCATGCTGGAGCAGAAACGGATTAATCTGAAGCCCTCATCAGTGAACGACATGCTATTCCTAAAAAAAAAAAAAACTAGGCGGGATTTTGCGGGCGGGAGCGGGACGAAACTTGATTGTCGCGGGCGAGAGCGGGAGAAAATAACATATATTTTTGCGGGAGCGGGCGGGAGCGGGACAAAATCTTGCGGGAGCGGGCGGGAGCGGACGGAAAAATCCGTCCCGCGCAGGTCTCTACCGTGTAGCGCACGCACGGCAGAGAGGGACAGAGAGCGAGAGACATCGAGAAATATCGAGATATCGCCCACCCCTAGCTACCGATCCCAATGTGAATTCTGACTTGTGATACAGCCCGAATCATAATCACACCACGTTTATTCATTGGCCAGAGAAAAACTGTGGATTTAGTGGGTTGTAGAGAAGACCTTTGAGTTTCAGTGTATCTGACGACAGATTCATTTTATCAAATTAAATGGGGAAATACTCATGAGGGATGCTGTCCTCATATAGTGAGACAGGCTGCAGATTTTACATTTAATAAAAAAAAACATACTAAAAAAACACAACCTTCACACATGCTAATACTACCAAGTAAAAAAAAGTGAAGACAAGTAAACAGAGACTGATTAAGTAAGAACAAAGATTCTAATTACAAGCAATAGGGAAAAAACCCTGGATGTCTGACCACTCTTTCTCAGATCTCATGGATGTGCTTCAACTCAATCTTCTATAAATACTCTTAAAACTGACTCCTGTGCGATGCACTTCAGGTGACTCACAGCAAGACGGTGAATCATCAACAGAATGTATATAAGATGTGCTGTGTCATTTGACAGCCAGCGGACTGGGTTTAAAAATTAAACTAAATAGTGTGAAAACACACCAGATTAGTAGTTAACTAGAGGGGGGTTTTACTGCCTTTACCTTGTGTGCCATGTACAAAAAGAACATCATGCAAAGTCCAAGATCAGAACGTACCTCTATAAGAGTGAAGACTCCCAGTACGGCATAAGATTTCCAGTAGCACCTGATAATGGCTTTGGTAAGTTTGGGTGTCCTGAGTTCTTTGGTTGCTTTCTCCACTTCTTGGTCCCAGCAGCTGTTGGGAAAAAGAAAAAGATGAGGAAGGCTAAATTAAGAAGGCTGACAAAGAGAGAGAGGATAACATGAAACAATCGGAGAATTATAATTCTCCTTTATTACTACATTGTGTCATCTCACATACAATAAAGATATGATTACTTCAACATATACAGTAAACTTGTTCACTCATTGTCTACAAAATGATTTAACTATGAAAACATTTGTGACATTAAAAATCTTGATTCTTTATTACTAGAAAAAAAAATGCAGACCAATCAAGGTCCAGTCCTGGACCCCAAGGGCCAGCCGGTGGAAAGGTAACATAAGATGGGTGTATGTTGTACATTCCATGTAGGCAACATGATATAGGCTATGTACATATAGCATACTGGCCATGTGAAAAACATCATGAGCAACATTCAAAGCACATAAGAAACAAATCCTGAGCAGAAAATATGGCATTTCTAGCCAAATCAGGAAAACTACTAAAGCGCTCCTTCAAAACAGCTGCTGAGATTCTTCAGTTGATGTTTTTCTGCAGCAACGTCCGGCAGTAAATTCTACATCTGCAAATAACAGTTTACTTCAAGGCATAACATTTGTGTTTACGCCACGGCATGGCCCCATCGCTCTCCATGCTGCTGATCGCAATAAAAGCTTCACTAATTAGTGTCGTAACCCAGAGCTCTGTGCTAAACGAACCAGCAATGATCCATTTTAAAGTGCATGATTAGAGGCTAGAGGAAAGCTGTGTGTGGAGGTGCTTTTTAATGAACGACGGGATTGTGTTCATCGTCATTCAATTCAATGCTTTCACGGCTGGAGAATATGATTATATGGAAACTTTGTGGGAGACTGCTGATTATTCGGGGTTTTGACTACTGTACAAAGGGGCAGCAAAGCCTTCATCTGCTTATCTGTTCTTGCGTAATAAAACCTCAAGGTGAAGAAAAACCTTCACTAACATGATAAATTAATCATAATGGGTGAGCAGTGATCTTTATGTTACAGTGAGTGTTATTTGCTGCTCAATAACAAATAAAATCTAGACTAAAAGAACAAATAACCATGAAATATTGGATTGCACAGTAACAAATATCCATGAAAACCAAAGTAACCCATTTTACGCAACACATTTCTGCAATGTGACATATTTCTGAATGAAACAGGATATAAAAACCTGATAAGATAAAACCTGACACTGGATAAGTAATAGGGAATTTAATTTACTGGATGGTGAACAGGGTCCATTCAATACCAGAACTGAGGGCAAACCAGAAATGAGTTTGACTCCCAGGGAATATGAACTGATACAAATATTTACCTTGAATGCATTTTAAAGGGATAGTTCACCCAACTATCCACCCTCATGTCATTCCAAACCCGTTAAAAGTTTCGTTCATCTTTGTAACACAAATAAAGATCTTTTTGATGAAATCGGAGAGTTTTCTGTCCCTCCATTGACAGCTACGCAACTACCACTTTGATGCGTCAAAAAGTTCATAAAGAGATCATAAAACTAATCCATATAAATTGACCGGTTTAGTCCAATGTAGGCTTAAGTCGCTTTCAGAGGTGTGAAAAGTGTCTGCCAAAAGCACAAATGTAATTTAATGAGAAGTTTCAGAGGTGGACCAATTATATTTGAGTTAAGGTTTACAAAGACTGACGAATTGCTCACAATAAAACGAGGACCTTGTATTTAAGTTACAGTAACACTAATTTCGGATTTCACGTTGACTTCATGGTTAAATAAGATGCAGTCACCTCAAGAGCATTAAATCAGTATTAGATAAAAAAAGGTGATGCCTGTGCAGCAATTTACACATTTTTTTGCAGTAATATATAAAAGAATATTACAATTATTTTACAAAGTAATATAATATTTATTCTTACACTTGAATGTTTTAAAATCACTTTTATGTTTAAATTGGCAAGACACAAATGCAAATGATACATTTTCATGACAATGTCCTGTCAACTGTCCTGAGCGTCTTTCATGTCGACCCTGGGCCATCGGGCAGTCATTGTCAAGCCATGATATACAGTGGTGCTCAGAATTAATGGCACCCCTGGTAAATATGATAAAAAATGGCTATAAAAAATAAATCTGCATCGTTTATCCTTTTGATCTTTCATTCAAAAAATTGGCAAAATCCTAACCTTTCATTGAAGTAAAAGATTTGAAAGTGGGGGGGAAAATCACATTATAAAATAAATGTTTTTTCCAAAACACGTTGGCCACAATTATTCATACCCTTTTATTAAATACCTTTTTGCAATCTCCTTTTGCCAAGATAACTGCTCTGAGTCTTCTCATATAATGCCTGATGAGTTTGGAGAACACATGACAAGAGATCAGAGATCATTCCTCCATACAGAATCTCTCCAGATCCTTCAGATTCCCAGATCCATGTTTGTGCTTCTTCTCTTCAGTTCAGCCACTCATTTTCTATATGGTTCAGGTCAGGGAACTGGGACGGTCATGGCAGAAGCTTCATTTTGTGCTCCCTAACACATTTTTGTGTTGATTTTGATGTTTGTTTTGGATCGTTGTCCTGATGGAATATCCAACCACGGCCCATTATAAGATTTCTAGCAGAAGGCGTCAGGTTTTGATTTTTTATCTGTTGATATTTGATAGAATCCACAATGCCATGTATCTGAATAAGAAGTCCAGGACCTCCAGCAGAAAAATATGCCCACAACATTAAAGATCCAATGGTATATTAAATTGTACACATGGGGTACTTTTTATCCTTGTGTGCACCAAACCCATCTAGTGTGTTTGCTGCCAAAAAGCTCTTTTTTTTAGTTTAATCTGACCACAGAACCCTGTGCCGTTTGAAGATCCAGTTGTGTCTGACCACTGAATATGCTGGAGTTTGTATTTGGATGAGCGAGGAGCATTTTTCTTAAAACCCTCCCAAACAACAAGTGGTGATGTAGGGGTTGTTTGATTTTTTTTAATAGGCTTTCTGACCCCAAAACTCAACTAATCTCTGCAATTCTCCATCTGTGATCCTTGAAGAGTCTTTGGCTACTCAAACGTTCCTCCTCACCGTCCATTAAGAAAAATAGACACACGTCCTCTTCCTGGCAGAATCGTAACATCTTTAGATGATTGGAACTTCTTAATTATTGCCCTGATGGTGGAAATGGGGATTTTTAATTTTTTAGATATTTTCTTACATCCACTTTCTATTTTGTGATGCTCAACAATCTTTTGCTGCACATCAGAACCATGTTCTGCTGTTTTACTCATTGTGATGAATGATTAAGGGAATTTGGCCTTTGTGCTTCCTCATATTTAAACTCCTGTGAAACAAGAAGTCATAGCTGGACAATTTCATGTTCCTAGTCACCCTGGTGTGCTAAAAAAGGTAAATATCCTTCGGATGAGACGTTAAACCGAGGCCCTGACTCTCTGTGGTCACAAAAAATCCCAGGATGTCCTTCGATGAAGAGTAGGGGTGTAACCCCGGCATCCTGGCCAAATTTGCCCCTTGGCCTCTGTCCATCATGGCCTCCTAATAATCCCCATATACTGATTGGCTTCATCACTGTCTCCTCTCCACCAGTAAGCTGGTGTGTGGTGGGCGTTCTGGCGCAATATGGCTGCCGTCGCATCATCCACGTGGATGCTGCACATTGGTGGTGGTTGAGGAGATTCCCCCTTCTATGTAAAGCGCTTTGGGTGTCCAGAAAAGCGCTATATAAATGTAATGAATTATTATTATTAAATATTAATGGGAATATACTTCATAGATAAATTATTCATAAAAAATTCTAGGGGTATGAATAATTGTGGCCAACGTGTTTTGGAGAAAAATATTTTTTATAATGTGATTTGGTTGCTCTGATAGTGGCCTTCAGCTCTTCTGCATTGTTTGGTCTGGCGTTTTGCATCTTCCTTTTCACAATACCCCATAGATTTTCTATAGGGTTTATGTCAGGCGAGTTTGTTGGCCAATTAAGAACAGGGATACCATGGTCCTTCAACCAGGTATGGTAGCTTTGGCACTGTGTGCAAGTGCTAAGTCCTGTTGGAAAATGAAATCTGCATCTACATAAAGTTGGTCAGCAGCAGGAAGCATGAAGTGCTCTAAAACTTCCTGGTAGACGGCTGCGTTGACCTTGGACCTCAGAAAACACAGTGGACCAACACCAGCAGATGAAATGGCACCCCAAACCATCACTGACTGTGGAAATTTTACACTGGACTTCAAGCAACGTGGATTCTGTGCTTCTCCTCTCTTCCTCCAGACTCTGGGACCTTGATTTCCAAAGGAAATGCAAAATTGACTTTCATCAGAGAACATAACTTTGGACCACTCAGCAGGAGTCCAGTCCTTTTTTGTCTTTAGCCCAGGCGACACGCTTCTGACGCTGTGTCTTGTTCAAGAGTGGCTTGACCAAGGAATGCGACAGCTGAAACCCATGTCTTGTATACGTCTGTGCGTGGTGGTTCTTGAAGCACTGACTCCAGCTGCACTCCACTCTTTGTGAATCTCCCCCTCATTTTTGAATGGGTTTTGTTTCACAATCCTCTCCAGGGTGCGGTTATCCCTATTGCTCGTACACTTTTTTCTACCACATCTTTTGCTTCCCTTCGCCTCTCTATTAATGTGCTTGGACACAGAGCTTTGTGAACAGCCAGCCTCTTTAGCAATGACCTTTTGTATCTTTCTCTCCTTGTGCAAGATGTCAATGGTCGTCTTTTGGACAGCTGTCAAGTCAGCAGTCTTCCCCATGATTGTGTAGCAGGGATGGAAATTAGCACCCGCCACCAGCCAAATGCGGGTGATTTTGTGTTGTGGCGGGTAAACTCGCTTCACCTACGGGCCACCGTGGCGGGTAAATAAAAATTGCATACTGTTTCACCCGGACGGCGGACACTTTTAGAGGAGGCACACCTTCAACACCCGCGCCGCGCGCTTCTTCCATCGAGGTTCGGCGTGGGGCAAATGGAGAGCTAGCCGTGAGCGCATGGTCTATTTTTAGGGCGGGGTAGCTCTCTTGTGTAGTAAAGAGCTAGCCGCGCGAACATCTACCCGCGCGCTTCTTCCGTCGAGGCTTGAGCGCGAGAGGCGGTTTGCCGTCCCAAAGGCGAGAGAGAGATGCGAGCGCGATCAGTGGAAACATAAAAACATACATACAGGACATCATTCTAACTGCAAAGTGTTTACTTATTTGTGTACACTCGCAATAAAACACAACATTATACTTTTGTCACACTCTAAACTCTTGTCAAACTGTAGCCTAACCTACAACTGTCACCCAACCACACACACACACACACACACACAGTTTTAAAAGCAAAACATATTTATCCAACCCCATTTCAAAACTTTCAAACAGGTTACATCTTTTGGACATTCATCATATCGCATTGGTTTTCATTTCTTGTCCTCGGAGTCAGAGCACTAATCTGTTTTTTTTTTTTTTTAAGTTACACATTCTACATTGATTAAAAAAGAAAATCAAATGTGTTTTTAATGGTAGTATTATTTTATACGGAAATCAATTATTTATAATTTAGATGAGAATAAAGTTAAGGTTAATTAAAATTAAGGAAAACAAATAAATTGATCTGATAGCAAATTAATTTTAAATTCATTCAGGTACAATTACCAAACATCTCAAGGTCTTTTTGTCTTTTTATTAATTTAATTAATAAACTAATTGTATAAAACTATTGTCAGTGCACTACAAATAAACTGGTTCTATGCCTTTATTAATAAAACGTATACAACTTAAAAATACAAGGCTTAGAAATTTATAAAAATGCCTTCTGCATTTTTGTTTTGCTTTTCACTCCATTGTACCGAAATCGTACCGAACTGTGATCGTCTGAACCGAGGTATGACACGAAACGTGACTTCTGTGTACTGTTCCACCCCTAATGCAATACAGTTTCATTATTGTTCATTATTATCCATACCTTACTATAAATAATTTGTGCGACTAAATCATGTTTTGCGCCAGTAACTGAAAAAGTTAGTAGCGCAAGTGCCACCAGTGGAAAAGGTTAGTGTAGTTCCCTGTCCAGCATAGAGTGCGGTTCAGCATCGGTTCAGTTTTTTGTTTAATCTGCCCTACTCATTTAATTAAATGTATATCAGTTCATGGTTTGTGTGTGTATAAGAGAGAAAGAGAAAATGTCAGTATTGCATTGAGACTTGAGATTAAATAAACTGCTTGTATTGTAGATCTTGTAGTATTAATTTTCACATTGTAAACACATTGTCGGTTAAAAACAAGAAAGTGGCTGGTAAAAACATTGAGTGGCTGGTAGATTTTGAAATCCACCAGCCACAGTGGCCGGTGGACAAAAAAGTTAATTTCCATCCCTGTTGTGTAGCCTACAGAACTAGACTGTGAGAATATTTAAAGGCCTTTGCTGGTGTTTCGAGTTAATTAGCTGATTAGAGTGTGGCACCAGGTGTCTTCAATATTGAACCTTTTCACAATATTCAAATTTTCTGAGATACTGATATTGGGGTTTTCATTAGTTGTCAGTTATAATCATCGAAATTAAAAGGAATGAACACTTGAAATATATCAGTCTGTGTGTAATGAATGAATATAATATCAAAATTTCCCTTTTTGAATGGAATTACTGAAATAAATCAACCTTTTGATGATATTCTAATTATATGACCAGCACATGCATGCATATGTATATATATATATATATATAATGTCTATAATTTGTATGAATGTATATGTACATATAACTGTCTATAATTATGTTAGAAAAATATGTAGTTTTAATGTAGTAAACAACTTTTTATTAGCTGCTTGTAGTTTCAGCTACTTTTTCATGAGTAGCTTAACTTCTGTTGAACTACTTTTCATTATGAGTAGCCTGTAGCTTCAGTTTCAGAGTAGCTTCTTCCTGAACACTATGAAACAAAAGCAAGCAGGAAAACCAGACAGACTGTTAACCTCGCGTCCTGCTCTCTGTATCCTCTGCCAAGAGTTCTGCTCCAGCAATAGCAACAGCAAAACCTTCCAAATTATGTGCCCTTCTGTTGTGGACTCCACAGATTATGAGTGTTGCTTAAAGAGGCTATAAGCTTAAAGAGTGTTGCTTTTCATGTTCAACTTTCTTTAGTGTATGATACTGCTGTTTGAGCATGAAATAGGTCTGAAAATTTACAAAGCACAAAGTCACATCAAAGGGTGTCATTCTCTTTATCAATCAGCGCTGTTTCTGAACTCCCTGAAACACCTCTATTGTAGTCTTGAGTTTTCTTTTGGGAACAAACACATCACAAAATCTCTCATTTAAATAATCCCGCCAATGTGTACGCAAAATAAAGAGGGACGATGCCTGGTTAAGTTGCTTTATTAGTGCGTTGAATCTCACGGTTATGGTAAGGGGCGTGGCATATCTGAAACAACACACTGATCCAGCTGCCCAATCAGAGCACATTGTGCTTTTCGGAAAAAGGGGCTTCATAGAGACTACTAAATAGGGGTGGTGCGTGTCCTGTACAACGACGTAACTCGCTGCTTCACTACCATAGTACGATGCATTGTTGAAGAAATCAATTAGCTAGTCACGACTGTTTCCCGAAAACATATTGTCGAAAATTGGCTGGTCAACCACGTTGGTTAATAATGAATCTGTTTGAGATCGAATTAATGCTAGACGTTTTGCTATAAACTACGGACATGGAACCTGAGGACTATTTCTCATTCTTCTCAGTTATTTTGCTTTATTTCCAGATTCAATCTCATTCTTCTTACCTATTAGAGCATGTTTGTTCGCACATGCGCTCTTATCAAAAATGGTGCTTTAAATCTCTTGACAAACTAAAAGACGTAAATGACATTTGTATTTGAAAAATAAAAGATATAGATTGTACTGAATGTCAGCTTGCTTATTTGGCTCAAGAGATATAGGGATTTATTAAGTCCACATATCATGCAGACAAGAAACTATGCTTCTAACCACAGGTCGAGAGCTACAGTTCCAAGACTTTGTAAATAGGCATAATATTGCCTCCTAACCCTAAATACATTTGAATGTGTAACTTAACTTGTCACACATCTTTTGTGCTACAAACATGAATGATCATCAAATCTGATTGAAAACAAGATCTGACATTTTCACCTGGCAGATTATGCAAGGAAACTTTTTTGCCTACAATGACAGCCTTCCATAGCAACCTGTTCCAAGGCACAGTTGTGGTATTCCTTGTGGATTTTGAACCTACGGTTTCCTGGGTTACCAGGCCAGATCTTAATCCACTAAGCCATGTGCCCACCCACAGCTCCTTCTAGGAGTACTAAACCAGCCTAAACTCAATTTGCATTCATCATTAATATGTGAATGACTTTCAACAGAACTCAACATTGCATA
Source organism: Chrosomus eos (assembly GCA_036326025.1). Classification (NCBI taxonomy): domain Eukaryota; kingdom Metazoa; phylum Chordata; class Actinopteri; order Cypriniformes; family Leuciscidae; genus Chrosomus; species Chrosomus eos. The sequence goes on along the minus strand of CM070828.1, from coordinate 7,941,409 downwards.
ATGCACTCAATGCACAAACAGTGAGAGCATCACCTTTCCAACATCTTATGGGAACCGCACCAGCCTCTGTTCTCATATTTCACCAAAAGTCTTCTGAGGGTTTGTTTGAGAACAGCCTGTCGTTTAATCGGTTTATTCCCAGCGGCTCACTCACCTCTGCAGTTTCTCCCCAAGTCTCTTGGACCCGTCCTCCGGAAGCACTTTAAACATGTCATCTTCTTCAAGTCTTCTCTTATATCCGATACGGAAAAGAGGGTTCAGCCAGCTGATTGAGACGAGAAAAAAGGATTTGGTCAAAAAACGCTTTAAAGGTGTGTGAAAAAGGATGCTGAATTATTTATAAGTGATGACAGGTGCCTAAAGTGTACAAACCACATGTTTCGTGACAGTGAAAGCAGTAATTAAACAAAACCAACACACATGCAGGTAGACAATCTCTTTAATACAACAGTAACAGATGCTCTCCTCTATCAGCTTTGCAAAGAGTGTTCCTGAGACTGAGAGACAAGAGTTTGAAAGCAAAGCCTAAAAAAACACTCTGACTGACATTACAGCCAAACGGCTAATTACATAATGCTTTATTTTTTTCAGATCTAGGCCATTAAGGTAAAATAATACAAAATAACAGTATACTAAAATTGGACTCATAATGATAAGTAAACCTGATTTCAATTTCTAAAAGCCCATTTCAAATATTTTCTGATTAATACAAATGCCCACCAAAACTGTTGAGATGGCAAAAACTATTTTTTATATAAACTAATAATATAAATAATTTAATTATTTATTTTCTTGCATTTTTTTTTTTAAAAAAAAGTCAAAAAATTCTACTTTAAAATATTATTTGAAACACTTTTATCCAACAATTCAAAGTCAGTCTGGTGTAACCCAACAAGCAGGTAGCTAATTTTATTTCGCCCCGTGAAAAGAATGTAACTTCAAATATTATATAATATTAAAAATAATAATATTTATATTTATAATATATATATATATATATATATATATATATATATATATATATATATATATTTGTAGAAAGTAATTATTAAAGTAATTACGTTTTTTAGAAATGCTTTGAACCAACATGAATAAAGTTGAATTTTATCATCAGTGTGAAAAGCTTTAATAGATAAGGTTGAACTAATAATATCTTTAGTTGGAAACAATACACATAAGGAAACAATAACTACAAAGCTTAAATTACCGTATCTGTTTAAAGGGATACTCCACTTTTTTGGAAATAGGCTAATTTTACAACTCCCCCAGAGTTAAACAGTTGGGTTTTTACCGTTTTCGAACCCATTCAGCCAATTTTCTGATATTTAGAAGAATATCAGTAGCCAGACAGTTTCTGGTCCCATTGACTTCCATAGTATATATATTTTTTCCTACTATGGAAGTCAATGGGACCAGAAACTCTCTGGTTACTGATATTCTTCTAAATATCAGAAAATCAACTGAATGGATTCGAAAATGGTAAAACTCAACTGTTTAACTCTGAGGGAGTTGTAAAATGAAAGTGGAGTATCCCTTTAAGGCTTTAAATTCACGACAGAAAACACAAAATAGCATATAAACTGATAACCTGTCCCTCTCTTTCTCCTGTCTAGATTCGTAAAGGCTTAACGTTACCAGAAAAATATCTGTGAGAAGAGATTAGCTGTTGCGGCAGGGTTGCTTTTCGCATCTTTGTTTATTGGCTCCATGTCGTTCGCCATCCTCCCTGCAGTTCAGCTGAACACTGGTACTCCACGCATAACCTACGACCAGTCCGAGACATGTATTTTATAAACTGTTGTGTAACTTTCTTACACGCACATGTCAATGTCGGCTACGACAAGGAGGAGGTAAACCGTTCATTTCCTACTGTGACAGAGCCCCGCCCCCCGCAGCTTAGTTCACTCTGATTGGCTCTCCGGGCGCTAATAGGAAAGGCGTTTACATATATTTTTTTGTTTTTCACACTGATCAAGCTAACTTATCTTATACAGTGACAAGATTACAAATCCTACTATGGTGAAGAACTATCTCATGAATATTAATTAAAGCATACGTTGCTTAGTAACCATAATTAATATTCAGGCACCAATGGCGCTCATTTACTATCTTTGACTTTTCGACCAATCAGACCAACTGTTCGAACGTCACCTAATTAATATTTATGACCCAAACCTTTACCGTAGTAGGACTTGTACTGTACATTTTGTTTGAGGAGGGTCGGATTCGGCAGGAGTTTGAGATCAACCGTAAACGAACTCACGAGGAAACAGCAGATTTTCAGAAAATTGCTGTGAGGTGCAATTGGTGAATGTTTATGTTTATTACTCTTTTTAAGCAAGCTAAGCAAGAAATGTAGTTACATTTGTGGCTTTGATTGTGTGCTTCGTATGTGCTTCTGGATGAGGAGGCTTCTTGTCTACCATCTGTTCTTTATTAGCTCTGCATACACAACCCACTCATGCAGTGTGCTGGAAGCAATCATCTTTAATTAGAGTGTCTAAACAGAGAACAACAAAAACAAAAAGTTACACAAAACAAATCTAATCTTTTTAACATATAGAATGTTTCAAAATGAAAATAATCTACTCTTCCTCATGTTGTTCCAAACCCATATGAATTTTTTTTTTGTGTGTGTTTTTGTGAAACAAAAATGGAAACATTTTGAATAATAGCTACTGGTTGTTCTTTTCCATTTCATGCAATTACAATAAATAGGAATACAAGTATTAAACAATAAAAGTAACATACACAACAATTCCATTTGACTATTCCAATTTTTTTTTCGAACACACCAAAATTAGTCTAAAATAAAAAGATTTGTATGAACAAGATCGAGCGATTCATTGAAGAATTCAAAAGAATGGTTTGTTCACTAAACTTTGAATTTGAAAGCAGACCTATTATGCCCCTTTTTACAAGATGTAAGTAATAAGTCTCAGGTGTCCCAAGAATGTGTTTGTAAAGTTTTAGCTCAACCATGTTGTAAATGGCCATTTTTGAGTGAAAGGATGCTGTTGTGTTTTCATGCATGTTTCCTTAAATGCAAATGAGCTGCTGCTGCTTTCCAGAAGAGGGCGGAGCCTGTACAACTCCTGCCTCCAATACTCTGCCAAAAGCTAAACCGGTTTGGTTTTATATGCTGTTAATTTGAATCAAACAACAAAAGAAAAACAGAAAATCATTCACTCTTGATTAAATAACTTAGTAGCATTAATGCGAATAAATCTCTTACTTGAATGCTGCTGTTAAAGTCCCCAGTGCATTTTTCTAGATCCAATCAGGTGCTAGTTGGAAAAAAAAAAGCCACGCTCACTATTTTGCCTCATTTAGTATTCCGTTTCTCTCGGAAATACGTCACAGCACTGGAGAAAAGTCGTTTGCAACTTTCGGTTCACGGGGACTTTAAATGGTATGGTGAGGAGATAAACACGGCGGATTGTGTACTGCTCACTCAGGGCGGGGTCAGCAGTCGTGGGCGGGGCTTAATCATTTGTGATGTCACACGCTACAATCTGCAACCGCTTTTTCTGAGACACTGCTTATGATTTAGGGGATTAAAAAAGAGGAATGGGTGGATTTTTTACCATATGGGTAGTTGTGTACACACACTGCCGTCACACATTTATGTTAAAAAAACATGAAAAAGTGAATTTTGCACAATGAACACAACCCACCCCCACCCCCCATGTGGTATTTTCCACTGAGCAACTCATAGAATATTTTGATGCACGAGTTGCCGAAATGAGATAACCTTCGACCTTTTCAAAATGTCGGAGAGCAACGCAAGAGTCGTGAATGGTAAAAATATGTACTATTCATGATGTAGAAAATATACAGCATATTATTTACCGTTTGAGTTTTGCTGTAGCAGATGACTTAAGCAATCTAAAATAGTTTTAGCTAAATAACAGGTCTGGATCTCCATCTTTTTACCACATTACGACAACAAAAGCACTTGAACACAACACACTGGTAAATACCAGTTCACAAGTGGAAAATATATTTTCCATAGCACGTGAACGCACCATTAGTCTCTCTTGGATTTCCGATATAGATAAAGCACTGAAAAACAGAAGATGAGAGACCCACAATGACACAGGGCAGATGGCCACTACACTGATAAATGTAATGCTGACGAACAGACCCCAACACACACACACACACACACACACACACACACACACACACACACACACACACACACACACACACACACACACACACACACACACACACACACACACACACACACACACACACACACACACACAGTGTGAAGGGAGGCCCTGAACGGAGTCAGAACTGTACATTAGGAATGATTGACTTCCATGCCATGCTCTGTAAAGCCTAACTTGTTGAGTCATTATTACTTTGCTTATGTTTATATGTGAACTTTACTCCAAAGGCAGCGCTGAAAGTGGCCAACTATTAACCTTTGCTCAGTTTGAGTATCATAAATTATATTCTTCAGGGTTATATAACTCAAATGTGTGTGGTGTAAATACATTAAGTGGTGCAATTACAGACATGTTCAGTCAACTTTCCCGGGAATGCTGAAGTCATTCCGATAAACCGTTCTGTCATTTTTTCAAGGGTAAATCTTAGTTAATTTGAGGGTACTCTACTTTGTCTGGCATAAACTAGTTTTTGGTGACTCATTTGAGTTTCACATTTTTCTCAGAAGTCATAGTGTTATGTCATATTGATGTCAGTTTTGTGATCTTTAAGCTTCCTGAAGATGAATAACATATACCTCACTCCGCGTGCTTCAATCTGGCCTATCTAAATTACTCTGCAATCATAAAAGTGCAAGATTAATTTCACACATGCAATATTGCAACAGTGTAATTGCACATTGGAGGGGATATATTTGACTCAAAACAGGGATCTCCTCGAGGGAATCTACATGTGGTTGCTATGCCGCAGATATTTTGTTTGACGCTCTCGCTGACCTTGTATCACTCAGCAACAGCTCACCTAAAAAACAATTACTGGCTGTTTTGAGTCATCCATCCCCACGGGCACAAGAGAGAATGTCTCTAACATGTTCAGTGGAATAGAAGTTTGCTAGTAATTTTGTATTTTTATTTAGTTGCTTAACTGATCTTCACTCACTGGCCACTTTATTAGGCACACCTGTTCAACTGCTCATATCTAACACAAATATCTAATCAGCAAATCACATTGTAACAACTCAACGCATTTAGGAATGTAGACACGGGCTGTGTCCGAAATCGCCCACCTATACCCTAAAGCAGTACTTCTCAAAGTCCGGACTCCGGTCCGGATCCGGACCCGGAGGGAATTCAATCCGGACCCGCCTCCATTTCGTATTTCAAGAGCACTAATTGTGTGTAAGGATTAAAAGTGTGGATTTCCTACTTTGATAAACGCATGTTAAAATCATTTGTTTATTTTTTGAGATGGCCTGAAATTAAAACGAAGGCGAGATATTTAATGTTTTCCTCCGTGATTTAGTTGCCATGACATCCAGTAAGCGTATGACTTTTGACGTAATCAGGCGCAACCATAGACTGAAAAAAGGGGCGCAACGCGAGTACGCGACACTTCACCGCAGTAAGCGTTTGAATGGGTGTGGAGGATGTCATTGTCCAGGAAAAGAAAAGTTGATGAAGAAAGAGTTTTCAAAGATGATTGGACAGAGAGGTATGCGTTCACAGATATCCCAAGTATCCCGGAAGTTCCAGGAGTCTCCCGCATATTGATAGCGGCTCCCTGATGCCCGCAAATTAGTTCAAATCTCCTGCAATCTAGAGCTCGCGAGCTCCAAACCGGCAGAGAGGGAGAGAGCGACCTTATGTGTGTGCGCAAATCTGTGCTTGTGTGCCTCATGGGTTGCCAACCGTTCCGTATAATACGTATTTGTTTAAGTTAAAAATAAAACGCATTATGAACTAAACAAATACATGGTTCATTTTTGGCAAAATGATCATGATAGCCTTTATATATCTGAGTGGTTAAGTCTTGTATATAGATTGAGCCTACTTTGCTATACATAAGCCTAATAAGTCTAAGTTGCATTTATAATGTGCTATAAAACGTATGAATTTTAGGGGTTATTTTTCAAAATTTTCTTCCGTGGGGGAATGTCACTAGACCAGTCAACAACCCCGATCCCCCCCCCCCCCCCAAAGTTTCGGACCTTTGACATTGACGAAAATTCTGATTTGGACCTTTGAATATAGACTTTGAGAACCCCTGCCCTAAAGGGTCATTGTTGAACACTGTTGATATTTAAAATCAACCCAAACAAACACCCCTCTCTTCATCCCGACAACAACATCATCAGATCCAGGCCACATGTACATGTGGATTCAACGCTTAACAGATGTGGGTCGGATCTGGGCTGACACTATGTTGCTGTCTGGGATTGCCCGGCCCTAAAACGCACAAACACGCAACACACGAGTGGATGTCTCTTGATCATAGCTAAAGAGAAGCAAAATCAAACAAAATAATATATTTTTTTCGAAAAATAAAGCGACGACGACGACGAACGAACGACAAGGAAGAACAAAAAACAATCGTTGACCCAAAAATGAAAATCTTGTCAACATTTACTCACCCCTAAGTTGTTCCAAACCTGTATGAGTTTCTTTCTTCTGTTGAGCACAAAAGAAGATATTTTAAAAAATGTTGGTAACCAGACAGTTGATGGCACCCATTGACTTCCATAGTAGGAAAATAATACCAAAATAGTTGCAAAAGGGGGTCCAACCTGGTACTAACAAAGGGTATCTACACACTAAAAACAGCTGGGTTATTTCATCAACCCAACCGCTGGGTTATGAAAAATTTTACCCATTATGGGTTATGTATATGGAATATGAGTCCACACACCGAGCGCTCGTCTAAATAATAATCTATTGCAATTTATTTTCTTAAATTGTACTGTAATGTGTTAGAATTGATATGGCATATGGGTTAATTTTACCCAGCATTTGGGTACACTATATAACAAATATGTAGTTGAATCAATCCAGAATTGTAATTAATTTGACCCTGCATTTGGGTACACCATTTAACAAATATGTAGTTGAATCAATCCAGAATTGTAATTAATTTGACCCTGCATTTGGGTACACTATAACAAATATGTAGTTGAATCAACCCAGAATTGTAAATAATTTGACCCAGCATTTGGGTACACTATAACAAATATGTAGTTGAATCAACCCAGAATTGTAATTAATTTGACCCAGCATTTGGGTACACTATATAACAAATTTGTAGTTGAATCAACCCAGAATTGTATTTAATTTGACCCAGCATTTGGGTAGAATATTTAACTCATCTGTTGGGTTAAAAATGACCAACCCATCTTGCTGGGTCAAATTAACTAAATGGTGGTCTGGTGCAATATTGATCCAGCGGTTGGGTTATAAAACAACCCATTTGTGTTATTTTTAACCCATCATTTTTTTTGTGTGTGTAATAAAGTGGCTGGTGAGTGTATATACAGTAGGCTAGTCAACATGTGAAGTGGATCAAAACTTTTATCGTTTTAACTTTTATTTTTTCCATTTTGGCAAATTAGTGGCTAATTTGTATGAATTTGTACAATCTCAGTTGTATGTTGTATATGATCGTACATTTTTGTACAAATCACATTAAATTCACATTAAATCGCCAGCTTGTGGTCGCATTTTCTCATGAGATCGGGTTGGTAGTGTTTGTTTAGTGTTTTTTATGGAGGGCTTGGCAATTAACTACTGTTCTTACCTTTTTATGTGGCCTTAAAATAATAAAACTGATCATCTGAGATCAGGTAAAAAAATAAATATAGAAATATTTCGCCTGTTTTGAACATTTGAAACATTTTGTAACAGTTATTATTGAACAAAGCCTTGTTTACTTTTTACAGTTTCTAATCCAGTTTGGTCATTTTTGTAGCTAATTTATTTTGTAAAGGTTTCGTTACATTCCCGAAATAACGCTGTTGTTTTGTTGACCTAATAAGTTATTAAATGAAATGATCAATGTAACTGATACTACCTTCGAACATTATATAATTGTAATTTATGTGTTCTTGGCTGAGCCGAGCAGCTGTTGACTGAAGAAGCCTCAGTGTTTTGGTCAGGTCAGGTTATGTTTTGTAACTCCCTCTGGGGGACTGAGGGAAACCTTTAACGGGATCTGAGCCCGAGAACAGGCAGGAAGACCCATCTGACCTCTGCTTACTGAGCCTCGGTTACACAAAAACATGCTCTCATACTCACACACACAAACACATTTACCATTTCAATATTCTTGCCAAATGCTCCTTTTCTATTAAACAGCAGTAAAACACCGGTGACATTTTAGAAAAGTGGAGATCTGTTATTTTAAGCTCAAGGTGTAGTGTTCACGCAGGAAGCCTGACTGAAATTCTAGACAGTGTGCACTCTCTCCTACCAGTTTTCAAGCACACCTTTTATGTGCAAATGATATTATAAAAGCATAATTGCAAGACCAATACAAAAACATGAATAGCAATGAAAGGTGCTTATGTAACAATAAATCATTTTTTAGTCATTCTCATATCAAAGAGGATTCACCCAAATTTTTACAGTACCTCTAGATGGCAACGAAACCTCAGATTAGAACCTCAACCTCGGTCCAAATCTTGGTTATTACAGTTAAAGTGAAACCATAAAAACGTTTTTGAACATCAACTGAAATAAAATAAAATATAATAAAAAAAAATTCAAAAATTTTTTTTTGTCATTAAGTTTAACTTGATACACTAAAATATCTCAAATTAAGACTGAAATAATAATTAAAATTGAATGAAAATTTAAAATAAAATATAAAAATAAAAACTACTTCAAAATATTAAAGTCTTAGTTCACCCAAAAATGTGTAATTCTGTCATCATTTACTAACCTTCATGTCCTTCCAAACATAGACATAAAGTAGAGGAGATAGTAAAACTAATCCATATGAATGGAGTCATTTTGTTTATTTGTGAATAAAAGCCTAAATTTAATCTGTTCATCATATAAAGCGATCGAGTCTCTTCAGAAAATATGGACTAAACCACTTAATGGATTAGTTTTACAATCTCTTTATGAACTTTTTGAAGCGTCAAAGTGGTAGTTGCGTAGCTGTCAATGGAGGGACAGAAATCTCTCAGATTTCATAAAAAATATCTTAATTTGTGTTTCGAAGATGAACGAAAGTCTTACGGGTTTGGAACGACATGAGGGAGAGTAAATGATGACAGAGTTTTAATTGTTGGGCGAACTAAATGAATCCTAAATGCAAAATGACATACTTTAAAGTTCTATCTCTCACATCAGACCCTTATCTGAACATTTTTCCTCAATATCCGCTGGAAGCATTGACTTTTCAGGCCCTTCCAATAACACCCATCTTTAATGTACTCACCTCCTGACCTCCAGCATCTTTGCAGACTCGCTTAAAATGATTCTTGCAGAGTGATGTTTGGGTGGGTGTGTGTGTATGCGAGTGTGTGTGGTGTTGTGGGTAGTTAATGTGAAAACAAAAAGCTATTGGTCAGCTGTTGAAAAGGTTAGTAGCCAGAGCCCTCCCTGCTGAATATAAAGCAGCTTTGGGGGGAGACCCGTCCAGACTCAGAACCCCTCACGGATGAACTGATTCCTGCCTTTTCTCTGCATTTAACTTTAATAGAACATTGGGAAATGGCTAATATGGGAACAGAGATTATTGCCTTCATTTTCACCATATCTGGATGGATTCTGATCTCCTCCACAATCCCAACCGACTACTGGAAAGTGTCGTCAGTGGATGGGACGGTCATCACCACGGCAACATTTTGGTCCAATCTCTGGAAGACGTGTGTTACGGATTCAACCGGAGTCTCCAACTGCAAGGACTTTCCTTCTATGCTCGCACTGGATGGTACTTTTTTATTTCTTGCCTGAATGAATGGTCTGAATGTGTTTGTGAGTCATTGGTCCCTTTTCCTTCCCCCAGAAGATCCAGGTGTCTAATTGTTCGGAAAAAGAGTAGTAAGGTGTTGGATTGCCCTAATGCAGCTTTAGGCAGAAACTTCCACAACACAAACAAACCGAAGCCAAACCGAAGTTTAGTGTGTTATAATTGTGCTTAATGCAATTAACATGATGCTGGCACCAGTTTAAGAATGCAATAAGTTGAGCTCTGTGGAGGTAAAAAGAGACTCTGCTTGTCTCAAACTCTATTCTGACTCACTTCTTCTGTTACAACCTGCAGGCATGTACAGTATCTCAAGGCAAGTAGAAAAATAGAGTTTATAATAACCACACTTTCGCTTAATCATGTCTGGATGGCACACCCACCAACAGGAGAAAGCACAGTTCCCTCAGGCTGCCGTGCAAAAGCAGGTTTGAATAGGTCATGAATGTTTTTAATGCATAATTGGCATGTTTGAGGCACTGCATATTTGTGATGTGACCGCTTTGACGGCTTGAAAGATGCTACATGTGTTGAGGGAGATTGCCATGTCATTTCTGTATGTTTGCATAAGGTGTTCTGAGGGTGCGTCTCAATCTAGTTCAGTAGTCAGTGCACTGATCAGGGAATCGGCCATTTTAAGGGCTTGCTCAATCGCAAAATCCTTCACTAGAACGTTCGCTCCCTAAATAAATCCCACAATGCACCGTGAAAACCATGTTACCTTACTGGAAATGATGTCACATTTCTGAAGCATGAAACGCACGAGCCAACTCAATGAATATAGTGACACGCGATAGAAGATTTGAAAAGACAAACTTCTTTTTATTATATGTCAGCATAAATCACTGACACATATGTTATAGAACAATGTGTGTATACAGCATAAACTAATGTATTAAACATATATAGATCCTGCTAGTTGTCGATTTATACCAGCGGTAACATGTCGCTGTAAAGTAGGCTAATGACTGTCCCAATGCGTAGTGAACCAGGATCCTTACCTGTGCCCGGATTCATGGACACATATGGACGATAAGCTGATTCACGAGCTGGGGAGCTGATTGAGAAGCACTCTCAGTGATTGTTAGCTTGTTGCTATGTGGTTGCTATGGTGTGAGGCCCATTTTCAATGTACACTACTGAGAGTATCAGTGACATCATAACATAGATGAGGTGTTATCAAAGTTGGAAGATTGACTTGTGTTAGTCTTGGTAGCATCAGTAAGAATGGGTTGGAAATAATAAACCGAGCTGTAGTGTTTCCACAAATTTCCAGACCAAGTTTATGAATTTATGACTTTATACATTTAGTATTACTTTTTGCTTTTATTGTAGATTTTCTCTGTAAAGAAAACTTAAAATATATATTTTTATAAATAATGAATAATAATAATTTAAAATACATTTTCTAATAATTTATAATAATAATTCAGTTATTGTATTATATATATATACATACATATACATACACAATTTATTGTGCTTTACATAAAAAGGATTTAAAAATAATCATGAAATAATCAGAACAGATGAAATAAAATTAACAAAAATAAAACTTGATTTAATTTGTATTAAAGGTGAACTAAGTAACTTTTTTACCTTAACTGAACAGCTTTGGAGTCATTGTAATGTTTATATTACTGATTTCGTGTTGAATGGTGGTATATATTATCATAGACATAATAAATACATAGATGGTCTATTGGTCGCTTTGGAACGTTGCTGCGATACGTCAACGTGTCCGCCAAGTGCAAGACTGCGCTGTAAACAAATGCAAGTAAACGGGTGAGCTGCGGTTTTCCTGGATAAAAACAATAATAACGTTTACATTTATCAGCCGATTTCAGTGGTTTGTATGTGGTGTATACGTTTCTATTACTAATTATACAATGACCAAATACAACCAAAAAAAAAATTCAGTCTTGTTTGTGAAAGGTAATTCCCCGAGACCTGTTTTCAATTGTGTGGCGACTTGTACAGCCCCACGCAGCAACGAAACAGGCATTTTTCTCAATTCCCATAATAAGAGGTATGGGAAAGTTGCCCTCCTTGATATGGCGGCGCCGTTGACGTACGCTCCTGCAGCCAATAGGGCGTCTATATATATATTATGTCTATGGTCTCCTCAGTTCAACAGGGCGCGCACAGCTCTTAAAGGGGCCACACCTTATTTCCACTCGTTACAGTTTTCATCCTACTGAACAGGTACCGGTGTACAGGGGGAGGGGATCAGGCCGTGAGTGCAGAGACATCTCTGCGTGCGTGATATTTACGACAGTACAAGTATCCCACAGTGACTCTAGGGGTCACTGTTTGACAAAAACGGAAATCCTGCATAGTGCTGCTTTAAAATGATTAAAAACCAAATAAGCAGAAATATAGGTAAATAATTAATTATATTAAATTATCTATTTAAATGATACATTTTCAGTAACTGTAACATTATTTTTTTGTGTGTTGGCACCAGTGAAAATGTTTGAAATCTGACACTGGCCCGACCAGGCAAGCAGAAAAAAAACGTCCTGTTTATCCCAGTGATTGCATAATAAATTCTTCCCTGATGTAATATATTGCTTCTGCTGTTCCTGCAGCTTATATCCAGGTGTGTCGTGGACTGATGATCTCAGCTGTGTGCCTGGGATTTTTTGGAGCTGTCCTGGCGCTAGTGGGCATGAAGTGTACTAAAATAGGGGGATCAGAGACCACCAAAGCCAGGATCACCTGTCTAAGTGGACTACACTTTATTCTCAGTGGTAAATGTCGCCTATAGATCATGGTTTCTTCTTTTCTGAAGCGTTTGCCATTCCCACTTTTCCGAATGAGTATCCTGTAACTATACACCATCCTCTGTGCAGGAATCTGCTCTTTGACCGCCTGTTCTCTCTACGCACACCGGATAACGTCAGAGTTTTTTGACCCCTTATTTGTGAAACAGAAGTAAGCAATAGCATCCCATTGTAAGATTCTTCCTGCAATGTCCTGTCTCATCACCTATTACCAGCTCCAGTGTTTTGCCTGTTTGGATTTAGGTTTGAGCTCGGGGCGGCCCTGTTCATTGGCTGGGCAGGATCTGTTCTCAGCATTCTTGGAGGATTTATCTTTTGCTTTTCCATGTCAGAGGGATTCATTATCAGGTCTGATTCTTAGATTGTCCACATGCATGTTTCACCTGTTTTAAAGGGGTGTGTATATATATATATATAAACCTCCTATTGCATTCGGGTCCATCTTGACTCAGAAGAGGTATAAAAAATGGAAAAAAAAAATAGTCCATAGTTTTTAAATCGAAAATGAAATTTTGTAAGTGAAGACGGTAAGATGTGTATTTTGACCGCAAGTAAGATGGTCAAAATACACACACTTTTTCCCTCCAGAATTTTTTTTACATACAATTTAAGAGATATAACCAAACGACATTTTTAGGCCTTTTAAGTTCTGGTCCATTTTGACCCGAAGATGAACTGTGGCTTTTTTCTAAAAAATAATATTTAATATTATTATTTCATATATTTTAAATAAAATTTCATAATTCTAAAATTGAAATAAAATGTCAAACAAATGAATGTGTTTATAGACCAAATGGTCTAAATTTGAAAAAGAGGGTTTGGAAAAGAAAAAGTCCATATTTCACTTTGCTGCCACCTATGGTGAACCATTGCAGCATGAAAAGGAGATTCACGCTGTTTATCGTATTTTTAATAATTAATAATAATTATTAATTAATAATATTTTTCATATGAAAGTAAAATTGTATGCAAGTAAAATGCATATATTTAGTTTGAAAACATTTCATAGTAATATTGATGTTGTTTTGTTAAAAAATATAATATGTAATAATGGAGTTCATCCAATTATCATATTATAAATTTCATCTAACAATATATCAAATAAATGTTCACATAAATATTGATTAAAATTAGTGCTGGGCAACGATTAATCGCGATTAATCGCATCCGAAATAAAAAAAGTTTGTGTTTACATAATATATGTGTGTTTACTGTGTATAATTATTTTTTATATATAAATATACACGTATGCATTTATATATTTTAGAAACATTTGCATGTATATATATTTATACATAATTAATATTATATATAAATATAATATTTTATACATAAATAACATATTTTCTTAAATATATACATGCATATGCGTGTATTTATATATATAAAAAATAATTATACACAGTAAACACACATATATTATGTAAACACAAACTTTTATTTTGGATGCGATTAATCGCGATTAATCGTTGCCCAGCACTAATTGAAATATATATTTTCTTGCATCTCACTGGTTTTTGCTGTAGTTCTTGAAAAATTTTACATTTCAAAGAATTTATAAAAAAAACGTTAAAGAGGGTAAATGAAGTAAAAGCATGGTAAAACATGGTAACACTTAAAACTGTAAAACATTTGTGTAATATTGAGAAATTACTGATATGGTTTTAGTTGAAAAAATATTAAGTTATGACTGTTTCCAAGCTTACGTTCCACCGGGTCCAAACAGACCCTGCTTGCCACGAAACATAACAAACTGTTCCAGCCAATAACCGACAAGAAGGGTTTGGGGGCGGGGTTTAGGGGTTAGTGTGCGGATGAGGAGGAGGGAGGGTCCAGCTAGCCTCAGTTTTGTTTGACAATACTTTAAACGCCAACAAGAAGTGACATCACCCAACATCGCTTAGAGCACCTTTAATAAATTAATGCCCATGTTTACATGTCAAATACACCTATTTGAAACATTGCTCATCCATGAAATCCATTCAGTAATTTTATATGATATTTAAAAAAATATTCTAAAACATCACAAAAACTAACAACTTAAAATTGTGTCAAACTGTTTCTTAAAGGCACAGTGGAGCAAATCAATCAATCAATCAATCAATCAATCAATCAATCAATCAATCAATCAATCAATCAATCAATCAATCAATCAATCAATCAATTGTCAATAAGAACGCTTCACCCAAAAACAATAATTTGATGAAATTTCTTTCTTCTGTGCACATAGATATTTCAAATAAGTATTTGGGGAGAACTACATTTTTTAATTCCAATGGTCTGAGAGAATGTTGTGCAAAAAAAATGTAATGTATAAATATGTTGTTCTGCATGTAAAAAAAGTTGCTGCCTTCATTTTAAGTACAATTAACTTGGATGTTTAAGTCATTTCAACCTAAAATACATTAAACTGATTTTAAAAACGAGTTGAATCTTGTATAACTTATAAAAAACATATTTATTTTTTATATTAAAACTAAAATATATGTTTTTTTACAGTGTACTAAGTGTTTTTGTTCTGTTTTATTTATATAATAAAGTAGTTTTATTAATATTTTGAACTAGGTCTTATTTTATTAATTATATTTCTATAGCTTTAATTTGTTTTATTTCAGTTTTAGAAATTTTAGTGTTTCAGCTTACTTATACTTTTTTCAAATTTTTACCAGTTTTTTGATTTTTTTTTTAAATAGTTTGAGTTAACAATAACAACACTGGTTCTAATGTCTTGAAATGCTTCTCCTCTCTGACAGGGAATACTCCTACAACGGTGCCACGTCTTTCATATCAAAAAGAACCAAGATCACAAAGATGGGCAAGAACCCTGCGACTCCTCAGAAAGATCCTCCAGACCAAAGCGTTCCTGGCAGAGGCAGACAGTTCGAGAGGAACGCCTACGTTTGATTTCAGCATCCTCAGTCAAGCTGGAAATGACAACAAGTGAAGGCCAACAAGTAGTTCACTATCAAACAAATCCTTGAATGGAGAACCTGAGGTCATAAAGCTGCTTTCATCATTTGAAGCAAGAAGACTCCACAGAGGCAAATGTCATATATTATAAATATATATATCCTGTATATGGGTAAATCCAGATATTTTTCTTTTTCAGATGCTATTTTGGTTAAGATATACCTATGAACAATAAATTGAGACATTTTCAGTTTCGATCCATATTAGAAACCTCCAGAAAGTTTCCAAGTTGTGAAACAATTGGCAGATTTCTTCTTCACTTGGGACTTTGAAGTAAGTCAGGTGAAGTGATGACAGAGAAGACGGGGAGAACAGCTGCGCTCCACTGACCACAGGAACATGCTGTCTCAGTTCGGAAATTGCGCCGGTCCTGGAGTCTCTCTTCACCTCCTGATCAGTGGAAACTCGAGACTCTGACCCCAGTTTTTAGAGCTTTCAAGTGCTGGAGCTTCCGTGGTTCTGCTGCCGGCTGGCAGAGGCTCCCTGTTCTGTCGGATTCTTCCTTAAACAAGTGTTCAGTGTCTCTGTGCTTTTTGTAAGAAGGCTTAAAAGTATTTTAGGGTCAGTAGTTTTTTTTTTTTTACACTTTAATTCCGCAAGGATGCATTAAATTGATCAGAAGTGACAGTAAAGACCTGAAAAAAGATTTACCGTATTTCAAATAAATGCTGTTCTTTTTATAACAATGATAATAATCCAAAATGTTTTTTAAGAATGTATTAGATTATTAGCATATTAGAATGATTTCTGAAGGATCGTGTAATTACATAATTTAAATACATACTGTATATATTCAATAGAAAACAGTTATTTTAAATTAGAATAATATTTCAAAATATTACTGTTTTTACTGTATTTTTGAGCAAATAAATGCAGCCTTTGTGAACATAAGAGACTTTTTTCAAAAACATTAAAAATATATATTTTTCAATGTAATCTGATTAGCTGATTTTTGGATGAATCTCCCAAATGTTACCATCAAAAGGAATAATAATAATAATAAATAAGCTGATTGAAGAGGGATAAAAGAGTGGGATATTTCTAAGGGCTCTGGCTTAAAAAAAAACACTATTTATAGACAAGTTTACGCGCCAAATCATGGGCGGCGCCATTACTCTACACAAATGCAATTCATTTCCGCCGGAAGTGGTTTGCACATCGTCTGCCGGTGTAAACACAGCGATTAAGATGCTAGCTTGGGAACACGGACGGTTCTACTACTTGACTGGAGATGGCGTTACTATCCCTCACCCAAATTCAGTGCAGAACTGGGAGGATAACATAACGACGTGGCCCAGCATAACGTACATTTGCTCCTACTTCGTGCAATCCATGGCCGTTTTGCCGGACGGGTGCGCGCACGCCAATCTGAAAGCCTCCGAGTCAGAGGCATATCAATATCTGCACAGGAAAGTCAGTTGTGTGTGTCATGTCATACACACATGATCGTTTTGTGTATCCGAAAGCAAATGTAGAGCCTAGCCTTATTTAGATCATGCCAACAGATGTCCATTTACATAATGCATAATTTACATTAGGCTATCTCTTTATGCTGTGCTATATATTATTAGTGTGCCTGTACTGTTTGAGTGAAAATAAAGTTTGATGTATTTTCATTTCATTTAATTATTGCACTGAACTACGATCATGAAAGATAGGCCTTATGTTCCTTACTGTACGTTCACACCGCCGCCGAAGCTCTGGCCGCCCTGTCGAGGACGCTTGTCTAAAGCACGGGGAAGCTTGTTGACGCTCTGGCGTAGCAGCATTATGTTCGAGAGAAGAGAAGTGTCACAAAACCGGCGCCTCCGTGTCCTAATTTGTCTACTAGGCTAGCCTATATTTGCTTTTATTTAGGACTATTAATCCAGGCAACTTGTTGATTAAAATTAAGATACAATTTATGCAAAACGAAATTCACTTTAAAGAAAGGCTTTCTACAAAACTTAAGTGGTCAAAATTATGTCTGACCCACTCCAAATGTTTTTCGATGCGGTTCCCTTCTCATATAATCAACATGAAATAAATAAAAAAACATTATATTATTTAAATATATGAAACGTATGTTTAAGTTTTTTAACTTATTTAGAGTGCTACAATGTCTTTTAACACAGTTCATCATTCATAGTAAGCTCATACTGTACATAAATAACACTGAAT
This sequence comes from Chrosomus eos, assembly GCA_036326025.1. Taxonomy (NCBI): domain Eukaryota; kingdom Metazoa; phylum Chordata; class Actinopteri; order Cypriniformes; family Leuciscidae; genus Chrosomus; species Chrosomus eos. The sequence goes on along the minus strand of CM070828.1, from coordinate 7,923,569 downwards.
GAATTAATTGTTTTGAGGAAACTAAACAAATGGCTTCAATAAGAAAGATTGCGTATTTAATCCTAACAGGTATTAAAAATTAAAATACAAAAGCAGCCCACACAATTACACCACTGTGAACATTTCCATATATCATATAAAAATACAATGCATGCAGTATTTGTTGTGTTTATCTGTATTTAATGAACATCATGTCTGGGTGTTGGTAGACAGGAACACAAGGCAATATTCTAAAGATTAAGCCAGTTCAGTCGGTGTCAGGCTTGCGAAAAAATGTAAACAATGGAGCGCATCGACATTCAACCTCTTCGTAGCTGGATTGTGGTCGTAGCACTCTCTATCTAACCACTCGTTCAGGTGCTTTCTAGAGTGTTTGCAACCAACTACCGAACACGTCGTTCCCGAACAACTTTTATTCATGTTGTAAGTTAATTGTTATCCTCTTTGTCACTGCGATATCAGTGCTTTGTCGGCACAACGGAGCTAGGTAGCATAACCAGCCCGCCAGAACGGAAGTGGGTTGCATAAACGGGAGGAGTTTAGGATGTAGAGCGGAAACGGCTCAAAAACTTGTGTATACATTCAAAAGTAACGTTCCCATATTTGAAAAGTTCTATAATGGAATGGTGCCCCCCCCCCCCCCCCCCATTTTTATTTTATTTTGAGCGTTCAGAGAACATTGTTTTATTACACTAACACAAATCTGCACCAAATCTGAATATTTAGGCTTACAAATTTGTTCAAATATCAAATTTACTGGATAAACAACCAATGACCTTCATCAGGAGTGATTGAGTGTAAATTGGCCACCAGAGGGCATCATGGTCTTGTTTAAGACTAGAAAAGAAAAGACATCTCTGACTGGCCCTTCCACTGAAGATATAATGTATCTAAGCGCTGTTCCTAAAGAGTCATTGGGATAATGGCTGAGGCTCTTCCAGAAAACAAAGGCGTAATTCAACATCCCAGTCTTGGCTTCATTAGTTAAAACCATGAAGAAAGCACTGATCTTTATATTCTTAGAAGGTCCCTTACATTCTGCAGGAGATAGAACAAGCAAGTCCCCTCTAAACCTGATCAAACACAACATCAAACGCCGGAATCTGCCACAGTATATTACAACACACACACACACACACACACACACACACACACACACACACACACACACACACACACACACACACACACACACACACACACACACACACCTGATAACTCTTAATTAAGTCTCTTGAACACACACACACACACACACACACACACACACACACACACACACACACACACACACACACACACACACACACACACACACACACACACACACACCTGATAACTCTTAATTAAGTCTCTTGAAACACACACACACACACACACACACACACACACACACACACACACACACACACACACACACTTTTATGAAATTAATAATGTTATGAACCCTGCGGCTATTTTGTGGAAATAAAGGCCCTTTTGAAAACGGCACCCTGAACAGCACCTAAAAACAGATCATCTAATCTGTGCACAGCCTTGTGAAGAAGAAGAATCAAATCTTAAAAGTATATATTTTTAAAAACTTGACTTGCAGATAATACCATGAAATAAAAGGCAACTTAAGTGTAGGGATGGGAATTGATAGGAATTTAACGATTCCGATTCCATTATCGATATTGCTTATCAATTCGATTCCTTATCGATTCTCTTATCGATTCTCATTGGGTGACATAAGTACAAATTGTTTGTTTGTATTAACTCGCTTTAATATCTGATCAGAAGACACAGCACAGAGTATTAGTATTGGTGTGAACCTATACTGGTCTCAAGGTTCGGTTCGTTTCGATTACGATTATCATGTCATTCAGTTCAATTCGATATGCATTTTACATGCACTGCATCATCAATTTTCAATTTTACTTCAAAAGTGATGTGTGCGTGCGTCCGCGCGCGTGTGTGTGTGTTCGCCTGTTCGGGAAGTCGAAGTGACAGAAACAGTGACATTCCAGTTTAAGTTTCATGGGACTAAAGTCTGTTTATGCCATTAAGAAAATTAAATTCTGTCAAATCAAATTTGTTTTAAAGAAATGTTCTAAAGCAGCGCTCAGTAATCAAAGTATAATGTTACACGACGCCTTGCTGTGTGGCCAAATGTTTCTGCATATTAGGTAGTTCTCCCCTTTGACGAAATGGAAATTTTACAAGTGTTGCAAGCTGTAAAAAAAATAGGGTTGCAAGCTATTTTTTACAGTCTATGGTTGCAAGTGACCATATTGTTATGAGGCGCCGTCATATTCTCATTGAGTATACTCGCGAGTTTGTGTGTGTGTGTGTGTGTGTGTGTGTTCGCGTCTATGTGCGCGAGTTTGTGCTCGCGTCTCATATGAGCATGTGCGTGGAGAGTTTGTGTGCGCACGCACGTCTCATATGAGTATGTGCGTGGAGACTGGAGAGTTCGTGAGTGACTTTAGGTGTGTCGTTGTGCATTTCATATGTATTTGTTTCTGCGTTTGACTACGTAGTATGTGTGTGCAAGTGTTTCATATAGCCTGTGTGCGTGAATGAAGTTTGATTTACGGTGCCTCATATATTGTCGTCTTTTCGCGTGAAATATTACCAAAGTTTAGAGCGCTACTGCCTCGATGCCATGTTTGCTGCGTTCTGAACCAAAACAACGCAGCGCGTGTGTGACGTCATGACACATTTGCAACGAGCGGAACCGATAAGCAGAATCGTTAAGCAGGCATACTAACGGTTCCAAGGAATCGACTCACTGGGCACCGGTTCTGAAGAAGAACCGGTTCTCGATTCCCATCCCTACTTAAGTGTAAGGTGCTAAGCGATGTCACACGTTTTTTAGGCCAAAGCATTTTTTGTCACATACAGCAAACATCTCCTCACTATCTGCCTGTCCGCTGAACACACTGTATAAAAACGCAGTCTCTGCAGACACCCCAGGCTCCACAAACGGCAACAAAATGGGCTAACCCGCGCCACGAAAAATAACATACTGTTCCAGCCAATAACCGACAAGAAGGATTTGGGGGCGGGGTTTGGGGGGTTAATGCGCGGATGAGGAGGAGGGAGGGTCTAGCTAGCCTCCGTTTTGTTTGACAATACTTTAAACGTCAACAAGAAGTGACGTCACCTGGCATTGCTTAGAGCACCTTAAATGAAATAAAAGGCAACTTAAGTGTACTTAAAAAGAGTACACGTTCATGACTTTGTTTTTTTTTAACACAGTTAAATAGATAGTTTCCCCAAAAATACAAATTCTGTCAACATTTACTCACCCTCAAGTTGTTCCAAACCTGTATGGGTTTCTTTCTTCTGCTGAACACAAATATATTTTGAAGAACGTCAGTAACCAAACAGTTTATGGACCCCATTAACTTCTATTGTATGGAAAAAAATACTGTGGAAGGCAATGGGGTCCATCAACTGTTTGGTTAACTGCATTCTTCAAAATATCTTCTTTTGTTCATCAGAAGAAAGAAATTTATACATGTTAGGAACAACTTGAGGGTTATGACAGAATTTTCATTTTTGGGTGAACGATCCCTTTAAAGGGGTCATATAATGCCATTTTTGTACAAGTTAATATGAATCTTTAGGGTCTAAATGAAAACTTTGTAATATACTTTTATTAAAAATTCTCATTAGTATTTTAAGAAAACACTCATTTTACCTGCTCAAAAACAGCTCTGTTTTCAGCACGCCGTTTAAGTGCATATGCCTTTAAATCAGTGTTTCTCAAACTTTTTCAGCGCAAGGACCACTTTATCTTCCAATTTTTTTCTGAGGACCACCTAACAAAATCCCACTCTAACACGCCCCCAAAAAACAACAAAATTGTAAGGATTAGCTAAATTTAAGTTTAATATGCAAATGTTTCAAGTCAAAAACTAATTATTCAAACACAAATGCAATAATATGATCAAAAATTATTATATGAATTTTATTTCATTTGAAAAATTAAATGTGAAATGAGCTGCAGCTTAATATGAACAACAAACTGCACATGTGGAAAAAACTGCAATTAAACATACTGTAACAGCCTAGGTCCCACCTAATGTCATTCCAACGAGCCATTAGTTTAAAACTGTGTGGTGGGTATACGAAGTTTATGGTTGTAACTATGGTAACAATAAAATGCTGAAAAAAATGTTCCCGATAATGTCCAATATCACTGAAATTACTGGGATTTTACACATGAAAAAAAAAAACTAGTAGGCTACATTACAAAAGTAATCGATCTGTAGATTTTATATTGGACATTTTTACGTTATTAAAACAGAATTGCAAGAACTGTTATCACAGTTTTGTGTCGCTTTAATGTTTCCATGGTGACGCGTCATTGCTTGTCACGTGACACAGCGCAACCACAACACAGCGCTGAGTGAATGATGATCTGCTTTTATGTCATTTTTCCTTTTTTATTCAAAATACTCGCAAATGTATTAGCTATAACATGAAACACTGATATTCCGATTGTCAAATATGCGCAAGTGGATGTGTTTTTTTGTTTAAACACCTTTATAACAATCGCGTTAGTTGAGCTGTATGCGATGGGCAACGCCATGTTAGTTTACAACGCATCAATTCCTCAACTTCTCACGAAATACATGAAAGTAAGTGGCCGGTGAACTGGGAGAAGAATAGGGTAAAATGTAAAGCTACTTACACAATGTGTATCTGATATGAATAAAACGTGTCATCTTTTTATAATGGAAATGATTATTATTGCCGCTTCCATAGACATCAGTGTACAAACTCAAAATCATTTTTTGCTAGTACTTATGTGTATTTAAATGTCTGAAACCTAAAATAATCATTATGTGGTTGAAAACACTGAATAGTTGTGATATAAGAGATGACAGCACTGAGTGCGCCTGTCTCTGGCTCAGCGCCAGCCAACGCGCGAAAGCACATTTGAATTTAGCAGTTGATCACGTGATGCACTGACCGCTCCAGGGACCAGCCAAGACTGATCACACCGTTGTGATCGTACGTGCGAAAGGGTTAAATAAGTGACGATTTTGTAAACACTTGCCTAGTTTAGGTCATCTTTTCGCGGACCACTAGGGGGCGATGGCGGACCACACTTTGAGAATTACTGCTTTAAATGATAATGAGCTTCGCTGACTCCGCCCCTCTTCTGTGGGCGCTTTGACACAACGCACGTGGAGTGTTGACTTGACAACAGTTGAGGGTTTATTATGGCAGCAGGATTCTCTCTGAAACCGGAGTCGGACCCGAAACAAGATGACGCCCCGAAGAAGTTCAACAATTAAGGCTCGAACAGGACGTTTCTGAATGGTTGGTTAACATTGTCACTTTGATCTATTTTTGTATGTACTGGCAGGGTAACGTTTGAGTTGTGAGATACAAACGCTATGTTTTTAACGTTACTAATGTAAGTTATAGGTTAGTTCGTTGACAGATTTATGTTGAAAAACTTTTCTTTTTTTTTGTAAATGTAGGCTTGTCAGTGATGCATGACATTATCTCAGTGTTAGGTACAACTATCGTGACTGAAACTGACATGAGGTCATGTCAGTAATGATTCTAGCAGTAGTTGGAGGATACCTAAGAATTTGTTGTATGTTTATGTGTAGTGCAGTACAAAATGTTTTATGTTTTAAGAAAACTTTTAAGTACATCTATAGTATTGTAACTGCATGATATTCCTGTTAATATTCCTGTTACGTTAACTGTAACACCTGCGTACACAGTTTTTAATAACACAATAACTATAACGCGTTTAAATTATAAACGTGGGATTATTAATTATATTGAGAACGTCATAACGTTACATAGAATACATGCCATAATGCACTCTGAGTGTAAACATTATAGACACAATCATCGTGAAGCGTGCAAGCGATTTGCAAAGATTACAGGTTAATAAAAACGTTACACTCACTTCTTTTGAAGGTCCAACAGGAACACGAACAGTTGGTACCGATTCCTTTTTCAGTAGCAGCTTCTTAGCTAAACCTGATTTATATTGACCCTCGCCTCGTTTAGAAAGCAGTCTGGTGAGAAATGATTTGCGCAAACATGAGCGCATTGACGTTGCTCGTCGGCAATATTCCCTTCATAAACAAAACTCAGCCACTGCGTCTTCAGCGGTTCGGATTTAGGAACATTAAAATGACTGCTGTGTTCGTTATTACACCCAAGAACAGAACACCACAATCGCTTAGACGGCCGCCATTCTGCTCCAGTGTATCAGCAATGACGAACTATGATTGACATCTCACTCACGAGCGAGGGCGGGTCTGTGTTGAAACGCTGCTGTCAATCAACCATCGTGGGAGGGGCGTGCGAGCTTGTGACGTCACAGGCTCGAACGGCTCGATTTGAGGCAGGGGAAAACATATGGAGATTAAAACAAAACCACTGGATGGATTTTTATCATTATATGATGGCTGTGTACAGGCACTGCCAACACACATTTCAGTACAATCAACTTGTAAAAGTGCATGTACCATTATATGACCCCTTTAAGTAAACTTTTAAAGGGTACCTATTATGGCATTTAAAATGTTCCTAATATTGTTCTGGGAGTCCCCAACAACAGTTTTACAAGCATGCAATGACAAAAAACTAGAGGTGGGCATAGATTAATTTTTTTAATCTAGATTAATCTAGATTAATTTTAAAATTAATCTAGATTAATCTAGATTAAAATGGCTCATTTGAATTTTCCCGAAGGCATTTAGAATATGTATGCTACCCAAATAATGACTAAAAGTAAGTCTTTGAGAAGAGTTCGCCTCGCATAGGGATGTGCATTTCTGCCAAAAATGCCATTCGACAATCGAGGAGCAAAAGTCGAATATCGTTAAAAAACAAAACAAACAAAAAACGCAATGACAGAAAGGGAGGCCAATTTCATCTTTAGCGATTTGTCATCAAACAAGCTGTTTATTAATTGAACAAGTAACATGTTTTCTTCGTTTTTTTTAACATAGTATTTGGAAGAAAAAAAAAACAATACGCACGACAGTCCGTTTTTGCATCGCCAATGCTCGTTAGATCAAAAAATAATGTCATCATATGTCATAATGATTTTATGTGAACCTGCCTTGTTATTGCAATAGCCTTCTTTTTAAACAAATTAGTTTCAATCAATGTAAACTATTCGTGTGATTATGCCACTGCGCAATACACGCACATTACCGCGGGATGGCGGGTGTTCATTTCATAAACTGTGGACAATGGTAGCTTATTTAAACCTGTTAACCAGTGCGCCGACGCTCTGAAGCGTTTTTTTTTTTGTAGCCTATAAATTAATGTATGTCCAAAAACCGGATAATGTCGTACTTTTTAGTAGTGCTATCGTGGCGTAATGATCTGTTTGGTTGTAAAATGTATTACCTGAATGAAATGAACTCGAATGTATCGTCCTGTGGAATCATTCATTCACAGACAGAATACGAAGATGTTCAACTAATAAAGATCTTCATCGCTGGCAAAGATATGATGCATTTGCAGATTTGCTTTGACTAGACTAGACTGTAGATCCACGGCCACTTCATCCAACGCTCTTGATGTTCTTAAATCTTCCTGTTACTTATGACTCCTCGAGTGAATTGAAAGCGCTTCGAGTTCAGAAGATTCAGTGCGTGAGGAACTGAACAGATCAACTGATTCGCGAACCGCTTTAACGGATCTGACAACTTGTTTGATGAAGTCTTTGAACAGAATCGATTCAAAAGAGTGATTCATCTGTAAATGAGCATCGCTCATGCCCATACAAAGGATACAGCGCGCTTGGAATAAACTCATTTAACAACGTATAGCATTCAAATAAAGTAACGAGAGGAACGTCGCCCAACCAAGTGAAAGTACACCTTGTGTCCCTGACAGGAAAATACCCTGCTGCGCGATCTGTGACAGTAGGCGCGGCGTCAATGTCATACTACACATTAGAATTGCGCGAAAATAACGATATTCGAAAAAGCTATTTATGATACCAACCCAATTTAGATTAACGGCGATATTTTTTTTATCGCGCGATAAGAGTCTCACGTTAACGCAGCACGTTAACGCCGATAACGGCCCAGCACTACAAAAAACACTTTTGTAGTCTTATAATATGCATTTATTTTTACCTGATTTGCTCACCGACTCCCAAATGAATCGTTTAGCGAGTCATTTTTCCAAACCCCGCCTTTGCGTGACGCTAATCTGTGGTGATATGTTAGACACCCAGCCGACGGGGTGTCATTGGTTGTTGCGCTAGATCTTACCCAGATACAACAGTGCTATTTTCTGATTGGCTAACAACACCAGACGAACAACACCCGAGGAGACCAGGGTTGCCAGGTCTGCACAACAAAACCAGCCCAATTGCTCATCAAACTAACCCAATCACGGCCAAAAATATTCAAATAGCGTTCCCGGGTGTTTCCTCAATAACAATCATGTTCCAGTGGATAAAACAATCGCGTCAACCAGCGTGCACTACACAAACAACCCGCGGAAACAGTGCAGGCATACGGACCTGGCAACACTGGAGGAGACGCGCGTGAATCCTGCCGGTTCCACAGTGAGTGAGTTTTGGGCACTGCGGCATATTAAATATATTACAAATAGTTTTTCAGCGTGAGAAATACAATGTGTGGCCGGAGAGCGTGACAAAAGACCGAAATGAGTGACTGTCACGCTCAATGCGTGATGCGTGACACTCGAGAGCCCTGTGACAACCTAAGTTAGCTGCTAGAAGCTGCGCTGTGCCTGTGCGTACACAACACACAAAATAATTATAGAACATGATACAAACATAAAAGCAACAGCCTACTTACAGATTGTGATTCGGAGAAGGAAGCTGATCCAAATAAACTCGGTACTGAACCTCCCTCCTTCAGTATCAGCCGGCTCGCAAATTCATACTTTATAGCATTTAGGTTTGTGAAGCAATCATCTTCAAAATGACGCGAACACAGAACAAGTTCGGGCTATAATACTTCTGTGGTATAGTTATGAACTGTAGCCACTGTCTTCAAATGCTCCTCACTGGGCAGATGAAAAAAGTTTGCTTTTGCGTCGCACTTCAAAACACAGCAGCGTCTCGTCGACATGATGTTTTCCCTGGTGTCTCCTAATGCAATGAGTGGGCGTATCTTATTCAAATAACTTGGACAAGTGACGTACGAAAGTGCATCGTTCGTCTATCGATTCATATCAACGACTCAGAATCGACTCTTACTTTTGAGAGATAATAACTTTGTATACGGTGAACTTTCATATTTAAAACTTTGCAGGATGTTTTCGTTCACTTAGATCTATGTTACACACTATATGAAAGGTAATTTTCAAAATTCCATGATAGGTACCCTTTAAAGAATGCACTTCATGTCAAATTTTAGTTTAAGTACATTTTAAATCATTATATTTTAATGTTTATATATTTTTAATATCTTTTGAGGTGCTTTAAATATGCACTTATTTGGATGTGTTGACTTAAGGTATTTAATTAATATTTTTAACTGAAGTGTGTTATTTATTTTTTAAATGTATTGCAGCTTCATCATTACAAATTTGTTCAGGAATTTCAGATTCAACAGAAATTACATGAACACATAATTAAGGGTAACACTTTATTTTACAGTCTCGTTGTTACATGTTACATGTAGTTAAAGTATGTATAATTACATGCAACTAACCCCTATACACAAACATTAAAACATTAAATTCAATTCAGTGTACTTTTTTCCCCACAAAAAGTAGGGCCCTGTGCTGTGTTTGTTAACAAGAAATTAAGATAATGATGAATAAGGAGTTTAAAATGACTGTCCGCCTGCATGTGTGTCATCTTGTTTTTGAAATATGAGCTGAAAACTGAGGTAAGCATTCTTTCTGTCCTCCAAAAACTTACAAACAAGACCCTGGGAACATGGAGAGTCAAACATTCACATCAGCACAAAACAGAAGTGAGTTTACTGATCTTGCAAGAGATCCTCAGGAGGAAACAGTTGAATGGATCACGACTGACATGGTAATGCAAATGACGGGCAAAGCGATGCTGGAAGTGACAAAGTGTTGAGAACTAAGAAAGACTACAAAGTGTGAGGGAGGTCGATCGGATAGACGTCTCGGAGTGTGAACCAGAGCAAAGATGAAGATCCGTGCTATGCAGATCTGGGGATTCCTGTTAGCGGTCCTGGGCTGGATCTTCGTCTCCTGCTCCATGGCCATGGAAGGCTGGAAGATCTCGTCTATCGGAGGGCAGGGTGGGAGCGCCATCATGTCAGTGGGCTGGTACTGGTCCAGTCTGTGGAGGGCCTGCTTCACGGACTCCGCTTCCACATCCAACTGCTACGACTTCCCTGTGCTGTGGTCCGTGGAAGGTACGGACATTATTAGACTCTTTCAATCTACATTTACAATTCTGAAAAAATAGACAAAATACATTCATTTAATGTACTCTGAAATCTCAGATAGTGTCCAAAAGTGATGTCCGGTCTAGGAAAATTCTGTAAGAGTATTGTGATTTTGTAAGAGGATTGTGTAGTTGTGCTTGGCCTTGGAGTCAATCGTTTTATTTGTGATAAATGCAATGAAACATGCTAAATTGTGCAGACATCATTTACAGGCTTCCACAAAGAAATTATGAACACATGCAAAAACAAGAGAGAACCAATGAAACATAAATTGATAGTTAAACTTTTTCCTGTGAGCTTTTTATTTTTTAAATGCATTTTTTTTGTTTTTGGCCAAAAAATTTAGTCAGATAAAAACCAGAAACCAAGTGTTTGGTTGTTCCTTCATATATATATATATATATATATATATATATATATATATATATATTAAAGATATATAGAGAATATTTTCCTCATATTTTGATGGTTTAATCTATTGTATGGTCTTTAAAAACATCACTTTTTTTGCCACGATAGATAGATAGATAGATAGATAGATAGATAGATAGATAGATAGATAGATAGATAGATAGATAGATAGATAGATAGATAGTATTTTAATAAGTTCTTTTGGATCTTGAATGTTCAGGATACCTTCAGATCGTGAGGGCTCTGCTGATGTCTGGGATGGCTGTCGGAATGCTGGGATTTATCCTGAGTCTTGTAGGGATGGAATGCACTTACATTGGAGGAAAAGACAAGGAGAAGAACCGATCTGTGTTCACAGGAGGCATCTGTCATGTAACCAGCGGTAAATTTGTCTTTGTACAATACAGCAAGCCATGGTAAATTAGGTTTACACATGTGTTTTACTGAGTCTGTTCTCAAAGGTATGCTGGCTGCCTCTGGTTATGCAGTCTACGCTCAGAGTGTTTCTGCAGAGTTTTTCAACCCTAGATTTGATGGATTGGAGTAAGTATATGAAGCACCTGATCCTGTTTTATTTATCCTTAGTCTTTTTTTTCTTCAATATTTAATTTACTGTTTTTGTTGTTTCATTTATTCAAAGGGTACCGGCATTTAAAATGTTCCTAATAATGTTCTGGGAGTCCCCAACAACAGTTTTACATGCATGCAATGACAAAAAACACTTTTGTTGTCTTATAATATGCATTTATTTTTACCTGATTTGCTCACCGACTCCCTAATGATTCGTTTGACGACTCATTTGTCCAAACCCCTCCTTTGCGTGACGCTAATCGGCGGTGATTGGTCAGATGACGCAGTCAGTTATATTTTGCGTTAGCCCAAAGCTTAAACATATTGATAAAGCACTGCAGTACTACAATACGCTTCACATAATTTCACATATTTCAAAAAACAAAAAAAATGACATTGGAGACCTAGAAGCTGCTGAGCGTAACTCTCACTCTCACACACACGCACGCACGCACACACACACACACACACACACACAACACACACACACACACATAAAAGCAACAATTATTAATAGTACTTACAGGTTGTGATTCGGAGGAGGAAGCTGATCCAAATAAACTTGGTATTGAACCTTCCTTCAGTATCAGGCGACTCGCGAATCCACACTTGAAAGCATTTGTGTTTGTGAAGCGATCGTCATTAAAATAACGCGAACACAGCTCAAGGTGGCTATACTTGTGTGGTATAGTTGTAAATATAAACTCTAGCCACTGAGTCTTCACATGCTTGTCCCTGGGCAGTGAAAAAAAGTTTGCTTTTGATTCGCACTTCAGAACAGAGTCTCGTCGACATGTTGTTGTCAGGTTTCTCTGTCTGCTCGGCACGCGCACTGAGTGGGCGTGTCGAATTCAAATAACTTGTACAAGTGACGTACGAAAGTGCATCGTTCGTCTATCGATTCATATCAGCGACTCAGAGTCGACTCTTACTTTTGAGAGACAATAACTTTGTATACGGTGAACTTTCATATTTAAAACTTTGCAGGATGTTTTAGTTCACTTAGATCTATGTTACACACTACATGAAAGGTAATTTTCAAAATTCCATGATAGGTACCCTTTAATTAATGTTTCATATTTAAATGTGGTAATATTTCAGATTTGATTTGGGAACTCCATTGTTCCTTGGATGGTCAGGATGTGCTTTTCAGATCACCGGAGGGATTTTCTTCCTAGTTTCAGTCCGCAAGGTCTGGTCTGAGACTTACAGCAGGTAAGTGCTCAACTTCAGAATAATACAAATGGGAAAAAAACCATCCTATTTTTAGACGTCCCCGTGTAAAGTGAAAACTATCTATATTTAACATAGAATAAACTATAAATTGCTACAACACATAAGGGCTTTCTTGTGAGGCTAATTGGCAGTGCTAAAAATAAATGTTTTTTTTTCATGCATCATAAGAGGAACATTTGAGGAATCTTCATGCATCAACAACAAGGCCAAGATCCAAGAACACAAAACAACACCCTTAAAGGGTTAACACTTTAAAAACATGAATAATCATGTACTAATACCTGAATTAATACTTCAACCTGAACTCTGATTAGTGAAGATATGAACCACTGAAGAGCGACCTTTAACGACATGAGTCATAAGGATTCATGCATTAATAACAGCAGCCTTAACTACATGTTAGTATGCAAGAATATGGATAGCAATATTCAATTTGAAATGTAATATACAAATTGACAATGCAATATGTAAAATGGCAATGGATTTCTGTATTTAAATTTACATTTTTCATTACTTTGAAAAATGTAATGCAACGCTTGGTGCAATATGAAAATGAAAATTCAATTATATAATTTACATTTGCCATTTCATACACTAGCTTTATGTAAATTGAATACACATTTTAACTCTTTACAAGTTGCGAAATTAAAATGTATTACAGAAATGATTAGATATGTTTAAAAACTGTAGCAAAATGATCATTTAAATGTTATTTTTCTTAATTGCATTTACACTCACAGTTAAAACACTTGCAATTGAATTTTCATTAAATGTCCCGCAATGAATGTAGCAAATTTTCAATGTGCAAATTGAAAATGCATTCCTTCCGAGTCGATCATGTCCCCGCCCCATGCATATTGCATTGTCATTTTACATATTACATTTCAAATTGAATATTGCTACCCATATGCTTCCATATTATGGTGCATGTTTGATAGTTTATGCATTAATTAACATTAGAAGTAAACTAAACCAATCAGGCTCCATAAGAAGTAGGCCTACTCTGACTTTGAATTAAACATGTGATTTAATAGGCTACTGTCATAATTCAAAATCTGCCATCTGCAGGTTTGTGAAAAATATTTGGAATGGCACAGGATTATTTAGCCATACATAGATCCGTCTAATCAAATGTGGGAAATCGACTAATAACTACCAGTGATGATAAATTAAATTTGATCTTAACCATTTTCTGATTTCTGATAAGGTTTGTTTCTGGTGGGACACTCATTAGTGGCGCACTCTATGTGTTTTCTTAGCGTGTTAGTTGTGTTCCCACGATAATAGACCTTATTCACAGCAGCGCCATCTTTGATTTTTTAGCGGGAATAAAAGCGAGAATGTGAGGGTCAGACATCAGTAGCTACTGTTATTTAACATGTTTTTGGATTGTTCTACTGATGAAACACTGCAAGAATATATTTCAGAGAAATTTTAGTAGACAAATAGCTCAACATGAACTGTGGAAAATTATAAGGATCTAGGAGGAGCTTTAAACAGCTTTTTACAGCGTATGCCATTGAAAACACGGTAAGTGTTCACAGCCTCGTTTTCATACCTGTCATGGCGCTGCTCTGAATAGAGGTCTATCCTGGTGTTTTAATCACTTATCAGTCTAATCAAATCAATCTAATTGAATCTAGTCCACATGGACTGATTTGGTCAACCGAATTAATAACTAAAGAAATTAATAATTAATCATTTGCATGTGTGTTGTATTGGGAATTTTCAGGGAGTAATGTACAGCAATGAACTGTATTTCTTGTCATTTAAATGTATATAGCCTACTTCGATTAGCATTAGCTTATGGACACGCCCTATTTTACATGTGTGCCTTGTGTGTCTTAATAGGTATGTTTGGGCTTTCTTTTGAGTCCATATGTTTAATTACATACAAATAAAAAAATATATTTGGTTTTTGTACTGGTGGTATAAAGGAATAAGGATGGCACTCTTAGTGTATATTTATTCACATTTTAGTTAGCCTAATGATTTGCAAGTGTGTCATTCAGTCATGACTTTTCTTTGAGAGGCACATAATTAATAACTCATTATTAACTACCCATACACTGACATCAGCTTATCTCCTGTTCATGCATTATTTTGTCATTAATTTACTTGGGGCACATCAGAATTAATTCACTGTTAATTACTTACTAAATTATTTATCATAGTAAACTTCCTATCAAATACACATGTACTAGTACAACTATTCAGCCCAGTTAAGTGATGTTGTGTAGCTTTTCAAAAAGTCAGAGAGTTGAGGAATGGTATCATTATGGCCTGTGTCTGCATGGACAGTGAACTGTACTGATACCAGCAAATGTTCCCCTTACCTTAGACTTAGTGCATGTTTCCTGTTTGGTTCTTTTTTTGGGAACTGATTCCTCAGAATGTTTGTAACCAAGCAGATCTCGTTTGACTACCATAGTAGGAAAAAAATAATATGGTAGTCAATGGCGGGCGAGATCTGCTTTGTTACAAACATTCTTTCAATATCTTCCTTTGTGTACAGCAGAACAAAGAAATGTTTGGAACAACTTGAGGATGAGTAAATGATGACAGAATTTTTCTTTAATTCAGGTACTAGTACATGATTATTCATGTACCTTTATTGTAAAGTGTTACCCCATAAAAGTATATTAAAAATAGTCCATATAACCTGTGCGTAAGTATTCCAAAGCTACAGTATACGATACATTAACATGATGAAATGGACGAAATTTGCTTTTATATCTCTATCACGTCCATCTTCAAATAATTTTTTTTTTTATTAATAATTGCACTGGGGAACTTCTCATGAAAGATGTCCACCTAACACATTCATACACAAATTAATTTGTTCCTAAACTTTTCTAATGTTAATAATTTTTGGTGTATTTTAAATTAGTGTCTACGTTCCCAAGGACAGTCCTTTGCATAAAAACACGCCCGATAAGGGCTTTCCGCTCACCCTTTCCTTTGTAACCTTTCACTCTCAGCAAACATATGACGCTCTATAAAGACAGCAAGCAAGATCCTCAAACAATGCCTACGTTTTTTCATACATTTAAAATACTTTTTAGTACGAAAGCTGAATCATGATTTATGAGTACTAATTGTTGGTATGGTGGTTCGGTAAAGCTTATTGTAATTGTAAGAGCTTTGGGAAGCTGACATTCAAATTTTAGTGTGAATTATTCCTTTAATATTTTAATATTAAAATGTTTATCCTCAGTGCACCAGCTCTCAGAGTTCCTGTTGTGGAGAGCAATGCCCTCCGTTCTTCTCACGCAAATATTTCCATCATATCTGAACTCTCTACAAAATCCAACAAATCAGCCATATCTGAGCTCTCCTCAAAGTCTGAAACATCACCGTCAAATGTTCCATCAAATACCACCTCCAGAACTGGACGTCCCTCAAGATCGCGACACCCTGATAAATTACGAGGCTCTGTCAGATCAGAAGTGTCACGGTCAGTGAGCTCCTCGCGGTCCTCAATGATCAGCAGATTACATTTAAACAGCAAGAAAGTATCCTCTCCACCTGGAGCCACCACACATCTCTTCAGCAAGAACTCTTACCTCTGAAACATTGAGCTTAGCCTTAGATTATTGGATCTGAAAAAACACTGGTTCAGGAAAAAACACATTGGAAATGACTTCTAACCAGTTAAAACGTCTCAGGTTACATATATGCAACCTAGTTAACTGAGAAGGGGAGTGAGACGCTCCATATTTAAAGGGAACGGCGTCAGTTTGAATGGTGTCAGAAGCATGTGTACAAGCCAATATTCATTGGCAGATGGCAGTCCGTGACGTCACACACGCCTGTGTGTAAAATTATTTTGTCTGAAGGAGACCCGCAGGCAAGCCTGAGGCATGGCAACGAGACACAGCATCTCTATCCTCTTCTCAGGGAACCTGGTTGTATTCGAAACCTGAGATGTTCCCTTTCGAGGTGGAACTTTAATGCTGCGTCTTGGTGTTGATGCTAGGGGCAACCAATACCAACTATGCCATGCTGAAGGAATGCCTGCCTCACTGAGCTGTGATTATGTACAAGCAGAGTGGGCATAGCACTAAATGACTTAACGGGCCTAGGCCGGAGTCAAGAGCACGTCAACCCCAAGGGTGCATCCTATGCGACTGGAATAATGCCACCACTCCCTAAAGTCAGAGATCACAAATGCTAGTGCACCTTACTCCCTGTCTCTGCAGGACAGGCCTCGGCCTAGAGCCTCAAGCAGAGCTGCAGGGGAATACACAACATCGCCTCACTGGCATACCTCTTAGGGAGCAGTCTACCAAAGGGAGCCTGCAAGGTCCTAAAAACCTCAGTAATCAGTACTATCAGACTGAAATACTAAGAAAGGCACCAGACAAAAGTGAACTGCTACTTGTTTTTCTAAAATGCAGTCCATCTCTACTCTGTCCCAGCTACCACCTTCCGTATTGCTACCCATCCCAGGAAGAGAACAAATCCCTACCCAGTTATGATTGGGGAGAGCGGCAAAGAAGAAAATAGGATGCATTTGCAACCTGTCCTTTACCAAGCTCATACACTGACTTGAGTAAAGGCACTTTCAAAGCCTGCTATAGGTAGAGAATTCAAATGCCACACTATAGTAGGTATGGCTATATCCCCACCCTAAGGGGAGTGCATATCTCTACTTCAAATCCAACCATAGTTGGGCAGGGAGGTAAATGAAATGGAAGAATGCTTGCAGACTGCCTCCCATATTTTCATTTAGCTATCCTCAACCCTAAAGAGGTATCGTCTTAAGGGAGCATTTAGTATACAATTCTACTTGAGAAAGTTGGAGAAAGATACTTTTTGGATATCAGAGCGGAGCAAGAGAGAAATGCCAAAGGTAATCTACCTCTGCTCACAGCCACTGACCAATGCTACTCTCACCTTGGAGGGGCAGGTGAAGGGGCCCGGATATCCTTAGACACGTTCATCCTAACTAAATCAAAAGGTATGCTGAAAATATGGCTTTCAGCCTGTAATATAGAACAGGGGAGCAATTTCTGATTCCTGTTTTTCTTTTAACAAAATCTGTTTATCAGTCTAGTTGTTTTTCTGACCACTTTTTGTTGATCCCTTCGCTGAGCTCTTGACTCCTCCTGGCCCCGCACCTCCTCTGCCCCTTTACTCCTCATAGGGGGGACACGAGTGGCTTCCCTTCTTACCCAGTCACCAGTTATCCTACGACAGGTCAGGAGGGTTGGAGTTGAGGGAGGTGAATTGGATTGGAATAGCCTATAGTATTTATGTATAGAAGAATACTGTATATATAATATATATTGAATATTCCTCCTGAACCCTGCCTACTGTGCCCTTCGCCTCTCTTAAATTCCCCACAACCTTCTCAACAGAGATGCCGAAGAATCCCCAATTCAGCGGCAAGTTCAGGATCTCTGCCCCTGATCCAAATCTCTCAGCAGATCAGCCTGATATGCCTGCAAAATCAGGCTGACCGCTGCCGCAAACGCCTTGCCAATCCATTAGGTTGGTCTTTAACGGCTTAGATGGTTAGACCAGAGACTTCAAAGATGATGCCTCACTTTGCGAGAGATTGCTAGCTAGCGTCTCTTCTACAGGGGCATCTTCACTTATCAATGCTCGCATAAACCCTCCACACTTGCATAATTTGAATGTGGGGATAGAAAAATGCAAGCTGATTGTGACTTCTTCCAGGATCTCACCACCTCAGTGTGAAGATCCAGAAGAAACGGAAGACTCATTGAAGAAGGATAATCAGAAAATGCTGTTGAGCCTCTTTCTCATATTCCTCCGCCGGCTCGACCTGAGAGCCCCACTCAGCAGCCACTGAACCCGATCTGCGGTACGCAGACGCTTGCCCCTCTTCCTTTGAGAAGAGGGCCAAGTGTGAGCAGTTTTTTTCACTGTGAACTTGTCACAGTGAATGCATCCATACCCCTCGAGAGCTGACCATTTGCGCTCTGGTCCCAAGCAGACAAAGCAAAGATTGTGGGTGTCCTCAGATGTCATAAATCAAGGGCAAAGAGGCACGCACTTTCTAATGAACTTCTGGGTGGAACTCAGGAGCCTTTTATACGCACGGCGCTCATCTGTCAATGAACATTGGCATGTATGTACACGTGCTTTAGACACCGGTCACGCTAATGGTGTTACCTACAGCATCAACACTAAAGCTGGTCGCACACCGAACGCGCAGCTCAGCGCCACGCCACGCCACGTCTACAACTCTCACCTGAAAATCTGATAACATCAGCAATTTTCTGATTTCTTTAAATAAATATAAAACTAAATGTATATTCCAGCACAGGGCTAAGTCCGTATATACATTACTACTATTTGAGACACATAAATGTAAATTTAATATATAACTATGTAAATGGCGCCGTGTGGCGCTGCAGGATTTTGAACACGGTCCAGAGCCGTTGCTGGGCGCCGCGGACAGACGCCGAAAGGCGCCGCCGGTGTGTGTACTCTCATAGAGAATAATGTGTTCGAATTTAAAAGACCTGGCGCTGCGTGGCGCGGCGCCGAGCTGCGCGTCCGGTGTGCGACCCCCTTAAGACGCAGTGTTGAAGTTCCACTTCAAAAGGGAACTGCAATGTTCAACATAGTCCTCTAAATAATTTTTCCTTTATTAACTTTTAACAATTGTGCCCCTACAAATAAACACAGTGTTAATACAAATATCAAGGAACTCTACAAATTATGAATTTAAATGCATGCATTTTTGTAACATGAACTGAAAAAAGTTAAATGACATGCTTCCTGGGATGTTTTTGAGCAAAAATGTAAAAAAAAAAAAATAAATTGTATTGATGGTTCATTCATTCATTGAGAGAAGTAGATCAAATATTTATAGAGAGCATATTACCCATGACTTACAATGAAATGTGAAATGTGGAACGACAGTTTGTGCTTTGTCAAAACTATTGATGTAAAAAGGCAATGCAAGAAGACAATAAAATATTTGAAAGATGTTTTAAACAAACGTTTTGTTCTTTATTTATCCATTTCTCTTCTTCTCAGTGCAATGCAAGTATAGGGAGATCTAGGGGTCTTATCATTATTCATTAAAAATAAAACTATTAAAAACATTTTTGTTACTTGAAATAGAGCTGAAATAAAATATAAATAGAAAATAAATGTAAACTAAACAAAAATGAAAAATGTTGCTTTGGCAACAAACTGAAATTAGTTGAAGCACTAAAATTACAAAATAAAAAAATAAAAAACTACAACTAAACCTACAGAATGGAGCCATGCTTTGTTTCCTTTTCTGGAATATTTCTAACATTGCTGAATGTTGTTTATACATAAACAGTATCACTTTCCCTGTACATGCAGCTCTACAGCAATATTGTGTAACTTATGTTATATGAGCCTGTATAGAAGATAAATGATTTAAGAAGAACAAAAAATATGTTGACCAATATGATATCGAATACCTAGCCGATGTTCTTTCACGACACACAGGTCCTCCACTAGTATACTGTTTTTACTGTGGAACGAAACTTTAAATCTTTTACAACTATCAGACTTAAGATTTCTGCCTGAAAAGGCTAAAACAGGTGAAAATCCATATTTTTCACACATCGTTTAATATTTCATTGTTTCATTTCTGTTTCCTTTATCACAAACGATGTCCTGGGAAAGGACAAGTGATGTTGACCCTGGTTGTCAGATTCAGAGATTTGATAGAACTCATGTAATGAGAAATTGCTTATGAGGTAAAACATTTGACAGTTTTAAGCTGTAATATGCAGAAAAAGCATTGTGGGATGCACTGGGTTCAGATAGACAGGAGGAAGCCATCCTTGAAGGACACACACCACCATGTAATTTTATTCCATGTTGACTTAAACCTTAAACTTCTCAGCAGTTGAGGGATCTTTCTTTCCATCAAATTTTTCTTCCATTCATCGGTCGCATGAAGCCGGCAGCATGAGGCAGCGAACAGTGCTGATGCATGTGGAGATCGGCTGCTTTGTGTCCTGTCTGTGTGGCTGGATGCTGATCTGTTCCACTCTGGCCATTGAGTACTGGGTCTTCTCTGAGGTCAGCTCTGTAGTTCTGACCACCGGTAATTACTATTCCAACCTCTGGATGGACTGTGTCTCAGACACCACAGGAGTATCTGACTGCAAATACTTCCCTTCCATGATGGACCTGCCTGGTGAGGAATCACTGCTCACACTTTATAAAAGGTCTCACTTGTTAACAAATTAACTAACATGGACTAATGAGCAATATAAATTTACATCATTTATTAACCTTTGTTAATGGTGCTTAATAGAAATGTTCATTTTCATGTTAGTTCACAGTGCATGAGCTAATGTTAACAAATACAACTTTTGATCTTAAAAAGTAAACGTTATAAATTGTGTCATGATTTGGTGGAGGGAAAATTTAATAAATTGCTCATCATGGCTCTCAGTAAAATCTATTAAAAAAATTATATATAATATATATATATATATATATATATATATATATATATATATATATATATATATATATATATATATATATATATATATATATATATAATATATAGGGTGAATGCAGGTTGATTGGGACACTTTTTGCCATTAAGATGACTGGGAAAACCTTACTTTTATTTTTATATTTTTTTAGCGCTGTTATCAGCATTGATAGTAAGAAATGTTTCTTGAGCAGCAAATCAGCATATATGAATGATGTCTGAAGGATCATGTGACACTGAAGACTGGAGTAATGATGCTGAAAATTCAGCTTTACCATCACAGGAATAAATGACATTTAAAAAAATACATTTAAAAATATACTATTATAAGAAGTTATTTCAAATTGTATAATATTTTATAATTTTACTGTATTTTTGATCAAATAAATGCAGCCAAGGTGATATATAATATTATGAGATTTCTCAGTCAGGAGGAGATGCTGTTCATGCGTTTGGTGAATATTAATATCCTCTCTTTGCGTGGTTGTTAGTTTTCCTGCATGTGTCCAGGGCTCTGTCTGTGGTCTCTGTGATCTTTGGGTTCTGGGGAGCTGTGCTTGCCCTCATTGGGATGAAATGTACCAAAATCGGAGGCTCTGAGCTCGCCAACGCCAGAGTTACATTCGCAGCAGCATTGACGTACATGGCATGCGGTATGAATATTCCTTCATAATCATTTTTGCATAAAGCATAAGTTGAGTATCATTAATGATGTCTGCTTTGCAGGGTTCAGTGGGATGATAGTCTACTCCTGGTGGGGAGATAAAGTGCGTTCAGAATTTGTGGATCCATATTTCTTAGAAACAAAGTACGTAATTATGACAGTTGTGTTTGTCATATTACTGTATGTCTAACTTTGAAGTGTTTAGTATTTTTTTTTTTTAGAAAGTATACGTAAAATACGTGTCATGATGTACCATATAATGAGGATTTAAATTTAAATATCTTTTGGTCTTCTGAGACAGATTTGTTCCTTGGATCATGAAAAAAAAAAATAGATAGATAAAGTTAGATAGATAGGTAAAAGCGATGCAAAAGAAAACTTTAATTCTAACGGCTAGTTCACACTGCACTGACATTAGTTTACCAACGTGGATAATCACCAGTTTACAGTATGAAACTTTTTAGACTTTCCATGACCCGACAAACGCTGATTCAACATACAAGCTCCAACAGACGCCAACACACACTGACAGGAGTAACACACTGATCCGACAAAACCCTGCTGCAGTGTGATTGGCCGTAAGATTCTAAGAGTAATTTGCATTGACAAAGCAGCCAGTGAAATAAGCAAAAGTGACAGTTGGCTTTTTAAATTAAGTGACTGTGTTTTTATACACTTTTTTAAGGGCTTACAAGTCAATTTAACATGTTATTTCAGTGCAATTAGTTAGTTTAACAAATAGGACACAAGACAATTTTTAGTACCTACTTCTTTGTCGTAAACGTACTGTCAATTGCAGAATAGACTTCTGTGGACTAGCGTGCCGTACCGAACCGAACCGTGCCGTACCATGCAGTGGAAAAGCGCCATATGCTAGTGATAGACTTATGTTCAATGAAATAGAAATGTAATTCAACATTAATACCATTTCATTTCATACATTTAAATAAATTATTCATCAATTGATTCTTCATCATCTGTGGGACTCAATAATAATATTTTTAAAAATGAAAGCATTATGATATGGTCCTTTAAAATATGACTCTTATTTCTCAGGTTTGAGCTCGGTGCCGCTCTCTTCATTGGTTGGGGAGGTTCGTGTCTGGTTATATGTGGAAGTGCAGTCATGTGCTATTTCTCTGGGAAAGAGTCATTTCCTAAAAGGTCTGACCCGTCAGTATGCATCTACATCTACTGTATGTGGAAACAAGCACAATGAATATGTGGTTAAATTTGTACCTTTTTTTCTTCCACTCAAGATTCAATAAACAGCTCATAAGACCCCCAACCAAAATGACGGCACGTACCAGACGTACATACACGCTGCCCGTCTCGTCCAGACCCACAACAGTCTTCATCCCTCCTTCACACCAATCATACAGTGAGAGAAGAGGAAGAAGAGAGAGTAGAGGGAGGAGAGGAACACAGTTTTCAAGAACCGTCAGACCCATAAGGCCCCCCATAGACTCAGCTGTGTAACAGTTGCAATGTTTGTTGACACTTTTCCAATAAGAGAGCTTCTCTAATGCAATACATTTTATTATAACAGAAGTGCAAAGCAAAGAAGAATCTTTGAAGTGTTATAAAAAGTGAATTTAATAAATCATTTATCATATAAACAATCAAAAAGTATGAGGCAATTTTTTTAAAGTGCAAAATCCCTTAGATGTTCCTCAGTATTAGCTCTACTTGTACCTTTATATTTCATATAAAGTACCTTAAACACTGTCAATATCAAACTCAAGGAATGAAAGGCTGTTTTTGTACTGCTGTCCCTGAATAAACACTAAGCCTGAGCTACAACAGATACTGGCTATTACAATTGTGAGGTTTATAAGCTTGTGAATGTTTTGGTATTGCTCTGCTGCATTTTCTTATATCTCATCATCTGAATCATCCCAGTCACTGACAGTCACTAAGCTGCTCTTGAGAGTGCTGCTGGTTCCTGCATCTGTGAGGCCTGCGAAACACAAAGAAAGAAATCAGAAACAGTTTCACTGTCAAGACTCACGAAACACTGCTTCAGATGTCTTTTAACACCAGACAAATATACTAAGGGTGTGCTCACACTTTGGTTGGATTCAAACGGATTGCTCTGTTAGTTGGTTCAGTGTATATAAGTGTGAACGCTGTCATCTGAACCTTCGTGTGCACAAAACAAGCGGACAGAGACCCTTGAAAAGATGTGTCTCGGTCCCCTTCCAAACAAATTATAGTGAGGTTTGACTGAAATATGAACGCAACACAAATCGAAGACATCTAAACTAACCAAAAACAGGAAGTGATGTCACAAGATTCGCCCCTAAAGAGGACGGAATGTTCAAGCATACCTGTTTTTTTCTCATTATAAGAGCTACGTTGGCCATTACAGTTCAGTACATTCGTTGGAAACGGCGTCTCCTTGCAGCAGATCTTTGTTTGTGTGTGTAATTAAATGGAGAAATTCCTGGAACTTTTTTAACTCCTTTACATGTTTTATACTGGCCAGCTTTACTGACTGCAGAAAATAATGTGAGGTTTATTCGTTATTCTATATATATATTTTTTTGTAAGTACTGTACATAACAGAAAATATTATGGATATTCTAAAAAGGCCCATTGAAGTTGGTAAGTAAATAAATTGAACAGTGACTAACATAATTCTTCAAAAGTAAAAATACTACTTTCATATTATAGCTACTTTAGCTTTTGTTTATGGTAAAATGAAGTTGTAAAAGACTGAATGAAAGGTTAGGCTGTTAGATATGGGTCATGGACTTAGCCGAGATTATGTCTATTTATGGGTAGCTCTGCTTTTCCCCCTTAAAGCTGGAGTATGTACTCGCTCATTATATACATTTTGAACATAAAAAGTTACATAGTGTAGCTTTAAAAGAAAAAAAAACTTTTTTTCAAAAGCATTTAAATAATAAAAAAAAATGTTCAACTCAAAAATAGAAAAAAAGGCAATAGTACTGTGATGTTTTTTTGTGAAAATTCTGAAAAATGCAGAACGTTTTTTTTAGTTGGTCCATATAAAACATTTTTTTCAGTGTAGCTTTTCGGCAAGAAATCTGCGTTTCTATGATGTAAATCTATAACCATGATTTCTTATTAGCAAACTCTTGAAAATATGTTTAGTTAAAAAGGAATTGTATGTACCTGGCTTGTGCCCTTTGCCCGTCGACGAGCCCCACACACTAGTGCTGGAGTCCAGACTCTTGTCCAGGCTCTTCCTGATGACGGGCACGGGACATTGGCTGGGTTTGGGTACAGCGGGCACATCCTCTATAGAGGAGATATCCCAGTCATCATCGTCATCATCTTCCTCTGTGTACTGAAATCAACAGAGCAGAAAAACAACACTTTACAAATTTGGTATAGAGACAAAAACAGCATTTATTTAAAATAAATATCTTTCTTAACAATATAAATGTCTTTCCTGTCACTATTGATAATTTTAATGCTGAATAAAAGTATTAATTTCTAACTGAACCCAAACTTCTAAATTGTATATCTACAGTTATGTGATTAAAGTGCAAAACTACTTAATATAATATATTTAATATATTTTTATATAATATAAAAATATTTAAATAACCTGTTCTCCATTGTTGTAGATTTCAGTGCCATGTTTATGCAACATAATATAAACATCTGTATCTGTTTAAAGGGGCTGAACTCACCTTTAAGACTTTCTTTGCATC
The DNA here is from genome assembly GCA_036326025.1 of Chrosomus eos. Classification (NCBI taxonomy): domain Eukaryota; kingdom Metazoa; phylum Chordata; class Actinopteri; order Cypriniformes; family Leuciscidae; genus Chrosomus; species Chrosomus eos. The sequence continues at coordinate 7,898,135 of CM070828.1, read as the reverse complement.
TTGTTTTGTGTTTTTGACAGCTGTTGGCTTTTCCAGGAATGTATTTACGCCCCCTGCTGGTTTCTTTGGGCCTCGTGTCGCCAGCTGTTTTTCAAGGCTTTTGCCAATAGCTTTGACATTACCTACAGAAAACACACACAATACAAATATGCTACAAATTTGTACAACTTTTGTTTCCAATGCAATACAACAACTGACATTAGAAGTTAGTCTTAGGCGCTTTTCCACTGCATGGTACGCTCGGTTCGGTTCGGTACGGTTCGATTCGGCGCGGAACGGTTCGCTAGCTCGGTTGCTTTTCCACTGCAGTTAGTACCCATTCAAAGTGGGTGGGACTGATCGTTACACTGTTTGTAGGTCCGGTGATAGCCGTGTGCGGCTAGCTGAGCTAGCTGCTACTTCTTGGAACACTTTTTCATTCTGTTTTGCCCCATCCGCTGGACCCGCTCCTAGGCAACCAACGAGAGGAACGTCTGCACCTCGACCACGATTCAGCCATTTCCTTTTTAAAGTGTTGATCTCTTCTTCTTTTTTTCAAGTAAGTAAAACACAGGTGCTACCGTGTTGGCTGTTGTCTACTGGTTATATGACTCTGTATAGCGTGTTTAGTGTCTCGTGTCGCAAATCCAATGACGCTGGTAGTGACGATTCTGTCTGTCTGACCAATCAGTGATCTGCAGTGTTTCACGTCACATTTTAGTACCGGTACGGTACGCTTGGAACCTCAACAGATCAGGTACCATTTAAAGCGCGCCGAAGCGCACCGTACCGTACCGTACCATGCAGTGGAAAAGCACCACAAGTGAGCCGTACCGAACCGAACCGTACCGTACCATGCAGTGGAAAAGCGCCATTACTGTGAGTAATCTTCTCCACATTTCCATTCTGGTCGGTGTGTTTGTGCAGCTGTGAGAGGTTGATCTCCTTGATCTCGCTGCCGTCGGTCCACTCGCTGTCGCTCTCGCTCAGAGCGGTCACATCTGTCCTGTTCGCACTGATCACGGGGGCGGCGGAGCGCACAGCAGGAGTGTGAGGGCTCGAGCGCTGCTGTGTTTTAGCAGTCTGGGCTTTGACTGTGGTGCTGTTGACCAGGACAGATTTCTTCTGTGTTTGAGGGGCTTCGTCCTCAGACGTCTCCTCTTCCTCGGACGAATCTTCATCAGAGCTGAATGGAGGGGTTCTGCAAGCGAGACATAATATTTACATGTTCAGACAACACAGAAAAAGCCACTATCAAAATACTAAGTGATAGCATAATAAAATCAGTGATCATTTAAGCCAAAGTGATATCATGAACAGCAAACTAAATAAATGGAAGTCAACAGGAAATGGCATTTGCGAAGCATTTTACTTCTGTAATGTGAAGCATGTCTGATTGAAACTTGATTGTGAGTGTTATCGTCAACTACTAATAAAACTAAAAATATTATAAATTTCTGTTAAATAAAATAAGCATAAAAAAAATTACATTTATGCCAAGGCAACATTTTCATGAATTGTAAATACAATTTGTAAAAACGAAATAGACATATAAAACTTTTACTAAAAATAAAATTATAACAAATTCGAAATATTAATATATTAGTATATTAATCATGCTAAAATGACATTGTTGATTGTATACATTGGGGCATGATTGGTTGAAAAGTTTTTTTTGCCCCACCACCAGCTTTGGATATGTTAGCAGAAAAGAATTGACAGAGTACACAATAAAAACCTTACAATAAAGGATTTTTATCCTATTTAGCCCTCTGTACCTGTGATGCTGCAGTGGTGTGGAGGTCTTGGGCAGGGGGCTGGTGCTGGTTCTGCTGCGTGGGACTGGTTGTGGAGTGAGATGCTGTTTGGGAGCAGGACCTGACACCACACGAGTCACCGTTGATGGAAAACTGCTGGATCTGGGTCTGGACTGCATCACTGCAAAACAACAAGAAAAAAGCTGCATCCTAACTGAAACAAGTGATCCAAGCGAGAAACAAAACATCAACTAAAATGCAAAGCTATAATACCAGCGTATTTGAACTTCCTTGTCGTTCATTAATCATCTTCCAAATTATTTTTCACAAAGCATTATTTTGCTGTGCTTCAGCCATGATCAAGACACATCCACTCTTGGATTTTGGGGGCGGAGCAATGAAGGGAGGAGTGTGTTTGTTTGGGTGGATTTTAAATATCAAAAACAGTGTTTTCACCAAAGCGTTTTTAGCCAGCTGAAAACACCAGGCACTGAAAACGCAAAGCTGTGGGTACTTGAGAGTGCTTCGGAAACGTTTTTTTTTTTTTTTTTCAGTCGAGACGCTTTGCTTGCTATGATATGGAATAACCGTGGAAGTGTTACTAGCATCGCATTTCACAGTTAGTTTGTTTTTGTATTGTTTCTATATGAAAATTATAAAAGTACTATGTAAAGTATTTGCTCTGGCTCTTGTTTTAAATGATTTTGTTCCGTTATTACGCCATTGTACAAGCAGCAGGATGTGACGGGTCGGGTGGTCAGTGGTATTTGTCCTCCACTGTGAAACGCTCAGCGCTTCGTCACGCTGCTGCCATTTCAAATACGTGCCGCTCACATTGAAAACAAGTGGAAAAAAACGCTTTGGTGGACACACGGCTTTTATGTCTTATTCTCAGCCTTGAAACTGCAAAGCCAAATCCTGACCTTGTTCATGTTGTTTGGGCTTGGCTGGCTGCTCGGTGTCTCTCTCCTTCACTCTTTGCTCTAGTTTATGGTTGATCTCTTTCTGCGCTCTCCGATAGGCTGGGTCCTCTTCCTGTCTCTTCTGACGATCAGTGATAATCTGGACCATGGTGCTCTTATACACCCCTTTAGAGAGACCACCGACTCCCTGAAGACACCAGAGACATTGAGGTTATACAGTGCTATGGCTTCACATTTTTCACACGGTTTGACACTCACTACCTTGATGCCTAAGTTCTGCAGTCTATCATCAAGGTTCTGCTGAGCTGCCAGACGCATGTCTCTCCTCAAACCCGGGTTCTTCAACAGCTCCTGCACTTCCTGCTGCCACGACCGGCTCTCCTCATGACTTTCAGAGATGCTAGAGGAATCTGAAAATAGAAGATGAATGATTATGGTAACATGTTGGATGGCACATCTTCTGGAATACATTTTCAGTCATTCTACAGTTGCTGCCACTTATTGTAAAAAACACTTTTAACTTGGAATAGCAATGCTCTATAATGCAGTTGCATAGAGACTTAATTAAAATTATGAATATTACCGTTCAAAAGTTTGTGGTCGTAGGAATTTACTTTTAAGTCTCTTATGCTCACCAAGGCTGCATTTATTTGATCAAAAACACAGTAAACATAGGAATATTTTGAATTATTAGTACAATTTAAAATAAATTATTTCTATTTTAATATTTTAAAATGTAATTTATTCCTGTGATTGCAAAGCTGAATTTTCAGCATCATTACTCAAGTCTTCAGAGTCAAATGATCCTGAAATCATTCTGATAAGCTGATTTGCTGCTCATTAAATATTTCTGATTATTATCAATGTTAAAAACAATAGTTCAGTATTTATAATACTTTTCAGTATTCTTTGTTGAATAGAAAGTTTTTAAAGAAATCATTTATTTGAAAAATGTCTTTACTGCCACTTTTGATCAATTTAATGCGTCCTAGGTGAATAAAAGTATTAATTTCTTAAAAAAAAAAATCATACTAACCACAAACTTTTTAACAGTATTGTATATAAATGTACAATTTCATTATTTAGAAAAACAAACATTTGTCACCTGACCACTTCAGATGTTAATATTAGTGGCAAATATGGATTTTTTTATTTATAAAACTATATATATATTTTTTTAAATTGTTTAAAATGATTTATTCTGAACTTGCATAAAAAAGAAAGAAGAAAAAAATGCAAATATTAAAATGAAAATGTAAAATGCACAACCAAAGAAAAAAAATGGAAATGCCACTGCACTTGTACAATGTCTCTTTTATATTTTTTAAACCCGTAAATCACAGAGGACGGCAAATCTCCACATTGACATTCCCTTTCTCTTGCTCTGAGCGGTCCAATGATTACATGCATGCTGTGTTTACTGAGGAGACAGATCTTTAGTTTGCTGGCGACACAAGCTCAGACTGAACACGCAGACCTAAGCAACAGATCATGCAGACAGGATGCGAGCATGCCACTCAATCACTACCGCTTTACCTTTCTCCTCCTCAGACAGCTCCACTATAGGATCCAGTTTATGGACTGAGCTGGACTGCTCTGATAGGACAGCGCAAAGAGGTCAGAGAAGAGTGCAGGGGTTACGGAAGGACTGAGGCATATTTAAATCTAAACCCTTGGCCTAAACATTTCATTTTGCACTGATATTACCCATATACTGACCCCATTAAATCACATTTTGTGGCTGTTTTTAATACATGTACATTAGCTTTGAAGCCATCCATATGCTGGTGTCCACCAAAAAGACACATGCTGGGGATCCCCAATTTGCATACTGTCCATCCCAACTAGTATCCAAAATTAAAATTTAGTGTGTCTCAAATTGTAGTTGAAATGAGTATTCCAAAGATACCCGGATGGTCTACTTCTTCCGGTTAGAATCCGAAGTGCAGATCCGTACAATCCATTGCATGTTGGATTAGATTAGATCATAAACTACAAACATCGATTAAGAAAAGTGTAAGATTAGAAAATGGGTGGTTTAATCATGTATCACATAATAATTTAATCTGCAAAAGCATTGTGAACTTTTATAAAGATTCGTTTGGTAATTAAAGTGAGTTCTCATGCATGAAAGACCCATGACTGGCAGATCAACATGCTCTCTCTGAAACGGTAGGAAATTAAATTAAATTGAATGTGGAGGATGTTAACTGTGACAGATGATTGACAGGGCAGATTAAACAGTGATGGGATGTACGTAACTAAGCGTCAGAGAGGTCAGTTAAAGACGCAATTATGATGAAGTAGTATGTCCAAAAACGTACCTACTATTCTGCTACACATTCAAAAGTATACTTTTTCTTTACAAAAACAGTACATACTTTTAGGGCATAGAATAAGTAGGTGAACTGGGACGCAGCAACAGTTAACCGTTAGCCGATTATACACTTCTGTTAAAAATGTTGTGGTCAGTAAGATTTATAAAAAAAAAGAGTATTTTGTGTTTATGCACAAAGGTTGCATTAAATGAATCAAATGTGATAGTAAACACATTTATAATGAGTACGAGTAAAGAATAGCTCTTTCGGCATTATCCTGAACATAAACATTTGTCTCGTGTCATTGAGTAGAAGCACACGAAAACGTCATATCCTGTTGATTTTCCCGGCAAAAGCGTTCTGTGTCCTTCACATAAAAATCATTCTACATGCTTTAATAGAGAACCCAGGAAGTAGGTCTAGTTTTTTAAGATTTTTTATCTTTCATCAAGTTGTTTACATATTGGCAATAAAAAAAGTAATGAATACATAAAAATTCTTACAGTAGCCCATTTTATGTTTAGAATACAGCATGATGCGATGTAAAAAAAAATACAATAATAAAGCTGCATGTAGATCCTCTGTTCCAAAAGCCTGACATTACAATGTGCAACACCACTGATAGTTGCAGTTGAGATTACGCTTATATGGACATTGTCTAGCAATATGTAATGCAGGAACTTACCACTGACCACTACTTTAGCTTTAGTCTCCGGAGCCGGGGCAGCAACCACTGAAACCAAAATGTATTTTGATTAAAAATCGGAAGTTAGGTTATTTCACGTTTGTCTAAAAACATAATATTTATTACATACCTTCACGCTGTACTGTTATTGTTGGCGGCTTTGACGAGATCTGTTTCATCTGTAAAAAAGAAACGCATGTTATTTGCAACACGTTATCTGAGCCCTCTCACTTTAAATTTAAATGTTTCACTGAAAAGACAGCATGCATAATGACAAGCTGACAACATAATCAGCATGATGATAATTGCCCAAGTGTCCGGATGTGTTCCCACTCCTCAAACTCGAACCTAAAGATTACTCTGTGGGCCGCTGCGCTAATACAGGATATCCTGAGCAATCGAGCCTCTTCCTGTGCTGAGTTACAGTACTGACCTGCTTGTTTTGGGAGGCAATAATCTGCTGCTGTTCCTGCAGCCTGTGGCTCAGTTCCTGCACCTGTCTCCGCGATTCCTCCCTGCCTTCTGACACAGCAGAGCGCAGTTTGAACAGGTCCTCCTGAAGCTGATGAACCAGAGAGAGGCATTACGCACACGCGCACATGTGAGCTATTCCCATATTTAAAGAGCTACATGGCGCCTGTGATACCTACCAGATTTTTTTCACTGTCATAGTCCTCCTTTATTTTGTGCATTTTCCCTGTCCACTTCACCTCCTGAGGAAAGAAAAATATAAATTTTAAACTACAGCAATATCTATTTCAAATCATCTGAATGCTGCATGTCTTACTTGTTTGTGGAGTTTTTGTTGAAGTTTAACAACTTCCTGCCAGTGTTCATTGCTGGCTGATGTACTGGGCTGTGTCAGTGCCGGCTGCAGGCTTTCCTGCATATTTTTCTGCTGCAATTTGATCAATTCCTAAGGGGAGAAAAGTAAACATATTAAATGTCATTTCAGCCCAATCACATCACATAATCAATACCTTTTTACCTTATTTTATTAAAAATAAAGGGTACTACGGGTGGAAATTAGCTCTTGAGCTAAAACCTGGTACTATGCATCTCTCCCCTTGTGGTTAATGTTTATTGTACGCTGTCTCCGTTTCTCTAAATAAAAAAAATAAAAAAAGACCTGTCACAGATGATGTGGATCTGACACGCATCCCATTTTCTCAGAACTCTTTATGTTAATTTAAGACTTCATTTAACTAATAAGACTGTGCTTGTGATGATACTCAACAAAATAGGCATTTTGGCATAATTTTGTGTTTTTGACAGTTCAACTGCTGACTGAAGCGGCTTTCTATGCGCCCGAATCATGTGTGTGTGTTACACAAGCACCATTATCCTTCAAATTGCGCAAATTTAAATTGCGAATAGAAAATACACCCAATGGAAACACGTCAATTTCACAAAAACTCCCATTTATAGCAAAAACGCTCGCATGAGGTGGTTTTTCAGGCAATTTGAAAAATAAATATTTAGAAAAAACTGCACTGGAAACCGTTTTTGAGCATTTACAGGTCACCTGACGTAGATGACACGGTGTGTTTGGACAGAATACGAGACAGAGTTCTTTATTAAATTCATAAAAGACAAAAGAATTACAGGAATACTGGATTCTAAACCTCAAAGAAATGCCACAAACAAGACCTCGAAGCAGAAACGAGGGACAAACACCCAGAAACTCCTCATATGTGCCGCTCACAGTATAAGGGTCTTTCCTTGCCATTAATGATTGGATAACACACACATGTCTCCTTTGATTATTAATAATGGCCAGTGCAGTGGCTGAGATATACATTAACCCACCAACATCCATCGCCATGATTTTTGGAATGACTTATCTCGAGAGGAAAAATGACATTTTAGTCTCATAACATCGGTTAATGGAAACGCCGTCATTTCGCATTCGTTTTTTGTCGACATTTAGAAAAAAAATCTCAAAAATTTTGCGCAAATCTGTCATCTCTCTTTTGTGTCTTATCACGCTTGGATAAGAGCATGGTCATATAATTGAGTTAAATATTTTTAACACGTTAAACTGAAAAAATGAACACATTCATTTTGACAGCATTAATTATAATATATATATGGTGACCAATAAAAGCTTTGTCTAAAATAAAAACATACGGTTTCTAGGTTTCTGTTCTTTTGTTGCATTAAATCCATGTCCCGTTGACAAGCTTGCTTGATTTCATCTATTTTGCTGTTCATCCGCATTTTCTCATCCTCCCTCCATATTTCCAGTTGTCGCTTAAACTCCTCCTGCCTTTGTATAAGCTCTTTCTCCTGGAAAAAATAGAGAATGAAATACTTATTTTAAATAACAAAACATACTATTAAAAACATTTAGTGTGTTTTGTCTTCTCTAACCTGTTTAGCAGTGTAGTCTTTCTGCTGTGTTTCCATTTGGGACGTGACCAGGGTCAACTGCTCTTGTAGTTTGTTGATCTCATCTTGTAACTTCACGGTCTGAATTTTTTTTTGATTATCTGTTATCAGTTCTGGAAAATATCAGATTCTTGAATCACCCTTGTGAAAAAGAAGTGAATTGCATTAAATGTGAACTTGCAATGTAGTTCAAATTAGACGCAAAAGGGAAGATACTGATATGTGTGCGGGAAGCAGGAGAAAGAAATGACTCGTGGGTCTCCTGCAAATATATAATTATCTTATAATAACAGCACACACAAGTCTGTCACTGGAGATCTTAAGCTCTGTGTGTGTGGAAATTGGAAATAATAGCCTATAGACTCCAGAAAAAGACTCTAACCGGATCTAACCGGACCGGGACTGAAAAATCCACTTAGACCTTTGCTTGTGGGAACGGGGCAAAACTTTTTTTTAGCTGATTGCATTTAATATAAATTTAATTTATAATACATTTTCACTGAATTGAAAATAACATGCAGTATAGTGTCCAAAAACATAACAAATTCTTCCACAGTATATTCATTTTGTAACAAGTACTCTTTTTAAAAGTATGCTAAACAACACCGATGGTCACTCACTGATGTCAAACTCCGTAGGATGTCTGCGCTGCGTGTGACTTTGCAGGAAAGAGGCATTCATGAAGGCTTTCTCACAATGTTGGCACTGAAAAACAAAAGCAATCAGGGGCTTTATTCATTTACATGACATCAAATCTGTGAAGTTACGTTTTCTTAAATGGCTTGCTTCTCCTTTTGTGTTCCGTTAAGAAAAGAAAATCATGTGGGTTTGGAAAAAAATGTGAGGGTGAGTAAATGAGGATTTTTGGTTGATCTAATTTCTTTAATGACAATCGACCTAAGCAGGTTTGAAAAAAGCAAATGTGCCTGCCTGAAGGTCATGAACACGAGCCCTGTTTAGGTGAGGAGCCGGTGTCGGTGAAGCTCAACACAGCTGTCACTCACACTCCACTCAGGAATGATACCAAGAGACAATGTGGGCATGTTGCCATGGAAACACCGGGTGGTGCAGGGTTGCTGCTGTTGCATCTTATCGCCGCTCTACCTCTCGCTCCAATTCACGGACATGAGGAGAATCCACAACACTGCACATCACACACCACATTTAGCATCCAAAACACCCGTCTGCTACTCACATTCAAATTTAACCACACTGCCACTGATACCCATCAAAAACACATGCTCTGGATTTGCAGTTTTTCTGCATCAAGAATGTCCCGGTAAAACATCCACTGTGTGACATAATTGCATTGCTGCAAACATAACTTCCCAAATCAACTGTGAAATGCAATTATGTTTAAGGATCCAGGCAAACAGGGATTCATTGGTGTCGATCTGCAGCCTCAGCAGGTTTTGTATCACAGAACCAGAGGAAGAACCTCACGAAAACACTCCCATTTCACCCGAATCAAAGGAAAAATATTTAGGAAAGGCTTTTAAAGTGTTTTTGAGATTTTTTGTTATAATTTTATGACTCCTCCAGTTGCATACTGTTGTGCGAAATAAAATGTAGGCTAATTGTCATAATTGTAAGTAGCCTATACTGTATTTATGGTAGTATTCATTGAATTTTTTTTTAATTCTAATTAAATATGATCACGATTACGTCGCATCTGTATCAGTACAGATGTGACGTAATGACTCAATATAGCTACTAGCCGAGACTCTTCTTTATGTGTTCAGATGTGACGTAATGACTCAATATAGTGTACTAGCCGAGACTCTTCTTTATGTGTTCAGATGTGACGTAATGACTCAAAGACATGCTCGAATCTCCCGCGGAAATCCACCAGTTTCCACTGGAGTTAAAACATTACATGCTTACCGTTTTAAGGCAAGTAGATAGTTTTGAACACTGGCTGGTTATGTACTTGCACAAAAACATGTTTGGATTAATTTTTAACCAAAAAAGTTACGGACTGGAGCTTAAATTACATTTCCCCCATTAATTTCATAGCATAATTAAAAAGCCTCTTATTCTCAGTACTGTAAATCCCTTTCACACACCGCGTTGATCCTGGGAAATTGCCATTCTGCGTGAACGCAAACATGACCCGGGATTGATGCCGGGTTGGGGACTAGTAACGTTGCCGGGATCAGTCCCGGAACGCACGCTGTGTGAACAAAAGCCGTAATCAATGCCGTGTCGTAATGATGACGCTGAAGTGAAGTTAAAGCAGGCTAGTGAAACGGTACGTAATACGCTAGTTTATGATCGAATCAGAGAAGAAAATGCACAAGCGTGGTTTCTCTCTCTCTCTCTCTCTCTCTCTCTCTCTCTCTCTCTCTCTCTCTCTCTCTCTCTCTCTCATCTCTCAATCGATGTCACGTGTCTTTACGGGATTTTTACGGGTTGTGTGTGTGAACCTGATTCCGGAAAATCACTGGCAGTGTGAATGAACCAAAATCAAATGACCCCGCCCCGGGTCAAATCCCGGGTCACTTTATCCGTGTATTTTCCGGAATCTCTGTGAAAAATAGTTCTTGTTTAATTTATGCAACATACAACTTCTAATTATCTGATTTTGAGGGAAAATATGACCGATTGAGCAGTATTTTGGTAACCACTACCCTGCCTCTGATAAAATCCCTTCATGATCCTGAAATAAACAGTAAATCATGAGCAGCACTTTCATTTCGATTCTACTGTCAGGCGCCTGTGCTTCTCCTAGCAACCACATGAAACACCAGGTGTTGCCTTGGCAACAGCTGGCCACAATCAGGAAAGGACAGTTGCATGATGACAAATGAGGGAACATCTGATATAGCCATGAGACCAAGACTGTAACATACATCAGAGAATTTTCTAAAATGAATACAGCATGCAGTTTTATTTCAATGAAGAGACGAGTGGGAGGGAATGATGGGGGATGGGCGCTTTGATTTGTTTCCTCCACTTAAGGCTCTTTTATAAGTAGAGTACAAGTCATCGTCACCGGCTGACACCATCTGCTCTATTCGCCAAATCCTGAATGCTGTGTCCAAAAAACACAGCGTCTGGTGATTAGCTAATCCTGTCCCGGCCTGCTCGTCCTGATTACGGACTTAAAAGTGTTGACAACACTTAATTCAGGATACAAACTTATTTACATACATACTGGATATGAAAAGCACAAATTACACTAGTGATGGTAAAGTACTATCAATGACCCCATTAAATAAAAATTTTAGTCCATGTCTGTTCTCATTAATGGCATCTATAAGCTAATATACTCCTAAAGTTAAAGTAACACTATGTAGTTTTTCAACCTTCAAAATATATTTCCAAGACCCTTGTGATGGTACATCGACTTAAAATAAGTTAAATGACACGTCTGCCATAGCCTGACGGGGTCTGTATCGCTTTTACTGGCACTATGTAACTTCGGGGTTCGGGTAGGAACCCGACCACAAAAAGAACTACAGAATTCGACTGTTTTACGTCAAGCGCTACAATAGTCATTATTTCGTTTTTCTTCGTTTCTGATGTCGCAATACATCATCCTTTCATGAAATCATGTAACATACTCTACTTGTCTGTGGACATCGCTGGATAAACAGCGAGCGTGCGTGCGACGGTAGGCTAAATTATTTACGACAGCGGCAATGGACAATTTCGTTTTCAACCAGTAGGGCGACCGAAGAGGAAAAGCTACTTGGTGTTACTTTAACCAAATTTACTTTTATTTACTTTTGTTAACCAATATACTTTTATACAGATATACACTATGTTCGATGTGGCAAAAAAAAAAAAAACCTGTTGACTCATTGTAATACACTATTTTCCCCAATAAAATCGATGAGCCCATCAATATGTCCCACCCCAACTTCCTGTTCAATAGACAATTAAAAAAATTGAGTCAGTAAGATTTTTTTTTTTTTATGGCTGCTTTTTTAAAGTTACAGTCAAGGCGTTTATAATGTTAAAAAGGATTTTTATTTCAACATTTCTAACATTAATAATAAAATGTTTTACTTGAACAGCAGCAAATCAGCATATTAGAATGATTTCTGAAGGATCATGTGACACTGAAGACTGAGGTAATGATGCTGAAAATTCAGCTTTATAAATTAAATTTTTAAAATATATAAAAAAATTTAAAAAATAAAGTTTTTTATAATAATAATAATATTTCACAATATTACCATTTGACTTATTGCAAAAATATTAAATGGAATAAAATAAAAACGTATGACACAGGAAAGAAAATAGTACTTTTCAAACTAGAGATGGGTAACAACTAATTGAGGGTGACTAGTTTTTCCTAAACTTAGTGCTCATATCCATATTTTTAGTTTTGCTATTATTAGCGGCAATTAGCATGCTGATGTGTGATTGATTGATGCTCAGACAGCTCGCTGCTGCTATAGTATTTTTATTAATATTTTAAAAATTGCTTTAATTTTAGTGCTGTCAAAACGATTAATTGCATCTAACATAAAGGTTGTAATTATATATATTATATATATATATATATTATATATATATATATATTATATATATATATATATATAATATACATACATACACCACACACACACATTTATATTTACAAACTTTTATGTTAGATGCGACTAATCGATTTGACAGCACTATATTAATTATTTTAATTTCCGTCTTAGTAATTTTTGTACTTTTAGTGTCCCATTTAGTTTTTCAATTCCCATTTCAGTTTTTTTAAGTAATATCTATATGTTATTTAAGCTTCATTTCAATGAATGAATGATTTTTAATAATTTTAGTTTGCAATAACACCACTGAAGGGAGTATAGCATGCAAATTGAGATTCAGCTCCTTCACGCCATCAGACAGTGAGAAAAGCACACGTTGAATTCCCTGGGGTCCGTGAACAGTGAGACGGGGGTGGAAGCAGAGTCTGGCCTTGGGGGGAGGCGACAGCGACAATGAAAATGCTAATACACACATTCACACTCCACCATGGGGCTGTACAGACCTTGTGGTAATTGGCACCGATCCCCGCGCTGAACATGGCTTGCTGAGAGGCAATGATCTTCTTCCTCTGCTTCAGCTCCTCCTTTAAGGTCTTGGCATCCTGGCTTTTCTTCTGCAGCTGGACGAGGAGCTGCTCTCTCTCCCGTGCCTCCGTCAGGAGTCTGTCCTCGGCCGCCTGCAGACTGACGCTCAGGCAATCCTGGGAGTGCAGCAGGTACTCCACGGTGAGCTGGGCCAGCCGGAAGAGCTTGATCAGGGCCGGGTCTACGGGGCTCTGACAGCGGTGGCAGCGCTCGCCCTCCACGTTGCAGAACGTCACTGCCGTGATGTGATCCTGTAATGCGTGGAAATCCATTTCGCAGGCCACTCGGTCCACATCCACCGCATTGATCCGACGCCAATCCACACTCTCCCGCCGGGCTCTGAACTTGAAGGGCGGGGGAATGCTGGTGCTGGTGGCGGCTATGGATGAAGTAAGCGGTCCGGACATGGTGGATGCGGCCGGTCTGCCGGATGAGGGCTGACTCTGTGGAGAGCTCAGTAGAGACGGGATCCCTGCTGAGGAATGAGTTCCCGGGGGATCTGACGGGTAGGGGTAGTAAACGTTGTCATAAAATGGCTGAAGGGGAAACAAAGAGCAAGGTGAAATTTATAATTCCAGGTATATGACATTTCATTCATAAACAAGACTCAAGGTCACACATAAAAAAAAAAAAACATTCCAGATCGATTCCACCACTGGAAGCTAACCGTTACCAGCTAACAGCAACAACACAGGTCCACACGGCTATATGAGCGTTCATTAAACGAGAATAAAATGATGAAATCGTTGATATATATATTAAATTCCACCTTATTTTGCGGCTTCGTGGTGTCTGTTGTCTCCTTACCATCTTGCGGTTTTTGTGAAGTCTTGATGAATGATCAGCGCGGCACAGCAGTGTCAAGGCGTCCTGTGCGTTTCTATGGAAACAAGAGCGCGCGTCCCACTTTGCACAGCACACTGCACGAGAACAGAGAGCACGTGCATGTTAAAGGTATTTTGGGGGTTTGCAGTTTATTTGTCACTCAACACAGATCGTTATTATTATGAATTACTTAGTAAATGAAGTGAAATGATATACTACAAAAATGAACAGATTACATTAAAAAAAAAAAAAAAAATTAATTCGCCCAAAACAATCACATATCAGGTTTTTTTTGGCTGTGTAATTACGTTCGACGTTTTAACATTTTGACATTTATATTAACCTTAAAGAAAATTAAACCTGTTTATGCATTGTGAATTATTGTATTATTTAATGACATTGTTTATTTACATACGCATATAATAAAAGTCAATAAAACAAATGCCACAATACTTAAATAATTTAACACAAATTTTCGCATTAAGACAATGTATTTTTATTCATTGCGTTAATGGGAATACATTTGGGGTTGTTAAATGTCATGAAAATAATTATACGATGCAGAAAAAGATCCTAAATACGGCTGTCTTTATGGAAAATGTAAAATATATACTCTTTTCGTTCGTTATTAAAGAGAAATGTGACGTACACATGCTCTTGGTTTACCCATAAACATCTAGCAATTTTCTGTTACACAGACTGAGAGTCTCTCAGGATTTCATCAGCCTTCTTCTCAGATTACTGCCCCTTAAAAACATCTCAAGTTGGGACAGGCTCAGTCAGGACAAGGGGGGGGGGGGGGGGGGGGGGGGGGACACAAGAACACACAGAGAGAATGGTCAAACAAAAATAAAAAGTTTTAACCCAACAAAACGAAAAGATAAATACAACATGAAGTTCGTCTTCAGCCATTTTCACAGCAAACCAAAGTATTTCGGCGACTCACTCCCTCACTGACTCACTCATCGGCCGCGGAGTAACGGGAAGGACAGATGCAATGGCTCTTACCTCTCTCGACTAAGAAGTTTTTGCAAAGAATCCATGCAGAAGTAGTGCGTCAAATCCTGCCCATCCGAAAACCCGCTTCACCTCAGCGCTGGGAATCAAACAAACGCCATGCAGTTGTGGAAAACTTTAACACGGTCAGAACAGAAGCAAGCCCGAGAAAACGATTCCCCCAAAACCGTGAGGAGGATTCAGAGCGGCGTGACGTCACAGCACATTCCTGGCGCGAGCCTCATCTCATCTCTGGGGCTCGAGGAGGGGGAAGGGCGGGAGAACATTTCAGGAGTCCCGCAGGGAACATCCACAGCCCCGAGAACAAAATCAGTTATACATTCAGAAATATGCTCAGGAATAATTCATCAACACCTTATATCATTTTTAGCAAATACATAGCCTACACATAATAACAGGATTTAAAATAAAACAGAATTTAACTCATGACAGGATGGAACCTAACATGATATAAATATTGAAACTTTGACAATATCATAGGCTACTTGTTTTCTATAGTTTTATTAAACACAATGGAAAGTAAGACAAAGCAACTTAATAGGCTACCACATACAATATTTGAATTTAATATTGTATCCATTATATTAAAATGTATACATGAAAATATACAGCATAACAGGAATGAACCGTATGGGCATATAATAATTTTCCACCTCTTTCCCTTAGGCTATGTATTTTGACTAGCTACATCATGTTCCTTATTGAAAAAAAATTCTAATATAAAATATCAATCATGCCTATATACCTAGTCAAAACGGTTTAACCCTAAATCTTTTCATATTAGTTCACATAGAGACCATTTTTATGAAACGTTGCCAATGCAACGATCAGCAGCATCATAAAGTTAGTGTTTCTTAGTGAGTGACGCCATCCAGTGGTCGGCTATTTATTCCAGTGTTGTTTGAAGAACATTTCCAAGTAGGCTTGTTAGAATTTTTTTAATTAATTAGAAATTATTAATTATATTATTTGTCATTTGATTAAGCTTCTTTAGATGTTCCTTTACATCTCCTTGTGCTTCATTTTAGTCTGGTGAAGCTATTTATAAGCGAATTGTAGTATTAGTGGAATGCAGAGATATTGCGATTTACATGGTTCGGATGGAATAGAATACTGAATATAGCCTAATACAAACAATGCATGATGTTATTTTAACTGGGGAGCAAATATATATCATTTACTTGTTCAATATAGCTCAAAAAGCTTTTATTCATAGACTCATAATTTGACTATTCCTTGATATTAAATACTTGGAAACATGCATTTTCAAAAAGACCATTTTTAGATAGGCTACCATTAGGTAATAATGTACTGCAAAGCAATGTTAATTTTCTTAGCTGAAACATTTTCATTTTCCCTGACATATTTTCATTCATATTCACAATCACTGTGCCAATACCCAGCCTCATTTTTGTTAATAGATAATAATAGAAAATGTCTCACAAAAAATGAATAGAAAAAAAATGAATAGCCTCAAAGGAAAAGATTTTTCTCATGTGTAATATTTATTTATTAAATTCACCTTTTTAAGATTCCTCTTTGTTTTTGCCATACCTTCCACAAATGGTGGATTTGAAAGAAACTACACTGTAAAAAAATAAGTTATGACAACACGTTTTTACATTGCTTATTAATAATTTATAATGTTGATTTCATATACATTTTACATATAAAGTAATATAAATTAACATCAGTTAATGTATTAGGAAAGAACATAAATTAACAATAGGCAAAAGAATGTTAATAAATTAACATAGATGAATGTTGTAAAATTTGACACAACCTGATTTTATTACTGTTGTGTTATGATTTCTTTAAACACTGGGTTACACAGCTGAGTCTATGGGAGGTCTGATAGTCCTTGATGACTGGCTTCCTTGTGTTCCTCTCCTCCCTCTACTCTCTCTACTTCCTCTTCTCTCACTGTATGATTGGTGTGAAGGAGGGATGAAGACTGATGTGGGTCTGGACGAGACGGGCAGCATGTACGTACGTCTGGTACGTGTCGTCATTTTGGTTGGGGGTCTTATGAGCTGTTTATTGAATCTGAGTGGAAGAAAAAAAAGTTCCAATTTAACCACATATTCATTCACCCCCATATTTAGCTTGTTTCCACAGTAGATACTGTGTGAATGCGTCAGACCTTTTGGGAAATGACTCTTTCCCAGAGAAATAGCACATGACTGCACTTCCACATATAACCAGACACGAACCTCCCCAACCAATGAAGAGAGCGGCACCGAGCTCAAACCTGAGAAATAAAAGTCACATATTTTAAAGGACCATATCACCGATTTCATTTTTAACATTTACATTTTTTATTGAGTCCCACAGATGATTAAGAATCAATCGATTAAGTATTTCAAAGTTATTTTGAATGAAATGCAGAATTCAATTCAATTCAATTCAATTGTTGAATTAAATTTCTATTTCATTGAACTTAAGTCTACTGTTCAAAGCAATCTCTTTTGCAATTGAGCTTGTCAGTTTTATGAGAAGTTGGCTTGAGGCCCGTCCCCAAATAAGATGGTTTTGTGTTCAGTCTGCAATATTTTAGTTATTTTTAGTCTATAAAAACATGCAGACTGATGTCTTTGTTGCATCATGTTTTGCTCTCTTTCAGCAAGCAGAAATGAATCTGCAACAGTCGGGTGGTCAGTGCTCTTTAAGTTGTGTCAAGATCAGCCAGACACACAGACATCAAGAATCTGCGTATGAATCTCAACAATGGTGACAAACCAACATGTTGCATGTTGGGTACCAGCATAGTAAAAAAAAAATCGTCCACGACTCCCAGCATGCATTGCAGCAATTATGCAGCGGCTGGTTATTTTCTTTAATTTTTAATTTTTGCTTTTATTTTTGCTGTTGGGTTTGTGTTGACTTTTAATAGCGTGTGATGTTCAGATTTGATGTTATCTTTTTTGTTGATTGTCACCATTGTTGAGATTCATTGGCTGATTCTTAATGTATGTGTGTATCTAACTGAAGCTGAGTTCAAACATTTTATAGTGAATGATGAGTTAAAAAAAATCCTTCATAACTGTTTGCGCAGCACTGCTTGATATTTTGCTTTAGTTTCACAGTAGTGATATAAAATTAAGCTGCATTAAAACAACACATTCTTGATAAAGGATTAGACACCGTGTGTCAACAACGGTGTCTTAAACATGTCTTAAAACCACACAGTTACAGCCATAGACATAATAAATACATAGACACCCTATTGGCTGCTGGAGCGTACGTCAACGGCGCCGCCATTTCAAGGAGGGCAACTTTCCCATACCTCTCATTACGGGAATTGAGATAAATGCCTGTTTCGTGCGCTGCGTGGGGCTGTACAAGTTGCCACACAATTGAAAACAGGTCTCTGGGAATTACCTTTCACAAACAAGACTGAACATTTTTTTCTGGTTGTATTTGGTCATTATATAATTAGTAATAGTAACGTACACCACGTACTAAACCACTGAAATTGGCTGATAAATGTAAACGTTATTATTGTTTTTATCCAGCAAAACCGCAGCTCATCCGTTTACTTGCATTTGTTTACAGGGCAGTCTTGCCCTCAGCAAAATGGCGGACGCGTTGACGTATTTCAGCAACGTTCCAAAGCGGCCAATAGACCATCTATGCATTTATTATGTCTATGGTTACAGCAGCCAAAGAAAACCTCATGTTAAAGTCAAGGGTCAAGAGCCCAACTAAAGCAAACACCGATCTCCATAATGGTTACATCAAATGAAACAAAACAACATCTAAACATCTGTTAATTCTTAATAGGAATTTCTGTAGACATATGAAACAAATAAATAAAGTCAATCTGGTTAGTAATAAGTGAAGCTGGTAATACTATTTTTTGGAGTTGTTTAATCCTCCGCTGCTGAGATCTTGAGAGATTTAATGTCTTCTGTGGCTGAAGTCAGTTGTAGTTGTGTTTCATTTATTAGGGGCCAAGCACCGAAGGTGCGGGCACCTATTGTATCTGTTCCGGTTCTTATTATTATTCCTACTTTTTCTTCCGACTGGGCGTCTATGGCAGCCCATAGAACCATGTCCGAGAAAGTTGTTCGGTTTGACATTCTGATAGAGGACAGTCCCAACATTAAGTACACCAATTTTGGTGTCTCTAACTCATTCCCTCTAGCGCCACCACCTGTCCAAAGTTTCACTCACATTTATGCTAATAACTTTTGAACCGTAAGGCCTATCAACAAAATTCTAAGATTCCATAGGACGATTACAATGACGTAATTTTCCGTCATAAAAATATGGCCGCCATTTTGAATTGTCCAAAAAACCTACTTTTGCGAACTCGTCCTAGATGGTTTGTCTGATTTTCACCAAAATTGTACCAGAACCTCTCCAGGCAGTGCCGACAAAAAGTTATGGAATTCAAGTTGATTCGTCAAATCGTTTTTGATAAACGTGCAAACTAATTTTACGTAGCGCTTGCAAAAACAAACGTAAGGCGGTATCTCCGCAACGCTTTATCGTATTCAGACCAAACTTGGTACATGTCATCACAAGCATGACCTGAGGCTACATGCAGCGTTTCGGTGCAGCGCCACCTACTGGTCCGGAGATATGAAAAATGGCTATTTTTGCTTATAACTCCTGAACGGTTTGTCCAAATATCATAAATGTGGTCTCGTTAGATTCAAGGCGTCATGTTGAGTCGACTGATATCCAATTTTCCCAGATTGGCAATTTTGGCTGTCGGCCATTTTGAATTATGTGCTAAAATGCTGTATTTTTTGAACGCATGAACGAGTTATTACGAAACTCGGTATGGGTCATCAGTACGATGCCCTGAAGGAGCCTGAGAAGTTTCGAAACAGCGCCCCCTAGTGGTCAAAAGTTATATGAAACATTCCAAAAAGGCTAATAACTTTTAAATAAATCTGGCTATTGAAATGCCACTTGTCTTAATAAATTCCTTGGGTCACGCCGAAAACATAGATACCAAGTTTTTCTTATTTGGCAGAACTTCCTGTCCACCATCTTGATTTTCATTCAAAAGCTACTTTTTCAAACTCCTCCTAGACCATTTGTCCGATTTTCACCAAAATCGAATCGTATCATCTCCAGACAGTGCCGACTAAAAGTTATGGATTTCGTGTCGATAGACAAAACCGTTTTCGTGTAGCGCAGCAGCAAAGTTGAGGTAGGATGCCAAAAGTACAATTCAGTCTTTATCTCTGCAATGCCTTGACATTTTGACACCAAACTTTGTATGTGTCATTGTCACCTCACTCTGACCACATCACATCAATTTCGTAAGTGCGCCACCTATTTGTCGAAAGTGATAAACCATTAAATTATCTTAAAAGTTACTGTATATATGATTTTTTAGCCATTTATCCAAAGTTCTCTTAAAATGTCTTTAATTGCTCCTTCTGCAGTTGGTCTGCCACTCCCACGCAATTATGGCATCTGTTGCCGCTTCTTGCGCTTGGCCCCGGTAATGGCTGCTTGCAGCTATATTTTATCTTCTTGTTGTTCCTCTGTGCTTCAGCGATTCTGCTTGTTAACGTCAGGTGTTCATCACTAATGCTCAATCATCAGTTAATTAATCACTGAATTATATCATTAACTTCAACACTGCTTCAGTGTTACTCCAACACTCTGTAGTGTGGACATACAAGTGTTCATTTAAAACTGAAGATTTTGTAGTGGGGTTAAAAGGATTAAACTCAAACTGTTTGAAGCAATCGGTTTCCGAAATGATATCAGTTACATTCCATGGTATTTTTACGGTAACATACTGCAAAAAAGGAGAGCTGTAAATTAATGGTAAAGGGCTGTAAATTAACAGTATATTGCTGGCAACCACAAAGCTGCCAGTAGATTGCCGTTTTTTTTTTGTTTTTTGTTTTTTACAGCGCTCGCTATTGCTAGCCACTCCCAAAAATGCCTGCCCTACCTTTAATCGAAACGTCAACCGTCACTGTTGCTTATTTCACTGGTTGCTTCGTCACTGCAAATTACTCTTTGTATGAACACCACTTAGATGCATGTATGTATGTATCCATGTACAGTATGTATGTATGTATCCATGTACAGTATGTATGTATGTATGTATGTAGCGGCTTAATTTCAATAAATGGTATTTTTGGGATCAAAAGACCAAAGATATTTGATTCCTCATTATATGACCCCTATATCAATACCAAATTATTATATACTAATATTTTACATCAACCAATATAGTGGTAAAGTAATGTGACCAATATAAATGCCAAAATTACGTACTTTGTTTCTAAGAAATATGGATCCACAAATTCTGAACGCACTTTATCTCCCCACCAGGAGTAGACTATCATACCACTGAACCCTGCAAAACAGACACAGCAATACGTCAATCAATGTATACTTGTGATGCAAGATGCAAGTGAAAGAAGTTTCATACCGGATGCCATGTACGTCAATGCTGCTGCGAATGTAACTCTGGCGTTGGCGAGCTCAGAGCCTCCGATTTTGGTACATTTCATCCCAACGAGGGCAAGCACAGCTCCCCAGAACCCAAAGATCACAGAGACCACAGACAGAGCCCTGGACACATGCAGGAAAACTAACAACCACATATTAATGATCCCTTTTATATCAAATCCTGAAATAATGCCTCTGTTTCAACAGATGTTTTCCTCACCAGGCAGGTCCATCATGGAAGGGAAGTATTTACAGTCAGATACTCCTGTGGCGTCTGAGACACAGTCCATCCAGAGGTTGGAATAGTAATCCCCGGCGCTGAGAACAACAGAAGAACTTTCTGAGACGACCCAGTACTCAATGGCCAGAGTGGAACAGATCAGCATCCAGCCACACAGACAGGACACAAAGCAGCCGATCTCCACATACATCAGCACTGTTCGCTGCCTCATGCTGCCGGCTTCATGAGCACAGAAACAATGTGAGAGAAAAACAAGATGTGAGAGAGATGTGTGCACAGCTGAGAGTTCAATGGAGAAATACGATTATATTGCAGTGTGTCTCCTCCTGTCTTTGGAACCCTCCTTTTGCATTTTACAACTGGAAAAACTAGCTAGTTTCACCTCATCATCAGTTTTTCATTCCCAGAGGACATTCCCAGGCTATTACAGATTCTTAGTATATCTAGGAAAATGGTTTCGAAGAGCTTCCAGTGCACTACAACGTCATGTCTAATGATCTACTAGAACAATAAGCTTTATACAAACCAAGCCAGTATTAAATATTGTCAAAGCTTATTTCTTAGTTGGAATTAATACGAAATTAAATTAATGATGGTTGAAAATGAAATGAGTTCTTTAGTATATTAAATAAAAAATGTTGTGATAAAACTATATATAAGTGTAATGGTTGTTACACAAACATGGGTTCATGCCAGTGTGATTTTAATATCATAGGCCTATGTATATTCATATTTTTAATTACCTTTTATTTTTATATTTTTGGTTTCATTTTAATTTTAGTTTTGTGGTATTTTTATGTACTTTGTGTAAAATTATTTATTATTTTTTTATTATTAAGCTTTACATTTTATTTAAAGTTTTTGTACTTTTAGTATTGACTTAAAGTTTACTGTATAAGTAAATATTTGATTTAATTTTAGCCTTATTTTTATTATTTAAACCATGTATTTTAATAGTTTAAGTTTTAGTTCTCAATAACAACACTAACTGATGCCTTTCCATTTCTGTTTACTGCTTTATGAAACAAAAAGTGTCTGTTAAATATTTCTCTAAATATTGTCTGTTAATTCTTGAGCCTCATTGACTTGACCCAGTTTCTGTTGACGCATTCTGTTCCTGATCGTACCTGTGTGTTTTCATGAACTTGTGTGTACAGGTTGTCTTGTTTTTGAAATATAATCTCTGACAGGACATCAGCTATTGGATATGAAGTGTTCTGGGAATCCTGGGAGTTAAGATGTTTATCTAACACATGCCATGTGTGCAGTGTTTATGTATAAACAATATTTGGCTATTTCAGTGCTACCAGCATGCACAAAAGCAGAAAATTAATATAAATAAATGAAGAATCAAATAAAAAATAAAAGGTGAGTCTAGATGTTGTTCGGATAAGAATCGCCTGAGGAGTGTAAACACTTCGGCTCTGTGGCGTTTTCAGCAGAGCTCTGTTTTTTTGGATCAGCATCTGGCTGGAAAAAAAGCATCTTACAACAAGCCATGTGCTGTGCTATGTATTCTGAAGAAATAAAGAATTAAATATGAATAAAAACGTATAAACCATTATTATATAATGATCATTGACACCATGACTTAACATGAAATAGAAATCATTAAGTTGATAATCAAGTAAGGTCTTAGTAGAATAGTAAAAAAACAACAACAAAAAACTTATCATCGGCCTTGTGACAAAGGGGAGTGAGTGACAGGATGATACAAACCTATTTTGAGTGTGTGAAAACAGCCTATTTTAAAATAAAATAAGCTCTTTCCATCTGGCCTACCGCATATATTCCGCCAGGTGGCGCATTTCTGCTTCTCTTTTTAAACGTTATTCTCACCAGTTTTAGTGCTGCTGAAATCATGCGCGTAGTTGTGGTGTTTGGTTAAGTTGTTTTCTCATACGTGTGCTATTTAAGTATTTTGTAATTGTTTAAAATTATAATTTAATGTACACATTCATTTAAACAAAGTGATTATTTTCCAGTGGAGGACAGTAAACGAAGTATTTTTACTTTGGTAAACCTTTACTTTACTACCGTCCCGTCCCAAATGGCACAATAGCTGACACGTTAATAGAGCAGTGGTGGTCAGCAGCAACAAGCCAAAACTGGCCCGCCAGCAATAATATCTGACCCGCGCCCGCAGATAGATTAGTTTGATAGCGGCTGGTTCTGAAATAGATCTGTCATCATGACAGCAAAAGTTACTCACAATCACTTCGTCTTTAGTGAACCTGCCTTCAAAATAAAAGGACCAGAATGTTTTAGCAGCAATGTTTTATTTTGAGATAGATGAATTGAGAGCTTTTAAAGGGTCATGAAACCCCAAACCTAATTTTCTGAGATTTTAACAGAGGTATGTGTGTTGAACACCATTGAAGACAATGTTAACATCTGTTAGATTTAATAATAGGGTTAAAATGGTTACATTTTAGTTTTTTTTCCGCTTTTTTCGTCTTCCGGGTTTAAAATCTTCATCGTGTCCACGTCACAGGCTGTGACGTGGCCGTGCACTGTGAGTGCTTGATGACTCATCGGTGTCTCATAATTATTAATGAGACTGAGTTCATATCCTATGAGAAGACATTGTCTCTTAATTATTCATGACACCACGTGGATCTTTCCAATAACAGACATGTTAAACTGTGATATCGCGTAGTAGCCTAGATGAGAGAGACAATCATGGGACGCAGTGTTTGTTTTCGTGGTGCAAAAGTCCAAGTGGTTTGAATATGTTTCCCCGCGATGCTGCCAGGGCTAAACTCTGGCTCCGGGCGGTTGGTTTGATCAACCACGGACACATCTAAACTATAGTGTGTGCCGCAAACATTTTTCTCGAGAGAGAATGGTGGACTTCGCCTTGTTGACGACCAATGCAGGTTGCGTCTTGCGAGTGATGCGGTACCAAGTCCCGATGACTTTTCTATCCCTTCAGAGGTATGTGTGTGTGTGTGTGTGTGTCTAAAATGAGAAGTCCTCACAGAGCCATCTTTATTATGGGAGTTCAGCGGGCGCGTAGATATTAGGCTATGCACGGAACGTTGTTTTTTTTTAGCGAATTATTATTTACAAATATATGCATTTAGTTATATAAACATATATATATTATAATGAATTATATTAATATGTTTACAAATTAAATTACGATTACTGTAGGCTAATATATGTAGCAGGGCATTCAGTTACTTTTGAAAGGACAATAATAAAGTGTCAGTGTATTTCATAGACATTAACTTTGCCAGCTATAAAAAAAAATCTAGCATTTCCTCACGTTTTACCACTGCTTTTTAGTGACAGTCGATATGCATGGGCCACTGGCTATGACAGTGATGGCCAAACCACACCCACTCCCTCGCTTCTTCTCACAGCATCCACGCCCATTTAAGTTGCATTTTTCAAAAAGATTGTGAGCTAGACTTGAGCTGAAAGAGGGGGGTTTCATGACCCTTTAATTAGAAAAGTTCTTAAAGACATTCAAAAGAGTCTGGACCGCAAGACAAACCTTTAAAATAGCCGTCATGAAATGTCTAGATTCTTTGCAAAACAGCACAACTTCGTAGCAGACACACCAGCTTTGCGTTCACACAACTTGGATGAACGCATAGTTGTCTTTCAATTCTACTTTGTAGCATATTTTCGCTGTCAACTTTTTTCCTCTTTAGACTCTTTGATAGTGCAATTTTCTCTCACCAGCTAGCTTAAATGTTAACATCACTCTGCACACGACATAATAGCATACAGCACGCAAACAATAAAAAAATGCAGTTTATATTAGGCTATGTGAGGATGCCAAGGAATAGCCTAGCCTGCCAAAGTGTAAGGCTACGTCAAATAAGTATTACAATAGTCTCCATTGTGTATGATACACATTTATTATTCACAATATGAAAGTCATAGGCCTAGTTCTAAAAAAAATTGTGCAAGTGCGAGATAAGATGCTAGGCTATAGCTAAACTAAACATATTTGACAGCTGTTTTAGGTCATAAATGTTAGACTGACAAAAAGAATCAGGCAAACTAATAAATTTTGTCTAATTTCGCCATTTTCAACTGAAAATAGGCCTAGGTAACGTGATTCATGTAATGTAATAATTAGTTCAGGCCTACTGTCATTGTGAGGGGAGGGCAGGGCATGAACAAAGCCGTTTTCATCATATCAGGCACAAGGTTAATATGAATGTGTACATATTGAGAATTAATATTATAATAAAATTTGTAGCGATAAGGATCCTATTTGAAAAATAAAGAGTGATGGAGATGATGAGGAGAGAGCAATATTGTCAAATAATCTACTGCCCGCTGACATGGTTTTAAAGGCAATTCTTATCCCTTTTTTGGCCTTCAAACGTCTTGAAATACACATATATAGATCAGATTTTTTTAACTCCCCTAACCACCTCAAATTTAGGACCTCAGTGATTAAAGCCTAGCCTGGCATGCCAGACCTACATCAAGATGTTAGGTCTGGGAACTCTCCTTTGACATACCTCAATCCGAGGGGCGGGATAAACGGTTGTCTTTCAAAATCCCTCTTCACGCAATAGGATAACGCTACAACCAATCAGAGCAAGGAACGGCTGTGGATGAGTGAGTCCCATGCGTTTTTCCACCAGCGGAGCTAATTGATATAATAAACTTTTGCCGTATCAGGTCGGCAAAACTCCGAACACATCTTCCTTTTTTAAGAATGACTTAAGTGACGTTCTCTTAACTCCAAGTCCTCCAGAGTCGCGGCCAAAGCCGATTCGAAAGACCGCTGCATTTTCATTGTTTTCAAGTAGCAGGGAAATCACCTATGGAAATCACGCGGAACTGCGTCATGAACTGTGCCGTCATTGTGTTAAAGGTACCCTATGTCAAAAAATCAATTCATACTCCACATATTCCATACCAGATGGGGGCAGTATACCTCCAGAAAGTTGGCCTACTCTAGTCTGTTTTTTAGTTTCAGGTTGTTAATCTTCTAAAACCGTCAAATAGTCCGCTTTGTCCCGCCAAAGCCTATTTTGATCGGTGAGGGATGTTGAATAGAATGACTGCTGCCACTGCGCTTGACAGGGCGCGTTTTACGAGCAGAGAGAGAGAGAGAGAGAGAGAGAGAGACAGAGAGAGAGAGACAGAGAGAGCGAGCCCCGGCCGCGCGCGCGCGCACTCTCACGTCTTCAAACAACACGAGAGCGGTCCTGCTCTCTCTCCCTCGCGCATATTAATCAAATCAATTGACACGATAGTAAGACCGCAGTTTCACGTGGAGCATTTGGAGATTTTTAGAGATTAAAGAGATACAAGCAGTGCGAGTTATTCGTGTGTTGCAGTTTGGCTGGTGGTTATGTATGTTGCCCGCATACCACCTCCCATGGCCGAAACTGGTATTACAACACCTGTCGGGCCGGGGCTAGTAATGCTAATGCTAATTTAGGTTGATATCTCTGCAACACTATAACTTTTCATTTTTTTAATCACATCATCGCCCTTATTTCTTCTCATTCTTTTAATGCGTGTAGCTCATTTTTTGGATATTTTTACCTCAATTATTACACATGGCACCTTTAAGCCCGCCCGCCGACTCTATACGCGATGTGATTGGCCTGACCAGTTTTTGGTTTTTCCAGCTCAAAAGCCTATAGGCTATATGCACGCATAAGTTCCGCATTTGACGCAAGGATGCTCTTCCGTTTCCGGTTGGGGAGATTAAAGCGGAGGAAAACCGAGGAAAACGGGATTATGGCAGAGTCTTCAAAATGTACTGTCCTCTCGTCTTTGAAACGAAACTTTCATATGTTTAGATGTAATTTTATATATAGTTATGTTTATTTAATATAAATTTAAAAAGAAGCATAAACACAACGAGGGGTGTCTGTTTTGTCTGTTTTTGTGACTAAAGTTTCTTTAGTATAACCATGGAGTATAAAATTCGATATAAATTCTTGGTATTGCATTGGTGGGTGTAACTTGAACTGGGCGTAACTTGAAGTGGACGTAACTTGAAGGAGCGTATCTTGAAGGGGCGTAACTCGAAGGGGCGTAACTTGAAGTGGGTGTAACTTGAAGTGGGCGTAACTTGAAGTGGACGTAACTTGAAGCGGGCGTAACTTGAAGTGGGCATAACTCGAAGGGGCGTAACTCGAAGTGGGCCTAACTTGAAGTGGGCGTAACTCGAAGGGGCGTAACTTGAAGTGGGTGTAACTTGAAGTGGGCGTAATTTGAAGTGGACGTAACTTGAAGCGGGCGTAACTTGAAGTGGGCATAACTCGAAGGGGCGTAACTCGAAGTGGGCCTAACTTGAAGTGGGCGTAACTTGAAGGGGCGTAATTTGAAGTGGGTGTAACTTGAAGTGGGCGTAACTTGAAGTGGGTGTAACTTGAAGTGGGCGTAATTTGAAGTGGGCGTAACTTGAAGGGGCGTAATTTGAAGTGGGCCTAACTTGAAGTGGGTGTAACTTGAAGGGGCGTAACTTGAAGTGGGCGTAACTTGAAGTGGGTGTAACTTGAAGTGGGCGTAACTTGAAGTTGGCGTAACTCGAAGGGGCGTAACTAGAAGTGGGTGTAACTTGGAGTGGGTGTAACTTGAAGTGGGCGTAACTCGAAGGGGCGTAACTCGAAGGGGCGTAAATTGAAGTGGGTGTAACTTGAAGTGGGCGTAACTCGAAGGGCCGTAACTTGAAGTAAGCGTAACTCGAAGGGCGTAATTTGAAGTGGGTGTAACTTGATGTGGGCGTAACTCGAAGGGGTGTAACTTGAAGTGGGTGTAACTTGAATGGGCGTAACTTGAAGGGGCGTAACTTGAAGTGGGCGTAACTTGAAGGGGCGTAACTTGAAGTGGGCGTAACTTGAAGGGGCGTTACTTGAAGTCTTGCAGGCTGCAGAAAGATTATATTGATATATGGAAAAGCTGATAAAGACACAAAAGCTCTGTTAACATTTAAGTCTTCACAGTTATTTTTGCATCTATAAGCAGCTTTCTCCGTGAACGAGATTATAATGTTTTTCCCCAATGCTGATGTACAGATAAAACGTTAATTTCGGCAAATTTTTACTTAATTTGTTCTGAATCTCATATTGTGGAAACCCTGGTTTTAAATTTCACTCTGGCAAAATTTCAGGAGCACTGTTTCTGGACCCGCTCCAGCCAGCTAAAGTGTTCCCATTAAAACCAAACAGACATCAGCGTCCAACCATCATTTCTCAAACGGCTCTTCCCGTTTTCCCTTCCTGGAATACTCAATTATCTGGCTCTTATTTAATAAAATACAGCTTTAAAATGATCAATCTCAACATGAAGCTGCACATATTCCTCCCCAGCACTCCAACCCCTTTTACACTGACATTTACGCACCATTTACTCACAGCACACACTGCTGCTCGGCCACATTTACGATTCATTTAGGGACATTTCCTCCTTGAAGGCTTGAAAAACCCTCTTTTTGAAGAATATTTGTATAGAAAAGAAACATTGTCCATTATGTTCAGTGAAGTCAGTGAAGAAACCAGAATTAGCAACAGATAACGTCTGATCTATCTTACCGTGTTCATTCTTTCATGAATCGTCTCAGAGCTCAAGACACACTTCATTCTCATTCCCTCCTGAAGCAGCTGAGACCCTTAACTGAAATTTGAGGTGCTTTGGTTAGGATGACAAGAAGACATGTGGAAATATAAACACACACACAGTTACATTCATGTACAATATTCCCTTTTTTGTGCAAAAAAGCAGTCTGCAGTGAAGAAGCTTCATTTTGAGGAAAGAAACGCTTCAGCAACCACATGACAGTTCACCTGTGTTCTGACACACACACACACACACACACACACACACACACACACACACACACACACACACACACACACACACACACACACACACACACACACACACACACACACACACACACACACACACACACACTATATGCAACATGTGTCTTACTGTATTAAGACTGATTTTGGTCTTTGGTCAAACAAGAAAAGAAGAAATATGAACAGAAGCAGTAAACATCATCTGGTTTAACAGAAACATTTTCTTTTTCCTCAGTAAATATTACTTACACTGTTCTTAAAGACATCACTGTATAAACGGAAACTTTTATACTTCATATCTTAGAGTGAGTTATGATGCGGATGGAGTTTTTAATATCCATGTGACAACAGCAGTCGATATTTCATTAAGATGAATGTAAGCAACAGTCTAGAAATGTCCCATGACAAATCAGCGTATATGAAATAAAACAAGATGTGCAGACGGACACTGAATAACCTGCCTCAGCACTGATGAAAGAAATATCATCTAGATCAGTCAAGATCATATCAGTGCTGACACTCGCTCACACAACCTCACACACGACACGAATGATGACTTTGAGATTTCTGTGACTTTGAGGCTGTTTTTGAGCAGCATTTCTCTGTGTATGAGTGTGTGTGTGTGTGACTTGAGGTCGAGAAGAAGGTGTAGCGTTGAGGAGCGTCCACTGCTGTCAGAAATGAGAAATGTCTTTGTCCATCCCGACTGACTCAGTCCTGATAAACTAAGAGTGAGTCTCACCCTCAAGTAGAGACACGGCCCAATAACATTTTATAAGACATCGGTCTCGTCTCTGTAAACTGCGGGGAAATGAACAGTTTTATTACATCGATCTTCACTTAAGGTAAACAAGGTTTTGACTTGTGTTTCCAACTCTCTGAAGAATTAGTCTTATTTTATTTTTTTCTGCTGTAAGCATCATGACGCATCACTTTCACATGAACAGCAAAAAGTAAAAAAAAACTGCATTTGGATTCTTGAGACTCTAAAGCCATCAACATGATGTCTAAAACGGGTAATTAATACCACAGCAAACATAATAAGTGCATTAGTGGTTCTGAGTGGTGTCTTTAGATGGAGTTTGATTTGCATTATATATGAAGTCAGTTATTCCCTCTTTTCATCCAAGACGCGCCATTTTCTAATGTAACAGACTGACAGCATACCTGGAATGTGCAAACACCGTTCAGTGCTGTTGGACTGTATCTCAGCACACGCTTCTCCAAGATGTTCAATTCAACGACTGGAAGTAATTTTTTGGATGATAAACGCAGAATCTCTACAGTGAGTCAGCAAAGGTAACCATTTGACCCGATGGTGGAAAAGCAATTAGATATTATTGCTGAAATGTGGCTTTAAATCCTTAAAAAGTTAAACTTTTGTCCCATAATTGTTTTTTATTGCTTATGTAGTAAACCTACCTCAATAATTCCAGCGGTGGGTTTGATATGTGAATACAAACAACTGTTTATGTCTCAAACATAAAAAACATGAAAATGTGGGCACTCTAAAGTATGTGCAAAGGGAATACTTTATTGACAAAACAGTTTTCGGAGCAAAGAAACCGTCACACAGTAGGACATATTGAATATTTCACTGCCGGTTGGAAAGGAGAGCAAAAATTCAGTCTAATTCAGTTAGAGATCAGATTACTTAATCAATCATGAATCGCTTTTGATTCCACAACCTCAAATAGTAGAATCATGCCCATTATGCACAATATATTGAAGTATTACACAATGTTATTTTATACCTACACCTACTTGCTGTAGGTAAGGTAAGGTAAGGTAAAAATTTATTTATATAGCACCATTTATACAGACAAGCTGACCAATGTGCTTTACAGAGCAATATAATCTCACACAACAGACAGAACAAGAAACAATGAAATACACATTACACATTATTAAAAGCAATAGAATAAAAGTGTGTTTTCAAGCGTGACTTGAAAACTGACAAGTCAGGTGCAGAACGAATCTGAATAGGCAAGCTATTCCACAATGTCGGGCCTGCAATGGCAAAGGCACGATGACCTCTGTGTTTTAACCTGTACCGTGGTATGACTAAGAGTTTCTGTGTACCTGACCTAAGATCTCTGGAGGGACTATATTGCTCTAAGAGCTCAGATAAATAGAGGGGAGCTAGGTTGTTTAGGCACTTATAGACAAATAAAAGAATTTTAAAATCTACCCTAAAACGAACCGGCAGCCAGTGAAGGGATGCTAGAATCGGGGTAATATGTTCCCATTTGCGAGTGCCTTTTAAGAGTCTCGCTGCTGCATTTTGGACTATTTGAAGACGTGATAGAGTAGTTGAATTAATTCCATAATATAAAGAATTACAATAGTCTGTTGTATTTTGCTGTAGAAAAATATTTGGTTCCCATAGAACCTTCATGGAAATTTAAAGAGTTAGTGGTTGTAAGTTGTAACTCAATGTTTCCTCAGTAATTGAGCTTTGGCAGTCTTTGATGTACGCTTGTCTGCTGAAGTTACAGAGGCAAGGCTGACATAACAAGCTTTTTCTATCTCAAAAGATACAGTCCAGAACGCTCTGCCTCCTGAATGTTGTGTGCCTGTGCTCAGAGAAAAGGTTTTCCTTTGAAGAACTCCCTTAGGAAAGGAAAACCCCAATGTGTTTTTCACCGATAATGATTTATAGGGATTCATTCTCAACCTTCTGGCTGCTCACCTTGCCTGCCGAGATCTATAATCTTCTAAAACTCCTGTAAACTCTAAATTCCTCACATAAACATACATAAAACAAAATAATGACTCATAGCAGAGTTTTGACAATCTACTTCTTATTCAATGGAGCACAGGCATGATAATACAGCCTTGACATGCTGTTAGACTGAGTTTTTTTAATGATGCTTTAGTGGCGCTGCATGCAAGCCGCAGAGGAGTTTCTGTGACATAAATGGGCTGACAGAATTTTTTTATATATATAACAAATACTTACTGGAGGACAGGATTATTCAGCTAGAGCAAAATCACTCTGAAAGGCATCAAATAGATGTCTAGAAGGGAAAAAAAAATGCATTTGTGGACCTAAAGTGAAGTTTTGAAGGAATTTATACTGACTATCTTGTGTAATATGCCAGTGGACAGAAATATATATTTCAGGTGACAAGGAAATTAATTCCAAACATGGCTCACAGAGTTTAACAAATGTAATATTTTGAAAAGGCATTTTGTGATGATTTACAGAATGACTATATTCTACATTTAATACATTAGTACTGTCAAAAGTTGTATCTTTTAACATTGAACTGACATGAACAAATTGTATTTTTTAATAACTAACATTAACAAATGTTAAAAAACACTGTAAAAAATGTATTGCTCATATGTTAGATCATGTTAAATAATGTTTACGAATGAGACCTTATTGTAAAGTGTCCTCTTTTTATTTTTATTTTTTTGCACTGATAAACTCACTCTCAGAGGGCATGTGTAATGCAGGCACTATGAGATTCTCATGATGATGTGTGATAATTTATGTCTTCAGAAACTCCTAAAGCTCACAAGCTTCCCAAAAGTCTAAAAAAAAAAATCTTTTGCAGGCAATCCCATAACGACCCGTCTTCCTTAGATCCGAAGGGGAGGGTACAAATGCCATCAGAGTTATGAAGATAGACTCGAGAGGATAGAGAGTGCACTTACGACACTTACACTCTGCACTCCAGCAATCTTACTGCATCAAATATAGCACAAGCATGTGTAAGGCATGTCATTTGTTAAAGACTCCCTGGCTTGACGCTCATGGTGTGTGGCTTCCCCTATCAGTGGAGAGCTATGAAGTGCGTAGCCAAGCTTATAGCTGGGGTTGCAAAACTGCAGATACCTTACAAACTGATGTGCAATACTGAAGCCCATGATGATGGATGGACTAGGTAAGAGAACTAGATCTCTTTTTATTGCACATTGTTGTTGTTGCTCTCTCTCTCTCTCTCTCTCTCTCTCTCTCTCTCTCTCTCTCTCTCTCTCTCTCTCTCTCTCTCTCTCTCTCTCTCTCTCTCTCTCTCTCTCTCTCTCTCTCTCTCTGTTTAACTGCCTACTGTACCATAAATTAAGGCCTCTGAATGGTAAAAAAAAAAAAAAAAATGGGTGTATTGGGGTGAACTGTTGTAGGCCTAGGGAAACATAAGGAAAACTTTTGTTAGTAATATTTCAAAATGAACACTTACTGGACTGAAACTTTTTTTATTTGACATGGTGTCATTCTAATTAAAATGAAGCTGTGTGTTTTTTCGTAGACACATTTTTGTACTGCCGCAGTAGTAATTCATTTAAAATTTCAACATCTTTTTTTTTCCGATGAAAAAATCTGTTTAAATTATATTTGTTGTATATAGTTTTACGTTGTCTCATTTCCAAATGCCCATTGCAGGATGGCATCCTAGTTACGCCACTGTTGATTATGATCAGGCCAGGCTGCCCAGCAGGGAGGGCGCAGAACTCTTGCCCGTCTGAGATCCGGCTCAATGCCACCGCAGTTCAGCATGCTGCGTGAGAGAGCTTTAATGCCGTGCCAAGTCCTCCAGAGGGGATGGAGTTGGCACGCACCCAGGCCAGCGGTGGCGGAAAGCTAAGTTCTGCGAGACTGGAGGGTGGCACAGAAGCCTGAGAGAGAACAGAGCAAAGCCAGGGCAGAGCAGAACCATGCGACGGGCCTGGTGCCAAGATCCGACTCAGAATTAGCCTGTATGGTTTAATTCAACCAAATGTTCTCAGACGAATAAATTTAGAATTATAGGAGAGTTGTGTTTTAACTGGATTTTTTCGTTATCTGGTTATTTTGTTCAAAGATTTCCACTGAAAACAATTTTAAAATGCCCCTATTATGCTATTTTAAGATCTCTAATTTTGTTTTGAAGGTCTCCTACAATTGGTTTACATGCATCCAAGGTCAAAAAACACTTTAATCTTCTCATAATATACATGTGTCACATGCCTGGACTATGCCCAGCTTACATGTATGCGCTGTGAATCGAATTTAATAATTCTCTACTATATATATGCGAAAAACAGTACACCAAAAGAGTAGTATGTCCGAATACATATTGGAAAAAGAGTAAGCGAAAAGTCCCCGGATGATCTACTACTTCCGGTGAGATTCTGAAGTGTGCATTTGATAGACACTTTACTATCCCATGAGGCCACAGGAGAGGATTCATGAATGGATGCAACTGACGCTTGTAGGTCATGTGATAATGACAACATGGAGGATGTGGTATGTCTACACTGTAAAAAATTTCCGTAAAAAAACGGTAGATTGAACCATATAAATTTGAAGGAATTTTCCGTATTTGTCTTTTACAGGTCATTTACCCGTATTTTGAATTACGCGTTGCATTGTGGGAACAAGATCCTGGCGCCGCGAAAAGTGAAAAGACGCAACCGCCATTACACACGCAGATGACCGCAGCCAAAGTTGCTTATTAAAGTCGGATTTCGGGTGTGTGGAAGCCATTCTGACACTTCTGTGGTAAAATACGAAATTTATGTTTTGCTAAATGTCAAATAAGCTATTGACGTAACGTTATTTAGTTGCCATCTGGCATGTTAGGCAAATGAATGTCGGAGCCGTCGCGTTTGTCATTTTATGCATATCGTCACACATTAAAATATTTAGTTTACACTCGTGGAGGTTCCCTGATATATGTGTTATATTGTGCCCTCGTTGTAATTTGGTTTAATTACTTTTATTTGTCGAAAATGCGGTTTATTTCTTGACGAGCGCATCCGTTAACCAGCTATGATTAAATGCAGTAGCAGCTAACGTTACTAACGTTAGTTTTTTTCGGAGCAATTTAATGCCTTCAAACAAAAGCTACCAGAGGAATCGTCAAGAAAAGTAAAGGCCATTAAGACTTGCTTGATTTAAAAGGCATGAAGATACAACGTGAAGATGCTGTGTGTGAAGATGAAGTAACTGTTACAGCTGGATCATGGAAAACACCACCAGTTTTTCTGCCAAACGTTGTTTGCGTTAGACTTTTTTTTTGTTTTAGACGACACACACAAACACACTCACGCGCGCGACTTTAAACCACAAATAATGACCACGAAATATTAATTTACGTTTTACATGACTGCTGTCTACTCTTCTGCCTGTAACGTTAGTCATTCTTAAACGTTACCATATCCCTCCTCAGTTTGTTTCATTCATAGTTTTTCTGTTGTTTTCTTATCTATTGATAGGACTTTGCTGTTGTAGTTTGCATACCAAGCACCACCTGCATGCTGCTTATGGGTTTGTATTTTGTTTTATTACCATTTTTTTATTATTAATTACTACGAGTGTTCAATACGGGCACACACATTCAAATTTAAAGTCTTGAGGAAAAGTGTTGATAGAAAAAGGTGGTTGCTGAATACCCCCTTCAAAGATGTGTATGCTTACATGATCAGTAGAAATACAAATTGTATAGTGACGATTTAAACAACTATGTTTAAAGGGATAGTTCACTATAAAATGAAAATTCTGTCATCATTTACTCACCCTCAATTTGTTTCAAACCTGTATGAGTTTCTTTCTTCTGCTGAACACAAAGATATTTTGAAGAATGTCAGTAACCAAACCATTAAGGGACTGTTCGTTATTTATTTAAGGGGCCACCGGAGGAGATTTGAGATCTGTAGTCAAAAAAGACTTGACCCTCCCTTCGCCAGCAATAATTTTTTCTATGACCCTCCAAAATGATTGTGAAAAAAGGCATGACCCTCCCCGATAATTTATTGATTACTACTGGGCCGGGTTTCCCGATAACGATGTATCTTAGCTCTTAAGAGCGCTCTCTACGTGCAAGGTTACGAACGCTCGCGGCAATTCCACGCGCGTTTCCCAAAAATGCACTTAAAGGGTTAGTTCACCCAAAAATGAAAATTCTATCATAGTTTACTTACCCTCAAGTTGTTCCAAACCTCTATGTGTTTATTTGTTCTGCTGAACACAAAGGAAGATATTTAGAAGAAAACAGATCTCATTCCCCATTGACTACCATAGTATGTATTTTTTCCTACTATGGAAGTCAATGGGGAATGAGATCTGTTTTCTTCCAAATATCTTCCTTTGTGTTCAGCAGAACAAATAAACACATAGAGGTTTGGAACAACTTGAGGGTAAGTAAACTATGATAGAATTTTCATTTTTGGGTGAACTAACCCTTTAACATGAACGCTCGAGAACGCGCTCTACGTGCTACTTAAGCATCGCTGTCCATTCGCGAAGTGCTGAAATATAACATTATATGGAATCGTATTCTGAACGTTTAACCTAAAAATCTTCATTTGTTGTGGATTAGAAATCAAGACAAGTCTAAAGCATCTATACAGGCGGAGGCACTGACAAAATGGCTGAAAAAAGGTAAAATGAATGTCCTTTTAGAGGAGATAGAGCGAAACAAAGATTTTATTTTTAACAGATGTAAAGGACACCATACAAATAAGGAAAAACAAAACATCAGGGAGGACATTGCAAACTAACTGCAACCAGCGGTGTTCAAAGATCAGGGAAGGAGGTCCGCAAGAAATGCCCAATATAGGCTACATATGGCTGGTTTTCGTGCACGTCAGCAAGTCATAGACATTTTTTTTTATTCATCCCTATTTTGCACAGTTTTTAAAACATAATTCCCACATTACTTCTTTTATGATTTTTTTTTCATTCATTTAATTTAGATGTGTAGGCTATTTCTATTTTTTCTTCCCTTTTTAATTATTTCATTTATAAATTCTTTTCAAAACACGAGTAGGCCTACAATGTTAAAGTGTAGCCTACAATAAAGTACAATCAAAACCTTATATTATACTCACGTTGCACTGTAATCTGTTAAATCTGGTTTGCGCTTGCATGTTCAGATAGCCATTGTTTTTTTACAACCATGACAAACGACTAAACTCCTGCTTTCTCATCTTACTAGGGCTGTAACGATAGACCAAAATTCGGTTCATATCACGATTTTTGATTTAAAAAAAATAATGTTTTCGGTGCCGATGCAGTGGTGATGCGTTCATGTGGGTAGCGATGCCAATAAAGCTGACACAAAGAACCGGCAAAAGTAATGATTATGAATATGTCAAATATAGCAAGGAGACATTTTAATTGTTTATTAATAAACAAGTATTTGTCAGTGTCGGCTGCAAATATAAAGGTGATGCTGACTCACGATCTTCGCAGTGGTGAACGCGCCAGAGAGAAATGCACATTTCATACGGATTACAGCAGAGAGCAGTCTGTCTGTTTTCTTTCGTTTTAAATTGTTCTGTTAAAAAGTAGACATTTCAAGGTTTCTGACCTTAGGCTATAGGCCTACGCTGAGTTTCGGTTCATTTATTATTAGACGAGAGTCCAGTTCGCACGCAGGCGCCTCCGTGTCATGATGATCTATTTTCTACTATTTACTTCCTATTTATTAAATCCAGGCAGGTTGATTAAACATTGATTAAAATTAAGATACAATTAATAAAAAACGAAATTCACTTTAAAGAAAGGCTTTGTGCATTCTGTTTGAGGTCTCTGAAAGTTTTAAAGTCACTTTCAGAGCGGTCATATCCGGACCATAACGGAGAACTATAACGTCCTAACATTTTTATTCCCCTCTAAATGCGAACACGAAAAATAAAATAAAAATAATATTTTATGTTATGTGGACGCCGACCCTTCTTCATCCGGTGGGTAGTAGCCTATTACTTTTGTTTTGCGCAGCGTATAGAATTACTAAAAAATATTTTGCCACCTAAAAGTTAAATATGTTTTGTGTCAAATGCATCGCATGTGTATTTCCCTCATATTAAATATAAAACGTGTATAAATGTGTAGACTGATATTTTGACTGATATTTTTCTAATGTCTGGACTCCTTTATTAAGGGAGGAATATATAAACAGACGTTTCAGTATTAAATCCATTTTCTGAGAATTTATATTTCAAGTTTTGACTGCAAATGTCACGTCCATAACGCTGGAATTGCCCAATTTTAAAGAATTTATCCTCAACTAGTTTTTTTTTGGTGTAGGACGTATTGTATTAGCGTATGTTCAGTTTCAAATAATAGCCTAATAGTAATTTAAAAATGTGGTAGCCCTACGTCACATCACACGCACTGTTATGGTGGCAATTTCAGTAGATTTACTCACTAACATTGTTGTGGAAACACAATAAGAATGGAAACTAAAATAGTATCGTGCTACAGCACACATTATCTGCAGTTCTGGCGCCTCAGTCCCAATACTGTAAAACTCGACATACATTCACATCACATGTTAATGCAGCGGTAGAGTTACACTCACGGGACACTGACCTTATTCGCAATGACAAAAGTTTATTATTTGCTCGTGCTGTAAAGCTTTGCCGGGTAAACATTTCATTGGCCTTCTGTAATGCACTTTTTCTGAGCGCGTACTGAAGCGCGCGCGCTGTCAAACAGCGCCAAACTGGATTTTTGTTGGGTCAGACCCATCTGATAGCGATGGGGGGTCGAGAGCGAGAGAGCTACATGGAAAAAATATGCACCAAACAAGCCACTTTGAAATTTTGCTGTTTTCATGAATACAAAAGTTGGGTGACCCTCCCCCTAGACTAAAAAAAGTTGGATGACCCTCCCCTCAACAAAGAAAAAAAAGACATGACCCTCCCCTATTTTCCTCCGGTGGCCCTTTCCATAAATACCGAACGGTCCCTAACTGAAGCCATTGACTTCCATAGTATTTTTTTTTCTTCCTACTATGGAAGTCAATGGCTCCAGTTAACGGTTTGGTTACTGACATTCTTCAAAATATCTTCCTTTGTGTTCAGCAGAAGAAAGAAATTCATACAGGTTTGAAACAACTTGAGGGTGAGTAAATAATGAAAGAATTTTAATTTTAAAGTGAACTACCCATTTAAAGCAGTTTTTCTGAAGTGATCGTGTAATGTAATATCTTTATGATTGTAATATCATTTTGTAATATCTTTTTTGTTTAAGGTGGTGGACAATCAGGATTGCTGTCATTCAAGAAGTTATTATTGACCACATCTCTACCCCATTGAGGCAGTGAGCTACAAAATACCTGAAGAAAATGCAACTACAACTTTTCCTGGAGTTCATATAAAGGTAAGCAACACATTTTTAATTAAATGATTTATAGATTGTTATTCTGTTTCTGTTTATTTAGTTGAAATATAATTAAACATATTATAATGTATAGTTGAGCAGACAAGCTAACATGACATGCAATTGGAGTCCACTGAAAACAAAAGTCTTAGCATTGTATATACAGTGTTTGAATTTGAAACGATGGCATTAGGGATGGCTGATTATTTATAGTTGATAATTTTACGAACGTAAAATACTGTACAATTGTTTTCCTCAACCTGGTCTGCATGATATTTTGTAGTTAATTTTTCTTCATTTAATTTCTTGTGTAGCTAAAATATATATTTTTTTTCTTCATATCCAACTTTTCTGTGCTGAAATCCTGAACGAAGGCCGAAAAGACTGAGATGAAGGAAACCAAATGTCTACACATTCCTCCAAGACTGCTGAAGTTCCTGTATGAACAACTTTGAAAAACAATGTAAAGTATTAGCTTTTGTCAAATCTCAAAATGAGACTTTAACTGAACATACCGATCACTCCTTCATCTAGGCGATAGACCGGGATCAGCACTTCCTCATCAAACAGATCCAGGATAATCTACCTGATGAACATCTACGTCCAGCCCTGAACCCTCTACCTGTGTCGGCACGGAGAGAACAACGACAACCTGGAGGGACAGCTGGGCCGTGATGCAGGCCTCTCCGCCGCGAGACAGACAGGTACGGTTAACCGCAGACAGAACCATTACAGTACACGGTAACTAAATTTGAAACATCATGATGGTTTGGCCACATACTGTTCTCTCCCCTTTGTAGTTTTTGGTGGCTAAACCCCAGTTTGCAGTCCTACCAGGACCTGGTCCAATCAGTCCGGTGACTCTGAAGAATTGACTACACATTTCTTGGTGAGTGAGTTTTTTCCCACCTAGAATCTTTGTTTTCTTTGTTTTGACACATTCTGTATGTCAGTAATAGTGTTTTGTATTTCTTTTACAGCCTTCATCTTACCTGAAGACAAGAAGAATACACTTTTCCCTTTTGTGTTTTTTTTTCCTTTTATATTTTAGTTTTCATGGAATTGTTGTAGATCTATAAGTAAATAAAAATATTTTTTAATCACAGAAGATTTGTTTGAAATGTTTTCAACAAGAGTTATCATTACACTGTTAACTAACAGAAAAGTAACAATTCTATTTGCTGTAGGTATATTGCCTAAATTTATCTGTTTTATTTTTACTGTAGGAAATCCATTTTAGGTTTGATGGAAGTGTCCGTAAATGGTAAAGAAAAAGTCAGGTAAATCTACGGAAATATCTGATAGGGTTTACGGAATTGTCCGTACAATAACGCAAACATTTACGGAAAATACGGAATTTTCCATTTTAGGTTTAACGGAAATGTCCGTCAATGGTACAGAAAAACTCATATAAATCTACGGAAATATCCGTTTTGAGGTTTACGGAAGTGCCCGTACAATAACGGAAAAAGTGCTGGTAATTAATTACCAGCACTTTTTCCGTTTTTTAACGGAATTTTTTTTAACAGTTGCAAAGTAAATAATTCATATTCAAAGGTAGTAGACAGTACTTGATTTTGGACGCGGCAACAGTCACCCGCTCTCACACTGATCACACACACACACCTGCTGCAGCCAATCGCCTTCTTGTTTGGACTTGTATTTGGACTCACCTTTTTGCAGTTGTTTGTTGGAAAAGACTGACCTGAGTTTTTTTTCTATAAGCAATACTTTTAATAAACAAGGAGTAGATATGCAAGGAATTCAATACACTAACACCACTTCAGCACACGATGAGAACTGACAAAGGACTGTACAAAACAGAGGAAAAATGCACAATGAACAGGTGAACATATTCAGTACCCAAGGAGACTCACTAGGTCACGCTAAAGACCACACTGAGAGGCTAAAACATGAAACCAATACATATCAAAACTACAACTAAACAAGACAAAACCCTGACAACATTGCAGCATCACCTCTTTTCTTACAGTGAAAAGCGTTGCACAGGTGTTTTCTATGAGGAACTCAAACATTAGAAATGAGAATCATCCCCGGTCTCTCTGAATCCCTCTGATTGGTCAGATGGCCCCATTTTTTGTGATTGGTACACGCGTGTGTAGAAAAAAAACCTGTCCATTACCATATCTCATATCTGAATTTGAGCTCTGGAGGCTTCCTGCTTGATATAGTGATACGAACAGTAATGATGGCGTCAGTTTTACCGTATTAATTAAAGCCCGAGTCCTCATCTATAAGCCCTCCCTATAGTGTATTTTATGGCGTCAAAGTAGAAGTTCATCGGCAGCCAATGAAGACCATAGGCTGTATTATGCAAATGTGTTACAAACCTAAGTATGTTCGAGCAGGAAGTCAGACTGGAATTCCCAACGATTTGTTTCAGGCACTTCAGAATCGGCTCTTTCTTTTGGGAGACAATAACTCTGTTTATTGTGCTTGATCTTTGAAATTGTGCAGACCTTTTACATACACAATCAGATATATTACATGAAACTACATGACAGGTAATATCCAAAAAGTACGATGGGGCACTTTAAAAGACCCTAAAATTCTAGTCAACAGTTTAGAGCTCTGTTAAATTTGAAAAATAAATAAATATATAAAAACACAGGTTACAGCTTATTGTATCAGCAGCTCAGATCGTAAGTCAGCACTGCTCTTTGTCAAGCTCACACACAGCTATCAATCATCATATTAGACCTGTCTCTGTCACTCACAGTAAAATGCTTCTCCAGGAGATCTTGGTTCAGCCAACCATATTGTTCAAATTGTGCGCAGCATGTATTTATTTAATTTTTTCCCCAATTCAGCATAACACACAATGCACCATTGAGCAGAGCCGATGTTATGTTATTAAAGACCAAAGCATGTGGGGATGTAGTTATGAAAAATATTTCAAATAAACAATAAAAACTTTTGCACAGACTATAACAAAGAAACCAAGGGCTTGTAATAGAATTCTTCCAAAATGGTTTTGTTTGCAAAATATATTAAAGCTGTTTGTTCACTGAAACAACAGTTGAAATATTTCTGAAGTGGGTTTAAAAAGTCCAAGTAAGACATTTTAAGACAATAGAGATTTGGAGTTTTATACTTTTACCATTAGTATTTCAAATAAATGATCTTATTTTGATTTGCACTAAAATATTAAGCAGCACAACTGTTTTCAACATTGATAGTAATAAGATGTGCCTTTCATGAGCATCAGCATATTGATTGATTTCTGAAGGATGTGACACTGAAGACTGAAATAATGATGCTGAAAATTCAGCTTGCATCTAAAGGAATAAATTACACTTAAAATATATTATAATAGAGAACATTTATTTTAAATTGAAAAAAAATATTCACAACAGTTTTTATTATATATTTGATCAAATGGTGAGCCTTGGTGAGCGTAAAATAATAAAAATCTTATTGACCCCAAACTTTTGAACGGTAAAGTGTATCAGAATCAAGTATTCTAGCTGTGTGATAAAATACAGTAACTTATAGTGGCGTTCGATAAGGCATCACTACACTATTGCTCTAAGCTGTGCTACGGACATGAATGTTGTGAAATTGTGATTCGAGGAATATTTTGAGAAGGAATTGGAAGATATTCATGCAGTCCACCTAAGACTTTAGATCCATTGAATGTTTTGCAGAATCTCAAGCCCGCTCTCTCAGGGCTGTATATCTGCAATGGTGAGAGACGCTGACTCAGTGATCTTTGGTGAACCATTTCTCAACGCGCTTGGCTGACGGCACCATAAAAATCACAGCAGAGCAGAGAGCATCACGGCGCATTAGCAGAACGGGCAAACGGCCTGCGATGAGACACACATAGGGTAAAACCGGCGGCAGCGCTCCATCACTCCTCCTCAGCAACAGTGCATGATACTTCTCAAGCTGTCAGAGAATGGGAGAGAAGCCCAGAAATTCAAAAAATGACCCACATAAAGTAGAATATCTGTTGCGTTTTTGGATTCTCTCAAAATCTCTGGTACCTCTTAAAGGAACAGTGCACTCAAAAATGAAAATTGTGTTATTTAGGGTGTTTACACGGCAACAATGTCCTAAAAACGGAAACATTTTTCCTTCGCGTTTTTGAAAAGTTTCACGTACAACAATCCCTGTTCACACGGATCCGAGAAAAAAAAGACTAACTGTTTTATCCATGCCAGGACAGTAGTTGGCAATGTCACTTTGTTGTTTAGGTTAAGTACTCACGCATGCCTATTGTCACGTTTTGATGTGTTCTGTTAATCTTTTGTGATCTTGTCTTCCCCTGTCTTTTGTGATTTTGGTTTAGTCCTGTTAAGTTTTCCCGCTCCTCGTTTGTGTCCAATTTTATGCACCTGTTTTCAGTTAATTATCTTGTTTGGTTCAGTTCATTTAAGCCCTGTGTTTTCCCTCAGTGTTTGTCGATCGTCGTCCTTGTATGGTTGTGTGTAAACCTTTGAAGTCCTGGAATCTTGTTCTTGTTTCATTTTGAAAGTTTCAGTTTTGTTATTAAAAACCATTATATTGAAGCTTCCGTGTCCTCGTCTTCAGCACCTGCACAAACCCTGACAGAACGATCGACCACAAAAAAAAAAAAGGGGATGAACTACGAACTCTGTGTCCCACAAGATGGCCGGACTCTGGAAGAATATGCGGAGATATATCTCCATCTTTTCCGGGACTCTAATTGGGACGAGGAGTCCCTGACACATGAGTTTTGGAGTGGGATGGACGATACCCTCGCTCAGAGACTGTTGTTGGGAGATCTCCACCTCCCTTTAGTTAAGTTTATTGCCCGTACGCTGTGGGTGTGTGGTTCCTCATTCACCGTGGGAGACATCCAGCCCGATCTCCACGGCCAGCAAGAGCCCATCACCTGCACGCCAACGCCTGAGCCCATTGCATGCACGCCAGAGCCTGACCCGTTTGACGACCTTCCAGAGCTTCTTCCCCCAGAGCCTTCACAGCTGGTCCCGTCCAGCCCAATCAAGCCTTCACCGCTGGCCCCGTCCAGTTCCGAGTCCCCCGATGTGCTGGCCCCGTCCAGTTCCGAGTCCCCCGATGTGCTGGCCCCGTCCAGTTCCGAGTTCCCCGATGTGCTGGCCCCGTCCAGTTCCGAGTTCCCCGATGTGCTGGCCCCGTCCAGTTCCGAATCCCATGATGTGCCAGAGCCCGTTGACCCAGAGCCCGTTGACCCAGAGCCAGA
Source organism: Chrosomus eos (assembly GCA_036326025.1). Classification (NCBI taxonomy): domain Eukaryota; kingdom Metazoa; phylum Chordata; class Actinopteri; order Cypriniformes; family Leuciscidae; genus Chrosomus; species Chrosomus eos. The sequence goes on along the minus strand of CM070828.1, from coordinate 7,853,385 downwards.
ACCCGTTGACCCAGCCCCAGAGCCAGAGCCCGTTGACCCAGCGCCAGAGCCAGAGCCCGTTGACCCAGCGCCAGAGCCAGAGCCCGTTGACCCAGCGCCAGAGCCAGAGCCCGTTGACCCAGCGCCAGAGCCAGAGCCCGTTGACCCAGCGCCAGAGCCAGAGCCCGTTGACCCAGCGCCAGAGCCAGAGCCCGTTGACCCAGCGCCAGAGCCAGAGCCCGTTGACCCAGCGCCAGAGCCAGAGCCCGTTGACCCAGCGCCAGAGCCAGAGCCCGTTGACCCAGCGCCAGAGCCAGAGCCCGTTGACCCAGCGCCAGAGCCAGAGCCCGTTGACCCAGCGCCAGAGCCAGAGCCCGTTGACCCAGCGCCAGAGCCAGAGCCCGTTGACCCAGCGCCAGAGCCCGTTGACCCAGCGCTAGAGCCAGAGCCCGTTGACCCAGCGCTAGAGCCAGAGCCCGTTGACCCAGCGCTAGAGCCAGAGCCCGTTGACCCAGCGCCAGAGCCCGTTGACCCAGCGCCAGAGCCAGAGCCCGTTGACCCAGCGCCAGAGCCAGAACCCGTTGACCCAGCGCCAGAGCCAGAGCCCGTTGACCCAGAGCCAGAGCCCGTTGACCCAGCGCCAGAGCCCATTGATGTCAAGTCAGTTCCCGATCATGAGCCTGTCCTCCCCAAGAAAATTTTGGGGGGGCGCCATACGCCTTCGCCGTGGCCGGCCAAAGATCCACGGAGGCCCGAAAAGATAACACCGCCATGGCCACCTAAAGGGTCCTCACCGCCATGGCCACCTGAAGGGTCCTCACCGCCATGGCCACCTGAAGGGTCCTCACCGCCATGGCCACCTGAAGGGTCCGCACCGCCATGGCCACCTGAAGGGTCTGCACCGCCATGGCCACCTGAAGGGTCTGCACCGCCATGGCCACCTGAAGGGTCTGCACCGCCATGGCCACCTGAAGGGTCTGCACCGCCATGGCCACCTGAAGGGTCTGCACCGCCATGGCCACCTGAAGGGTCTGCACCGCCATGGCCACCTGAAGGGTCTTCACCGCCGTGGCCACCTGAAGAGCCAGCTCCGCCCTGGACGCCCGAGGGTCCCACAGCTCCGCCCCGGACGCCCGAGGGTCCCACAGCTCCGCCCCGGACGCCCGAGGGTCCCACAGCTCCGCCCTGGACGCCCGAGGGTCCCACAGCTCCGCCTTGGACGCCCGAGGGTCCCACAGCTCCGCCCTGGACGCTCGAGGGTTCCACAGCGCCGCCCTGGACGCCCGAGGGTCCGACAGCTCCGCCTTGGCCACGCCCACAGCCTGCACCGTCGTGGCCACGCCCACAGCCTGCACCGCCGTGGCCACGCCCACAGCCTGCTCCGCCCTGGAGGCTTCCTGGACCTGCACCATGCCCTCGTCAGCCTCCAGGGCGCCCACCCTCCCACCCCTTTGGATGTTATACGGCGCGAGGACGCGCCTTCGGGGAGGGGGGAGGTACTGTCACGTTTTGATGTGTTCTGTTAATCTTTTGTGATCTTGTCTTCCCCTGTCTTTTGTGATTTTGGTTTAGTCCTGTTAAGTTTTCCCGCTCCTCGTTTGTGTCCAATTTTATGCACCTGTTTTCAGTTAATTATCTTGTTTGGTTCAGTTCATTTAAGCCCTGTGTTTTCCCTCAGTGTTTGTCGATCGTCGTCCTTGTATGGTTGTGTGTAAACCTTTGAAGTCCTGGAATCTTGTTCTTGTTTCATTTTGAAAGTTTCAGTTTTGTTATTAAAAACCATTATATTGAAGCTTCCGTGTCCTCGTCTTCAGCACCTGCACAAACCCTGACACCTATAGACTGAAGGATGCATTCAATTGATTAAAAGTGACATGGACTTTTACATTGTTACAGAAATGTTCTATTTGAAATAAATGCTGTTCTTTTGATCTTTCTATTCATCAAATAATCATAAGAAATGATGGTTTCCACAAAAATATTTAGCATCACAACTGTTTTCAACATTGAAAATAATAAGAAATGTTTCTTAAGCACCAAAGAAGGATTTCTTAAGGATAATGTGACACTGAAAAAAATCCATGCCATCACAGGAATAAATAATATCAAAAAAATTGTATTTTAAAAATAATATTTCACAATATTGCTGTTTTTATTGTATTTTTGATCAAATAAATTCAGCCTTGGTGAGCATACGTATAAATTAAAAGAGTACGAGTAAGAGTAAATTACAATATAATATTATTGGATGATTTTTGGCCCTTCAAAAGTTTGTGCACCTCTGGTTTAAACCATGAAGATGTCTGACTAAACCTGTGACGAATTATTTAATTTGAACTTTCTGAGAACACACAAACACCTCGTGGCTTATGTAACTTCATAGAAGCAATCTAGAGGAGTGCAAAAAAACAGCAAGGTTATGAACCTTAAAAGCACCAAAGGCACTAAAGTGTTAAGTGCTCCACTTTTGCAATAAGTCAGTAAACCCCCTTTGAGCAACCTCTCTTTTTCAATCACTTTCTCTGAGGCCCCCTGGGAAGTCTAATAGTCGGCATTATCAAACCACATAATCAAACAAACAAGGGAAACAACACGATTATGTATACTGGACCCTCTGCTAATGCCCTCGTCCCTCTGTAGTTTCTCTTTCTTTCTGTGTCTGTGCAGGCAGAAGAAGAACACTGATTACTTCTTTCAGCTGGGGGAATGCAGGACTAGAGCTCGTAGCTGCTGCATTAATCAAAGTTCTGTATGGATTTCTCTCAGAACCGCAGGCCTACACGTTTGCAGGGTGATGCTTTGGGCGAGTGGGGAGCTTTTATATTGGCAGTGTTGATGGTTCTTGCTCTATTATGATCTTGCATATCCTTTTTCACTGTATTACTCGCCAGTAAGAAATTGTAGCCTATGCAAATCGGTGTTTTTTCTAGGTAAAAAAGGTAAATGCGACTTTTAATCTCACAATTCTTATTTTTTTGTTCTCGCAGTTGAGCTTACATTTCGCAGTTCTGACGTTTTTATTTTAGAATTGTGCAATAGAAACTTACAATTGTGAGTTATTCAGTCAGAATTCTGAGAAATTTTTTTTTATGACTTTATGACTTACAATTGAAAGCTTATGTCTTGCAATTTTGACTTTATATCACGTAATTCTGACTTTATAACTCACAATTGACCCTTCGCGTGGAGCTTGATTGACAGGTGTTCTAACCAATCATACTTCGCCATCCGCCATTTTGTCCAAAAAAGCAGCCAGTAGAGTTAGGAGGATTTTAACTTGGTAAAATGAATATACTGACGCCTTTCCGCGGTTAAAACAACATTACTTCTTATGTTCGTTCATGTTTATTTGATGCTATAAATGAACTAGAAGGAAGAGATGATCGGATCACGAGCAGCTTTAACGGATGCTCTACAGCGATCTGTCACGACACATTAAAGAGCCCCAAAACGGTATTTATTGTTTAAATTTCTTTCAAAAAATGACCACATTTGAAAGCTGAGACTTTGTTTAATATGTTTAATATCAAAAGTAACCGAAAAGTAACCTGGTCTGTCCTGTCTGTCCGCGTGTTGTCAGTCTCCTCTCTGCTCCGCGATGTATTTTTCACTGCGTGAGAACATGGTGAGAGCATGAGAGCAGCATAGCTTGTCGGAACATAGCGACAGTAACTAAGGAGGGCGGGTCTTTGCGAAGGGTCAATTGTGGAGAAAAAACACAATTCTGAGAAAAGTATAGACAGTATAAGAAGTGGACAGAGCTATCTCATTGGAACTCAGTTGAGACAGTTGAAGCCCATTTTTAGCGATTTTTGAGCACTTCCGTTCCTGACGCGCAGACTCAAACCGACTCAAACTAAGCTTGATGACGTGAGCAACCTGTCTGACAGAAGTAAATCTTCTAGTAGCTGTGCGTGAAAATTGCCAACGTTAATCTTGCAGAGACGGGGAACTTGAGCAAAGAGTTCTTTGGCGTGAGTGAGCAGGAGTTTTTGTCCCGTTGCTTCTATGGACTCATTATCTATGGGCTTCTCCCTTGACGGGACGTCCCCCCGATTGCCTGCGAGCTTCTCCTCCTGTCTGTACGGTCATTTCTGTACAGCGCGACAGAGAGTCGAGTGGTTATGACGCAGTCTTAGCCTATTTGTACAAAAACTGTTTCTACGGGGCCATAATGTAACATAGAAGGTAATGGAGCCCTTTATACATTGTCGTGTTTCTTTAGAAATAAATAATGAACAAATGGAGTCTTTAAACGCCTCAGATGTAAAGTTATTCGCCGTCAAAGTGACGCCAAAATGAATTGGAGTCAATGGAAATGCTAACGCAAGTGAAGTTCTGCTACAAGATGCGGCACCCAGCCAACTTCAACTTCCGGCTGATGGATTGCCCCCTTGGAATTGTGAGATGTAAAACGTTTCTTTACAAAGTGACATCGCCAACTACTGGCCTGGCATCAGAATACAGCGGTTTTAGTCATTTTTGCAGATCTGTGAGAACAGGTTGTCGTGTGTACATGAAAAATACAAAGGAAAAACTTTTCCATTTTTAGTACATCGTTGTCGTATAAAGCCCAAAAGTCCATGAAAACGAAACCGACACCAAACTGAATGTTATGCACAGTTTTAGTTGTTGCTTTGAGAAATGTTGCCTTGGCAGGTATAGCTGAAATAAAATACGAGTATATTTTTTAGATGTATTTTATTTATTCCTTTCGAACAACAAATTTGTTTTTAACATAAGAAAACAGTGACTCTTAAGGCAGCTAACCATTAATAGCCAAACTGTGTCATGTGTCTTCAAAAAACAGAATCATTTTCCCTATCTTGTTGTCAAGGCTCCTGTGGTGCTTGATGACTAATGTATGTAAATGCACTCAACAGAAAGATAAATAACTCTGTGTTCATGAAATGTTTACCTTTCCAAAGATAGTCGCTTCCTTGAATCTACACAGAGAGAGTCATCCTCTCTAATAATCTTAAACTTGTCAAAGCTGGATGCGTCTCTAATTATCCTGCGAGAAATGATCTGCACATGTCTCTTACACAAGATGAATAAAAGTGTATTGGAATATATATATATTTTTAGAATTTAAATGTCGCAAACAGAATCTGTGATCCAATTCCTTCTGATCACTCACTCAGCTTTATCAAAGTTTGCATTTTAGCTTTTGTTATGAAGGGGAGTGGGGATGATTTTGAGGTGGAGTTATTATAAAGTTATTATTGATGCTATTATGTTAAGTCTGTCGGGAGCAAAACAACCCTTTATTCTTCCATTTAAATGGTTTGAGGAACAAGAATGTTTTTCCACCCCCACAGACTCTACCCAACGAGAAACCTGAAGATAAACACAGACAGACAATTATAGCAAGTTCATCCAGAGCCTAATGATTATTTTATTGTCTCATTATCTCTGACAGTTAGATCTTTCAAATGATTATCTACAATACTCAGTTCAATTATAGAAAAATTGATAAGTACAATATATTGATTTAATGGCATGAGAAAGAATCTTCCTCTATTATTTCGAGCTGTCCGTGGTGCTGAAATATTCACAGCTTAATTTTATACAGATGTTTTTTGTTGTTGTTGTAAATATTTTTAGTTTTCAAACTGTGCATATGTTAACAACCAACTATTATTCCCTCCAGAATAATTATGTACTCAAAATGCAATCATACAATATATTATTATGATGACAGTGGATTTAAAGTGCCCCTATTTAGCTATTTTAAAGGTTCCTAATTTTGTTTTGAAGGACTGTGTTTCTCAGAGTCCGAAAATGGTTTAATCTCTGAACCCCTCCTTTCCGAGAGCGTAATCTGCTCTGATTGGTCAGATGGCCCAGTCTGTTGTGATTGGTCTTTCGCGCGTGTTGGAAAAGAAACGGCCATTACCATATCTGAACTTTAGCTCTGGAGGCTTCCTCAGCACTTGATACACAGTGATACGAACAGTAACAATGGTGACGGTTATACCGTATCAAAGCCCGAGTCCTCGTCCTTTGGAAGTGCATGCAAAGTGTATTTGCTTTCACAGTAAAGAAAACAGCGTCTTCTCGACATGTCGACAACACGAACCAAACTCTCCAAGCCTAAGCTACAACTACAGTGTATGAGGGTCAAAGTAAATGTCGTTCGTAACTTCGCAGGAAGCACATGAAGAGGCATTAGGTATGTAACAGGAAGTGAGATTGGAATTACTGACGACTCGTTTCGGCAGTTCAGAATCGATTATTTCATTTAGGAGACAATAACTTTATTTGTTGTGCACTTGATCATTAAAACTTTGCAGACCATTTACATTCACAAACAGCTAATAGACTGCATGAAAGGTAATATTCGAAAAAGCATAATAGAGGCACTTTAAATGAAGCAGGTGAGGTATCATATCTTGCATTATTGATATCAAGTATTATGATCTTCTAAGTTGTTATTTGCACATATCTTACTTTACTTTGACATCCAATGTTTATGGATTGCAGTTGATCACTATTATGCCTGAATGTTATTTGTAATACTATTTTTTTTTTACTTTGTTTAGCTTTTCGCCTTTACTTGGTAGATAGTGGAGAAGCGAACAGGAAGAACAGAAGTGGGAGATGACCCAGGCCGAGCGCGACCCCAGGCTCCACAAGCCCCAACAGTGCTTCATATGTCAGGAGCAGGGCACTACCTTCTGCACCACAAACTATGAGCTTATTTAGAGTAAGGGAGACCAGGGAGGATTGTAACAGGTTAGTAGTATTTCCTCGCACTTTCAAATAGGATCCAAATGTCACAAAACCTTACATTATATTTTAACGGAAAGCTTAGAGTGTCTCGTTTAAAAGCAAAAATGAAGAAAAGCCGAGCACTGAAAGCCCTTTTGGCCAAACCCTGGATTTTTTTTTCAGGCAATACTGGTAATAGGACACAAAGAGGGAAAGTAATTTTTCCTCTTAAACAACAGAGAGAGGCTTGTACTTAAATATAGTTTGATTGTTTATTGCCAATATATGCTTACATAAATGTTGAAATATTCACTTGTGAAATCAACTTAAAGGGGTGGTATAATGCCCTTTTCACAAGATGTAAAATAAGTCTTTGATGTCCCCAAAGTGTGCATGTGAAGTTTTAGCTCAAAATACCCCACAGATATTTTAATATAGCATGTTAAAATTGTCAATTTTTGAGGGTGAGCCAAATGAGCTGCTTCTTCCGACACAGAGGGTGGAGCTACAGCAGCTTGTATCCTGAAAATTTTTAGCATTTAATATGTTCAAACTGGAGTCAGACAAAGATGAAGAGACTCAAGTGATAATATGTAGACAGCATTTCTGAAAGGTTAATTGATGAATTTATGTAGCTGTTGTGGAGTTAAAGGTGCTCTAAGCAATGTCGGGTGACATCACTTCTTATTGACGTTTAAAGTATTCTCAAAGTAAACGTAGGCTAGCTAGACCCTCCCTCCTCCTCATCCGCGCACTAACCCCCCAAACCCCGCCCCCAAGTCCATCTTGTCGGTAATTGGCTGGAACAGTTTGTTATGTTTCATGGCAAGTGTTTTCTATGGTCACTTGTTCTTGTTGTCGTTTGTGGAGCCTGGGGTGTCTGCAGAGACTGCGTCTTTTTACAGTGTGTTCAGGGGACAAGCAGCTAGCAGATAGTGAGGAGATGTTTGCTGTATGTGACAAAAGATGCTTTGGCCTAACGCCCGTTTCACACATACTCCGTCTGCAGTGCGTATGCGTTGCGTATTTTTTTCCGTACCCATGTTAACAGGTTAGAGCTTTCACACTGCACGCGGATGCAGTCCGTCGATCCGTTCCAGTTGCGGTGCGTATACAGCAGTGCAGAGATCGTTTCCGCACCGAGTCTATTTTTGCTGTGCTGCAAACGCAGAATTAAAGTGACAGCGCACGGTTCGTGGTCAAAATGAACACAGATTGACCTGAAAATGTAGTAATTAATTTCACCATAAATGCATTTAATTCAATAAAATGTAGTAATCTCACCATGAATGTATTTAATTAAATACTACTTTTCATCTTTTTACTTTAAGACCGGGGTTTTAAGCAAGGAAAACGACAATTTACCTCAACAAGGACATAATAATGAACAACACTCATTCGTGGAGGTGGAAAAACAAGTTCTTTGTAACATGCAAGATTTATTTTATTAAAATTTAAATGCAAAAGAAAAGAAAAGGCATGAAAGTCGGCTGTTTTTGTCAATTTTAAGTTTTAATTTAAAATGTTTACGATTTTAATATAAGTACATGCACATATTTGATCACTTTCTTAAGCAACTTAATATATAGAAGTAATGCATGGAATTATAGGCCTTTAAATTGTGTTTAAACGTGCATACGTCCATTCAAGTTTGTAGCCTATATGTGTGTTTGTGGTACAGCCGCGGATCAGTTACGCACTGCAAACGCAGCATATGTGAAAGCACTATAGCGTGTGCTGCTCCTGTAACGTATACGCACCGCAACACGCACCGCATACGCACTGCACACGGAGTATGTGTGAAACGGGCGTAAAAAATGCGTGACATCGTTTAGAGCACCTTTAACTATCTAGTCATTGATTAGCATATTCTGTCATTATAATCTATAAATCGCGTTCCCGTTTGTTGTAGTCTTTAAAAAGCAAGTTCTTTAAAAGAAAATATCTCCCTTTGCTTTGAACTTTGAGCGTCGTAACTTTGCAGATGTAAATGCAAACAGCAACATTAGAAAAGTGAAATCATAATCAACCACCCCTTTAAATGAAAAAAAAAAAATAAGTATATGCTCCTTAAAATATTCATTATGAAACATAGCCACCCTCACTTCTCACTTCTCTGATTTAAAAACATCTTGCTCATTGTCTTAATCATCCTTCCTTTAACATTAAATTATCTTTTACATTATGACATAACATTAAAGTTTTACCTCAGACCTCTATCATTTACAGTGCCTTCTCCGCTAGTGGTTGTGAATTGAGCACATCCCCTCGATGTGACATTATCAACATAGGAACTCAAGCAACTTATTTGCCTCCAAAAGCTCTATTTATTAATTACTTTTAACCATTTAAGGAAACTCATATGGATATAATGGGAATGAAGCCTGACTCTCCCACTACTGAAACATTTGACACACGCTCTCTCTCTCTCTCTCTCTCTCTCTCTCTCTCTCTCTCCTCTCTCTCTCTCTCTCTCTCTCTCTCTCTCCCTCTCTCTCTCTCTCTCTCTCTCTCTCTCTCTCTCTCTCTCTCTCTCTCTCTCTCTCTCTCTCTCTCTCTCTCTCTCTCTCTCTCTCTCTCTCTCTCTCTCTCTCTCTCTCTCTCTCTCTCTCTCTCTCTCTCTCTCTCTCTCTCTCTCTCTCTCTCTCTCTCTCTCTGAGCAAAGCAAGTTGCAACAGGAACTCAACTTCCTAAAGCTCATCTCTGAGGAACCCGCATCACAAAGCAGTGCAATAATTCAGCGCTGACGCTCAGATCGACGGAACGGATCTCTGGATGTGTTTTGCGATGAGTCCGGATCTCCCCTGCCAAGCCTTACGTTATAATCTATGGGACGAGGACGGACACAATTGACGTCAAACATTAAGAAAATCGGCACTGCAAATGGGTTTTCAAAGTCCTGCACTAATTTGTTATATCAGGTAGTTTATGAAGCTGCGTGTAAAGCGTAATTTCCAAGTTTAGTACAATGAGGAAACGCAAGGCTTGTTTTTCCTTTCTGTCTACAATTTTTCCGGTCCAACTGACCTTTATGTAACTATGATCTAACTAAAGGCGCTGTGTTCTTGTTCTGTGCCGGATCAGAGAGAGCATCATCCGTATAAAGCACCTGAAGGACTCATTCAGCGGCTACAGCATCACCAATGGCGTGATCCTCCGGTTCATTGTCACTGCAATGGATGATAAATCCAACAAACTCCTTTTAGTTCCTGTTTTGACCGTTTTATTTGTCATGATCGGCTATCAGTACATCTGTCCAGCGGGGAGCACGTCCTGTCGGTTTGGGAATGGAGAGAGTTTTCCGTTCTCCAAATATCCCAGAGAGCCTCCGGATCCGGACGAGGACGGTTCGTTCAGATTCCAGTCCAAATTCAACTTCACGCGCGAAGACCTCGAACGCCACGTGGATTTCGACATCAAGGGAAACGACGTGATCGTGTTCCTCCACATCCAAAAGACCGGAGGAACGACGTTCGGGAGACACCTGGTGCGGAACATCCACCTGGAACGCCCGTGCGACTGCCGCTCCGGCCAGAAGAAATGCACGTGCCACCGTCCCGGGAAAGCGGAGTCGTGGCTCTTCTCCCGCTTCTCCACGGGCTGGAGTTGCGGTTTGCACGCGGACTGGACCGAGCTCACGACCTGTGTTCCTGCTGTGATGAATAAAAAGCAAAAGAAAGATGCGCCATTGAACAGGCGGTAAGTAGCTCATAATAAAAGCGCACAAACGAAATAAAAGTTCATTTGGTGACACTAGATTCAGCACCAGTACATCAGAAGTTCAAGGAGAAACTTGTTTTAACATCTTTAACTCTAGTAGCTACCTTTATACATTCAAACTTTAATAATAGCTACACATATATCGGCCACCATATCTGTATTGACTGATGTTAATTTTCAATGTTATTTATGGGCCTGATAAAAAAACTTGGCCGATATATTAAAGCAGATAATGGATTATTTCATTCAGGCTTCAGCTGAGACACTTCAGATGTGCACTGTGTTCGCTATGATGTTTTTGAATTGCTTGAAATATGATTGGAATCACTTCAAATAGGAAAATACAGTTAAGTGCAACATGCCAAGTCAGTAGGCAATTGGGATTTAGATTTATCAGCCAATATATCGGTTACCGACTTTCAAATATAAAGAATTATCGGTTGTCAGCCAAAATGTTCATATCGGTGCAACCCTAAATACAATATTCACATATTTGTCTGTTACAAATTGAAATATTATTATAATAAGTAGGCCTATGTAACGGAGGCCAGCTAGTAGTTGCTGTGCGAGTAAACCTCACTCCTCTGATCTCAATAGGCGCTCTGGCGACAGATGCTAGAGGCTGCAGTCTTTAGCCTCCTTGTTAGAGCACCTGACTCTCACGCCGGAGACCCAGGTTCGAGGCCCGCTCGGAGCGGGTCGAGTGGGACCCGGGTGGAGGGGTTACATTGGTGCCGTGACCCGGATGGGAGTGAGGTTTAGGGGGTGAGTGTAACGGAGGCCAGCTAGTAGTTGCTGTGCGAGTAAACCTCACTCCTCTGATCTCAATAGGCGCTCTGGCGACAGATGCTAGAGGCTGCAGTCTTTAGCCTCCTTGTTAGAGCGCCTGACTCTCACGCCGGAGACCCGGGTTCGAGGCCCGCTCGGAGCGGGTCGAGTGGGACCCGGGTGGAGGGGTTACACCTACAAACAACGCTGGTGTTACAACTTACCCCACTACCAGGGTTGCCAACTTTTGAGTTTTGCTTGGAGTGAGATCTGTTGCCGGGGGGGGGGGGGGGGGGGGAGGTGGGGGGGGGGGGGGGGGGGGGGGGGGGGGGGGGGGGGTGTCCATGTCAATGTATGGTTTGTCCAATTTTAATTTGCCATTAGGCTAACAGTTTTACTGATTTTTTAAAAAATAAAATGTTTTTGGAGTAAATTTCATAAATTATTGTTCTTTCCCACAGGATTTTTTAAAACTATGTTGTGTGGACTTTTGTCCCTCTAGGGGGGTTCGGGGGGCATGCTCCCCCGCAGGAAATTTTTGTACATTTTAAGGTTAAATGCATCAATCTGGTGCACTTTGAGAGCTCAAATTTAAGAGCTTTAACCGGCTTCAGCACCATGAACTGTGACATTGAACAAAGGAAAAGCATTGACTTGTACCTGGACATTAAAGAGGGATCAAATATCTTTTTAGTTATGATATAGAGTCTCAGTCTGTTTTAGGATGCCAAACGATTATTATAATAATGTAATAATGATTTATATAATTATTCCTATTACGTAAAATCCATATAGCCTATAAATGTACTGTATAAATGAAAATGAATATTTCAAAAGTATATTTTACGTACACTATTGTATAGGAAAATTACAATACTTTTGTCCTAATTTCTTCACTTGCAAGAAATAAAGCTTTTATTTTGGAGAAAACACCTGATTACCATGCTGATCGCGTGAGCAAAGTGCGGACTTTTCTTTAAATCACGCAGCACAAACAGAATGCCTATATAGGCTACTTAATTACAGTCTTGTCCTGTATTATAAAGGCACAAAGCCATATCACGGTTTCGGTTTTGGGAAAAGTGAGAAGAGAGAGTTCGGCAAAAGGCGGATTCGAACTCGAGTCGAACGCGTCAAAAGCTGATTTCAAGCAACTCACGCCCTCGCCCTAAGCCACTGTAGATATTCAGTGAATGGTATCTTTTTGCTAAAAAGACAGGCACGTAGTCCAAATGTAGGCTACGCTCTCAACTCGCGTTCAAAGTCATAGGCAGCGCACAGCACAGAAGAATGTCCAATTTAGCGTGAGATTTCTTTGGTGAGCGTGAGTGCGTGAGATTGAGGCTGAATGCGTGAGTGTCACGCCAGATGCGTGAGAGTTGGCAACCCTGCCACTACTGGAATGAGGTACATGGATTTATTGGGGTAATTAAATTTAGTTGTTAAGCCTACCGGAAATCCTTTTCTATGGCCACTTCAATCAAGAGGGTTAATGTCATATAGTGATTTTACCCCTTTAACTAGTTTCTAACTGGTTAAACTGGTGGTGTTACAATTCACCCTCATGTTACAGAACTCAAATATGAATGTAGGCCCATAGCTTAATGGCATTTGTTGCTGATTTGAAAAGCATATGCATATGTAAAACTGTAAGTTGTTATAAAGTAGTGTTATATCTGCATAGTGTGGAAGCTAAGTGTTGGTGACAGAGAATATATCTATTTTTTTTTTTTCAATGCTTTGCAATATTTTTGCTAGTGTCATGAGTTTGGATTCTTCACTGTCTAAAAATGATCCACATCTGTGAATATCAGCTCCCTGCAGTGCATGGGCCATTCTGAGTCGTACAGTTTTGAATATGTGTGCGACTGAGTGTGAGACAGCTGGAAATGTTTTGCACAACTGCTTATGTCAAACTAAAATAAAAGAGAATGAAATGTCTAATGTATGTTTTTAATAAGATTTAAAGGGACAGGTCACCCCAAAATGAAAATTCTGTTACCATTTACTTAGAGAAGATATTTCGAAAAATGTGTGTGTGTGTGTGTGTGTGTGTGTGTGTGTGTGTGTGTGTGTGTGTGTGTGTGTGTGTGTGTGTGTGTGTGTGTTTATGTGGGGGGTCACACAATGAAATTCAGTGTGGTCCAATGTCATTTGGACTCCTTCATTCTCCTTTTAAGACTTGTTCATTGATCACAGTGAGACAGATTCGTCTTGATGGGCTGGGCCGCTAAACATTTAGGTTGCCTGACCTATTACATGCTAATAAATCCAGTGGGCTGTGGGATGCACACCTATTAATATGTGTTTGCAGCCACATGAATATTCCTTCTCATTACCCCACTCGTCTTGGCCTTGCAGAGCTTCTTCAAGCATGTTTACGATCGTCTTCTAAAGGGTCTCTTTACCACAGAACATAAATCGATACTCTCAGCAGAGCAAGTCGAAGGTGTTGATTGACTGCACAGGGCTTGTACACTTTCATTATAATGTTATTATGGGCAAGAACAGGCAAAGTACTGCAACTGTATGTGATCTGTGGCACCCTGTTAAGATCTTGTTTTGAGTTGACTTAACTCATTTTTCATTAGTTGCTCCGGCTAAAATAAAAATTGCATGTAAAAATGTTGTAATGCAAAGTGTAGAAGGCAGTGGAACGCTATGTATTGCACCGCAGCTTCTCACTTTTCTGCATGCAACAATGGATGTGGTTTCAATTACACGATCGTGTTACGTTGAGAGGTCTACGGCATGACAATAGTGAAAAAAAATCCCATCTGCTTCCATGATTCAGAATATTAATCCCCTCCCCACACACACACACACACTGAATCTCTCATCTTCTAAATCCTCTGTTCGTTCGCGATGCCTCGTCAAGCAGGCACTCCAGCATTCAAGCGGATAAAGGCAAAACGAGATGTGATAGACCAAGAGAGATAGCTCTGAGATCCAACTTAAGGCAGCTTTTTATTGGGTACTTTGTGAAGACAAGTGCTTCTGAAATGCACTTCCCCTATAATTATGTATTATTGTGTTGGCATTTGAGATACTGGGTTGTAAGTAAAGATGCAGGACTGCTGAAAGCATGTTCTTGTGTGCATAGAAGACATGCCTTGTGAGGTGCAGGTTTCTGTGTGTGTGAGATTGGCCCTTGTGTGTGTGTGTATGCAAAAGACAGCATAAGGCATAAGGCATCAGGCATGTTTGGAAATGGAGCACCACAGGCATTACATTAGCAATGCATGAAGGAGTGCAGCATGTCCTATGTGCAGCAATAGAATAACAATCCTTTATAGAGACTGCTTGGTATTCTCACAATAGAAGTTATGTTGGTGTCTCCCATTAATCTAGCTGCTTCTAGGATATTTAGAAGTCTTGCTGCATTGTTAATTTGTGTACTTTTTTATTTATCACTCCTTGAATATCCCTAAGGAACCAGTGGGAAAACCACAATGGGCTGACACTTTGACAAGAATGCAACAAGAAAGGAACCTTAAAGCATTAGTTAATTAAGGGTATGTTTGCATGAAAAAATGTACTAAAAAGCGTATTTTCGCGTATAGACGACTACGTTGTTAAAACAATCCCCGTTCCACGGATCTGCGACTAAAAAGACTGTATAATGCATGCCAGGCCAGTAGATGGCAATGTCACTTTGTAAAGAAACACTACACGCCGAAGGACTGAACATACTCATGACGTCAGCGTTTTCATAAATTTTGTAGTTTACACAGAGACAATAACAGTATTGTATTCAAAAACGTGCACTTTGAATCCCGTTTTCAAAAGTTAGCATTTTCAGGCCCCCAAAACACTGTTGTTGTGTAACTGAACGCCCAAAATGCATTAAAAGTTTTCCGTTTTTAGTTGAAAATGGTGTCGTGTAAACGATTCTGCCACCATTTATACATCCTCATGTCAGAAACCTTCTATGGAACACAAAGATGTTTTGATACAAATGTTCATACCAATTTTAGTCAGTGGAGTAATTTTTTTTAAATGGGCAAAACATCAGCTGTTTAATTATTAGTCGATTATAACAGAATTTCAATATTGACAACTCTCGGAATAGTCTTGGCATGTTAACTCTTTCCCCGCTAGCATTTTATTTTTAGGTTGCCAGCCAGCACCAGCATTTGTGACAATATTTTGTTGTGTGAATATAACAGTGAAAATAATAAAAGAAAAAACGGAGCTTCTGCTTTTAAACAAACAAAAAAACTCTGGCGTCGCCAGACTATCCTGCCAAGTGCATAGGCTTTCTAGCATTAATTTTAGGCAACATTTTAGTTAAGGACTGTTTCACAAAGTCACATTTTGATTGGCACATTTGATGCACAAACTTCCCGCGTCACGAAGAATCCTACCAAGTAGGCTAAAGGTATGATGATATATATATATATATATATATATATATATATATATATATATATATATATATATATATATATATATATATATATATGTATATGTATATATATATATGTTTAGAGGGCTAGCTAGCTGATTATATTACTGTATTGTTATTGTTTGTCACTGGTTACAGTTCAGCCTGTTCTAACTTACCATAAAAGGATGTACCTGTTAAACGGATCGCAATAAGTGTGTTACATGTTATATAAACGTGAGTCGAATTTTACGCTGAAAGACGCTGCTGCTGTATGAATAGACATACATAAATCCCTTAGCAGATCTAGGCAAGTGGAGCTGGGGGAGGTGGAGGGTTTCAGAGGAAGAGTGAAAACCAGACTATTTAAATGTTGAGCAAGCAATCTCATTGGCTGCTGAATCAGCAGGTGCACCGTTTTATGACTGAACTAAATGTATACCAGCTCTTTCTCTACCCCCTTCCTTCCATTTGTGGAGCTAAATCCCATTCTACATATCAAACTTGTGTTTAAGCCCCTGTTGCCGTCAGACAGTAATCAGAGTCAGCCATCGCTTCCAGCAAGGTGTTCTTGAGATGCTTGTAATCTTCGGATTCCTTCAGAAAGATTAGTGCAAGCGAGAGCGGCAATCTCATCCTCTGAGGGATGAGATTACCATCCAGATTTTAGTTGTGTGTCCTCCCGCAGCTCTGGGGATCGCTGCCATCAGCTCCCGTGGTTGTATTCTTAATATGTTTTTTATGTCGTGGCCTTTCATCTCTTGAGGATTCAGAGAAAGAGAGGTTTATAATGAAAATTAAGCTGAGATGATACCCATCACTGGCACCAGCACTCCAGAACTGTTTTCAATATGTAAGCATGTCGATTTGTAATACTTAACGAATTTCTACAGTTTTATTCAGCAGATAATGTTATTTCACAAGCACATTTATTTTAGTCAGTTCTCAAACTTTGTCTCTGGCGTTTCTTTCAACATTCCTAATGAGATAGACTACCGTTCAAAAAATTCAGGGTGTTTAGATTTTTTTTATTTAAAAAATGTAAATTCTCTTATGCTCACCAAGGCTGCAATTATTTAATTTAAAACAGTAATATTGTGAAATATTACAATGTAAAATATCAGTTTTCTATTTAAATATAATTTATTCCTGTGATGCAAAGCTTAATTTTCGGCATCATTACTCCAATCTTCAGTGTCACATGATCCGTCAGAAATCATTCTGATATGCTGATTTGCTGCTCAAGAATTAGATATATTTGATGATACATCTTGATAAAAAAAAAAAACTTTCATCAATAGAAATATAAATCTTTTGTAACATTGCAAATGTCTTTACAGTCACTTTTTCAATCAATTTAATGTGTCTTTGCTGGATATAAGTATTAATTTCTTTATGAAAAAAATGTACCCACAATTTTGAACGGAAAAAAATAGCAGTTGTTGATGTATTGTACGAATGCAGAGCTACAGTATGCCATGTATGTATAACATTGTCCAGGTAACTTGGTCTAGAGAAAATATGTCTGGTCTAATGAGAATTAGATACATTTACAATTTTTGAGGTCATTTTTTTTTTTTACTGCGCATATTTTCTTGGGACACATTTTGAGACATTGTTGAAATCTCTCTAGCAGGAATAATTTGCATATTGCAGAGATCTTTCTTTGATTCAGCTATCCTCATAATCATTCACAAAATGGCATGGGCAAAAAGAGTCTTTTCATTGTGCAATATCAAATATATTTTATTTCAATGACTGGACACAAATGTCATCAGGGAAGTCTGACCGATTGTCCTTCTATCGCTTGTGGCAATAAAGTAATGTTGGACCAGTGGCACAGCGTACCTTTGCACTTTGAGACGGCTTATATACTGTAAAGTTTGAAATACACTGTGATGTGGCCACCAATCAACTTAAGAGCCAATGCAGAGAGATATGCAGAGAGTGCAGTACATACATAGAGCTTGATGCCAGAGGTGTGTTGAATCTGGTCCAAGAGCCTTTGGGGTTTGGTGCTGGAGCTCTTAAATGCTATCTAGTTTCAGAGTCCTTGGGTATGCAAAGTCAGGAGCAGATATATGCATGAACACACTGCTCTCACACACACACACACACACACACACACACACACACACACACACACACACACTCACACACACTCACACACACTCACACACACCCACAACACCTCTCTCACTCCCTTTGTTAAATTCTCCTTTTACTCCATTTCCAGTCTTGCATCCCCTGGGGTTTCCATCGTCTTCCAAGAATAGACTACACTCAGGTCTGGGATCAGCAATGAGGCACAGTGTACGGGCTGCAGTGAAACTGATATGTGTGTACTACCTATTCTCAGAGCCTAGGTCTCTCACACTTTCTCTCTCTCTCTCACTCACACAGCTGGCTAGTTTTGCTTAAAGTTGTGGGCTTTTGTCCACTAGAAAAACACATGCCTCTCTGCCACACTACCAAAAAAAATATGTATATATATATACTGTATATACATACATATAATAGCTTTATTAATCAGTATTTTGTCTTGTTTTTACAGTCAACAAAATATCTAAACATCCTTAAAGCAAGATACAATATCTTAAGAAAGCACAGTATTGCTAGTTTTCACAAAAAGTTATCTTAAATGGTTTTCAGTATTTAAATTCAGATTTCATGATTTAAAGCTGCAGTCAGTAACTTTTTTGGGTTAAAAATTATCCAAAATACATTTTTGAGCAAGTACATAACCAGCCAGTGTTCAAAACTATCTACTTGCGTTAGTTCGATTCACAACGGTAAAGGCCATTGCACATTTAGTCCGAAATTCGCATCCGAAATTTACGCACGTTAAAAAAAAAAATCGACCTCACGTTATGTCAATCACGCTTGCACACTGCCTCCGAAACTTTCGTCCGTCATAAAAAAATTCGTATCAGGTTCGATTTTCTGCGTTTTTCGCATCCACAGCCAGCATTTTGAGAGGCTTTTTGACTATTCAGACCCACCGTACAAGTGAACGACACAATCCAGAATGGCATCTGACAAGTTGATACACTTCGTCTCGCAGCACAAAGCCTACTGTATGATAAACAAACCTGTATACAGCTGTTCTGTATGCCCAGCGTTTCTGCCGGCCGTGTGTGTGTGTGTGTGTGTGTGTGTGTGTGTGTGTGTGTGTGTGTGTGTGTGTGTGTGTGTCTTTTTTGGTGGTCTTCTTTTTAATATGTGGCTCCAGTATCGCTAGCAAAGCATCAAACTGTTCCATTGACAATTGACATTCTGAGGTAAATTTTGAATCGCTCGGGATAATTGCGCAACTCCTTGAGGAGCTGAAACTTTCCTTCCTCTCGGCACAAGATTGGATGGACCCTCTTTTTCTTCTTTTTCTCTTTTAAAGAAGAGAGGGCAACAAAATCATCCTCACTGCTTGACGAATCAATTTTGTATTTTTTGCGTTTTTTTCCACCAAGGTTTAATAAATACGCATCGGACTCAGTTTGGAAGGTTTCTGTGCGTGAAGAATTTTTAGGCTGATGAACACGAAAAAACGCATACGAAAAATTCGGACTCAGTGTGCAATGGCCTTAAGCCTGTAATAATGATTTTAATTCCAGTGGTACTGGTGGATTTCCGCTGGAAATTCGAGCATGTCTTCGCGTCATTACGTCACATCTGTACACATAAAGGAGGAGTCTCGGCTAGTTTGCTGTATTACATGTGAGGATGTTGGAGGTGGAGATTTATAGCATTTTCTCACAGCACTTGATATAATTAAACTTATCAATTTGATGGCGGATCCAGAAAGGTGTAGTCATGCAATGCTGATGTTGAATTTGTGATTCTGAATGACAGTATCCACACCGACACGGCGACTGACAGACACATTCTCCTCAAAACATTGGATTCATCCGCGCTGTGCCGTTCTGAGGCACAACCCACGTAAAGTTGATAATTCCGCGAATAACTGCAATTAACAGAGATGGCGACAAAGAGGAAAATGGACTGCAGCTTTAAGTACTAAGATTTAAAATTAATCATTTAATACAATGCACTTAATATTTTCATACATGCTTTTAAATTGTAGGCTACTTATACTTATTAATTACACTGGTAATTAATTTCTGTAATTAATTATTAATTAAAAAATCAACAATTTATCCAGTTCTGCACCACAAGTATGTCTTTTCCAAGACAATTTTTTTACGAAAAACAACAATTCTGAATAATAAAGATAATTTTGAATTTATTTATGCAAAAAAAGTATATAATTGTCATATCAGCCATTTATTGGTTATTGGCGATAGCATAAAAATTACGATTGGCTTATGATCTAGGCCAAAATTATTTTAATTTTAGTGGATCCCTATGATGATGTATCATAATTCACTCATGCTCATTGTGTGCATATGAACATTATTATTTTGCGGTCTATAACAGTAGTTTCTTGTGTCTGGGCCAGATGGAGCAGGGATCTCTGAGTGAGGCTTTGGCTCAGGCTTGTTTTTCTAATAGTATCCACAGATCAAATTGGGCAGCAGAGAGAGTGTCAGCATCTTTGTGCAGTTTTTATAGTTGAGTGTCAGTCGGGAATCCAGTGCCAACCAGTTGGCATCAGCCATGAGAAATCACTTCCTATGCAGGCCTCTTTATCAGAGAAACAGAAAGACACGGTTTTATACGTGTGTAGGTGGATAGGAGACAGACGGGGAGAGCGAGGGAGGGAGACAAGAGAAACCGATTGTGTGAGAATATGTTTTGTAGCTTGCCGCAGTTGTTGTACATGTTTCTGTCCAAAGAACATCCTTCATCAGTTGCTTACCAAAGGGATCATATCATAAGAAATCAAAATCCTGCACTCGAAAAAATGCTGGGCTCTTTCAAACCATGTTTCGGTTGGGTTTAAAAATGTAAAGTCCCCCTGTAGTCAATCATTTTATCCCTCAAAACTCATCTTTGATTACCAAAATGACATATTTAAGCGTTTTTTTCCTTAAATCTTTTCTTCATGCCTTAAAATAGTTTGAATGTAACTCTACACCCTTGCCTTATTTAGTATACGTAGTTCTATGAATATGCAAATTAGCCCCGCCTCCACTCACTCACAGCAGCTCAGAGATCTACTCGTTGACGATCACACAATGATGTGATTGGTTACAAGGTAGTTTGTGACGTCAGAAACACCACTGCAGTTAAAAGAGAAAATACTCAGCAATGGTGTTGACTTATGAATTTGCATATGGTTTGTCTTGAACCATATTAAAAACACCACATATAAAAAACATTAAAAATTAGATTTACACCACAGGGGGACTTTAAAGGGTTAATTGGATGCAAAATTCACTTTTATATGGTGTTTGCATATAAATGTGTCTTTGCAGTGTGTGGACACAACCACAATGAGAAAAAAATCAATTTACTCGTATTTCTGCCCTCGGCCATTTGTATACTGTCCATCAAGTAAGCTTGCCAAGGCAGCACTTTGTGTCTTTATGTGCAGCTTTGTGCTGTTACAGATAATAACACTGTGGGATAAGAAGCAGGATAGATACTATTATTCCTCAACTTCTCCAGAATTAATATTGGAAAGCTTACCACACTTTGGGCCAAATTTACTAAACCGGGAAAATTATTGTGAAATTATTGCGTGAAAAGTTCTGCGGGTGATCTACTGATGACGCACAAATTAAAGAACACAGACGCAGTCAGATCATTTCCATAATAACCAACGCAATCTACTAGTTAGCGTCTGGTTTAAGACGTGCTTTTTTTGGGAGGCGGGAAAGGAAATGTTTTCACTGCGTGTCTTTAGTAAATCCTGACAGTAGATTTTTAACTCCAAAAGGGGTTTGCGCTGGCACAAGCTGTTAGTAAATCTGGCCCCTGCCTGTTTAGCATCTGATGCTTTACCTATATTTCTGAAGGATCCATCAAAACAGTATGTGTGATGCATTTTAAATACACAGGGGCAAACAAGCTTAACTAGATAATGAGGAAACGAGATACACCTGGGGAGACGAATCAACATGAAAAACTACACAGGACTACAAAACTTAGTCAAAAGTACACAAGTGGAACACAAGACAGGAATCATGACAGTTAGCAGATATTAATCAGACAGTGTTAGGCTACTAATACTCTATTGAGAGTTAGTTGTTGACATGTAGTTGCAAAATTACTTATAGTTAGTAAAATGTCTAAAGTGGACCATCGAAATAAAGTGTTGCCAACATTTTTACATGATAACTTAAAAGTTAATGTAGTTTTGTTGTCCAAATGAACTAGAGAGTTGAATGATTGATACTTTTAATCACCGTCCCTTCCTTTTTTATATATTTGTACCTGAATAATTTCACATTTAAGTGCTCTTGTGTTGGCCCTTGTGTTTTGATTGTGACAGCTCCCTAGTGAGCGAATGCCGAAGTCCTGCAGTGATAACCGTTTCAAAACACAAGTAAATAAATAAACGAGACATTATTAAACCAACAAGGTCATGAAAGCATGAAGTGTCAAACGTCTGAGTGGAAATTTAAATTTGAGCACAGACTGTTTACTTTGGGGCCCTGGTGGCACTGAACATGAGCATTTCATCCGTCACACTGTGACAAGCACTTCAGTACAGCTCTCAGAGTCTCAAGACGATACCTGAGCCAGAATAATTCATCCAGACAGTTATTTACTTCTCTAAACATCAGTGCAAACTTCAACCATGAGCTGCACAATGTATAGGACGGATCAAAATCTAGCATTTTCCTTAAAGTCATCATGAAATCTTATTAAGCGTATTTATTATAAATGATTTATCCATGCACATCATTATTTTTTTTTAAATTCATGTGCCCTCCTCGTAATATTTCATGGAAATTTACTTCCCCTCCCTCTTGCAACCTCATCTCATCTCTTCTCTGATGACGTGTTTATTGGCGTGAGGGCGGGGCAACCTGTCACTCACATGAGATTCACCAATAGCAAACAACAACCATCCAATCAATAGTGCATTAGTGCCCGCCCACTTTTACGGTGGCGCTGGTTCTGTAAGTTTTTTTTTTTTTTCATTAATTTTTCCCATGGGGATTTTAAAATAGTCTTTGTTAATAGACTGTTAGTGATAAGCCCTAAACAAAGCCAATCAGCTACAAGGTGAATCACAACACTACACATTTTGATTTGAAGCATTGAAAATCGGACAAAAAGACAAAGGTACAAGACTGTGTGCTTAACGGTTTTAGTGAGGGAAAGAACTACAATCTCATGAAGCATTGCGAACAGCATAATCAAATTAAAAATGATGTACAACATCTTTGGTAGCCCGCACATTTAAAAAAATTTTTAAAAAAAAATATAAATATATAATGGGTATTTTGGTTTATTTTCTACGGAGCCCCCCTAGTCCCACTTTGTGGAAAAAAATTATAACTATCTCGTGCCTTCAAGATAGTAACTCGTGGCCTCAAGATAGTAACTCGTGGCCTCAAGACATTATCTCGTGGCCTCAAGATAGTAACTCGTGGCCTCAAGACATTATCTCGTGGCCTCAAGATAGTAACTCGTGGCCTCAAGACATTATCTCGTGGCCTCAAGATACTAACTCTTGGCCTCAAGATACTAACTTGTGGCCTCAAGATACTAACTCTTGGCCTCAAGATACTAACTTGTGGCCTCAAGATACTAACTCTTGGCCTCAAGATACTAACTCGTGGCCTCAAGATAGAGTTACTATCTTGAGGCCACAAGTTAGAATCTTGAGGCCACGAGTTACTATCTTGAGGCCACGAGTAAGTATCTTGAGGCCACACGTTAGTATCTTGAGGCCACGAGATAGTTATAATTTTTTTCTCCGTAATTTTCCCCAATTACTGAGTTACTGTATTTTTTATTTTATTTTTTCAAATATCAGTGAGGGACTTCATCTGATTATGGACTAAAGACAGACATGGACAGTTTTTCTCTGACGGGCGGCTGCACTTGATTGGATTTGTAATTAAGTTCAATAACTTTTTCGGGAGAGATACATGTCAACATTTCAAATCCAGTGCGATAGTGGATCGATCTGGTTAATGTTAATTTTTTATGAGGGTATTTTATAAGGTGATTTGGATACCATAGATTATACATGACAAAGCCTTTGAAATTTATGACATTTAATACTGAGGGTTTACATAGTCCAGTTAAAAGAAAAAGAAGTTGGGGGCAGAAATAGTTTTCCTGCAGGAAACCCATTTAACAGACTCTGAGCATAGAAAATTAAAAAGGGAGTGGGTAGGGCAAGTGTTTGCATCCTCGTTTAATTCTAAGTCAAGGGTAACGACTATACTGATAAATAAAAATATCACCTTTACAGTTACAAAATCGGTACTCAACCCTTCAGGACGATATGTAATGATACAAGGGCATATCTATTCTGAACAGTGGAAGATGTTAAATATATGCTCCAAATATTGATGATCTCTTGTTTATACTAAATGTTTTCCTTCATATCGCTCAATCATCAGGCTTATTCTTGGTAGGTGGAGACTTTAACTTTTGTCTCGACAATGTACTTGATAGATCTTCAACCAGACCATTGCCTCTTTCTGAAGCTAAATCTGCTGAAATGAAAGAATTAAATCTAACTGATTATTGGAGCCATGAACATTTACAAGATAGAGATTACTCCTTTTATTTACCTCCTCATGATACACACACTCGTATAGATTATTTTTTGTTATCCACCCAACTTTTATATTGTGTGCTGGATGTTGAATATCTTCCTTGTTTATTGAGTGACCATTCTCCCCTTGTAATGTCATTGTCCCTCCCAGAGAAAACAGGACTGACTATACAGTAGGTGGAGGCTAAATCCCATTCTTCTTAAACAATCAAAATTCTATAAATTTATTACAGAACAAATCGATATTGTTACTTCTACGAATAAACCTTCTTGTTCCAATAGCTTTATATCATGGGAGACTTTAAATGCTTATCTTAGGGGCTATTGTATTGCATATACTAAGGGGTTAATAAAAACAAAAAAATCTAAATGAAATGAGCAAGAATCTGAAATCTCAGCACTTGAAAAAATCTACACCATAAGGATCAGAATAAGGATGTTTATAATGAAGTGCTCAATAAAAAATGGAGTATAAGAAAATGAACACCTACCAGACAGAGAGGGCTATTATTAATTCTAATCAGCGTTATTATGAGCATGGAGAGATAATAATAGCAAGTTTTGGCCTGGCAATTAAAACGAGATGAACAGAAACAAACGATAAATGCTATAAATACAGGTAACGCGGAAACATACATTCCTGTAGTGATTAATGATGCATTTAAGCAATATTACACAGAGTTAAATACTTCTCAGCCAAGTAGAGATAGTTCACAAATGGATTCTTCCCTATCCTCAATCCACTTACCATGTCTTTCAGAGGGAGACAGGCTTGATTTGGATCAACCTTTTTCTGCCTCTGAGTTGATAGAAGCCATTCTTTTACTGCATAATAATAAATCTCTGGATGAAGATGGCTTCCCATCCGAATTTTATAAAGTATTTAAAGTTTTGCTGGTACCACTTGATGGAAGTGCTTGACCAGTCTAGGACGGACAAATGTTTTCCAGACTCTTTCTCTAATGCAAACATTTCGGTAATGTACAAAAAAGGTAAGGATAATGGCCAATTTCACTCCTTAATGTGGATTATAAATTAGTTACAAAAATTATAGCCAAGAGATTAGAAACTCGTCTTCCTCTGCTGATCAACCCAGACCAAACTGGTTTTGTAATTAAGAGACAATCAGCAAACAATTTGAGATGATTTTTCAATGTCATTCATGCTGCTAAAGAAAAACACATACCGGGAGTAGCTGTTTCTCTTGATGCCGAAAAAGGCTTGTGATTGGGTCGAGTGGTCATACCTTTTTGAAGTGCTGAAAATTTGGATTTGTAGCTGCATATATTGACCTAATTCATTCACTTTATAAATCCCCTAAAGCAAAAATAGTTACTAACCGAATTACTTCTGCTACATTTCCCGTGCAGAGGATGTAGACACGGATGCCCCCTAAGCCCAGCTCTCTTGGCTATCGAACCTTTAGCTGAGGCTATTAGATGCAACTCTGATATAAAGGGATTTACTTTCTCTGGATACAAAGTTATTATAGACAAAAGTGTAATTTTGCCATTATCAGGGTTCGACTATAATGCACTGGAACGTTTTCCTTTAAGTGATCTCCCACTGGACTTAAATATTTTGGTATACAGGTAGATGGTAATTTAAAGGATCTTTAACTTAATTTGGCTAGTCTTTTATAGAAGGTGGGTAGAGATTTAACCAATTGAATGGATCTTCCACTCACATTACTTGGTAGAATAAATGCAGTTAAAATGAATATTTTAACCAAATTTGGTATACATGTTTCAATCTCTTCCAATATTAATCCCCAATTACCTTTTTCACTTTCTCTTAATGGGTTAATAAGATCATTTATTTGGCATCGTAAAGCCCCTAGGGTCAGCCTTGATAAACTGGCTTTGGATTATAGGACTGAGACTTCCAGGTCCAATCCAGGTATTTAGCTCAGATGTTTGCTAATATCCCCTTTCCCTCTTGGCTGAATATGGAGAAATCTGAGATAAAAGTAGAATGTCCTGCCAATATTTTATATACATGGGATGACAAACTGATATTCATTTCAGCTCAGACTTGGTATAAACTGTGGTCTCTGTTGGCACAGGCTAATTTTCTTTCCCCTAAAACACCTTTATGGGGGAACAGATTGCTACCAATGTGTCATCAAAACAAATGTAAGATATGGGCAGATAAAGCGATTACACTCTTGGAGCATTGTTTTGATGGTGATGGTTTAATGTTGTTTGAACCGTTAAAAAATATAGATGTAATTTGATTTATATTTATAATTATAGATATAATTTGGTAAGAATAGATGGGGACATGTGAGATCAATTATGTAAAGATGGGGTCACCTCAACTTTGAATTCTAGGTATAGATTTATTTAGTTAAATTTTTTACACTCCATCTAGATTACCAACGCATTCTCATCCTTTGGCGTCATATAGGTGACGCCATATGACATTTCGTCGAAATCTTACGCACATGGCATCCTTTAGCGTCAATATAACACGCACTGTTATGGGTAGGTTTAGGTCTGGGGTAGGGTTACGGTTATGACGCCTTGGGATCTGCGTCTCATATTGACGCTATAGGATGCCATGTGCGTAAGATTTCGACGAAATGTCAAAAGCGTCACATGTATGGCGCCTTGGGAAGAGAACGGGCTGAGATTACATAAATTTAACAACAGTATTTCACCCCTCTGCCTCAGATGTGGTACAGAAGAAGGAACATTTTTGCATTCCACCTGGTTGTGTCCTAAATTTAAGGTCTTTTTGGTACAAGTATGTGAGTATATATCAGATTCATGGACTTGATTTACCAATGGATCTAGATGTGTTTATTAGGCAATTTTACCAACTCTAACCTCCGAAACAGACAAGCTATTAGCTTACTGAAATGTTGTTAATAATAGCTAAAAAATGTATTGCTTTGAAATGGAAAGCAGACACTGATGTGCCAATTGGATTGTGGTAGTCGGAGATTTGCAGCTGTGTACCCTCAGGGATTGGGCGGAGCTAAACAGCTTTTTGGAGCACGCTGCTTTTTTTGGACTCTCTGATTGGTGTAATTTTTCTGTACAGCATCATGGGTAGTGTAGTTTTTCACCAGGAATTCCCCTGTTAAACTTGATTATTTATTTGCCGGCTGACGGCTTCAACAGAAGCGAATGCCATGGATTAACAAAATCGTAGCTCACAGTAGTAGGTCTGTCTTTAAAGGTTTAGAAGTTATCGTTCAAAATCAATTTCCTTATGGAAGAAAATTAATAGAGTTTTTACTGTTGCACTCTGTTCCTCATGGACAAAATTTACATTTACATTTGTTCTAGTTTCACTTATTTCACAATAGGGAAAAAAAGACTATCGCAACTTCCGTTTTATGCCGACTTTCAAATCAGATATTTATTGTTTTAGGTTATTTTTAATCATTTTGCTTGGGCTTTGCCCCATTCTTGAATTTCTTTCTTTTTTTAGTTTACTCCTCTTGTAGTAAACCTGTTAGCTGTTATACCTCTGTGGTCAAAATGCTAACACATGCATATATTTTCCAAACACAAAGGGACGCACATTACTTTGAGCTGTAGTGAAGAAGAGTAGACGGTGTGCTTTTCCATGTGGATCACAGCGGCACATCTTGTCTGCAGCTCATACGTAATGATAACAGATCAAAGCAAACCTCCTATCAAAGCCTTTTGTTGCACAAATTAGCTAAATGAGTGAACAAGTGTTCCCCTTATCTGCCCTTTATCTTCTTATGTTAGCATTGTTGGAACACATTTTTCTTTTGCAGTGTCTTATGTTCCCTCATTAGCTGCTCATTATCAAAATATATTTGACACATATAGTAGGAGGAATGGCAGCAATCGTTCCTGTTTTAACCTCTATCTGTGGCAAACACATTGGTATCATATGAAAAAGGCCAATTTATGACACAGTTGCTTGTTAACAAACAGCAAATCACAAAACTAAAGCATACAGATGCACCGTAAACAAGAAAGATAGCGGTCCATATCACTGTGTTATTGAGTCACTCTTGTGCTTTGCTCATAAACTTTCTGGAAAATTGTTATTTTTTCCTTTTAGAAGGGATACTGTTGAAATTTCAGGACCAAAGTACTGGAGATGTAATAGTCATAGCACTTGCAAAAATATTGTGCTCCCATGTCTGTTACAATTAAAATGCTTTGGGTTTGAATGGGGTTGAGGATCAATGCAAACATGTCTAATAAACTTAGACTATTAAATAAAGGTCTCTGCATAACAGGGTTGAACAGAAAGTGCAGGGTCAAAGACCAAGATAAATTTCTGTCAGTGCATTCAGAACATATTATTTGCATTTCAGAAATATTATATATGAAATTTAATTATATTTAAATTTCAGTATAAGCCAAATGTGTTTGAAAGACGTCTCTTATGCTCACCAAGACTGCATTTCTTTGATCAAAAACACAGTAAAACCAGTAATATTGTGAAATATTATTACAATTTAAAATAACTGTTTTCTATTTGAATATATTTTAAAATGTAATGTATTCCTGTGATGGTAAAACTGAATTTTCAGCATCATTACTCCAGTTTTCAGTTTCACATGATCCTTCAGTAATCATTCTAATATGATGATTTGATGCTCAATAAACATTTCTGATTATTAACAGTTTTGCTGCTTCATATTATGTGGAAACTTTGATAAAAGTTTTAAATCTTACTGACCCTAAAGTTGAATGGTTGTGTAACTCGTTGGAAAATGGTAAAAGTGATGATTGGACATGCAAATTTGATGTTTGTTTTTCATCAGAATATAATTTAAGCGTTTTATTATATAATGTATTTTGCTTTACACACTAAACTGATTGTCAGCTTTCAAACACTGTTGATTATATCAGTAATCAGTCATGGGGACTCAAATGTCACAGTTTCCTGAGAATTCCTCAATCAGTTGTTCAGGAGTCTCGAGATCAGTGTGAATGTGGAAGTGTTCACCTAAAGTGTCCGTGTAGCCTGTGATCTCGCAGCAAATTACAAATCTGCTGTTGCCTTGGAGGTTGAAGATTTCTGTACTTTTGCCTTCCTACTTTGTGTTGTTGGGACTGCAGGCTTGATTTCTTTTAGCCCTGATCCCTGGCAGTTGTATTGACTTTTCGCCTCTTTTTAGATTAGTTTTAAACTGCTACTCAAGAAGCAACTAGTAGGAAAGTCAGAGAAGAAGTGGCAGAGCTGTAATGCTGACAGTGTCTGCCTGGGTCGCTTCTCTCTCTGGAGTTTGCTAGTTGTGAGGTAATTGCGACTTTTTCTCACAATTCTGACTTTTTTTCTCACATTTGCAAGTTTATATATCACAATTCTGACTTTATAACTTCCAATTGTGAGTTTATATCTCTCAAAACTGAATTGTTCTGTCTCAAGATGCACACCACAACAGTAGTTTTATTCTAAGGCACATTTATAAAATCTACTTATGTCCTAACTGAACTAAGGTCTAATCCTGGCTTAAACTAAACCCTGTCTGTGAAACCAGGCCTATAACTCACAATTTGCAATTTGCAAACGTATTGCAATTGTGAAGTCAGTACTGTGAGATAAAAAATCACAATTACTTTTTTTTTTCTGTGATAGAAACAAGCTTTTAGTCTAATCATCTTGAAATTGTTTTCGGCAGGTTTTTTGATACTCTTCACAAAATGTATTCTACACAAAATAATGAATGGATGAGACTACAGTTAATTATTTATTAGAAATAATCAAATAATTAGTTTTGAGTGGCTTGTTAAAGGAAAACTCCATCGTTTTTTGAAATAGGGCTTATTCACATGCTTTCCTACATAGGTGTGCAAATGCATTTTTGTCTCAGTGCATGCATAGTTTTAGTTTGACAGGGTCGGCGCTAGCTTAGCTTAGCACAATGAATGGAATCCTTTGTTGCCAGCTAGACTCACTTTTCCTGAGTAAAAGTGATTTTTTTTTAAAACACTTAATTACTTCTTGTGGCCTGTGTATTCACAACGAGTACAAATAGCGCTGCAGATTAACACTAGGCGATTTCCTAGGCAGATATTGACTTGGGACTATATTAGGGGGAAGCACAGGCGAAGCACTGCTGCTTAGGCGAAGCACTGCTACTTGGGATTTCATGTGTTGCATGATATCTCTGCGCCCAAGTAGCAGTGCTTCGCCTTTTTATTTTTTTATCACTTTTACTCAGGACATGCTAGCTGGCAACAAAGGATTCCATTCATTGTGCTAAGCTAAGCTAGCGCCGACCCTGTCAAACTAAAACAATGCATGCACTGAGACAAAAATGCATTTGCACACCTATCTAAATGTAGGAAAGAATGTGAATAAGCCCTATTTCAAAAAACGGTGGAGTGTTCCTTTAAGAACATTGCAGTATGTTAAGGCCGACCCACACTAAAACATTTTAAAAAATCTTATCAGATTTTCTAAATATGAGAGACCACAAACATGACAATAAAAAAAAATAGATTTAAAAAAAAAATTCCCTATAGTGTGTGGAGTGTCACACTAATGTGACAACGAAAGCACACCACACACTAACAGATTCCATTCACAAACAACCAGATTCCTGACTGTGAACACAGGAAATCTGACAAAATCTCTTGCGGCCAAGCGTGATTTCAGAGTAAACATGGCAGACGGCGAGCAAGAAGACATGTCAATAATTGTGTTTGGACTGCTTATAGAAAAATCGCAGGAAAATTGAAAAAGGTTTGGATGAAGTCGTGCGGAGACTTCCCTCTTCCGTCAGCTCGCTTTCTGATTTGGTATTGTTTGGTTCCTCGTCATAATCTACAGAGCGTGTGTGTTTGTCCTCGGGATTCCCCCCACACAACAGGATTTATGATCATAAATATTTAGCATATTTGATATTTACGATATGAGATCGATGTGGCCCCAATGTTCTTCCGAGCAGCAGATTTAATAACTCACACACATCCCACCACAGGAAAATCTGATACGATAATCTATAGAATCATCAAGATAATCGTGACTTTATACGATTGTCGGAAGGGGAGAATTGGGCCCAAAATCGGCTTGATGATCTTAGTGTGTGGATGCCTTTAGTTGCTAAAGATAAAAAATACTTAAAGAGATATTTTCCCTGTTTCTGAACAAATATGCTGTTATTTTTAAAAGATTTTTGGAAGAATGTTCTTCTAACTGTTTTCCTTACAATGACGGTTATTAGTGATGTCTGTTGTGGTGGAAATTTTAAACTATATATTAAACTAACCATGTTTCTAACATCTAACCTTATATAACATCTAACATTTGAACAGAATGTACTGTTCGAAACCAAGGAAAAACTTGTGACTGTGTGTGTGTGTGTGTGTGTGTGTGTGTGTGTGTGTGTGTGTGTGTGTGTGTGTGTGTGTGTGTGTGTGTGTGTGTGTGGGTTGGTTTATGTGATTTATGAGGACACAAATTTGTATAATGACATGTGTATTACACTGGTATTACAAATTATGGGTGGTTTATGAGGACATGTCAAATATCCTTATAAATTAAATGGCTTAAAAAACATAAAAAACAATGTTTTATTAAAAAATTTAAAATGCAGCATGTCTCCTGTGATGGGTAGGTTTAGGGATAGGGGCAGTGTAGGGGGATAGAATATACAGTTTGTCCAGTATAAAAACCATTACGCCTATGGAGAGTCCTCATAATGCTGTTGCACCAACGTGTGTGTGTGTGTGTGTGTGTGTGTGTGTGTGTGTGTGTGTGTGTGTGTGTGTGTGTGTGTGTGTGTGTGTGTGTGTGTGTGTGTGTGTGTGTGTGTGTGTGTGTGTGTGTGTGTGTGTGTGTGTGTGTGTGTGTGTGTGTGTGTGTGTGTAAAAATAACAAATATGGGAAATGAACCTAGACAGATGTCTAAACTTGAAACCTTGTTATTAGTAATCAACAAAAACAGAATTTGCTCCTACCTAGTAACAGGAGAGTTTGCATATAAGGAACCAATCAAATTGTGGGGAAATTATAATGTATCATGTAATTTTGCCATAACCCTATTTTATTAAAACTGTTGTGTTCGTGTTTACGGGTGAGATTCTCAATGGAATTTGTCTGAGATCCTCCGGCCTAGCTTAAAGCTTCTTCTAGGGAGAGATGCTTGAAGAACTGCTCGAGTACTCTCCCGGTCGTGGTTTAAAGCATTTAAAGGACATTTGCTGAAGTCTGTTTGTCGATTATTCCTGCGCAGGAAGCAAGTTAGATAGGGAGCAAGTTATTTAGCGAAACACTAGAGACCTTACCACCAAGTGATAGTGTTCGATAGGGGACGAGACGTCGTTCGACTGTTTGTGAGACTCTTAGGCGGGGTTAGATTGTTGTCAACCTGCGCGTTCAGAGGCAACTCAACTGAGTATAATATTATTTAACGAAACACTAGAGACCTTAGTCCAAGTGATAGTGTTCGATAGGTTCAGGTGTCAAGGACACGCGGTTCACCCTATGTGAGCACACTGTCAAGCTCCACAAAGGACCATAAACATTTTGAATGACATGAGGTTGAGTAAATAATGGCAGAATTTTCATATCCCAACTGAAAATGTTAAAAGTGACATTGGATACTGTACATAATATGGTAAAATGTAAGGTTTACAGTGTGCCTGTAATGCGTGTGCTATCAAGTCAGCATGGCTCTAATTGGCTGCTAAGCGACTCTTGTTGGGGAATAGGTGACAGGCTGCCATCAAGTTTCATTTACTATGCTGCAATTAACAATCACTATCTTGTCCTCCATGCAGTTTTGTGGAAAATGAATATGGTTAGATGTGTAGTGGAAAAAGGGATGCTGCAGACTGCAACTGCAATTACACGAGAACCAATTATTAACAGGATGATGACATAGAGAATGGATCTCGAGATGGAGGTGGTAATCAACACCAGTTGCTTGATGAATACACTTTGATACACATAGGCCTGGTTTCACAGACAGACAGGGTCAGATTATGCCAGGATTAGGAGTTCAATTAGGACATTTAAGTAGCTTCTATAAACGTGCCTTCTGAAAAAAATATTACTGATGTGCATCTTGAGACAAAACAATGGCAGTGACATATTTTAAGATATATCAGTGCAAGTTACTTTAAGTTGAAACAGCTCAAATTTACATTTTAGTCTGGGACTATCTTAAAGGGATAGTTCACCCCAAAATGAAAATTCTGTCAGTAATTACTCACCCTCATGTTGTTCCAACCCCGTAAGACTTTCATTCATCTTCGAAACACAAATGAAGATATTTTTGATTAAATCTGAAAGCTGGATCACTCCTCCATAGGCCAACCCCGAAAAGTTATTAAAGAAATCGTTACAATAGTCCAAGTGACTACAGTGGCTCAATCTTAAATTTATGAGAATGACGAGAATACTTTTTGTGCGCAAAAATAAACAAAAATAAGTATTAATTTCCTTCTCTCTTGGCCTCGAGATTGTTCACGTAGTGTAATTGCGTAGAGCTTCTGTGTCGTACGTCACACTATTTGCCGACGCTGGTCATGTGTGTGATGCGTGTGACGTTCAACCTCGAGGCCAAGAGGGAAGGAAATTAATACT
Source organism: Chrosomus eos (assembly GCA_036326025.1). NCBI lineage: Eukaryota > Metazoa > Chordata > Actinopteri > Cypriniformes > Leuciscidae > Chrosomus > Chrosomus eos. The sequence continues at coordinate 7,819,636 of CM070828.1, read as the reverse complement.
TGAATAAAGTCGTTATTTGAATTTGAATTTGAAATTAAACTGAATTGTGTTCCCCAAAGTACCTTTCAGAGAACAGTTCTTAAAATAATAATTTCTTTCTTAGTGCAAAGAACATTTTAATAATCTAAAGAACCCTTTTCCACTATATAGAAACTTTTGTGCAGTGGAACGGTTCCATGGATGTTAGAGGTTCTTCATGGAGCCATCAATGCCAATAAAGAAACTTTATTTTTAGGAATAGTTAGTTCGTTCGTTCGTTAGTTAGAAAGTAAGATAGATAGAGTCCTTGAGGTTATTAAACATTCAATGTTTTCTATGTAAAAGTCCCTCTGTGGTGAAAATCAATAATTTAATAAATATGTCTATATGGTGTTTATAATATGCTTTACGACAAACCATGTGCAAATTCATAAGTCAAGACCATTGCCAAGAATTTTCTCCTTCAAACTGCAGTGAAGACAGTCTCAAAATCGCTGCTTGAAATCGCTAGTGTTTCTGACGTCACAAACTACCTTATAATAACCAATCACGTCAACGAGTGGATCTCTGAGCATAAATAGTAGGCCTACTTCATACACGAGGTTATAATGGGTTGTATATGAATATCAAGAACAGCTTGTCATTCAAATGAAGAGGTCTCCCTGAGGCAACTTTTGGCAACATGGCTCCTAAGAAGTCTCAGAAAGAGTCTGCTGTTGAGGAGGAATATGTTACTGTAAATATGCTAACGGAAATGTTAGAAACACAGAAAAAAATTTTTAAGGACATGATGGATCTTCAGGAAAAAAACTTTAAAACATTTTTACAAATCTTTATGGAAACAACAAATAAGCGAGTTGATGATCTTGTAAAAGACGTCACAGAATACAAACGGAGTTTGGATTACACACAAGCGCAGGTGGAAGAGAAGAACACAGAGGAGATTGTTAAAATATGCCGAGAAGCACGTGGGGATATAAACAAATTGTGCGAATTGACGCCATTACTGGATGGGAAAATCGAAAATCTCGAGGTGAGGTCGAAAAGGAACAACATTATTATTGACGGAATTCCTGAATCGCAACGTGAGAGTGAGGAAGAAACCGAGAACAAAGTCCGCCGCATAATAGCCGAAAAGTTAGAAATGAATGAAGAACGGATCGAGGTGGAACAAGCCCGTCGTATGGGTGATCCTACAACAGCAGGAAACCGACACAGATTGATAATTGTCAAGTTTTTAAGATGGAAAGACAAGGCAGCTGTGATGACCAGGGTAAACAAACTGAGAGGTACGAACATTTACTTTAATGAGGACTATTCTGAAGCCGTAAGGATAAAGCGAAGGGAATTAGTTCCGGTCATGAAGGCTGAACGGGCAAAGGGAAACATTGCCTACATTCGCCATGACAGACTTATTGTCCATTCTCCATCCCAGAGGACGACAGGTCCAAATGGAAAGATCAGCTAAGAATGTGGGTTTGAGTGAGTACTCACATGGACTATAGGCTTACATACATCTGAATGTGTGTTAATTTTAGACACTGTATTAATGTCATTTCCAAAGAAAGGCCTAAAAATAGCTCATATAAATATTTGTAGTTTGAGAAACAAAATTTCAGACATAAGTAACATGTTAACGTCTCATAATATTAATATTTTAGCTATTTCTGAAACTCATCTGGACAATACGTTTGATGATGCTACAGTAGAGATACAGGAATATAGTATCTATAGAAGGGATAGGGATGTTTATGGGGGAGGAGTTGCCATGTACATCCAGAGCCACATCCCAGTTAAAATCAGAGAAGATTTAATGTCATGTGATGTTGAAATGTTATGGTTACAAGTTCACCTACCCCATTTAAAGCCTATGTTGATGGGATGCTGTTATAGGCCACCAGGGTCTGGCAATCAGTATCTTGACGATCTGGGAGAAATGTTTGAGCGAGCATGTGATGAAAATAAGGAAATTTATATTCTGGGAGACCTTAACATTGATTTTCTTGCATCAAAATGTTCGCTGAAAAAGAAAATTCTTACCATAACTGGGGCCTGTAATCTAGTTCAGGTTATTAACCAGCCAACCAGGGAATGTATTAATAAGACAGGACTTATATCATCCACATGTATAGATCATATTTACACTAATGTAGCTGAACTCTGCTCTAAAGCCGTATCAATTTCGATCGCTGTAGTGATCATAATTTGGTGGGCTTATCCAGGAAAACTAAAGTTCCAAAGGCGGGGCCAAAAATTTTATATAAAAGAATGTACAAGGGCTTTTGCTGTGATTCATATGTGAAGGATGTTAGAAATATCTGTTGGTCTGATGTCATTCAACAGAAAGACCCAGATACTGCACTTGATGTATTCATGAAATTGCTGGACCCGGTTATGGATAAACATGCACCTGTTAGGAGGATGACTGTTAGAGCTGCTGGGGCTCCTTGGGTTGATGAGGAATTAAAAGGACACATGGGTCAAAGAGAAAATGCAAAAGAAGTGGCAAAGAAGTCTGGATTCTTATATGATTGGCAAATATATTGTAAATTGAGGAATTATGTCACTAACCTGAATAGAAAGAAAAAGAAACTGTACTATGAATCCAGGATTAATTGTATAAAACATGATGGAAAAAAGCTCTGGAGCACCTTAAATAATATCATGGGTAGAAAGAGTAATTTGACACCATCATGGATTGAAGTTGAAGGATCGTTTTTAACGAAACCTGTAGACATTGCTAATTATTTTAATGATTACTTCATTGATAAAGTTGGTAAACTAAGGCAAAAAATGCCAACATCATGCTGTGAGTCAACTTATTCATGCATATCAGAAGAAATAATGAATAATAAGAACTGTTCATTTAAATTTCGAGAAGTGACAAGAGAAGAAGTAAAACAACTATTATTGTCTATTAATAATGACAAGCCACCCGGTACGGACAACCTGGATGGAAAGCTATTGAGGATGGTAGCAGATCACATTGCCACTCCCATATGTTATATCTTTAATCTTAGTCTTGAGAGGAACGTGTGTCCACAAGTGTGGAAAGAAGCAAAGGTAATCCCCTTAGCGAAAAATACTCGTGCTGTTTTTTCTGGCTCTAACAGTCGACCAATCAGTTTGTTACCTGCTATAAGTAAACTTTTAGAAAAAATCGTGTTTAACCAGATACAAGGTTATTTTACTATGAATGAATTATTAAGCAAATACCAGCATGCTTATAGAGAAGGACATTCAACTTGTACAGCTCTTGTACAAATGACAGATGATTGGTTAAAGTATATTGATAGCCAAAATATTGTCGGAGCAGTATTATTAGATTTTAGTGCTGCATTTGACATAATCGACCATAGTTTGTTGCTAGGGAAACTCAAATGTTATGGTTTTACACCATCTGCATTAGCATGGGTAGAGAGCTACTTGACAGATAGAACACAGAAGGTGTATTTCAATGGATACTTCTCTGAGGTGAGGTCTGTAGCATGTGGGATTCCACAAGGGTCTTCATTAGGACCATTGCTTTTTTCTATCTTTACGAATGATCTCCCACTGGTCTGTAAAAGAGCATCTGTGTCTATGTATGCGGATGATGTAACACTTTATATGCCTGCACCAGCTTTAGAAAGCATTACTGCAGCTCTTAATAATGAGTTGCAGATGGTATTTAATTGGGTCACTGATAATAAACTTGTCTTAAATATTGCCAAGACCAAAAGTATTGTATTTGGAACTAAATGTTCATTAAAAACAAGGCCAATGTTGGATTTAGTACTAAATAATGTTGCTGTCGAGCAGGTAAATGAAACAAAGCTTCTTGGGGTAACCTTAGACTGTACTTTGTCGTGGTCAAGACATGTAGAAGAAGTGGTGAAAAAGATGGGGAGAAATATATCTGTAGTTAAAAGGTGTTATTCGTTTATATCTCCATATTTAACTAAACATGTTTTGCAGACCCTAGTGTTATCACACTTAGATTATTGCTCTGTGGTTTGGTCAGGAACTACAAAGAAGAATTTAGGGAAACTACAGAGGGTTCAGAATAGAGCTGCTCGTTTAGCCCTTAGCTGTACAATAAGGGCTAATGTTAAAAAAATGCACGGCAAACTCTTCTGGTTAATGGTTGATGGGAGGCTAAAAGCATCACTTCTTGGCTTTATAAACAAAATTAATGTATGGAAAACTCCTGATTGTCTGTATAGACAACTTACTCTGAGTTCTAATGTTCATACATATCTCACGAGGCATGCCGTCATTGGTAAATATATTATTCCAAAATCCAGAACAAACTCAAAACAACGTACAGTGCTGTATAGAGCTATGGTTGAATGGAACTCTCTTCCAGGTCATATTGTTAAAACCCAAAATAATATTGTTTTTAAAAAACAAGTAAAGGAATTTTTTATGTTAGCTTATATTAGAGGATAGAGCATATTGTGTGTGTGTGTGTGTGTGTGTGTGTGTGTGTGTGTGTGTGTGTGTGTGTGTGTGTGTGTGTGTGTGTATGTATGTATATGTATGCATGTATATATGTATGTATGTACATGTATATCTGTATTCCATGAGAATTTGTTGTTTTAGTGTATGATTGTGCATTGGTTGTGTTTATATTTTGTAATATGTTAATTTGTGCATTGATTGTGTAGTGCGTTTTGTTTGTGTTATGTATTTTGTGTGGACCCCAGGAAGAGTAGCGGATGCATCTTGTTGCATCAGCTAATGGGGATCCTAATAAAGAATAAAGAATGAGTGTGAGTGAGTGGAGGCGGGGCTAATTAGCATATTCATAGAACCGCGTATACTAAATGAGGCATGGGTGCAGAGTTACATTCAAACTATTTTAAAGTAACACCAAGTAACTTTTCCTCTTCGGTCGCCCTACTGGTTGGAAACGAAATTGTCCATTGCCGCTGTCGTAAATAATTTAGCCTATACCGTCGGACGCACGCTCGCTGTTTACCCAGCACCGGCTTTAGAATGAATGATGTCCACAGACAAGGTAGAGTATGTTACATGATTTCATGAAAGGATGATGTATTGCAACATCAGAAACGAAGAAAAACGAAATAATGACTATTGTAGCGCTTGACGTAAAGCAGTCGAATTCTGTAGTTCTTTTTGTGGTCGGGTTCCTACCCGAACCCCGAAGTTACATAGTGCCAGTAAAAGCAATACAGACCCCGTCAGGCTCTGGCAGAAGTGCCTTTCACCCTGTTACAACTTGATGAACCTCTGATAAGATTTTGGAAACATTATTTTAAGGTAAACAATGTTACACAGTGTTGCTTTAAGGCAAGTATTTTTTTTCAAGGGAAAAACGTTTAAATATGTGATCAAAGATGAGTTTTAAGGGATACAGTTATTGACTACAGGGGGACTTTAAGTGAATCTAGGATGACAGAGTTGTCTATAGCTTTGATTTTTACCCTTTTATATATTTTCTCCATCTACACCCAGTCTCATTTGATGCAAGAGCCTGAAGCAGTGGCGATAACGGCAGCGAGCGGCCGATGACTCAGCACATCGAGACAGAAACGGCCTGTGAGGCGTTCATGCTTTTCTGTCTGTATGGAAATGGCAAGCTGTTCCTGCCAGAGCCTCTGCAATTGATGATATGACTAGAGCTGCCGCATGCCTGATGACTGCAAAATCTGCCATCCGCTTTTCTTAAGTGAAAATGCTATTGAAATAATGCGCACTTTCCGATTATGCTGCGGTAAAGGTAATACAGAAAACAGCACAGTTCCTGAGCCTGTCGTAGAGGATATCATGCAATTTTTGGTATGCTTTAATTTAAACTAAGCTTTGTTTGCCCAAAAAATGAAAGCAGTTGTTTAGATTTCATTTGATTACATTTTATATGGATTAAATTGTAAAATTTTTATGCATTCTTTTGATTACCATCATTTCTGATGATACATTTGTAGTAAGTCATAAAACACAGAGTCCGGAAAAATTTAAACAGGCAACACAACATTTCCAAACACAAAA